>CM066727.1:126034433-128434433 GCA_033961575.1 Aselliscus stoliczkanus
AGATGCCCTTTATTAGGTAAGTGGGTAAACACACTGTGGTACATCCATCCATACAATGAGGAAATGAAATGAGTCTTCAGGCAACAAAAAGACATGGAGGAAACTCAGATGCACATTGCTATCTGAAAATGGTACATACTGGACTGGTAGGAGTCGCTATATGGTGTTCTGAAAAAGGCAAAACTATGGACACAATAAATATATCAGTGAATGCCAGAGGTTAAAGTGGAGAAATGAATGAATAGGCAGAGCACAAAGGGTTTTTAGGGCAGCAAAATTATTCTGTATGCTACTGTAATGGTGGGTACCTTTGTCAGAACTCATAGAATGTACACACAATGAGTGAACACTAAGGTAATGTATATGGGTCTTAGTTATAATGATATATCCAAAGTGGTCATCAACTGTAACACATGTACCACACTAATGCAAGGGGCTAATAATAGGAGAGAGTATATAGGAACTCTACTTTCCTCTCAATTTTTCTGTGAACCTAAAATTACTCTAAAAAATTCTTATATATATTATTATATCATATCATATCATATATTATATATATGTAATTTTTTTAAGCAGAGTGGGTTAGTCTTTTATGTTTAGTTTGAGCCTTCTCTGTCTATTGTGCCTGGGGCATACCAGTAGGTGATCAGATATATAGTTCTGTTCCTCAGAAAGGAGATCTGGGGTATAAATCAAGGGTATTGTTAGTTATTACCTTAAAAACACCCACAAAGCATATTGACAGTATGAAAAGAAGATAGAGTGGTACCCAGAATCACCCGCCTTCAGACACAGAGGAAGGGTAGGCTGGCTAGAAGGAAGAGGATGACTAGATGCGTGTGGTGCTGCAGAAGCCAACATGGAAAGCTCCTCAAGCAGTCAGAATCAGAGGTGATTCTGAGAATCCATATTAGCTTCCTCAGGTTGCCGTAACAAAGTATGACAAACTGGGTGGCTCAAAATGACTGGAACCTATTGAGTATGATATCAAGGTGTTGATAGGCACTGTAGTTCTGGAGGCTCTCAGGAAGAACTGACCACACACCTCCCTTCTAGCTTTTGGTGGTTGTCAGCAACCTTTGGCATTCCTTGGCTGGTAGATGCTCCACTCCAATCTCTGCCTTCATCATCACATGATATTCTTTCCCTGTCTGCCTGTCTGACTGTCTTGCTGTTTGTCTGTGTCTAAATTTCTCTCTTCTTACAAGGAAGTAGTTATTGAATTAAAATCCACCCTAACCCATTATGATGTTATATTAACTTGATTACATCTACTCTACAAAGACCCTATTTCTAAAAAAAGATCACATTCACGGGTACTAAGTGTTAAGGCTATTGAGGGGACACAATTCAATTCACACTGAATTGATTAAAAGAACTGAAAAGTGTCCACTGGACTTAGGTTGTTGGATTTGAAAAAAGCAATTTTCATGAGTGGTAGAACTCAAAACCCAATTATAGAGGTTTGAATAGTGAGTCAAGAGAAAAAGCAGAGCTATTTACAATAGCCAAGACTTGGAAACAACCGAAATGCCCATCGGTAGATGACTGGATTAAGAAACTGTGGTACATTTATACAATGGAGTATTACTCCGCTATAAAGAAGAATGAAATCGTACCATTTGCAATGATATGGATGGACCTAGAGACTATTATGTTAAGTGAAATAAGTCAGTCAGAGAAAGACAAATACCATATGATCTCACTCATATGTGGAATCTGAAAAACTGTATGAATGAGCAAAGTAAACAGAAACTGTCTCATAGATATAGAGGAAAAATCAGGGTTGCTAGTTGGGAGCGGGGTGGGGATGAGGGAGAAGGGGAAGGGATTAGACAGCAAAAATAGGCAACTACAATACTGCCACAGGGATATGAAAGACAGTTCGGGGAATATAATTAATAATGTTGTAAATATTTTGTGGGGTGTCAGATGGTCATATGTCTTGTTAGGGAGACCATTTCATGGGTGAAGTAGAGGCTGGATCACTGCACTGTACACCTGAAACTGAGGTTGTATAAAATTGTATGCCAACTGTAATTGAATATATATAGATAGTCACGAGATGTGGATTATACTGTGGAAGGGAGTCAGAGGAAGTGTAATAGATATATATGAAATGGAGGAGGAGTGGGGTGGCAAATTGGGGGAGAGGGGTTGTCACTTTGAGAGGTAAAAAGTATAACTATTGCACTGTGTTGTACACCTGAAACTAATTAAAAATAAATAAATAAATAAATAAATAAATAAATAAATAAATAAATAAATAGAGAGAGAGAGAGAAAAGCAGAGCTATTGAGTGCAGAGATAACTTCACAGGAATTTTCAGGGCAAATTTGTAAATAGTAAAGTAGCATAAAGATTTGTTCTCACTTTTATTGTTATTATTTTTTAACAAATGAAATTAGGTAAATGGCAGAAAGAAATTTAAACATATACGTGATGCCATAAAAACTAATAAGATGGGAAAAAATGAAATACAGAACAATGATTAGAATTAGAAAGAAAATATCTCTATCCCTAAATAAACCAGAAGAGGAAAAACACTTATGGATATACATGGATCTTTATTTGTAGATATAGTGGCAGGAAATTGACAGAGGTCCTTTAGGATGGCTTTTTTTTTTTTCCTTCTTTTTTGTAAAGAAAGTGCAGTAAGATGGGGGAGCATTAAGAGCGGACACGATTTGAAGACTGCACAAGCTTCAAAATGTCTATGGTAGAAAATAGGAAGGTAGGAATAACTGTGCACAGGCATATGGAGGGTGTTTTTAAGACCCAAACCCCACATTTTTAGTGGAGTTAATATACATTAATTTAGTTGAGCTAATCTGCACACATCCCTGATGTTTTTACAGTGATGTTCATTAGCCCAACTGGAGGCAGGTGTGATAAAGGGAAAACAGCGTGCTTTTGAAGATATTGGCCTAAGAGGAGTTGAAAGAGTGGGCTGTGAAGCTTAAGCTGGATAATAAAGGAAGTTGATGTGGAAGGGAGTGTCAAAAGAAAATGTGCTGAGGTCGAGAGACTGGAAAATTTGATGGGTCAGATAACTGGTACGTTGAAGAAACTAAGTTAAAAATTTTTCAGTGGTGTAAGGTACTGCCAGAGAACAGGAATTTGTTATTTCAGATTTCGAAGATGGGACAAGTCTAAGTAATTTAAAGCTCTGGGGTGTCACCCAGGGATGTAGATGCCTGAAGTAAGGGAGAGGCGAGAATTACTGAGGTTGATGCTGCAAAACATGAACTAGTTATAATCTGCTCATTAGAGTTTTTGAAGTGTTTTGGACATCAGTCAGAATGCAAAATAGAGTTGAACAATATGAAGAATATTTGTTTTAAAAATATGCAGCATCTTGGCTCTAAGCGAAGTTGTGAAATGGTGAAAATTCTGTATTGCATCCTCTCCTCTTTGTCTGTGTTTCTCATTGCTGTTTGTTTGCCCTATCTTCCCCTTTAATGGACCCACACATTCCCCTCCCCTTTGAGGACTCCATTAGTTTTCTCAACATTACCCCCATGCTCCTAAAACTTCTCTGGTTTTCTGATTGGAATCTATTCATTTTGACACCTTAGACTTTCAAGTCAGCTCCTTAAAAATTGCTCGATATATGAATCAGTGATTCATGTTAGTGACTTGAGAGGGAGCAAAGCAGAGAACACAGACTGGATCAAACGTCTGGCCTGAATCCTGGTCTTGCCACTTTATAGATCTGTGACATTAGAGCATCTTAACTTGTCTATGTTTCACCTGTCTTTCCTGAAAAGGGAAATAAGAGGATATAGAAAGTACTGTTAAAGTGTTTAATAAATAAAATTAGTGTTAGTGAATTTATGTTCTTCCCTCACATACAACTTTCGGGACTCCTGAATACAATACTTTTACTCTAAGAGAGAATTCTAATGGAGGGCATTTCAAACTAGCCAGCACCCAGCACAGTTGATGATCCTCACTTGCTCCAAATCACATTGATGTAGACATCTCTTAAACATGTGCAGTGCCACCTACTGGTAAAAAATAAATAAATCAATAATAATAGTAATAGGTGGATTTACTATTTCCCTCAATAATTTGTTTTAAAGTTCTGAATTTTAAAAGATGCATTAACATCTCAGATCCTGTGCTAGCCTGATATCCTTCTCCTTACCTATTTTTGTTTGTTTTCCAAAAGGTAGATTTTGAGAAATAAGAAAAAGTAAAATACATGCACAGGATTAGAAGAAGGAATGCCTTACCACAAATGCCTTGAACTGACTAGATTATTTCCAGGGAAAAACAGTAACTTTTCATCTGTATCTAAGTGTCCAAATTGTTGAGTGATTTACAAACTCAGTCAGAAAGACAAATGGAACTGCAAGACCCAAATCCTGCAGGTCCGTGGTAGATGAGCAGCTACATATGGTTTATCAGCTGGGTTTGCTCAAGATTATGTCATTTGCTTTAACAGCATCGGCTAAACATGCACTCCAGGGAAAGTAAGGAAGCTGCTTTCTTTCGCTGTTATCCCAGGGATTGGTAGCTGCTCTTTACCTAAATGTCACTTAACACTTTAGATTTGAAAAATGGCTTTTAGCTAGGTATGGGCTCCAGGAAACAGAGAATAGATAAAAGGGGAGTAAGGGATAGATAAGGAGTTGAGGGGAAGAAACTATAGGAGATTATGAATTAGGAGGTAAATAGATTAAAGTAACTCATCCAGTGAGTTGAGAGATGCAAATCATAATCTTTTTCTTAGATATTCTAATTTTCTTCAAATTGTGTTTTACCTCATCTTATGATAGACTTGAATATTGATTTCTAGCTTTGTTTTATATGCTCTCATACAAATGGTTTTATGGATCTCTTTAATGATTTCTGATCCATTTGTCTTATTGATAATTGATCACTCACTGACTTAGGACAGTGATAAATCCATATGATTTTTTAAGTGTTCATGAAATTTTCTTTGCATGGAAAAGCTTAAATTCGAGATGCTTTCTCATCCTACCTTTTAGATTTTATTCAGGTGATCAGATTCAACAATCTTTGCCACATATCTGTGAGCACATAAAAAAAAAAAGCTTCTGTTTAGAGGATGAGGATAAAGGCAATCTGCCTCCAAAGGGGTTTGTGTATTAATTGCTTTGGTCCACTTTACAAGGTCAAATCCATTCTCCTAATGACAAATCTCATCTGTTCTGGCAGAGAAAGAAATGTTTTCTTTCACTTCTACGTGTGGCAAGAGCTCATTCATCTCAGCGAGTTCTGAAGAGAAATCTAGCTACATCAGAGAGAGGAGTATTCAAAGGGCAACTGATGGCCAGGAAGATATATGGAATTCACTTTCCTGAGACAGACATTCAAATGGTAACAAGTGATAGAAAACAGCTCTATATTTCAGCGTGATGTGTGTTCGCTCCCGATGATTAAACCCCCTGTGAGCCATCTGCGTTTAATGGGTTAGAACTACTTTGTAGCTGCAGTTTTTTCCTTCCACGGCTCTCTTATTTATTTGAGAGGAGACCGATCTCCACTCTTTAAAAGTTAAGCATGTAAGAAACCTTGCCAAGAGAATCAGAAAGAAAAGGCAAATTTATAGCCTAGTGTTGTTTTAAGCATTTAGTAGTATAAATAAGAAGTGTAGATAAATGTGTACAAGTAGACGCATAAGTGACCCTCTGTTTATCTCAGTTACATTATTTGCCTAAATTCCAGAGCAGAATTAACCCAATTAGTTTATATAATGGCTAATGCTGTCCCTCAGCTGAGCTATTAGGGATGTGCATAACTGATGCTAGATGGGGGATGGTGTTATTTTACTTATAAGTCAAGCCTTGGGGACTGTGGTTTGTACCCAGTGATTCTTGCAGATAAAAATCAGAATCCAGCAGGGAAATTGTTGTACCTTGAAGCAATGTGCACTATTGGTGTTATTAATATAATTAAATTCAACTTCTGGTTTAAAATTCCAATGGTGATAATGGCTTTCTCTATGTGACACTGCCTTCCCCGAGACATGTCACATTTTACTAACAACTCATTATTTTTCTCTGACTTAGGAAAGTCGGCAGCCATAAGCACTCAATAAATATTTGCTGAATTGAATTGAACTCTGAGAACCGAGAGGTGAGGTGGCACTGATCATCAGTGACACATCTGGGATCAACATCTCGATTCTGTTCTGCCAAATAGTGATCTCAACCAGAGATAATGGAAATGTTACATGAAGACATTTAAATCTAAGAAATTTTCACATGGTGACAAATGTTAATCTGAGTCATATAATTACATGAACCTAGCAAGTTCTCTCTTGCCATTTATTTTCATTCTTAATACACTAATTGCAGGGTTTTCCCTCTCATAACACCTAGCTATGTAGCGTTCTTAAGTTTTTTTTTTTGGTTTTTTTTCTTACTAAGGTATTTCCCTGAACAATTTCTTCTGCGTTTCTTCATTTTCCCTTTGAACCAGAAAACATATCTAAATGGAGAGGCTTCTTAGGACTTTAAAAACATCAATCAATTTCACAGCTGGGAATAAAGGGATCTAGATAAGAGAGAGCAATTCCTCCATTGAACCTGCTTACAAAAATTAGGCAAGAGTTTTCCTATAGAGTGAGACAAACTTTGGCCACACTAAGGTAGACAAAGAGTTAAATTAAAGACACAAAAGCAACATTCAACTGCTGCTGCTTTTTCTTTTCCCTTTCATGGGATAGGGAGTATTTTTCCTGTAATGACCTCAGAATCTTCTGTCTTTTTCTTGGTCAGAGATCAAGGGGTATACCAGGGTGAAATCTTCTTCTTATTGAACTTTTCTATCAACTTTCTGCAGATGTGTGTTTTGAAGCTACACTTACAATTTTTCCATGTTTTGTTATATATTTATAGAGTGATCATATTAAAAATATGTATGCTATCTTTTCATATTAGGCAAGCTTCAGCAAATGTCATCCATCCAACTAAACTTAATATTCTTTGAAGACAAAGGCCATGGCTTGTATTTATTCATAACTTCCACGGCTAGCATAGCACATTATAATATTATAAGCTAAGCACATGTTCATTGAATTATTTAAGAATAGAAAACTTGAAAAACATTATTGAATGAAATAAATTATTTCTCTGCTGAACCTGAGAGTTTTGGTCTAGTTAATAAAACAAGGAAAATAAATATTTAAAATTAGAGAAAAGCTGTGGTACGATGTAAATAAAGAAAGGATAGCACATATTTGAGCTAGCATAAACATAGCTATTTAGGTTCTCTTTCAGAGAAAAAAAGATAAAATGCTATAGCCTTATAAGTTCCTATTCATCTTTCAGTGTCTGGCTCAAATGTCACCTTTTATCTGCAGTTTTCTATGACTCTTGTAAAGCGTTGAATTAATTGCTCTCTTACCTGTTTTCCAATAGTATTTTGTTTGAGCCACTTCCATGTCATATCTTAATTATTTATTGTACTCCTTTTATCTCCTCAACCAGCATATTCTCTAAGGTCTTGGCACAAAGGGTGTTCTCAATAAATGTTTGATAAATTGAATAAAACTGAATTTAAAGATTAGGAAATAAAGGGCCAGCCAAGTGGCATGTTGGTTAAGAGTTGGCTTGGGACCCTGTTCGGATGCCACATATGAGGACCAGTGACCCTGCGCCCTCTACAGCTAAGATGGTGAACAACAGCTCAACCTGGAGCTAGACTGCCTTGAATGGCCGGCGATGGCATAGACTGCAGTGGGCCTGCCTGGCAGTAGGCGTCTGCTTTTGTGAGCTGCTGTGAGCTGCCATGAGCAGCCGTCCAATGGCTGGTGAGTGACTGCCTCACTTGGGAAGAGTGCAATGATAATACCAACATGGGCCAGTGAAGCGACATCCTCCACAATTAGACTGAAGAACCAAAGGACAGCAACTTATCTGTTCTCCTTCCCCGATTCCCCAATAAAATCTTTAAAAAAAAAAAAAAAAAAGATTTTGAAATAAAGAAAAGGAAGAAAAAAATCTGACGGTGACTCAATAGGAAGAAAAATTAGAGTCTATTAACAAAGTATTTCATTTAAGTACTTCACGGACTATGATAAAGTATTTTCAAAAGCGTATTTCAATTATTGTTCATCATAGCTTTAAGGAGAGCCTGTAGGATAAGGAAGGCAGAAGGAAAGGCTTTGGACTTAGAAGTCCCATACACTATCTGTCCACAAGTTTCCTCACCTGTGAAATGAGATGATTGTAATACCCACTGTTACAAAATTGTGAGTCAAAGGAGAAAATAAATGTGAAAGTGCTTTGTTAATTTAAAGCTTTTGCAACTGTCAAAACTATCAGTGAGAAAACTGAGGCTCAGAAGAACTGAATAAACCGCCTAAAGCTTTAAAACTAAAGTGGTAGGACAAGGGTTCCTAAGGCAGTACTCCTTCCCCAGTGCTGCTACCTAAACCATTTGTCCTCTTCCCAAATGCCTATCCCCTACCTACTGTACCCTGGCTTCTGAGTGATCCTCACTAAAATGCCTCATTCATTCATTCAATGCACTAGAGCTGCCTGTTTTAAAAAGCCCCATTCTCTTTCAACCCTACATTCTGCTAGTGAGAGATAATCTGATAATTATGTATCCTATTTTACTCCTTCCATAACATATGCCTAACCTCTAGGGTGAAAAATGATTTAATCTGGAGAACTTACCCTGGTACATAAAAAGGGTTTCTTAATCCTTTTTGTGCTATGGACCCCTCTGGCAATTTAATGATCTTGTGAACCCCTTCTTAGACAATGTTTTAGAATAAGTTAAATACAACATAGGCTTAAGAAGGAAATGAGTTACACCAAAATACAGGCATCTCAATATTTATGAAGCTAATTTTAAGGTGTAATATTATCTGTGCATCTTTGTTGGTAGAATAAGATCCAGCAACAGAGCTGTAAACTTCCCTAATTTTAAATTAGTTTGAAAACTGTTGAGAGAGTTTGAAAACTATCCTAATCAAGTGATAAAGTAAAACAATTATTTCAAGTTATCTATAATAACTATCACATGTAAAATGAAAACTATGTGTTCTTTTTATCACTGACATTATCACAGGTACTGCTAATACTACTGAGATTTATTGTCCATATTCATAATTTTTTAAAATGCTATTTCATTCTAGGGGTTAGTGAAAATAAAGATCTAATTACTTTTTTTTTTAAGATTTTATTGGGGAATTGGGGGAGGGGAACAGCGTTGGGGAACCAGGGAAGGGGAACAGACAAGTTGCTGTCCTTTTGTTCTTCAGTCTAGTTGTGGAGGACATTGCTTCACTGGCCCATGTTGGTGTCATCATTGCACTCTTCTCGGGTGACGTAGATTGCTTGCTGGCCTCTGGGAGGCCACTCACAGCGGCTCTTGGCAGCTCACACCGGCTGCCAGCCGCTCACACTGTCTGCAGGCCACTCACTGTAGCCTATGACAGCCCACTGCAGCAGGGGCTGCAGCTATGCATCGCCAGCGACTCACAACAGCCCAGCTGCAGAAGGAGCTGTTGTTCACCATCTTAGCTGTAGAGGGCAGTGTCACTGGCCCTCATATGTGGGATCTGAAATGGGGCAGCTGGCTTTCCAAGCCAGCTCTTAACCAACATGCCACTCAGCAGGCCCAAGATCTAATTACTTTTCCATCTCAGTTTATGAGCCCTCTGAATTCTATCCAGATACACACCTTTCCCTACCCATTTCTCACTCCCCCCCCCTAAGTTATGAATGTTATGTTAGTGATATGGGGAGATTTTGAGCTTTTGAATCTTTTCATGACCACCAATGAGACTGTGTAAGCAGCCTGAAGGGGGCTCCTTATGCCTTCTACTGAAAACCTGTTATGTTTTTACAATTCTGGCAATTGTTCTGGATTACAATAGCTTCCCCTTATCTGTGAGGATATATTCCAAGAACCCCAGTGGATTCCTAAAACTGCAGACAGTACTAAACCCTATGTATACTATATTTTATTCTACCTATGATGAAACTTAATTTATAAATTAAGCACAGTAAGAGATTCACAATAACTAATAATAAAATAGAAAACTACAATATATTGTAATAAAAGTTATGTGGACGTGTCTCTCTCTCTCTCTTTCTGATAACTTCCTGATAACCAAGATGGCTGCTAAGTGACTAACAGGTGGTAGTGTACACAGTGTAGACACACTGGACAAAGGGATAATTTATGTCCCAGGAAGGACAGAGTGAGGCAGCACAAAGTTACATGATACTACTCAGAATGGCATTTAAATCTCAAAATGGTATTTAAATTGCTTATTTCTGAAATTTTCCACTTAGCATTTTCAGACGAACACTGACTGTGGGTAACTGAAACCTTGGAAAGCAAAAATGTGGATAAGAGAGGACTATTATATTCTCTTAACTCTTTAACATGTATGTTAAGGTAAATGGATATGGGAAATTATTACAAGTATACATTATGTGAAAATGCATGGAAAACTTTAGTATGTGATTTCTTGTATTTTAAAGTCAGACATGCTATAACATAGTGTCATGATGAAGTACTCAAGTGAAGTTATTTATTTGCCCCTTAGACTTAAAAAATGCATGGTGGTGTGCAATTCTAATGCTAAGAAGAAAAGGAAAAGCTTCTTTCAATTCCCAACTATTGTATTCAGTAAAAATGAAGAATTAGCTAGACCCTGTCTTGAAGTCTTGCTCACCATTTTTGCAATATATTTCCAGGGTAAATGATGGCAATATATTTATTTTAAAAGGAGAGTTATTAACACAAACAAAACATCCTGGTTTTGCATTAACTATACCTTGTAAAACCAATATGGCTTTTAATCTATTTTTGAGGTTTGTGCCATAAATACTAACTCTACTGCTCAACATTTCACCTCTAATTTTTTTAATTTGGATCATTGGTGACATTACTATCTAGCTTGTATACAATATATGGTATCTGTAATGCGACTTATTGTATAAAAACAGAAGTACTATATAATATAAAATTTTGTTAAATAAATTCCTTACAGAAAGCCATATTTATATTCAATGCACAATATGAATAGCTATAAGGAAATAAATGCCTGTTGGAATTTTAGACACCTGACGTCTTAAAGTACAGATGGCTTAAAGTTAGCAATTATATTTTTAAAAATAAACATACAGAGTTATATTCTAATCAGAGAAAAGAGAAGTCAACCCAACTAGGATTTTAAAAATTAAATCATTTACATATCTCTCCTAAAAAAATATTTGGCAACATAAGTGGTAATTATTTTTAATTGAAAATTATATCTAACAAAGATCCAAGATGGTGTAGATAAATGCTGTGCTTGCCTCATGCTCTGAACACATTAAAATTACAACTAAATTATAGAACAATCAACCTGGAGAACCACCTGAAGTCTAGCTGAACAGAAGTTTTATAACTAAGGATATAAAAAAGAAGCCACATCAAGGTTGGTAAGGTACAGAGGTGCAAAATGGGCTGGACACACACACACACACACACACACACACACACGCATACACATGGCAGTTGAAAATCAGGAGGGAAATCTCAGCCACAGAGGTTCCCCATGAAGGAGCAAGGGACCCCAGCCTCCCCACACCAGGCTTCCCAGCCCAGGGTACTGGTTCCTGGAGAAAAAGCCCCCACAACTTCTGGCTGTGAAAAGCAGTGGGGATTACTGCCATCCAGGTGGGATGGAAGGTGGTAGGAAATCCAGGCATCCTCTTAAAGAGCCCATGCAGGAACTCACTTAGGTGCCAGTAGAGGGATGGTGACTCTGGGAGTGTTGCAAGCATGGCGAGAGACTGAGTTGTACAGTTCAGTGGCGAGAACTGAAGGGACAGATCCCATTTTCCCTGTGTGGAGCCCTGCTCTCGGGCAGCTGGCAGATAGGTGCCATCTTTCCTGTGTTGAGCCCTTCCCCCAGGCTGAATCTGAATCTGATTGGCCTATGAGCTCCACTGCTCTCTTCTGCTGGCTCACTGAGACCCTGCCTCACCAACATGCATACCACAAGAGGCTTTATCAGCAGCTGAACCTTATGAGAGCCGGCAGGGGGCAGCCAGCCTCAGAGTGTCCTGGCTTTTGTGGAGTTACCCCAGGTCCAGTCCTGGTGGCAGCTGGCCTTGGTTCAAAGTATGGCCTCTCCCACGTGCCTCCAGGTACAGCACAGGCAGTGACCAACTGTGGGTCGCTTTGTAGCTCCTACCATGTTAGCCCTCAGCCAGTCACAGGCAGTGGCTAATGTGGACCTGTAGTGGAGCCCTCCCAAGAGGTGCCAGAATCAACATACTTGGAGGTAGGCTTCAAACCACAGCAGAGCACCAACCAATTAACCCCACAGGTGGCACACCTAAAGGATGGTCTCAGTAGGCACCAGAGCCTGCTGGAGTAAATCCTACTCAGTGGGGTAAGCTACCCACACAACAGCCTGTTAGCTGTGGACGTGGCCAAACCCCACTGCCAATCAGGCTGAGGGTCAATACCACACAATGACATGCCAACAGCAATCAAGGCACAACTATAACAGGAGGGCACACACAAGGAGGACACAACCCACACAAGAAACAGTCCTAAAGCACCCAGAATTGGTGACCACGGTGACTTTACCATTGGGCCCCATGGAACTCCTACTACTTAAGGCCACCTAGAAAGCCTGGGAAACACAGCAGATCTACCTACTACATAGGAACAAACACAGAGAGGCAGCCAAAATGAGGAAAAAAAGAAATACATTCTAAATGAAAGAACAGGAGAAAATTTCAGAAAAAGAACTAAGCAACATGGAGGCAAGCAGCCTACCGGATTCAGAGTTCAAAACAATGGTTATAAGGATGCTCAAGGAACTTAGTGAGAACTTCAACAAAGAGATAACAAGCATAAAGGACAGAAACCGTAAAAAAGAACCACTCAAGTGAAGAATACAATAACTGAAATGAAGAATGCAATAGAAGGAATCATCAGCAGACTAGATGAAGCAGAAGATCAAATCAATGATTTGGAAGGCAAGGTAGAACAAAACACCCAATCAGAATAGCAAAATGGAAAACAAAAATACAAAAATGAGAATAGTTTAAGAGACCTCAGGAAAAACATCAAGTGTAACAACATTCCCACAATAGGGGTACCAGAAGGATAAGAGAAAAAGCAAAGGATTGAGAATCTAATTGACAAAATAATGACTGACAACTTTCTTAATCTTATAAAGAAATAGACATACAAGCCCAGGAAGCACAGAGATTTCCAAACAAGATGAACCCAAAGAGGCACACACCAAGGCACACTATAATTAAAATGGCATATGTTAAAGACAATGAGAGAATCCTAAAAGCAGCAAAAGCAGTTAGTTGCTTACAAGGGAGCTCCCATAAGACTGTCAGCTAATTTCTCACTAGAAACTTGCAGGTCAGAAAAGATTGTCACAAAATATTCAAAGTGATGAAAAACAAGGACCTACAGCCAAGGGTACTGTACCCAGCAAGGCTATGATTTAAAATTGAAGAACAGGGCCAGCTGAGTGGCGTGGTGGTTGAGTGCTGGTTTGGGGGTCCGGCAGCCCCGGTTCGGGTCCCACATGTGAGGGCCAGTGACACTGCCCTCACAAAAAATAAAAATAAAATAAAATTGAAGAACAGATAAAGAACTTCCCAGACAAGAAAAAGCTAAAGGAGTTCATCAACACCAAACCAGTATTATATGGAATGTTAGAGAGCCTCCTTTAAGGGGGAGGGGGGTGTTGGGATTAAAATATGAATAATAAAATAGCTATAACTACATATCTATCAACAATTGCTTTCAATGTAAGTGGATTAAATGCTCCAATCAAAAACATAGGAGGGCTGAATGGATAAGAAAATGAAACCCTTTCATATTCTGCCTGCAAGAGACTCATTTCAAATTGAAAGACACACACACACTGAAAGTAAAGGGATGGAAAAAGTTACTGCATCAAAATGGAAAAAAACACACAAAAAAGCTTATACCAGACAAAATAAACTTTAAAACAAAGGCTATAACAAGAGACAAAGAAGGACTCAGTAATCCCACTTCCTGTTTTTTATCCAAAGAAACCAAAAAAGCAACTTCAATGGGATGTGTGCGTTCATATGTTCATTGCAGCATTATTTGCAAAAGCAAAAATGCGGGGCAGCCTGAGTGCTTATGGATGGTACAATGGATAAAGAGGAGGTGGTACAATATACAGTGGAATATTGCTCGGCTATGGAAGGGAATGGGTTCTCGTCATCTGGAGCGGCATGGATGGACCTGGAGGGGACTGGGCTGAGTGAAGTACATCAAACAGTAAGACACATGCAGTGTGATTTTGCTTATATGTGGAATCTAAAGAACAAAATAAACAAACAAAACAGACTCATAGATACAGAGAACATTTTGATGGTTGCCAGATGGGGAGGGGGGTTGAGGGTGTGGGTGAAAAAGGGGAAGGGATTAAAACGTACAAATTGGTTGTTACAAAATAGTCATGGGGATGTAAAGTAAAGCAAAGGGAATATGGTGAATAATATAATAATAACTACACATAGTGCTAGGTGGCTACTAGACTAGTCAGGGAGATCACCTCCTAAATTATAGAAATATACTATGTTGCATACCTGAAATTAATATAAAGTAATATTGAATGTCAACTGTAACTGAAAAATTAAAAAGGGGGGGAGGTGAAGGGCAAAAAGTGAACCAAATTTCCAGGTATATAAAAAAAATAAGTCATGGGATGTAATGTACAGCATAGGGAATATAGTAAATAATATTGTGATAGCATGGTACGGTGTCAGGTGGTTGCTGGACTTGTCACAGTGATCACTTCTTTAGGTATATAAAAGTTGAAACTATAAACTATTGTGTAAAGCTGAAACTAATATAATATTGTATGCTAACTATATTTTTAATACAAATCTTTTTAAAAAAACACTGAAAAATATGGATCTAACAATTACTCATCATTTACAATATTGTTTGAATTAAATGTAGAAAGACAGAAGTCAGAGTCACTTGTAAATTTAGAAAATTATTTTAAATTTTCCAACAGTTTATGCAAACACGGTAGCTGACTTTTCCATCTTCTTTAACCAAAACAGTGTTTAGTTGCTAATAAATAAAACTACAGCATTATATATAAACAGCCCTATTGAAAACATAGGGAGGTGATGTAGAAATTATACTATGGAAGTCAAACAAGCTCCCAGTGCTTGAGAGAAAGTAAAGATACTAAAAGGAAATGATGTGTCCTTTTGTAAGAACTGTATTAAGTGCATTGGTCTGCCCCTTCCCCCATCCTTTGAGGTTAAAAAAAAAAAAGTCAATAGCCAATTGGAATATGAAACTAATACACTCTCATAATTTATACACAAAATTTCATGAGTTTCTTCAAGGTTATACAGGTTAAGTACCTCTGTTATTTTTGGAGATACATTGTCAGGACTGAGGGAAAATATTCCAGTAGCTTTCTTTTTTTGTTTTCATAAGAAGTTATGTGAGAAGAAAATAATCACTATTTAACATTCATAAGAAATTAATGATATATCTTCAGAAACCCACAAACCATTTTCTGAAATTTCACATTTACAAAACAAACTGCACACCTTACCTAATTCTTCATTAAATGCATCTCTTATCATGAGGTCCAACCCTTAACCACATTGCTCAAGAGAAAGAGCACAAGAATTACCTCTTAAACCATTTGTGCAGAGAAAAATGTGGTGAAGCTTATAGGGGATGAGACTATCATGGGAAAAATTGTCCAAGTGGATGAGCTACTTAATGGACCAAAACTCCCAATTATCAACACTGTTAATGATGATCCCAAATAAAGTAAAACACTGCGTAGTTTTTTGTCTCTAAAGATATAAGTTTAACATTTTTGTGAGTGATATGAAGTCTAGTACATGGAATTCTGTTTAACCAAAGTTCAGAAAAATCAAGAGAAAAATCCACAAAATGCATTTTATGCACTTTGTTTTAGCTTTATCTTATCCTATTACATCAAAAGTTCATATTATTATATTTTAGCAACTTACATATGGAATGAAATTTTTCAGCCAATAAAGAAGAAAGGTGGAAATGTTAACAAAATAATTCATGCAGGGACGGCCGAGTGGCTCAGTTGGTTAGAGTGCGAGCTCTGAGCAACAGGCTCGCAAGTTCAATTCCCACATGGTCCAGTAAGCTGCACCTGAGCTGAGCTGCCACTGAGCTCCGTGCTCTTAAAAAAAAAAAAAATTCATACAATTCTTACTTCCATCATAAAATGTAAGGCATGGTTAAAGAGTACAAACTTTATTCATCTGTATGTCTAGGGGAGATTGTGAACTCATCGTGGTTCCACTATTTATATAAATATCCTAAATAATGCTTCACATACTGTGTTAAAAAAAAATGTGCTGAGAAGTGATCACCATAACTATGGTGTACACCTGAAACTGATATAAGATTGTATGTTAGCCATATTTTTTAAAAAATCTTTTTAAAATGTGCTGGTTGAATTAAAGTTATACATTTGAGGATATAGAACCTTAATTAAAAAGATGTTATTTAAATTGAAAAAATATTGAGTTACAGAAGATCCAGCTAATTACTAGACTATAATGAGAAGAAACACTTAGAATAGGAAAATGAAAGAATGAGGTGAAATCTATGAGTTTTGTCTCTCATTTAAAAAAAATCTAAGGTATTATCCAAGGGACACTAAAATTTCTATTATGAAAGCAGACAAAAATGAACATGAGTACTACTAATTTGGAAAAGGTTTTTAAAATCTTATATTTTAGCTCTGCTTTTAGTTAAAAAATTCCTATCAGCCACATGTATGACTATATTAAAAGGAGTCATTCTCTTCTAAAACATGAAGGATATTTAACAGCTGCCTAAACAATCCTTTAACAAAAGCTCCTGCGTGTAAGCATAATTCTTAGGGCCAAAGTTGAGCAAGTTTGTCTTGGGAACAAAACTAAAAAGAGAGAACACAAAAGTAATAAAGAACAGAGTTATGATGAAGTCAAGGAATGTTTGTTTAGGACATCACTCATCTCCATCATCTGCTTGATTTAAAATTTTATGACAAAAGATGTCTAACTGCTGTAAATATTTTCTTACTAGGAAGAGATACTTACTGGGTTTAAGTACTTCTTTCTGAAATTTATTTTTAAAATTCATTTGTTCTTGTCCTTTAGCCTTCAGGGCTTCCAAGCCCTGAAGGCTGTGGGACCACAAGGAAGATTCTAAAAGAGTACAAAGAGCAGATCTTGCTCTGATCCAAGCCATGGAAGTCATCTTCATTTCAATTAATTTACTTTGCCTTTATGAACTTAAGAGTCTTTCAAGGAGGTTGACATTTCACTCATCTGAAAAAGCTTGGAATGTGACAGGGGCAGGGAGGAGAAGTAAATCAAAGGGGTTAGCAATTTTCCAGATGCAATGTATTTTTCTTTTCTTCTTTTCCACCAGAAATTTTAGAGAGCCTTTTGACATTTTAATTCCCTATGCAAAACCACAGTAGCAAAAAATGCTTACAGATTATATGTCGAAAAAACAAACACACACATGTGCACTTGCACATGAAATAAATATAAATCCCGATTCACTGCTCCTTATATCGTTTATTGCATTTATTAGATGTTCGTGTGTACACGTTAATCAACAAAATTTTAATTTAAAAGCAACAGCAGGTTTTGTAACTTTCTTTTTTTCTTATGTGAAATAACTAAGTCATGGAGTGTATGCTGGTTTTTTCCTTCAAAAAATGGCATTTATAAAACTCTTCTCCTGACTATAATTTAAATCACACCGGAATATTTCAGTTATCACCTTTAGCCACATGGTTTCAGGAAACTATGCCCAATATTTCATGCAAATTCTGGGCATTTCAGAAGAGTTCTTTTTTTCATGGAGTGGAAATTCACTAAAATATCTAGGAGTTAAAAAAAAAAATCTTTGAGACCTGAAGATAAATTCTCTGGAACACGGAATATGCCCACTGTGTCTGGGAGCCCGACAGGGAAAAATGGCAGTTAACTCCCTGAAACACCCTGCTTCAACATTTACCTGACAGCTTTGGTATCTTGACATTTTCCCCAGTGAATTTCTTCCTTTATCAGGTATTATTTTACAAGGGATTTCTTGTTACACAGAATTAACATAAATCAATCTATAACAGAGGAATTTGTTTAATACATTTATTCTTTTATGAAGTTGCATGATCATATTTCATCAACTCATACAATAAAAAAAATTACTACTAAAACAGAGTTTGTGGAGACTGGTGCATGGTAAACCGATTTAGTCTTCAGAGGTTCATGCTTAGATTTTACTGTTAAATAATAACAACTATTCATGTAAGCTGGTCTCACTGTATATCTTGACCATTAGCAATTCCACACACAGCAGCTTATTGTGGTATCCTTTAAATATGAGAAATAAGAATGTTTTACTTTTCCATTAAAAGAAAAATAGGAGTACTGTATGTTACATGGCCCATGAAATGTTGGCAGTGTGCTCCTTGGCTTTCATTCGAAGGACTGCGATACTGGAAGACCTCCTCTCAAACTCTGGCTTTGTTTCAAATGCATGTCCATTGGTAGCCCCAGTAAGAAGAGAGTCAGTGAAAAAATTGTTGAGGGGCACGTGGCTGAACTGGTTCTGGTGGTTTGAAAAGCCTGTGTAACTGGAATCTGTCCGAGGCGAGTGAGAATAAGGTGTCATACAGGAGGAAGTGTCACGTGGTAACATGCATGAAGTAACCACAGAACCACCACTTGCATTTCCTGCCCACAAATTGTTCTGAATCTGGAATATATAAAACAACAAATATTACATTTATGTGTTCTCACTTTTGTTCCCTTACTTTTGTTAAACCGTATTTACTGAATTTTGTTAATTATTCATTGTTTGCTTCTATGTGGTGGTCTGCAATTATATTCTGAGTACAGAAAGTGATTACTGAAAAAAATAATTATTGGAAAGATTCTTCCAGTTTGTTTTACTGTAATAGATCACCAAAAATCCATATACTTAACCACAAAAAGTACTCTCAAAACATGTCAATCTCTTGAGTATTCTTTTTATAGTCATAATTTTCAAAACGAAATCTGGAAGATTCAGTCATGAATCATGCCCAATTCATGTGCTTAGAAAAACGATTTAAAATATGGTTTTAAATTTAAATGTAGTTTTCATATTTCTAAACAAATGACACAATTGCATTTTTTAAAGATCTATAGCTGTCCTCGGTGTGGCAGTTGTTTTTGGAAACCACTGCTGACATTAAGATGTTTGTTCTGCAGATATTTTTGATCAAAATCATTTTGAAAAATGTTTACCCTTTTGTTGATGTTTATTTCCTACAGTCTTGAATACATCTGTGAATATTATGAGAAGTGTGTACATATTTTTAACATTTATTCTATAATTTATGTGTGATATAATGAGATTGAAACAGAAGTGTGACATGTAAAACAAATTTAAAATTCTAAAGCATGACCATTACCAAATAATGGAAGCACAACTGAGAAAAATATTCAAGCATTAGCAAAAATATCATGAGTAGAATTACAGTACTTTATAACATCTTATATAAGATTAAAACAGGGTTATGATTTGTGCCCAAGAAATCCACATTTCACAGTATTAAATCTCTACAGGAAACAGTGTAATAATACCAACAAGCACAAATTTCTCTAAAGTTACTAGCATGTAAAAATAATACTAAATATAATGTTTATAATATGAATTTTTAATAGAAGTATTTTAGACCAGATATTTAAACAAGGAAAAACACAACTTTTACATGCATTACTGAGACAAACAGGGAGAAAATCGGGACAAACGGCAGGAGCTAGGGGAAAAAAATGGAAAATGTTGCATGGTATAGCATGGCAGAGATGCAGCCTTAGATGATGACATTGAAAAATCATATGCCTTTTGCAATATTATTATTATTATAGATTTAAACTAGAACACAGCAGCAATATACATATTTATCACACCTGGCTTTCATTTTTAAAATCATGAAAATTAGAATGGAATCATCAATTATTTCCACACTTACACAAATAATGTTCTCTTATATTTATTTTTACACCAAGATCCAGTCTGCTACATATAGCCTCTGGTGTAGTTTTATAACACCGAAACTTGAACTGTATTTTTTAAGACAACTTATTTTCAATGAAAAGCAGACAATATGTTAATAAATATTTTAGATCACATTGGTAGAGATGTCTGTTACTCTGTAAATCAAGACAGGGTGACTTACCCAATTTCAATACATAACAGAAAATCTGAAAAACTGATTTCATCTCTTACGTGGGGCTCCAACGTTTGGCAAGCTGCTCCTTTTAGTTGTTTTAGAAACAATTCTTTATATGAATATTTTATAAGCTGCTTTAATTATGTTAAATCTGTGAGATGTATCTATAGATATATAATGATTTGCATATTTTATTAATCCCTAAATCACCTTGAGCTGTGTTTTAATTTTGGCTCATTCTACAATATGTGTCGCACTTTAGCCAAAATATAATGTTTGTTGTTAGTGATTGCTCAGTTATGTATCACGAACCAACAAGAGGGGCTGTTAATGTCATTACTCTGTCAAAGTAGCTCTTCTAATTTGATCTGGGTGGTTTTCCTCTGACATTCAATCAAACATTGTGCTACACTGAAAAAACCACAGTCACATGTCTGACAAAAGGGCTTTCAGGAAATGAAAATGAACTTTCCTGTTTATTTTGAAAAAAATAAATGAAAGGCAAAACAGTGGTAGAGGAAGATTATTTACATTATATGTTTATTAAAGGATCCTCAATTTATACATAGTGTTGCTAGAATTTATTAAAATCATCTATGCTTATTTCAAATGCATAGAAATATATTTACCAACTAGGTGGGGGAAAAAGAAAATAAGGAAAGTAAAGGCACAGAAGGTAATCTATGCCTATAAATTGAGAAAGTATTTTCTGCCTAAAAGAATTAACATTAACCTACCTATAAGCTGAAAAGAAATTCTCCAGTTTCCGTGACATGGGCAAATATTTTTATTTTGATCAAAACTTCTTATCTGGACTTGATCAAGCACATTACATGTGTTACTTTTGGTGAAATAATTTCTAACATATAGAAATGTTTTCTGAATAGAACAGATTGGTAGAGTAAGTTTCTACAGCAATATTTTAGGAAGACTTGAGAACATACCGACATATCCCATGGGTAGCAATATTGTTGCCCATTTTTACTGATATGGCCTGTTTCCATGGTCTCTTACCTCCCCTCACATCCCCCATATCTTTCTTTCAGTTTTAAATTTTTGGAATGTCTTAATTTGACTTTAGGGATCTAATTGATTTCTATATCAAAAGTTAGATACAAACCATGAAAGATAATATCCCCAGTGAACTGAGGTTTGGCTCCCTCTGAACAGAGCATTCCATCTGGGTGTTTAAACATCTGATGATGACAATCAAGATGAGACTCATGATACCTAATAGTTACCCATGAATTACCATGTGTCAGGCATTGTACTAAGTGCATTATGAAGACTTATAATAATTTAATACACTAAAAGGCATGTACATTTACATTTATTATCCCCATTTTGTACAAGGTAGACCTGACTATACAACAAAGAGTTTAGGAACTTCACCCAAGATTGTAATACTCCAATGGCGAAGGTCAAATCTGAACCCAGGATATCTTAAGAAATGTTACAATAATATAAAAACTAGTCTTATGAGTTGAAATTGTTTATTTGCTTATTCATAACCACAACTCTGTGGGGGTTCACAGGCTCTACTCTGCTAATTATCCCTAATAATTGCTCAAACTGTCTCCTCATCCTCAGGCCTAACATAATACATAATAAGCCCTTTTTACAAATGTATTAAGTGACTGAAAAATCTCTGAGAGTATGAAATTTGGACAGATCCATTTTGATGTAAGCAAAATTTTACAGGCAACTTATGCTGCATATCTAAATTTTATCTCATGATTTGAACTCTAGACTTGCAATACTATATAATCTTAACAGGAATCACGAAAATCATATAATTAGACCTAGCTGACTATATCTCCCTAGGTAGTTTCTTTTTTGTTATTGTTGTGAAATAGTTATTCTCCCATCATAGATGTGTCTTCTTTTTTTGATTCATTAAGCATTGGGTGTGGTTCAGGGGATATATACTAAAATAATGGCGATGATGTAACACACATTCTCACTTCTGAAAATCTCCTGGGATTAGGAATATTACTGAAGTCCAACTTCCTTCCCCATGCACAAACCTCTTGTACACTTTCAATTATGTATACTTCCTTTAACAAGAAGCTCACCTGCTTAAAAACATCCCATTCTCTTTTGGAGGGTTCTGTAAAGAAGTGAGCTGTTATCTTCCTGTATCACTTCTATTTCTGTTCCTTAAAATGATACAGAGTAAATAGTATCCTCCTCACATATGAAAATCTTCCAATACCTCAGGGAATTGTTACACAATTGCCAGTCTCTCTTCTTTCAGCATTCCTCATAGGCATGGTTTCCAGGCTGCTCAGGGCAGGCAAATTCCTCAGGTATGCTGGAGGCTGTCAACAACCTTGACACTCATCAACATTCCCGCCCTGACAACCACAACCGGGTATCAAGGTCTAGATGTCCTGTGATCACTGCAGGGAAAAACCTGGCAGTATCACTTTTGTTCTGGATCATCTGCATATGCTAATATGTGAAGGCAATATTAGATTTAACAACAAAGTCTACTGCTGTCAAGGTGGGCTCATTCTATGACTCCTCCATGCCCCACCAATTCTAGTCTTATGTAAGTGGCCATGTTAAAACTATGTGCTAGCTCTATAAGTCATATTGTCTTAAACTGTGCATATATATATATATATATATATATATATATAGAGAGAGAGAGAGAGAGAGAGAGAGACAGAGACAGAGAGAGAGAGAGAGAGAGAGAGAGAGAGAGAGAGAGAGAGAGAGAGAGAGGCTATATAAAAACCTTGCTCTCTAACTCATTAAAAGATATACGTGCTATTAAATTTTGGAATAAAAGAATGCATATTTTTTCCTAAATAGAATCACTACTTTCTTTCTTGGATTATTTCACAGACACCTACAGTGGCAGTGCCCAGCACCAAATAATTTTGGGGCATTTGTGTAGGCCTCTAACTGTATAACAGTCAAGGACTTTACAACCAGGAACAACATTATTAAATACTGTCCATATCTTTCTTTCATGTGTGCTAAAAGAAAAAAAAAGAAAAGAAAAGAAAGGAAGAAAAAAAAAGACTGCCTGCCTTTACACTTTTTCTTCTTTGTTGTGTTTAAGAGGAGTGGAGAATCTAAAAACACTCCATAATTTAATGTGCTTCACAACATTTAAAAAAGTTCCAGGGGTATGTTCAAAGCATGGTCCAGGGAATTTAGCCAACTGCCTCCCATTATCATGAATGGAAGTTCAGCTGACTTACTGCACTCCACTTTGAACATCTGCCCCTTAATATTTTTTCTAATCAAATAAAAAGTCAACACTTAATTATTCTATGTCTTTGAATTTCGGAGAAAGTTGGTTTTTATGTCTAATTCTTTCCAAACAGAAATCAAATTCATTTTACAATCATTTTTCTTCTAAGAAATTAAAAGCTATAGATAGGAAGGAGTGGGTTAGTTTTGTGTGTGTGTGTGTGTGTGTGTGTGTGTGTGTGTGTGTAAAAGACACACATTAATATGAGTTCTTCATTTTGCCAATATATTTGTCATGAACTAAAGTAATATAGTAAATCATGGATAGAAAATTACCTTTACCTAGAAACTTGATATAGATATAGTCTTTATAGAACCAAAAATACAAAGAAAACGTTAGCATACCAAACCTTGTGTTTTTCAAGAATATTTGCTGACTTTATTGTAGAGAGTACTTTTTCAGACTTTTTAAAAACCTTTTAAAAGGAAGGTAAGTTTGTTAGTCTTTGCCTTAGTTGTAACATAGCATGATGTGTAAAAAAACATCAAATAGTTCCATGACAGCATTATGTAGTCTATATGATAATGTTAGTGCTATATAGAAGATACTAGCTATGGAATTTAATCTGGACTTAACAGAAATGCTTAACATGAAAATATGAGTAACAACCATTCCTTAATTTTATCTCTAAAACCAACTAAATGATATTTTTCTACTAAATTAATTTTATTAAACCCTAACTCCTCCTCTATATATAGACTGTTCCTACCTGCCACAAACATCCGTATGCATTCTCTCTCACACACTCACTCACACACACACACACACACATACACACACTCACACAAATACACCCCACATACACACATCATTCTGCTGCACTCACACCACCTTCACATCCCATGTCCACATGCATCGCTGATAAAGGTTGATTTAAAATGACATAGATAAGGGATTAACAAAGAGGTATTTGTGATAATGTTATAGCAATAGCTTATTTGCAGTAACATCCAAAAGTTGATTTTGGTTTTTCCTCTTTGACAGAATGTTTATATTTATTAACTACTTTGTATATAATTCAATACTTACTATATAGATTTATTAACACATTATCACTATATAATTTAATTTGCCAGATTTTTTTATGTGGTCTCTTTAAAAAATGTTAACATCACTTTTTCTTAATCACTTTTTACAAAAACAGTTCAATTTTTTTAGAGACCATTACATTCTCTACTAGCCTATCCCTTCCTTTAAAATTTAGGGTGACAAAATATTAATAAAAATCATATGCTTTGCAACTTGCGGATGATATTCGCTGTTGACCAACTTCAAGGTCCTGTTAACTTTTTTAGTAACTAATCAGTAGGTTGCTGACAGGATGAAAAAGTGTAAGTGTTTTTCTAAATAGTGAATTTGCTACCAGTAAATAGAACACTGAGACTTTGTCTACCCAAAAAAAAAAAATCCTGACTTGAATAATTACACAGTAAAAAGATCAATCTAACCATGTTTAGGTCCTACCTGAGATAGAAATAAGGGTGCATTTCATCAGGGCTAACTTACATATTAGGTGATATTTCACCAAAAAAATGTTAAGATAATATATAAATATTAAGGTTTTTTTTGGAATCAATTTACATTTCAAAAGTTCCAAAGTACATACAGAGGATGCCAAAAAAATATATACACATTTTAAGAAAGGAAAAAACTGTATTAAATTGTAATGCTCAATATATACCAAATAACAAAAGAGGAATACAAGTCATGTGTATCCATTTTTTTTCACACCCCCAGTATTTTAAACATATAGTAATTTTAAGATGAAGTGATTAGCAATGATAATTAATCAGAAAAGCATCACATATTCAATATGGATTGCTACTTTAATTTTTAAAATAAAATCACACCTTACAAATGTGTACAGGGATTTGGAACAAGGAAGAGTGCTTTTACCATTTAAAAAAAATCACTGTGAGATGTCACAGTCATGAGACCAATAATTTGAGAAGAAAATTGCTTTACAGAAAAATGAAAGCACTAAATCTCACAAGAAATGTTAATGTCTGGAAATTTTCAGAATGACATCATATGAGTAAGTTTAAATTTTGTATTATTCAAATATTTGAAATATGTGCCAAGTGAAAGATAGAAGAAACAGTAAGGATTTTCTTTTCCTTTAGTGTTGGAAGTGTTTGTAAATTTTATAGTAATTGTCATTAAAAAGGCTTACAGGAAATCTGATCATATATTCCTTAAAACAAAACTTTTCAAAACAACTCACTTAAAGAGAGCATACAATAACAGCACTTAGCATTTGCTATTTTATTTATTATTATCTGGCAACAATTGTCATATAAAGTATTTTACAATTATTTGCCACACTACTTTTCATGTAATTTAGTACATGGATGATAGCTATTGTTGATTCTTCTGTGCCTGGTTCATCTTTCATGACACAATCCCACTATTAAAACTAAGTTAACAATAATAACAAACACAGGTTAAAATATATAAGCTTTCCTTCTGAATTAATAACTTAAAATATGAATCAAATACATAATATTTTCATTTGCACAGAATGTTTTTAATCTTAGATGCACACTTCATGTCAAACATGAGCTTTGAATATATTCTTAAAATCCTGAGTAAAGTTATGAATTATATTCATGTTGTATTTGTGTTAACTACAAAGTTAGAATTTTATTTTGTGATATTTAAATCAACTGTGAGTTTGTGCAATGTTTTTTTTCCTATTTAATATTCCATGATTTAGAATAAAAAAGAAATTTATAGAAACATGAGGCTTAACAAATACAACATGCATACAATTTTGGATTAATGTGTATGGTAAGGTTCACTAACCTTAACTAACAATAATAGTGTGAACTGCAAGTTATAACCCACAGGTCTGTTCTCATAGACTTCCCAGGCTTTGATGGCTTAATTTTCCCCCTGGTTCTTCTCTATTCTCCTGTAAGGTAGTTTTTATATGTATAAGCAACGTTGGCATTCTTCAATAATTTATTTTTACATTTTTTTCTTATCATTTATTTTTCTACTCAATTTATTGATTTACTCTTTCCTCTTAAAATATAAACACCTAAAATCAATTCAGTTAAATTCAATGCTTTAACATTGGTCACCTATTAAAAGCAAAAAAGACAAAAATTAGCTAAGTTATAATTACTGTGTAAAGTCACAAATCACAGTAAATTTAACTATTAGTTTTCAACAAATAAGTCTACTTTCATAATTTAAAATATGAATGCATTTTAGTTCTTTCAGAGGATATTCTTTACCGCTCTCTGTATAGTCAACAAAACAAAAATTATTCACTGTTTGTGTCTAGCTGCACCTTCACTTAATTGATATTGACAAAAACTGTCTCATGCTACACATAACTTTGAATATATATACATATATGAAATATTATTTATACATATTTATATAAAACTTGTATATATTTTATTCATTTAATTAAATCAACTTTATCCATTGCAAAAACTACATTTGAGTAATAATAGATTACCATCAATTTCCTTCTATGATTTTAAGTATCTGTACTTGCAATCAGTGAGAAATTTTACATCAATATGACATGTTGACCTAATTATGTTAACATTTTTGTGACTCCATTCATCATAAGGGAAGTTTAACTGTATCACTATATGAACATCTCATTGATTGTTTCATAGATATAGCAATATTAATTACATAATGTGTCAAGTATAGCTATATTGTTAACATTTCTAAAAGATTTTGGGTTGTTTACTTCAAATATTTGGGGAAAATAGAAATAACAGTGATAAAATTGTGATACTTTCTCTAAAGGTGAATATTTCTCCAGATTCCTTTAAATTGTTAAACCACAGTTGTTGAAGGACACAAATTCCTGATTCTTTATTTAGCTTAAGTAAATGTAAACTTTAAGATTAGTAGAGAAAGTGGTGATAGAAGGGTAGGGCAAACAATATCTTCACAATTGCTATTTTATAGAAACTTTAAAATTTACTGTTAAAAATTGTATAATTTACAATGTTTCAAATGGAATTTGTTAAACTAGAAATGTTATACAACCTTAATTTGTGTTTTAAATTACCCCAATTATTACAAATTACTTATAATTTGAATCTAACTCTCGGTACGTTCAAATTCCAAGTGGCACAAATCTATAATGTCATCAATTAAACAACAGAAAGTAAGATACTGCATAGGTTCCTCTGTACATTTGGTAAACACAGATTTAGTTATGATTCTCCTTATATACTAGGTAACACCTCACTGAAAATTTTGGTAGAATAAAGCCAACCCCTTTTTAAAATTTTTTGATGAAAATATTTTCTTCATGAGAAAATAATTTTGGTGAATGCAGTTTCAAAGTTTCAAAAAGTTACTATATTTGGATGACCTAATTTGAAGAAGAAAGTATATTTAACTGAATTTGGTCTTCCTTTAGGTCCCTAAATAGTAAATTTACTCACAGATTGGATTAGCTTAAATGCTATAACACAGGATAACATTCAAACCACTTAGATGCTTCTCTATAGTAGAAAAAATTAATAATGACTAATGGCTCTTATAGAATTGTTACCATTCATTGAGCACTCCTTATGTACTGGTGATATTATAAGTAATTTGTATAAACTACTTTGTTTAATCCTCACAAATATCATATGAACTTCTGTCTCCATTTTGTGAATGAGGGGAAATGTTTCTAGTGGTTCATTCATTTGATTTGAACCCACTGCTCTGATTTGTGAAGCCCATAGTCATACATTAACAACTGGCCCTCCTCAGGTCTCAGAATTAAGCTCAGTAGACTGTTTGGAAATCAACTCAATCCTTTCAGTAACAAAATAAGCATTATGGTCATCATTGTCATCATCTACACAACCAACACTACCAACTCTAGCACTAACAATACCTCCATTTTACAAATAAAGAATCTGAAGATCAAGGAAGTCAAGGCTTATCCAGTTACCCAGCTAGTAAAATGATCAAGTTAATGCACGCGTGATCCAAACCAAATTTAAGGGCATGAAATTAGGGTTCCTTGTAAGAATGAGGTCTACTCATAATCTTTCAGAAATTTCCATACCTTAACAAAATATTGTATTCACCAAAATAATTATTTTTAAAAATGCTTTGGTTTTAACAAATTAGAAACAGATTACAATCTACTGTTGATAGATGCTTGCTTGTTTTTTCAATTGAAAGACAAAATTATGTAGGTCTTTTTGGTCTGCTGGGTATATCTTGCATCAAGAAGTGTTGGCAGAATTTGGTACAAATATTACATAGTTCATAATCTATCCACAAAAGAGGGGATTTTGTCTGGCTCACTCGTATAACCCCCATGCCTAAAACAGTAGCATATATTTATTGGATAAAATGCATATAACTCTGGAAAAAAAATTAAGGTGAAAGGATTCTGCAAAATCTTTCTAGTCTATTCCTTTTAGCAGATTAATCAATTGAGGAGCAAAGAGGAAAATTTAATTGCTTAAGACCACAGAGCTGGTTAATAGCAGAGATTCAGAAATCAGCTGTTTTATTGAAACAGGATTAATTTTAGGTTTATAATGTACTCATCAATGAATATTGAAGTGAATCAATATTTTTTTCACATCTATTTAGTATATATATATATATATATATATATATATATATATATATATATAAAATTTGTTTAATAATGTGAACAAAGGTAAGAACTGAATCATCTTTTTAAATACTTTATATTGTAAACTGGGTGGCACACATATACAGCCCACCACAATGTTGGTGAGAAAGTGATGTGCTGATTAAGGAAGGATTGAGAGGAGGTTTCAAGGAGGAAAACAGTTTAGATGGGGTGAAGGGAATTCAAGATAGGAGTAACAGATTCAGCACAAGCAATGAGACAGTTTTTTTTTTAATGTCCTATATTAGAGAACATCAAGTAGTTTCATTTACCTAAATCATAGTGTTGCATAAAGGCAACTAATATGTGAGCCAACATTAAGGGCTTTAAAAATAATGCAATCTTTTTCAGTACAGCAAAATATACTACCTTAAAGTATATTACTACTGACATCACACCCCTCACTTTCTTATTGTGCTATCAAATATGAACAACTTAAGAAAAAAAGAATATATGAAAACAGTCTAAAAATTCTCTTTTTAAATGCTTTCTATCATTGTTTTATAAATTCATAAATGGAAGTGTTTTTGCTTTCCGAAGTGATTCAATGTTTTAGGGTTAAAATTGATCTATTTCATTGCTCAGTGATGCATTATGGAGATAAGTTTACATAAATAATCCCAGACTCCTGAACTCAGAAATCCTGGGCTCAAATTCAAGGCGTTAATGGCTATAAGAAGAAAGTCTGGCTTAAAATAAGCCCCAACTGGTAGTTACTATTTTTACTGTTACGGCTGTTGTTACTACAGTGTAATGAAGACCAGTGGAAACAAAGTGTTTAGAATGTTTTAGAAAATATGAATTACTATTCATAAACAAACATGTTATATAAAGATACCTTTATGTGAGGTAAGATTATTATCCATACTGAGCAGGCTTGAGGAGATTGTTTTCTAACCCATCTCTTTTTCATGTATTTCTGTACGTGCTTTTGCTTTCCTGCCAAATTGCTAATTCTTTATTTCTGTCCCGCCTCTGACATGTTCTAGTTTCCAACCGTTTTTGTAATTAGTATTTTTTTTTCTGTAATTAGTAACAGTAACCAAATCCATTGTCTTATTGCATTGGGCTGTTGGATTCTATTTTGGTTTCTATTTTTCCCATTATAAATTTTTATTTTAAGGCACATCATTTTTTAAAAGTTTTCTTTAGGCTGAAGCTTGGAAACATGATCTTGTCATAATTTCTCCCTGGCTTTCTCCAATACCTACAGTGGGAAGTGGGAGACACTTGATGTTAGAAATTTGGTCAGCCAAACATTAAACAACTTACCGATATAGAAAAGTACTATGGATTTTACAGTATTGTTTTTTGTTATTGTTGACAAATTGCACTGTTAAAATAACTGCAACAACACAAGCTCTCTGTGCTCCTACACTTAAATTATGAGGTGGTATAACCAATGTACATACATTACAGAGAAGCCACAGGGAGAATTAGTGCAAAACTCCCATGATTTGTGAGGGGACATTTTAAATAAGTCCTTTGTTGGAGTGAAAAAGACTATCAAAAGTATAATTTGGACCATTTCCTTTCCTGCTGGAGCTGCTAGTTCATCTCATTCTGCTAATTGATAACACCTAAAGTTGTATAGCACAATAACACAATTGCAAGATAATCCTAGGGAAAAAGAGCAACTAGTCAGAGTACATTAAGTTGCATTAAGTCATTATAAAGACGTTAATTGATGCCAGGCACTATTCTAAGTGTTTTATGCTATACTGAAGAAGAAAGTTAGAGATAAGGCCACCAACAGCAAAGAACAGAGACATGGAAAATCAACAGAAGTAGGGTTTATAAAAAAAGGAGTGAAGAGTGAAATATTAAGGTACAAAAAAAAGATATGTCATAGTACAAAAGATGTGGGACTGACTTATCAGACTGTTTAAAGTCCATCTGAAAAGAGTTCCTAATTTATGATTTTATTATTTCTAAAGTCATCACAGTCAAGTAGTTCAAAGTTATATAAGGTACATGTCATCTCCTTATTTTTTATTATTTCCCTGGGTGTGGGTACATTCTCTGCTCCCATAAACTAAACTGCAGACTCGAATAAAGCAACTTCAGCTTTATGCCACTTTGGTATAAATTTATTAATCATTTAACCATTCAAACATATTCTCTGGAAGACACAGTCTACTGTGAGGGTTAAGATTGCATGTGGGGGCCAGAATGCCTATGGTAAAATTCAGGCTTCATCACTAGGAAAGTGAGTAAATGCCTCACCTCTCTGTGCCTCAGTTTCCTGATGAGAAACAAGGATAATTAATAACACCTACCACAGAGGGTTGTTGTGAGGATTAAATGAGTTAATATATGAAACCTGCTCAGAACAGTGCCTGATGTAGTGAGACTTAGTGCCATAGAATAAGTAGAAAAACACTGCAGGGCCTGCTCTCATGGAGCTTATAGCCTTGGGGGAAACATCCTCACAACACTGTCTTTAGAACTCAACTAGAACACTGAAAATTACTTGGTGAGTATAATTTCATTAGCCCTGTGATGATAAGTAATCAGGAGTATATATGTGTGTGTGCACACACACACACACACACACACATGCTTTTAAACAGGAGAAAAAATAAGGTAATTGCTTTAAGATACATTTTTTAAAGTAAGAGAAACCAGATTCTTCTTATGGCAGGTATGGCATTTATTAAAAAGATACCCCTAATCCTGGTCTTCTAGCAAATGCTGTGGCCAGGCTGAGCTATTGCAGCCTTTTCTAGACTGTCTGGTAAGGAACCACTTGTGTGATCACTGACCAATTCCTTAACTCACCTGGGTCTGATTTCCTAACTTTTAAAATGAAGAAGCTGAATGAGGTCTATCTGAAGCTCTAGTTCACATATAATATTACATGAATAAATCTGATGAATTTATCTAGAGAAATGAAGGTCTCAAGGTAGGTTCTTAAGGATCAAAAAAAAAAAGCATTACAAAGCATAGAAAAGAAAAACAATTCATTTAAAATAAAAAGTTAAAAGAAAAAATAATTTCTAAATACTCTGAAATGAGAGCTCCCATTTTAAAGGGAAATGATTTTTAACATGACAAAATTTAAAAATTATATCCGGTTCTACTTCTATATATGTTTTAAATAACAAAGGGCTTAATGTTCCCTTAAAACAATGAGCAACTTTAAAGCTGAAAAGACAACTCAGGAAAAGAGATACTTTTAAGTGGAATGAAGGTTTCATATACCACATTTAACACTAGGTTATAGTATAATTCATAAAACATTAGCAACAGAGATAGCACTCCAAACAATATTTTATTTATTTTTAAAAGTTAACAGGGAAGTGATTCTGAATAATTAAAATTTAGAGTAATTAAAAGACTTATACTATTGAATGATGCTACTTTAGTTGCTGCAACATATAGCAAGGAAGAGAGCCTGAATCGTTTTAAATGAATAGCTCTGAAAGAAAACAATAACAAAATAAATATTTCAGTAAAATAAAAATCTAACAAATGTGAAAAAAGTCTTCAGGAGGTTAAAATTTTCATTCTTCACTATTATATCAGATATAATAAAGCCTATGATAGCCCTGTTAAGAATATGCACAACGCATCTACTTGTCTCCATCAGCATTCTGTGCAGTTTACCATACCTGTGGATAGCTGTCAGTCCTTGGCAAAACTGATATATCATAGGTGGCAGCAAAATGGCTTTTAGCTTGTTGTATTTGGCCATAACGTTCTCTTTTTCTCCATTTGGCCCTTCGATTTTGAAACCAAACCTAATTTTTTAAAGAAGGAGAATTTTAGTTAAGGGATATTTGGTAATGCAAATGTGATGTTAAGAGACTTCAAACCAGAAAGGTAAATCAGGTAAACAAAATTACTAATAAAGGAACTTCTTTATCAGTAAAGAATCCACAAATTTTACTTTCTCTTTTACCCTGATAGGATAATCATTATGTGCATGAGGCAATATAAATTAATATAAAGAGTCACTATGGTTTTAAACCATTGATTTAATATGTCTGGGCCTCTGTTTTCCCAATAATGGAAAATTAAAAGGCATTAAATTATATAATCTTGAAGACTCCTTATATCTCCAAATTATCATAGGTAAACCTCCTCTCAGACAGAGAATACTGCAAATCTGGATGATATTCATGATTTTTTTAATTTCAGGTTATGCATATAATATCAACCCATCCAATTTATAACCAAATTAATAATCTGGGTCCGTCACAACAATTATCTTTAAAGCATTTCACAAAGTGAAGGCTCTTCTGGGTTGCACCCATACTTAGTTAATCTTAGAAAAATTTAAATGTAAAGATTACATCTTAAACATATTTCTGCATCAGCAGAAATATTGTGGTTTAACAAAAGAAAATATTAAGATTTCATATCATATTGAGCATGAGAAAGATGACAGGTAAAATGGAATTATCTGAAGTTGAATTATGGTTCTAAAATACACAAATGTGCTTATCACATAAATTACACCATTTAGAACAATTATATTCCCTTAGAGTGAATGCTCAGTAATCTTCAAAATTATTTCTTCAATTTAAAAGACTTACGCTTAATATGAATAACAAAAGGAACAAAGCAGATACAACCAAATGTGAATAAAGCCTGTGAGTTAGTGTGGCCTCTTCAGGGTCAGTAAGCTCTGGTCCCAATTTCTCCAATTGCACAGTGATAGTATTTATCGTAACAACTGTCTTGCAGAAGGTTAAATATTCACTAATACACACTTATAGCTCTCCAGAATCTTCACTTTAATATTTTAGCGTATTAAAAAGAGATACAGAAAATGATATTCGATATGTATAAATTGATATTTTTGAGTAGTCATCACACAAGCAGCTTTTGGGAAGTTCTTTAGTCTTTACAGAACTATGTTCAGAATATAAAACATTTAGGAAAGAAGCTAAAATCAAATGCAAAAATACAAATTGGAAAAGGCCTTTCATTAAAATGTCCTTGAAATTTTTACTCTTTTTAATATTCAATTCTAAGCTATTCTATCTTTACCCTCACAGTGATGGAAATATTAACACTCAGTTTAATGTACTGCAGGCTTAAGATGGCTCTTTGAAGAGTTTTCAGCAATTAGAACAAGGCAAAGAGAGCTACTTATTCAGTAAGGCTCCTTAGAACACTACTAGCAAATGTGTATTATCCACTATACCCAGGGCTCAAGATAACAACAACAATCAAACCAAATAAAACATACTTTCTTACTCTCTCCCCAGATAGACACCAGGGGTGTACTAAGGGAATTTTGTAATGAAGGCTGTTTTTTGTTTTTTTTTTCCACTGAGAAAAAGACTTTGACAATCTCCTTAAAATGGATGCCAATTACTACTGTGATGTTTTTTGAAAAGGAAGCAAGAGAACAACCTGAGTAAATTAGGTTCAGGTTAGCAATTTCTGCGTGTTCTTAGATAAAAATTAATTGAGGTTTGATGAAATGTGAAGAGGAAAACAAACATGTGTTGTGCATAGCTGATTATTCTGTGTGCAAACATATTTTTCTGTGGTTACAAGTATAGCTAATTTAAATACATGAACACAACACAAAAAAACAATACATGCAGAGCTCCTGTTAAAACTTGATGATTCTAAGATTCTTGGTTAGCATGAACTTCCTATATATTTACTTCCTGAACTAAGATAAAGTAACTATTTGCTTCAATAAACTAAAGGAAAAAACCTGCTGCTTGTTATTCCTGCACCACCAGATGTTGTCTTTAATGATACAAAAGCTTTATGATGGCTTAATCTTCAGAAGAAATACTAGTACTCTACTCAGAACAAAATTTTTTACTATTTTATTCATTTCTCCATTCTATTAGTTTACGGGAACTGCAAAACGTAATATTGTCCTCTTGAGAGTAAAAAAAAAAAAAAATGCCAAAGAAAAATGCTATTCTCCTGAATTACTATTATTTGGTACCTAATACAATATAGTTTAAGAATATCAACTCTAGTAAAAATAAAATATGTCTAAGAGATATTAATTTTACCTAGCATAATTTTGCTTTTTCAAATGATTAAAAATTTAGTAATTGATTTACATATTCATCCAATTTGATTGTCTGACTATGACTTATAAACCTAATTGAGTATGTATTTTTAAATTCCTTTAAGATCATTATTCGTATTGCCTCTGCAAAAGCTGTGTAAGTTATCTAGATTTAAAAAATTAAAATGGAATGGCACTGCTGGCAACTACTGGGGCTAGAAAAATGTAAATATGTTATATGATCTTTTATTATATAAGTGAAAATGGATTTGGTATACATAACAATTGGGAATTTGTAAGCGTGTTTCATTTTTTCTTCATGATAGCCCTAACCTCAATAAAATTATAGATTCCTGGGCCATTCTACAAATAACTTACCAATACCTGGTATATAAACTAAAAAATAAAACAAAACCCACAAAGGCTGATACAATAGCAAAAATAAAATACATACATTATTAAACGGATAGCTTTGATTTTGTTTTTCACCTTTTAAAAATTAAATTTCAAAATCAGAGCTATGTTAAGATATTCTGTCCTTTTTAAACAAGCATTAATTTTTATGCCTATGTAACAACTCAAGTATTTATTTTATGCTTTTGTGTGAGTTGTTAAATCCTTTGCAAGTAAAAAGAAATTTTAGCTGAACATACATACATACATCACATTGTTCTACATTTTCAAATAGTTCCTTTGTGGCAAAGTGCAACTATTAAATTATTCTAACACTATCAATAACAAAGTCCTACCCACACCCACACCCACACCCACACACCCCCAAGACCTTCATATGGCTCATACCTGGACCCTGGCCTCAGTGAGCTCTGTCCTCAGAGCAAGCTGTTCTCTGACATATACATCCGGGTAATGGGTTTTCTGAAAGACCTTCTCCAGCTCCTCTAGCTGCAAGCTGGTGAAGGTGGTTCGGTGTCTCCGTTTCTTACTGCTGGATACATTGCTGTCACACTTATCCCCAAGTTCATCCAGCTCTCCCTTCTCTGGCATCCCTTTCACAGGAGACATCCGGAGACTGTTACAGTTGTCCATAGCTCTATTTAGTTCAGTGTGAAGAGGCTGTCCTTCTACTTTAGTGATCCCATAGTTCACTGTACCGAAAGGAGGAAACAACAGTTCTCAGGATTGTGAAGCTTTTCAGTAAAGGAATTAAGTTGAAGTAATTTAGAGCATCAGAGAAGCGATTGCTAATGATTTATTATGCCAGTATTAATTGGATCATCGCATTACATACAAGTATTAATCCACTTTGGGTGAGTTTAAAACCAATTAAAAAATGCATACATGGAACTCATAATTTGCCAAAATTCACAGTTTTACTTTACAGGGATAATATAATGTTTATGCACATAATTCATAATCAAATTAGGTAGTCAAATTAAAACATGCTCTAGATTAAAAAAAAACCTAAGTGGGCATTATTTTTTAAAACTGAACCAAATTTAATTGGTCATATATTTATCCACAGCAGACAAAATTAAGTTACTTACATGGCCCAAGCAAGATATTTCAATTTTAAATAATATCTGTAAATCAAAATCCAAACTTTTCCCAAAAGTTATCTTCCTCCTTGACATAAAATCTATAAATTTAATATATGGTATTGTTTCTACTATATTTCAAATAATTCAACTGTATATTCATGTCTTCATATAAAATTTTTTCAAAGTGACCTGCTAAATTTAAAAATGAATTTCATGGTAGTTTCTGAAAGTGTTTCCTATAGAAAAGGAGAATATTTAAGTAGGCTTCATTAGCTTAAAAACTCATTTGCATATTTATTCTTAACGCATGAAATGTATTTTAAGACAGACAGCTTTTATTTTTCTATCTAGTAAAGCACAGAAATTAAAACATCTATTAAAATATTACAATAAAAATCAACTGGCATCCTGTTTAGGGATGCTTTCATTTCAGTGATTTCCTCCAGATTTGATTACATGCTTGTGATATGATATAAAACAAAACTGTATCATATGGTGCCACACACACTCACAAATGCAATGGATGCATATAATGAAATGGGAGGCATCTTTTTAAAACATAAAGTCAGCCCAGCCAGGACAATAATTTCCAATGAACTGTCACACTTTCTTTGCTTTCCTATGCTTTTTAATGATCTCATAATGTATTTTTACAACTGTATTAATCATTACACAAATGTACTAAATTGTAATACCTATATAACTGAAATGCCAAATAGCTTTTCTGCAAAAGAAGATGTGATTTAAAGCTAAATATAAAGAAGAATCCTGACTGATTAACAATACGGTTTTGTCTTGGTGGACAGAGTTAAATGGGGAACTTCGGTAATTAGGGATAGGGGGAGGGGAAGCAGCCGTGACGCTAAGGGCATCTCAGGAGAAAGACAGGAACTTTCCTAAATTTAGCGCTCTGCTGCCTACATTCATCTTCGTTAATACTTTCCTATTAAAATTCATCCTAGTGGCGTGATGTTAGTTTAAAGGTTGATAAAGTATCATAAATCACCTATTTCTCTTCTTACTGTGGATTCCCGACAATTTAAAATATTGATTGAGTCCTATTCAGCAGTCAACGCAGGACATTACAGAATCAGATTTTTCAATCCTGTCCATGCAAATAACTTTATGTGTACATCTAAGAATACCAAAAATCTAAAGATATTGTAGTCTGAAATATATTCAGAAAGTCAAACGTTCAGTATATTAAAAACAAAAGTAATTGCTTGTGTCCTTCTAAATAAATCACTGAAACGATTTAATTGATTTTCTCTATCGTTTGCGCCTTTATTTTTGGTTTAGCATTGGAAGTCAAAAGTAACTCGACAACGTTGAATAAAATAAGTAAAATGTATGAGATCCTTTTTTTTTTTTAAGCTTACTGTGTACAAAGTATTTAGAAAATGAGCTCCTATGATCCAGTGCCTTGCCAGGTTTTGAACATCCATTAAAATAGGGGGCGGGAGGCTTGTTGTAAATATTTCACACTTAATTCGTTTGTTATTTTAAAGCAACCCGCTCCTTACAGCTTAACTGTGGAACATATACAGTGATAAGGAAAAGTCCTCTTGGAATTGTAAACTTGCTTTAGCTGTCTCGATCTGAAAAAAAAATAGGTTTGTATTGGGTTACAAGATAGAAAAGATAGATGGTTTGTTTTGATAACATTTTGACTTGGAGATACTTGGCTATCCAAAGTTGAAGATTTCTCTCAGAAGCATTCCGAAAGGCTGCTGAGATGACTTTTAATGTGGAGTCAGAAAACTTAGATAATAAAAAATTCCGGAGTGAGTGACTATATCGGAGATTCTTTGCCCGAAGTTATTTAAAGTGATCGGTGTTTAACCAAAATTTGTGTGTTGTATGGCAAACCCGAAGCTGGAATCGCATATTCAAACAAGCTAATCTAGCAACCCTCCAACTTCACAAAGAAAAATATCGCTACGGGTTTTTTTGGGGGGGAAAAAAAATCTTTCACCTAAAGGAGTCCAGAGTTTTCTTATTCTTGACAACAGTGACGTCCTCTAACGAGCTGTGATCGATTTCAGCTCCTCCTGCGCGGGCTGCGCCGCGGGCTCGCAGAGGAAGCGCGCTGTCTTGACTCAATTACGCTTTATTTACCGCCCTATCAGTTTACGCCTGGGTCCTGGATGGAGGAACTCAGGGACCCGCAGGGGACTAGACTCGACAGCCAAAGGAGAACCGCGCGGAGCCAACCCGGTGCCGAATCTTCCCTTTGCCCCCCGAAGTCCGCGGCAAAAACACCGCTTTCTAAAACGCGCACCGTTTCTCTGCCTTCCTCCGCCCTCCAGCTCTCTCGCTCCCGCTTTCCTTCCTTTCTACCTCGCTGCCTGTCCTCACCGACCCCCGCAACTTGGGGTTTGCAGCAGGGCTGCCGCAGATCAGGCGGGGGCTGGTGACTCACCGCTGCTGTCCTGACAGGGCGAGGTCCTCTCCAGGCGCACGTGATGCTCGGCGCGGGGCAGGGGCCCGAAGGCCTGCACGCATTTGCCCGCCGACGCTTTGCTGTAAAAGGACTCATTGTCCAGCGTCTCCATAACGTGTTCCAACGCTCCTCCTGCGCCCATGTAAAAGTCACTGTTTTTACTCGGCGGGCTCTTGAGGGCAAACTTCTCGCTCAAAAACTCCATAATCCTGGAAGCTGTCGCGGAGCTCCCGGGGCGCGGAGGCTGGAAAGAGCTGGGGGAGGGAGCGGGTGGGCGGGAAGAGGGAGGGCCGAGAGGAGGGAAGGGGAAGCGAGCTCTGCAGCGCCCGGAGCTGCCCCGCTCCCAGCCCTTTAATACGTCCCGGCTGGAAAGGGGGAACCTGATGTTGCTTTTATATCTTGAAACTCAGCTGGGCTACTCGGGCAACCTCCCAGTTCTAATGAATATGAAAATAGGCAGGCGACTAACTCCACCCCGGGACCCCTCCGCCCCCACCCCACCCCCCACCTTCCCCCACTTCCCTGGGCTGGGCGCGTCCAGGCCTAGGTTAGACAGACAGCTCCATTGCAGACAAATGCCAGGAGGGACAAGGCCTCGACACCCAGAAACATTGTTGCCGCGACAGTGGACTGGCATTTCGGAAGAGCCTGGTGAGATCGCAAAGCAGTTAACCCTCCACTCAGGGCTCCCTGCACCCCCGCGGCCCGCCCGCCCTGCCCTCGGTCCCCACCCCGCCCCCACGCCGGGGCACTCACTACCAGAAAGATTTAGAGGCGTCTTAAGAACTTGAAAGGAAATATTGGTCTAAAGGGCTTTTATTTCTTCCGTAAGTCGTTTATGTGGAGGGTCCACATTAATCCGAAGCCTGAGAAGCCGGATATATTGGCAGCTATTAACCGGACGGCCTTGGTAGCGGGGCCGCTTCTGATTCTAACACGGAGGAGCTCGGCGTCCCTGCGCTCTGCGCGCTTCTGACACCGCCTCGCCTTGCTTTCTGGAATGCGGCGGCGGGTGGACTTGGTGACGATGGGTGGGAGAGGGAAGCCCAGCAAGAGGCATTGAAACCGTTATATCTATACCATCCTATCTTTCCACCCTCCTCTCCAGCCTTCCCCGTAGTCCGCGATTTTATCGTTAGATCCAGATTATTTTAAGAAAATCCGGTAGGAAAAGTGCCTCTAAAAGGGCTCTGAGGATGGGCCTGAGGGGGACTCATTACACAAAGAGGGTTATGAGAGAGGACGGCCTTCAGCATGGTTTTTTTGTGTGTGTTTTTATTTTTTTAACATTATTAGTTTTACTCTTAAAGAGAAGCTGTGAAGTTACTTTGAAAAGCGAGGGGCGCGAGCAGAGCGGGGCGCACGAGAGAGGCGACGTTCCGGGTGCGGGCAGGGCAGGCCTCGGTTCCCACTGGTCGGGATGGTAGGGCGGACCTGGAGCTGGCCGCTTCCTGAGGGCAGGGCAGCACTGCGGGGTTGAAAGACCCCTGCGTGGCTTTGGGACTGACTGGCCTCCGAGGAGCCCGCGGCGTCTAAGGGAAAGCGTTCAGGGCCTTGGGCACCAAAAGGCAGCCATTTGTAACAGGCCTCCGTAACAGGCAAATTGCATGAAAAGCTCCCACAAGTTGGGGGCTAAGGCTCGTGCCTTTCAAGGGAGGGCTCTGCTCCGGGGTTTCTCGCAAGGACCTCCGCAGCGGCCGTCGCGATCCCCCAGGCCAGCCTGGGAACCACACCTCCAGCCTTGGTCACGTCAGGCAGCCCAGAATCTGGGGGTGACGACGCCAAGCCCAACTGGTGGGCATCCGGATCGGTTCGGGACCGGGAATGTCCACCCTTCTTGGGGTGTTGGCTGACCCAAGACTCACTGGTAGTCAGTTCCTCTTCGAGGCCAGGACAGGCCGCAGCCGAGGAGGAAAAATCATGGAGCGCTGCCCACCTCAGAACTGTTCCTCTGCTTTGCCCCAGAAGCTGGGCGGGTGGGAAACATCCAGATCAGGGCGGGTGGGAGCCGAGAGGGCGGCCGGGAGTAGCAGCCTCGCTTCTCCCGAGCAGCCGCACAAGCTCAGTTCACGTGGCGCCGCGCTCAGCGTGCCCTTGAGAGCGCAGTCAGGTTCTGGCGAGTTGACGCTATTCTTGGAATCATATAGCTTTTGCTGTGCTAATTGTTACTGTCTCCCCGAGCCCTACAGCCAGCAACAACAACGAATTGTTTAATCTCAAGGGGGCGCGGTCCGAGTAAAGCTTCCCGGGACTGCGCTCCGGGAGAAAGAGTGCATCAAGGCGCGGGAACTCCAAGCCTGGCATCCTTGGCTGGGGCCCCCTCAGAAAGCCCTGTAAACGCTGGCGAGACAGGGCCCTGGGGGCATCTCAACCTTGCTTAAGGCGGAAGAGCAGCCAGCGCTCCCTGGACACTTTCTAGAAGGTGCTGAACTGCCCCTGCGGGGAAGCTGAGTGTAGAGTTATCCACTCCTGTGTGGGTTGATGCTTTTCGATTCTCTGCTTTCTTTCTCTGTACCTTGCCTTCAGATATTCTGAAAGACTGAGTTTCTCTGATAAACGCGCGGCGGACAAGAGAAATAGCCCCGTTTAATAGTATTTTTTTTTCCCTAAAAATTCACAGCAGCAAGAACGACGCCTTGCAGACTTGAGGAAATACACAAACAACTCCAAGCTATAAACTTACTTATGTCGTTGAGCTCTGTCAGCTTGTTTATAAATACGCGTCTTAAGGGCCCTAAATTCCCTGAAAAACATTCGGTGTCTTTTAAATGAAAGACATATGATCTGAGCTCTACAGTACTTGTATACCAATAAAGGTTCAGCTCCTAGATGAAACTACAGGGAAGCCAACGACTACAGCTGCCTGGTAAACCATTTCCATCCCCTACCTCAAACCCACTTTTGATGGTAGTGGTTGGAAGGATGGATGCAAGGTGTCACCAACCCCACTTAACATCCCTGGAACCTCCTGGAAACTCAAATCTATTATACAGAACTCTGTGTGTTTTGGGACATGTAACCACATGTGCCTATAACAGAAGGAACAGCTAATGGCAAACTCCCATAACGAATGCTTAATCTGCAGTTTTTGGCAAGAACCTGGGTTGCTGGTTGCCAAGAGCTGCATTAAATGGATTTTAAGAGGTTGAGATGGAGTTTATGGTAATGACACAGCTCTAGCCTTTGGAGCATTAATAATATATTTAAAATAATACTAATTAAAACAATAATCAGTGATTTCTGGAAGTCACAAGAAGAGAGATGAAATCAGAATTGGAGGCTGTCGCATGTCCCCTGAGATCTACCTGGGCTTTTTCTGAATGATGTTTTGAGGATAACCTTCTTGGAAAATGACCATAGCACTTTCGTAAATACCTTCAGCTACTCTATCCGGACAGCACATGGCTCTTTCCTCCTCAACAGGCTTTTAAAACTTGCTCCTAATCTTCATTCTTTATCCCAACCCTCCCCATTTCCAAACAGTTGTCTTGGCCAGATACCCAGGGGGCCAGTGTTTCAGGAGCCATCAGCTGGTGAGTAAGACCTAGTTTATTAAGCAAGTTTCTGATTGGGACTTTATCTCAGCAAGCTCAGCCCATCCATCACCCTCAGTCTACCACTCCCTTCTTTGCTCTACCTTTCTATTTCGACTTTGAGCATATTGTTCATCCCTTTCCATACCAGAACCTAGGTTCTTAAACCCAGGATTCTCCTCTGCGTCTTTCATGTCAGTCAAGAAATCTAGGAATAAAGCTGCCATGCCTCCTTTTCTCCTCTGCTGCCTTCAGACCTGAACTTTATGGATAGGCATCAACATTTGCAGGAGGCAGTGGGAGTGGGGCAAGAATGGGAGTAAGAGAGGGACATAGATGGGAGGCCATTAATTTCTTTTAAAGCCTAACAAAATTTAGGACATGCTAGGATTCCAGAACTTTGAGCTTTCTGGGCGCTGTGTAGCCATCAATGCTTCTTTGCATCTTCTTGATGGGACTGAGGCTCAGGGCCTGAGGAGGGAGGGCTTCAGGGAGGAATGTGCGAAGTCCAGAAAGCACAAGGATGAAGGTTAACAAGAGGTATTGCAGGTTCAATTCTCAGTCTCTGAAACACTGTTTTGTCTTTATTCCTCTGGCACCATCGGATGCTAACACAGTGGAAAGGTTATTTCGTGGAGTGACTCTGATGCTCTGATTTGAAGTTATATCTAACATTCCTGCAAACAATTTGTGGTTGTTGCTGTTGTTATTAGGTGCCAGCTCCCCAAACACAGAGGTTTGGAGTGTTTTCATAATTTTCTTTACTTAATTCCCTTTAGAGTCTAGAACTAAAATAATTGAATACATGAAAACTAGTTGAAAAGTCCTCTGAAATGACTATTTGACTCCCTCCACAAATACACACAAAGGTAAGTTTAGATAAGAGATTGCTTGTCAGTTTGACTTATTTTACATTAAAAAAAATTTCTCACAGTCTAAAAGCTGTTTTTACGGTCCCCCACCCCCATGAGAATATATTTTGGGAAATGAAAAATATTTTGAGTACATACATCAAAGCAGCAGTTGAAGCAATGTATAGAGCACTCTAGTTCTTTTCTTTCTCAACGTATTGAAAGAAATGTCACATTTATATAGTAATAGTGGGAATGTCAAGATAGGATTGCAAGAAGTTTAATCTTAGCACTTTCCTTTTGTGGGGTGAGTTTGAGCTATATTAATAAGTAAAGCTAGGAAAAATGCGTGCTGAATTAGATGAATTATGCCAAATGTAGAAAAGCAAGGTTCTGGAGAGGGGAGGGAAAGCTGGGTGGAGGGAAAGCTCTCATGAAAAAGTACTAAAATAATTGAATGTCATGTATGTTGGCCAGAAGCCAGGTGGCCTCATGCTTCTGTGTGGTTCACTTCTGGTTTCCCTCCCTGGCTCCATCTTCAGCCTTCCCACAGCTCTACAGACCGAACAGATACAGAAATATATTTTGCATTGAAGGAACTCAAGAGGCTTCCATCAAAATAAAATATGTACATATACACAAAGAAATATTTAAGCTTTTCTTTGAAATATATGTCCCATCCCATCATCATCTACTCCAGGAAACAAGCAACACCTACGTATTAATATATAACTGTCACAGTTTTGAAGCTTCTGAATTTTAATTAAAAAAATTACCTGAGTTTTAATCAATCCTGCCTGTCTTTCAAGTGTGGTGTTACAAAGTTCTCAAATATAATAGATAATATTTACAGGTGTTTCAATAATAATATGAAGCATTTTTGTATTTCTTTTTCTTTCTTATTTTTGTATTTCAAAAACTTGATCTTTCAAAGAGTTAGGCTTGTTTTTGAATTTCAACTTGTTTTGGCAATAGTTTCCTACATAGTTGCCCATTTCTTAAAGAGAGAAATGGATCTTACTTCTGTTATCCTAAAGGATCCAATTGAAATGTGAAAAAGAAAAAGAAAAAAGAAAAACAAAAAAAACTAACACGATTGTTTACATTTACTATAGACGTTGTTTACATTTATTATGGAAATACATGTTATTACAAATATTGAAAAATCATAATTCAACCGGGATTGTCTGATTACCGTTATTTGTGGCTATGGCTGTCGTCATTGCTCCAGGAAGTTCTGAATATTGCAAAATAAAAAACCTTTAAAGTTAAATCTCTTCTATGACATATACCTTTAAATAGTACATAAATAAGCTAAACTGTATTAAATTCATGAACCCAGATTTCACCAACAAAGTATTAATCTTTTACCTTTAACAAATCTTCAGCTGTTTCATTTGAGCTACTAATTAGTTTAAATTCTCTCCGATATATTTTAGATACATGTTCCTGCTGATTTGCTAGCTATGTCTTAAGGACAGCATTTTTTTTTCCCAAAAAGATGATTTGCATACACATTTACGCGATGAGTTTTCACGTTTCCCGGAAAGACTGCCTTAGAACATCTGAACAGAGATAGAGGCAAAATAACATGACGGATGTTTCTCCTCTGGACTGGAAATATACAATGTAAGTGTAAAGTCCACGGTCATTAAGCAAATCCGATCACGGTACGGCCAATAGATAAAATCCAGGTGGGTCCAAACCCAGAAGCAGATTCTCCTCGGGTTAGACTCCCACCTACTGTGTTCTACCCTCCACCACCGATATCTTTACCTCGGGACCAGAGCACCGGGTTTGGGCGCCGAGGCAATGCGTTTAGTACGCACCGCATTGTAAACAGCTGAAAAACGTTCGCATTCCTGCTGAATCTCTTTGCCGTAATGCTTTATGAATTCAACAGAAATAAGAGAAACACAAACACGTTTATTACATCAAGGATTATTCAGAAAAGGAGGGGGAGGGAGAGAGCGCCAAATCCTTTATTCGAAAAATCATTAAAGTGTTTTAGAGAAAGATTCATTTACTTCTCCCTTCCAACCTGCCCTGCCCGCGTCCAGTAACAGGAATTCCTGTTATGAATTTTGATAAGTGGGTTTTAACTTGCAGAGTCGTAAGGAGAATGTCGGAACAAACAGCTCTTAGAAGGCAAACCGAACTAGTGGGATGCCAGTTCTTGGGGTGCAGGCAGGACCAGGATCTGCTAGCCGCGCCTCTGTCGCGCTGACCCACACTCCGGAGTGTGCACCGTCGCCCAAAGGCATCTGCAGCTCGACCTCACGCCAGAGTTTTCTTATGGGGAAATTGTGCAAACCCTGTGAGCTGGGCAAGCTTCCGGAGACAAGTCCGAGCGCCCCCTTGCACCGGTGAGCCGCTACCTGGTGCGCACCTCGGGGTGGGGATCACTCTCCCGGCGACCGGCCTGCGGGAGCCGCAAGGGAAGTCTCTAAACGCCGCCAGATTTGACCTCAAGACAGTAGGCGAAGTCACCCATGACTGGGGACCACGCTGTGGTTTCGGGCACCTCTGTGGAGCAGTCCCCCTTTGAGCAGAGAGAATGAAGTTTCGCTGCTCCTGTAAACTTAAAAAGAGCCTCGGCGTCTACAGAACGAAGTTAGCGGTTAACCCATTGGCTGCTAATATTTCATCAGTAGTGCTTCCCCTCCTTTAAAGTCTAACTCTTGGGAAAACAACGTATTTTAAGCTTTCCATCCAAATATTGATGTTGGCAAATAGATCATCCAACAGTCCCCTGGAAAGGACAGTGCCCTTTTTGTTTCACCGATTGGCAATCAGAGTTAATCCATATCGCCAATTCCTACAGGTTTCGGGGATAGAGCAGATTTGTAACTGTGACAGGGGCGTGTATGGGTGTGTGAAACCGCGTACACCTCACTCACTCTTCGACCCGTTTTCCTGAACGAATGAGCCCCTCTCCCGTTTGGGGAAAGCCGGCTTTCAGCTAATTGCAGGAGTTCCTAGCGAATAGTTTAAATGCGAGGCAGCGGTTCGGTCTCTTTTTAAGACCTTGTTTACCAGTGAAGATGTCTTAACCGTTATTGGACTGTTGATGTCCTTTGTGTTAAACAAAGCTGACGTACTACCTCTGGCAGGGTGGGGCCCGAAGCAGTGGAAGAGGTCCGCTAAAGAGGAATCCTGAGGATTTCAGAGAATTACGTCATGTTCAGCTCCCAAGAGATGCCTCGAAGGGACCCCTGTTGTAAAGTCGGAACAATTAAACACTTTCCTATCTTCACAGTTTGCTCATTGACATCACAAAACCTCACGAATGTACAAAGCTCAAATATAACAAGTAATTGAAACATTTTCTGCTATTTTGCCAAATATTTCAGCGAGTATTTTTTCAGGTTAAGAGAGAGAGAGAGAGAGAGAGAGAGAGAGAGAGAGAGAGAGAGAGAGAGAGAGAGAGAGAGAGAGAGAGAGAGAGAGAAATCGGCTTTAAATATTTCATTTATATAGGATTCTTTGTGAGATTTCAAGCACTTAAGCAATACCAAAAAATTATAATAAACTCGATTCTTAAGCAGGACTTGAATTTTAAAAGGAACTTGTTAAGGGGAAAATCTCTTTAATGCAGTTACTTATAAGGAATCCAAGTACTTCCAATAAAATTCATTTCTGATTAATGTTAATGAAATTATTTCTTTTACAATGTATTTGATTCACATGTGCTTCTTTGGGGAAGAGGGTTTTGCAGTCCTTCTTTTACTACACTGAGAATTGTTCAATAATTGAATTAAGCAAAATCTAAGTAACTACTTATTCTGTTTTGAATAAGAATGCTCTTTAATCTTGCTTTTTTTCTAATGTTAATGCAACTTTGAATACTGTCCTAGAGTTTAAAAAGAAATATAAACGTTGGCAAAATGAATAAAGAAAAGAAACTATTAATTTAATTATTATTTTTCGTGAAATAAAATAGATCTATGGGTGCTGTCTTATTTGAGGTACTTAAACTTCTCTGGGTATCTCTTACTGCTTGATCACAGTTGAAGCAAACTATATAGGATATAAGGGGTTCTCTAAAGTATCTCATGTAACTTTTTTAGCTCCAGACTCAAAGACTCTGGAATCCTGTAACTTGTTTTCTAAAAATTTCCTTCAAGTATTATCCATTGAAGGTGGACCTTCATTCTATTCAATATTTTCACCAAATACTCAAATAGGATACTGAACTTACAAAGTTCTACAAAGGATGTGTTCTTAGGAGAGCTAGTCCAAACTTTACAGTATAAGAAAAACTGGGAGGTAAGTATTTTGGAGAAGGTAAATAATGGAATTAAACCAATGGAGACAAGCATAAAGTTGCAAATTAAGGTTAAAAATAAATATAGGAGAAGGGAAACACAGCTTATAAGGGTTCATACAATTAAAGACCTGAGAATATTTTGAGTCTATAGCATGACTTAGTTGTGAAGGTAGCTAAAACAAAATTAACTTCTATTATATTAACATAAGTGAAGCAATCACACAACAAGAAAGATCAGATGGTCACCACACATTGTATTATACCGGCAATCTAGAGAACTGAGAAGTGCTGTGGAAACTACTTTTACACATAGGAATTAATCACTGTGAGCTTTTCTAATATACAGTGGGTGAGTCAAAGAGGACTTAGAAACCATGCCATACAAATAATGGTTAAAACAATTAGTGATTGTCAGTTAAGAGAAGACATGCATGAAAGTGACTCAGTTTACTCAGTTTAGCCCCAGTGGTGGGTCTGGGTGGATGTGCTTCAGCTAGAGAACAGTTTTCTAATATAAAAATCAATCTTTTTAACAATGAAAGTTCTCTATGACTAAAGTAGGCTGATTATCAAAGCTGCATGCTACTCAACAAGAGATGTGACAGAGGTAAATTTGTGTTGTGCAAGTTTCTTCCAAATCAAAGCTTCCAAATGATGTCCTTCATGCTTCCAATAGCGTAACATTACTGAAGTTTCCTTCAAAAAAAATTACTGTACGATTGATTTCCAAATGGGATTATTAAGTTTTTTTTTAAGTAGGAAAAGATAACTTTTTATCATATGTTGCCTTGTGAGCTGAAATTAAAGACTACAATTAGAAAGCAAGTGCTTCCTGTCAACCATAGTATTATTCTGCCATGCCTATGTTTTTATTCTCTAGATAAACTTTTTGATTACCGGCAAATGGTAAGTTTGACTAACTGGCCGCACACAATTTCCATCAAAATGCATATGTATGAATACCTATTTCATGTATCTCACAAGCACAATAAAGTACAGACTAGATTCAGACTCCCAGGGTTTGGGTCCAGCTCAACCACTTGCTGGCTGCATGATACTGAGAAAGGTATGTAACCATTCTAGATTTACTATCATCTTCTGTACAGTGGTACAGATGAGTACCTATCTGAAAGGATGGGAGGAAATATAAAGAGAGTTAACATATCTAAAGCATTCAGGGACAGTGTCTGACCATATCATAAGCACTGTGTGTTGGCTGTTACTATGATTTTTTAAATTCAGAATGGGAAAACATTTAATAAAGATTATGGACATACTAAAAATAAACAAATGGTGCTGTGACATGAAAAGTGACTTTAAAAATTGAAAATTCAACTATTTACGAAATAAACTATATAATTATTTAAGAGATAGAAGGGGAACGAGAAAGAATCACATACAGGGAACAAATCTCCATGAGGATTCTATGTCCTGAGGTGTATGTATTAGTTTAAGGTAAGTGTGTTTGCCCCTAACCACTATTATTAGGCTGTGAACATTTTTTTTTAAATATAAACATATTACCCCTAACATTTTTTTAAAGGTTTTTGGGACTTGGGAGACTGGGGTCCTACTCCCCGTTCTGTTAGGAACACACCAGTCTGTATAACCTAAAACAAATACAGTTACCTGTTAAGATCTTAACTTTTCTAATTAAAATATCCTCTTTGTAATCAATGTATTGGAAAAATAATATATTGGAGTTATTTATTAGAAATACAATTCTTATCAGTTAAACTACGTGGTCCCTAAGAGGCAGCTATGGACTGAAGGTCTGAGTCCCGTTCACAATTCATAGGTTAAAACCTTCATCCCCAATGCCATGGCATTTGGAGGTGGGGTCTTTGGGAGTACTTAGGGTGACATTCCCTCATGAGAGTGGAGCCCTCATGATGAAAGTAATGCTCTTATAAATGGATGGAAGAGAAATGAGGTTTCTCTCCCTACCATGTGAGGATAAGGCTAGAAGATGACCATCCGGAAACCGGAAAGAGGGCTCTCCCCATGAACTCAACCATTTCAGAGCCCTGATCTTGGAAATCAACACTCCAGAACTGAGAAAGGAATGTTTGTTGTTTAAGTCATCCAGTATATGGTATTTCATTAGTGCAGCCCAAGCAGAAAAAGGCAGAGGCCTTCCAATTTTTTGATTCTAATATACTCCAAATAAATAATATTAGAAATGCACATTTTGCAGCCATTACTAGGCTTCAAGGACTCAGCACAGTGCTTCTGAAGTCCTCATGGAACTCATTCACAGAGGTAAACAGCTTGTTCAGGAAGTCACTATCTGTATCAATATCCTTGCAAAGAAAGCATTTGCAAAGAGATCTGCCAATGACTATACCTGGAAGTAGCTTCACTCACATGTAAGTACAATCAGCATATCTAACTCAGCTTTCAACAAACTGAAAAGGTAATGCCTCTGTAAGTCATTTCAGTTTTCTCCCACTTAAAACTAAAAAAAAAAATAAAAAAATCAATATACCTATTAATCAAAGACATTGATGTAAGTAACTTTAACCATTATTTCATATTTGAATCAAATAAATATTTCCCTAATCATGTCTATTTTTTATCCCCATAATTATTGGTAATAACATTATCTGAGAATACAACTACCTTTCTATTTTGTGAAAACCACCACATAGCAGTTTTCCACTGAGAGACAACACATATAAACTAAAATCTATAGGCTGGACAGGTTTCAGGCTATCTTATCCAATCCTACTACCCAATCATACTCCCCACTAACTCCCAATCTCTCTCATCAGGCTCTCTCAATTCTGTTCAATAACCCAGTCCCTGGATTGTTCTACTACTTTCCACTCCCTGGACATGTCACTATTATCTGTTTCAAGTATTTACCCAGGCTGTATCTTTTGCCCAAAATGGTGCCTTCAATATCAACTCATCCTTCTAGATCAGCTAAATAGAATATGAAAACGCTCTTTCCATGTCCATTCTCATTTGAAACGAATTATTTCCATGTCCCAAACATTTTTATCCCCTTTTAGGACACTAAAATAAAAGTTACTATAATGTTGTTTATTGGGTCTAGGTTAATACTCATCTTTTAAAATTAGTTTATATTTGAAGATAATAAAGATTAAGACATCAAATCAAGGGATGGGTACCTTTTTGTCTCCCTAGAGAGAAAATGAGCCAGCATTTTCCTTTGAAGGGGGAGGAATGAGAAATGGATAATGTGAGAGAAATGGAGAGTCCATTTAGCCAATTATCTGGCATCACCTTGGGACCTGGTAGTGAAAAGATTTTATGGGTCTGTTCTGGAGTATAAAGTGTTGCTGCAGAGTTCCAGTGCTGACATTTCAGTCTATTTTCTAGAAATATGTCTTTTACTTGTCCATGGGAAAAATTAAGTTACCATGCTATGAGAAATACATGTCTTTTACATTGCCAAAATATCCTGCATACTTTCAGTGGAGGAAGCTCAATAGATATGCATTTGAAGCATTGAATTCCGCTGCCATTTCAAGGCAAATCTAGGGAATCCATTTAAAAGATCTCTAAAGAAATAGTTTTCCATTCTTTCATGGAAATACTTCCCAGATAAGGTATGCAGAGTTGATAAAATTTTTGGTCTAATTTTGGAAGATTGGTCTGGAAAGGTTTTCTGTGTCATCACCATTTGAGTGCTTATGATACCAAAGGTAATGAAGCAGGGGCTTTTCATATACTTTGTCACTTTTCCTCATAACACCTTATGAGTTATAATCTTAATTTTAAGCAAACAAGTTCATAAAATTTGCTACCTGTCCAAGATGATATATCAGTGAAGATTGTGACACAGCACAGTTAGATTACAAAAAGCATGTTCTTTACACTTTCTTCCTTATGCATATCAAAATATGTATTGAACAGAACGAAATTGTTATGGTAATGTCTCACTTTGTTCTATGTATTATATTGAGTGATTCTAAGCATTGGTTTCATTTTGAAGTTAATAAAAAGTTTGTGGTTAGATTAATATAAATGATCCAGAGATTAGAAACAAAACCACCTTTATTCTCTTCTTGTAATTTTCTGTGGACACATGAAATTTGGAGAGAAATCTTGAATCCAATAATGTATGAGGAAACCTCAAATTCACATAAAAGCAAAGTTAACACTTATTTATTTGATTTGAATATGCATAGTTATACATTACTCATAGTTATACATTTATAGATATCAATCAGAAATCATCTTATTTTTATACCTTTTTATTTTTCTCCAAGACATGTAATCTTAGGGGATAGTATAGCTGAAGTTTTATCTTACAAGATAATGTGTTTATAATTCCATTTGATAAAGAAGTATTGGATATATGGATTAAATAAAATATATTAATTTTATCAATTTATTTTTACATTAGTGATGTGGCTACTAGAAAATTTTAAATTACATATGTGGCTGTCATTATATTTGCATTATTCAGTGCTGATCTAGACCAATTCTATGAGGATTATAAAACAAGTTTGAATGTTTCTGTTACAGCCTTTGCAGGAGAAAACTGCTTTTTAGAAATGCAAATGACATATTTGTTTTGAAAAGTCATTTTATATTTACTCACCTGGTTGTCACTGGTGGATGCATTCAGGCCTCCAGAAGGCAAGCGTGGGCTTCAAGTGTTCTCTCACCTTTGCTCTTGCAGGGTAAAAGTGGTTATAACATCACCTCCTAAAATGTAGGGATGCTATGCTGATTACATCCAGGCATGGTAAAAATGTCTTGAAATAAAAGGAAAACTTTCGCTGTTGCAATGTTAGTGAATTGGTTCACTTTCTTCAAAAGCTTCATATAAAGCATCTTTCTTTTTGTAGCACCTTGGCTAGTCCAAAAGCAAAGACGAAAAACAAGTACCAGAGGGGCGGCTGGTTAGCTCAGTTGGTTAGAGCTCAGTTGTTTATGGGCAGAGCACTCGTAACACCAAAGTTGCCAGTTCGATTCCCACATCGGCCATTGAGATGCACCCTCCACAACTAGAATGAAATAACTACTCAACTTGGAGCTGATAGTTCCTGGAGCAACACTCTGTTCCCCAATAAATGAAATGAAAAAACAAACAAACAAACAAAAAAAAAACCCCAAACAAGCAAAAAAACAAATATCAGAGAAGTCCTCACGCTAATCTCCCAGTGCTAACATAGACATTACCAGTGGTGGCAGCCTGTCATGCTGCGTCATTCATTCTTTCTTACTGAGCTGTAAAGAGCCCTCAGGGCGTCTTCCTACAGGAGGCCATTCCACATCTACTCAAGAGGGCTCTTGTCCTCAAGGGCAAGCAGGGATATAAGTTATCAGTGAAAAATCACATGAAAAGTTTCATTCAATTTTTGATTTGGGTAAAATTCTGGTTCCTAGGAACAGAGGTGAACTACATATTTGGAAGGAAAGGAAGAATGGTGGTCGGGCAGTACTTACTTCATGAAGTATGTGTAGATTATATGTTTTTAGAAGTTATAAACACACTACATTTGTTATTTTAAAATGTATGATGTTCATATATCTAACTGTTATTAGCTTGTATGTTTCATGTCTTAGATTAAAACTGGATTTATAACACAACAACAGGATGCCAAATATAATATGGCTCCCTTTAAAAGAACCCATCTAGGTCATGGTTCAACTCATGCCGTTTGAAAAATTAGCAGCTATTTGTATGTGACGCCTGATATCACATAGACTACAAAATGGGTGCTAATTCTATTTCTAACCACCAGTAACTTAAAGATTTCAATAGGACTTCATAAGATGGTCTCTTTTTAAAACCAAATTACAAAACTATATGTATGTATAAATTTCATTGATGCAGAGTTAAATTCAATTGTGCCATCTTAAATTCTAGAGTTGGACCACGATGGAGGTTATCTTTTGATTTCATAATATTAACTATGTTTAGCATATTCAAAGTTCCTTTTTCTTATAAACTAGGATTTTTGTGCTCTATTTTCTGTGGTCACTATCTTTTATCTATTATCTTACCAATTATTTTCTGTATCAATACACTCTACCCATCTCACAGAATATCCTCCAGATCAGTGCTATCCAATAGAAATAAAATATTAAATATATACGTAATATAAAATTTTTTGCACTAACATTTAAACAATAAAAAAGAAATAGATAAAATTATTTTATAATACATTTTATTTAAGACAAAATACTACTGTTTTAACACAATTAATATAAAATTAGGCAATTTTTTATTGTTTTCATAGTAAATGTTTAAAATTTGCTGTTTTATACTTCATATCTTAGTTCAGACTGACTGTACTAAAAGTAATACCTGTAGCTACATGTGGCTACAATGTTTTGGGAAGCATAGATCTAGAATGTAATTTTTTATCTGCTAGGAAGAAGCTTTCTCTGAATCTTACAATCATCAATGACAAAAAATTTTATCTAGGTAAGCAAAAATATGATGGTAGACAGTGGATTTCTCTATACTGAAATGAAAGTAGACTTAGATCTCCTATTAGTGATTAATTAGAAACTAACCTTAACAACCATTAGTCTATAGACAGGTTAGGGGTCTTCTTCCCCTAAATTGAAGTATAGTTACTAGATAATTCACTTTCCCCCAGTACAGTCATGAATACCATAAATCCAGATGGTGAATACTTTTCTGGCCTTTGAAGATAATGGAAACTGCATTTGGCAGAAAATATAATAAAGAAAATATAACAATAAGAGGAGAACTTACACACTTATTTAATCTCTATTAAATGAATGACAAAATGAATTTTTTCAAAAGAATAAACAAAAATGATCTTTTCTAAGAAACTTATTACAGTTACTTTGATTAGAGAACACTACCAGTAAAATATCAAAATATATTCTGTATGTCTAATTTTACTATTCTAAACTTAAGATCAATGTTACCAAGATTTTAAAAAACTGAGTAAATTATGAAATAAGAGAAAATCATGGCAATGACCAATTTCAATAAATAAACAACATAATCAAGAAATATAAGAGCCGAAGCTTACTAAGCTGATGATGGGAGGATTTAAAATTAGACACGATCTCTTAGAACATTGCTATTTATTGTTCATTTGCAAATTTAATTTCAAAAATCTTCTAATCCTTGTCTGTACCTCCCAACAACATATTCTTTTTAGTTAAAAGTGCATTCTTCCTTGTTTTTTCCAAAAAAGAAAAACTCAAAACTAACTTGTAAGCATCCTGGTATACTCTTTCTTTTACCTCTAAGGCAGAGTAGTGCCTGTAGTGGTGCTTTGGTTTTTGTTATTCTGCTCTTTTCTTTTTTGAATGTGAGTGCTGTTCCTCTAAATAATTTATAAGCACAATAAAGAAATTAGGGAATGAAATGCTTCCCACAACATCTAATAAGATCTCGTATAATGCACTATGTGTACAAAGATCTTGTTGGCAGACTGAACCTAGGGAAAGTGATATCTCCATAAACCAATATAGTTAACTCTCAAATCAAGACATTCTGGAATTTCCAAACACCCTACCTAACACTTTTATCAGCCTTTTTGTGATTAGTGATTCACTTTACCATTCTCATTAGAAATGATGATGATTGCTTCTGATAGCATGGGGGAAGGACAGGTAAGGATTGAGTTGGGAAGGCTTTGGGTAAAATGACCCAACTATCATTATAGGTTGTGCATTTGGATAGTAGTTTTGCTTAGGTCTATCACTGTCCATCCATGTGTTAGTTAACTAAGTGAAAAGTTAGGCTCGTTTTTATTTTCCCAAATCTTACAGACCAATATTTGCCCTAAACTCTCCCCAAAGGGACAGGAGAAAGAATATCTGTTGGTTTGATTTCTTTCAGGTTTTACTCAATTTTTAAATTTATTCAATTGAAAAATTTACCTTTTCTGTTTTTATAAACACAAATAAATTAGTATTAAAATGATAAGTTTGAACTCCGAAAGTTTTTTTTTAACAGATAATTTTAAGGCTGGGCTCGATAAACAACACTACAGAAAACTTCCAATTTAACACCATAATTAGAAAACTATTTTATTGACATAAATATCAATCATTACCTAACATTTAAGGAGCATCAGCACTTACCATCTTCCTCAAAATTAACATTATGAAACAATTACACAGATCACAGAATAAGAAAACTGGAGATTAAATTATTTCTAGACAATAAAATAGTTTAATCATAACCATCTCACTGTTCACACTAGCCTTTCCACTTCATTGATTTGAGCCCACAAACCATAAAACCCCATCAATATCAACTTTAATGTGGCTTTCTTCTGCAGGGTTCACAATAAGCTGAGATAAAATATTTTCCATCATTACATTATGTTGGTTTTTGGATGCTGTTAGTAACAGGATGACATAACAGCTTGTTTATAAAGCAAATACACATGGAGCTTACGTTCCAAAGCTCAATTTCTAGGCCACAACATATGAATATATGTTTTTTTTTTATTGATTGACAGTTCAAGGCTCATTAACATTTCTATCTCAATCAAGCTAAAAGAGATTTACAGGTTTGAAATGCAACAGATCTCCAAAAGTAGACGGGGGGTGGGGCATAAACTAAATAAATGCACCTCTAAATCTGCGTAGTCATTTCAATAAAGGGTAGGGAAAACAAAGGAAAAAAGAACAAAAAAACTACACTTCACTGGGTCCCATTACACAGTGACACACTGGAAAGTCACTGGAGAACTTAGCTTTGTGAAAAAAGCTCAGCTCAGGAGAGTAAAAGATCCTAAGTACCATTAAAGCAAATGCAGCATTTTTGTATATTGTGTTTACTACAATAATACAGGATATTAGTCACACAATAGTAAGAGTTTAATAAAACTTTCTGTCATTTTAGACAACATATTTATACTACAAAATTATAAGGTTGAGCTTTGAAAATATTTCTAAATGATAATTTTAAGGCACCTTAACAAAAATTAAAATTATGGAGTCCTTTGAGTCAGTAGAATAATGTTAATGATCTAAGATTAGCATCTACCTTTTATAAATAAGAGTAACATACATCTGAGTGAAATGTTACACATAAAATATTCAATTAACTAAATTGATACTCAAATATATATTTCATTTTAATTTAAAGAATGTATATTTTCTTAACATAACTCTAATCTAATTAAGATAACTTAAAAAAAGAAGGGCATTTTCATTGTCTTTTCTGAAATACTTATATATCAGTTTACCGTTGAACTATCCAAATATGTAATCTGGTCAAATAAAATTTAATACATTAGTTATTTACTAATACAATAAAGTGTCAATAAAATAGTTAGATGCTCCTATGTGTATGTTATTACAATTTATTATTCATTAACAATAGCCATATTTAATACATGTCATAAAATTTTAAATAAAAGAAAAAATTGGATATGCAAATTCCATTGCAATATTTCAAGAATTAATTTTTAGGGGTCATTCTACATTAATACAGGAACAGCAGCAAAACCATATTTCACAGATGGGAAAGAAGGTAACTCACCATAAAACAAAGTTATGAAATATGCACAATAATATAATTGAAATACAGTAGTCTAAAACCTTGTATCCAGTCGGTAACCTGAACCGATATACACACACCTCTTGAAAAGAAATCGTGCACCATTTGCTGAAGCTTGAAGGATTAGTGTGAAGTTTTCGCCTTCTTCTTGCCACTTCCCCATCCGCCACTGAGTTGCACGGGATTGTCACGGAATGACATGCGTTCTTTCTTAGAAGGTCCTGTATTTGTTATCATTGGTGCAAGTATTCCTTTAATTGAAAAACCTAGACAGTGATATTAAGTGTACATTTTCACTTAACTTGATCCAAGTAAACTTATGCTTTAAAGTAAGGAATATATTTGTCAACAACATGCATTTTAAAATTATATGATCTTTGAGTTTAAAAAAAATATATTGAGTTTCCTTTTTATTTGCAAAGTAATATAATCAAAGTTTTGGATAAAATATATTTAGGTTAAATAAGAGGAACTGAGTAAAAAAGTTAAATAGATATAATAGTTTCCTTCTATCTGCAATTCAAATATCCCTAGTATTTCAAGACTATGAGATAATATATCGTCTTAGTATTTAGATATTGAAATGTTTATATTTTCATAGTTCTAAATTTTTGTAATTGCTTATATTTTCATAAAAATGTGTTAAAATTAGTTTTAGAAATAGTCCGATTGAGTGAAAAACTTTCAGAAAAAACAATTCTAGGTAAAATGGAAAACACTAGATCTAGAATCTAAAGATATTCATGGGTTCTAGTCTTTCTGCATAAAACACAGCTTTGTGACTCTGGACAGATCACAGCCTTTCTGAGCCTTCATTTTATAAATGAGGGAAATCATCTACTTTACAGGTCTGTCATGAAGATTGCTTCTGATCATATTTCAGTGGCGGTAAGATCTGTGAGAGTGCTTTGTAAACAGGTGCTCTAAATGGAAGAAATTATTTGTATTCAACAAATCATAACTTCTCTAGAGAAAAGGGTAACGAAAACTGTTGGAGGTTAAAACAAATTGCAATTGGAAGAATGGGATAGTGGATTAGGAATGTTTTACTCGGAAAGACCCCAAGATGCTGTATCAAGAATACTATTAAAGAATTATGATCATCTGCTTTAAGTCTGCTGAGGAGTCAGCCTGCACACAGGGCTGTGTCTGTGGGGAAGGGGTTTGAAAAGCAGCAGAGTGAGCTGGCCCAGAGCCCCCTCAGTCCTGGCTGGGCAAAGGTTCAAGCCATGTGACTCTCCATTGTGACACTTCTGTGCTTTATATAAGCTTACGAGGGAAAATATCTAATTCTTCTTTTTCCCTGAAACTAACATTTTCCTAACTAAAATTTTTGATATTTAAAAAATATATCTCCATATAGATAGGTTAGGAAACCTATGGTGCAACATGATGGTGAATATTAATTGTAAAAGTCCACTTTATATTTCAAGGCTCTTTTAAAATAGAGTATCGTCTTTTGGTTTTTAATCTTGAAACTACGATTCAGAAATCAAATTCAGAGAAGTTAATGAGCCTCTATTGAAGGAGCCTATTTTACTGTTAGTCTACAAAGAGAACTCTACTGAAGGGTAGAAAAAAATGAAAAGCTATTGTTTAGGAAAGCGTGTGTTAGGCCCTGAGAGGCGAATGTCTACAGGCAGAAGTCTGCAGTGGAGTTAGAGACAGCATACACGTAGCTCAGGAGTTGAGAGATCTCCACAGCTGGCCCTGAAGGAGCTCTCAGCAGAGAGAACAACTAGGAGATGTTAAGTGGAGCTAGCTGGCTTTCATGTGCCGGCCAGGCTGAGCCCGCATTAAGCTACTGCCTGTCAGTCAGTAGTCCTTTGTGAAACTAAGACCTCTTTCAAGCAACAGGAGTATTACTGGTGCAGAAAAGCAAGAATTTCCTAATGATAAAATAGTAGCCTAAAAAACGTAAGAAAGTAAGCTAAAAGCTTATCCACTTTCTGTTTACTAGTTACATAATGGAAATATATTTTTTCCATATAACAAAATGGAATGTCTACTTTGGTCTAAAAAAACTAACTAACTAACTAACTAACTAACTAACTAACTAACTAACTAACTAACACATTAACACTAAACCCTCCTCTTGTCCCAGCAGTAAAAATTCTTTGATGAATAAATTATATACTGGATAGCAAGTATGTATTTACTAGAACATATTATTTAGGGAGAATGCTGAGACTGGAAGGGTGGGGGAGCAGAGAGAGCTGAGAAATAAACAGTTTTGGGATACATTTAGAATTCAGATGTACTTATTTTAGGGGGGAAAAAAAGAGACATATAAAAGAGTAGATTTCCACAAATGCCTAATGCAAATGTTTTGTTTCAATAGAGAAAGCTAAATCAAGTTCCTTGCAAGCATTATTCAACATAATAAGTAAAAACAAGTGTGTATTTAAAAATATAATACAATAACATAGTTCATTATTGGTTAATACTTTTGATGAAAGAATCTTAATAGTATTAAGATGTATTACTTAATGCCTTTATTCTTAATATAAGGATTTTATCAAAGATGGCAAATAATACATATGTAAGAAGGATAGTACTTTCTCTATAAAGTATTGAAATAGTTATAGATAATTTCATATACTAAAATAATTATTTCAAAATGAAATAAATTGAATTACATTAAAATATAGCTTTTTTTTTGTCCAGATCAAATCCTAATTTTTAACAGTGTTTCTACATTCTAAAGGATTTTTCTATTGACTACAAATATACTGTATGGTATAAGTTTACTTATTTTTTTCCCTAATACTGTTCTGTTGTCTTTGTTATTTTGAAGCTGCTACTGAATCATCATATCTTTTTGTACTTAATGTAACTCTATATTTAAAAGAAAGTTTGTAAATATTTCATTGTTTAGTGTAATTCCTTCAGTAAATAATAATTATAATTAAAAAAAAACATATTGTGTGACAGTACAAAGCAGCTTTATAGCAATTTTGAAGTATATTTGCAATAGAATGAAAATGCTGTAGGAAATTAAGTCTTTAAAATTACATAAATGCATGTGAATGCACAGTTTTTAAAAACAACAATATTTTAGATGTGATTAAAAGCTTGTATTTTATTGTTTTGCTATGTAGAAACAATTTGAGCAGTAATCAATATAGTTTATTCTCTCATTGCATTTAGTGAGATTATTTTTGTTATCATATAAATTCTTGAACCACCAGATATATAGAAAATAAATTGAGGAGTAAAAACACATCTATGAAGGAACCACATATTGGCATTCAGTGCAAAGCTATTACTTTGTCCTGTGATTACTCTAGAAATAATAATAAAAAAGAAGCAATTTAACACAGTCAATATATAATCATTCTAAAATTACTTATCCACAGAAAATACAATAGTGAGAGAATCTTGCCTCACAAAAATGATATTAGAGCTAGACCTACAGATGAGTTCCTGGAATTAAAAAAAATTACGGACTAAAGCAGCTTTGACAGGATTTTTTTTTGCTTTCCTGCAACATTATTATTATAGATTTTATGTTTCTTTAACAACAGTTTGCTGCATATTTACAGGGGATCACACCAATCAACCAATCGTCTCTTACAAATATGCTGAAAATGTGTCTTCATAAATATGCTTTATCTTCTAATACGTCACCTCTTTGCAACATAATCTGCATTCTGCTAAAGGTTTGTTCTGGTCTCATAAATACTTTTGTTTTGTTGCTAAAATTCTTGATTCTTTAACAAATGTCAAGGTCTATATATGCTGTGTTTTGATAAGTAATTCAATATGTAAAATGCTTTGAATGACTCTCCTGGTATGGATAGAAAAACAAAACAAAACAAAACAAAAAACCTTTGTTAAACAGGTCAAAATAAAAATTTCATGATGTATAATAATACGTCATTAGATTTTCATTGATACACTTAACACTGTGTGTCTGGATATAGAAGTCATTTCAAAGCCTTTCCCATATTGTATTGCTTAACAGCAGATACAGCACAAGTAAAGCATGGAGAAACAAAAATATTCAACGTTTTAATGAAAGTGACCAGAACAAATTTTTATCAGCAAAGCATTTACATCACTTTAAGTGCTATGAATGAGTTACATTTGGCAAGTCTGAGGTTGAGGTAGATACTACAGTGTTCAAGTAACAGTTGCTTTTTAAGGCCATTGCTATATCCAACCTTGAATGATAATGACCCTTTATAGTCAACTTCAGGTAGATAGTTTAAAGTCTAACACTAAGAATGAAAACAAAATAAATAACCAACAGGTTGTTTACATCATATTTGGATTTCCTCAGTGTAACATGGTGATTTTGCCTTGTTTTTGAAATTGCTTTCAAGCTTCTTCAGTGAATAAAACTTTTTTATAAAAGTTATAAAAACGATTAATAAATATCTGATTTTTGAAATGCCAACTGGACAATGACATTTAGTTATCCTTTTTACTCAATACTTAACAGGCATATAAATAATTAAACAGGTTTGCTACATTTGATACTCACAAAAGTATAACATGGTATTTGTTATTGTTGCTAAAAGTCACACTGCCTGTTATTCCCCCCTCCTCCACAGTTATTTCTTTTTAAGTTAACATATGTGACATATAATTAGTTTTCTCTAGGTACATTTATTTCAGAAAAACAATTATTAATGATAAAACTAATACATATATAAAATGGGAATCTTATTTTCATAGATATTGTATAAAATTTTACTTATGTATTTTGCCTATTTCTTGATCTTTTATAATAATAGCTATTACTCAGATTTAATCTACAGTATCTGAGGCCTCCTTACATTATGCACTGTTTTCTCAGGTATTATTATTATTATTATTATTATTATTATTATTTTATTTTTTTTTGAGGGCAGTGTCACTGGCCCTCATATGCGGGACCCGAACCGGAGCCGCTGGCCTCCCACGCCAGTGCATAACCACCGCGCCACTCGGCCGGCCCTTTATCATTATTTTTTTAACACTGCTGTGTTTATTTATTCTTAAAAATACCTTGTGACTGTCTATGCACAGACAAAGGTGGTTAGAATGTGCTAAAAATACTGTATTGTTTCTATAAAGTCTGTGGATCTTATACTACAGAATTTGTTTTCTTTATTTTTCTGAAGGAAATTTTTTTTTTTGAGTGATTTATTTTTGGTTGCAAAATCTAAATAGATTTTGTGATTCTTTTTTTTTATGAATTACTTTGCTTTCTGTCATGTGGCCCCTAAATTAACTAAAACACTTTTCATTCCATATAACTCTGGTTATTACAGTTTTCTGATTTCTCATGAAGCTAGTAGATACTTATTGAGGGGGACAGTAATCCCCCCCTTATCCACAGGAAATATGTTGCAAGACCCCCCCGTGGATGCCTGAAACCTCAGATAGTACTGATTCATATATACTCTGTTTTTCCTGTACTTACATACCTTTTGACTTAAAGGAAGCACTTTGTGGTTTCTCTTTGGCATATCTGATTTGCTAGCATCCTTACTTTTGCATTTTGGGGCCATTACCAAGTCAAATAATGGTTATTTGACACAGCATTGTGACACCACCACAGTTGATCTGATAACCAAGACACCACTAAGTGACTAATGGGTAAGCAGTGTACACAACTGGACAAAGGGATGATGATTTATGTTCTGGGTAGGACAGAGGGAGACAGAGTGAGATTTCATTCTGGTACTTAGAATGGTGGCAATTTAAAACTTATGAATAGTTTATTTCTGGAATTTTTCATTTAACATTTTATATCCATTTAATATGATAAATATTATTTAGAAAATAGAAAAATTATCTCCCTTACATAATTGTTATAAGTTAGTGACATAGTGTAAGCTAAATGCCTAGACCAATTCCTGTCTCATGTCTGGCATTAGTAACCTAATTAGAACAATATTAAAAAAATAAATAAAACTTATGAATTGTTTATTTCTGGAATTCTCCATTTAATATTTTCGGACTGTGGTTGACCACAGGAAACTAAAACCGTGGAAGGCGAAACCGCAAATAAGGGGAACTACTGTATTTAAACTTCTAAACTGATTAGTAGTAAAAAGCGTAACTCAATAAGACATTAAGAATGAAATTTAACAATCTATAAGCTACCCAGGTATCCGTTTTCTACTGCACATAGTGGGTTTTAAGATCAGTTCACATATCCCTTTACTTTTGTCAAAACAGGGAAGGCCTGTTGCCAACTTCTCTAATCTGTTTTTTTCTTTTAAGTTCTCTTTGGACTTTATTCAATTTCATTATGATTACAAGTGTCCATAAGTATTTGTAATTAAAGAATAATGGCATAAACAATGCTAATTATTGAGAGAATTTTTACCCTTAATTGATATGCACAGTCCTTTGAAACAACACAGTTCTTATATAACACTATATCTAAATTCTAATAATCTCCTCTTACCCCCCATTTTTATATGTTAATTTTTACCAATGTGAATGTTTAGCAAAAATATGCATTTTAAGTAAATTCCAAAATGTTTACCACTGAGCAGTTATCCTTTGGAATTTAAACATTTAAAACCTAAATTAGATTTTCATGATCACCTGGAGTCTTTGGAAACTTTAATTAAAAATCTCCCTTTTATTTACACATGAATTTAACATGTATTTATTTAGCCGGCACTGTTTATTCTATTCCGTCTTTCAATTGAGCTTCCCTGTCAATTTTCTTCCATGTGCCAAAGAATATTAGTAACTATCAAACTGTAGTTGCTTTCCATCTGACTCTCTACTCATAATTCTATCTTTACAGTCCTCATATGGAACTTGTATAAAACAAATCCTTATTTTCACATTCCCAGATAGTGAAGACTTGTGGATAAGTTTCTCAAAATCTTTTCATGGAAACTTTCATTATGCCTTTTCATGCTTATTAGTTCTTAGCAGAGAGACATTTGGCAACAATAAACATGACTAGCCTAAGGAGTTATTATATTATTGCACTTTGGTTTCATTCATTTGACTAGTGCATTTCACATTTGACCATACCCATTTATTTTTGCACCATGTTAGCTAGTATAAGAAATTGGCTTGAAAGCAACAATAATAATAAGCAAAAAAAAAAAAAAGTGTCAGAGAAAAACCGTTTATATAAGAAAGAATAGGATCATGAAGGAAAGGTTTTCAAAACTAAAATGTTACAGTTAGAAACATGGTGCTTTAATCTATTATCAATAGAGCATACATGGACCCCATCCTCAAAAATCTTAAAATGCATATAGTTTAATTTTAATTTTAATTTTTTTTTTTTACAAAGAATAAGCATAGCTGACACATGTACAACTAGTTCTCTCACATAAATACAGTTGAAATTTGTCCTTCTTCTGGATAATGTCAAGTGCTGGTGAAACTAACTACTGTTTTAGGTCTGTAAACATTATTCTGTGGTTACTAATAACTGTTATATTTAACTGCATCTGGAATCTAGTTCTGGTTATGGGAATATTTTAAGGGTTAAAGTGTTACTGTGTTTCTTCAATTGATTGTTAAACTTCGGGGACAAAAATATCAAGACCTAACAAATCTGCATTTTGAAAACTGCTGTCAAAAAACTTGAGACCAAGAAAAATCAGAGTTAATAAAAAGAGCCTTACAGATCAAAAACTGACATTATTAGAGACCAACTTTTGCTGAACAAAAATTAAAAAAAAATAGTGTTATGTGATATAGTTCTAACTTCCTTATTGACATGTTACTTTAAATTGAATACTTCAGATAAGAAACAAAAGAGGAGTAGAAGCCTGATTTCATTATATATAGAACAAAAAATTTTAACTTGGCCACAATCGTTTACAAAATCTTATCTCTACATTATTATTATTTAACATATTTTATTTTAATTTTTTAATTACATTTATTTGGGTGACATTGGTTAGGAAAATTATGTAGGTTTTAAGTGTATATTTCTATAATACATCATCTGTATATCACATTGTGCATTTACCACCCAGAGTCAGTTCTCCTATCATCATATATTTAGATTTATCTGAGGAAAAAATGGAACATCTAGAGTGGGATTGAAGTTTGAATCTTTTAAATGGGAAATCTGATAATCGAATTTTATTTCTTGTACAATGAAATTTTGCAGCAATTGGTATATGCAATGGTATCACAGTATTATTTTATTAGAAGACTTTGTAGGTAGAACACCATCATTTATAAGAATGACAGTTAAAGGTATGCCAGTTAAAGTTTAGCATCAACAAAATTTTTGCTTGAACATAATGACATTACTTTTTACTATCAAATCTATTAAAAGAGTATTAGGTGCTATTGCCCATATTTTCTCATCACTCATTTGCTCTTCAATTCTCTGCCAATGTCAATTCACTCATAACTTTCCTGAAAATTCATATTGAAGGAGTAGTGATTTAAGAATCCACTATGTCCCAAGTCCTGCTTTGGCACTTTATGCTCATCATCTCTTTGTATCATCCTTACAAGTCTGCAAGATACATGTCACCCTTTATTTTAAATGGGAAATCAAGGCAACAAAGTTAAATTACTTGCCCAAACGTAAGTGATAGTAATGCTATTGAAACATGGCTTTACATGACTAAGGTTTATTGTAAAGTAGAAAATATCTTATTTAATATTTGGAAATAAAATATGCCTCTAATATAATAGTACCATAAGAAAAACCATTAAGTAGCAAATGTGAAGTGCATATCTATTTTTGCATGCCTTGGAATGGAAAGAACTGTGCATTATCTGGAAATAAGGCCAATGAAACTAAAAATGAATAAATGTATCAACGGAAACATTTCTGCAAAGAAACACAGTGGAAAGATATTTCTATATCTGTATTCATATCTATATTTACCTACATCTATGGTATAGGTTATGATTTCATAGCCCCTAACAGGATTTTTTAAATTTAATAATTATTTTGTATGAAGTTTTTTCAGACTTTCTTATCTTTTACTTATGTCACTGTTTTTCTGTTTACACTTCAAGGGCTTTGTAAACAAGGTGTTAACACAATTTCTGAAGTTGTTCAAAGAATACTCCCATATTTGAGTGATTTTGGTTGTATGACATGAACACATACTTTAATAAAATAGCATTAGCGATAAATGTTTCTTTAAACATTGCAAAAACAGACATAAAATACTAGAGACTACATGTTTTTTTCTTTAAGATAATGTATGAGAAAAATAGATTAGTAATATATAATTATCTAGATTTTCTAAAGGCTAGGTACAAGCAAAACTAATATACTAGTTAAGTACTGGACAATTGAAACAAAACTGAATTTACTCTTTTTGTACATAGTTTCAGTCTATACTGAATATACAAGTAGGGACATGATTAAACATAATTTTTACTCATCTTTAGAAAATTAAATGTAAAATGTTTCTAATCAGTCAGTGAGGAAATTACTGAATTGTAAATTTAAGTTATGGAATCTAACGGATCAATAGGAAGTAACAGAGCTGCCAAAATTGTCAAAATGCTAGGGACCTTGGGGAATTGATGATGGGAAATTTCAAAGGAAATGAAGGTTAGAAGTGGGGTGGCAGAAGACTTGGAGAGCAGCAAGGTGACAAGATGGGAAGGTCAATCCACCAAGGAAACATCAGTGATTTGTATTATATTTATAAATAAAAATAAAACCATTTACAACTATTTATGATGTTTTACAGTTTGAAAGTCATGCTTGCAACTGAATGTAAATGGTAGTGTGTCAAGAATTAGGAGGTAAAGTTGTGTGTGTATCTATCTATCAATCTATCTATCTATCTATCTATCTATCTATCTATCTATCTATCTATCTATTTTTTTTGCCTGGTATTTTATGTAAAATTGTAAATCTATGATTCAAATAGGAAACTTGGTAGTATGAGAATGTCACGTAATTATGGTTTTCTCTCTCTTTAACAGTAAGAGACTCCATGATGGGAATATTTTTGTTCTGGCTGTCAGGGGACAATAATGTGAACATCTCCACATTGGTTGTGTTGAAAAATACTCCCTAGATGATTTTAAACAGCAGCAGCAAGTCCAGTACCAGAGCTATAATTCCATAAAAAATATCAGGGCACTTAGTGTTGAGAGCATGGTATGGTCCCCATATGGGCAGTCTATTTTGGAATATTCTTAGAAATAGTAACTGGAGTTACTCAGACTGTGACTTACTAAAGGTAAGTTTCTAAGGAGGATGGCCCAGAGTGAGCCATGTGTTTAAATTTATACGGGTCTCTTTGGAGAACACACATTTTTTTTCTCACCCAATCAAGTTTTCTTACTGTAAGAGTGGAGCGAAAGAAACAGCTGGTCACCACAGATGTAGTTTCTCCCACATTAAAAATTAACACTGCAATTAATTAACACATCCTTGCATTGGATGGAGTTTATTATTAATACTTTCAGAGAGAATCACCCAAGCTATTTCACATATGAGATATTGTTTATATTTTTGAATACCAAAATAAATTTTGAAAATAAATTTAAGCTCTATTAAAAAATGCAACTTTTACTATATCAAGTGTAATTATAAGGCACAGAGGTTGACCTGTGTTTTTTAAAAGTTTCAAATGTTGATGACTAACTTCAACATTTGCCTGATATATATTAAGTGCTCAATAAATGTATATCAAATCAAAAAGCCACAAATAACTTTAAAGGTACAATTCAAGGCTGGATTTAAAGTATTATTAACCTTAAATTAAAAAAGAAAGCCCTTTTGTTTCCTTCCAGTTTGGATCCATAAATATACTAGCATTCTCTTCAAAACATACATTGCTTTCTTCAGGAGAGACTGCAGGCCTGCTTCTCTAATTAATATTCTGCATGAAAATAATCAGATTTAAGAACAAGGCCATCTTTCACATAGTCCTGTTAATTGAAAAATTGAAATTTCTCTTCAAGAGGATAGCTTATTCCTTTGTTTTTAATATCTTATCCTTTGTTTCTCTTGTAATAACATTTCACATTTGAACAAAATGTCATAGGTTTTACTAATTACTTTCAGGATAAATTATTGATCAAATTACCTTGTATCTATACCTAATTCCCTCTTTAATGTCTCTAATTTTAAATTTACAAGTAACAACTTCCTCCTAAAAAGTAAACATCTAGGTAAAGAGTAAGCTAAAGATCATTTCCAAATGCCACCCTATGAAATATTGATTGGATTTTCAATAGGAAATTGCTTTCTTTTTTGTTTTTGAAAAAAATATATTAGTATATTAAGATATCAACCACTAAGTATAGTAACATATTCTTAAGCTAAATTATTTCAGTATGCATGCTGACTTTCAGAATCACTTCTAGCTTTTCAAAATTCAACTTGATTTTATAAAATAATTATCATTTCTCATAGATGGTGGAACTTTCTAATTTTTATGTGGAAAATATTTAAAGGAAATATTAATTTTTTTTCCCCCATGTCAGTTGACTGTACTTAGCTAAAGTAATTAGAGACAATTTAAACAGTTAAAATCAGGGTCATTTAGAAGTATTCTGGCAAGCGCTGGCTTGGGAAGCCAGCGGCCCTGGTTCGGTCCCACATATGAGGGCCAGTCACACTGCCCTCAAAGAACAAACAAACAAACAAAAAAAAACAATGCCAATAGAAGTATTCTGGCATGCAAAAAATTTTCACTTACACACATGATTTTCGTACTATAAAACATAAAAAATAATATAATAGCTTCCATTGCTTTTTAATTGGGAAATTACCATATATAAAATTTTATTGTTCTAGCTGCAGAATGTGGAATTTTAAAGCGGTAAGAACTTCTGGGTCTCCTTTTATGTTTGTTTTTCTCTCCCTTCCCTTTGCTCACATGAACACGAAATATATATTTATATATTCACCTAATTTCTACCATGTTATTTTCTATGTAGACAAATCAAACCTGAAATATCTCATCCATGCTCACCAAAACGTAAGTGTGAGAGAAATGGCATTTAAATTCAATTCTGGCCTACTCCAAATTTCTTTCCACCATGCCAGGCTGCCCTTTACAAAAAAGTTGTAAATCACTTAACCAAGATCACAAACAAGCTGGGGAGGAGCTAAGCCAAGACTAGAAATTGATTTCCCAGTCTCTTAACATATATTGTTACCAATACCACACTCTCACTGTGTTTAAAAACACAATGATCTCTTACGTCTGTAGTTCAAAATTCCAGTTTGTTGAGGGTTACACTCTATGCAATTAAAGTCATTCCCTAGTTAATTGTTACCCTAGTCAATGACATGCTTTTATAGGCTGGAAGAAGAATATAAAACAGAAGAAAGAGGGAAAGAATGATGCAAACACATTTTCTTAACAATTTGAGGTCATATGCTTTTCCCCAATTTTTCCCAATGTGATATTTTTTTTTTTGCAATTTTTCTTAATCATATTTTCTAGCTAAAGATGCTATGAGTAAAATAATACTAAGCCTTAATTCGGTCCAAGCTGTGAATCTCTTCTAAAGAGAAGAATAGTGAGTCCAATTTACTGTTATAAAGATACTTTATTATAGATATATATTTACTATAGATATATATTACTAGATTCAGAGAGTAGTAATTAAACACATGTATATACTCGTACGTCAGTTATCAATTTATTGCCTCTTAGCAATGAATACACCCTTCATTACATGTTTTATGTAAAAGATTTCCTTTAAGAGTTTCTCCTTTATAGTGAGATAAATGTTAAGCCTTCTCAGTAGAGGATCCTGGAGGGTGCTCCCTGGGGAAGAGGCGTTGCAATTTGGGACAGCAGTTGGGCTGGGGTTGGCCTTTGGGTCTGAGGACCTCTCTGATGCAGCCTGCTGGAGACCCATGATCCCTCGGCAACCTTCATCTTCCCCCCAGTGATAACTTGTTGTGTACTATCCTCTCCACAGGGAAACCAAAGCCTGCCACAACTACCCCATCAGGGCCCACTCTCCATGCATGCCTGTGCTACCGATACATCACTCATCACCTGCTCCCCATCCGGCAGGGCAGAGCGTTGCTTACTGTTTGCCCCATAACTCCTGATGATCTGTGGTCTGACCAAGCCAGAGAACTACCGTCCAGTGTCTGAATCACACCTTCTCCAGTGAGGTCTGAACCCCTTTCAAGTTTGTTCTTCCTTGGGTTCTCTCACCCAGCCCTTGGGTATCCATAGAGATATTCCTTATATTTTATAGCTGCTACTTTAGTATAGATAATAAGAGTTGAACTTTCCCTGTCTATCTTACTATATAATAGCTATCTCCTGATTGGCCCCAAACTACCACAGCATGTGTTTATGTAGATAGTAAACTCCATGAAGGCTGGAAATGTGCTGGTGCATCTCTCCCCACTGAAATGCACTGGGCCTTCAAGGAGCACTCTGTAAATATCTCTGAATGAATAAAGGACAGAACTGGCTCCATGGAGGCTGGATCTATGCGAACTTGCCTCTCATGACTGGGTTGTTTAAAAGACTCACCTGGAAGAAAACCCTTACCCTTTGGAAAGATTGCACTCTTTAATAACAATACCAGGATTTTCAACAGGTCAGGTGCTCTTCGAAGCTTTAACAGACACTGCATGTCTACCAAACAGTCGATCTTGTACAGTACAGCCTGCCTCCCATGATAGAGCATGAGAATGTAAAATATCCCTTTTCTACCTTTGATGCAACTAAAGGATGGTCATGTTCATTCATTTATCCTTTAATTCATTCATCAAATATACACCAAAGCACCTACCATATGACAGGTAGTTGTTCTAAGTACTTAGGATACTTCATTAAATTCCCTGAGCTCCTGGAATATACACATTAGCTGGGGGAGAAGCAAAATAAACAATAAACATTAAAAAAGAACTACTTGTGGCCAACAGAATTGGAAATGAAGTCTATTCAGCATTTCTGAGAGAGATTTTCCTCCCTGAGAGGCCAAGTCCTTTAATATCCCATCTTTATATTGATTAAATTCCATATAGGGAGTAATTTATAATATATTACAAACTTTCTTTAATATCTGTCACCATATATTACTACTAAATCTCATACACACAGTTTGGATAGAAGGCCATAAAATATTAATGAAATATTTCCCATGTACTAGACAAGAAAATGTCCATTGAAAAATACCATGATATGAATAGATAATATGGGAGAACAGCAACAATGGCTGATATATTTATTTATTCTCTTAATGTAAGTGCCTTCCAGGTGTTAAGCACATGCAATTTGTCTTTGTACTTTATTCTTTTTTAAGGAAATCCAAACTTATAATAGTGCCTTTTTGGTGCATCTTTACATTAACACAATATGGACTGTTGATGCAGATTAGTGTTTCTCGTGATCAAAATTACCCTGTCTACCAAGACAACTATTACAATCATGTGACATTTGCTGAAAGTTTCCTTTCAAGACAAGTTAGACTATGTGGAACAATCAGAGTTAACAGGGGACTTCATCCAGAAATGAAAAATGAATCACAGTCTCCAAAACATAGCAAAACCACATTGAGGAGAAAGGGTGAAATTCTTCTTCAATCCTGGAAGGATACTCATGTTGTCAACATGATTTCCACAATTCACAATTCAACAATAGTTGATGTTCCACAAAGAAATGAAGAAGTAAAGAAAAAAACCTATTTGTATTTTTCAGTATAGTATGTTCATGAAGGGTGTTGATAGGGCAGATGAGTACTTGTCTTATTATTCTCTCTTGAGAAAGATAGTGAAGTGGCCAAAGAAAGTTGCATTTGGGCTGATAAATTGTGCACTTTTCAATCCTTTTTGAATCTATCAAAAACTAAACCCTACATCAAAAATGAGATACGAAGAATTCTGCTACAAGTGGCAAAAGACTGGACTACAGATAAGGTGGAGGCAGACTTAGACACAGGCACAGACACAGCACGCCCAGGAACATCAATCCAAACCCCTCATGTCCCTCATGAGGAAACCCCAGGGGACTTTTGGGTGATAAGAGCAAACTTGTCAACATGTGCTAGAGAAAATTGTTGGAAGTGAATGGGGTAAAAGAAAATATCCTGCTAAGACGTGCCATGTTTGTGCTGCCCACAAAAAAAGAAGTGAAACTTGGTACATCTGCAAGTTCTGCTTAGTGCCACTCCACAAGGAGAAATGTTTCCAGAGGTATCACACCCTCAGGCACTACTAGGGACTTTGGTGAGTATTTCCTGAAAATTTCAGTTCACAATATAGTTAGTGAATTTGTTATATAAAGAAACACAGTATAAAAGTTGATTTCAATGGTTCAAACCCTGGGAACATGCATTTAAACGATTTAAATGCCCCGCCCTCAATGTGTTAACATAGAAGCAAAACATTTATGGTGCAGAAAAGTTAGATTGGAAGGAACTAATATCCTTACAGTAGGAATTAGAAGATCTAGTTTAGAGTCTCAGTGCTACAGCTTTCTGCCTCCTTAATGCTGGGCAATTTACATCTACAAAATTAAAATCTAAATCCCATCTATTCCAAAGTAAATCTCAAGCAATTGCTTGCAAGAAACACCCTTTTGAACTTTTCTTTTCCCTTTTTACTCCCCCCCCCCCTTTTACAATTAAGACTTCCTTTTTTAGAGCAGTTTCAGGTTCACAGCAAAATTGAGTGGGACATTAAGATTCCCCACACAGCCCCTGTCCCCACACATGCAAAGATTCCTCATTATCAACATGCCCCACCAGAGAGGAGCCTTTGATACAACTGATGAACCTAAATTGATGCAACATAATCACTCAAAGTCCATAGTTTATAATATATGGTTCACTTGGTTTTGTACATTCTATGGATTTGGAAAAATATATAATGAATGACATGTATTCATCATGATGATGTCAGAGGATTTTCACTGCCGTAAAAATCCTCTGTGCTCAATTCTATTCATCTCCCCTCCCCTTAGCCCCTTGGCGAAAACTGATATGTTTACTGTTTCCATAGTTTTGCCTTTTCAAGAATGTCACATAGTTGGAATCATACAGTAAGTGGCCTTTCAGATTAGCTTCTTTCACCTAGTAATATGCATTTATGATTAAATTTTGTCTACCTTTCATGGCTTGGTAGCTCCTTTCTTTTTAGCACTGAATAATAATCCATTGTCTGAATGGACCACAGATTATTTAGCCATTGACCTTCTAAAGGGCATTGCGGTTGCTTCCAAGATTTGGTGATAATGAATAAAACTGCTATAACATCCATGTGCAGGTTTTTGTGTGTACATGTTTTCAACTCCTTTGGGTAAACACCAAAGAGTATGATTACAAGATCATATGGTAAGAGTATATTTGGTTTTATAAAAAACCACCAAACTTTCTTTCCAAGTGGCTGGACTATTTTGCATTTCCTATGAGTAATGAATAAGAGTTCCTGTTGCTGCACATCCTTGTCAGCCTTTGTTATTTTCAGTGTCCTGATTCTTGGCTATTCTAATAGGTGTGTTGTGGTATTTTGTTTTAATTTGAATTTTCCTTTATAGTAAGTGTTTCAGTTAGGTGTGTTGGTCCTTCAATTTGGTTCTTATCCTACAATATTGTGGTGGCTATTCTAGGTCTTGTGCCTCTCCATCTTTGTACTCCGTCGCCTGGATAGTGCTTTGTATCTTGTAGGCAATAATGGCTTACTATCATGATGTATGGTTTAGATAATGACCCACAGATATATTCAATAATAATTGAATAATTGAATAATTCAACTCTCAGTGAGGGATTATAAATGAGTATTATATATTGGGTTGTTGGAAAAGTAATGAGGCACTTTTGCAATGAAAAACAGAAAAAATATGTCATGACTTTTCCGACAACCCAATATATACTGTAGCTATCTAGAACTATAGTGAGGGACTACAAATGCATATTATACAAAGGGTGCCAAAAAAATGTGTACATATTTTAAGAAAGGAAAAAAACTGTATTAAAATTATAATAATATATACTGATAACAAAAGATGAATACAAGTCACGTTTAACTTCTGCAATTACAAGAGGTGCTCAAAGTGGTTACCATCAGCATCCAGACACTTCTGATAAAGGAGAACTACTGCTTGGGAACTGTTGAGCAAAGTATTAACATCTCTTAAAATGTGTAAACATTTTATTTTGCACCCCCGGTATATATAGTAGCTATGACAAATTAGATATCCATACATCATATATATATATATATATATATATATATATATATATATACACACACACACACACACACACACACACAGACAGACAGACATGAATATGTAACATGCTAATGCTAATAATTTTTGATTTGCAAATTTAAAATTGTGTTAATGGAATGTGCTTAGTTAAATTTGCAATAAGCTTTAGTGGTCATCTTTAGAATCTACTTTTGCTTTGGTTACAACTTTAGTCTCTGGAACTGCATATATTATTATTGGTAAACCATTTTCTTTGGTAAATAGCTGGTAAACTTTGTACTTTTGATAAACAAAATTAATCACTTTTTACAAGAGCTATAAAGTTATTTTGTCAATATATTGGAAGCACTGCATATTAGGACTGACTCAAAATACTGTTCTTCAACTAATCTTCAGCTTTCTAAAACACTAAAGTATTTTTCAGGAATCTTTGTTAGCTATGCATTATCAGTAGGAAAGTCCACTCCTACCACTTTACTTTCCAATTTACTTGAAACTAGGCTTTATTTTTATTTATTTATTTATTTATTTATTTATTTATTTATTTATTTATTTATTTTTTGAGGGCAATGTCACTGGCCCTCATATGTGGGACGGAACCAGGGCCGCTGGCTTCCCAAGCCAGCACTTAATCACCGCGACACTCAGCTGGCCCAAACTAGGCTTTATTTTTAATCCAACCTTGTTTTGCATTACTTTAATATGTGGAACCTCTGGTTCAACAGACTGATTCTTCAATGTATATATATATATTGAATATATACATATTCATATTTTACCCTTTCCCTGTGTTTAAATGACTTTCTTCCACTTCTTTCCTTACTTAAATCCCAAATGTCATTGTAGGTAGAAAAAAAGAAGCCTTCCTCACTCACTTCATCTACATTAGCTGCTTCACTTCTTTAATATTTTTTTCCCTATTCAGGAAATTCAGAATCATATTAAAAGGATTTATACTTCATAAAAATTTAGACATGCTCAAAGAAGAATTTGACTTTGGGCTGATTATAAGCTTTTATAGAGGAATTTTTGGGTTCTAGATCCCTGGCTAACTTTGAAAATGGAGTATGTCCTGGAAAGTGCAGAAATGGTTTGAAGGAGGCGACTGGAAACCTAACCTATGTACAGAGTGAGCGCTGATCATTCAATAAATGGCTCTTGAATGAATGAATGAATGAATGAATGAAAATGATGTAAATTATGTTCTACTGTTACCAACTAAGCTATATATTTTAGCTCCATAGACGAGTAAAAGGCAATGTAACACTGGGTTTAGAATAAGAAAAGCTGGGTTCAAGTTGTTGCTTTCCCTTCCTAAGATTTTTGTGCCAAAGGCATGTTTAATAAACTCTCTGAGTCTTATTTATATTAGCTGTCAAAGAAAAATAATCATTATAAATAAGAAAAGATAATTAAAAGAAATTTGTAAAGCTATAAATTCTTTAGCAATAAATTTATTATTATTGTAATGCATCCTTTATTTTAAGTACTAAATGAGAAATTAATTGAGAAAACCAAAACCATTTAAGGAAACCAAATATTTTTTTCTAAATGTTGTCTACATGAGGAAATCTCTTGGCATATTCATTTTATAAATGGCAATTTTTCAGTAAGAATGTGACCTCTTTCATCTTTCTTTAAACCATAAGATAGATTAGAGAGCTAGGAAAGGGACAGAAAACTTAGGAAATTCTCTAAAAAAGGACAGTATGTATTGCTGAGTTGGCTGGCACGAGGAAAGTACACTGGTTCTGGTATTATCTGACACAAAGAAAAGGAAGATACTTCTACCTTGGAGTTGTTTAAAATTATGCAACAGCAACATAAAACATACAACAATAACAAACAATATAAACAGCAAGTACTATTCTTTAACAATATAAACTACTTACTATATGCTAGGCCATATATTATGTTTTACATATATATTTTTACTCATTTCTTTCTCATTGAAACTCTATGAGAAAAACATTAGTAATCCCATTTTTCAGATAGTAAACTCATTCTTAGAGGTTTAATAATTCATCCAGGGTTACACAAGTTATATGTGACGCTGGCACTTGGATTTTAAACCTAAGTTTGCCTGATTTCAAAGAATCCATGTTACAAATATTATAGCAACATTGAAAGAGAAATATCTAGAAAAGTTCAAAGGCTGAAAGAGTTTTATAGCTGCAGCCCATAAACTACTCTCTAGATTTGGCTTGCAAGGCCAAAAGAAATACTTTAGCTTTAATAAGGTGACAAGTTTTTGAGACAGAGACAGAGAAAGTTAGGGTGAAAAAAGCTTTCAAAATACCAAAGCTGTAAGCGGTTGGCGCAGGGCCATGGAGGCCTAGGACCCAATGACTTTGAAGGTTAAAACAATTCTATAAAAAATAGGCTATGCCAGTTTTTTAGTCAAGCAACTATTAAGAGTAGGTTTCTTATAAGTTGAGCTAGTTAGTTAGCCCATGTGCCTAGATTCTGGAGACTTCGATAACTTACCTCAATTGATTCTTCTTTTACAGCTATGTGTAGGTGGCAATTATAAAGAACGTTTTTATTAAGCATTTATATGACAGGTATTGTTCTAAATGCTCCACATTTGATCCTGAAGATAATTCTACAAGGTAGGTACTTCCATTATTATTCCCATTTTAAGAATGAGGAAATTAAATCATGATTTGTATCCAGTCAAATTGATGTCAGATGCCCCACTCTTTACTATTATATTATGTTAATGTTATAGTAAACTAGGAACTACAATAATTAGGCAAGTAGTGTTCTGTTATTTAATAAAAAAAATATGTTTCTAAAGTGGCTTGTTGTAAATTGTCACTTAATAAACAGACTTAGAGATTAGTAGTTTTTGACAACTAATTGGAATTACAGTGAGAATACCTTAGTTCAGTTTCTTAGAGAATATGTTAAGAAATGAATTCTATAGAATCATTTGTATACTTTAAAAATCTATGATTCAATGTCACCTAAGTAAAAGATGAAGCTTGTGTATTTCAGGATAGTTTCTGATTTATTATTTATGTTTTAACATTCATATGATATATTAGGAACAGAAACTTTGATATTCTGTAAAGTCATAAGACAATTTTTTGTTTTTGTTTTATTAGGTTTGTTCCTTTTTGCCTACACTGCTCCAAACAAACTGATATCTTATGAGCTTGTAATATACAATGCTTAAAATGGATCTGGTATTATTCATTATTATGTGCGGCATAGGTTGATTCCTTCTGAAATGTAATATATACTTTAAAATTGATACATAATGTTAACAATGCAATATATATATATATTTATATATAAATACATAATGTTAATAATGCAATATATATATATATATATATAGTGAATAAACAAAAACTATTACTTTCTTAACCATATTGATCAGAGCAACTTTTCAGTATCCAGATCAGGTAAGGAAATTCAAATACTCTAAGAACTTTAAAGCCTGATAAATACTTTTAAACTAGACATTTTAAATGATTATTTCAAAAACAAATAAAAATGTATCAAAATGAACTTGCATGTATTAATGAATTCAAATGACTGGGATCTAATAATACCAAGTACCTGAATGAAAAGTGTAAGTCAGGGAATCATTATGAAGTTTTCATTTATCTGGAAATTACCATCTGGATCATTGAATTTTTCACATTCATTCAAATATTGACTTTGTACATAACTATAATATCAATGAGTAATAAATCTTTTTCAAGAATAACTTAGTGCTTATAATGAAGTGTAACCTGATTTGTTGACTTTTGAGGTTCACTGTACTTTGGGGAAATTAACAAAATATTATATCAAATAAAACATCTTTTATACTAATATACCATAATATTTTAGAAGACATATCAAAACCCTTGGGGTGTAAGTTAAGTGAAAAGTTTGAAAAAATTAGTCTATATTAACCCCAAATACACAAGATACAGATATTTTTAGTGTTGACATCTTTTCAGAGCTAACTGCAATGTACTGCCTATTGAAACCATGATAAAATAATAGATGTGTGGGACACATCTATGACACCTTTATCATGTAAAAAAGCCATCATTAATAAATATAAACTGTCATCTATTTAATGGAAATCATTTCTTAAAACATGGTTTTGACAGTATAATATTATCATCTAAAACTGGTATTTTAAAAAAGTTTCCTTTAAAAATTAACTTTACCTACATCTATTAAATCAATGACAGAAGTCCTAAGTATACCACTTTGATATATAAATCCAACTTTTTATACAATTAACCTAAAAATTCTTTTAGAACTAAATGATCAAAGAATTCAATGTGATCCATCAGCGGGTGGGGGAGTAGACCACTGAGTCACAGAATATAATTGAAATAAAAACTGATGCTGTTAATTTTAGAAATAATTTAATTTTGTTTATATCAAAAGAAGGCATTTACAGAAAGAAACAATTGCAATATACATTTTTGGGGCAGTTCTGGTTGCTGGCATTCTACCCCCTATATGTAAAAGAATGCTTGTTGGCATTAGGTTCCATCAATTCATTTGTGATTTCTAAATTAATTCTGAAGGAAACCACAACTTACTTGAAGATCCCGCTGAGTGTCTGTGTGCCTGATTTTTTTTCTCTCTCTTCACAGACAAAGCACTTCCACTGGTCATGGAAAAAAGGTCTAAATCTGTGTCTTCTCTGCTTACAAGTCGTGCCTGGGAGCAATGGGAGAGAATGTATACAATCATGAAACAAAATATGGCATTTTCTGAATGCAGCTCACATTACCTCAAATAAACAAACAGGCTCTGTCAAACAACCTTCTTCAAAATGATACCACAATCCTTTATTGCTGCCCAGGCAGAACAAATGCACTATGTCAAAGCATTTTTTGCAAATAAGAGCCGATTTTAAAATTGAGGTTTGCTATTTGAGTCTGTACAACAAAAGAAAACATTTTAATACAGTAATTTTGACAAAAATCAATCTTAAAGGCAACTGATGAAACTTCACACAGCTTAATGTCACTTACTTACCAAGAATATTATTTAATTCTTAATTGAATGTTAGAAGTGTCATATTAGATTATTTTCTGCACTATTTATATTTCACCACTTATCAGTATTACTTTCCCAATAAAATTTCCTGAAAGATCATTCATCCCACAATTGTATACTATAAAGTCACAAAAGATCTGTACCTTCTCATTACAATAATTATTAATATACAAATACTATACATTAAGCTTAATTTGAGGGTAATGCTAAATACATAGAAATTTCAAGATATATTATTTTAAGGACATAAAGATTACAAAATTTATTTCATCTAAAATTACCACTTGGTTTTATTACTATCTTGGGCTGAATCTAAGAGTTGAAATAATTGCTTCTTGCCTGTAAAATATTGTTTTACATAATGTCTAATATTATTAAATAAGGATTTATCAGGATTCAGCCCTGAAGTGGGAGAAAACGTCATAAAGGAAAGCAAAGCAGGCTTCAAGTAGCTGGGATTTAGCCCAAACCACAGGGTGTTTGAAATCCTGTGAGAAAGCATTGTCCTTAATTTTTGACATGAGAAAAATTTAAATACAGCAAAATAAAGCCATAAAATCATCACTGTTGTTGAAAAGCTGTTCCCATATGATGAGCTAGAAAAACTCACGAAAGCATAATCCCAAAATCACCCTTTTCAAATTCAGATGTTTGCTCTTCTTCACATCTCTTCCTCCTCTTACATGTATGAGCTTCTCATGGTTAAATAAGCACGTCTGTTATTGCCGATTTCAGAATTGAAACCATTGTATAATATCAGTCACATTTTCATGTATCTGGCTAAGTGATAAATTGCATTGTCAAAACAAAAGCAAACAAAACAAAACAAAAACCTCGATAGAAAATTGCTTAAAATGAAATAAAGAGCAATTGGCTTCCAATTGTGATTAGTATGAAACATGTTACACATTCTTTCCAAATTTTATTTCAATTAGTACACACAAGTGTGTGTTTAATGTTCCCATTAGAATGGTTTCATTAATACCAAGACTGAAAAAGAACCAGTCAAGAATAAGGGGGAAATAGCCAAGCAATACTACAGTTGTGGTGAGACCAGTTACAAAATAAGGAAAAACATGTTGACCACATAGGGACCCACCTGCTGGTTAAAGAGGCTACAACTATAAGCCTCAAGATTTTAAAATCAGGATTTATTTGCTTCAATTCGATGACATAATTTCACTATGCCTAAATAGAAAGTAGAAATCCCACCCCCTCCAAATAAGAAAATATCTACATGTTCAGAAAATACTGTGAATACATGTCTTCCAAAATCTTGTTATAATGTAAGCCATTAACATCCAAAATATCGTTTCTTCCGAAATAGAAAACAATGTCAGTTACTATTTGGGCCAGATTAAAACAGGGATTCAAATTTAAAAGTGAAATTTAGCAGTAATACACGTTTTCACAGTGGTGCCACCTAGCTGCTCAGACGCAAACCAGAAATTTTTGAAGGGTCTAGTCATAGGTCCATTAGTGATCTGACACAGCCACCTGCGCATTAACATTCAGATTCTATTTTTGAAAACATTGGCTTTCAAATTGAACATCATTCTTCCTCTTACTGTTAAGAAACAGAAGCATCATAAAGAAAATACATCTGTTCTTCTATATCATATAAAATGGACATACTTAAAAACCGAAAATAACTAATCATGTTTTTAACACTAATTCTACAAAACCTGTAATATTTAATTCTAAAACACTGTAATAAACGTTTTGTATAGTTATAACACAGTTTCAAGTGAACTTCAGATAATTTTCTCATGTGCAATTCAATAGCAAATATTTATTAAACAGTCAGTTTGCAAAACTGTTTTAGGTCTTTCTTTTCTGTACAGGTCACATTGGTAGCCCCATCTACCAAGTTTGTAATACTGTTTCTCCATATTTGCACAACGAAATGAGGGGTATGAATTTTGAAATGAAGGGTATGGATTTTGGAACATGGATCCTGATTTACATCAAACCCAGGCATCTTAATTAAAAATAGAGAATCTCTCTCATTTAATAAAGAATTAAATTAATTAAAAATATTTTAAATTATGTTTAATTTTAAATTATTTTAAAAATCACTTTTAATTAAACAATTAAAAATAGAGAATCTTTTTCGTCTAATAGAGTTCCTCTTTATTGATTTTTTCATAAACAAGATTTTATTAAATACTTATTTTAAAAATTTTGTATTTTTAGAAGTAAGACTACACCACATACATAAAAATGAATACCTATTTATTTATCATCCAGATAATTTTTAAAAAGAGGAATAAAATGTTATACAAAGTGAAGTCCACTCATAAGCTATATTACAGTATTTCTATATATAGGTATTCAAAAAAATTAGAATATTTCTAGATATATGAGTGATTTGCAATCATTTTTATTTTTGGTTGCACAAAGCTGAATTGTGCAAACTTCTCCATTTATAATACATTATCATCATTGCACAAATCTCTTTTTAACAATTTTTAAATGTATTATGGTGACAGTGGTTAATAAAATTATATTGGTTTTAAGTGTACATTCCTATAATACATCATCTACACATTGCACTGTGTATTTACCACCCAATGTCAGTTCTCTTTCCATCATCATATACTAGACCCCCTTCACCCTTTTCTACCTCCCTTTCCCTCCTCTCATACCCTGTGGTAACCACTAAACCATAGTCTGTGTTATCAAACACTTTTTCATATATAATAAGGCAGAGGCCTTGTTATATAACATATGTGGGCAGGGTAGGCACTTCAACTGTTTCATAGAGCTATAACTTACATGCAATGACATGCACAGACCTTACAGATGAATTTCAATCATTTAAAATAAATTTTATTTTGAAGTAATTTAAAAATCGATAGAAGTTGTAAAAATTGGTACTGAAAATTCCCTATATAACTTCCATGCAGTTTGCCCCAATATCTTATATAACCGAAGTGTGATGAATAAAACCAGGAAATTGACATCGGTGCAATAACATTACTAAAGTAGAGATTTTATTAAAACTTCACCAATTTTCACATGTGCAATTTTTTTGGTTTGTTTATATTATTATGACATTTTACCACATGCATAAATCATGTAACTATCACCGCAATCAGGGTCAGTGCTGTTTTATCTTCTAAAAGAAACTCCACTGCTCTCCCTTTAGAGTCATACCCTCTCCACAACCTTACCACTAGCTACCATTCCTATAATTACATGATTCTAAGACTACTATGTAAATGAAATCATACAGTATGTAACTTTTCGGGATTGTCTTTTTTTACTCAGCATAATGCTCTTGAGATCCTACTCAGCATAATGCTCTTGAGATTCATCAATGTCTTTGTATGCATCAAGAGTTTGTTTTTGTTTGTGGCTTTTTATTCATTTTTATTGTATATATACACACCATTATTTGTTTATCCTTTCACTCTCTACATGAGATTTGGGTTGCTCCCAATTTTTGGTTATTACAAATAAAAATACTATGAATATTTATGTATAGGTTTTTGATTAAACATAAGTTCATTTCTGTAGGAAAAATACTTAGGAACAGATTTACTGAATCATATGTTAATTATATATTTACTTTATAAAAAATTGACAAACTTTTTTCCCCAGTGATTGTACCACTCTCAGCAGCAATGTATGAGAGATCCAATTTCCTCACATATTCATCTGCACTTGGTAGTGGCAGTGTTTTATTTTAACCACTGTAATAGGTGTATTGTTGTATTATATAGTGGCTTTAACAATTCCCTAGTGATTTATAGTGTTTAAAATCTTTTCATATGCTACTTTTATTCTCTGGTAAAGTATCTATGCAAGTCCTCTGCTTGTTTTCCAATTATACCATTCAGTTCAATTATTTGTTACAGACAACTACTATGAAGGTTAATTTATGTATCAACTGGATTGGGTCACAGGGTATCCAGATAGTTGACTGAACTATTTCTATGTGTGTCTGTGAGGGTGTTTTAAGGATTAAGTTCTCTGTTAGATGTGTATACGTGGGGAAGGGATTACTTACATGTGGAGGGGTTGAGGTGGGGGCTGTTATATGACCAGAAGAATAAAAAATAAAAGAAGTTACATGACAATACTCATCAGAATGGCAAAAATTAGAAAACTGGGTAATGCAAAGCACTGTGCACAACATGGAAATGCATATGTATAGCTGGTGAAAGTAGAAGTTGGTACAGTCATTCTGGAAAGAAATCTGTTAGCTTTTATAAAAGTAGGTCTTCGTATGCACTTCAAGCTCATTATTGGAAAGAAATATATATATATGTATATATATTTATTAATACATAAATATATTTATATATAAATTTATATAAACAAAATAGAAAATTTTATTTTACAAAAACATTCCATTCACCAAAATGTAAAACATGTGAACTATTTCAGGAAAAAATGTTAACATTAAGATGTGCAAGTCCCCTACAATGATAACTATAAAACATTGCTTAAAAAAAAAAAAAATCAGAGGGGCCGGCGGAGTGGCGCATTGGTTAAGAGCTGGTTTTGGGATGCCAGCAGCCCCGGTTCGGATCCCACCTATGAGGGCCAGTGACACTGCCCTCTACAGCTAACAACAGCTCCACTTGGAGCCGGGCTGTGCGAGCCCCAGTGACGGTGTAGGCTGCAGCCCCTGCTGCAGTGGGCTGCCATAGGCTACAGTGAGTGGCCGGCAGCCAGCGTGAGCGGCCAGCAGCCAGCGTGAGCTACCAATAGCCGCCGCGGTGAGCGACATGCAGAGGCCGGTGACCCATCTGCCTCATGCGGGAAGAACACAATGACAATACCAACATGGGCCAGCGAAGCAACATCCTCCACAACTAGACTGAAGAACAAAAACACAGCAACTTGTCTGTTCCCCTTCTCTGATTCCCCAAAGCTGTTCTCCCCCAATTCCCCAATTTGAAAAAAAAAAAAAAAGAATCAAAGAGATATACCACATCCATGAATAGAAAAATTCAAATTTTTAAATGTCAATTCTCCCCAAAGCATCTATAAGTTCAATATACTGCTAGTGAGCTCTTTAGTAGAAATGAACAAATTTTAAAATGTATATGTAAATGCAACGGACCTAGAATAGTCTGCCAAATCTTGAAAAAGAATGTTAAGATAACTCACACTGACTAATTTCAAGATTTGCTATGGAGCTCCAGTAATCAAACTGTATGTTATGTGCATAAAGATAGAAATATAAATCAGTGAAAATGAACAGAGTCCAGAAAAATACCACACTTGTAAGGTTAATTGATTTTCCTTAAAGGGAAAGAATAATTTTTTTCAAAAATAGTGTTCGACAATTGGATATCTACATGGAAAAAAAAGTGAATCTTGACTTCTATTTCCATCATACTTAAAACTGAATTTGAGAAGAATTATGGGCCCAAATATAAAAGCTCAAATTATAAAACTTCTCAAAGAAAAGGTAGTAAGGTTTTTTCACAGACCTGGGTTAGGCAAAGATTTCTTAGAACACAAAAATCATAAGTCAAAAAAAAATAATATATATATATATATATATATATATAAATTGTACTTCATCAAATTTAAAAGCATTTGCACTTAGAAAGATATGATTCAGAATATGAAAATAAATGAAAAGTCAAACCATGTCCTGGAAAAGAAAAATGCATATTCTCTCTCGTTTGCTGTCACTCTTACTGTCTCTCTAATAGTAATAGATTTCTTTCCAGAATGACTGTACCAGCTTCTAATTTCACCAGCTCTACATATGTGTTTCCACATTGTTGACAATACGTACTTTGCATTATCCAGTTTTGAAAGTTTTGCCATTCTGATGAGTATAGTCATGTGACTTATTATTTTTAATTTTTATTCTTCTGGTCATATAACCGAGCATCTCTTTCTATGCATTTATGCATTTGAGTATCATCTGTGCAAACTCTCTATGGATATTTGGCTACTTGATTTTATATTATTCACTTTTTTTTTTTTTTTAAGGAGGGGCAGCTCACAGTGGCCCATTTGGGAATCGAACTGGCAACCTTGGTGTTATCAGCACCATGCTCTAACCAACTGAGCTATCCGGCCACCCCTCAGTAGTACTTTTCACATTTACATGTTAAGCTATTGCTAGTTTTAGGCACTGGAAATAGTTTTGTTGTTTTTTTTCATGTCTATAATCTGTTACCTTTTCTACAAAATCCTGCATAGGAAGGAATATTTAACAGTTAATCAATGTTTTTTGTTTTTTTTGTGATATAATTTGTACTATTTGTATCTTTTTAAATAAATCTTTTTTTGCTGCTTTACCTTTCATATTTGAGTCTTCAAACCTTCTGAATTCCATTTGACTATTGTAAAAAGTATATGTGGTCTACATAAAGCCCTGATTTTTTTTTTAATGCTAGCTTACTGAATGGTATTTACTAAGCAACCTGATCTTTCCAATCTTTATCATATATTACATTCCAATATAAGTTATAGGACTATTCCTGAACTCACTATTCACATCCATTGATTTATTTATCCATGCCTGTGCCAGCACCTTAGAGTTTACTTTAGTTTTGTACTAAGTCTTTATACCTTGTGACACCAGTTGCTCTTCATTTTCAAAGTGGAATTCTATAATCTTGGGATTTTATTCACCAACACACATTTTAGAATGAGATATTTCAAGTAAAAATCTAAAAAAAGCAGCTGTACTTTTGTTTTAATTTATAGATTTGGGCACAATGGACATATTTTATATACTTAGTTGTTGCATCCCTGAGTAAAAAACTTACTGAGTGTAGAGATTATTATGGTATCAAACTCAGATAACTTTTAACAACTGAGTCAGATTCCTCCAGCTGCTGAGAAAATTGAAGCCTGGTAGTTCTCAGCTGAGTCTTCTAGAAATCATCCATTGCTGAAGAGAACTGCACCCTCTCCTCAGGCAATGCAAGAGCATAAAATCCTGGTCCTCTTCCCTCAAGCTCGAATGATTCAAAAGGGCCTTCCCACCACTGGCTCTCACTACCTTTACTGCAATTCTATTGCAGTTCACATTTTTCTCTCTGCTCAATCCTGCTTCTTTCATCACTCAACGTAGTTTTTCCTGAAAGCCTTCCTAAATAAATGTCTTGCACCCAAATTTCAAAATCTCAGAGTATGTTTCCTGGGGAACCTGAACTATGACTATTTCTGTAGGAAAATCCTGGAGTTTGGGGCAATAAATTTAATATGCAATACATTGGGTCTTTGGAAAAGTCATGATGCATTTCGTCTATGTTTTTCAAAGGTCATTTATTTATATAAAGAACAAAGATAAATCAATGATACATTGCCCATTTTGTTCAATAACCTTTTGACATCTTTCAAAGAGCTTCATAATTCGTTGTTCTTAGAAGGACCTGTCTTTATCTGTGAAAAAACTGAACAAGGTGCTGATTTACAGCCTCATCTGAATTGAACATTATACCATGCAAGGAGTTTTGAAGACAGTGAAACAAGCAGAAGTCTGACGGTGCAAGGTCAGGCATGTATGGTGGGTGTGGCAACACATCCCATCCAAGCTCCAATAATTTTTGACGGGTGATCAAACTTGCGTGTGGTCTCGTGTTGTCATGATGGAACACAACTTCTTTACAATTAACAAGCTCTGGATGTTTCTGGATAATGGATTCATTCAAACTGTCCAATTGCTGACAGTACACATTCAAATTGCTTGTTTGGTTCCTTGTTAGGGGCTCGAAAAACACGACACCTTTAAAATCACACCACACTGAGAGCATAACCTTCCTCTGATGAATGTTTGCTTTTGATGTTGTTTGAGGCGAATCCTCACATCAGGACCAAGACTGTGTGCATTGTTATAAACAACCCACTTCTCAACACCAGTTATCAGTTGCTTCAAAAAAGGATCGATTTCCTCATGTTTAATCAGCATATTGCAGATGTTTATATGCGCCGTCAAATAAACTTCTTTGAGTTCATGCGGAACCCAAATATTCAGCTTGCTTATGTATCCCAGCTTCTTCAGGTGGATGTGAATACTTGAATGATGGATGTTCAATGTTTCTGCAATCTCTCGTCATATAATGCGGGTTTGACTTGATCAATGCCTTTATTTTGTCGTCATCAACCTCAGTGGGCCTCCCTGACAGAGGAGCGTCCTTGACTGAGATCAAAATCACCAGCACAGAATTTCGTAAACCATCGTTGGCACTGAAATTCTTGTAGAGCACTGTCACCGTAAATATTATGCAACTTTTCACAAGCTTGACGCGAGTACTTCCCTTTAGAAGTAAAACAGTAAAATATGGCAAAAATGCACTGTTTGGTCTTCCATCTTCAACTTGTAAAATCTCTAAAATCTCAACCAAATCGCTCAATTTTTTTTAGATTGAAGCTAGAAGTGTCAGCTGTCAAATGACATAGCAATAACTTAGATGCAAATGACTCTAGTACTTCCAAAAATGAACTAGTGTTGTCTGTTACAAAGAAGCTTTATGACTTTTCTGAAGACCCAATAGTTGTCTAGATCAATGATGCACCTTCTGATCTATATTTGGAAATAAGTAAAAGATTTTATTTTCATTTTTCTTATTCCTGTAAGTTACACAACATGCTATGATCTTGTTTGGAAGACAGGGATGTTATCGAAACGCAGTATTTGAATGTTTCAGGATTTTATTGTTCCCCCACTCTTGAAAGTTAGTGAAGTAGATGATATTTACATTTATCCTTAATTAAGAAATAACTCCACCGTTATTTGGTATGCATTGTTTCTGATATGATGTCAGTTGTTAATCTAATTATTGCTCTTTTGTAGATAATCTTTCAACTCACTAATTCTCTTTCATTGTATACACTCCAGAGTTTATTTTAATGATAATATTTTTTATTTCCCGAATTTACAACAGACTCATTTGCTTATCCACCTGTCCTCTAATTAAAATTTGATTAAGTTTGTTTTATAATTTACTCCCCTTATATTATGGATGCTATTCTTATGTCTTTGAAGATGTTATAGTACAGGCAGTTGCAGGTTTACTCTTTGTTATGGCCTGGTCTGAGGTGTACAATTATCTGTTTCAGTACCCCAGCACAAGTAGGATGCTTTCTTGCCCCAACACTGCAAGTTTTCTACTTTGGGCCTTTGGTTAGCTCAGTATCCTTTTGGAATAAGTCTTTGTGTCACATCCCGCGTGACAGGGCTATAGGAGTTCAGAAGGTCTGGCAGGGGTTGGAAACAGAAAAATAGAGACAAGAGACAAAGGATAATTCAAAAGCAGTGCTAGCCAGGGGACTCAAAGGCTCTAGGACAATGGGCCCCGAAATGAGCTTGACTGCGGCTTTTATTGGGATACACACAAGGAAGTAGCATTGTTTTCTCCAAGGTCTGTAAGTCACATACATTATATCAGAGAACTTAGCTCAGAGTCAAATCACCCATGGCCTGCAGGCTACCTTTACAGAAAGTCCCATGATCTGTGTACATGCACCTCCTGGGAGACAAAAACTTCTCATGCTGAGGCTTAGAATGCATGAAGGACAGATGTTATCACCTGGTTAGATTTCATCTCTCTCAGGCAGGCTGTCAGCATTGAAGACAAGGGGTCTTTGGCCCATGTTCTTCACCTCCATGATTCCTTCCATGGTACCCCCGTTATTGTGTCTGGCTTGGGTTGCCCTATCTGCAGCTAGGGTCATACCCATCATTGACTAACCAGCCCTCTTTTTTTGGGGTCCCATGGGGATTTGCCACAAGCATAGTGGAAGCACTGTTTCCATGACGATCTGTAGTTATTGAAAGGTGCATGGGGGCAGATGGCTAGGATGCTGTGTGACCACATCCTTGGCTTGATCCCTTCCTGTCTACATGCACATACACACATATCTGTGTTTATGTCCTACCACCATTTACCTTTACCTTGTTTTGTATTCAACTGTACTTCTTCAATATGAAACAACACATCTATCATTGATATGAATTTGTCTTGAAAATACTCAGAAAAATAATTTCATCACGCGATTTCCCATCTAATTTTATTTTAAGTACTGTAGCTAATATTTTAAAATCTGCCTTGTAGAAATAATATTTTAAAGTAATATATTTTAAAATTATATTGCAAAGGGAGAAAACATTACTTTAATATTTAGCATTTTGCTATTATTCCAATTAAATACAGTTGTGATATTTTGATAATTTATACTAATTTATGAAAATATTTTAAAGCACAATTTATTGAGTACTATACTTTAAACACAGTTTTCTGTAACTTTAAACACATTTCTTACCACAAGCTGAACTCTTCCACCATTAAGTACATCTGGATCTAACTCAGGCAAGAAATGATTGCTGCAGAGTTACAAAAACAGAAATCATATTATTATATAAATTTAGAGGAAGAATGTGAAAGAAATGCTCAATGAAAAGTTTGGGAGACATCAGTAATTTAATAAATGGGAATAACGGTTTTCTTAAATTATGCTACATGAAAAGATATATACAAATCTACATCTTTCCATAGTCAATTTGACATTCATTTTTAAATTCAATTTGACATAAAAAAATAAATAAAATAAAATTTAAATTTCTAAATAACACTGCAATACTACCCTTTTTTGCCAAATGTAAACACATAAAATAAACAAGAATGTGAAAGTACCAATGATAGCTAATAAATTATTAAAAAACAAATGTTTTATTTACATTTACTTATGTATCTTACTTGTCTTATGAAAAAGGCAAAGCTTCCTATTTTTGAAATAGCTCTAGTGTGTTTACGCCTTTATACTAATGCTCATAATTAACTTCTGTTTAAAGCTAGAACATTAACATTTGGTTTTTCAAGAAATTCCATTCTTGAAAACAAAATTTCCTAAAATATTAATACCTATTCCTTTATATACTATATTTTCAAAAGAGAAAATCCATAAACAATTGCCTGTTGCATCATACATTTAAATATAATTTATTTAGGAGTAAGGGATATTGTTAAAGTGTAAGCATATCTAAACTACATCCTGAAAATATTTTGCTTTTATTTTTCATATTATCTACAGTAATGTTTAAAAAAATCTCTGAACAAGACCTCTTATATCTGGTTAATACAGATAATAAGTTATGGGCTATATTATATTTATTTATAGTTCTAAGAATTTCATTTTATGAATTACCCTAAATTGATCAATACACCATAAAATAAATTACCCTTGTATTAATTAGAATACTTAGTAAAATAAAAAATTCTCAAATGTTGATTGCTTTGTTTCTATTGTCTCTGCTCATAATGAAATAAGGTATAACAATCCAAGATATAAAATGTTTTAACTTCACTTTCATTCTTCACTTTCTTTTCTATATTTTTAAATGTATTAATTACACTGATAAAACTTACAACAAATGAAGGTTTCAATTCATATACATCAAAAAAAGGTTTCACTTTTTATACATTTTTAACTTGTTATTAAATTAAGTTCTAGCCCTCACAACTTTAGAATTTTGTTTGTTATTTTGTTACTCATTTATATAGTAATTGCTCACAATGCCTGAAAGCATTTCCAAAGTGTCATCTACATTTAGATTCAATATCAGTTTATATATTTAATAAATGCTTAAAATAGCACACTTTTTCTCTTTTGTGGATATATGTAGCTTAAATGAAAGTCTTGAAATTTATGTCAAAAAATTATCTCTAGGCTTTTATTTCCTTGAAACTGGTTCAGTGATTATGCACATATATGCTTTATATTACATTTTATTCATTGAATTTTATTCCCTCAATATCCATGTGTTGAAGTTCTAACCCTCAATACCTCAGAATGTGACTGTATTTGGAGAGAGGGTCTTAAAAGAGGTAATTAAGGTAAAATGAGGTCATTTGGTTGGGCCCTAATCCATGACTAGTGTCCTAAAAAGAAGAGGAGATTAGAACACAGATAACAAAGATGGAGGAGGGATGATCATGTGAGGACACAGTAAGATGGTGGAGAGAGCAAGCCAAGAAGAGAGACCTTCAAAGAAACCAAACTTGCTGACTCCTTGATCTGGAACCTATAACCTCCAGAACTGTGAAAAAATAAATTTCTGCTGTTTAAGCCACCCAATCTGTGGTATTTTGTTATAGCGGCCCTAGCAAACTAATACATATGTTAATGTAACCAAATTAATTGACCTTATTTACTGCTAAATAAAATATTTAATATCCTCAATTTTGTGAGCTCAAGTCTGTTCTGTGAGATAGATATTATCATGTCACTATAAAGGAGAGGAAGCTAAGCATTAAGACATCATTAAAAATTAGTTACCTGACTGGTAAAGTGGCAGCATCAGAACTGAATTACAAGTTTAACTGGCAAATATGAATAACAAAAATAACACAAAATAAAATACAACCCCCAATACATACAATATTTATAAACAGTTAATGAATACTATGCATTTTACTTTACAAAGTAGAATCAATTGTGTAGTTCGCCTGTTGTTTTTAAGCCTTACTGAAACAGAGTTCTCAAACATTTCAGGGTGAAAAATATAAAGAGTGATTAAAACTATCCTATACAAGAGTCCTTTTTATAACCTGGCATCCTGGTCTATTGGCCTTTGGCTATAAAGTCATATTTGCTTTAGCATAATTAACCTAGGTTTCACTTTTAAAGATGTGTTTACAATACAAAAATCTAATTTAAAGGAAATGACCTCACCATTCTGTACTTCTGGAACTAGTTGTTTCAGGAACTGCAACCTGTGTGTGAAGCCATTGGTATGTATATTCTTTACTCCTTTCTAATTTTTCATGTGACGTGGTATTCTTGTAGATAAATTCTTCTTCCTTACCTGGGAACAAAATATGGAAATTTTATTTATTTAAAGACATCAAATTTTGTCCATGCAGTTCAGTCTAGGCTAACAATTTTATCCCCAATCAGGGGAAAGAAAAAGGACTCAGTCATGAGAGCTAAATCCCCTGTAAGAGAATGTCAGTCACTTATAGATTAAGTATTTTTCCTGCTTAAGACAACCACACCTGCTTTGAAAACTAAAAAAAAAAATGTTTAATGCAACCAACATTTTATGTTTTTTTTAATTTTTATAATTAGGATTGAAAGGATTACTTTTGCTAGACAGTAAAATTCTTGTATAAAAAGAATATTTGTCCACTTTGGTATCTTTTGTGGCTTATTTTAAAGCCCAAGTTTTTCTTATACTTGTTTTATCCATATGTAGAATTTATAAATTATATTGAGAGTATTTGAAATGAAATTTTAATTTTATAAAACTAAGCTGGGTTTGTGTAAGATAATATAGTTTTTTATGCTAGAAATACAATGTATGTCAGGGTTAGGAAACCTGTGCTTATGCCATATCAGGTATTTTAAAGATGGAGAGGGGGAAGCATAACAATAAAGATGTTTATAGAAAATATGCAAGAGAGGAAATTATGTAGTGTGAGAATACAATGTATCAAATATGCAACCCTTATATTCATATGTAATATATATATATATATATAAATCTGCAGGCATTGCAACTAAATCCATGCCATGCATTTCAGAGTTAGACTGTTGTTGAAGAGCCTTTCTCCATGGGCTTGATCTATTGAACTGCTTCTTTGGTGTCACTGCCATGTTTAGGGATTTACTAGCTTTGTAGTTTTGATTAGCCGTACACTAGATAAAGGTACCTTTTGAAAATTAACTCATGGAAATCAAACAAGAATGCGATAATGTAAACCCTGATATTTAAAACATCAATTTATTAATTTGAACTATTCTTTCACCTTTGCTCTTTTTTTAGTAGAAAGTCACTTTAGATTTGAGTTGTTTGGAAAACAAATGAAGCATGGTGTAAAACCTATTTTGAATGCTTGATGCATGTGCACACACACTCACAAGCACATATAATATATTACACATATATATTATATAAGCTTAGCATTTGTTATTCTGAATATGTTGAAGATATATCTATCATGTCTTTTTTCTTCCCTTAAAAGTTGCTGATATAGTTGGTGAAATGCCTCTAGTTTTCAGTTGGAGATAATGGCGTCAGTTCTTAGGAAAGCTCAAAATAACAATGTTTATTTCTCTAAACTCTATGTGATTTAGTAAATTTAACTTTCTGTTACTTCTCACGGCACCATATGTTTCTAAAATGACCACACCTTTTGCGTCTTGAGTTTAAGCCAACCCATCCATAGTTGGGATATTGGAGGAACAGTTGCTTCACATGCAAGGGCTGACCATTGAATCGTTGAGCAGACCATTTCGAAAATGGCCTTATAGATATACAGAGACTATAAAAGAGACTCAAACAGAGGGAAGATATGGAGTTGTCACACCCCGTTACTGCACAGAATTAAATCTTTTCTCCAGCAGAGTCCAAGTATTTTATCTGCTTTCTTGGTGGACCAGACCAGATGTTGGACCCATGAGTGCAGTGACAGAAAACAGTGAGGTCTCAATGGCCCTGATAATCAACTGAGCCCACAGCAGGCTTGTGTGTGGTGACATATGTGCAAAGGTACCTTTTTTATTTTTCACAATAGAACAAGCACTCTTCTTCCTATGCCCAATGCCCTCAACTGTATTCTGGATCTGAAGTATTCCATATAGTTTATGTTCTCTTGCCACCAGTATTATATTTTCTTCTATATTTCCAGTACCTATCAAAAATGGCTTTACACCTACCCCTCAAGAACGATAAAGTCCTTGAAACAGCAGACAAAGCCCAGTCTCTGTTGACTCATTACCATGTGTACCCATTGCAATATGGCTTCTTCCCTACACCATTTCACTAGAATTGTTCACACCAAGATCACTAATACTGCTAAATCTTTGGGACTGTTTGAAGTTCTTATCTTACTGATTTATGTATAATATTATATACTATTGTCCACTCCTTCCTTCTTAAAAGCCCTTATTTCTTTGGGGTTTGTTTCATTATAGTCTCCATGCTTTTCTCTGACCTTTTGTCTAACCCTCCGTCTCCTTCAAGGGCTCCTCTTCCATTGCCATCCCTTCCAATTTCAGGTTTCCTCTCTCAGGTTTTATCCTGGACCCATCATCTTATTTGTAGGCTGTATTCTTCCTGTATGAATATGCATTCAAGTTTTTTAATCACTTTCCTTATATACTTCTGAAACATATCCACCTGTAGCCTCTCCTCTTAGGTACCCCAAAATAACTTAAATCAAGTATGTAAAAGGGTTAAACTGATGTATTAGCCCACCTTTTCCAAGTTCCTATCAAGCTACCACCATCCTAAGAACCACACTTAAGAACCAGAGTGTGTACTGAACCAGCATTCTTCCTCACCTTCCAACGGCATATTTTACCTCCTACTCTTTTTTTTTCCAACCTGTGAAATCTCCTGTATTCCCATTGCCACTATTTTAATTCAGACTACCGTCATCTCTTCTGAATTACCATAATAACCTCTCACTCACTGTTCTTTTTGCTGCTGCACTTGCTCCCACGTATATTATCTCCACACTGTATATGGTCTTTCTAAAGAACACATTTAATCATGTTACTTCATAGGTTAAACTCCTGGTTATCCACTGCTTTTGGATAAAGTTCAAACATTTTTACATAGCACAGAGGCCTTGCATATACCTTCACACACATCTGTTAGGTCCCTGCCTCAATCACCCAGATATATTATAATTACCAAAACCATCTTTTTCTCCTACAGAATTTATGCTTGGAATTATCCACTTTACCAGTGATGTTCTAGCTCAGGTCTTCAAGTCTCAGTTTAGAAATTAAATTCTTTGGATAAGCCTATGATCTTCCAACAGTGCATTCCTCATTCAAATTAGGTAAAAGATATCCTTCAAAGGATGCTATAGAGACCCCTTGATAGCATCTGTTACATTATATTTTACTTTCCTATTTATGTGTCTGTTTTACCTACTACAATATAGGCTATTTAAGTGGCACATAGTAGGATGGTGCTCAACAAAAATTAGTGAAATAAAGAGATAATTGTCATAGTCGGTTAATGCTCTCTCAGTGCCCTGAGAAATGTAGAGCTATAATTAACATTTTTAGCATATAGAGGAGCCTGTGCATTGCATAGGATAACAGATACCTAAACATGATTAACTTTATTATTATAATACAAACATCAGCTCTGAAAGTCTCAATTAGGTTGGAATAAAAATTGACAACCAAAGGTAGCAAACTAAAAAACAAAAACAAACAAAAAACTGCTCTGCTATGTAAGGCTACTTTATAAAATGTTCACAATGTATACAATCCTAGAGAAAAGCAGTTCAGCTTTATAAGAAGTTCAACAAAATAAATAAAGTCTTTTAAAAAAAATTAATGGAAATATTATTTTCTTCATGAAAAGCAAAATTCATTAAATCCATATGGTTCAAATAAATCAGTTTTCTAAATGTTCAATATAGCATAATATCTTATACAGAGGGAGATTAAGATTCAATTGTCATTTGGGGCATACAAAAAGAAGCTAATCATTTATATTTCTGTACATATGGCAACTTTCCCATGACTATTTTCTTTTTCCTTAATGGCTTTTCCCAGTAATATAATAATATGGATGTAGATGAGTTCATTTCTTTACCAAAAACTTTTGGAAGACATGGTTGTGTGCTGAGCAAAATGCTTTATGTGATGGAAATATTTCTGGTAACTTTGATAAATGGCTGATTCTATGTATCTTATGGTGGAAATACTAAAAATATGATTTACATTATAAAGTATAAGTGGTCTGTATGTGTTTATTAAAAGAAGTTATTGCATCAGACCTTACAAATAAAGCAAAAATAAAATTGGAGTTTGGCATAGATGTTACACTAACAGAATTTTAAATTCATTAACATCTCTATAAATACTTGTTGATAGGCTGTTTATGGCTTCTTCCTTAACCAATCCAATCTGTTGTTGGAATGTTGACAGTGCTGGCATGGAACCAATAATTCTCTAAGAGCCATTTGTGTGTGACAAGCAACATCCCTATTCTTTAAAAATATATTTAAATATATATGCAATTGATCACTAAGGAAAAATGACTTCATGAATAAAGAAGAGGATTGTTGGTACAAAAGTTTAAAAATGAAATTTTGGGAATAGAGCCAAAGCTATATGTAAGGTAAGGGTGAAAGGCTAACTGCAGCACTAATCACTCCTTTACATATTTCACTATATTTTACGGCAGAGAGGGTAAAAAAAAAAAGAGTAATAGAATGAAAAATACTTGCTAGTTCCTGACATTTGAATTGATTTTCATATTCATCTGTTTTGGGGGTTGGGTAGCACATAGAGTGTATGACTTTCCTCTACAAAAGCAAAGAAAAATAAAAGTGAGTTGCTAAATTATAGCTTTAAAATATGATTTTTGCAGACACACTTTTAAATATTATGGAATTGCTAAGTTTAAGCAAATCTCTATGGAATAACAGAAGCGTCCTTTTACAAAATGGATATAACTGTGCTTGTTAACCAACTATAATGTGTTCTCTATTCAACTCATGTATAATTCTACCTAAAAGCATATGTTTTGCCATTTATATTGTTCAGTTGATCTGTATCTCCTCATTAATATATTTATAGTGCAGTACCAAATACTACACAAAGGGTGGTTCTTTGCTTTCTTCTATGACAGCTACATAACTCAAGAAAATCATCAAATCAAAATTTAACACTCAATAATCAAGATAAATAATGTTTCAATGTAATATTTTAAAATCAAAATGAATGCAAAAACCCACAATAAACAAAGTATCAAAATTTTCAATGATGGGATCAGTAATAGTGCTGTGCCCAATTCTATTGGAGCTTGAGGAAAATGGAAAAAAATCAGTAATACCAATTCTGCTCTGCCATGGTATTAGTAGATTTACCCATTTCTAAGTAATACTAATAAATATCAACAGGATATTGTTTTTCAAACCACCATTGTCTAACATTGCTTTTTACCCTTTCCTATAAGGCTGACATACCATTTAATTTTTCATTAGAAGAGGCTCTGAGATTGGACATTTGAAAAATTAATTATAGAATAAATTAATTCTGTTTTTAAAGGAGTAACTTCACCTTAATCATCTTTCTATCTGCGTAGCAACTAACTTGCACATAGTAAGCTGGTTTTTTCACTTACTAGCTGTGTAATGTTGAGCAAATAATTTACCTTTTCTTGGATTTAGTTTCCTCCTCTTAAAATGTATATGATAATAATATAAAATAATGGTTATATTAATGTTTAGTATGTAGTAATGATTTCATAACTGCCATCATTTTGCTATCTTTTTTAATGAAATCAATTATATTATGGATAGTCTTAATGCTATCTCAATTGCCAGAGGCAAAGACTTACCTACCCTGGGGTTGAGAGTATCTATCAAACAGACCAAAAACAGGGTTCCTGGGGGTCACTGGCAGGAGGGGAAGATTCCAGTATTAACCACAAAACTAAACAGAACAATATTCTGGGGTTCCAGGAAGTCCTCATTACCAGAATTATAAAGCTGTAACAGGTATTTTTGAATGTATTTATTTAATAACATATAAGGTTTTTTTTTACTGTGTCTTTAATAGAGAAAAAATAATTTCCAAAAGATAAGAAGGATACACTATCCTAATTGATTTGAAGTTATTTTAAATAATTTTTAGCAATTGCTCAGTAATAGCCATGACAGCAGTTTCATTGACATGATTCTCTCCTGTTTCACTCTCTCAATTTAATTATTCTTGGAAAATATTCCTGTATCCAACTTAGATTCCCTCTGGGAGTGTTAATATAGTAGGTCATCCAAACTCAGGCCCACCTGACAGAATAATGTCTGATGATGTAAGTTGGTTGGCTTTCAAAATAATATGGTCATAGTGGCCTCATAAATTCTACTGCAACCTGTTTTTTCTTTGGGTTTTCTTTTTCCTTTTTTCTTTTTTTCTTTTTTTTTTTTGGTATAGTTTTAGACTTCAAGTCCCTGAAATATCTAAACGTTTCTACTCTTTGGTAAAAAGACATCCTTAACTTTACTCATTCATGCATATTTATTAATTGAAGGCCAAGTAGATTGTTATACATTAATAATATAGAGGCTTGATGGACCACTTAAACGTTTTAAAAAATATCATTGTAATCATTGCTTTTTATAGCTATAAAACAGAAACGCTCAAAGCACATATGTCTATATATCCATAATGCATTTCTCACTGTCTATTAATTTTCTGCGTCTGATGATTTATTGGTCAAACTTCAGAATACAGATGTGTTTCTGTTACAGATAACATCGTATGACATACTGAATCTATATTAAAATTATTGGCATTATAAAAAGCAACAAATAAACATAAGTGAAATAATTTTTTTTTCCACAATTCAAGTGACAATATATTAGAGGCTAAAAACCTGATCCCAAACTTATTATTTTCCATAGGTAATAGCTTAAGCAAGTAAACCCATAGCCTACTGATGATGTAAGAGTTTTCTAAGTGAATACTGTATTAATGCAGAATTTTAATCTTTTCTTATATTATCGTTAGAAAGGTAGAATTTATTTTATGTAGCAGAGCTCCATCAGTAAATCAATTACAGCCTCTTCACTGGATTTCAATTTTTAACTAAAAAGATAGATAAAAACATTATTAATATACTCACACTCTAATAAAGAAGTCAAGATAAAGCACTATAGGTCTTCCCTACACAGATAATTTTTAGCTTTAGAGTACCTATATAAATCTTTTTTTTTAATTTATTTTTTAAATTTAAGTATTGTTGGTATACAATTTTATGTTGGTGATATTAGTTTCAGATGTACAATATAGTGACTCAACATTTTTATAGTTTATAATGTGATCACCCTAAATATATATATATATATATATATATATATATATATATATATAACTATACATAAATGGAACAATTTGGTAGGTATGATTAAATATATAAATATATATATATAAATATATATAAATATATATATATTTATATATATTTATATAAATATATATAAATATATATATATAAATATATATATATATTTGTGGAAGCTCTTTTATTTATTTTTTGGAGGGATTGGGGAGTGAGGTTTTAAGCTTGAAGGGCTCTCAATTGGGCACATCACCTCACTTATCTGAAACTTAGTTTTGTCATCTATAAACATTATAAAGCAAAGCAAAATATGGAATGCTTCATAAATTTGCGTGCCATGCTTGTGCAGAGGTTATGATAATCTCCATATCGTTCCAATCTTCAGACTGTATATGTGCTTCAAAACTGAGCACTGGGAACTCTGTTTAGTTCTATTTATTTTATCGTGATATATAGAATGTACACAAAAGATTGCATATATCAGGTGTTTGTAATTTCCTGATTTATAAAAAATACATTATAAATATATAAATGGAAATTATGAAAATTATACACACATTATTCAAAATAACTATACACATGAAATATAATTAAATATTCCATATTATCTCTAAAACTTAAAAAATAATAGAACACTGCTTGCACATCAGAAGTCTTGCTCCAAAATCTCCTACTTCTCTTAGGGATAACCACTAGTCTGTATTTTATAACCTTGACTTTCTTAATTTCCTTTATAATTTTTACCACCTATAGATTAAACATTATAGTGCATCTTTGTTTACTTTTGAACTATACATAAATGGAACAATTCGGTAGGTATGATTTTGTCTTCAGTTATTCAATACTATTTGTGAGATTCATCTATATTCCTATGTATAAATCTAGTTTACTGTTTTTTATTGCTGTGCTTTATTCCACTGTATTAGAGTTTATCCATTCCATTACAGTTGGACACATGGGGCATTTCTGGGTTTTGGCTGTTAAAAACCACACTGCCCTAGTACAAGAGTTTCTATAGAGGAAATATCTAGGAGTATATTGAAGGATCATGTGGTATGTATATATTCAACTCTACTGCAATGCCAAATTGATTTCCAAGTGCTTGTACCAAATTATGTACCAATCAGCAAAATATAAGAGTTGCACTGGTTATATATTCTCCAACACTTAGTTTTCTTAGGCTTTTATTTTTTAATTTGCAATTTTAATTTGTATTTCTATGCTACCAAATAAGATAAAGTAGCCTGTTATATGTTTACATGTCATTTGGATTTCTTCTTTGGGGAAATATATGTTAAAGATTCTTGTTTATTTTTTCTATTGGTTGCCTGTACTTTAATGATTTTTAGAAATTATATATTTTGGATATGGCACCTTTATTGGTTATGTGTGAAAAATCTTCTCTATCTCTGTGGGTTGTTGTTTTACTACTGTTATGACATTTTTGGATTTACAAAGATTCTTAATTTTAATATAAATATATTTCTTAATATGACCAGCACATTTTAAAACAAATGATTCAATATTCAAGATTATGAATATATTCTTTCATATTGCCTTCTATAAGTTTTATATTTTTGCATCTAATATTTAGGTCTTTAATGTAGCTAGAATTAATTTTTTAATATAAATATTTAATTGTTTAAGTAAGATTTATTGAAAAGTCTACCAATTATTCCCCATTGATTTAAAATGTAATCACTCTTATAATATTAGTTAAGCATGTATGCATGGGCCTCTATCAGTAATTGTTTTCCATATTACTTTATTCTACCCTAATTTACTCTACCCTACCCTATTCTACCATTACTATCATCCCATCCCAATCCCATCCCATCTCATCCCATTCCATCCAATCCCATCCTACTTATAGTATACCATCCATACTATATAATACCATACCACACTGTATTCACTATTATTGACTTCAGCTCTATAATAAGTTGTGGTATTTGGCAAGTTCTCACACTTTATTCATCTTTGTTGAATAAAGTGTTTTGGCTACTTGTGGATTTTGACTTTCCATACAAATTTCACATTCTGCTTGTCAATGTTCATTAACAAAATGTTTGACATCTTTGATGTACTTTTATAATTTCCTCATAAGGTATTGCACATCTTTTGTGAGATGCATTCTTAGGTACATGATTAAAAAATATTGGGTTGTCGGAAAAGTCATGACATGCTTTGTCTATGTTTTTCAGAGGTCATTTATTTAAATAAAGAACAAAGATAAATCAATGATATATTGCCCATTTTGTTTGACAACCTTTTTCCATCTTTCAGTGAGCTTCATAATTCCTTGTTCACAGAAAGACCTGTCTTTATTTGTGAAAAAACTGAACAAGGTGCTGATTTACAGCCTCATCTGAATTGAACATTGTACCATGCAAGGAGTTTTGAAGACAGTGAAACAAGCAAAAGTCTGACAGCACAAGGTTAGGTGAGTATGGCGGGTGTGGCAACACATCCCATCCAAGCTCCAGTGATTTTTGATGGGTGATCAAACTCATGTGTGGTCTCATGTTGTCACAATGGAACACAATGCCTTTACAATTAATGCGCTCTGGACGTTTCTGGAAGATGGATTCATTCAAGCTGTCCAATTGCTGACAGTACACATTCGAATTGCTTGTTTGGTTCCTTGGTAGGAGCTTGAAAAACACGACACATTTAAAATCACACCATAGTGAAAGCATAACCTTCCTCTGATGAATATCTGCTTTTGATGTCCTTTGAGGCGAATCATCATGTCGGGACCAAGACCGTTTGCACACCACATTGTTGTAAACAGTCCACTTCTCATCACCAGTTATCAGCTGCTTCAAAAAAGGATCGTTTTCCTCACGTTTAATGAGCATATTGCAAATGTTTATACGCGCTGTCAAATGAACTTCATTGAGTTCATGTGGAACCCAAATATGGAGCTTGCTTACATATCCCAGCTTTTCCAGGTAGTCATGAACATTTGAATGATGGATGTTCAATGTTTCTGCAATCTCTCGTGCTGTGTAACGTGGGTTTGACTTGCTCAATGCCTTTCTTTTGTCATCAACAACCTTGGTGGGCCTCCCTGACTGAGGAGTGTGGTTGAGATAAAAATCACCAGCACGGAATTTCGTGTACCATCATTTGAACTGATGTTCTTGCAGAGCATTGTCACTGTAAAGCTTTTCACAGGCTTGACACGCGTTCTTCCCTTTATGGAAGTAAAAGAGTAAAATATTGCAAAAATGCACAGTTCGGGTTTCCATCTTCAATTTGTAAAATCTCCAAAACCCAACCAAATTGTTCAATTTATTTTAAAAGTGAAGCTAGAACTGTCAGCTGTCCAATGACATAGCAATAACATAGATACAAATGACTCTAGTACTTCCAAAAATGAACTAGTGCCATCTGTTGCAAATATGCATCATGACTTTTCCGACGACCCAAAACTATCATAAGTGGCAATTTTTCTTCTTCCTGGTTGCTTGTTTATAATGTTAGGTTTAAGATTACTGTTAAGGTTTGATATATCCCATTTATTTATTTTAGTGTTTACTTCCCTTGCCTCTGAAATCAAATTCATAAAATCCTCTTTGAACCCAAGGTCCATAAGTTTAGTACCTATGATTTTTTTCTATGAGAACCATATGACTTCACTGATATGTGGGATATAAAACTGAAAGCAATGAAGGAGTAAGACTAACAAATAAAGAAACAAAAACTCATAGACACAGACAATAGTTTAGTGGTTACCAGACGATAAGGGGAGAGGGGAGGTGGTAGATGAGGGTAAAGTGATCAAATATATGGTGATGAAGGAGAACTGATTCTGGGTGGTCAGCATAGAATGTGATATATAGATAACATATTACAGAATTGTAAACTTGAAACCTATGTAATTTTACTAATCATTGTCACCCCAATAATTTTTTTTTTTAAAGATTACTGTTAAAGTAAGTTTTGGTAAGTTATATTTTTCCAGGAATTTTTCATTTCCTCCAAATTTTCAAATTTATTGCCATAAAATTATTCATATTATTCTATTGTTACAGTTTGAAGTTGTATCATTTGTCATCCCACACCATTTTCAATCCTGACACTAATTACACTTTCTCTTTTATTTTCATGATCAGACTTGCCATCAAAATTATTTTTAAAAATAGCTTTATTGATGCATTGTTTTACATTTTTTTATATTTCATTAACTACTGCTCTTATACTATAATATATAGTCTTCTGTTATTCAGTTATTTTTTTTTTTAAGATTTTATTGGGGAATTGGTGGAGGGGAACAGCGTTGGGGAATTGGGGAAGGGGAACAGACAAGTTGCTGTCTTTTTGTTCTTCAGTTTAGTTGCGGAGGATGTTGCTTCACTGTTGGTATCGTCATTGCGCTCTTCCCGGATGAGGCAGATCGGTTGCTGGCCTCTGGATGTCGCTCACCGCGGCTATTGGCAGCTCATGCTGGCTGCCGGCCGCTCACGCTGGCTGCCGGCCACTCACTGTAGCCTATGGCAGCCCACTGCAGCAGGGGCTGCAGCCCACACCATCACCGGGGCTCGCACAGCCCAGCTCCAGGTGGAGCTGTTGTTAGCTGTAGAGGGCAGTGTCACTGGCCCTCATGTGGGATCCGAACCGGGGCCGCTGGCATCCCAAAACCAGCGCTTAACCAATGCGCCACTCGGCCGGCCCTCAGTTATTTTTTAAAATTTCATTGCAATTTCATTTTTTTCAACATTTTTATCTTTGACTCATTAATTTTTTGGATGTTTCTTAATCTTCAATAAGATAAAGCTTTTCTACTTATCTTGGAGTTTTTATTTATAGTTCATTAGCATTATATTCAGAAAACACACTATACATGATTTCAATCTTTAGGAAATTTTTGAGTTTTCTCCCACGGCACTCACTGGAACCCACGGGTACCCACTGGCACCCATGGGCACCCACTGGCACCTACATGACAGTGTCTGGCTTCGGTTGTTTCTCTCTTGAGAAAACTTACCCATCATTGACTAGCCAGCCATCTGTTGGTGCCAAACAGGGATATATACAACCTCACTAGAACATCCTGAAGCCGCAAAACTGTTGGAAGTTGAGTTTCGGCATGTTCGGCCGGCAGCACAAAGAAGTCGGGAGGCGGGTAACATAGAGGAGGCCACTTGGGAATGGTGCCGGCCTCGCAGCAAGCCGACTTCCCTGTGGCAGTCCCCAGCTTCCCGCCTGGCGTGAAGACCAGGTGATCTATCTAATACATTGAAGCATTCACAGAACAACAGCCAGAATGAAAAAACAAAGAAACATGTCCCAAGTAAAAGATCAGAAAAAACTCTAGAAATGGAACTAAATGAAATAGAGGTATCCAAACTTTCAGAGACAGAGTTTAGAACACTGATGATAAGAATGTTTAAGGAACTTAGCGAGGACATAAAGAAGGATAGGGAAACAATAAAAAACAACCAATTAGAACTAAAGAATACAATAACTGATAAGAAGAACACACTCGAAGGAATCACCAGTAGAACAGATAAAGCAGAGGAGCGGATCAGTGAATTAGAAGACTAAAAAGTAAAAATCACCCAGCTGGAACAACAAAAAGAAAAAAACAATAAAAAAGAATGAAAATAGTTTAAGAGACCTCTGGGACAACATGATATAAAACAAATATCGTATCATAGGACTATCAGAAGGAGAAGAGAAGAAGGAAGGGATTGAGAATGTATTTAAAGAAATAATGACTGAAAACTTCCCTACCCTCATGAAGGAAATTGACATACAAGCCCAGGATGTGCAGAGAGTTCCAAACAGGCTGAATCCAAACAGGCCCACACCAAGACACATCATAGTTAAAATGGCAAAGCTTAAAGACAAAGACAGAATCTGAAAAGCAGCAAGAGAAAGACAGCAGGTTACATACAAGGAACTCCTATAAGACTAACAGCTGACTTTTCTTCAGAAACTCTGCAGGCCAGAAGGGAGTGGCAGGAGATACTCAAAGTGACACAAAATAAAGGTCTACAACCAACATTGCTCTACCCAGCACGGCTATCACTTAAAATTGAAGGCGAGATAAAGAGCTTCTCAGAAAAGAATAAGCTTAAGGAGCTCATTACCACCAAGCCAGCATTGCAGGAAATGTTAAAAGGGCTTTTTTAAACAGAAGAAAGGGGAAAACAAGCTAACCCAGGAAGACAAGAAATACAAATAACAAAATGGAAATAAATATGCACCTATCAGTAATCACTTTAAATGTGAATGTGCTAAATGTTCCAATCAAAAGACACAGAGTAGCTGAGTGGATAAGGTAACAGGACCCATGCATATGCTCTCTACAAGAGACTCAGATCAAAAGACACACACAGTCTGAAAGTAAAGGGATAGAATAAGATATTTCATGCAAATGGAAATGAGAAAAAAGATGGAGTAGCAATACTTATTTCAGACAAAATAGACTTTAAATAAAATGAAGACTATAATAAGAGACAAAGAAGGGCACTACATAATCATAAAAGGATCGATTCAACAAGAGGGCATAAACCTATTAAACATCTGTGCACCCAATATAGGAGCTCCTAAATACATAAAACAGATTTTGACAGACATAAAGACAGAGATCAACAGTAACACTATAATAGTAGGGGACTTCAACACTTGTCACCAATGGACATATCTTCCAGACAGAAAATCAACACGGACATAGTGGCCTTAAATGACACTTTAGACCAGCTGGATTTAATTGATATTTTTAGAGCATTTCACCACAAAGCTATGGAATATACACTCTTCTTAAGTGCACATGGAACATTTTCCAAGATAGACCACAAGTTAGGTCACAAAACAAGTCTCAACAAATTTAAGAAGATTGAAATCATATCAAGTGTCTTCTCTGACCACAATGCTATGAAACTAGAAATCAATTATCGGAAGAAATCTGGAAAGCTTACAAATACATGGAGGTTAAATAACATGCTACTAAATAGTGAGTGCGTCAAAAATGAGATCAAAGAGGAAATCAAAAGATACCTCGTGACAAACGAAAATGAAAACACCATGATCCAAAATCTCTGGGATGCAGTGAAAGCAGTCCTAAGAGGGAAGTTCATAGCAGTGCAGGCCTACCTAAAGAAGGAAGAAAAATCTCAAATCAACAGACTATCTTTACACCTAAGGGAACTCGAAAAAGAACAGCAAAACAAGCTGAAAGGGAGTAAAAGGAAGGAAATAATAAAGGCCATAGCAGAAATAAATGAAATAGAGAACAAAAAAACAATACAAAATATCAATGAAACCAAGAGTTGGTTTTTTTGGAAAGAAAAACAAAATCGACAAACCCTTAGCCAGACTAACCAAAAAAACAGAGAGAGAGGACCTAAATTAACAAAATCAGAAATGAAAGAGGAGAAGTGACAACAGATACCACAGAAATACAGAAAATTTTAAGAAAATACTATAAGCAACTATATGCTAACAAATTCGACAATCTGGAAGAAATGGATAAATTTCTAGAAGTATACAATCTACCAAGTCTGAACCAAAAAGAAACAGAAACTCTGAACAGACTGATTACTGCCAAAGAAATTGAATCAGTAATCAACAATCGTCCAACAAACAAAAGCCCTGGACCAGATGGCTTCACAAGTGAAGTTTACAAAACCTTCAAAAAAGAATTAATACCTATTCTTCTCAAACTATTTCAAAAAATACAGAAGAGGGGAAGGCTCCCAAACTCTTTCTATGAAGCCACTATCACCCCGATTCCTAAGTCAGAGAAAGATATTACAAAAAAGGAAAACTACAGGCCAATATCCCTAATGAACATAGATGCAAAAATTCTCAACAAAATACTAGCAAACCGAATTCAGCATCTCATTAAAAAGATCATACACCACGATCAAGTGGGATTCATTCCTGGTATGCAAGGTTGGTTCAATATCTGCAAATCAATTAATGTAATACATCACATTAACAAAATGAAAAATAAAAATCATATGATCATATCAATAGATGCAGAAAAAGCATTTGACAAAATCCAACAGCCATTTATGATAAAAACTCTTAGCAAAGTGGGAATAGTGGGATCATATCTCAACATAATAAAGGCCATATATGATAAGCCCACAGCAAACATTGTACTCAATGGGGAAAGGCTAAAAGCTTTCCCCTTAAGATCAGGAACAACACAAGGCTGCCCACTTTCACCACTTCTATTTAACATAGTTCTGGAAGTTCTAGCCACAGCAATCAGACAAGAAAATGAAATAGAAGGCATCCAAATTGGAAAAGAGGAAGCAAAATTGTCATTATATGCAGATGACATGACACTATATAGAGAGAATCCCAAAGACTCCACCAAAAAACTGCTAGAAACTGATAAACGAATTTGGTAAGGTAGCAGGATACAAAATTAACATTCAGAAATCAGTTGCATTTGTATACACCAATAATAAAATCAATCATAAGAAGAAATCAGGAAATCAATCCCTTTTACAATTGCTTCAAAAAAATAAAATATCTAGGAATCAATTTAACTAAAGAAGTAAAAGAACTGTACGCAGAAATTTTTGAGACACTGAAGAGAGAAATCAAAGAAGATACAAATAAATGGAAATACATACCATACTCATGGATAGGAAGAATATAGTTAAAATGTGAATACTACCTAAGGCAATATACAGATTCAATGCAATTCCAATCAAACTACCAAGGACATTTTTCTCAGAAATAGAACATAGAATCCTAGAATTTATATGGAACCACAAAAGACCACGAATAGCCATGGCAATTTTGAGAAATAAGAACAAAGTGGGATGCATCGCACTACCTGACATCAAAACAGACTACAAGGCTACAGTAATCAAAACAGTATGGTAATGGCATAAAAACAGACACATAGACGAATGCAACAGAATAGACAGCCCAGGAATAAACCCATGTATATATGGTCATTTAATCTATGACAATGGAAGCAAGAATTTGCATTGGAGTAAAGATAGTCTATTCAATAAATGGTGCTGGGAAATATGGACTGACACGTGCAAAAAAATGAAAATGGACCACCTACTTACACCATATACAAAAACAAACTCAAAATGGATTAAAGACTTAAATGTAAGACCTGAAACCATAAAACTCCTAGAAGAAAACAAAGGGAGTAAGTTTGCAGACATTACCCTGAGTAATATTTTTAATGATATATCCTCTCAGGCAAGGGAAATAAAAGAAAAAATGAACATATGTGATTACATCAAACTTAAGTTTTTTCACAACAAAGGAAATCATCAATAAAACAGAAAGCCAGTCTACTGAATGGGAGAAGATATTTGCCAACGATATGTCTGATAAGGGGTTAATATCCAAAATTTATAAAACACTCATGTAATTCAACACCAAAAAAAAGAAACAACCCAATTAAAAAATGGGCAGAGGATATGAAGAGGCATTTCTCTAAAGAGAACATACAGATGGCCAACAGGCATATGAAAAAATGTTCAACCTCACTAATCATCAGAGAAATGCAAATAAAAACCACAATGAGATACCACCTCACTCCGGTCAGAATGGCTATCATCAATAAATCAACAAACAACAAGTGCTGACAACGGTGTGGAGAAAAGCGAACCCTGCACTGTTGGTTGGGACTGCAAATTGGTGCAGACATTATGGAAATCAGTATGGAGGTATCTCAAAAAACTGGAAATGGAACTACCATATGACCCAGCAATTCCACTCTTGGGTATCTACCAAGAAGAATTCAAGACGCTCATTCGAAAAAATAATGCACCCCTATGTTTATTGCAGTGCTAATTACAATAGACAAGACTTGGAAACAACCAAAATGCCCATCGGTAGATGACTGGATTAAGAAACCGTGGTACATTTATACAATGGAGTCATACTCTGCTATAAAGAAGAATGAAATCGTACCATTTGCAACGATATGGATTGACCCAGAGACTATTATGTTAGGTGAAATAAGTCTATTGGAGAAAGACAAATACACATGGTCTCACTTATATGTGGAATTTGAAAAACTGAATGAATGAGCAGAGGAAACAGAAACAGTCTCATAGATATAGTGGAAAAACAGGGTTACTAGTTGGGAGAGGGGTGGGGATGAGGGAGAAGGGGAAGGGATTAGACAGCATAAATAGGCAACTACAATATTGCCACAGGGATATGAAAGACATTTCAGGGAATATAATAATGTTGTAAATATTTTGTGGGGTGTCAGATTGTCACATGTCTTATTAGGGAGACCACTTCATCGATGGAGTAGAGGCTTGATCACTGCACTGTATACCTGAAACTGATGTACAATATTGTATGCCAAGTGTAATTGAATATATAGATAGTCATGGGATGTGGGTTATACTGTGGAAGGGAGTCAAAGGAATTGTAATAGATATGTATCATATGGGGGGGTGGTGTGGGGTGATAAATTGGAAAAGGGGGTTGTCACTTTGAGGGGTAAAAAAGTATAACTATTGCACTGTGTTGTACACCTGAACGTAATTTTAAAAAAATGTTTATTTCACAATAAAAGAATAAAAAAAAAAAAGAAATTTTTTTTTTTTTTTTGAGGCCAGTGTCACTGGCCCTCATATGTGGGACCCGAACCAGGGCCGCTGGCTTCCCAAACCAGCACTTAACCACCGTGCCACTCTGCCATCTCCCAAAAAAGAAATTTTTGAGACCTGATATAAGGCCAGTATAAGTCGAAGTTTTATAAATGTCTTATGTGTGCTTGGTGATAATGTACATTCATTTTCTAGTTGTTGAGTGTTCTATTAAGCAAATATTATTTAATTGGTTCATCAAATTATGTCCTTATTGATTTTTTCAGTGCTGTTCTACAAATTAATTAGAAAGATATGTTAAAATACTCCTAGTATATCGTAGTTTGGAATTTTCAGCTTCTCCTTTGTACTTCTTTAATCTTTGCCTTATATTAATTTTTTAAAAATTTAGAGATGTTTAGGTTTAAAACAAAATTAGGAGGAAGGTAGAGAGATTTTTCCAGATACTTCCTGCCCCCACAAAAAGCAAAGCCTCCCTCATTATCAACATACTCCCTTCTCCATACATTTGTTATAATCAATTAACTTACATTGAGACATCATAATCACCAAAACTCCATAGTTTATATTAGGGCTCACTTTTTGTACTGTGCATTCTATCAGTTTGGACAAATGTATAATGATGTTGTATCCATCATTATGGTATCATACAGAATAGTTTCACTCTTCAAAAAACCCTTTGTGCTCTGCCTCTTTATCCCTTCTCCCCTGCCCCAACCCCTGGCAATATCGATTTTTTTTGTCTCCAGTCTTGCGTTTTTTTAGAATGTCACATAGAATCATACAGTATGTAGCCTGTTCAGATTGGCTTCTTTCACTTAGTAATATACATTTAAGGTTCCCCCATGTCCCTTCATGGCTTGATAGCCATGAAGTTGTCTGAGTGTGCCACAGTTTATCCATTCACCTACTGCAGGACATCTTGGTTACTTCCAAATTTTGTCAATTATGAATAAAGCTATTATAAACATCTGTGTGCAGGTTTTTGTCTGGACATAAATTTTCAACTCATTTGGGTAAATACCAGAGTATGATTGCAGGCTCATTTGGTAAGAATATGTTTAGTTTTACAAGAAATCCCCAAACTGTCCTCCAAAGTGGTGGTGCATTCCTACCAGCAAGAATGAGAGCTCTTTCGCTCCACATCCTCATCAGCATTTGGTGCTGTCAATGTTCTGGATTTAGGCCATTCTAATAGATATATAGTGATATCTCATTGGTGCAATATGGATTTCCTGGATGCAATACGATGTGGAGAATCTTTTTATTTGCTTATTTGCCATCTGCAAATCTTCTTTGGTGAAGTGTCTGTCAAGGTCTTTGGCCCATTTTTAAAACCAGGTTGTTTGTTTTCTTCTTGTTGAGATTTAAGAATTCTTTGTATAGCTTAGATAGCAGTCCTTTATCAGACAAGTGTTTTGCAAATATTTTCTCCCAATCTGTGACTTGTCTTTTATTCTCTTAACATTGTGTTCAGAAAGTTTTAATTTTATTGAAACCCAACTTATCAAGTATCTCTTTCATGCATTGTGCCTTTGGTGTTATAATTTAAAAGCCAAAGCCATATGCAATGTTATCTAGGTTTTCTCCCATGTTATCTTCTAGGAGTTTTGCAGACACCGTGGGATGAACATCAGGCTTTATTTATTTTTTATTTAGCTGAGCCATCCTGCCACCTGTTGGCAACTTAGCAGCAGCTCAGCTCAGGCTAGGCATTGAACTGCTGTTGCTCAGAGCTCAGCTCGCACTCTTGAGCTAGTGCATAACCAACTGAGCTACTCGGCCAGTCCTAGGAGTTTTATAGTTTTGCATTTTACATTTAGGACTGTGATCCATTTTGACTTAATTTTTGTGAATGGTATAAGGTCTGTGTGTAGATTCAACTCTATTTTTTATTTTTTGTATTTGTATGTCCACTTGCTCTAGCACCATTTGTTGAAAATCTTTGTTTTGTTCTATTGTCTTTGCTTTTTTGTGAAAGATCTGTTGACTATATCTGTGTGCGTCTATTTCTGGGCTGTCTATTCTGTTCCACTGATCTATTATTATCTATTCTTTTGCTAATAATACACTGTAACTTTATAGCAAGTCTTGAGGTAGAGTAGTGACAGTGACAGTCCTTTGTATTTTATATATATATATATATATAATTAGTTTTTGATAACTGGGTTATTTAACCATTTACATGTAGTGTAAATACTGATATAGCTCAGTGTATATATCATTTTGTTTTGAGCTTTCTATTTGCCTGAATATATTATGTTCTTTTTACTTTTTGGCTTAATTTTTGGATTATTTCTTTTATTTCTATTGTTTTCTCTCTACTAGTGTGGAAACAACACTAGTGTGTTTGCATGTGTTCATTTTTGTTTTAATTTTTGACTAGAGATTGAAACATATCTAGTTAACATAATCTAAAATTAACCAAATTTTCCCTCCTCCTTTGGAATATAATAATTATAAAAAATATTTTAACTCAATTTATCTTCATTTTGACTTATATATATTAATATTTCTTTGTATTTTATGACATTTAATTTCACAAGACATCATTATTGCTATTCATACTGTCAATATGTTTGATTTTATCAACATATTTGTTATTTATCATCTTTTTCTATTTTCTTGCAACACAGATCTTTCACCTGGGATTTTCTTCTGAAATGGGCTGTCAGGCTAAAGTAACCCTACAGATATAGTTAATCTAACCAAAACATTATGTTCTATTTAGTTTCTATGATTTTGAGTGTTCAATTTGTAAAGCATTTTTCTTTATAAAAGTGTTTTACTAATTTAAAAAACACTAATAAAAAAAAATAAGCCAAACCGTTTACATTGAAGTTTAAAAGAAGAAAACAAAAAAGGATAAGAAAAAAAGCAACATGTTCTATCATTAGGTCAAAATATGCTATTTTATAATTCTGTTGTAGCATAGAAACATATATAGGTATAAATTATTTCAAGTTTTTAGTGGACACAGATAAAAAGCATGCTTTAAGTAGTCACAAATTCATTTATTTTCCTAATGTGTGAAAAAATATTTTTTTCAGAAAATATTTACCATAGGAAAAGTACAGAGTTAGAAAATACTGTGTTTTTTGACCAATTCATACATAATTTTCTATGGCTACAATGATTATTGTGCTTATTCATTCCCATAATTTAACAACTAAATAAGTTTAGTAGACATTTACAAATTCCTCTGAGGCTAAGTATGAAAATTTTATTGCAAAATTATTCCTTATTTTCCAAAAGTTATTCACAAGAGAAAAAGAAATTCTGTGTTATTTATTATAGCTGGTATATTAAGAACATTTAAAAATGTCATTCATTTCCATATTCAGAAGTATGACATTAAGGGAGATTTTGTGGGAAAATATGGCTTCGTGATGAAGTGGAAAAACTGTAGACTTTGAAATCAGCCAGACATGGGTTGAAATTCATACTTCTCTTATGATAGCTCAATGCATTAGTTGCAGTTACAGCTATGGGGATAATTCTATTTTTTCTCACAAGGATGTTGTGAAGACACAATGAGATACATAAAGTTCCTAGAGAGTATTCTGATTGTTCAACAAATAGCGTTCTATCTTCTTTGCTTCTGAGGCAGCTACTCCAAATATTAAGAATATTAGATATCTATTTCTCAGTATAGACATTTACTAAAGGTCCTTATTGTATTGCTTAATTACTAGCCTGAGGATAGAGAATTTGTCTTTATATATATAGCTATACTGAGAGATAAATTTACAAATGAAAATGAATTTCTCTCCTAAAAAGCTCCAATTTTTTTTCCTCATTTTGGTTTGTTTGTTTGTTTATTTATTTATTTATTTATTATTAGTTTCAGGTGTACAAAACAATGCAATGGTTATCCTTTTCACCCTTTGTTTTTTAATGAGAAAATGGGAGATGCAGAAAAGTTAAGGATTTACAGAGGATGCAATGGCTAGCTAGTGACAAATCAGAAAATTTCTAAGACTTATACCTGTGCCCTCTTTATTATATTGCTAATACTAAGTCAATCGGTGAGTTTAAAGTCGCTTGAGACCACAGGTGAGTGCTTTTCACATCCATAAGGGTCAGGAGTACCCACTAATATATTCTTTTGAGTTATGGAGCTAGAAGACAGAAATAATTTCTTCAGTTTCCTCAGAAAAATACCAGTTCATTAGGTCATATGAGTGCTGAGTAAATCTCAGGTTTATAACATTAGGTAAGAATCTAAAATAGCATGTGCTGTCTTGGGAACTTAATAGCTAATTGTACAGGTAATACATTCTAACAGTAAACCAATTTCACTAATCTTTTCTTCAGTTAATCTGATTTTATGTTTAATCTGGTCAGTGAGTCTGTAATATTAATTATGATTATTAATCACATTTAATTTTAGAATTATTACTGCTTCACTATATTTTCAAATCCATATTTATGCATGTAAATACATAATATTGGGTTGTCAGAAAAGTCATGACGCATTTTTGCAATGAAAAACAGAAAAAAATACGTCATGACTTAGATTCTGACCAATCAATATATGATGCACTTAATCAAATTATAGATGCTTATTTTTTATTCTGTAGCTGATGAATCTACTACCTTGAATTCAATGTGCTGATCAATGTGTGTTTTTGTGGGGTTTTTTGATTCTCATTCTCCTGGCTTTTTTTCCAAGGTGTTTAGCAATTTTGTTACTGTTTTAGCAAGTTTATGTTCTTTAGATCTATATTAATGGGAATTTTTAGAAGTGTAAATTTAAACTAGTCAGCTGTGAAAGATTTCTGACTGCTCCTGCTAGGTACTAGAGGGCACATTCCCACTTACGCTGGATCATTCCATTCATAGAGTAATGTCAGGGCTGTCAAGAGAGGGGTGATATTCAGTGTATCCCCTCACTGTTGAATCTAGTATTTCCTTTTTCTTAGCTTCTACTGTAGGCCCCAAGCCAGCCTTCTTGGATATGAGCTACTTTGCTCTCAGGAAGCATACCCTGGCATCTCCTAGCTGAGGGAATGCCTTTGAATTACTGATCTGTTTACCTTTTACTAGGATTTTGCTTATTTTATTCTTTTTAAATTTAGTTATTATTATTTTTTTAAGTATAGTTAATATACAATCTTATATTGGCTATATAGTTTTAGGTGTACAATATAGTGATTTGACATTTTTATACCTTACACTGTAATCACCCCACTAATTCTAGTAATCAGTGGATACCAAGCAAACCTATCACAATATTATTGATTATAGTCCCCTTCCACCTATTCCCCTACCCCCTCTCTTCTGGTAACTATCCCTTCAGTCTCTGTTTCTGAGTCTATTTTTGTTTTGTTTTTGGATTCTACATACAAGTGAAACCATGTAATATTTGTCTTTTTCTGCCTGACTTATTTCACTTAACATAATACCGTGTAGAGCAACCCATGTTGTCACTAATGGCAAGATTTCATTCTTTTTATTGCTGCATAATATTCTATTGTATATATACACCATATCTTCTTTATCCATTCATATATTGATGGACATCTAGATTGCTTCCATACCTTAGCTATCGAAAATAATGTTGCAATGAACATGGGGTGCAGGTAGCTTTTCAAATTAGTGTTTACATAACTAGATCTTTCAACCCATAAATTTTGTGACTGTACTTGCTTGGATTTGAGATTCTCCACCTTTTCTGTCTCTATTACTTAAGGCATCAGTTTAGAATGAAGTTTGCAGAACAGGAAAGGTATGATTGCCTTGATGGGTCTTCTTTCTTAACTATAAAGTTTGGGGATCACAACAATTCCTTTGCCTTACTCTCAGAGTTGAAGCATATTAAAAAATTGATGTGGGGCTGGCCGAGTGGCGTGGTGGTTAAGAGCTGGCTTGGGACTTCAGCGGCCCTGGTTCAGATCCCATATATGAGGGACAGTGACACTGCGCTCAAAAAAAAAAAACACAAACAGACAAACAAACAAAAGAATTGATGTGTAATGGGGGTGATGCTAAAATTTTCAAAGCTTTATGACATGGCACTGAACAATCAGAAAGGACACTGGCTTTGAACTAGAGCAGAGATCTGGGAGGCGCTTGCTGTGCAGGACATTAATCCTTTGGTTACTGAATATAGACTTGGGAGGGGATTTCCACAGGAGGAGGAAAGAAGTCTTAGTGGGCAGGGTGGTTGTAGTGGGGAGAGGCTCAAGGAATTGCTGTTTACCAATCAGGTAAGAACAGATTTCAGTCATGCTTAGATATGCCAGTCTCTATCAGCTCTATGTATGTGCTCTCCAATTTCAGAGCACTATATTATTTCACAGTATCTATGACGTTTTTATCTTGATCTTGCTGGAAAATGACAATTGAAGGTTTTCATATAATATGTCAATGACTACCTGGCTGACAGCAACTTTTATGCTTCCATCAATGATGAGATGTATTCTGAGTTCAGAAAGGGTAAAGTGTGAAAAAAAATGAATATCTTAGAATCAATGAGATACTAATGAAGTTATTGATATTTTTGTTAGCAGACTGTGTCCTATAATATGAAATGCTATTTATTATCCATAATATACAATCATGATCATTAAATTAGCTTGCCAAAAACAAGATTTATGCAACATAATTTTTTATTGTTACTCTAATATAAATTTGATGCATTTTATGTGAATTATTTATTTATTATTATTATTTTTTAATGCTTGCTGTTGTCAGCCATTATTCTAAGGGCTAAGGATCTAGCAGTGAACCAAGAGTCTTGGACTTCAGGAGCATATGAAATAAAGACATTTTAGTTATTACTATTAAATATATACTTCTGCATATGATAAGCACTAAGGACAAAAAAAGTCCTAGGTTCAATGGGAATGGATAAGAAGGGAATTATTCTTTGGTAAATTCTAATCAGGAATACTGTTTTTATAATGTGCTTTGTGAAGCCCTAGGAGGCTTTGTAAAATGCATGTCATAAACCAAATCAGATGCGCTCTTAGCTGCTTTCCACACTATATTGAATTTGGAGAAATATTTCATTTAAAGAAAGAGGTTTCCTGCTAAAACATAAAGTTTGAAAAATCATTCATCTGGTGGACAAAGCGTAATTAGCATAAAAATGTTTAAATTAAATTTCAACTCTACCGCCCATTTGTAATCTGACTTCAAATAAACAAATCACGTCTAAACACATGACTGACAAACAAATGATTCCAAATGATTCTGATCCTAGCTTCAGTTAGACTGCAAAGGAAGCTAAGCAAATTATCCTATTTGGGCTGCTGTGCATGGAGCTGCCTTCATCCCATACTGCAACTGTAAGAATTCTGGGACTATCCTCTGTCCATTATGTACAGGGTACCTATGTTTTTTCCTGCAGATACAAAAGGAATATCACCAGAATAATGATTATGATATGTGCTGGGAATTGTGACATGCCCTTCACATTACACTAATTGTTATTTAATTCTTAAAAACTCTTGAGTGATGCTTCCCATTTTTAAGGCGAGAATTAAATAGTTTACCCTGGTGACAATGGTGAAGCTATGACTGAAAGCTGGTGGTCTGCCTTCTCTAATCCTTATCCTTATTACACTACACCATGCTACCTCTCCACATCAACTTTCTATACCCTAGACAGGGTTAGACTGGGGAGGGAGGCAGGGTAGAAAGCAGTGTGTTCTTTGAAGCAGGAAAACATACACAGATACAAAATTGTTACATATATAAACTTTAAAAATGCACTAAAACAATAAAGCCAGCTTGAAGATAAATGAGCATTTATGCTAAAAACTAATGAATCACACGGATTTCTCCTTATCTGAAAAAAGGCATTTTTGTGTATTTCACTAGTTGTGAAATGCTACTATTAAAGTACTCAGATAGATGTATATATATACAAAATAGCATAGCTTTACACCCTGGCAGGGTAGATGGCATGTGTAACTCAGACTAAGGTGGCTGAGAGATTCATGCAGAGAGACCAACCTTGGTTAAGAACCAGGAGTTACGCTTGTTACATAGAACTCTCAAGGGTACCGTGCAATCAGAGGTCACCATCGAGGCAACAGAAGCAATGTCACCATATCAGAGAATGGGCCAATTCAGATCTGGTCCCTGACAGTCACTGAGGTCAAGGCTCGCGGCAAATAATTGTGTTAAACAGGAATATTCCCTGCACACTTTTAGAATTGTCATCTGAACAAACAAGTCCAGGTCATCTGTAGGTTAAATCTGAGTTCTTTTCACTGGTACTTAGTGCTTACTTTCTAGTCTTAATTCCTTACAGTTTTTAAATTTACAACTGCAATTTTCTTTTGATCATGGAAATATTCAATATTTTTTTGGTTTCTGACCTTAACAACAAACCTTCATTTAAATGCATGCATTTGTCATTCAATAAACCCTATAGCTTTCAGTTGCTTATTTTATAATGATTCTTTAGAATGTGTGAGATCAAAACTGAGACTTTGTATTGTTTGATAAATTATATGATCCCTGTGGGAAGTGTAAATCTCAGCTTAGTTTAAACAGCTCAAATTAAGTGTCAATGTCAGAGACTTTTCTCAACATTTACTTTTTCAAAATCATATTTTTAAGTTTAGTTCTATTTTTATTTCATAAATTTGGTAATTGTATAAGGAGAAAACGTACCAAATGTATGTTAAACATTAAAACTGTTATTTTAAGGAAATGCTTCTCGACCTCATTAAAATAATTAACGTTTCATAACATTATATTTCACATCCAAATTATGGAAAAGCCAAAAAACTTATCAAAATAAACTATAGTCCGTTACATTTTCAGATCAGCAAAATGCACTTGTAAGAGTCTTCCTCCCTCTAATCCAATTGCCAAAGGCATGCTATTGTAGCAGCTCAAATAGGTGGTTAGAAACATTCCTATCATACTTACTGAAATGTATAGGTGTTTTTTTTGTTGTTGTTATTATTATTCTTTTATGATTTTAGCCTTTCTGTAGCTATAAATACTAATAAAGACAGATTACACTCTTACACACATATTTACATATACAAGTACATATGTAAATGGAGTTAATTTTAAAATTACTGTTCTCAGTTATTGAAATTGTATTTTTTATAATTTATTTACTCATGTATTTTATTATCTGAATTACCTCAAACGATGAAAAATGAAAAATTTTCTGCAAGTTAATCTTTTAGAGATACCTGGTGATTATCCATCCTAAAAGGGAATAAAATCAATGATTTTGGTAGTTTTAAACATGATGAACAAATAGAAGATGATACATTTCATTTTGATTCTTTCATATTTAAAACACATAATTTCACTTTTAAAAGAATTTTAGTTAAACTGTCATCTACTTCTTTAATTCTATGGCATTTGACTTGTTTCTAAAATTATCTGAGTTTCACACTCTAAGACCTGGGTCACAACCTTATTTAGGCACAGGAAATAGTTATCAGGTCACTGAGTGGTCAAATGAAAAAGGATTTGAAATGCTTCAGCACTTAGAACTCTATTCATTGAAATGATTGACTCCTATGTTGTTTAAAGGTTGAACTTTCTTTACTGGAATAAGTCAGCTTATGCCTATATAATTACAGCAATTAAAAAAAAATCACAGAGTATAAACAGATTATAAGAGTATAAGTGAACAGGCTTCTATATCTAGAAAAAAAATTCTTTAGGATATGCACAGATATTTTAATGAACAACTTATCTAAATCCAAGGCTAATATAACTCCCTTGGCAGTTGGATGCAATAAAATTGGGGGTAAAAGCAAACAGAACTTAAAAGTTATTTCCCTATACTATTTTTTCTTCTAAAGTAGACTTAAAACTTGCTATGCTGGTTTAGCAGCACATTTTACTATTATACAGATAAAATCATATAATTTTCCCTGTGTAATAATGACTAACCCAAGCCCATGATAGATTTTTTTTCCTGTTTTTCTATTCCGACATTACTTCAAGTGAATACAATCTACCTTTGATGATGGAAATGGTAAAATAGGGGAAGTTGGGGCAAAATGAGTAAATCTTTTATTTGGGCCATTGAATACTAGATTAATTTCCCTAGAAGGCATGATCATTACTAGAAATCAAAATTATCATTGTGTACAGTTTCCAAGGCATGCTGTGTCAGGGATTTTATGCAAAGAGGAGCATAAGACTGGAAAAAATATTTTAAAAGCATATGAACAGTGATAGAACAGAATTAAGCCAAAGCATTTTTGGAATAACTTCCTTTCCAATGTTCGCAAAGCCTCGGAAGGGGACATTACGAAAATTACACCAAATCAAGGTATTCCATCTTTATATAACTTTTCTCTACGTTTCATCGCTAAAACGTAAGAAATAGATGTCTTATTCCACGAACAGTAAAGGAAGCAATCTTATCACTGATGGACAGAAAGTTGGAAAATTAGACACAGATTTTATTTTTAAGTTTTATTTTATAATAAGAAACTGGGCCATTAAAACTATGTAACCAAAGCTGGAGTGCATGCACTGGAAGGCCCCGCAGTCTTTTACAAGTTTTCAGAGGCCTTGGTTGTGAACTGGGTTTGCACTCTGCCAGCAGAGCAGCTCTGACCCATGGAGAGCACTCCTTCAGATCAACACTGCCTCGGGCCTTTCTGCTTTCTCCAAGAAGTCTTACATTTCAGGCATCAAGTTGAATTTCTTCTGGAGATGATTAACCCAAACCCATGACAGATTTTTTCCAAGATATCCAACCCCTTATGTTTATTTTATCCTGGCTCTTTTTTGGATATACTGGACACAAGTAACTTACTCATTTTACATGTTAAAGGGTTGGTGAAGAGCCATTAATTCCCTTAAAAAATGAGAAAATATTTCAATGTGCTGGTCTCTATTGTGTAAGCTAATATTAACTATATGATTTCAAATTTTAAGAAAGATGTTTCTCCTCTACTATAGAATTTTTTTTAAAGCATTTCATCACATTTCAAGATAGGGATCTTAGACTTTTTGGGAAATGCATTCTCGTGGTGTATTAAAAATCACAATGTTAGAAGGATCAGTTACTGTTTCCATAAGCCCAGTTTGTAGGGGGTTTCAACTAACTTAAAGCTTGGCACACACAATTTTAGTTAATAGTCAAATAAAAATACATAAAAGGGCCTATTCTCCTTCTTATATACCAACACTGTCATTGTTTTTATTGCTACAACATTTTCTTCTTATCATGGGCTAGATGAGTTGTAGGAAAATAATTCAGGTGCTCTTATGACCTTCCCAAAGTAAAATATTTCAAACTCAGAGGTGATTAGATAACTGTTTTGGAGATGGCTATTAGCATTTTCTGAATATGAAGACTATTTTATTCTCTGACTGAACAGTATAAAAGGGTAAGATTTTTATAGATAATGTTGAAGAATATATTCAATTCTCTTAGGATCTAAGGTTCCAAATGCAATAAAATTTTTAACATTCAAGTTTTTAAGATATTTTTAAAAATATTAGGATACTCAAATATATAAATTACTAACACATAGCCATAGAAAAGCTTACTCAAATGTTCATATTTGAACATTTGCTCTTCTAAAATTAACAGAAATAAGGAAACACATAAAATTAAATTTAAGTGACATTTCAAATGTAAAGTCTGGGTTTCAATATAGTGTCTGAGAAGACAAGTAGTTTAAGGGAAAAATATATAAATTCCAATTTAACATTGCATGCCAAGAATAAGAACTAATTTCATCAGATGGAAGTTTGTACATATACATGTGCAGACAGGTACATAAGAAAGGATATGAGTACAACATGAGATTGGAAAGTAGCTTCAAGGTGTACACCACCATTAACACAGTTCTATTTAAACGTGAGTGTCACTTATCACTGACAATTCTGAGAAACTTGCAACATTGAGTATGATGTAAACTTTGAGTTTAGCATTTGGGTAAGATAAAATGTTGACTCTGGTAAATGATTTAATTTCTCAAAATTAAGTCAATATATTACTAATAATATTAACCCACTTAGCTAACTTGTATATGAGATATAATCTTATTGCTCTAAATACGAAATCTCAAATACAATATAAGGTCACTAGTGCAAAGAATCATAGGATATATTTTAGAAAACACAAAGGGATAATTTTACTTCTATATAATATTGATAAACACTGCAAAATTGTTAAAATATAAATTCTAGAATCACAAGAATTTTAAAGAATTATTTTATTCTTTAATTTATTTTATTAAATTTATTGGGGTGACATTGGTTAGTAAAATTATATAGGTTTCAAGTGTACATTTCTATAATACACCATCAATTTAATTCATTGCTTTACCTCAAAATTTTGGAAGTATTAGCTTTTTTTTTCCATTCTTGAATGCAAAATAAATTTTATGTTATAAAATGTATCAATATCTGAATCAAAATATTTTATCTCTAAGTGGGAGATAAAAACTAAGTTAATTTTTATAATTAGATTTTTTACTGGAATGTTTAAAGATATCAGTTTCTTCTTTAATTCATGCTTCAATGGACTACCTAGGTTCAGGACCTCATACAGAGTGAAAAAAAGAAACGACAAGGGATAGAATATACACTGGGGGTGGGAGGTTAATGCCAGAAGTGTGACTGATTGATTGATTGACATCACTTTTAGAAATCTGGATTGAAGCTACCATCAAATTTGCCCAGCTAAAATTTATTTATTTAGTTTATGTTTTTATTTTATTTATTTTTAAATTAAATTTATTGGGGTGACATTGGGTAGTACAATTACATACATTTCAAGGGTATAATTCTATAATACATCATCTATATATCACACTGTGCATTCACCACCCAGAGTCAGTTCTCCTTCCATCTCCATATATTTGACCCCCTTTACCCTCTTCTACTTGCCCCCTCCCTTCTTACATGTTGGTAACCACTAAACTGTTATCTGTATATATGAGTTTTTGCTTGTTTGTCTTGTTCATTTGTTGCTTTCAGTTTTATATCTAACATATGAGTAAAATTATATGGTTCTTGACTTTTTCTGTCAGACATATTTCTCTTAGCATGATAATCTGAAGATCCATCCATGTTGTCGCAAATGGCAGTGTTTCACTTTTTTTTAATGGCTGAGTAATATTCTATTGTATGTACATACCGAATCTCTATCCAATCATCTATGGAAGATACTTTGGTTGCTTCAATGTCTTGGCCACCATGAATAATGATGTAATGAAAGTAGGGGTACATATATCTTTACCAATAAATGTTTTCAGATTTTTTGGGTGGATACCCAGAAAAGAGGTTGTTAGTATTTGATATAATCTTTTGGAAATTATATTTTTAATTTTTTGAGGAACCTCCATAATTTTTTCCATAGTGGCTGTACCAATTTACACGCCCACCTGAAGTTTATGAGGGCTCCTTATCCCTCTTCCCCACCTCCACAACTTCTCCAAATCTTACTATTACTTTTCTTGTTGATAATAGCCATTCTAACAGGTATAAGGTGGCATCTCATTGTGGTTTTAATTTGCATTTCCCTTATAGCTAGTGAAGTTGAGCATTTTTTTCATATATCTGTTGGCTGTTTGTATGTCTTCTTGGGAGAAGTGTCTATTCAGATCCTCTACCCATTTTTTAATTGGATTGTTTATTTTTTGTTGTTGTTGCAAGTTCTATGAGTTCTTTATATATTTTGGATATTAACTCCTTAACTGAGGTTTGTTTGTTTGTTTTGTTTTTTGCAAATATCTTCTTCCATTTGGTTGGTTGCCTCTTTGTTTTGTTGATTTTTTTTTTCCTGTCAGAAGTCTTTCAGTTTGATATAGTCCCATTCATTTATTTTTGCTTTAACTTCCCTTGCTTTTGAGGTCAAAGCCATAAAATCCTCTCTAAACCCAAGGTCCATTAAGTTTAGCACATGTGCTTTCTTCTCTGCAATTTATTGTTTCAGGTCTTACGTTTAGTACTATGATCCATTTTGAGTTAATTTTGGTATATGGTGACAGATAGCAGTCTAGTTTTATTCTTTTGTATGTGGCTTTCCAAATTTCCCAGCATTATTTATTGAAGAGACTTTCTTTTCTCCATTGTATGTTTTTGGATCTTTTGTTGAAAATTATCTGCCCATATGTAAGTGGCTTTATTTCTGGGTTCTCAATTCTGTTCCATTGGTCTGTGTGTCTGTTTTTCTGCCAATACCATGTTGCTTTAATTATTGTCGCTTTGAATCAATACAATGAAGCAGCTAAAATTTAGAGTATAATGGATCACTGACCAGAATGCATATCCTGTCTACTCACTCAGGTATATGCATCTACCTTTACCTGGAAAATCCCTTCCATGGGATTTTCTGAGTAGAAAAATAATTTCCCCAATACACATCTATCATATTTTAAAATATAATGTTTCAAAATGTATCCAGTATTATAATCAACTTCTAAGTTCTATAAATTTCATTGTAAATGGCAACTGTTTCTGATAATAACAACAGCTAAAATGTGTTGAGCTCACTATGCATTAAGTAATATTCCCAGCATTTTACATGTACTGATTCATTTACTCAAGCCTGCAACCTATATATTATTTCATTTCATCATACCAGTTTTATAAATAAGGAAACAGATACAGGAAGATTAGGTATCTGATTTAAGTCATACTCTAGTATGGCAGAGTTGGGGTTTAAACCTAGGTAGTCTGGCTCCTTAGCTTGCTTACTCTCTTATTAGGTTATCGTTTTTCTAAATTAAAATAATGATCTGGAAAAGTCTTGCAGAATGTACTGAAGCTTAGGAAACACATATGTGATCCCACAGAACTACTATAAAATCTAAATGGAAAATAGAAATCATTTAGTTTTCTGAGGAACATAAAAATATACATTGACTTTATTATACTACTCACCTCTATTCTTCCAAAAAATGTTTTAAAAACTATGAAACCTTAAAATGAAGGGACACTGTTTATAATGATGATTTTTTTTTTCAAGATCCAAAACCTCACAGCTGGTTGAACTTAAGTAGGAAATGACTAAATGAATTCCCAAGTTTGCTAAATAGATCTAAGGGGAGGCTGAGACAGTAGTACCTAAAGCTTGAATGTGAACACTGAATGAGTTGTAAGTTTAAGTTGGGAATAGGCCAATATCTGACTTTGAGTAATAGCAATTGGCAGAAGGAGTGTTTCTGAGAATCCAAAGATATTTTTTTTAAGGTCAGAGCTGTTTATTAATTCAACAAATACTTACTGAGTGCCTCGTATAGATGAATCTAATACTGTTGTTAGGTTCTGGGGATGGGAGGAAACAGAAGTATGACTAAGATTCGATCCCTGACCATGGAATAATTTACAGTCAGGAGAAACCATAGATAAAAACATATAGCTATAGGACAGTATTAGAGAGACATGGGCAAAGGCCTATGGGAGGCCTGGTCATATCAGGAATGACTTACAGATGAAATAACATTTATCTGAGTCATGAAGGATACGTAGAAGTCTGAAACTAGAAAGGTGAGGAAAAGTACTAGAGATAAAGGAAATAGCATGAAAGTATAAAGGGACAGGCATTTTTTTGGGGGAAAGAACAAGCAGTCCATTATAGTTGTGAATATATTGGAGTAGTTCAATATGGTTAGGGACTATTTTGAGGTGGGGGAGAAATGGTACAAGGTGGTGTTGGAGAAGGCAGGTTGGGAACAGTATGTAAAGGGCATTGTATGCTTAAGTCTTTGGAATTTGTACTGGAGGAAACAGAAAGACATTGCAAGGTTTTTAAACAGCGGTGTGCTGTATGCAGGATTAGTTTAGAAAGACATTGTAGTACAAGTATACATGATAGCATTCACAAGGTTGAGAGGTGTGTGGGTATTAGAAAGGAGGCCACTGCAATATTTCAAGGCAAGAGACATTGAGGGCAATGGCTCATGTGGGAATAGTGTTTATATTTAGCAAATGAGAAAACAAATGTGATAAATAGATGATGTAGAATTGTATACTTGAAGCCTATGTAATTTTACTAACCATTGTCACCTCAATTTAATTAAAAAATAAAACTAAAAAAGGAATGATTCTGATTTGTCTAAGTTAAGTCAGTGAATGTCTAATGATAGTTATCAGGAAGAGTGAATAAAAAGAATTAAACAGGTAGGCGAGTGGAGTAATATAATATAATATACTTCATGTTAGGCTTCATGTTGGATTTCAAGTGCTTAAAATAAATCAAAGGTGGAAGGATGGGGATAGAGATTTAGTTGTCACTGCCCGTATATGAAGTTATAGGAGAGAATTAGGTGTTCTAGCTTGATCTTTTTATCATGCATGGGAATAGGTCTGATCTGTACTTCCCTGATGTTTTTCTTTTGTGTTTTTATATGTCTCCCCAACTGAACTCGAGGGCATTTTTTAAAGACACGTCTGCATCACTAGATCTAGTGTAAGATCTGGCAAAGGAAACATCTGTTATGAGTAAATAAATATGCAGATTAAATAGAGAATAAATTCAGAGACAAAATTCTACAGAATATTGACATTTAAGTAACAGGAATCAGCAGAGAAGACAATTAAAAAGGAATGGCCACATAAATAGGAGAATCAGAAGAGAGTGCGAATTGAATACAAAAAAGGGAAAAGATAAGTTCTAGGGAGAGAGATTCCTGAAGAAAGGGCAAAGAGAATGAGGGCAGGAAAGAAGTTCTTGAGTTTAGCAATTAAGAGATTAACACTGATGACTGTAATGAATGTAGTTTGAGTAAAATGATGGGAATGTGACCAGAGTGTACACTGCATAACTTTACAAAAGAATTGTACATGAGATTATAAATTTCAGTTTATTAGTTTGTCTATCAGTAGGCTGAAGTCCTGACGCAGGAATTGTTTTGTTGTTGTTGTTGTTGTTGTGTCTCCAGTCTAAAATAAAGTGAAGGAAAATAGAAGCTTAGATTCTTTCTGAAGGAATCAAAAATTAGAAGGAATGGAAGGTACAGAATAAAGACACCGATCAGACAGCCTAAGGGTCTTGATAAAGAAAAGAGAGAGAGATGGGCTAGTAGCTTGAAAAGAAGATATAATCATATTTTCAATGGCAGAGATAGAGTGTATTCATATGTGGATTTTAAAGAAGTTAGTAGATAGAGACAGAAATTTAAGAAACAAAAGATGAGACGATAACTAAACATGTAAAATATCACTGGATCAGGCAGCTGAATAATATCCAAAGCAAAGATAAAAAGTGTAGCCTTGGGAAAGAAGTGGGACACAGAAAGTTATAGTGAATTTAAAATGCTAATGAAAATAAAAACAATGATTGCTGCCATAGACCAAGTACTGTAGTAAGCAATGAGTTCACTCCTTACACCTATGCTATGGGATAGGTGTCATTCTTATTCACAAGGCAGGAAGCAAGGTAAACATCCCCAATTGATACTCTTAAAGGCAACCACATGCTTAGCTTGCTTCTGTTAGCCCACATACATCTTGATGTCTTTATTTATTTATTATTTATTTATTTTAATATTATCTATTGACTTCACAAATAAAGAATAAAGATTTATCCCTTTTATAACACATTTTTTAAACTTTTATTATTATTATTAATAGTTACAGATGTACAAAACAATGCAATAGTTATTTTTTTTCACCCCTTACAAAGTGACTTCCCCTTCCCCCCTGCCCTCCCCACCCCCGATATCATACATATCTATTACAATTCCATTGACTCCATCCCCACACTATATTCCACAACCCATGACTATATATGTGTTAAATTATTGTCAACATCTAATATTATTTAGCAGTGGCTTCAGATGTACAGTGCAGTGGTCAGGCCATTACACTGTCCTTGAAGTGGTCTCCCTGACAACATGAGTCCTTCTGATCCCCTAAGAAAAATATTTACAACCTTATTGATTATATTCCCTAAACTGTCTCTTCTGTCTCTGCAGTAGTATTGTAGTTATCAGTTTGTATAACACCTCTTTAATACATGCCTGTACATATTGAATATGTACCCCTTTTTCCATGTCCTAGACAATTTATAATTTTTATAGTTACATCATGATTCAGTGTTTACCTTTTTATGACTATATAAATACTGTTTACAGTTGAGCCATATAGGGTCCCTGAAGGCAAAGTTAATAGCTTGTTCTATGGTTTTCCTCTGGCTATAGGGAGGTATGAGGATTTGATCTTCAGGTCAAAAAATTGGTAGAATTTAATCTGCACTGAATCCAAGATCAATGAGAATGCAACTATGCTAGACAGAGCACTTTTACCTAATGGTTGAGATGGTTTATTGAGCACTAAGTAATCAACGTTGATGAAATGCAACCTAACCAGGGAAGGGATGCTAGTTACATACCCCTAAGTGGACTGGGTAGCTAGCTTGTCAGGCACCTGAGGAGACTCTATGACTGATTATAAAAGCTGCTGGGGTCTCCAGAGCTGATGGCTTCCTTGAACTGAGATTGTCCACACGTTCACAGCACCATAGCTTGTCAGGTACCTGAGGAGACTCCATAACTGATTATAAAAGCTGCTGGGGTCTCCAGAGCTGATGGCTTCCTTGAACTGAGATTGTCCGCACGTTCACAGCACCATAGCTTGTCAGGTACCTGAGGAGACTCTATGACTGATTATAAAAGCTGCTGGGGTCTCCAGAGCTGATGGCTTCCTTGAACTGAGATTGTCCGCACGTTCACAGCACCATCTTCCATGCCCATGCATTTCATAAGTCCAGAATGACTAGGACACTAGATGCTGTGACCGGGCATTACCATGCCCTATCCTAAGCATGCTGTGTGATCTTCTCTCCTTTGTTCCTAAAGCTCAGGACACTTAGTGCTGTGTGAGGCTCTAGAGATTGAAGTGCTGATTTGCTAATCAACAGCTGCTAATAGAAAAAAGGGGCACAGCAGTTACAGATTCCATTGCCTTTCTTGTATAACTTGTTTTCTTACATTTAGTTATTTTACTTTTTACATTTATATAGTTTCCTATGTACTATCTGAGTCTCCAAATTCTGTGTTAGCCGGTATCTCTACTATATGTTCTATAAAAATATCTATAGGTCACCCCAAAACTCTCTTCCTAGAGTATAACTCCTATCAGATATGCTCCAGCACATCAGACAGAAAGATTTTTTTTTTTCCTGAGATTGCTTATGATGATTTTTTTGTCATCACAGAGTGTTTATTCTCTAAGCCTGCATGAGCTTTCATCTTGGGAATCTCCCTTCACCACCACTATATAGATTTCTTAGTCTCTTTTCCTTGCTAGATCTCATGTGTTCCTTTTTTACTTTTTTATTTTTGTGGAGTAGTTTCTCAGTAGCTTCCTGAGCAAGACTGCAAGGGAGATAAATTAAGATATGGTATGTTTTTATATTTTTAAATGTGATTAATAGTTTGCCTGTTTATAGAATTGGGGGTTGAAATAACTTTTCCTAAAAATGTGAATACTCATATACTGCTCTACTATCTTCTGGTTTTAAGATCAACATTGAGAAAGTCAATATCTTGCAGATAACTGATCCATTGCAAAGGATGTGTTCTTTTTTTTTTTTTTTCTTTCTGGGGCACTTATAAGCTCTTTCCATTGTCCCTGGTTTTATGACATTTTTCTAAGACGGCTTCATTTTCATTCATTTTCTTAACATTTAATGGGCCCTCTTGATCTGGAAACTGGTATCCCTTAGTTTTGGAAATTTTTGGGACATTTCTCTGATAATTTCCTTCCATCTATTTGTTGTCATGTTCTGTCTTTCTGAGTATTATTTATCAAGGGTTGGACTTCCTGCACCATGCTGGCTAACACAGAATTTGGAGACTCAGTCTCCTCTCTTTCTTTTCTCTCATGTTTTCCCTCATTTTGCATTTTTGCTTCAGTTTCTGGGAAATTGCTGCAATAATATCTTCTAACTTCATCTTCTTCCAAGTTCTCACTGCTGTTATAATGGTACATTTTTGAAGAAGTTTTTCTAATCTCTTTCTTTTGTATTTCATTAATGAAATATTTTCTAATGTCTATGAGAATGTTCACGGTATTTTTTGAAGTTTTTTTCACCTGGTACAGTCTGTTTCTTTCAAGTTGATTATTATGTTTGTTACTTTGTTTCAATCTTTGAAGTAATAGCTTTCCTTCAGGTGTGTAAGAATCCTCATTTGTGGGATTCCATTTTAGAGTTGTGGTCTATAAAGTTCATAAGAAACTCTGCACAAGTAGGTGAGGCCTATCATCCCAGAGTCTCACATTAAGGTGACCTCCTACCTGAGTCCTATATTGGAAATACCTGATGTCAATATTTAGATACTTCCTCTTGGATACAATATTCTCCAACAAGACTCTTCTCATCTCTTGCCTGGTGGTTAAAGTCATGGTGTTGTGAACGGAATGCTGGTGTCTCCCTAAAATTCCTATACTAAAACTTAAATGGTATTTGGAAATGGGATCTTTGGGAGATAATTAGAGATAGATTAGGTCATAGGGTGGGGCCATCATGATGGGATTATTTGCTTCATAAGAGAAGGAAGAGAGATATCTCTCTCTCCCTGTGCATGCACCTAGAAAAGGCCACAGGTGTACACAGCAAGAAGGTGGCCAAGAATCAAATCAATTGGTAGGTAACTTGATCTTGGACTTTCCAGCCTCCAGAAATGTGAAAAATAAATTTCTAGTTTTTAAGCCACCCAGTTTATTTTGTTATGGACACTCAGGTGGACTAAAAAACATGATTATCAGCACTCTGAGAGCTGAGCAGGGGAAGATCTTGGGACTCTAACATTTATTGTGTATATCCATACTTTTTCTTCTTAGTTTTAGCAAGGTGCCAAGATTCTCATATAAGCCTGGTGTTCCTGAGTTCAAAGACTGATTTATCCTAACTAAAGGATTAAATTCAAGAATTTTCCAAGAGTAACCCAGACTTACTTATTTTAATACCCTCTTTACCCCACTTTTAGAAGTCCTAATACTATCAATTCCTGAAACTTCGAGTTTGAGATAGTTCTCACATTTCATTGCTGGCTTAAACTTTTGCTTTATCATTATTACTCATATTTTTATTTTCTAGGCTAAAAAAATTCTGTTGCTATTGCACCTGCCGAACATTCCCATAATTGTTAGTATGTATGTATCTTAACAATATCTCCACTGAAGTTTTAGTGAGGGATTTCATATCCATCATCTTTGTCTGGAAGCCCTTAGAATCTTTTATTTTCAAAATAATGTAAGAAAATTGGTGTTCCCAATTACAGCTGAGAAAATCAAGACATGGATCACGTAGCTAGTTAGTGAATGTATAAGATTCAAACCTCAAGTCTTTGCAGTCCAAATTCATTGTTACTTCATTTAGATAGAAGTCTCAGTTTGTGATGATAAACTTTATATAAAGTGTTATAATAATTCTCTGAGACCTTGATAGGATTATTGGCTGTCTTGAAATATGGCAAGTGACCCAGGTAGCCAGTACATATGTATCTGATAGAGGTGGAGAGAGAGGTTTCCTTCAGGGGCAACAGGCAACACAGATAAAAAAAAAAAAAGCGTGCTATAGGCTTCTCTCTGAAACTCTAACTTCCCCACTTTCTTTGTGAAGCTTTGGCTCAGGAATTCAGGTGTCCTTCTTCTTTGTGGCTGTACAAAGAAACATCAAGTGGGGAACCTGGTTATATATAGGAGTGCCTTGCTTTCATTTTTGAAAGACAAAGTTTTGTTGCACACTTTCAGGGTGAAACTGATTTTCTTTTAGCACTTTGAATATATCATTGCATTGTGTATGAGTCAGCTTGGGCTGCCATAAGAAAATACACACACTGGGTACTTAAACAACATAAGTAGCTCTGGAGGCTGGGAGTCTGAGATCAAGCAGCTGGCAACGTTAGTCTCTTATACCGTTTCATGAATCCAAAACTTGAGGTTTCTCCTCACTTTTGGTAAATTCTCAACTGTTAACTCTTAAAATATTACTTCTGTTCTTTCACCTCTCTTTCTTGGGACTTTTTTGCTGTATTTTGCATGTCTCTTCTCTTTTTTTCTCTTTCATTTCATTCTTCAATTTGGATATTCTTTTCAGAGCTATTTTCCAGACCCATAATTCTCTCTTCAGTTTTGTAGTTAAATCCATCCAATGACTTCCTAATTGCAGTTGTTGTGACTTTAAATTGTACACGCTCAATTTTCTTTTCCATATCCCCAAAGTTATCTGAAATCTACTTGGCTCTATTTCTATTGTTTTTTTGTGGTTTTAAATGATGTTGTCTCATCTCCTTCTATGCTTATTTTTTATTGCGTGCCAACTATAGTATAGGGAGACTTATAGAGACAATTTGAAGCTTGTTATCTTTTTTGGAGATGGCTTATGTTTATTCCTGGCAAGAGGCTAGTAGGAAGTCTATTTCCAGTTCATCTAGACTGTGACATGATCAAAAGCTTTGCTCAGCTTCTCAGCTCTCTGGATTTCCTTCTTGAGTCATAATTCTTCACTTAGTTGTTAGTTTTTCAATGACTTAAAGCAGGTTTTTAAAAAATAAAATTTCCAACTCTTGTAGTTATTCTCTGAAGGAGGGTTGATCTGAATTACACAGTTCTCTATTATCTGAAGAGGAAGCCCTCTTTTTTTTTTTAAATGAAAAATTAGCTAATAAAATATCACAGGCTACATATCATGGTTCATTTCAAAAACTCTGCAAGCTCTAAAATCCCTTCCTATTTTTAACTTAACCATATACACATCATATATCTATATCTGCATATATATATGAAACATATAAAGTGTATATATGGCAATTGTAGATTATACATTTATATATAATATATGAAAATCATACATATATAAGGTATATATGATACATATGTTTATATAGATATATATGTTAGAATAGAATATATATATATAGTCAACTATGGCTGAATTTGGGAAAAAATTAGAAAATATAAATCATAACTGATAAAGAAGGGTTTAATAAGATGCTTTTTGACTGTAGATTGCCATTCCCTGAATTACACTTATTTATATATATGAAATATACAATTGATATATATTATATATTTTATATATAATATATAATACATAATATATAGTATATATAATATACTATATATGATATACTATATATAGTATATAATATAGTATTGCATTATATATATATGTGTGTGTGTGTATATATTATAATTACAGTTTGTCTTATGTTTCACTGGACCAAATTTCCTAACAATCTATAATTTTTTTCTGTACGAAATTTCAGTGACTCCAAACTTTATATAACCAAATAATATGATACTGCCTAGAATATACTTAGGGAGTTTTAATTATAAGCATGTCATATACACTTATTTTCTTCCTTATTCAAATATTTATTCAGTATCAACTATGTACCTATCTCTATTCTAGGTGCTGAGAATATAATAGTGAATAAGACTATCATGCATCTCCGTTCATGGAACTATTGGTGGAAATACAACATGTAAGCAACATTTTAAATTAATAAATAAGATAATAACAAATAAATACTATGAATGCAGCGGGTGCCATGACAGAGAATAATTGGGTAGAGATGGGGGTTCTTTTAGGATTTATTGCAAAGCCCTCTGATGGGACTAGAAGTGCAAACTAAACAATGAAAAGAGCCTTTTGTGCAAAGAGTGGAGGGCAGAGTTTCTAGGCAGAAATGTAAATCACAAAATTCCCAAAGAAATGCTTACCATGTTTGAGAAAATAGAAAGAAGAAATTTCAGGGAGTGTCCTGTGTCACTTGTTACATTCAGGTGGGCCATGACATTGAGTACAGCTTTTGTTTGTAAGTGCAATGGGGGGGGCATGCAAATATTTTAAATATATAGTTATATAAAAGACTATTATATTACATTAAAAAATATATATATAGCTTCTGATCTTCAACTACCTTTAACTTGGGCCTCTCACTTTTCAATTTTATTTATTTTTGCTACTGACTCTTTCCTCAGGTCCTTTTCTATTAGTCAAGTTGAGATATACATTAAAAAGAACATACAAAAATTAGACTATAAGATATTGCTAGTTGATCTTTAATTCCTTGTTAGTGCAGACAGATTTCCACTTTTCTAAAAAGAATGAAGTTTTGTCTCCCATCTCAAAAGGTTGTTGTGGGGATTTCATTAGTTATTATAGATAAAACACTTAGAACAGTGGCTTGCACATGTGGTAAATGACAGGCAAACATAAAGAGGCTATACATTATGTCATATTACATTACAATATATGGTCAATAAAGTTTATTCAGGATACTGTGGGGACACAGTGAGTGGTGCTGAGTGAGAAACAGAAAAGTTTCCCTAAGTGATTAATGTCTAAGATGGTAAGAGTCAGGCAAGTGAAGAAATTTCCCACAATGCAAAGGACAGTGGATCAAATTTGTCAGAGGAAGCAGCTGCTCAATGACATATGAAAGCATGTTGCATCTCCATGTAGTGTATTTGAAGCCATTTAAAGGTAGTATTCTCTGTGTTTTTATTCATTTATCACAAAATATTTCTTATGCATCAATTATGCATTATGCATGATGTTAAGGACCGTGGGGATACAAGAAACCTAAAATTCAGTAGGAACATAGTAATGCAAAGTATAGTGATTATTGGAAACTGAGATGCTGATGGACAAATCATATTTTATAAATATGCATATCCATGTCTTCTGTGACTAATAGTGAGTCGCTCAGTAGAAATAATTATGAGCATCTCTTCTTAAAAGCATGCCTTCAGGTATTCTTTGGTTGCCTTCATATGCTCTGTGGCATATATTCTACTAGCTCTTAATATCTAGTCATGTTGGCACTATTTGCAACTACTCTATACAGTTATGGAAATACAAGACCTATTTTAAAAACAATCTATATACTGTGACTCTGTGCTCTAGGCTGGTATTAAAAAGGAGAAAGCTGTAGAAGAAAATGCTTGTAATCATGTAGTAAAAAAATACCACAAAAGAAGATGGTTTGATTAGAAATGCTCTGAAATAAAAATTATAGAAATTAAGGTCTTTTAATGCCTTCAATACTCAAAAGTCTAATACAAAAATATTTCAACAGCTATGATGTATATGGACATATGGTATGTGTAAATGCTCAGCTTTATAAGATGAAAACTAGGAAGTATGCTAGTGATGACAGCACCAGACTGGGAATTGAGAAAACTTGACTTTAAAATCAAGTAAAATTGTCCCAGATAATGGAGGAGCTAAGACTAAACCTTCCTCTCTGAGAAGGTTGTTGGGCCAGGACCAATTTTTTTCCTGGCTTGTGTAGCTTCCTTTCTTGGCCAAAGCCAGAAGCCTAAATTTGGCTTTGGCTTTAGGAGTAGCAAATTTAAAAACTTTAGCAGAATAAGGCAGGAAAGTCATTAAATTCATGTATAAATAAAAAGAGTAATTAAATTAACAAACCAAAGTATGGTTTTTACTTTTCGGCTGGTGGAAAGGTTCTCATCTACCTGAAAATTAAAATAGGTGATTGAAAATATGGTCACTCTTTACTTAGAGTCAAATAGATTTGGTACTTAATTATGTTAGGTAATCGTAGTAATATTAATAATTGCTAAGGTAGTAGCTAATTACTGGGCATAGATGAGATCTTTATCATCATGTTGGCACTAAACTGTTTCTTAATTATATTAATAAAAGCTTTGAGAAAGAAATAAAGAACAAAACTGATTATGAGTTTCCCAGAATTTTGCCAAATTTAATAATTAGTCTTTATTTCTTTCATAAATATTTTGATTCTAAGTTTGTATACCTTTCAGGGTTACCTAAGAACCTTTGCTCTTCAATTCTGCATTTTGTTTGATTTTTGCTAGCCTTGTTTTTATAAAGAAATTATCCCCATTTCCTTTCGGCCACTTACTCTCTGTGTGACTTTGGACAAGTCATTTATCAAACCCTCAAAACCTGTTTCCTTATCTGTAAGTTATAATACATTTTCAGAGTTTCTGAAAAGACTGAATCATAGAATTTAAGTAAAACTCTTAGCATAGTACTTAGCAAGAAATACAATAAATAGTACCAATTGCAAAAAAGAGAAAAAAAATAAAGCTATATTTTAAAAACAAGTGGCCATTACTAAGGATTTGAGCACATACTATGAATTTATACTGTGTGCTGCAAGCATTTCACAAGCAGGATCTCATGTAATCCCCAACAACTAGGTACTAGGAAAGTTAAATAATGTTGCCAAGGTTACAGAGTCAATAAATGGTGGAACCAAGATTCAAACTGTGTTAGACCAACTCTAGAGTATACATTTATAATACATCAATTAAGTTATGCTTTTTCCAGTGATACCTATAGAAGAGTATATCAGGCCTCCAAATGGAATATTTGAAACAAACAAACAAACAAACAAACAGGACACTAAGGTAATTAATAAACAAGAAAGTGATAAATCAAAAATCAAATTCCAAGGCAAGATCAGATAATGAAACCCATGTAGTTATTCTGGGTGATACAGGATAAACTAAGACAGGTACCTGACATAAAATAAATACAAACATTGAAAATAAACAAATCAAGTAAATCAATATGAATCTGTGAAGTCCTCAGGTACTTAATCATGTATCATAGAAAGAACTGATATCTGAAACATTGCATAAGTGTGAGGTTACCCTGAGAATAGGTGTGGTCAAAGCTTCCTCAGCTTTAATTGGGTTAAAGGTCTAAATCTGGAAAGTTAGACAAAAATTGTCAACATTTATGGATATGGCAACATACAACGATATTTTGTAAAACATAGTCTATTAAAGTGTATAATTATTTACTTTATACCATTTAATATAACAATATTCATATTAAATATTCCTCAAATTTAAGCATGTATTTTACTCTAGACCAAGAGTACATCTATCAACCTCTGTCTTACTAGTGACATCCAAATAAAGTCTACAATAATATTCAAAGCATTTTAGCACAATTTATAAGAGGGATCATGGAAACCCCACATAGGCAATATTGCAAAGTGAAGAAAGTATTTTTAAATATGATTTAAAAAAAAAATCAGGCAATATTATTATAAAATAAATGATCATCCTAGAAAGAAATAGTTGAACATTACAATGTAATTTCAACAAAATCAAGGAAATAATAAAACAATGACAGCCTGCCATTGTATTGAGATACTGTATCACATAGAATCATTCCATCAAACTTCCAGCAAAATTTAATTCTGGTCTTCCTCATTTATAGGGGATAAGATTACCAACTATTCATTTTATTTGAAATATTTGAGAAAAACAATAAAAACAAAAAGTCCTTTCAATGTTCTAAAATTCTATTGTGGTGTTGCTTGTGTAACTGTAAATATATAGAAATTCGTTGAATTGTACAAAAATGGGTGTATTTTATATTATGTACATTTCATCTCCAAAGATCTGGTTTAAAAATCCATCCTCTACTGAGAAGCTGAGGTCGATCAGGCTGCTAACTTGGAAGTTGACTGGTGTTTGTGGCCAGTCAGAAAATCAGCGTGCGAGTCTAAGAGGTGTGTGAGGTCAGAGTAGCAGCTAAAGATAACATAGGGTTCAATATGGCCAGCAATGATCAAATTATCTCTTTTTTCCTTAAAAAATGAGGCAGGAATAAACATATTAATGAGAGGGAAAAGTTCTGCCATGTACAACTGTTTGTGCCAAGACCATTCCTTAAAAAAAAGAGACTTAAAATAACTATTAATCACTAGAATATCTAATATATACATGAAGACCATTCATTGAAATGGTGACATTAATGAAATGCTAAATGCACTTGAAGTTAAAAAAAAAGTAAACTAAATACATTTCATGTGGGAAAGAAAATAAAAACACACATCATATCATATAGCAATACATATTTCATGTTTTATAGGCCACTTTATATCTATCATTATTTGAACTATTCCCAGTATATTTTATATTAGTACACAAATGAATAAATATAGCATACACACAGAAATATTGTTCTTGTTTAACATATCTTTACATTTCATAGGACAAGAGAAAATGCAACACAACACGTTAGTATAGATTTCTCCTTTCGGATTCTGTAGAACATGCTAGTTTAAAGGGCAAAAATGCCCCATTTATCTTTCTTTCTTGACCTTTTCATTCTAAAGAACCATTTAACAGGTAAAATTTTAGGATATTGATTTTAGCAGAATTCCTATTTTTCCTTTTAAAAATATTGAATGATGAAGTTAACACTACAACAAGAAAATGAACCCTGATTAAACTGAAGCCTTATTTTATATTGGAAATATATTTTAGTTTTACTAAAATACTAATGCATAAATATTTTTGAAATAATATTGTTTTGACAGATTCGATAGTCACCAAATTTTTATAACGTACTATGAAAAATTTTAAATATTAAAAAAATTTAAATGGTAAAAACAAACCTCAATATACCATCATTTATTGATCCAACAATTTCAATAATTTGTCACTCTTGCTTTACCTGTCTATGTATATATTTATTGCTATATACTTTAAAGAAAATTCTAGATCCCATGTCTTACACCCCTACAAACTTAAAAGGCATCTTTAGGGCCGGCCGAGTGGCGCGGTGGTTAAGCACTGGCTAGGGAAGCCGGTGGCCCTGGTTCGGTCCCACATATGAGGGCCAGTGACACTGCCCTCAAAAAAAAAAAAAAAAAAAAAGCAAAAGGCATCTCTAGAAAAGTATAAAATGGATGGTTATCAATTTTTTCCTTAGTTTGAGATATTACTGAATAGAAATATATATCAAAGTGTATCTATTTTCAATCTGTGATGATGCATAAATTTTGAGAATTATTTGAAATATATAGAAGATGAAGTATTAAAAATTCTAAATGGTTCACTTCTCAAATTGATTCCACTTTTCTTTTATAATTGCAATTTAAAAGTATAGGTAAAACTATGACCATTTTAATATTAAAGAGAAAGCAATAGCAAACTTGTTTTAAGTCATGTTCACTGCTCTATTACATTTCAATATTTCTATTTAATAATATAAATCCACAATTCTTCTGAATGCTAAAATCAGAAATGTAAGCAGTCACTGAGATGTGCCAATACTCCACCCAGAAAGTGTGTTGTGCAAGCTTCAAATATAGTAAATTATTTAAAAAATTCCAGAGTTTAATTTTGAATTTTAATGCAATTTGTGTATATTGGCAGTAAAGTGACTATATGAGTATTATTTCAACATGTGATCACTTCCCTTCATATAGTCTAATACTATCTGTCAGTATAAAATTTAAATGAAAATTAGTAACACTAATGATACAGCATTACAAGACTTTCACAAAAAATACAAGGATTTCACATGTATAAAGGCATTGATACAAATACTAAGCTGACGTGCTAATGAATCAATACACTAAATTAGTGTTTGCACTCCAAGAATATTTTGATATTTATTTAATTATATTTTATATAAAATTTTCATATATGTACTTTAGAACTGCTGAGAACATTAAAACTTTGTTTTAAATACAAGTTTTCCATCTTCTAACTTTTTTGTTTTTTTTACATGTCTATGTATCTGTGATTAAAACATACCTTCAAAGTAACCATCTCTTCTGGATTGTGTCTTCTTTGGTAATTTTGTAACAGAAATTTTACTTTCATTGTTTCTGAATAATGCTAGGCGCACAGTGGGATCTAGACCAAAAAAAAAGCAAGACAGGATAAAAGTTCAGCTCTGGCTCATTCCTTCTCTGAAATGGCTATATATTTTTATGATAATATTTAAAAAATAATACCCACTGTATAAAACTCAGTCAAATTGATGATGATGATGTCCTTTTTAAAAGACTCATAATATGAAAAGGTAACCAACCACTCATACATATATTCTTGGTTAGCCGATTAAACACATAGCCAACTACCTAATAAAAAAAATAGAAATGCTAATAATGTGAAAACATTCACATTTAATTTTTTCAGTTATGGCATCATATTTTTCATATTTTTATTTGGAGAGTTGTTTCATTGTTAGTTATTTCAGCTCCTTTGTTAATTCTTGATATTTCTGATGAAATAAAGTAAAATTTCCATAAATGCATAATAGGTAAAAGCTATTATTACAGGAATAACCACATACCTTACTTTTTTCTCCTCTAAACTATGTAGATGAGATAGAAGCAAGATTACTAACCCCTAATGGGATGAGGAACAGATGAAATGATTATTTCATTAATTTTACAGATAAATTAATAGTTTCTTTTTTGCCCTAATATACTGTAATTTACATAACAATGATGTATACATTCTACATAATTTTAGAGCCAAGAGAATTCTAAATCTATTGATTTTACAATATACAGAGGGTAATTATAAATGTAGGGCTCTATAATTTTTTTATTGGTAATGTGTGGTTCTATAGAATGTGAAATTGGAATTTGGTGCAGTTGAATTAAAACAAAAGGTTTTTGCTTGTTAATGAACTGTAAGAAAAGAAAAATGGTTAGTAACAGGGAGTAGAATAAGAGTGGACAGCTATACATTTAAAGTAAGTTAACTTAGTTGTACATCTGAAACTAACAAAATGGTGTATGTTAATTATACCTCAATAAAAGAATAACAAAGTAGGTTACCATAAAACCACAAATTAGGTCAGCATACATTTTCTTAATATCATACATCATTTTGCAAAAAGAAACTTTAAGAATCCTTGATTAAGATCTAACGTACTCTCGGTTGCTAGTTGGGAGGGGGGTGGGGATGAGGGAGAAGGGGAAGGGATTAGACAGCAAATAGGTAACTACAATATTGCCACAGGGATATGAAAGACAGTTCAGGGAATATAATTAATAATGTTGTAAATATTTTGTGGGGTGTCAGATGGTCACATGTCTTGTTAGGGAGACCATTTCATGGATGGAGTAGAGGCTTGATCACTGCACTGTACATCTGAAGCTGATGTTGTATAATATTGTATACCAACTGTAATTGAATATATAGATAGTCATGGGATGTGGATTATACTGTGGAAGGGACTCAGAAGAAGTGTAATATATATATATATATTGTAATATATATATATGATATGGGGGGAGGAGTGGGGTGGTGAATTGGGGGAGGGGAGTTGTCACCTGAGGGGTAAAAAGTACAACTATTGCACAGTGTTGTACGCCTTAAACTAATTAAAAAAAAATCTAACGTAATAGAATTGAATATGCAAAATAGAAAAATAAGATTTTAAATATCATAAACTTGAAAATACATATTTTAATTAAATGCTAATGTAACTTTTTTTAGAATGTAAATTAGAAAAGCAGAATAGTATTTGCAGAGCTATTCTCAAGCATAAGCAAAATGAAGATTTCCATTAAGTATTCTAGTAATAATTTATCCTTACTAAGCATGATTTACATGCTTTAAGAGATTAGGGAAAATATAGGTCAATATTTGGGCACCTCTCATAATTGTATGTGACCTAAGGTATTGTAAGAGTTGGGTGTTTCTAGATGTATTCAATGTGAATATTCAATAAGAATAAAAAACCTTGTATATATGTTTAATAGAATAAAAGTAATTATATTTTCAAAAAATATATTGGCAAGTGAAAAGGGAAGTCACTCAGGGAAGACAGATTAGCATGGGCTTATATATTGTAATGATATGGTATTATAACCTGCTCATCTTCTCTCACATTTTCCTGATTTTCTTGCCTTTCTATTTGAGTATGTATTTCCAAAACCAAGACATGACATTAAACAGACCTCGGTTAGATCCAAGTTCCAACTTATACTAGTTGTATGACTGGACAGATTGCTCTCACCCTCTGCCTCCTCCTTTGTCCAACAGAAATAATATTGACTTTAAAGTATTAGTTTGAGATTTAATGAGATAATGTGTGTAAAGAATTAAGACTTGTGCCTACATAACTGTAGGTGCTCAACTAATGGCCGCAAATAAACATATAATTACAACATAAACAATAATATTATTCCTAACATATTCTTAAAAAATATTAAATCCTTCATAGAGTAAGGTGGGATATATTGGAAATAGATTGGTGGATCCATAATCAATTTGTTTTATTCAATATAGTACATGGAATAAAATCAATGGGCCTTTTATAAATTCTTTGGCACTCCTTGGACAAATAACAATCTGTGACTTGATTTCTTATTATGTAAAACATGGATAACAATAGCTCTTTCTTCATACTACTATCAAGTTTAAATAAGCTAATACATATAAAATATTTAAGAGTTGTCTAGCTCAATTTACTCAATGAAATAATTTTAATTTTCAAGAGCACATAATGAATGCTACATTTTCAATAACCTTTTATGTTAAAACACACTGATTATACCAATTTCAATTGATTTAAAATTTATATTAATTCAAATTGCAAAAGGATAATGATAATCAAGAAACACAGTAATTTTAGATCAGGGGGAAAATCACTTGATTTTGATAGTCCCCCCAGATAACACCATGAATAAGACAATATTCTTACCCTCAAAAGCTACACAATTGAATACGAAAGAAAGCCTGGAGATAACGAGTACAACTTGTGACACCTTTTTCTTGCATTGTAAAGTCAGGTTTGTACATTACAATCAGCTCCTCTGTAATACATCATCTATATTCACAATGTGTGTTCACCCAGAATCAGCTCCCTTTCCATCACCACATATTTGATCCATTTTATCCTCATCTACCAGATCCCCTTCCCACTTACCCTCTGGTAACCACGAAACTATTGTCTATGTCTATGAGTTGAGTGTCTTCATTTGTTTTTCTTGGTCGTTTGTTGTTTTCAGTTTATACCACTTATCAGTGAAATCATATGATTCTCAACTTTTTCTGTCTGGCTTATTTTGCTTAGTATAATAATCTTAAGGTCCATCCATGTTGTTGCAAATGGCACTATTTCATCTTTTCCTATGAAGGAATAGTACTACAGAATTGTACACCTGAAATCTATGTAACTTTGCTAACAATTGTCACCTCAATAAATTTTAATTAAAAAAAAAAAATCAACTCCCGGGCTGGCTGAGTGGCGCGGTGGTTAAGCACTGGCTTGGGAAGCCAGCGGCCCCGGTTCGGGTCCCACATATGAAGGCCAGTGACACTACCCTCAAAAAAAAAAAAAGAAATCAACTCCTTTGAGATCATCAATAGCACATCTATCTTGCAAGGTTCTTTTTAGTCTTTGTATCTCCCAGTATGACTTACTCAGTGTCCGGGAAATAGATCTTAAATACATCTTGATAAAATATTTTTAAAAACCAATAAGTAAACTGAGTTTCTGTTATGCATTTGGCTCTGCACTCAACGCTTTCTATTATCTCATTTAAGTAGCATAATTTTATTTAGGCATTAGAATATCCTGAAAATAATTTCCTTCGCTGTGTAACCCTTTTTCAGTTTGTGTAATCCTAAATTTAGTTCACTGGTTTATCTTCTTGTTAACTTCACACAGAAAACTCTGGTTATTACTCGTTTTCCGTATTGCCAAGAACAACAGTACTGTGAGATAAGTTTTATTTAAGATTGAATGACTAGCTATAATTCATCATCTCATATTATTTACTTACTTAAATTTGCCTTCTCAAATATACACGTACTTAAATTACTATACTACACATACACACAGTCATATGATATTTAGTGACTGTTATCTAATTTGTGGCTAATTTAACTGTTATTTATTGAACATGTACCATATACCAGGCATGGCATTAGGTTTTGGGAATTCAGTGGGGACAAGTAGAGTCTTGGCCCTCAAGTATCTTATGTTCAAATGGGTTCGATTGCTGCTTTGTCGAGAGTACAACAAAGTAACACTTGATCAGAATTCTTTTGAATTCTTTTTGGAAATCACTGAGACAAACCAAACAAATCATCAATACACTTTATTTACAGTTTTTGTCTGTACTGTTCCCTTTTGACATTTCCCCTGCAACATTCCTCAGTTATCTTACCATTTTGCAACCTGATATGTTTGCTAGAGTCCATGAACTGCTTAATTCATATTAAAAAGTTAGCCTTTCTTATTTTCTAGCTGGTTTAATTCTTGGCTATAACTAAATGTTACTAACTATCTCGAGTTATTTTCTTCATTGAAATAAAATCAGCAAATACTGAATGTTTAACATGTACTTGACAAATGTGCTAGGTATTACAAGCAGCTATAAAATAATTCTTAACCCCAGTTGTGGCTTTACATTTCTAACCAAATTAACCTTGTTTGCTTCATCCTGCTCTTTCTCTTCTTTAGTTAGGAAATTTGAAATGCATAAATATGATAAATGTTGGAAAGCCCCATTATGTCTTCATCCTTATATTTTTAGCCCTTAAGTGTCTTACCATCTGCTCTCCACCGAAATCCCTATACTCAGAACTCATTCTCTCTGAGGAGTGCTCCAGGTCAAAACTCACCTGAGTCATCTCAGTCTTGCTACCAATCATTCTCATTACCTTTAGTTTGTTGACCCTCATGTTTTCAATAAGCTGGCAATTCTCACCTCACAAATGGTGTGCTTTACTGCAGTATTAAACTCTAAACTTCCCGGGGTATCTGCTAATTTCCAACACAGATCACCACATTCTGAAATTACTTCTGTGCATGACAAACAAATACCACCCCCCCAAAGAACAAGAGCAGTTATAACTAGTCCCTGCTTATGTCCATCATGAGAGAAATAACAACAACTTGCCAGGAACAACAACAATCAGAACCCAAACCCAAATTGAGTAAATCATGGTAACTCCTCACCATTTTATATTTTTTCCTGTGGCTGCCCATCCATTTCTCTTCCCCTGCCCGTCCTCCTCCTGCTTATTTTGTTTAAAGCAGATGGGCTCATTTATCCCAATAAAAGGCATCAATATGGAGTCGCCCTTGATGGCTGCCTACACTACATATTTCCTCAGCCCCTTGCTGTTTATTTACTCAGTGGTAACCAATGTTCTCACTGGTATTCTTCCTCTATTTGCAGCTTTTTTAAAGTAATGGACCCCATGTCTTTTGCCCTATTTTCACTCTCATCACAAATCAAATATTATTGACTTATATATCCCTTGGCTAATAAATATATGTACTAGATAGAAAAAGGAAATAGTAAATGTTTGCTACTGAGCAACTTGTTCTAAGGTCTTTCATGGCAAAAGCTTGAATTAAAGTTCCTATAGTCCCTGCATTTATGCTCCACCTCCTGAGGATTACTGTTTTGTTAGAGTATAGGATGTAACTGGTTCCATTGAATTAAATTTCTATTTTCTGGATCCCCACCTGCCACTCTCCTCCCTACTAGAGAGCTAGTTGGTCTCTAGTAGTTTTATGGGCAATATTGCCCTCTGGTGGCTTGAAAATTTCAAGTTGGCCAATTGTCCATGTAAGATATATCTCCATTAACATTTGAAAATTATTAGTAAAAAATTAACTTTCAACAGAATTTAAATATTTGAAATATTATTTTAATTTATCAGTGAGTAAAATTTTAAAATTATGGCCATTATTTTAGGTAGATTCAAATAAGTTAACAGAATGTCACAGACTAATTGTACTATAAAATTGGAAAAGTTCTAGGAAATGCTTTATTCTATAAGAAGAAAACCCAAGCTCCAGAGTCTTAATTTTTGACAGATACAAAATGACAAAAGTGATACATAATCAACCTAGTGTAAGATTAGAGCATCATAATTGGAGAAGATCCCACTGATTTTCATGTTTCCCATCATTAATCTTACTTTGAATATTTATTTCTAGTCTACATATCTTTTGTGAAGGGGAAGTGGAGAAATAGAGTGAGGACAATTTAAAAGTTATCATGAAGTTTTACATTTCAGATCAGATATCAAATTTTAGGGGAAAAACAGCTTTTATTTCATTAATCCAGTAATATTTTGATGAAGCAAAGCCAAAAAAAAAAAAAAAAAGCCTAACAGAGAGATATAGAACCTAACATTGAAATAAGAATGCAATTGGGTGGTTTACAGTAGTGTTATTAAAGATCCCCATAAAAATTATACAATTGTCCTTTTGGATTTTTACCAAACAGATCATGTTTAATGACCACTGTCAAAATGTTAAATTTAAGATACGGTTGTTAACTTGGATGTCTGGTAATTTTTTATTTGTTACCCTACCATGCCCCCTTGTGACAGATAAAAAGAGGTTTAATTTCTGTCTGAGAAAAATTATGTCTATTTTTTGGCCATTAAAGCAGTGATTTTTAAAAAAATGTATGAGCATATATTCCTTATTGAAACTTTTGCTAAAACGTATTATTTCCTATGCTCATTTAGTAAAAATGTACTCAATCTAAAAAAAAAAATCACTCAGTTAAAAGAATTAGCAAGAAAGACCTATATATTTCCAGAGACGGATTCTAACAAAATATACTTTTTGTTAGCTTCACTATCGGAGATTCGGAAACAACACTGCAAATATCTAAGAAAAAAAAATAATATAAATAGTGAACTTAAAAAAATTCTAATTATTTGTTTAACACTGGTAAATCAGTTCTTAGCTACTTCTGATTTTTGAACTTGCCCCAAACATTTCAGAAACTTTTATTATTCTTAAAACAGCTATTTAAATACTGTTTGCTGATACTGTTGAAGATGAATAGAAATATGTCAAAACAATAAAAAAGTTCATCAAATTTACTGTACTGGATATCACTTCCCCAGGACTGAGAGTCTCACTGTTATTAATGGTTTGAGTTACTCTTTTTCTGGATAACCACCTCAAAGTATTCAGTTCACAGAGCCCTGATGAACTTTAATAGAGGTTTACAAAATAAGTGTGGCAGGTGCAAAGTAAGTAGACAAACAGAGCATATATTTACATTTTCTTTAAAAATGCTAAAAATTTCAATATTTTAAACCTGACAAACTTTCAGTGCAAAATTAGTTATCTCAAAAAAATAAAATTAAGATATCACAACACTAATATAACACCAAAAAAAGATAGTTGAACATTTGTGAATACGAAAATGAATCATCAATATTTTATCAATGGCTAGTAAATGGGCTGTATCAACAAATTTTAGTTATTCATTGGAAACCAACAGCATTTTGATTATTTTTTTTAATTAAATGCATATATAGTATATATTTCTTAGAATTGTACTGACCTGAATAAAAATAATAAATAGAAAAATTAATATATCAATAAGATAAAAAAGAAAACTTCTTTGTATGCTTACCTAACCTAAAACTATAGGATAAATATAGATTCCTTGCTCTTTTCAGGGATAATAGTACTTTTATGGAAACATTTCATGGATGTTAAGATCTTTATAAAAGGAAATGATGAGCAAAAGAAACTCCAAACATTTTTAAAAAAAAAGTCCTGTTACTTATATTAAAGCTTATGTGTTCAGGAATAAATATTTATAAAGTTATGAGTAAATGCAAAGTTATATGCAATATGCAAATAATTTTAAACAGTTTTAACTATAGACACAAAGTCATAATAACCTGCTATTTCTTGCCCTGACACCTATAAACTACTCCACATATTAATTGATATTAAAATGATTAAAGATATCCAACGAAAGACAAATGATTTGAAGAATTAGCCTGACAAGCAGTATAGAAAAAAAGATGCCTTTGAACAATTACCAAGTTCTGCATAATCATGAAAGATACATATCATTGTGCTCCTTTTCCAAAGTGTCAAGTTGTGAAGTCTTTTTAAGCTAATACTCATGGAACTGATGAATTTATACAAATAGTTTATTGAGTAAACAAGGAACTTAAAACCACACAAAGGAATAAGCACATGAAGCAGACGCTCTTTAGAATCAACTTTTGCCAAAATAAACCAGGATTAAATGTAGAAATAAATTACAGCATCGTTTTCAGAGCAAGATAGATAAAATAATGAATAGCAAAATAGATAAGAAACAGGAGAAAGGTAAAAATAGAATTTAAGAGTATAACAAATTATTTAATGTAATAACATAATTTACTCTAAGTTTTCTTGGTTCGGGGGGAAATCATTACCTTAGACATACTCACATCTGTGCATTTCATTTCTGTTCTAATTAAATGCAACTTGGTAAAATATATTTTAAAAGAATGTATCTTCAATATCAAACACACAGTTATTATTCAAAGAGCATTGGTTACCTACCCAATTTTTTCCTTAATTTCTTTGATTTCATTTTCTGTGCTCTCTTCAGCATTTGCTGAGCAGTAGAAATATCTTTAAAGCCCCTAGTTAAAGATTAAATAAAGAAAAAACAAATATTCAGATAATATTTATACATGCATATACATTTAAATATACCTATCTGTATCATATTAAAATGAATTTGGATACTCATTTAAGAATCTGTAATTTAACAGATATTTAGTTTCTTAAAATCAGAAAAAAGCAATCTTGAAATCTTGAAAAATATCAGCCTTGGACATTTAAAAGTCTTTCAATTTTAAAAGTCTCAATATTTTAGTGTAAAGTAGACTACATACCATTCTTCTGAAATTTTTTCCTCCTTTTCAGATTTTAGCAAACTCTTTCTGCTGGCCTTTGATTCAGGTGACTGAGATAAAATTCTATTTTCTGATCTGGCAATAGAAAAATACCACACAACTGAATCAACACAAGTATATAAGCACTTTTTAAAACTACAAGCGTTTTTATGTTGTCTCAAACTTGAAAATAAAATCCATTTAAGTTACACAAAAGCTTTATCTTGAAAAGCAATAAATGTCTGCCATTAATTTAAAATGTTTACATTTCAATTACTTGAAGCATATTTCAATCCTTTTGTTGAAAGAAATGCAGCACTGGAATTTTTATTCTAATCCTTATCTCTACCTATATAGCTGTATTTAAAAATCTACTTGTTTACAACAATTAATTACATTATTTTAATGACGCTTAAGTTTTGCAGTTGCTTGAATGAATCTACCTTACACATTTTTCGTACACTGAAAACTACATAAAATCATTACATCTTTACACTAAATGTTCTTCCATCTTCTAAACAAATAAACTTGCTGCTATTTTCATTATTTTATTACTTTTGTAAGGAGTATAGTATTCTTCATAGGTATGCCATGCACAGGTTGATCTTCTAAAAGAATAATTCAGCTTACCTGCCATTAAACTGTGTGTGTTCCGATGAAAACGCATTTTCTTTTTCATTACATAACCATGCTTGAGCTGGGTGACTTGGTAAATTAAGTGAAGTGTCATCATAATTTAAGGTTCCAGAGAACTTATCAGAAAAAAATATGCACATGAATATAAAATAAATTGAAAAATTCTAGCATTTATATCATATTACTCTGATGCATGGCACAAAGTAGCCTTATAAGGGACACTCATATAAAACTTGAAAATTAAAATAAAATTTATGGAATACACATATGAACATCTTTTGTTATAGAGACAAGGAATACATTTTTTGGTATAGTTCGCCTATACAAAATGATTAATGGCAAAGATCTTTTAAAAAATCTCAGGAAACCAAAACTTCAAAGATTATCAAATAAATAGCAGATATTGCAGTCCATTGACCTCTGACTAAAAATCTTCAGCTGTTACCCTCTTAATGCATATTTTTATATTTTTAAAGTGCTTTCAACTAATGATTTTAGTCAACTGCCAACTATGCAGCTGAAGTGTATCATTTTTTTTTTTTTGCTACTGTGAAATTAAGTGTTGAAAGAAATCCAAAATAAAGAAAAAAATTAGGAGCAAATGAAAGAAAAGCTACATGAATAATTACATCTGGGGATGAGGAGGAAGTCAGAGGCTTCTAAAAGTAATTATGTTTTTCAAGTCAATAAATTGTATTATTAATCACTGCTGCATAGCACAACCTTAAAAAATGAGCACAGATTGAGCACTGAGAGGTCTCCATGACATGTTACCTTTGGCCAGTGCAGCTGGCTGGGGAGAAGCTGTGTTTGTGAAGGGAAGCGGGCGGAATCGAAAGCTGGCCATTCTTTTTCTAAGGCAGCCTGCACAAATAAAACATCGAGGTACATAATTTAGCTTGCATAACTTTCACAAGAAGTCTTTAAATTGTCTTATATACTACAAAAGTTACAAAAGTATATCAGAATTTTTATTTACAGGAAAATTTGCTACTTGCTATTGTGAGATGTTATGCATCTGTTTAATGCAATGATTCTTAAAAACAGACAATTTTTTTTTTTAATCCTCAGTGGGATAAAGTGAGAACTCGAGTATTCAAGTGCTCTAAAAAATAAGAGAGGTGTGAATGGTTCAGTGTATTTAACTGTTTGATAACTATGATTCTGAGCCAACTCTAGATGCAATTGAGGGCATTAATCTATTAACTCTTTATAATATAAATCATATTTTTCATTAAATCTTACTATGGAAAATTAAAGTATTTTAACACATTAGTATCAGTTTTTCTATTAACATTTCTATGATAACTTTTACTTAATTTTTTTCCAAAATTTCACAAATCTTCTTACTGGGTGGAAAAAACAATTTTATGGCAATATAAGAAACATGGTTATTAGTATTATATTCTCTAATTCAAGTGTTTGAAAGATAAAAATATAAATTTTGAAAAGATCCTATTTTAAATTCCTTCACACTATCTTCAAACATCTTTATTCCATTTATGTAATTCCCAAATTTATTTTATCTTCGTACAGTGGAACTATACCAGTTATGCTAGTTTGTATAACATGGGATATAATTATCTAAATTTTATTTGCTTGGATTCTCTAATATGATTGAGAATAAACTTCCATGGTTCTATAATGTTTTTTGAACCTTTATAAAAAAAAGCATGATCAGAATACCAATAAACTTGTTTTTTAAAAGGTTCTAAAATGATCAGACATATTTATGATTTAAAAACTAGAATGATTATATTCTAAGGAGATTCAGTGCAGTTTTCCTTTTATATGATTTCGATGTTTCTTAACTATCACTTGAATGACCATTCATTGGGAAGGCAAGACTAAGACATCCCAACTACAGGTTAGCAGTGTAATGATAGACTTATTTATAGAATTTAATGTTGGGAAACCTAACCAAAGTCATGTTATTTGATGTAAATAGGACACCTCTACTTAGTTAGTTGTTAGACAGGTAGATTGTCCAATTCCATCTAGTCAGAGGTTATTAACATATATATCACAGCTATATATCAGTTATATCTGGTTTAAAAATATATATTTGGTTTAAGAATGCGAGTTGATGCAAAAGTACAAACAGGATTCAGGTTTCAGATTTTAGTTCTTTCTTTTGAATGACAAATAAAAGAAAATCCAGATCTATTTCAGGAAAGATCAAGACCTACAGTATTATCAGCTATCATCAAATTAGTATTCTCACTATTCTGAAAAATGCTAACGTGAAGAGAAGATGTGACAATGTAGACACAATATTATAAAAGGTAATATGCTAGCTGACCCTGGGAAGATGGCAGATAAGGAAACACCAAGAACCTGTCTCCCTACCTGGACAACAACTGTACTGGCAGAATCTGTCTGCTGTAGCGATTTTGGAACTCCGGAGTCTACTGAAGGCTCCTAACTTCCAGGGGAAGAACTGCGTAGTAAATTGTGGTTAATTTTGGTCAGCTTCAGCTCTTAGCACAGTAGCAGCTATCTATCTTCCACTCCCCAGCCCTCAGGCAGGCAGCTGTTCATGGGTTTCTGGAGTCCTTTGCACACAGCCTGTGGGAGTCAGGAATGACAATGAGGACTCTGTCCTCCAAATATTGGGATCTGTACTTTAATTGCTGATTGTTTCTTCTGATTACAGAGGTGCAAAGAGGTGCAAAGAGCCTTTGTTGCTGCACCTCCTCTATTGTTGTAAGCCCAACCCCCCTCACCCCACACACACTCACTAGCAGCTAAGTGATTTCCAGAGGATTTAAAGAGCTGATGTCTTTTTCCCTGCCCCTTCATTTTTCTCTTTTTCTTTTTTGGAAGCCAGACATTAAAGACTAGGGTATTCATTAAAAATCTTCTAGAAGCATAAAAAATATTTAATATAAAATGCTAAAGAAACTTTTAGCAATTATATAATCATAACCAAATAATGTTATCAAAACTAATGATTTATGTGTTCAAGCTCATTAGTATCAAGTGTATTTGGCAGTACTTAGGATGTTGAGGAAAAAAAATCTCAAAATTTCAGGAAGAATTGGCCAAGGCTATAAATATACTACTGTTTTAAAAATGTATATTAATATATCATGCTTAGCACTGGATATTTATAGAAATGTCAGTTGTTGCTTAAGAAAACCTTCTATTCAGATATTCTTTAATTTACAACTGAGGACCTGGACAGCTGTCTGGTTACTTGAATACTATTATCAAACTTACTTATATATTAAAAATGAAGTTGAACTTAGAGAAATTTACAACTGTGTGTTCACAATTGAGCATTTGATCAGATATACATATATTTGGTTTTTGAGGATTAATTATTATTCTATAATCCAACTTTGAGAGAGTAGAAAATAAGGCTGTCAGAAAGAGGACTTACAAATAACATTCATGTTTATTTGTATTATGTATATACAAACATTTTCATTCAATCTAGTGTAATGCTTTAATTTAACACATGACACTAGGATCAGACTTGCCCTAAACTATAAATCAGAGTAGAACAAATTCTAGAAATTCTAAATGCAGTGACTTGATTTTTTTTATCTACTCCCTTCATGGCCGCCTACCCTACCCCAACACTTTCCTCTTCTTTTGCCCAAGTTGATTCTTGCTATCCCCCCACCAATTTTTTCTAACACTTTTTGACAACTTCTGTAGCATCTCAAAATCCTTACAGTTTGGAACCTTAGCTCATCCTGAATCACAAATCTCACTTTCTAAACCCTCCCATTCATCATTATGCAAAAGCATAGCTTCCCTAATTACTGGAGATGGTTCTATCCCAGGCAGGCCTCTTTTTCACTTCCTTTTCGCCTTTTCTGTGGCCTATACTTTAGGTTTGTTTGTTTCTTTTCCCACAATGCACTATAATATGCAATAATCTGTGATGTTCACTTGAGATAGTGATCAAACATGAACTCTAGAGCTACAAGTTGCCCAGCTTTGTGCATTTTGCCTCTTTCTCAAAAATTATTCCTGTGTACTTATTGAATTTGACTTTGGTCTTAAACAAAACAAAAAAAAACAAAGTGTGACTTAGTGGCTTTCTGTATTTATGCTATATTAGCTTTTCTCATCTCTGGTTTAGGGGCTCATAAGAGGATTGGTTGTTTAGGTTTCAAGACTATTTCATTGATTCTTTGTGTGTTGGCTTCTAAAGAGCATATGTAAAAGAGAAAATCAACTGTTAAATTGTCAATCAGTAAAAATATCAACTTTATAGAATACTTTATAATGTAAAATTTCTAAAATGAAAGTGCCAACAGGGCTGGCCAAGTGGCTCAGTTGGTTAAGAGCTTGCTCAAGAGTGAGAGCTGAGCTCTGAGCAAAGGCGGTTCGATGCCAGCCTGAGCTGAAGTTGCCGTTGAGCTGTCAACAGGTGGCAGGATGGCTCAGCTAAAAAAAAAAAAAAAAAAAAAAAAGTGCCAACATACATCACTAATCCACATCAGACCTAATGCACATATTATTTTAGATATTTATTACATTACCAATATTTCATGACAAAGTGGCAAAAATTCCCCACAAAGGAGATTGAGACTTAGGCTCATTCTTCTGCTAAACTTCTGCTAAAAAAATTCTCTTTAAAAAGGTTATGTACTGTGGACTCAATAACCAAGAAAATGTATTCATCACTATTTCAGAGGTTCATTATGAGTAGTACATGTTAGGTGCTTAGTGCTGGGAGATAATTCTCCATGGTTCTACATTTCTGCATGTTTTGTGACAGGTTTTTTTTCCAGACAATCTTTTTCAGGATATTTGTACAGCTAACAGCCTGGGAAGATAAAAGGTAGTGTTTCCCCTATCTTGGCACTATGTGACCCAGACTCATGAGGAGTGGGGCATACTGATTCAACTGATGGGGCTTGGACATGGCTTACAGTGGAGGGAGGAGCTAAAGGTATCTTGTTAGTGAGTCCTTTAGGCCAATTCAGTGTGTCGTTGTTGTTTCTGAGTGTACAGTAGACATTGACCTGTTACATATTTTACTCTTCTATCCCATAGCTTCTGGCAGGAATTATCCCAACAGGGGAAAGTTGCAGGTAGAGAAGCACTAGTGTGATAAATTCTCATGTGATCTGTCACCTGTGGGACAACCACTGAGTCAGGATTTAGTGCCAGTGCCCCTACCTTCCGATGTCCAAAGCTTTCACTATATAGACAATATCCTGTTGGTTGGATGTGAATTGTATCTCAATTAAAAAAGCCTTTAGTTTCAGGTGTCCTGATTAAGGTGAGTATTACACACAATTCTGTATTCAGGGGCTGGCTGATAAAATGGAACAGAATTGTGGGGCCTTCTGAGGTCTGTGCATCAAGTAGTTTCTTGGAACCTGACTATGTGAGAGAATGTACAATGTTCACTCTCTCCAGCAGCCAAGGAAAAACTACTGTCTCTTCAGCCTTTCTCAACAAAAGGGATGCAATGTCTTCTCAGACCCTTTCGGTTGTGGAAATAATATGATTCTCTGTGACTGATGATTTTTGCCAATTGGAGCCTCAGGCTTCTACCTAGAGGCATTCTTTGTGATTTTGGATTTGTGGCCTCTCCGACACAGATACCATGCATATTCCTATTGAAAACCAACTATTACCTTCCTGCTGGATTATGCTAAATGCTAAATGATTGACCCATGAAAGCCTTGTGACTCTCTGGCCTGATAGCCCCAGTTTGGGGTGGAACAACTCAGATTCAATGACTAACAAGGTACAAAGAAAAGGAATAGCCAGCCTGGGCCTAGTGGCATCATGGTTTCACATGAAAAAGTGGAAGCTGTACTTCTCAGAGAATCTTTATCTCCACTTTGTAACCTGATCCAAAATTGCTGGCTTGGAGGGACCTTTTATGTGCTGGGGCCTGGTTCAGGTATGATTCAGCTAAGCTGAAGCAAACCAAACTTGTATGGTAGCCAATGGCCTCACAGTTTGATCTGTCACTTGGAAAACTACAGACTTGTTGACTAAAGACACTCTGTTTGGGGCTTTCACATCGGGGAAGCAAACCCCAGCTGCATAAAGGACTGTTTGATTACTCATATGGATGTCCATGATAAGGGCCCATTCCTGATGACACAAATAGAATCAGGTCACTGATTGGGTCTGATTCTGTTTCTGATGTGGAGGCTACCAACACATGCCAGACTTGTGACTTGTGCAAAATTGTCCTATTTGTCTCATGGTGGATGAGGTCCCATTCCATGGATCCTTGCCTCTACCTACTCTTGGAAATTTAACTGCTTTCTAGCCTCGATTTCATACCACTGTTAATACCTTTTCAGATTATGCATCAGCCGACTTTGGTCATATAGCTGTGGCCCTTGAAATGTTGCATAATTTTTCAGTTTTTTGGATTGGAGTCTGACAGTTATGTTTGTTTTATCAGAAAAGCTACTCAACAATGGACTAATAGTCTGATCCTACCACTCTTACTTCTGTCCACACAAATCAATAAGGTAGTTTGATCAGTTAATCTCCAGAAAGGGACTGACCCTTGCAGCTACTTCCTAAGTGTTGATGAGTAAAAACACATGGAAGGGACTCCAGATCTATTTTGACAACACAGGATTCTATCCTGCACATGATGAATATTTATTTTCCCAACAGCAAGTCCGAGGCCAGCAGGACTAACACATCTCATGGTGCAGCCTGGCCAAAGGGGGCTCGGGATATACAAACTTAATCCTTGTTACATTTAGAAAAGTGCATTTGTTCCTCTTGTTCCTGACCCTTCCAGAGGAAAGGTCTAGGTGTGAGTAGAGAATAGACAGGGGAAAAGGTGGAGTTATAGCTAAATGAAATGGAACACACTCTGACTTAAGGAGGTAGATGGAGAACAAGAGCTTGGTACCTTTGACAGGAACACCTTAGATTCTGAGAGGTTTAGGGAAGAGAGGGATATGAATGACCTTTTGTCCTTCAGAACTACCCCTGAAGCCTTCCTTCTTCCTCAAGAAAAATGCCCTGGAGGGCTCTCCCAAACTGCTGCAAGTAACTTAAATTTCACTTATTGTTAGATCTGTCATCCCCATCCAGGAGACTGTGAACTATAATTTATAGTCATTTTCCTTAAATTCAATGAGAAGTCTATCACGACAGCAGGGGACAGCCTGACAGCAGGGAGAGAGCACAGATCCTGCACCTCCCATGTCAATTATTTCCTGATGTTATCCCCACCCTGATTCTTGGTCATTCCAGGGAGTGCAGAAATGCCACCCGGAAGGTGTCCTGCTCATAAATCACCTTTGAGTGTTTAAGAAAATACCACCATAGTCCTGGAAAGTATTTAAGTCAGCCTCAACTCACCAGTCAGCGTTGTTTTAGATGGTACAACTGCCTTAACCTTCCTTCTTGAGGGCCAAGAAGAAGTCTGTATATGAGAGAATACTTGCAGCTATAACCTGGATGAAAGCCTCAAATCTAGCCAGAAGGTAAATACAGAAACTTAAAGGGAAAAAAACACAAGGGATATTAATAGTAACTTTAATGAAATGCATCATGAGGATAGCCTAATGGTTTTTGTCCCAGCCCCTGTCAGTTATTCAGAGTGACCAGTGGAGTAGCTATTTATGGGAAAATTTGCCATGTAGACACAAGGGGTAGATATTGTTGGGAGACAATTTTCCACTGGTCTCTAACATTTCTGCATTACTTAATGGCAGCTTTTGCTCTGAACTGTCTTTTCAAAGATGTTAATACAGCTAACAGACATGGAAGATGGAGACAGTCTCTTAGATGGAGAAGTCAAAACGTGTTTGTTGTTTAATATCATAAAGATACTGGCTTTTTCTGGAGCTTAAGATGGGAAGAATTGCTAGCAGCCCTTTAAGAAACATGGTTTTCCTAGGCTCAGGACTTCTATAGGAGAAATTCTTCAGATTTCTTCCTGTGGAACTTGGACGCTAAGAAGAACTTCTATGAATGTGACTCTCCTGCAACCTGATGTAACAAGTAATAATGTCTCAGATCTTCTGCCAGCATCCATGAAAGTGTGGCAGCTTAATTTGTTAGGCTGAATGCATGATAAAAATCTCAGATCCCTTAAGGTTAATTTAAGTTAATCTTAAATTAAGTTAAGGTAAACCATATTTAATAAAACTAAAACAAATTGACTCTTGGTTATTCGTGTCTCCTTGGTTAACCATTTCTTAAATGCAATCGCATTTCAGAAAGGCAGAAAGCCAAAACAAAAAATTCATAGCAGATTGATCCCGACTTTTGGATCCAGCCTAGTTTATTAAGACAGTTTTATATTTACTTTTCTAAGAAATTGTAATTCAATGCAAATATCCAAATATATTTCTATCATGCCCTAAATTTGGGTCCATGTTATAACTGTCCATGTACCTATCCCAGCTCCAAGTGTGGTGTCTGCCATAATCTAGGCATTCAGCATTTTGTTGGCTGGAAGGGAAAAAATAAGTTTGGATACACGTTATAGGATTACAGTGATAGTTTTTAAAGAAAAGTGAAGTATGGACTGAATCCAAAGGCAACTATTTTTATTACCTAAATAAATGATAAAAGGGAAGTCCTGGTTAGATAAGTCTTATACTTATAAACGGGAAACCTAAAAAAGAAATAAGAAAATACAGGGGCACTTTATTAATTTGACTATGTAAGCTGAAATTGTAAGATAATTTTAAAATAAAGTGACAGCAATTGAAAGGGGTAAAAAAATGTGAAAAGAAGGCAAAGCAATAATGCCTTCCTAATTGGTACTTGGCTTTAATTCTTAGAAATTGTTAAAGAAAAAAGAAAAAAAAAAAGAATACAAGGGGCCGGCCGAGTGGCTCAGTTGAAGAGCTCGCTCAGGAGTGCGAGCTGAGCTCTGAGCAACAGCGGTTTGATGCCAGCCCAAGCTGAGTTGCCAACAGGTGGCAGGATGGCTCAGCTAAAAAAAAAAAAAAAAAGAATACAATATCACAATATCTAGGAATAAGCTTATCAAAGGATGTGAAGGACCTATACACTGAAAACTATAAGACAGTATTAAAAGAAACTGAAGGAGACACGCAAAGAGATGGGAAGATAGTCCAAACTCATGGATTGGAAGAATGAACATAGTTAAAATTGACATATTATGCAAAGCATTATACAGATTTAATGCAATCCCTATCAAAATCACAATGGCATTTTAAAAAAGAAATAGAACAAAAAATTATCAGATTTATATGAAATCAAAAAAGACCCCAAATACAAAGAATTCCTGAGAAAAATGAATAAGGCCAGAGTACACACTCCCTGACATCAATTTATACTACAAAGCAACACTACTCAAAATAGCATGGTATTGGCAGAAACAGACATACAGACCAATGGAATAGAATTGAAAACCCAGAAATATATATATATATATATATATATATATATATATATATATATATATACACATATACACACACACACACACACACACACAGATAATTTTCACCAAAGGAGCTAAAACATAAAATGGAGAAAAGTAGTCCTCTTCAATAAATGGTGCTGAGAAAATTGGAAAGCCACTAGCAAAAGAATAAAACTAACTAGCCTGCTATCTGTCACCATACACCAAAATTAACTCAAAATGGATCAACAACCTAAATGTAAGAACTGAAATAATAAGTTGCATAGAAGAAAGCATAGGTACTAAACTTATGGACCTTGGGTTCAGAGAGGATTTTATGAATTTGACCTCAAAGGGAAGTAAAAGCAAAAAAAAATGAATGGGATTATATCCAAAAACTTCTTTACAGCAAAAGAAATCATCAACAAAACAAAGAGGCAACCAACCAAATGGAAGAAGATATTTGCAAACAACACCTCTGATAAGGGGCTAATATCCATAATATATAAAGAGCTCATACAACACAATAACACAAAAAACAAACAATCCAATTAAAAAGATGGGCAGAGGACCTAAACAGACACTTCTGCAAAGTGGACAAATGGCAAATAGACATATGAAAAGATGCTCTACTTCACTAACTATTAGAGGAATGCAAATCTAAACCACAATGAGATACCACCTCGCACCTGTTAGAATGGATATCATCAGCAAAACAAGTAATAACAAGTATTGGAGAGGCTGTGGAGAAAAAGGAATCCTCATATACTGCTGATGGGAGTGAAAATTGGTGCAGCCAGTATGAAAAGCAATACGGAGGTTCCACAAAAAATTTAGAATAGAATTACCATATAGCTCAGCAATCCCTCTTCTGGGTATCAACCCCCAAAATCTGAAATTATTTATTTGTAAAGATATATACACTCCTATGTTCACTGCAGTATCACTCATGGTGGCCAAGACATGGAAACAACCGAAGTGTCCTTTGATAGATAATTGGATAAAGAAGATGTGTTACACATACACAATGGAATATACTTGGCCATAAGAAAAGGTGAAATACTGCCATGTGACAACATGGATGGATCTTCAGATTATCATGCTAAGAGAAAGAATTCAGAAGGAAAAAGTCAAGAACCATATGATTTCACTCATATCTTCAATATAAAACTGAAAGCAACAAAGGAAGAAGACAAACAAGCAAAAACTCATAGACACAGACAACAGTTTAGTGATTATCTGAGGGTAAGCGGGGAGGGAGAATGATAGAAGAGGGTAAAGAGGGTCAAATATATGGTGATGGAAGGAGACTTGACTTTGGTGATAAACACACAATGTAATGTATAGATGATATATTATAGAATTATACACTTGAAACCTGTTTAATTTTACTAACTAGTGTCACCCCAATAATTTTAGTTAAAAAACTCTTAGCTCTAAAGAATAAGCTCTTCACTGCAAACAGAGTCATCCACTTAAAACAAAAATGTTACTCCCTTGATGAAAACCCAACGATAAGTTTTTTTCTCTGAATCATGGGAGGGGTAGTTGAGGGATGGGGGAAAGGGTGAAGGGATTAAAAAGTACAAATTGGTAGTCACAAAATAGCCATGGGGATGTGAAATACAGTATTGTGAATATAATCAATAATGTTATAAAAATCATATAGTGTGTCAGATGGGTACTGGACTTATCGAGGGTATCACTTCATAGATCATGTAGAAGCCTGACCACTGTGCTGTACACCTAAAGTTGAAGTAGAATAATATTGAATGCCAACTATAATTTATATATACACTATAACTATAATTAAATATATATATAATATATATATGTATATATATATATATACACACACACACACACAATCACCGGATGTAAGTATAGCATAGGGAATATAGTCAACGATATTGTAACAGCTATATATGATGTCAGAGGGGCAGTAGACTTGGGGGGATTATCTCTCTGTGAGGGGTGTAAATGTTCTAATCATTATGTTGTTTTGTACACCTGAAACTAATATAATAAAAAAAGAATTGGGCCAGCCGAGTGGAGCTGGCTTGGGATGCCAGCAGCCCTGGTTTGGATCCCACATATGAGGGCCAGTGATGCTGCTCTCAAAAAAAAAAAAAAGAATGATAATTTTCTATCGCATTTGAAATAAAATCCAAAATTTTTGACATTATATCCTAGGCTTTACTTACATGTGGAATGATCTTTGGCCATTTTCTGTCTCTTTCTTATTTCTGATTTTCCCCCACTACCAATCATATCTACCTGTGGTAAACTTTATGTTCCTTTAAAATACTAATGGAGTTCCTGTGGTAAGGCTTTCATACTTGTCTCATACATATCCCAGGGAAATATTACCTTGTGGCTATTCCTTCACTTTATTTTCACATCTCTATTAAAATATTATACCTTATGCAGACATTCCCTGATCTTCCGATCAGATTCTATGCTCTATTTCTTAAACTTCCTTGTTTTATAGAAATTCTTTTTTTTTTTTTTTTTTTTTTTGAGGGCAGTGTCACTTGCCTTCATATGTGGGACCAAACCGAACTGGGGCCACTGACTTCCCAAGCCAGCGCTTAACCACCACGCCATTCGGCCGGCCCTATAGTAATTTTTAATACCTTATAGTGTTTTGTTGATTTATATATTTATTCCCTGTCACCTCAAATTAAATGTAAGCTTTGTGAAGTCAGGAATGTCACTTCTCTTTTTCATTGTGGTGAAAACAATGTTTGGAACATTTAAGATAATCATTGACTTGAAATATTAATTTATAAACATTCCATTCTGTTTTAGTTTTAATTAGAATTACGATCCTCCTGAGAACATCTATAGACATTGGATTAAAAAAAAATAAAAGAGTGGAAGGCACTCAAAAACAAAATAGTCAGAAATTAAAGAGTCAAAATCCCAGAGAGTAGAGTTGCATGCTGATGTAAATCCTATATTTTCCTTCATATTTTCCTTCAGGAAAATTTCCCAGTTTTGTTAATGGGAAAGAGAAGCCCAACAGAAATCTGAGGCATGCTTATAGCAGTCTCACTGGGATGAAGAGACAGAGGTTGAAGTGCAGGGATGCTAAGGCAGCTAGGATTGAAGGAACAAGATCCCCAGGAGTAGAGAACCAGAGAAATGTGAGCACAGTCATGTACAATATTTCCCTTCATGTGCTTGCCAATTCAAAGTAGTACATGTGTAGGAGAGATTCCTTAAGTCAAAGTTATTACAACAGCTGGGGTATTATAAAGCTAAGAAGAAATTTTTTCAGTCCAAAATTTTCCAAATTTTTTGGAGAAAGGGATTAGAATTCAGGGACAGAATGAAGATAGCCTGATAAATAGCTCACTTTCAGTAGAGATACCACATTGGTGTAGCCTTTAGAGAAACCAGAAATAGATCATCCCTAATTGTCACATTATAGCCTGCCTGTCTGCCCCCATGCACCTCTCCATAAAGACAGACCATTACTTCAATTCTATGCTTACTGTATATATCCCTATTTGGCGCTGAAGGATGGCTGGTTAGTCAATGACGGGTAAGATCCCTCAAGGGAGGGGTGACCTAAGCCAGACATGGCTGGGAGGGTGCCAATAGGAGGAATCATGAGTTGACAGAAATAGGGCATGAATCCTTTGCTTCAGGATCTGGCAGCCTGCCTGTGAAAAGACCTATTGATGTGATAATATCTGTCCTCCTTGCATTCTTATCAGTAAGCCTTGGCAGAGGGGATTCTGCCTCTTAAGAAATGCATGACAATAGCCTCATGGGCCCTCTGGTAATAGTAGCTTGCAGATGTGGGTGATTTGACACTGAGCTACATTTTTGGGTGTGCAACACACAGATCCCAGAAGTTACATTGATCCTGGCTTATATGTAAGATAATAAAAGGAGCAGTTAGGCCCAATTTGGGGCTTCCTGTCCATGAGGCAGAGGTCCCCTGGCCCTGATCTGCTTTCTCTCTTATCTTGTGTCTCTCTATCTTTCTTAAACTTTCACCATCCCTTCTTCACTCCCACCTACCCTGTCATGCAGGACGCCTAATGAAGCTTGAAGCCTCAAAATGATCTCTCACTATATAATATCTGTCTGCCAGAATATTATTAAATCCTCTTTAGAGAAAGAAAACATGTTCCAAGGTATTACATATTATACATATATGTCTGATATATCATCAAAAATTAAATGCTAAGAAAAAGAATCAACTGACTCAAAATACAAGAGATAAACAGTCAATGGATATAAACCCACAAATGATCCAGGTGTTGCCATTAACTGGAAAAGTTTTGAAAGTACTATATTAGTGTTCAGGCTCCCAGTCAAGATGGCGAAATAGGTATACACTCTACTCTTTTCTCCCTTGACAACCATAAAATTATAACTAAACTACAGAACAACTATCCTTGAGAATTGCCTGAAGCCCAGCTAAACAGAAATTCTGTACCTAATGATATACAGAGGAAGTAACAGGTAAGAGGGGCAAAGATGCAGATTGGGCTGGCCCCACACCCACGTGTGGTGGTTAAAAATAGGGAGGGATATCCAGGCTGTGGAGGTGCCCCGAGGAACAAATGGTCCCAGCCACGCACCAGGCTCCCCAGCCTAGGGTTCCAGTGCTGGGAAGAGAAAACTCCATTACTCTGAAAACCAGTAGAGATTGTGGCTGAGATAGAGGGAAGCTGGAGCTCCAGTTGTTCATATTAAAGGGCCCACACATGGACTTACTCAGTAACAGATTCACTCACTCTGAGCTCCAGCATTGGGGCAGCATCTCAAAAGGCATCAGGGGCATACGGCAAAGAACTGAATTGCCTGGCTTCAGGAGAGGGCTGGAGGGGCAGCTTTCTCCCAGACAGCAGTGCTGGCTGAAGGCATTGTTCCATTGTTGAGCCCTCCCCCATCCCAGCGTGCAGACTTAGGTGGGCCTCATATCTGAGTCTCCCTCAACCTGGCTAATACGGTTCACCCTGCCCTAGTAATTCTTGGAGACCCCACCACATCACTTGTGGACCCACCCAAGCTGCTTCCAGAGACCTTTCCATACAAACAACCTGTCTTAACTCATGGTGCAGGCTTTCCCAAAATATCTCAAAAGTTCACAAAACCCAAACAAACAGGATCTGTCCTCTGCATGTCCCGTACCTCTTGCTAAGCAGCTTCAAGCGTGGCACTAGTGGCAGCTGTCTTCAGTTCACAGCTTAGCTACTCCTAGGCACCTCCAAGCCCAGCACAAGTGATGACCATCTGCAGATCACTTTGTAGCTCATACCAAGGGCAGGGCACAGGCAGCAGCTGATCTTGGCCTGCATTAGAGCCCCTCTCAAGAGGCTCCAGAACCAACACACCCAGTGGCCAGCTTCAGACCACACCAGAGAATCGTCCAATCACCTCCACAAATGACACACCCAAAGGGCAGAATCATTAGGCACCAGAGTCCTGCTAAATTAAATCCTGCTCCATAGGGTCAGCCCTGAACAACAGTTCCTCCACTGTAGTCACAGCTAGTCCTCTCCAACAATAATTCTAAGGGTCACTCCCTCCTACTGATGTCTAAACAGCATGCAAGGCTCAACCACAACAGGAGGGCACACACAACCCACACAAGGGACACACCTGGAGCACCTGGCTCAGATGACCAGGGAAACTGCACCATGGCGCCCCACAGCACATCTAGTACATAAGTCCACTCTAAGAGCAGGAGACATAGCAGCTCTACCTAATACATTTAAACAAACATAGGAAGGTGCCAAAATGAGGAGACAAAGAAACATGTCCCAAATAAAGATCAGAGCAAAGCTACAGAAAAAGGACTAAACAAAATGGAGACAAGAAATCTATCAGATGCAGCGTTCAAAACACTGATTTTAAAGATGCTCAAGGAACTCAGGGAGAATTTCAACAAAGAGATAGGAAACATAAAAATGGAGATAGAGGGCTGACCGAGTGATGTGATGGTTAAGTGCTGGCTTGGGAAGCCAGTGGCCCCGGTTCGGGTCCCACATATGAGGGCCAGTGACACTGCCCTCAAAAAAGAAAAAAAGAAAGTGGAGATAGAAAACACAGAAAAAGAACCAGTCAAAAATGAAGAATACAATAACTGAAATGAAGAATTCAATATGATAGGCTAAAAATGCTTAGATAACCCAACAGAGGTGGTTAGTGAACTACAGGGTAGGAAACACCCAAATTAAAAAACAGAAGCATAAAAAGAGAACAATTTTAAAAAGAGTCTAAGAGACACATGTAAAATGGTGACAAATTCTAGCATATGTGTTTTTGGAGCCAATTTACCTCAAATAAAGAAATTTAAAAATAATAATAATAATAATAAATATTTGAAATAACTCTGGCCAAGCAATTTCCAAAACTGATGAAATACATCAACCACAGGTTCAAGAAGATGTATGAGTTCCCATACTTCAAGCTAAGAAAATACAAAGAAAACCACACCCATGCTAAAAAATAAAAACAGAAATTGAACCTTAAAAGTAGTTTGGGGACTAGGGATGGGAAAGCAATATCTTCAGAGAAGAAATTTAAATTTTATTACTGAATTTTCAATAGACGCTATTGTGGAAGCCAAGAGTTAATGAAATGGCATTTTTAAACAAAAAATCCTACCTAAAAGTCTAAACCTAGAGAAGCTATCCTTCAAAAGTTAAAGAAATTTTTAAGCAATCAAAAACTGACCTGAACTGAAATAAATGCTAAAGAAAGTCCTTTTGGCAAAGGAAAATGATCCCAGATGGAAGCCTGTTAATGCAAGAAGGAATGAAGTGCAAGGAAAAAGATAACCACAAACTAGCAAGCTAATGAAGGAAGAAAAAGGAAAACCAAAAATATGTGATTAATAAAAAAAAAAAGAGAGAGACAGAAACATAGAACAAATAGAAGAAATAGAAAATAAATAGAAAGATAACATATATAAGCCTAATTATATTTAATTAAAACAAATTAAAACAGTGTAACTACATTAATAAAAAGTAATGTCAGAATGAAATATAAAAATAATCTTTTAAAAGTCAACTTTAAATATAAAAAGCACAGAAATGTTGAAGGAGAAGGGTTAGGGAAATATATATTATGAAATTGCCAATCAAAAGAAAGTTGTTATATCAGAGGAACAGCCATTAATGCAGTTAGTTAAAGAAAGAAGATAGCATTAAAGAGGAAACTTTTCTTATGATAAAATGGTCAATAATACAATGATGTAACTAACATAAATGTATATGCCTTGATAATATAGCCTCCAAGTATGAGGCAAAATAGATTATATGCTGAGACAATTTTTTTTTTTAAAGATTTTATTGGGGAATTGGGGAAGGGGAACAGTGTTGGGGAACTGGAGAAGGGGAACAGACAAGTTGCTGTCCCTTTGTTCTTCAGTCTAGTTGTGGAGGACATTGCTTCACTGGCCCATGTTGGTATCATCATTGCGCTCTTCCCGGGTTAGGCAGATCGGTCGCGAGTCACTGGATGGCTAACAGCGACTCTTGGCAGCTTACTCCGGCTGCCAGCTGCTCACACTGGCTGCCGGCCACTCACTGTAGCTTATGGCAGCCCACTGCAGCAGGGGCTGCAGCCTATTCGTTGCCGGCAACCCATGGAACCCAGCTCCAGGTTGAGCCGTCATTCACCATCTTAGCTATAGAGGGCAGTGTCACTGGCCCTCATATGTGGGATCCAAACTGGGGCCACTGGCATCCCAAGCCAGCTCCTAACCAACGCGCCACTCGGCTGGCCTACTGAGACAATTTTTAAAAAAAATTATTATCAGTTATAGATATACAAAACAATGCAATAGTTAGCCTTTTCACCCCTTACAAAGTGCCACTCCCTCCCCCCTCTACTATCCTCCTCCCCCGATATCATACATATCTATTACAATTCCACTGACTCCATCCCCACACTATACTCCACATCCCATGACTATATATGTATTATAGTTAACATCTAATATTATTCAGCAGCAGCTTCAGATGTACAGTGCAGTGGTCAGGACTCTAAACCGTCCATGAAGTGACTGAGACAATTTTTTAAGGCACAAACATCAGTCTTACATCAAATTCTTCCACAAAACAAAAACATAAGAAACGCTTCCCAAACAAATGTATAACATCAACATAACCTTGATAGCAAATCTTAGGAGAGTTTTATAAGAAAGAAAATTTACAGGCCCACTTCTTAAATATAAATGCAAAAATCCTAAACAAAATATTAGCAAATCAGATTCAGAAATACAGTAAATCCTTGGATTGCGAGTAATGTGGCTTGTGAGTGTTCCACTAGATGAGCAAATATTTCTAATACATTTTAACGTGGTAAATGAGCAATGTCTTGCAATATGAATACTTTGTTTCCAGAATTAATTATGCTCGCAAACCAAGGTATTTCTGTATGTAAAAAAATAATACATTATAGCAAAGTTGGCTTATTCTAGGAATACAAGGTTTATCATGTTTGAAAAATCAATGCCATATGCATAAAAGTGTTTGACAAAATCCAAATCATATACAGAGTCGTCATCATCATCACCATCATCATCATCATCATCATCATCATCATCATCATCATCATATTAACCTCTTGGAAAGGAAAGAAGATGTTAAAGAAGGTAACTCCCTTAATCAAATATAGAGTTTCTACAAGAACATATAGTAAACATTTTACTCAGTGGTGGTATATTGAAAGCTTTCACCTAGAAACTAGGGGCTAGAAAAAGACATCTGCTAACAGTAGTATCCTGGCTCATTTTACTGGACATATTAGCCAGAAATAATAAGGCAAGAAAAATAATGCAAGGCATAAGAATCGGAAAAAGTAAAGCTGTCATTATCCTCATGTGATGTAATTGCATTTACAGCATATTCAAAAGACTTCAGAGATAAACTACTAAAATTCATAAGTGATTTCAACAAAGTGGCTAAATATGAGTTTATTAATATACAAAAATAAATATAACATCAGAAAACATCAAACACCTAGGAATAAGTCCAACCAAAAATGTACAAGATCACCATGAAAAAAAACTACAGAGCATTGTGGACAGGAATTTTCAATGGCATAAATAAATGGTAGGATATTCTGTGTTCAGAATATTTAAAAATAGAATATGCAAAAATGATCTGCTCTCCCAAACTGATTTATAGAAAAACCAAAATGGGTCAACAGAGCAGTAGTAGTTCTTTCTAGAGGAGAAAGAATAGAGGTCGAGCTCTGATAAGACTAGATATCAAAATTTATTAGAAATTATACACTAATTAAAGTAGTGATGTAAGGATAAACAACAGAACAATGAGAAAAATTAAGAGAAGCCATTAACACAGTTATTTGAGTCTAAACAAAGTTTCAATTGGAAGCTGTTGTGAAAAGTATGGTCTATACAACAAATGGTTCTGAGTCAATGATATTACCAAATGTGTGTGTATGGGGGGATCTTGACCCTTCTCTTCACACTACTCACAAAAATTAATTCCAGATGCATCATAGACTTAAATGCTGAAAGTTAAGATAATAAAGTTTCTAGAATATGATCTAAGAGTAGGCAAAGATTTCTATATTTTTTTTTCTCTTAAGAGGGCAGTGTCAATGGCCCTTACATGTGGGATCTGAACCGGGGCCGCTGGCAACCCAAGCCAGCTCTTAACCACTGTGCCACTTGGCCAGCCCCGGCAAAGATTCTTATATGTTACAATTAAAGACCTTTGTTTTTAATTTACAATGAGAAACATTGTGTTCATCAAAATACACCATAAAGAGAATAAACAAGTAAGCCCCAGAATTTAGAGAGGACATTTGCAAGGGAAAACAAAGTAGTATTCAGAATATATGAAGAACTTCTACAAATTAGTAAGAAAAATAATGTGCAACCCAACTGAAAATGCACAAACACTTAATCATGTCTTAAAGTAGATATCTAAATGGCCAGTAAGCATATAAAAAGGTATTCAACATTATTAGTTATGAGAAAAACACAAATCAAAACAACAAGATACCACCAGAAACCTACTGGAATAGGGGGAAAAGACACAAAAATACAAAATGTTGGTGAGGCTAGAGCTGCTCTGAAATGCTCATATTCTGCTGCTAGAGCTGTAAACTGATACAGTTACTTTGGAGTACCATTAGGCACTCTCTTCTCAATGTAGGTAAACACTATCACCCAGAAATTCTATTTCCAAAAGAAACATGACTACACACACAAAAGACATGTATAAGAATGTTCACAGCATCTTTAGTCATAATAGGCAATACTAGAAATAATGCAACAGCAAATAACCTACCAATACTAGAATACCAGTTTTAAAAAGTGGTACATTCAAATAATAGATAAAAAGTGGTATATTCAAAAGAGTGGCAAATATACATCTACACTCAACCTCATAGGTAAATCTCACATACATAATATTGGGTTGTTGGAAAAATCATGACGCATTTTTCTATGTTTTCCATTGCAAAAATGAGTCATGATTTTTCTGACAACCCAATATTATGTGATAGAAGAGTACATACTATATGATCTCACTTACAGGAAGTTCTAAACTCATCTATAATAATGGAGATGTGAATACTATGGGGGCATGAAGAAGTGTTCAGGGGGTGTTCATATGTTCTATATCTTATTCTGACTGGTGGTTAAACTATCTAGAGAAGATGGAACAGATGAGCAAACCTAAAGATGCAAAGGCAAGTGCTCTGTACAGTAAGAGGTTGCTCAGTTTGGTTGGAGCATATGGAAGCAATAGGGGAGAAGTGGTGGATATTTCTGTATAGTTTGCTTTGTTACTGTGGAATAGTTAAATGACAATTTAAGGCAGTTATTCTCACTTTTCTAGACAACAGTGAGCTACGAAAGGTTGTTGAACAGAGCATAAATAAGGTCATAGTTTTATTTAATAAAGAATAAATGATAAACAAAATGCATAAATCTGGGTGAAGAGTACACAGGAACTCTTGTAAATGTCTATGACCATGTTTACACACTATATAAGCTTATAGGGTAAATAAAGAAGTTAAGAAATTAAAAGCATACTTTTTCAGGTGTTATTTGAAAAAAATCTATAAAATAATCTATGACACTATTAGAGATTTAAACCTTAGAAATTGGTTTAACTTCAAAATAATATACTAAAAATATTTTAAGACCAATGTTCATATGTTGTAGTTGGTACTTACTTCGTCAAATGTAAAGTCCTCTAAATTTATTTCTTCATATTCTTCTTCAGATTCTTCATTCTTAATAGCTTGTAGAGCTGCTGTCAGTTTCTTTCGCAAAAGAAAGCCCTTCCAAATGGCCTAAACAAAAATTTAAAGCATGTTATACAAGGTTATAGATCAAACTCCAAACCAGATTCTCTGTATTATCCCATTAGGAAGATAAAACATCTTAGACCTTAGTTTAATGGCTCAGTAATCTGTGTTTTGAACTTTATGTGACACTTAGAACTGCAAGATAAATTAAACAACTGCATGTGTCTAAAGTTCTGAATCTCAGGAGACTTTCCTTGTGGTAAGCAAAAAAGAATCTTTAAAAAACTCCCTAAACTGCACATGTAGGTCAACCAATCAATTATTTGATAATTCCTCCAGGACCCACTCTAAACTTAGAAGAAAGAGATACAAAGGAAAACCAATTTTGCTAATTTTCAAATGACTGCGTATAAAATAAACTAACACAAACTTAGAAAACTTTTACCATACATAATTGGCCATGTTAGACAACTGGCATCCTTGCTCACAACAATCAACTAATTTCATTTTTTAAATAAACTAACCATAAAACAATGGAATTAAAAATATTCAGATTCCTCAATAACTTTGGGAGTAGGGAAAGTTTTCCTAATTGTAACTCAAAAAATATCACAGCTTTTTAAAAATTGAATTTATTGGGGTGACACTGGCTAATAAAATTATTTAGATTTCAAGTGACAATTTCATAATGCATCATGTATATATTGCATTGTGTGTTCATCACCCAGGGTCAAATCTTCCATCACCATATATTTAAAAAATGAGTATCTTTATATACTGCTGGGGAGTGAACTTCAGGATATAGCAAATGTAAAAAACAAGGTAGAAAGAGTGGGCAGTTTTTATCTCTTCATATTTAAATTTCTTTCATAGAAAAATGCATGTTATCACTTATCTATGAAAAACTTTATATAAATATATAATAACCATACATGTTATATAAACATATATTTAAATATATATGTATATGTAGTTTCTAATATTTAAAAAGTGAAAATATAACATAAAATTCATTATAAAAATATTAACTATAGTGGTAGAAATTCAGGTAGAAGTTACAGCAATAGAGACCAGACTTCTCTGAAAATAACTTGTTTAGATTTGACTTTGGAACTGTGCACATGCTTAAGATTAGTTTACAATAAATAAATGTGAAAAAAATTCCTGAAAAAAAAAAGAAAATGTGTTTCATGATGGGGCATAACCATATAGAAGTTATTTAAAATTACTTTAAAATAGATTTCTTTGACTATATCCCTAATGAAATATACTCAAAAGACAAATTTAACTATGAAGATACCTTAAATATGTTTTCAGTAATCATAATGTTAGTAATAATATTGATGTTGTTAATCTGCAAAATATATATATTGAGAAGTGGGATATACAGACAATAGACAGAGCATATATGATAATAAGCCACCTACAACATCCACAGCAAACAGCCTAGGAAGCCAAACCACAACCTTTGCAACTATTAACCAAGAATGGTCAAGACTTTGGTCAATGACTGCCAACTTCCCTATATTTTTTGTCCTTACTTCTTCTAACTCGGGGCCAACCAGAGATAGCCAAATATGTTTCCCAAACCAATCACATCAGATGGCCCAGTTCTAGTTGACTGCTGCCCATTTTCCCCAGGTTGACAACCTACAATCAGAGCATACCTGAAGCCTTCTCTCCCTCTCTCTTTTTTCCCCACTGCAACAATTTCCCACTCCCTTTACTGCCCTTAAGTCTACGCCCAAGACAAGTGATGGTGGCTGACTCCTTTGTTACAGCACACCCTGAAAAAAAGTCTGTTTTTTCTCATTCATGTGTTCCTTGTTTATTTCCAGTAAGTATGTACACACACACACACACACACACACACACACACACACACACACACCATACACACAAACACCACATGGGAGTAAAAAAAGGAGAAAAAGGGCAATTATGCTAATGTCATGAGGAATCAGGATTTTCTATCAAAGGAAAGAGATGCAAATATAAAATCAAATAAGTAAAAATACTGCAGTCCTACATTTAATTTTTAAATATCCACATGAACCCATGCTATATATATTTTCTTAAAAATATATATTTTTAAGATCACTATATTGAAAAAAATCTAAAAACAATAACCCCACCAGTAGCAATAAGCGCTCCTTAAATCCTAAAGCACTCATTCAATCTAGACCAGAGTCTTTAAATTTATTTCCACTAAAGGAATCAAGGATACTTGGAGCAATGACTGAATCCAGGCCTGAGGCAGAATGTATGAAAAATGAAACTGGAACATGATATCACATTGGAAAGCAAGGGAACTTTCAAAGACTATGGAATTGTGTCTAAAAAGCTAACTTGAAGAGACTACCACGGGCTAAATAAAGGGCAATTTAATTATCAATAAGAATTATACTGAAATGGAATTAAGATACATCATATATTTAAAAAATTTGTGTACATTATGACAGAACACATTATGGTAATTTAAGGAGAATGCTAGCCAAACTCATTGATCTAAAAATTGATAAATAAAGGGAGAGCATCAAGCATTTAACCTGCCTTTCCAATATGAACAGTATCTCAGGTTAACTTGTTGATTAGACCAAGTTTCTCTTTGTAGACATATTTTAGTTAATAAATGAAGAAGAAATGATATATAGAGTATCAAAATCTTGTAGATCACTAAAAAAGAACTGACCTAGGCAGTGATTATCAATGGTCACTAATATTCCTAAAAGAGAGGCAACCCGACACTTAGTACCTCCTCATTGTGATATACAATGACACCTACGAAGTATTGTCAATCAAAAAACCAAACACAAATCACATCAAATGTTAGATCTTACTGTCAGTTTACAAAAAACAAGAGGATAAGAAACATATTAAGTGATGTCATATGGATGCATTTGCCAACATTCAGAGAACATGGAACTTTACAGAACAAAAGACCTGGTTTCCTCAATCAATAAATTGCAAAGAAAAGAAGAGAAAAGGGGTTATTGTATGCTTAAAGGCTTAAGTAACAAATGAACCCATGGCAAAGTGATGACCTTGTTTGTATTTTGATTAAGAAAAACCTGTAAATCAACATTTATGAACTAGTAGAGAAATCTGAATATTGATTTGATATTTGGTGATTTTGAAAAATTGTTTGTTTTTGGGTTGGTAATGCACTGCAGTTATACTTAAAACAATAGCTCTCATAAAAATTTATACTGATATACCAGGGGTGCCAAACATGCAAAAAATGTATACAAGTGAACACTTTGGTCAATGTTGCTCAAGCAGTAGTTCACCATTATCGGAAATGTCAGGATGTGATGGTAACCACTTTGAGACCCTCTTGTAATTGCATGTCAAACATGACTTGTGTTCATCTTTTGTTATTGGTATATATTGAGTATTACAATTTAATAGAATTTTTTCTTTTCTTAAGTGTATACATTGTTTTGGCACCCTGTGTATTTACAAAAAGAATAAGATACCTGGGATTTGTTTCAAATCATCTAGTAAAGAGGAAGGAGAAGTGGGTTGGTTATAGAAGAGTTTGTGATAGACGATATCAAGATTAGGTACAGACTTAGGGAAAAATGGGTATAATGGTAATTCTTTAATATAGACCTTCAGTGGCAAAGATTTATTCACTGAGGATCACAGTGGATACAGCCCAACTCATCAGTGGTAGACTTCTACAAAGCTCTAGACCATAATATATAGTGCGTATTTGTCTGGTATGATACTTAAGAACATCTCCCTCAATAATGTGCATCAGGAATTCAAGTCACAGCCAACAGCCATCTCTATTTGGTTGATGACAAATGATGGTAATATACATGTGTGATAAGTAATGCTTAAAGTCTTCTAATTTATTTCTGTCAAGGCTTCAATTTTCCTCCCAGTAATCCATCTATGATTAATTAGTATTTCACATGTTCAAACCAATTCCCTGGCCAGACAACTATCTATATTAGATATATATGATACCTTTTTCTTCTCCAACTACCATCAACTCCCATCCCAGAACATACCATACTCTTATTCTGTCACACATCTCTGACCACATTACTCCTATATTTTCTTAATATTCTAGTACTAATGGTAGTCTAGTTGCACTACAACTTATTATTCCAGTAACATGAAATCCTTTGTTCTTTTTTCCCCACTGTCATATATACCTGGAAATCCATTCCCTTCCATATTTACATTGAACACTATCTGTTTCTCAAAGTATATCTCACATCCTTTTATATTACTTAGTACTGGTAAGCTAAGTGTTATGACAAAAATATTCAAAAATGTAGAATAACTCAGGAACAACAGTTAATTTCTTGACCACATAATAAACACTGAGATGATAAACAAGACAGTGGGGCAGTGCTTACTCATAAAATGATTCAGGCACCCAGGCTCTGCAGACTGCAATCCCACTAGACAGCCTCCAAAGAGGGCTCACATGCTGTCTTCATCTCAGCTGGCCAGAAAGGGAAAAGGATATGGAGGCACATCAGTGGGAAGCTTTATGGGCCAGATACAGAGGTGATGCACATATCTACTGACTGGAACTCAGAAAAAGGGCTATAGTAAAATGCTAAAGTGCAAGGGAAGATAGCCGCATGCTAGGAAGGAGAGGAGAGAGTGAGTTTTGGTGAGCAAAGAGCAGTCCTCACCACATCATTCATGAAATCTTCATTTTGCTCAAAAGCCTAGGCTGTTCCTGACCAATGTCACCCTGATAAATTTAATAAATAATTTTTTAAAATTCTGCAGCATAACAACAACAACAAAAAGACAAGCAAAAAGCCTGGGCTGTTTCTTCTATATCATGCTCTGCTCTCCAGGATGGTTGGGCAGGCTAGAATTCATGTTTTCAAATGAATGGTTTTAAAAACTGGATGATTGTACTCAGGAGAAAAGAAGAGGAAGTTGACCTGACCTATGAGTTCAAGTACCATGATGTACCACAAAATGGGCTTATTTTCTAAGTTACAAAGAAATGCTAAGTTATGTTTACTTTTCTTACAGATATAAGAAACTCAGAATGTTCAAAAGAACATTCAACAACGATGTCACTCACTGAACAACCTTGCTTTATAAAGCAATGAATTTCTCTTTATTGAACGAAATGAAGCAAAAGTTTAATATCCATTTACCATCAATGCTAAAAAACCGTATTGCACCCACTGACTGGCCGAGTGGCATGTTGGTTAAGAGCCGGCTCTGAGCAGCAGGGCCTCGGTTCGGATCCCACATATGAGGGCCAGTGACACTGCCCTCTACAGCTAAGATGCTAAACAACAGCTCCTCCTGGAGCAGGACTGCCATGAGTCACCAGCGATGGTTTAGGCTGCAGCCCCTGCTGCAGTGGGCTGCCATAGGCTACAGTGAGTGGCCGGCAGCCAGCATGAGCTACCAACAGCTGCCATCAGGAGACTGGCGACCGATCTGCCTCACTTGGGAAGAGCGTAATGATGATACCAACATGGGCCAGTGAAGCAACATCCTCAATTAGACTGAAGAACAAGAAAAGGACAGCAACTTGTCTGTTCCCTTTCCCCAATTCCCCAAAGCTGTTCCCCTCCCTGAATTCCCCAATAAAATCATAAAAAACACACACACACAAAAACAAAACGTATTGCTCATCAGCTGATGATAAGAGAGAGTTTGGATTGCGTGACACATTCATTCCTCCTGCAGCAAAATAATATTTTGAGATAATCACTGATGTTTCTTTCTTTTCCTCAGAGTTACCTTGAATCCACTGCCCTCCCACGCTTCTACCACCATTCAGGCATTGGTAACAGTTTTGACTATGCATTGCCCTCAGGAGTACAGCCTAGACAAATTAAGTCAACTGAAATACTGAATATGCTCATTAGAACCATGCAGATAATTCTCCTGAAAACTTCACTTTAATAGCCAAAGCCAGAAACTTCATTTTAAGGCTATTCTTCCAGTTGCCTATGCCAACACCTTGGATTCATCCCAGACTCCTCCATACCTCTCATATACACGTTCCCATGAATTGATAATATCAGCTTCAAGGTATATATGCATACCCTCAAGTTAAATTAACATAGATTCTGAAATGTAATTCTCTTTATTTCTCTCTCTCTCTCTCTCTCTCTCTCTCTCTCTCTCTCTCTCTCTTTTTCTTTCTTTCTTCTGCTTTGTAAAGAGTTTTATTGGGTAATTAGGGAAGGAAAACAGCCAAGCAGTCCCTCAATCCACAGCCAGCTCTGCTCCAAGTCCAGCCACCACCTGGCCAGCCGTATGCAGCCCAGGGTGCCGTGCTCAATCCCAGCCAGAGGTGGGCGCAGCCTACTATCCCATGCAGGAGTCTAACGAGAAACCCCGCCATCAGGAGCAAGCTCTCTCACCAGCAGAGCAACCTGCCACCTGCTGGCAGGCAGCTCAGTGGCAGCCCAGCTCCGGCGCAGCATCACTGGCCCATGTGGGAATCCAAGAGAGCTTGCACTCTTAGCCAACTGAGCCACCTGGCCAGCCCCTGAAGTATAATTCTCTTATCACTTATATTCCAACACTCTGGTCCATGCTGCCATTATCTCTTGTTTAGAGTTCTGCAATGAATGGCCTTAAATTGATTTTCCTGCTTCTATTCCTGCCTTCCGCAGTATAATCACACCATAAAATAAACTTGATCATGTGAGTCTACTGCTCAGATTCCTATGACATAATATCTTCTCATGTCATTGAGAGTAAAAGCCCAAGTATCACTCTTCTCCTCTTTATCACTCTCCAGTCACACTAGCTTCTTTCTGCTCTTTAAACACTGCAGAATGCTCCTAAATCAATGCCTTTGAGTCTGATATTCCTCTGCCTGGAATAAACTTTAACCAGATATCCAATGGCTTCATCTCTCATTGTAATGTCGCCTTCTCCGGTCTCCCATATCCATCCTATCTAAAATGATCAACTTTCCTTTGATACTTCTATTCCACTTTTCCTGCTTTATATTTTCCTCTTAGTACTTATCACTATCTAGCATAGTTATTAGCTGCACATCTTAACAGAGTGCAAGCTAGTGAGATTTTTGTGCCAAAAAAATTTGTTGTTGTTGTTGTTTTTTAAGATTTTACTGGGGAATTGGGGGAGGGGAACAGGGTTGGGGTACCGGGGAAGGGGAACAGATAAGTTGCTGGCCTTTCATTCTTCCGTCTAGTTGTGGAGGACATTGCTTCACTGGCCCATGTTGGTATCATCATTGCGCACTTCTTGGGTGAGGCAGATCGGTGGGCGGCTGCTCCCAGCAGCTCTTGGAAGCTCACACCGGCTCACTCTGGCTGCCGGCCACTCACTGTAGCCTATGGCAGCCCACTATGGCAGGGGCTGCAGCTATGCTGTCCTGGGGATTCACAGCAGCCCAGCTCCAGATGGAGCTGTTGTACACCATCTCAGTTGTAGAGGGCAGGGTCACTGGCCCTCATATGTGGGATCCGAACCGGTTCTGCTGGCATCCCAAGACATCTCTTAACCAACGCACCACTTGGCTGGCCCCCCAAAAATAATTGTTGAATGAGTGAATAAATGGAAACACTTAATTAGTGTTTAGTTACTAGGATTCAGTTCAGGTGTAGTAGCATGAATTTCCATAGACCTCATTTTAGGTATTTATTTGGTTCATGTCTGTCTCTTCTACCAGGATGTAAACCCCATGAGGGCTTAGATCTTACATTTTTTTATTCATAGTTATGTTTCCTGAGCCTAGAGCAGTGCTTGACAAATAACAGGTTCTAAAAACTATTTGCTGAGTGAATAAATAAAGGATGAATGTGATCAGGTTGAACTTCGTTCTGATATCTGGTCTTGGTAAGGTTGAATCAAATCCATGCGTATTCACTATTTGCTTTCTTAATTTTTAGGTTAAATGTGTCTGTGAAGGACTTTAACAATTATTTTAGATTTTATAAACCATGCTTCTAAAAACGGCTGTATAGATTAGGCCAAGTAAAGCCTGCTTTGGTTGATCAAATGTTAGCATATATGACAATTGATACAAGTGAGCAGAAGTTTTAAACAGGATTGTATGGCTTAGCTTGGCCCTCAGGCCCAAGAATAGTATTTCCAAATTATAGTCTACTCCATTAGCCTAGATACCAAGCAGAGACACAGCCAACCTGCAGCCAGCCTGCAGCCTACATGTCACATGAATAAGAAATAAATCCATATTTGTAAAACACTGATATTTGGGGGTTGTCTGTTATACAGAATAGCCAAGTGAAATATGACTAATACATCTCTTTTAACCAAAATATTAAAAATAACCTGGATAAGAGTAGCAGCCTTTTCCCTCTGTTCATGGATAGTCACAGTGTTTTCTCTTTTTTCTTTCTTTAAAATCATTTGATTCTTGATGCAGGAATGTATCTGGGATCTCATGGGTCCTGCTGCAGCAGTGTGTCGCTTTGTAGAGAAATGAGCCTGTCTACGTACAATGTAACCACGCCAGTATGCCTGGATTATTGTAGCTGCCATACTATTAAGAGCAGAAAAGAAAACATTTTTAGTACCTACAAAATATACAGTTGAAGATAAGAGGTCCTCATAAGCTATACCTGTAAACATGGACATGAAATGAAATATTATTTAAAAATAAGACTGCAATGTGATATATAGATGATGTATTTCAGAATTGTACACCTGAAACCTATGTAACTTTACTAAGAACTGTCACCCCAGTAAACTTTAATTGAAAAGAATAAGATCACAACTTTTGTTTAACTATAGTCATAGTAGTAAAGATAGTATGGAAACCTTTAACTATAAAGGACAGAAATGGGCCGGTAACTTACAGAGGGATGTACATACAATGCATTTTTGTTTCTTTTAAGGAAGGAAGTATTTATATTTTGAATGATACTGAGGATGTTGATCCAGTGGTGATGCAGAAGAGTAGAGATACATGTAGGAGATACAAAGTTGAGTTGGCAAGAGAGGATGGGATTTTGTTCCCAGTGGAGAGCTGAGATTTGGAGAGGGAGGATGAATCCATCAGGTCTTTACTAGCTACACTTTTCTCCCTGCCTGTGGGAGGAAATCACACTATTGCAAAGCCTAGCAGTTAATTCTGACCTTTTCCCAGCCTACATGTGTATTTGTCAATTTCAGGCACTGAATCAATTCAAGCTGTGCTTTTTTCTCATTCCCCCTATGCTGCCCAACATTAGCAAAATTTGAATAACAATGTACATTGATCCTAAGTGGGTTTTCAGTGTGCTTAATTTTTTAACTCTTCCTTAATGGATATGTTCTCCTTTCCACACAGTTCATTGCAGGAATATTATCAAGGTACAGTGAAAAGGCTAACTATTCTGTCTTAATTTCTCTTCAGATTCCTTAGATAGTTTAAAAGTCATATGAAAGAGAAGTTAATCTTGCATAGTACCCTTCTCCAGTGCTCCCTTGAAACTGTTTTCAATAACTTCATAATTGCCACAGCTTATGATACTTTATCCTTTTTCATACTAGTGAGTTTAAAGCGAAGTGGAGTTAAGTGATAAACTCTGTCAGACATGACAAATTTTTTTTTCTCATAGTTATGTATTTATGGAAAATTAGAAAGGAATGATGTAACTATTTCTTGGATTTTACATAATAATTACTATTAATTATTATTATTATTGTTATTATCATCAGCAGCAGCATTTTACCTAAAGCCTGTAGAAGCCTTCAATCTATTTTGCTATGAATAGAAAATTGAAGTTAATAGTTAACACCCCTGGTTTAAGATAAATTACTTGCACTCTTAATACTCAGAAAGAAAAAAAAAATCACTGATAAAGAGAAATCACAGGCCCAAAATGGCATCGCTCCTACCAAAACAAATAATGATCCCAAACCTAAATTTAATACCTGATCTAACTGTAGTTTCAGCCTCTCCCAGAAACATAATCTTAACCAACCAGTGTAGGTTTTCTGGTCAAGCACTAGTAAGGTAATTTGTCATGTGGACCTTCTCCATCTCCAAGAATAAGAGACAATCTGCATGCTAAGAAACATTCCAGTTCTGTTCCCCCAAAGAAAAGATGTCCTGACCCCAAATAATCCTTTCTTTCTTTTGTTACTAGCTCCCTTGTCCTACCATTCTTCCTATAAAAACCTTCTATTTTGTACAACCCCTTCTAGCTGCTAGGTAGGATGTTGCTTGATTCAAGAATCTCTTAATAAAGCCAATTAGATCTTCAAATGTACTCAGTTGAATTTTGCTTTTTAACATCACATTCCATCAAACCATTTCCTTTCTCCAGGGTGAACAGAACTTGTAAATTTTGCTATGCATTTAATTCACATTCAGTCATTCAACCATCAATCACTCCTTTATCCTCTGAACAAAAAAGCTAGGAAATTGTAAAACACTACAATAGGTACTTTGAGTGATAAAGAATCTGAAAACATATTGCAATGCATAACTGATAAAGAATGAGACACTTTTAACAAAACACATTTAACCTGAGACAGCACCATATATTTCTCTACAGATACATACAATTTTTACTGTAATTGTAAGTTTCTTCTAAAGCTGATCAGTGATTGAATGCTTGAATTCTTCAGCCCAATATCATCAAAGTTTCCCAAGGGCAGGGAGGGGGTGGGAGGAGAGGAGGTTGATTTTAAGAATATTTTCTTCAGTGGCACTAACACCAAGACTTTTCACTACATTGAAAGTAGTGAAAGCAGATAAAGCTGACTTTAGGGCTTCCTGAACATAGAGCACTCTTCATATTGGGTAAAACAACTCCTATTATTACTATCATTGTCATCATCATCATCATCATCTTCTTTTTAGCCAAAATAATGATAAAAATGTCCTTAGCATAAGAACATATGCAAATCACTTAGAAAACATCTACACACCTGAAAGTGAATCTTCCTGAATCACTGAATGGCAGGGTTCATTCAGCAAGTGGGTACACATTTTATCTTCCCTTTATTCTTTAGGTCTTCAGTTTGTCTATATTTTCAGTTCTTTATCGTTCCTTATTACCATCATTTGGTTATTTTATTTAGCATGGATTAAGATGGTCTAAATATTGTATATCAATTTTCATTTTTTTTAGTTATTTGAGTGGCATTTTGTTTTTAATTGGTTTGTTTAATATTTTTATTACAAAATGTATGCTTCTACATTGCAAAATTCAAAAAGTTTTAAAATGATAAAAGTGAAATACCTTTCCACATTTCCATTTTCTAGAGCTAACCTTTACCAGTGAGCAGTTGAGTGTCCTCAAATTTTTCTCTCTCTATATATATATGAGAGTCTGCATATCTGTTTATCTAATCTATCTATCTATCTATCTATCTATCTATCTATCTATCTATCTATCATCCATGTCATCTACCTGTCTACCTAGCTATCATTAGCATAAATGGGGTCATGCTAATTTTTGGTTCTACAACTTTTTTCTTTTTTTTTTTGAGGGCAGTGTCACTGGCCCTCATATGTGGAACCCAAACCAGGGCCGCTGGCTTCCCAAACCAGCGCTTAACTACTGCGCCACTTGGCCAGCCCACAACTTTTTTTTTTTTTTACCTAATTTCTTGAGGCTGTTTTCACACTCTGTCTACCTCATTCTCTTTAAAGGGTATTAGTATTAACTATTTGACTATATTACATAATTTATCCAATCTCTGAAGATGCACATTGTTTGCTTCCACTTTTACTATTATAAAAATGATTTTAATAAACAGCCAATACATTGGTATATATCTATACATGTTAAGTTTTTTATTTTACTATTGGAGTGACATCGGTTAATAAAACAATATAGGTTTCAAGTGTACAATTATATTATACATCATCTGTATAATACATGTTTAGAGTTAATGGGGTTCATTCAGGACATGTGTGAGGGTGCAAAAACATTTTTTCCTCCCACTTCTAATTCTTTTAGTTAAGCTAATAATCCAATTTAACAGAGACAAATTAATGGGAGAAAATGTCCAAGTTTATTACGGATGTACATTCGGCAGTGATATAAGATATGAGATCCAAACAGGCACTGGGCAGTTGAGGTTTATATACCATTCTAGGGCTACAGAGAAGATGTGGGGGCCCTGGTTGGGACTTCAAAGGCAATTCACATGGAGATGAAAAGCAAATGTTTGGTAAATAAATGTTTGCTAGGCCATCTCTAACAAAGAAAAGACTTTAAATGCATGGGCCTTGTTAGGTTCCTGTCTATCATCCCACATTAGCTTATATTAAACTAGAGTTATCTGTGATGATACCCCTTTCCTGGAGCAGGTCCTCCATCTGAATTCCTTTAGGCAGGAAAAGGGGGAGGGTCAAAGGTTCTTTGCAAGTCTTCTGTTACTTAATAACCTGCTTAAAATCAATACCCCAAATGGCATATTTCAGGGCAGCAAAACTTTGGTCCTCCTCACATGCTACCACAAAATTTCGTACCCTGGCATACCGAATATTTTAATCTGAAGGAATCTGAGAAAAGGCATGTGCAATAAGGATTTTCTCATCTTTCAGGGAAATGAGTCATAAGACTCTCATATGAGAGGTGCTCTGTCTATACCCAGAAAGAAAAAGTATTCTTATCCAAAGATGGACAACAGGAATATGAATGAACAAGACTTGTAAAATTTCCCCTAAATTTACTATTCTTAGCTAATACCCTTTATCATATCATATATTTCCTACACTTCCACTCTTCATTAAACCTAAAAATCCTCAGGTTTAACTATTTCTTTCGGTCTTCATTTTTTTAAGCAGGCTCCCATATCACATAAAGTTCATATTAAATAAATTTGTAGGAGTTTCTGTCATTGATATATCTTTTGTTACAGGGGTCCCAGCAAAGAATTTAGAAGGATAGAAAAAAAAAATAATTTTCCTCCCTATAGAGCAAAAGCAATCAATTAAATAAATTGGTAAAATATAAATTGGGAAACGTTAACAACTTTTTCAGTAAAATTAAAAAAAAAATTGCCTTAGGAAATACATGTTAGTTTGCATATATCAAACATTTTAATATAGCTCCCAGAAAAGAAATCACCATTTACACTGAGAACTGAAAGAATGAAAATTGGGAAAAGCAAGATTAGCTACTGTGATATCCTGCATGCTGCCTTGCTTAGCAGCTGTTATTATAGAAGCTGAATTTGACCATTTTAAATTTTGTTGGCCTCACAATGAAGCCAAACATAAAAAGAACAGAAAAAGTCGACAGGCCATAGTAAAAACCAATCTTTGCTGGTTCAAAATAAATACATACATAAATAAAGCCAACTATTTCCTTTTTAAAAGTGTTTAATAGCCAGAAGGGGGGTTTATGTGATTAATCTCAAAGAATATTGCCCTACCTCACAGAGTTGTTATATCAAAGAAAGTTATAGCACATTCATTCAAATATTTGCATAGATACTGATGGAATGTTTACTAGATCAATCAGCAGCTGAATAGCACTTGAAAAGGTATACTTTAAAAGATTATTTAGAAAGTATTTTTATATTATTTTGGGAATAATGTTGTGTTTTATTTTTCCTTAAAAATTTATTTTAATTATTTAGAAATTAGTAGGCAGACAAATAATTTTATATTTACTCATTTTAAATTAAATAATACTAGTGAATTAATCAGAACCTGTAAAAATTCAATTAAATTAATCTATACTATAATAAATAATATGTGCACATCATAAAACATAATTAAGAAAATTAATATGACACGTAGTAATGATTTAAATCCTTTACCAAGTTATAATTTGGTAACATTGACTTAATATTATCTATAAATTTTTTTAAAAATACACAACTGTAAAATAGAAATGATATAAATCTTACATTTTTTCACAATGTTCAATATTTTCATGAATTCTTAACAGAGAACTTGTCATTACTGTTTCCTTGAATGAGATTCTTTTGGTGGGGATACTGCTTGCATTACTGTTTTCTCTTCTTTTGTCTACTATTTTTTCCTGATTTCTTCCTTTCACATCTTCACACAAGGCAGAACTGGTTAACGGAGAATGACTAGAACCAGAGCCCATCCATTTTTCAGAAATATCTGGTGAGTCCAGTTTATGTTCATTTGCATAAGAATGGAGAACTCCATTTTGCAGTATACTTTCACTGTCTGTAGGAGCCAAATGATTTTGCTGGGCTTCTGATTCATCTTTCTTGGCAAAACTTACATCCCCGTGTTCATGTGCATATCGGTATTCATTACTAAGTGTCATCAATTTCTTAAAATAATGACAGAGATTTTCTGCAGCATCCAAGGTAAAAATATTTCTGGACAAATAATGAGAACAAGTAATAATTATATCAACAAATATTGAAACCTGTATAAGCTTTGAAATTTTCCCAGTGTAGCCTAACATAAACACTAAACTTTACTACAACATTCATTAAAAACTTATTTCAGGTTGTTTAGATAAAAAATTGACCTGATTTCTAACAAAATTTGAAAATACTTGTTAGTTAATTAGATCTGTCAATCCAGATAAAATGTCTGGAAGTTTTACAGCCATTTTTATTGTTGGTATTTTGGTATAAATGAATGAGAAAAATCCATGCTTTTACTACCATAAACATGAGACATTACGGCTGCCTAAATTTGGAGAAGTTATTTAGGAAACAAAGTTAAAAGTACTTTTTACATTGACACTTGCCATGCAAAATATTTGTATTGAACTTTTAAACAGAGAATTTATATTATGGGAAAGTTTTCATTCCCATTTTTCTCTGGAAAAAAAATCCATTGCAAAGAAAATTCAAATGTTTTGACATATATGGTTGTGATTCTTTTGAACAATTGTTGGATTTTCATCTTATTGAGGTTATAGCTTGTGTAATTAATCAAATAGATTTACAGCTCTCAATAGCAAATGTAAAGGAGTTCACACTTTCATGCACATTGTTCTTGGCTACATTTTATTTATCTTCCTTCATATCTGTTTTATTAGTTTGTTAATTTTACTAACTTTAAATATATTTTTTCTTACTATATTTAATATATACTCACAGCTGCCTTAATTTTTTTTTTTTCTGAAACAATGCTGGATATAAATAAATAATAGAACTTTTACTTATACCATACAAAATGAAACATATTTCCTAAGATGCAGAAATAATTAGTCAGCCCCTATGTTCACAAAAGTATTATTAGATGTTAGCATAGGACTCTACGCTAAAAAAATAGCATATATTTTTGATAGTTTGTATTTCACTAATTTTGTTGTAATAATGCAGAAAATTTCAATTCAATATTGGGATATCAAATGTTTATGGCTAGCTGTTAAATTTGCCACTGTTTATGATTAAACATTTAAAATATATTCTATTTTCCATTTTCAATGCTAACATTTCAATGACAATAAATTGTCCAATGGAATTGGAAAATCTAAATCTAACCTAAATCTAATTTAATTATATAATCTAGTAATCAAGTTTAGTCATTTGGGAGCACATAGTTGTATTACTCCAGTTATAACGGAATGTCATCATAAGTGAAATATGAATCCTTTTTCATTTTTATTTTCTGGAGCAAGGCAAATTAGAAAATACAGTTACAGAAGGATCAATTGTAATTAATTCATATTAATACATTTAGAATTTGGGATGGGTAATGGGAATTTCTCTTTCTTTGATATTTGATGAGGACTGTACTCTCAGCTGCTGTCCTCTGAATATGTACATGTGTTGACTGCCTTTCTCCACTGTGCTCCCAGAATACATTAACATATAAATATATGTGTAACACACCTCATCTATAATACATATTATAGGTACTATAAAACTTACCTTGCTCTATTGTAACTATTTATCTAATTGTCTCTTATGTTAATCTGTGAATTCTTGGAGGGTACAGTCTGGTGATTACCTTATTGTGTGCCTTGTTCACAATAATTGTTGAATAAATTTATGATTGACTAACTGAATGACTGAGTGAATGCTTACATCTTGTCTTAAAGTTATCCTCATGCTTTATTTTATTTTCTCTATTATTTTAGCTTTGAAATTATGTTCAAAATATATGTTACTATCATTCAAACAATAAAAAGATGATGCTCAGACTCTTTTTAAGGAAGAATACCCTTAAAACACTGTTATAATCCAAAAAAATATGATTGTATTAATCACAATATTTTTTAATCATATGTATAAATTGCATTATATCTTTTCATTATGACAAGAGAAAGATAACAAACAGTCTTACCCTTTTCCAGTGATATAGTTTTCAATTAGTAAATTGAACTCTCTAATCTGGGACTGACAAAGTATCCGGAAATGTCGTAATTCTAGTTTATAGTGTTCTTCACTGTGGCTTTTTGGATAAGAGTTTAGCATTTCACCATTGAGGATTCTTAGAGCAGGTAACATTTTAAGCAGAGAATGCCTATTGAAACCATGAAAAAGAAAATCTTGAAAAAGAGAGCATGTATCTACATAACAACATGCCTATTACTTAAATAATATAAATACAGAGTATATTTCAGAAATAGTTATTGGTTTTGTAGAGAAAGTTATACTGTCAAATTAGTTTTAAAATTTTATGGTATGTCATGTACAAAATAAGTTTTATCATTCTTAATGTATATTTAACTATTTTCTTCAAAAACATAAATGGTAAATTCAAATAGTTGGAACTTGGGTTGGGAGTAAATAAAAGGCTGCATTATAAAAATAATAATATCAGATATACTTTTTAAAAAACAAGATAATTAAAATAGTTACTGAAGATAAAAGTTACTGTTTATTTGAGAAATAGAGGTGAATTCTGGTTGTTTTTCTTGGTAAAATAAAGTGAGAGTAGGGCTAAAACAAGAAGAGTAGGGATTATCCTGGTTTTTGTGGTCTGGGAAATCTAAAATTATGTTGCTGCTCCTTGAAATTGCTAAGGATAATAATAAAAAATTTCATGATATGAGCAAAAGTCTGAATCAATTTAAAAGACTAATGCTATGAAAAACCAGGTCAGACAACAAGAATTTTCCACCAAGCTTATTAGCCTTTTAGAAGTACTCCCCAAGCTTTTCACAAGGAGAGTGCTGGCCTCTGTTCACAAGGTTACTAATGATGGTCATGGGGCCAAAATGGAGATCTTGAGTGAGTAAAATGCCTTAGTTAAAAATTCACAGTTCCTACGAGGAAAACTACAAAACTCTGACAAAATATATTAAAGAAGACTAAATAAATGGCAAGATATCCCATGGAGATATTTTCATATATAAGAAGATTCAATATTGTCCATAAGTCAGTTATTCCCAACTTGATCTGTAGACTCAACACAATTCCAATCAAAATACCAGCAAGAAGAAGGTAAAGGGAGTCAAATATATGGTGATGAAAGGAGAATTGACTGGATGGTGAACACACAATGCAATATACAGATGATACATTATAGCATTGTACACTTGAAATCTATATAATTTTACTAACCAATGTCACACAAATAAATTTAATAAAAATTAAAAAAAAATACCAGCAAGATATTTTGTGGATGTCAACAAACTTCTAAAGTTTTTTATATGGAGAGGCAAAAGACCCAGGATAGCTAACTCCACAGTGAAGAGGAACAAAGTTAATGGACTAACATTATCTGACTTCAAGATTTACTATCAACCTACAGTAGTAATCAAGACAGTGTAGTAGTATTGGGAAAAGAATCGACAAATAGATTCATGGAACAAAAGAAGAGGGTGTAGGAGTAGAGCCACATAAATACACTTGACTAATATCTGAAAAAGAAGCAAATGCATGCAATGGAGAGAAGATAAGTGGTGCTGGCACTAAATAGCCACATGAAAAAAAAAAAAATCTAGACTCAGCGCCTTCATTCTTCACAAAAATTAACACAGAAGGGATCACAGACCCAAAAGTAAAATATAAAACTCTACGACTCCCGGAAGATAACATAGGAAAACTCTAGATGACCTTGCATATGGTAATGACTTTTTAGGAATTGCAAATCAAAACAGCAATGAGATACCACTACCAATTATGAAAATGACCACAATCAAAAACACTGATAACACTATATACTGGTGAGGATGTGGAGAAATAGGAATTCTCATTAAGTACTGGTGGAAATGCAAAAGGTACAACCACTTTGGAAGGCAGTTTGGTGATTTCTTATAAAACTTAACATACTTTTACAATTTGATACAGCTATCAGGCTCCTTGGTATTTATCCAAAGGAATTGAAAACTTATGTCCACACAGTTGTTTACAGCAGTTTTATTTGTATTTGCCAAAGCTTGAAAGCAACCAAGTGTTCCTTCCATAGGTGAATGGATAAATACACTGTAGCACATCATATAATGGAACATTATTTAGCACTAAAAAGAAATGAGCTATCAAGCTATGAACAGACATGAAGAAACCTTAGGTGTATATTACCATCTAAAAATCTAAAAAGGCTAAATACTGTTATGATTCCAACTATGTTACATTCTGGATAAAAGCAAAACTAAGCAGACAAAAAGATTAATGGTTGCCAGGGTTTAAGGTAGAGTTGAGGAATGAATCGGTGAAGCAAGGAGGATTTTAAGGGCAGTGAATCTATTCCATATAATATTCATGGTGGATATATGTCATTATGCATTTGTCATACCCATAACATAGAACACCAAGGGAACCCTAATGTAAACTACTTTACATTATCACTTTGAGTGATAATGATGTGTCAATGCAGGTTCATCCATTGTAAACAGTGTACCACTTTGATGTGAGATGTTGATAGTGGGGGTGGGGGGCTGTGTGTGTGTGTGGGGACAATGGGACACATTCTGCTCAATATTGCTGTTAACCTATAAATGCTCTAAAAATAAAGCTTATTAATTAAAAAAAACCAAAATAAACAGTTATTAAACATTAAATGAAGTATAGCAAGGCAAGATTGCTACATGCTAATGTTCAAGAAGGAAAACTCCAGTGACAGCCTTAACATTAATTATTCCTTCTACCTAACTAGTATAGAGTCAGGATTGATATATCCATTTATACAAGCATGGTTGTAAAATATAATTTCAATATATTGTTTATTAAGGAAGTGGTCTATTAAGGCAAAAAATCCCTAAGGCCAACAAAAGGCTTATTCCTGTGTATAGTCATGACTTTGGTAGTCTTTTTTAAAATAAAAGTACTCACAAGAGAAGTATAAACATCTCCCTCCATTAAAGTCCAAAAGAGGAACACTAAAGTTTTTCATTTTCTGGAGAAAAAGATGATTAATTAGTTCTCTACACTTCAACTTCCCTCCACAAATAATGCCTTTCTTTTTTTTCTTTACCAATATTTAAATAAGATTAGAGAGAAAATAATTAGATTTGGATCCTCAGAGTAATTATCAGATGTTTTACAATATTAAGAAGCAGATAAAAAGCTTAATGCCTTGCTAATAAAGAGTGTGAGCTTATTAAGAGAGTTTGGGTCCAGATATTTTTAACTTTTTTAGTAGCTTGACACTGCCACTGTTTGTCCCAAACTACCACATTTACCATAAAGTGTGAAATAAATGGCATATATTGTGTTTCTGGTTGGATTCATTTTCAGATATGGTTCAAAAGCAGAATGTTATATTCAGATAATAGCTATTCATCATAAGGTGATGAGGTAATCAAGCTTATTTACCACAGAGGTACAATATTAAGCATAATGTGAAATCTTTGACCAAAGTTCTCCTTAAAGCAGGGAAAGACTACTCACTGAAAGTGAAGCTGGAAATAATGCAAATATAATGGAGATTTCAGTTTTATATCCCACATGTAAGTGAAATCATATGGTTCTTGACTTTTTCTGACTTATTTCACTTAGCATGATAATCTCAAGATTCATCCATGTTATTGCAAATGGCAGTATTTCAATCTTTTTTATGGCAGAGTAATATTCCATTATATATGTACCACCATCTTCTTTATCCAATCATCTATCAAAGGACACTTTGGTTGTGTCCAGGCAATATGCAGATGATGTATTATAGAAACGTATACTTGAAACCTATATAATTTTACTAGCCAGTGACACCCCAATAAATTTAATAAATATAAAACATAATGGAGAGATTAACTATCCTATCCATATGCCACCCTACCAAATTGTTTATTACATTACTATTTAAGTTACTTTGTACTTTACATCTTCATCAAAGTGAAGTTTATCTAAGACATGGCTATAATGTCAAAATCACTTATTTAGTCATAATTATAAAATGCCAGGTATGAAATGATGATGTTTTTCAGAAGTGACTATAAAGGGTAATGAAAGTTAAGATTGTACAGTTTATCCAACTTAAAAAAGATATTCTAATTCTACTACTGTTCCTGTTTCTTTAGATTAAATTTCCTAAATTATAGAAGAGTAAATGTAAGACATCAATAATTTGATGGAAATAGTCATTGGGAATAAACAACAGTTATAATTCTTTGAGTACAAGCAAGTTTCTCACTTGGTCTCCAGAGTGGATGTGAGGAGCAGAGGGAATGAGGTGTGCCAATGACAGGCTCTCCTCTTTAAAACAGATGCATCTTATAAGAAAAATTAATAAAGCAAATTTTCCAATTATAAGTTGGATTTCTTAGGAGATAGGTAAAGCTGATTGTTTTTTCTTTTAGGGTATAATCACATCTGGTTAAAGACTAAGAGTCAGCTATTGGACATATAATATTTTCAGGATCCAGGAGCCACAGTGGTAGTGCAGATACAATAATACCGTGAGACTCTCTTCAGCAGCCACCTTGCAGGTCTCATTTTGTCTAAATGAGGAAGTATTAAGAAAAGAAAGGCAATTTCATGTTGCTAATATGAGAAACACAGAATCTACATATCTATTCTTTATCTTAGTCACTCCAAATCCACTGAGATGGGAATTCAAGGCTAGATCTCTGTGTATGCCTCCAACCCTGCTGGGTAGTTTCTGAAGATTGTCTTTGAACTGCTTCATCAGTGGTGCCAGGGTGGTTTTTAAAATGCACAGTCTTCCAAAAGATCCAAAAAAATCCAATGGAGAAAAGAAAGCCTCTTCAATAAATGGTGCTGAGAAAACTTGAAAGCTACGTGCAAAAGAATGAAACTACACTGCTACCTGTCACCATATAACAGAATTAACTCAAAGTGGATTAAAAGCCTAAACATAAGATACTGAAACAATAAATTCCATAGAACAAAGCATAGGTACTAAACTTATGGACTGGGTTCAGAGAGAATTTTAAGAATTTGATCTCAAAGGGAAGGAAAGTAAAAGCAAAAATAAGTGACTGGTACTATATCAAATTTAAACGGGTCTGCACAGCAAAAGGAAAAACAAACATTGACAAAACAAAAAGGCAACCAATAGAATGGGAGAAGATATTTTTAAACAACATCTCTGTTAAGGGGCTAATATCCTTTATATATAAAGAAATCATGCAACTCAACAACAAAAAATAATCCAATTGAAAAATGGATAGATCTGAACAGACACTTCTATCAAGAAGACATTCAAACAGCGAACAGATATAAGAAAAAATGCTCAGGCCAGCCAAGTGGCTCAGTTGGTTAAGAGCTCACTCAAAGTGCGAGCTGAGCTCTGAGCAACGGTGGTTCGATGCCAGCCCGAGCTGAGTTGCCGTTGAGCTGCCAACAGGTGGAAGGATGGCACAGCTAAAGAAAAAAAAAAAAGAAAACACAGAAAGAAAAAATGCTCAACTTCACTAGCTATTAGGAAAATACAAAGCAAAACCCCAATAAGATACCACCTCACACCTGTTAGAATGGCTATTATCAACAAAACAAGAGATAACAAGTGTTGCAGAGGTTGTGGAGAAAAAGAATCCTCATACACAGCTGGTGGGAATGCAAACTGGTACAGCCACTATGGAAAACAGTATGGAGGTTCTTAAAAAAAACAAAACAAAACAAAGAATAGAATTACCATATGACCCAGCAATCCCTCCTCTGTGTATCTACCCAATAACTCTGAAAACATTTATCCGTAAAGATATATGTACTCCGATGTTCATTGCAGCATTATTCACAGTGACCAAGATGTGGAAACAACCAAAGGTCCTTTGATAGATGATTGAATAAAGATGTGGTATATATACACAATGGAATATTACTGGGCCATAAGAAAGATGAAATAGTGCTATTTGCGACAACATGAATGGATCTTGAGATTATCATGCTAAGCAAAATATGTCAGCCAGAAAAAGTCAAGAACCAGATGATTTCACTAGTATGTGAAATATAAAACTGAAAGCAACAAATGAACAAGACAAACAAACAAACAAGCAAAAAATCATAGACAGACAATAGTTTAGTGGTTTTCAGAGGGTAAGGAGGGTGGGGAATGGTAAAAGAGGGTAAAAGGAGTCAAATATACAGTTATGGAAGGAGAACTGTCTGTAGGTGGTAAACACACAATGCAAAATATAGATGATATATTTTAGAAGCGTACACTTGAAACCTATATAATTTTACTAACCAATGTCACCCCAACAAATTTAATATAAATTAAAATATATATATTTGGAAAGAAAAAAATCAAATCGACTAGATTTTAACATTGCTGTAATAGAATGCTTAGAAAATAAAAGTCATTAAATGTGAAGGCAAATTCCACAGTGAAGTCAGATTCAGTTCACAAATGTAAAGGAAAATATAACGGAAAGAATAAAACTAAGCAAAGCATTGGTTTTCTACAGATTTGATATCTTGTTAATGACAAAGTAGAATAATTTCAAGCAGAATAATATTGAATGTAGGCGGTGGATATCTTTATGACTTTCTTTAGGCTCTCGCTATACCTCAGCTTCTTTTTTTTTTTCTTTTTTAGCTGAGCCATCCTGCCACCTGTTGGCAGCTCAGCGGCTGCTCAGCTCAGGCCGAAAATCCAACCGGCAACCCTGTTGCTCAGAGCTCGCACTTCAACTTCTTTCTTATACTCATAATTATAGAAGTAAATTTCCTCTCCTGTGCTCAGGTTTTATTTACCTCAATAAAATATACAGTCGTAGGAATTACATAGTTAATTCCTAAGAAGTTACTCTACATTAAAGTGTGAAAAGGTACCCTTATGGATGGGGATTTGTAAATTTAGATCACCCTAATTTCAGTAAAGCAATTGATGAAAAATAAAATGAAAGAATGAATAAATAAATAACAGAATATTCAGTTACACCAAAGATATGTACTGGTGGGTTTGGGGGAATCTCTATTTTTGAAACATAGCCTTTGCTGCGCACCTTAAAGAATAAGAACCACTGCACTAGGAAGAAATTAGAGGGCAACACAGTATGGTGTAATAACAGACCTCTGGTTTAAACTTAAAATCAACTCTTGGGCCAGCTGAGTGGCGCGGTGGTTAAGCACTGGCTTGGGAAGCCAGCGGCCCCGGTTCGGGTTCCACATATGAGGGCCAGTGACAATGCCTCTTAAAAAAATAAATAAATAAAAACATAAAAAATAGAAATCAACTCTGAAATTCTAATAATTTGATAATTGTCTCTAATTTTCAAGGAAAATATAGCTTTCTTGGAAACTTATAGATAACCTATATATAAATGATATCAGAAAAACTTGCTAAATGAAGAGATATTGAGGGCCTGGGCAGTTATACTCCAAAGATGTGTTCACTGGTTAACACTGCCATTGGTTTTATATAAATTGCATAAAAATTTCTCAAAAAACTATTTAACACTGAAATTAGAGAGTACCTCTCAAATATATGGAGGAAATAAGCTTTCTATTCTGAAATAATTAATGATAAAATGAAGAGCCATTTTACCAAATCATCTAATATAATACAATTGTAGAGGGGAAAAATAAAAATTTGCTTTATTAGGTTAATAGACAGATGTATATTTTACCACAAGCATATTTTATTTAATACAACAAGTGTTTGATCCCTCAACAAACAAAATAATTAAAAATAAATAAATTCAAATGTAATACAGGACATTAGGTTTGGTTCTAGGTGTTGCAACTGGCATTACATGTAATATTTTGATGTTAATTGACACTGGATCTACAAGGGAAAAGTGATAATTTTGCATATGGTTATTGACATAGATATCATTAAGTACACCATTTTAGCTATAGGGAATAATTCCAGAGAATGTGGGTCCGTAGGGCATGAATTTTTACCTTTGGAATATTCTGATGTTCTATTCATCATCTTTATATAAAAAAGTTCCCAAATGATTTATTTTAATCAGAATATTTTGAACTTCTTTAAGATAGAAAATTTAGTTTGCTTGGGAAACTTCAAAAGTGTGACAATTTCTTGGAATTTGTGGTTTATAGAATAAATATCTAGAGTGGATTTAGTACTTAATGTCTTTTTTTGTTTTGTTTTATTTTTAAAGGAACAGTTTTCAGATCCGTGTAAGTTAGTGGTGTATAGATTGGCCTTAATTAACTTCAAATGCAGCCTTATAAGAGTCTATGATGAATATATTAGAAAGTGCTGTAACAAGTTGATTCATGTTGAAAATGAAGTATACAAATACTGTGGATCTCAACATTAGTTTTTCCAGCTGGGCTCCTCCTCATGAAGGGCTGAATCAATATTTCATTTAGTGAAAACTTCCTGGTGAATATTCTGTCACTTAACAAGCTCTATTAATCATTAGTGAATGAAACACATTCCCAAAGGAGATTCCAAACAGGGTTTGTGGTTTAAGTTTTAAAAAGAGGTTTTTTTTTAGTACATCAGTTTTGTCCATGTTATCACTGGCTAGAGATGAAAGTAAGAAACCAGTTGGGAAAATCTACAACTAATCCCTTTGTTGGTAACAGGGGGTTATGTAAAGTTCATCGGAATGCACTGCTTAAAGTTTGAGTTGATCCATTCATTAACAAATCCATATTTTATAGATTACAAGATATTCAACCCTTTAGATAAATTAATCTCATCTTAAAATTATGAAAGCTGTATCAGCCCAACTAATCTAAGTGAAATTTGATAGGTAACAGTTTCAAATTGGTGTTTAGTCCAGAAAAGTTATATAGAAATTATAATAGCTAAATTATATATATATTTGTAATAAAAACACTACCTACTTTCTTTCAGTATTGATTATTTCTAATAAAATATTTTTTAAGGCTGTAAAGAATACACACTTAGTAAGTGTAAAATGTGAGTATCTTTATATATTCATAACAAAATTTTATAAATATATTACCACAAGAATATTTTATTTAACAAAATAATGTTTATGCTCCATACACACAGAAATAAAAAAATAAATGAATTTGAAGATTACTCAGGACATAGGTTTGTTTCCAGTTGTTGCAACTCGCAACATGGCAGCTCTTTGGATGGAAACTGACACCAGGTCAGCAAGAGAATTCATGTCTTATTTGCCCAACACCTAACAGAAAACCCAATGCCCCTAAAGAGCTTGTTCTGCATAGTGGGCACGACTACCTGCTTTGATTTCTCATCGTAGACTTGGTCTATAGAGTTACTTTGGAAAGTACAGACAGCTCTCTAAAAACAACCCATCAGATATTTTCATTATAAATAATATCCCCTGCCAAGCAGAATCTTTAGGACATAATTACACTCTTCTTTTTGTATGGGAAACTTCACTCTAAGATCTGGATCCTAGAAATGAGGATCCCAAACTTGGAGATTAGTGCTTCAAATTCTGACATAAGAGAAGCATAGATCCAGAACATGAGCTGGTACATCTGGATGGGGACCCTGATTGCTTCTATTCCAGGTAAAGGGGGTCCTTCATCCAGCTGGTGAGAGGTCTAGAGACATGTTTAGGTGGCCTTTTCACATACACACACAAATTATTTAAACAGTTGAATTTCTGATCCCCTTATGACTTTACATGAACTAATAGTTAATATTTCCTATAACAATCTGTGCTAAGATTAGTTTCTCAGCAAACATGGAGAATCTGATAAACACTATGGTTCCCTAGAAGTCTGAGGACTCCAGTTTTATAACTTCTGATATTGATAATTACTGCAAATCAATGCTAATTACTGTAAAACAATAAAACATTTCATTAGGCCACTTCTCATTAATCTCATCACTGCTGCTGAAAACAATCTTCCTCAAACACTATTTTCCCTTAACACCACTATTCAAAATTTCTCTATAGCTCCTTAATAAAAGGCTAACATTTATCAAGTGTGCTTATATGCTAGGCAATACTACAAAATGCTTTCATGCAGTAACACAGTGAGTTGTCAGAGAATGTTAGTGTACTCTGATATGCATGTACTTCTTTATGTTTCCCAGCTTCTTTTGCAGTTATTTGGGGCATATGACTGGTTATAGTTAATAGACTATGAGAGTAGTGACCAAAGTCACTTTTGTGGGCAGGGTGTTTAAATGTCAATTGTGTTTTCTCTGTGGTCTTTTTCCCTCTCTACCACCATAATCTACTACTTAAAAAAGTCAGGTTACATCGAAGTTGTATGACACAGACCTACAAAATGGAAGAAGCCTGAGTTTCTGAGTCTGTTTAGATTAGACAGGACAAACTCACATCAGACATAATGTAAACAAAAAGTAAACTTCTATTGTGTTAAACTGCATTGATTTCTGTGTCTGGTGTTGTGTAGCATACCCTAATGAATACATCCTATGAGGTAGGAACTATTACTACTCCTATTTCATAGATGAAGAAACTCAGATAACCAAGATTAAGTAACTCATGCAAGGTAAACATGAAGTGCTAGAACTAGATGTGAACCTCAGTAGTTTACTTACAAGGCTAAACATATATTGATGATGCCGTAGACCCTCTCCATGACCACAACATAAAGGAGACTTTTTCTTTCTTATTTTAGCACACAGAGCCCTTAATAATCCGTTGGTAATACCTCATGTGAAACAATAGAGCATAATGTTTCAGTTCCAAGCTTCAGAACTCAAATCCCTTCCTTGACACTTACTCACAGCATAGCAGGGCATATCATAAGGTATCTAAGATTTAGCAAATACCTCTGTAAAATGAGAATGATAATTACAGAACTCAACTCATAGTTGCTGTGAGGTAAAGTGATATGTATAGGTAGTTAGCCCACTCTCTGACACGCTGTTTAAGTGTAAGTATTTGATTTATTATATCTTTTCAATGGTATTTCCCAGTATACTCACTTTGCACCTGAATAGACTAGCCCTCTACAAAAGCTTGACCTCATATTTCACATTCTTGCCTTTTCTTGGATATTTCCTCCATCAGAAGTTTTTTTTCTTTCTTTCTTTTAACTTGATTTTAAATGTTACTAAAATTTAGAGGTTTAACTCAAGGTTTGCTTCTTCAGCAAAGACAGTTTTTCCTAACTGCACTACATTCAGGTGGTATTTCCAAAATTTTAAAGCATATATGCTGCCTATAAAAATAATTGGACATTGTATTAGGTATTGAAATCTGAGTGTTCAGAGCACAGACTTTGGAGTCAGACCGCCTGGGTTTGAATACTGGCTCTTCCACCCGCTAGTTATGTCACTCTGGGCAAGTTATTTAGCCTGCTTGTGACTCATTATCTTTAACTATAAAATGGATATACTAGGTAGTTATTTTATTATGCATATTGTGAAGATTAAATGAAAATAATGCTGGGCACAAAGCAATTGCTATTTGAGTGTTTGCTATCATTATTAGTTTTCATGGTTCTCATACCTTCTATTGGGTTGTCGGAAAAGTCATGACGTAGTTTTTCTATGTTTTTCAGCGCAGAAATGTGTCATGACTTTTCCGACAACCCAATATATCTCCAACAAGATTATAAAAATGACTTCAAATCATGGATTGCACTGGATTTCTTTTATAATGTCCAACAAATTAGGACACTGGTTGCATATAGTAGACATACACTAAATATATATACACATGTATACATGTGTATATATATTTATCTACTATTTTCCATTTCTATTTCCATTTCTAGCTAACCATGCTATATATATAGCCTAGGAATGGAAAATAGTAGATTTTTGTGTGTGTGCTTACCATGTTACAGTATTATTCTCAACAAAATGTGTGTATCATCCCATTAAATTCTCATTAACTACCCCATAAGACAGGTATTATTATTATTATCCTCATTTTACCAATGAGGATTCAGAGACATAGAAAAGTTAAGTTACTTGTACAAGATCTACACAGTACGGGGCAGAGATAGAAAGTCTTTGTTTAGAAACACAGTGTTTCCAAATTTTAGTATGCATCAAATCACCCAAAGAGCATGTTAAAACATGGACTGGGCATCACTCCTTAAATTCTGATTTAGTGGGTCTGGACAGTGTCCAAATTTTTGCATTACTAACAGGTTTCCAGGTGATGATGAAGTTGCTGGTCTGGAGATACACCTTTGATAATCATTGCACTGGATTTATACTCTTTCCTCTATGCTGCATAGCTTAAATTGTACTTGGAAACATGCTTCTAAAGTAGAAGTTGACAAATTCTGTGCTAAAGCATGTGGATATATACCAGGTTTCCCTAAAAAAAAAAAAACAGTGTAACATTAGAAATTTATGTGAAAACCAAGCTATAAAGAAAAGATGAAGACTTTCTGGCAAAGACAGTAACTCTACTGTGATATACAAGTTATTGAGTAGCAAATTACACAGGTGTTTGACTTGGTGTAAAAATGCTTTTATTTTCTTAACCAAAGAACAATTAACGAGTCCAGAAGGCCAACAGGAGTACAGATGGAAAGCGAGTGTCAGAGGTTTGCAGTGGCCTCAGACAAGAGAAGGAACAGATACTACTCCCTAAACTCTCTTGTTCTACAGTTGGCTTAAATCACATACAGAAATGTTAAACACAACCAGGTCATTGATTGCTCTTTAAGATATCTAATATTCCTTCTGAAGTAACCAGAGCCAGGATCTTCTTAACTATGGCCACACATCACAGGAAAAACAAATCAGGGCAAAGAGTCCATTATTTTTGCCCTAAAATCAGATGTCACAACAACTCTTTAAAAATCATTCATTCCTCCTTGCCTATATTTTGTTCATAAATGTTGTATTTTCACTACCTGATAAAATTGATATGTCTTGCTGACTTGATCTAAACTCTGAGGAACCTGAAATAGAGTTTCCTACCTGAATTTTAGTAAATGTTTGCCTTTCCCTACACTTAGCACATGACCAATTCATCTTGCAAAATTAGACTAAATTAGTCCTGTATATCCTTAGCCTGACCTGCTTTAATATACCTATACTTGATATGACACAAATGTCAAATGTACAATAAATCATGTTAAACCATTTAACTAATGCTGTTGGATATTAAAAGAGACAAGAGTTTAGGCCAGAATCATCACCAGAAAAATCCCAAAGTGGACATATACAAGTCTTCCAGTGTTCTGGGATATAATTCACCTGTACCTGGGTAAATAAGTAATGATCTGAGGATGTGTGAGAGAAATCCATGTAAGGGCAAGGAAAAGAACCAGTGGGAAACAAAAGGCAGAAAAATCACAGGGAACCATATATGGCTGGGAATAATTCTCATCAGCCATAGTTGAAAGAATAAATATGAGGCAATAGAGAGAAGGCTCAGAAAGTCAGCACCATAGTGTTGGGACTAAATTAGCGCTAGTCTAAAGATTTCCTTAGAGAACTTGAAAGCAAACTTTGAAAGCATATCACTAATTCCAAGTAATTTAGCTGCTGCATGCCAGAAGCAAAATAGGTGCCTTTTAAAGAAAACAATTAAATCAACAATATAATATAATACAACCAAAACTGACCACTCATGCAAGCAGCAGGGAAATATGTCCAAGGACCATTTAAAAGGTCAATAAAAATCAACCTCAAAACAATAGATATGATGGAACTAGCAGAAAATAATGTTAAAACAGGTATTATAAATATTTTCCAGGAGAAGGGGGAGGAGATCCAAGATGACGGAGTAGATAAAGCTGTGCTTGCCTCATCCTGTGAACACATCAAAATTACAACTATATGATAGAACAACTGACCTGGAGAACCATCTGAAGATGAGCTGAACAGAAGTTTTATAACAAGGATATAAAGAAGATGCACAATGAGACTGGTAGGAAGGGTAGAGATGCAAAATGGGCTAGTCCCACACCCATGTGTAGTGGTTGAAAATTGGGAGAGATATCTCATCCACAGAGGTTCCCATGAAGGAGTGAGTGACCCAAGCCCCTCCAACCAGACTCCCCAGCCCAGTGATTGGTGCTGGGAAGACAAGCCCCACAACTTCTGCCTGTGACAGAAAGCTGTGGGAAACCTAGCTATCCTCTTTAAGGGCCCTCACAGGCACTCACCCTGGGCTCCTGTGGAGGTATGGTGACATGCTGGGGATCTTGGTGACATATGGGAAGAGACTGAGTTGTGTAACTTCAGGGTGAGGACTGGAGGGACAGACTTCATTTGCCCTGTGTGGGACCTTTCTCCCGAGCAGCCAGGAGGTAAGTGCCATCTTTCCGGTGCTGAGCCCGCCCACACAGGCCAAATCTGAATCTGATTGGCCTGTGAGCTCCATTACTCTATCACTGAGACCCTGCCTCACATAACTTGTTTATTCCAGGAGGCTTTACCAGCAGCTGAATCTTTTAGGAGCTGGCAGCCGACCTCAGAATGTCCTGGCTTTTTGTGGAGCTACCCCAGGCCCAGTACCGGTGGAAGCTATCCCAGGTTTGCAGTGTGGCCTCTTCCACGCACCTCCAGGTACAGCACAGCCAGCAACAAACTGTGGATCACTTTGTAGCTCCTACCAGGTACTCCACAGCCAGTCACAGGCAGTGACTGACCTGGGCCTGCACTGGAGGCCCCCCCAAGAGACCCCAGAACCAACAAACTTGGAGGTTGATTTCAGACCACAGCAAGCACCACCTAAGTAGCCCCACAGGTGGCACACAGAAAGCGTGGTCTCAACAGGCACCAGAGCCTGCTGGGGTGAATCCCACTATTTGGGGTAAGCCCCCTGCACAGCAGTTCATAAGCTGTGGACTTGGCCAAACCCCACAGCCAGTCAGCCTGAGGGTCAATACTACCCACTGATATGCCAACAGCAATCAAGGCTCAACCCAACAAAAGGGCACACACAACCCACACAAGGGACACTCCTGGCTCAGGTGTCTAGGGAAACTGTGCCACCAGGCCCCACTATTACTTTAGGTCACCTGGAAAGCCTGGGAGACATAGCAGCCTTATGTAATACACTGAAACAAACATAGAGAGAAAACCAAAATGAGTGAACAAATAAATATGTGGCCCCTTCGAGGGGATGTGTGCATCCATATGTTCAATACAGTATTGCTTACAATGGCCAAGATGTGGAGGCAGCCTGGGTGTCTGTCAATGGAAAGAGAAGGTCGTACATATACAGAATGGAATATTGCTTGGCCATGGAAGGGAATGGGTTTTCACCATCTACAGCAGCATGGATGGACCTGAGGATATTGTGCTGAGTAAAGTACATCAGACACTAAAAGACAGATGCAATATGATTTCACTTATATGTGGACTCTAAAGAACAACTTAAACAAAACAGACACAGACTCATAGACACAGAGAACGTTTTGATGGTTGCCAGATGAGAGGGTGGTTGAGGGAGTGGGTAAACAAAAGGAAAGGATTAATAAGTACAAATTGGTTGTTACAAAGTAGTCATGGGGATATAGGGTATAGCATAAGGAATATAGTCAATCATATTACAATAACTATGAATGGTATCAGATGGGTACTAGATTTATCAGGTTGATAGATGGGAGAGGACCTGTGGGGCAGGAAGGAAAAGGTGAAGGAATTAAGAAATGCACATTGGTAGTTATGAAATGATCATGGGGATATAAAGTAAAGCAAAGGGAATGTAGTCAATAATATGGAAATAACTATGTATAGTGTCAGGTGGATATTAGACTAATCAGGGGGCTCATTTCTTAAATTATATAAATGTCTAACCATACGCTGTACACCTGAAATTAATATAAAATAATATTGAATGTCAACTATAACTAAAAAATTAAAAAGTGGGGGGAGATAAAGGGCAATAAGTGGTCCAAATTTCCAGGTATAAAACAAACCAATCAAGGGGATGTAATGTACAGCACAGGGAATATAGTCAATAATATTGTGATAGTATGCTATAATGTCAGATGGTTACTGGACTTATCACAGTGATCATTTCTTTAGGTATATAAATGTTGGAACTATCAACTATTGTGTATACCTGACACTAATATAATATTGTATGCTAACTATATTTTTAGTAAAAAATCTTAAAAAAAAATTCACCATATGTTCAAGATGATTCAGGAAAACATGAGCATTATTAGAAGAGAAATTTCAAATGTTAAAAACAATACATAAATGAAACTTCTAGAGATAAAAAACACAATATTTGAAATCTGAACTGAAAAAATGGTCTGGACGGGATTAATTACAGAGTAGATAAATAGAAAGAATGCATCAGAGAACTTGAAGAGAGCAATAACTACTAAGAGTGAAAAAGAGGCAGGAAAAAAGTACATTAAATAAAAGAACAGAGCAATAGCAATTTCTATATTGGAATATATAAATTGGTAAATTGGAGTTCACGTAGGACAAAATAGGAAGGAGGCAGAAACAAAATCTTTGAAATAATAATGGCCAAAAATATTCCAAATTTTATGGAAACTATAAATCAATCAGATCCAAGAGATTTAATTAATCTTAAGCACAGTAAATCTGTATAAAACTACAGCAAAACACACCATAATCAAATTGTTGAAATCCACCGATGATATGGATGGACCTAGAGACTATTATGTTGAGTGAAATAAGTCAGTCAGAGAAGGACAAATACCATATGATCTCACTCATATGTGGAATCTGAAAAACTGTATGAATGAGCAAAGTAAACAGAAACTGTCTCATAGATATAGAGGAAAAATCAGGGTTGCTAATTGGGAGGGGAATGGGGATGAGGGAGAAGGGGAAGGGATTAGACAGCAAAAATAGGCAACTACAATATTGCCACTGGGATAGGAAAAACAGTTTGGGGAATATAATTAATAATGTTGTAAATATTCTGTGGAATGTCAGATGATCATAGGTCTTGTTAGGGAGACCATTTCATGGATGGAGTAGAGGTTTGATCACTACACTGTATTACTAAAGTGGAGGTGGTATACCTACTGTAATTGAATATATATAGATAGTCATGGGATGTGGATTATACTGTGGAAGAGAGTCAGAGGAAGAGTAATAGATATATATGATATGGGGGGGAGTGGGGTGGCGAATTGGGGGTGGGGGGTTGTCATTTTGAGGGGTAAAATGTATAACTATTGCACTGTGTTGTACACCTGAAACTAATTAAAAATACAATTAAAAAAAAATCTTAAAAGTATGCAGAGACAGAGAAATGAAGTAGACTTCAGTTCAGAAACAACAAAAGCCATAAACATGGTGGAGAGAGGAGACAGACTGCAACAGCACATGAGATGATTTTCTGAGATGATAGACATGTCCAATATCTTGTGGTAGATTTTACACAATATTTATACTCAAAACAAAATGGATGAAGTTTATTATATGTAAATTGTCTCAAAAAAGATGTTGACTTTAAGAATAAATGCTTGTCAATTTTCAGGAAAGGTGTTAGCATAATATGAGGGTTTCAGTTTAGAAAAAAAATTTTTTGAAAAGAAAATTTATTTTAAAATTACAAACATTTTTCTTCATTTACTTCTAGATACTGCAGTATTCCAAGAAAGACATGAATTCACATATGTTTATAAACATACTTTAACAGATACTAAATTTCTCTTTTTAGAAATTAAAACAAAATCAAATTGGCAGAAAGGAAATCATTTTAAGTAGCAAGCCATGTGATTTAGATGAATCATACAAAGTAATTCCCAACAAATATATATTCTATAAATACAAAACCCAAATTAACACCATACTATAACTGTCACATAATCAATGATATGGGTCAGAATTATCATTTCAAATTTGTATTAGTCCATACCTGTGCAAAAAATTATTTTAGGCTGAAGACATTTTTAAACTATTTTTATAAAACCATTTTGTCTTCAATAATTTTAACATTTTTATTAACATTTCTCAAGCAATTAGTATACACAGAACAATTTTCATCAAATTATGTTTCTGCAACTATAATAAAGTATGTGAATAGGGTGCAACAATGTTTGCTTACCTCCAGTGCATTTCTTGAAGAAGTGGATTCCCAGTGATAGTCAATTCACAGAGAGAATAGCATGCATTAAACCCATTTACTGTACTTGTGAGATCTACAAAAATAATAAGAATCATTATGAAATGCATCTTAGATAAAGAAAAGTATTCACAGATCAATGATCATTATATTTAATTAGTTATTAAAGAAAACACACAAAAATTATTTCTTTCGCAGAAAATAATATGCTTTTAAAAGGAAGCTGGATTAGGAACACAGACTCTGCTGTCAGAATATTTATTTATACTATTTAACAGCTGTGTGAACTTACACAAATCATACAACTGATTTATGATCACTTTCATACCTATCTCACAGGATCTGAATTGAATGAAATAATGTGTGTAAAGGAAGACTGTGAACACAGAATCTGAAAAAGTGAAAATCTAAAGTAATAGGATAAGTGGTAAAATTGAGCATATACTTAAATAGAATTACATGGACCTATTAAACTTTCAAAAGTAAACACAGTAGGTCCATGTAGGGTACATTACAGAGAAATTTATGCTGGAATTTCTATCCCACAGAAAACAATCATAAAACTGTACAATATATAAGAAGCACCTGTTTTTAAGCCTGACTGAGAGAATGGAAACACACATGGTGAGCCTAAGGTCACAACATTTTCTTCCTGAAAGCATTTTACCACTTCAGAGCAGGAAAGTGAAGACCATGCCAAGAGGCTGTTTTGCTGAGAGAGGATGCAAAAATTAGAACTGAAGCTGGAATTATGGTAAAAAGTACTGAAAAGCAGCTGTGTGTGTATATGTTGTGGGGGAGAGAGTTGGGGAAAGAAGTCTATGTGAAGATTTACCACAGGTCCTTGGACAGGGCTAGGTGTGATAATAGGCAGGGAGGCAAGACTCTGAGAAACCCAGCAGAGATCGCCTTCTGTAGGGCTAAGAGCTGAATGATGACACTAAAGTTCATGCAGCAATGGAAGACATTGGAGTATTAGCCCAGCCAGAATGAGGCCAAATTGAGTATCTCAGTGATTTAGCTAAAATCCAGAAGGTCTATGCATTAGGTTTGAAGACAATGCCTGGGGCAGGGGTATGCACTAAGCGGTGAAAACTAAAATGACTTGTCCTAGGAGAGAAGGAAATTAAGGCTGACAGAAACAAAATTATCCATTTATATTTTCACTGCCTGCCAGAGAATTACATTTAACACACTCTAAATGGAAGTCAATGTTACCCCAATAAATTCCAAATAAAAAAAGAAAAATAAAATTAAAAAGATAGAAAAAAAGAAAGACAAAAATGTCCAGACTCAGTAAACTGTATTATGTACAATGTTAACTATACAGTTAAAAATCACTAGATATATATTGTAAAAAAATAGAAAAAAATATGACGTATCAAGAGAAAAGCAGTTAATACAAACATGTCCAAAGTAGCCAGGAAATCAACTTTTTGACAAAAACACCAAAGTATTTCAATGATGAAAAAAGCTTAGTCAACAAATGCTGCTGGAACAACTGTAGATAACCATGTGAAAACCTGAACTCATCCCTTCCTACTTTTCATAAAAATTAATCTGAGATGAATCATAGACCCAATGGTAAAAACTAAAAGGATACAACTTCTATAAGAAAGCATAGAAAATCATCTTCTCAGTCTGGAAGTGGAAAAACACTACAAAGGGCACTAATGATTAAAAATGATAAATTTCATTAAAAGAGGACCAGGAGGAAATATTTCAAAACATTTATCTGAAAAAGTATTTTATCTAGAATATATAAAGAATTTATACAAATCATAAGAAAAAAATTAAAATAATGGTTAAGACACTTGAATAGAACAAAATAATATAGATATCATCAATAAATGCATGCAAAGAGGCACATTATCATTTTTCATCAGGAAAATGTAAACTAAATGAGATAATACAATGAAATCCTAATACCTTCTAGAATGGAGCAATTAGAACTCTTGTACATAGCTTGTGGAGGTTTAAAATGTTACAACTACTTTAGAAAATAGTTTTTTCAGTTTTTTAAAAAGTTAAACATACACCTATTCTATTATCCAGCAATTACACTCTTACATATTTACCCAAGAGGTCTGAAAACATATATCCAAAAAAATATTTCTACAAGAATTTCCACACGAACTTTATGATCATATTAGCCCCACACTCTGAACAATTAAAATATTGATCAACAGGAGAATGGAAAAATTGTGATATATTATATATTAATACAATGGACTACATTCAGCAAACACAAAAAACAAACACAAAAAACAGCCTACTGATATATAAACAAGTTGACGGAGGATGGGGAAATTTTGGGGGGTGGGATTAATGACTTCAATATTCTTTAATTTAGTACATTTTTTATTAAATTTATTGAGGTGACATTGGTTCATAAAATTATATAGGTTTCAAGTGTACATTTCTATAATACATCACCTGTGTATTGCATTGTGTGTTCACCACCCAGAGTGAAATCTTCTTCTGTCACCATATATTGACCCTCTTTACCCTTTTCTACCTTTCCCCCATCCCCCTTCCCCTCTGGTAACTACTATACTGTTGTTTGTGTCTATGAGTTTTTGTCTTGTTTGTTTGTTTATTTCAGTTATATGAGTGAAATCATATGGTTCTCGCCTTTTTCTTTCCGACTTATTATTTTGCTTAGCATGATACTCTCAAGATTCATCCATATTGTTTCAAATGTCAGTTATTTATTTAATACATTTTCAACGGGTGTCTCCTCTACAACCTGTTAGGAGTTAACAGGTTAAACAAGTTTGTTTAGTCATCTTCACTAGGCTACTTATTTTACAGTTAAAAGATACCCAAATTTTAAATTAAAATATCATTGTGACATTTGCTCAGGTCTACCAGAAAGATGTGGAAGTAATATGTTTTTAGATGTGGGAAAAAAATTTAACTGAGTTATTTCACTATGCCTTTGAGGGATTTAAGGACATATAGCCTCAATATACCAGAATAGAACTTTAAAAACATCAGATGCAAGGATACTCTTCTTTTTATTCTTCCTTCTTTTTCTTTAAAATAGGAGATAAAATTCCTAGGTGAAAGATGCCCCCCATTAACCATGAGCAAAGAGACATTCTTTTCACAAGGATGGGAAGTAGAGGCTAAGGGAGGTGTGTACACACCTGTTAAACTAGCCCTTATTTCCTCATCACTTTTCCATCCAATTAACTACCTTTGCCCAAGCACCTTTTCTTTGTCATGTGTTCACTACTGTTGTCCAACTCACTATATAAGTGTTTAATTCTAATTGCTTTTTAGGATCTTTATTTTTCTTGTGAGAAATCCCATGTACATGTAAAAAAAACAAACAAACAAACAATGAAAACTTACATTTTTTTCTCCTGTCTTGTGTCAGTTTAACTGTTAGGTCCAACCTAAGACCTTAGAAAGAAATTTTTCTTCCTCTATGCCTTATTTTTTTTGTGTGTATATGATTGTATGTATACTGTAAATGCCATTAACACATCTATCAAAACAACCCCTCACCATATATGAAACAGAAACTCAAAAGCCTATTTTTTTAAAATTATATATTATTCTGAACTTACCAGAAAGACAATTGTTGCTGACATCTAGTTTATCCAGAGAAATAAAATGAAAAAGTGGTATGATTTTTGTCAAGCTGGAAAAGAGAATGATTCATGAAAATTTTAATTAGAATACCCTTAAGATTACTGAACTAACTATAAAATCATACACTTACATAACACAATTACACCAAGGTCTGACAATTAAGTTCAGGAGCTCATCCTAGAAAAAGAGCTACATGCCTGCCTCATTGCTGAATATCACCATGGTCACCTTCGAAGTACTCCCCTTGGGAAGCTATGCACTGATGCCAGGGCCTAGTCCACCCCTGAAAGCAATTTTGGAATTCTTTTTCTGGAATGGGCATCAGAACTGTCATTGTATTATGCCATGATGTCCTGAATATCATCCAAATGCCTTCCTTTCAATATTTCCTTTATCTTCAGGTAAAGAAAGAAGTCCTTGGGGCCAGATCGGGTGAGTAGGGAGGGTGTTCCAATACAGTTATTTGTTTACGGCTAAAACCTCCCTCACAGACAGTGTCCTGTGAGCTGGTGCGTTGTCGTGATGCAAGAACCATGAATTATTAGCAGAAAGTTCAGGTCGTGTAACTTTTTCACGCAGCCTTTTTAGCACTTCCACATAGTAAACTTGGTCAACACTGTCCACTTTGTACAAATTCATAATAAATAATCCCTTTGATATAAAAAAAAAATTAGCAACATCGTTGCAACAAGTTCGGGAAGTTAATTGTCACACCTCATGATGACATGCAATTCTATGTAACTATATATGCAATTGTATTTATACAATAAAGTATAATTATAACATTTATTAACATACTTATTGAAATATAATAATTATAAAAGTTTAAGCATTTATTCTATAATGGAAAATTTATATTCATTTCTAAATTACCATGTAACTACCAACAGCAATGACAAATATCATGGATTTTGATGTGTACTTGGAATTTAAATGAATGGGTGTTTTGTTTTTTTCTTTGTATAAAGCCAAATATACGGAGGCTTTATACTGACATATTTTTCATGGCTCAAACACATAATTTAAACCATTAGGAGGTAAAATCATTAAAATATTGATTTTCACTTTTTTGACTGGATGGGTTATTTTTAAATTGGAAATATGCATACAAGGAACATAATAATAAGAAATGTTTTATATCAATACAATAGACTTAAACCTGATACAAATATACAAATATTTAGAACCAATACTCATTAAGTCATGCATGTTCAAATTCTAATAATATTAAACTTTCCTTTTATTTTTACAAGTTGCTATCTTTTGCTAAGATAAACTTGTCATTAAGAACCTATATTCACGCAAGAAATGTAAGTGATATTCAAAATACTCACATTTTGGAAACAAAAGCTATGAAAGGAAATTTAACTTTAGTTTGATTTACATTTCTAAGTAAGACAAGTCTATACTTACTACAAACATAGTATCACATTACCCTATTTGTAAATAAAAGTTTAGCCAGTTCTTCTAAATCTTTAAATAAGAAAAATTCCTTCAGATAAAACATATTCACATCACAAATACAAAAGTATTCTGAACAAACCCCGCTTATAAATATTGAAACTCCATAACTATTCAAAATATGCTTTAACTAAAGGAGTGTTTTGGGTACAAAAAAAAAAAAAGAAAGTATGCATTAATTTTCTGTTCTTTTACTTTCTTTTCTTTTTTCTTTCTTTCTTCTTTTTTTTTTTTTTATACCATCCCTCCAGTTATCCTGGTAGAGATTTTTACATCTTTATTTCTAACAGCTCTCTGCCATGGGGGGGGGGGGCGGGGGAATGCTATTATTGTAAGGTCAGAAGCTTACAGAGTAATGCTGTGAATCAAGGCCTCATGGGTCTGGCACAGAACTAACCCTTTGATTGCCCGTGACTCCTCTCTTGTACTATTCTGTTCTGTATTAGCAAAGAGACATAAGATACTACTGATGAAATATAGACTAAATAATAGGCTGGAAGAAGATCTCTTTGAATATAGCCAATCCTACATACAATATTACTATTTATACTGAATCTATACAACACTACTTCTTAAAAACAATTTCCAGGGGTGAAAAATGGAAGTTAATGAAAGAAAAGTGAATAAATATTGGCTATTTACATTTATACATACACTTCATTATTTGTACACATACTCCTTAATAGCAAAATTTACTGAAATGTCACATGTATAGGAAAAGAAAGAGAGGAAGGAAGGAAGAAAGGAAGAAAAGGAAGGGAGGAAGGGAGGGAGGGAGGAAGACATAGCTTTGTCAATATATAACTAGTGGATTTAAGCCCTAATATTATGACATATCCTATGGAATGTTCTAGATCATTGTTACAAGTAAAAAATTGAAGGTATCCAAGTGAAAATATAATCATAACACATGTATTTATTAACAAGAAAATTAATTCTTATTTGTTTTCTACCTTTAATATATTTATAATACTAAGTCTTTGCCCTTCTACTAAAAGAATTTGGAAAGATTAATCAATAATGAATTGGTCTCTTTTTACAAAATATCTCATGTTTTCAACCATGAAGTTATATGGTAATATATAGATAACACATATAACAGGTTATATGAAGACATCAAGTAAAAACAGCCAATCAAGTTTTAGAGTTGAAAACAAAAATCCCCTTTGCAAATATCAATACAAGTAAAGAAATGTATGTTTTGACAAAATATTTTGAGAATATTGAAATTTTCTCTTTTCAGATATCCATGCTTTTAGAATCATGTCTTTTTTGTTTGTTTGTTTGGTTGGTTTTAGAAATGTCAACAAGAAACTGGCTTTTCATTCGCCTTTATGACTATTCATTAGGATGTTAGAAGCCTAATAGTAGAATCCTGTTTTGTTTTGTTTTGTTTTAAAAAAAACCCTCTAGAACTTTTCCTTTTTACTGACATTCTGTGTATATTTTTTTCAAAGAAAATTCAAACCAGAAAGACAAAGGACATTAGTGAAAACCTAATACCATTTGACCTTGTCACATTAGCCTTGGGCATAAAAAAGATATAAATTTCAAAGTCGACAAAAAGCAAAAGATTTGTACAATGAGCAGCCAATGGGTAATAGTTTCCACTTTCTGCTCCTACTTAGAATTTCACTGGAAGTAGAAAGGCTTATGAAGCCTGAGAGTCTTCAAGTTAGAACTCCGCTGAGTCAAACTTAAACAGTCACATGTCCTACCGAAATTTAAAACAGAAGTCAGGATGAAACAAGTATTTCAAACAATATGTACTAAGTATCATTCTTTATATGTATTTCATTTGTTGGGGGAAAAAAAGCATATGGACACATAATTTCTTCCTTGTGATGAAAATATTTATCAAAAATTAAAAGAAAAGTATATGCAATTTAAAAGACATACCAGCCACAAATCCAAATATCACACTTACAAAATCCTTTTCAGGTTTACAAAATGTATATACATACATTTTCCTTTTGGCTCATCATTAAAATACCATAAAATAGGTAAGATAGGGATCACTACCTTTTTCTACACATGAAAAAAATATGAGGCTCAGGTAGTAAAAACAGAGTTGTTCGATGTCAACTGACAGATAAATTATAGATTAAGAATTCCAACATAGATCTGCTGACCCTCAGTTTTACTAAACCTGATATAGTTCTGAAAAATTCAATGTACATATAAAAGATTAATGAAAGATGGGTAATTTTTACAGTTAATGGTCTTAGCTAAGATTGAAAATATTTTTCACTATGATTTTAGGAAATAAGTTCACACTATATATGTCCATTCATATCAATCACATTTCCCTGATTCCCTGAGACCTTCTTGCTTCATCCTCTCAGAAATGATAGGTTATATGTGCAAAGAGCTTTGAGAGACCAACAAAAACTATATTCAAATAAAGGTAGCAGTATTATTAAAAAATTCAAACAGCATATATTATATAATAATTTTACCTCTTTTTTATACAGTTAAGTTTAAAAGGTTATGTTCTTTTTATTTCCAAGAGTTTCTTGAGGGTAGGGATATATATTATTCAGTTTTGTAGCCCCCAAAATAGCAAACTCTACCTCAATATCCAAACTTTATAAGGGTAAGCAAATGAAATTCTAAATAAGTATTGTTTGGTTTAAGCATACCAGTTATTGTTATTAACTCTAAAAGAAAATTTAATGGTGTACTTTGTATAATTCCTAGCCATATTTAATTGATAGGGTAAAAGTCTCAATAGTATTAATTTTAACTTTAAGAAGTATAATATTTCTTTGATGACTTAAATTGCCCAAAGAAATTAAAGGCAAAAAGAATTAGAAAACACAAATTAAAAAGAACTCCCCTGTCCCAAAGAAATTAAAAGCATTCTCAAAAAAATTCATGATTTAAATATTTCTAATCTTTTAAAATATTATTATGGTGTGTATGTTAGATATGTCAATTACTTAGTGATTTAATGCATATATCTAAAGATAGCTATTTCTACTAAAACTTTATTTCTTACCCAGAAATATTGTGAAAAGACCCAATGGGTTTGTGGATGGCCCAAATTACTTAAACAGTGTAACCTGATAGAGCTGGCTTTGCAATAAATATCCTTTTAAAGCAAAATCATCTTTCGTATTTTAGATCTGATTAAAACAACTTGAGAGGCTTTTGGAATAAGACTCAGTTTTTGATTTATTAAAGCGTGGAATAGTTTATTAAGTGGAAGTTAAATCATTTGGGACATACAGGCTTAAAGAATGAGCACTATTATGGCAGAGATTGAGAGAAAACTTAATTTTTTTAAAGGGAAAAATAGATATGCATATTAACACTGAGTTTTCCTTGTTCACTTATTTTGCAAAAATTGTATAATTCAAAGGATAAAGTTCTTGTTAAAGGTAGGCCCTTTCCCCTACTCCATGTGCCTTTCATGGACAAATTAATCATATTAGTGAATAGGTCTCAATGATATATTAAACAGAGGGAGACATACACATATTGTGCTCCTAATTTCAGACAGTTATTCTCTGCAAAGATCCAGATGTTTGCTGGTTTCGAACGGGTCTTCTGTGGCAGGTACCCAGCTCGAATTAATGTTAAGGTATTTTTTTAAGTGTTACTTTATATCCTTAGGGAAATCAAATTTACATCCATCTTAACAGTTACAAAATGACATGCAAGTAGAGAGCAGATTAAAAATCGTTCTTCCATGACTTAATAAGTACCATTTGAGAGAATGAGACATCCTTCTGAATTAAATTAACTACCTCTTGTATTTTCCAAGGACCATATTCTTTACAAATATAAACAAACCTCCCCTGAGAGATTTCTACAAGTATGTCTTTAAGAAGAAACAAAGAGTCAGAAAAGTGAAAATTAAAAGTCTACTAAAATCCAAGGGTATGTCAACACACTAATTTTTTTAATCTATAAAGTTATATCTGTAATTTATGTACTTACGATGCATTTTCATTGAACTACTGGAAAAAAACTAATAGCTTGTCTACTTTTTATGAAGATCACACATATTTAGTTTATCATTCATTGCACTTATTGTTTAAACAAAACTGGTTTTTACCTGTTTTGAGAGAGAGTCAAGTTTTGTAGTAAAGGCAGCCAAAATGAAGAAAGTGCTTCTATAGTTGAAAAGTTGTTATCATCCAAGTACAATTCTCTTAGTAGAACATGATTCACCAAGGATGGAAGCTGTTTTTAAATTTGGGTCATTAGTTTATAGTAAATAAAATATTTTTGTCATTTAACCAAATTTAAAAATATGAAACCTACTAAATCTAGCAACATATATATTCTGGTAAACTGTGTATTGTTAATTGAAGTGCAATGTTATGAGAAATTTTGTATAAATAAAGTTTCTAAGAATTAATCTTATAATTAGAATATATTTTTTATAAAACATACTTCATGATAAATAATATTAGAATTTCATGAAGAGAATTTGGTCCCATTTAACATACTTAAATATAACTGAAAAATTATAATTTATTATATTTTGGTATTATGAAAAACTAATGTTAAATTATTTCTTTAGAAAATATTCTATGATAAACATTATTTTTTTAAATAGAGAAAAGTATGCAATAGTTCAAAGTAAACTGAAAATCATATAGCTGATAAGCAAAAAAGAACAAGGGAAAATTTATGAATATTGCTTTTAAAATGGGTGGTTGATATTTCCATCAAAAGAAAAAAAATGTTGCATTAATCATAGAAATTAATTCAAAGCAATTACCTCACTCAGATAATTTCCCTGTAACTTCAGTATTTGGAGCAATCCACAGTTTTCAATGCCCTCAATTTCAGTAAGATGATTATGTGAGCAATCCAAGTATATAATGGCAGGAGCATAGCAAAGGCCTTTCGTACTAATTAACTGATTGTGATTCACAACCAGTTTCTGAAGATTTTTCAAAGATTCTACACCACCTGGAAGAAAAATTTCCAACATCACTTGTATCATCATTCTTCTAGACTCTAAAGGAGAATTGCAGGGTTGTTTTTTTCTAAATAATTACATATTTATATTTCCCGATATTTCTAATTACTAGTGAAAAGTTAGATCGAATTCCTGGTGAAAAATGTGTAAGTGTAAAAGGTATTATTATTTAAACTTGTACCTCGGAGGTATATTTTTGACTGACACAATTATATATCAATTGAAAATTGAACAAAATGCAAAAAAGTGTACATTGGGCACTCAATGTTTTATTTTCAAATTACAACGGAACAAAGGATAAAGAGGTGTACTTTTTTTTTTTTAATTTAATTAGGGAATTGGGGGAGGAGAACAGCGCTGGGGAATCGGGGAAGGAGAACAGACAAGTTGCTGTATTTTTGTTCTTCAGTCTAGTTGTGGAGGATGTTGCTTCTCTGGCCCATGTTGGTATCGTCATTGCGCTCTTCCCCGATGAGGCAGATGGGTCCCCGGCCTCTGGATGGTCGCTCACTGCGGCTATTGGCAGCTCACGCTGGCTGCCAGACGCTCACGCTGGCTGCCGGCCACTCATTGTACCCTATGGCAGCCCACTGCAGCAGGGGCTGCAGCCTACACCGTTGCCGGGGCTCGCACAACCCAGCTCCAGGTGGAGCTGTTGTTAGCTGTGGAGGGCAGTGTCACTGACCCTCATATGCGGGATCCGAACCGGGGCTGCTGGCATCCCAACACCAGCTCTTAACCACTTCGCCACTTGGCCGGCCCTGTACTCTTTTTAAAAAATAGTTTTTAACTCAGTTTCAGGGGTTTGAATTTTGAATCCTTAGCTAAGTTTGAATATATAACATTAGAATGTCATTTCCTACCATTGAGATATATACCTTAGATTCCCAAATGAAGTAAGTGCAACCATATTAAAACCAATGAAGCAATAATACAACCTAAGTGTTCATTAATAGAGAAAGGGATAAAGAAGATGTGGTACATATTTGTGGAATATTACTTAGCCATAAAAAGATGAAATCTTGCCATTTGTAACAATATAGATGGACCTGAAGGTTAGGATGCTAAGTGAAATAAGTCAGACTGAGAAACACAAATACCATATGAACTCACATATGTGTGGAGCCTAAAAAACAAAATAAACGAACAAACAAAATAGGAACAAACTCATAGACACAGAGAACTAATTGATAGTTGCCAGATTGTAGGGGAGTAAGATGGATGGGTGTAAAAAGGTGAAAGGGATTAAGAAGTATAAATTCCTAGTTATAAAAAATAGTAATGGATATAAGTTACAATATAAGGAATATATTTAATAATATTTTAATAACTATATATGATGTCATATGGGTACTAGACATAATGGGGTGATCACTTCATAAGGTATATAAATATCTAATCACTATGTTGTATACCTGAAACTAATATAATATTGTATGTCAACTAGAATTGAAAATAAATTAAAAAAATAAAATCACAAATTAGCATATTCTTTGGGTATTTCAAGATTGTCTCAAGTGGACTCCTTTATGCTCAGATAAACTTAAAATCAATATGATACTATCTAAAAACTATCAGAGGAGGCTTAGACCATAGCTCACTGGTCATAAGGGAAAAACTGAGAATGTTGTTTAAAGAACCCATTAGGAGTTAGCATTGGAAAGGGATGCTTAGGAAGTCTGTACAAGTTTCATGGGAGAATTATTTAGCCATAAAAAATGAGAAAATCCTACCATCTGTAACAACATGGATGGAGCTTTAAGGCATTGTGCTAAATGAAATGTCAGGCAGAGAAAGACAAATTCTGTATAATCTTATTTATATGTGCAATCTAAAAAACACAACAAAACCCCCAAATTAATAGAAAAATTTATTAGAAATTCATAGAAATAGAGACCAGACTTGTGGTTACCAGAAGTAGAGGGTGGGAGACAGTTAATTGGAGGAAGGTGGTCAAAAGGTCCAAACTTCCAGTTACAAGATAAGTAAACACTAGGAATATAATGTACAACTTGATGACTATGACTAACACTGCTGTATAACATATAAGAAAGTTCTTTCTTTTCTTTTTATTGTGTCTATATAAGAAGATGGATGTTAGCTGAACCTAAAGTAATAATCATTTCACAATATATGTAAACCAAACTATCATGCTGTATACCTTAAACTTATTCAGTGATGTATGTTAATTATTTCTTGATAAAACTGAAAAAATGTTTTATGGAAGATATTAAAATCTAGAAAATGTTTAGATTGAATAATGGACTATATATGTATGTTCTTTATAAGTAGTACTCTGTTATATGAAATAAGCAATTCTAAAAACTGGAACTATCATTTGAGATCTAGAGTAAGTACTCAGAAGCAGAATGTCTTTAGTGAATACTTTACATATGAGAGCCAGTGAGGCTAAACCTTGCAAAATTGAGCTTCATTTTGATTTTCTTGTAAAAACCCCACAAAATATTTTCTTCAATTAAATGATGGAATAGACATGAGTTTTTCTACTAAAAAAGTTACTTGATAATAGATTTAAAGATGATTTTGAAAGAAACATAATTATGTATAAAAACTAATACCTGAAATGTATGTAATAAAATCATCCTGGAAGAATTTAAAGCATTTAATTCAAGATTTGTTCTTTTGATTATATACAGAAAAGGCACAAAGACTGTTTAAATAAAAAAAAAAATGGAGAAATAAAAGAATCAAGTAACATTACCAAAATCTCACAAGAAAATGTAATTCTGCATCATGTTTTCAAAATTCAGATAATGCAATAGTTATGATTATAAGCGTATTACCAAAATACTGTATAGGGATACATTTTAAGAAAATCATATTTAAAAATGGCAATATCTCTCATAGTTGAGCAAAAGCAACTTAGTATTACGGATAATTATTTCTTATAAAAAATAAAATATTTTTATGCTAAAAAGTAAATTTTCTTAAAATGAGAAAAAAAAATGTGAAATATCTAAAAGAAGCAGAAAAATGTTTAGAAGATCCATAGAAGTAAAGAGAGACCAAAATTTAAATTCAGGCAGTAATCTTAATCTTACACTTTTAAATTCTTGTCTAGGATCAATGTACTGGTATTTTCCTGTAATGTAAAACAGCAATTATGACTTAGAGAAAATTGTTATCTGATGTTATTCAGGGGGATGAACTTACTGCCCTGTAAGATAGTTGACTAAGTTATAATAATAGACCAATGATGTATTATTGATTGCAAGGAATTATAGATAGTATATTACATATAATAGTAAATATATATTAGCCACAATGTAATTCAAACTCTGTTGAAATAGAAAACACCGTGGAGTTTAGTACGCCTTGTAGTTCCAGGCAGAAGGAAATATTAATCAATTTGTAGCTGGGTAACTTAAAATGTCTTTTATTAAATATTTAAATGTCTTAAACAATCTCCTTTGCAAGCCCCATATTTTAAAAAGCAAAGCACAGTGCTCTTAAGTTTTTCAGAGCTAATAAAAAATAGAATTTTCTATTAAGTCATTTTGAATGGGGAATACATTTATGAAACTTTTCAAAGGTCACTCCAAAACAACTAAGAATGGGGGCCGGCCGAGTGGCGCAGTGGTTAAGAGCTGGCTTGGGATGCCAGCGGTGCCAGTTCGGATCCCACATGAGGGGCCAGTGAAACTGCCCTCTTAAAAACAAACAAACAAAAAAAAACAACCAAGAATGAAACATTAGGCTAAACACTGAGAAAAGGCAAGACTTGACATAAGCAGCTGAAAGGAAATAGCAGAAAAAGCAGGAGAACAATTAGGAAATGAAGAAAGGAAAAGGCAAACAGAATTCTGTGATGATGATAGTGGTTAGTAAAAATATGAATAAAATAATATATAATTTACACTTATCAAGGTATTTTTTATTTAAATTATATTATATATCATTACATTATATATCAACAGTATGAACCAGCGTGGGCAAAAGAGTATGGAGAGGCCACTGCTTTGGCAGTGATGCAGTTTTCACTAGAGGCATCAATGGAACAACAAGTTTAGAAGCCTCAGTGCAGTGGAAGTGAGACAATGAATATAGACTACTTTTTAGATATTTGATAACATAGAGAAGGTTCTTCAAAGTCCTTAAAATGGCCCACAAAACTATCTCTGAACTCATCCTCTAGCCCCCTTCTTTTGTTTTAATCTAACATGCTAACTTCCTTGCTATTCTTGAATATACCATAGATGCTTCCATCTTAGAGTTGTCTGTATATGTAAGAAACAACTATAAGCCTGTGAAATGTTAAGCTTGGAAGAATAAAATAAAGCTTATCCACTAATTTCAAATGTTAAAACAACATTAGTCTTTCTACCATCTGTTAGAGATTCCAATCTGGTCACATTACCATGACTTCAAGCTCCAGATACAGAGATATATTTGACTGAGCATTTCTACTTCTAGAAATCCATTATACAGAAATAAACACAAAACTATAAAATAATATATAGATTATTTGCCATATTATTTAAAAACAAAGAAATGGAGATAAACATCTATCAGAAACAAAATAGTTAATAAATTATGGAGTATCTACAAAATGACTATACATAATGTTCATTATGAAGTAGTCTCTGACATAGAAGAATGTCCATGATACATTACTACATGTAAAATCTAGATTACATACATAAACTTTCAACTATTGAGTATAGCTGAATCTAAATCTACATATCTATAATTGTAATGTATAGGACAAGGTCTTGACTGATTCATAATCAACTGTGAACAACTCCTACAAAATAAGAGAAGTTTTAAGAGTGAGAGAAAGTTCCACTGTTTGCCTTGTATACTTCTCTATTTTTAAATACTTTAAATGAGAATGTACATACTTTTTGTGTAATAGTTAAAAAAAAATATTTGAAAAAAAAATCAGAATTAGAATAGAACTGTTATCCTGTATTTAATCCCAATTAGCACTACCCATAACAAATGGTTGTTGAACTAAAGCAAAAGTGGGAAAACCTGATTCTATAATCCATCTAAAGAGTTTGTTATACAGCCAAGGTGGAGAACTCTGTACATAGATGGAAGAGAGTATTTAGACTTTAAGATAAAAATTTCAAAGGAAATTCACTGAAATCATAAAAAGGAGACTTGGTAGGATCTCTAAAACACTGGCCTAAATATAACAGTGAGGAAGGATGTGTATTAAAAAAAGACAACAAATATTGATTAGATAGCCTAAAAATTAGCCTAATGAGAAAAAGAAAAGGAAATTTTCTAAAAATATGTGAACCTAAGGTTTGTCAACAACTATGTGAATGAGTTTGGAAGTGGCTCTTTCAGGCTCATGGAGCCCTGAGATAAAGGTAATCCTGGTTAACAACTTGACTGCAACTTCATGAGGGACCCTGAGCTAAAACCACCCACTACACCACCCCCGATTCCTGATCCACAGAAAACATGATGTAATCCATGTTTGCAGGTTTAAATTCCAAATTTCAGGGCGCTTCACTTCACAAAAATATATAACTAATATAGTAAGTATTCTAGTTTGAAGAAAACACAAGGAAGAAAATATGTTGAAATACTTTGGGCTATGGAAGAACATTTAAAGAAATTTCATGTAACCAGAACTCAAAAATATTAAAACAACAGGTACAGCCAAACAAATGGACCAAAAGGACCATGACAGAATAAATAATTTAGAAACACTGATAGAACACACAGTTAAAGATTGATTGCACACAAAGCAGAGATAATCACCCTGAGAATAAAATGTGAAGAAGCAGAAGATAAGAAAACATAGCTTCAATTAATTAAATAATCATACACATGAAAGATAGACAAAGTCAACTAAAATCAGGGTTGTCTATGACTAAAACAATAGATTCAAGCCCAAAAAATGTTCAAATGTATAAAACCCCAAATTTTCCAGAAATGAAACAATAACTTAATCTGTAGTTTGAAAAGGACGGAGACAAATTTATGTGGATTTATTGATAATAGGATGTTCCTCTGTTATGTTCTTGATTGATGATGAAGAAAATGTTATTCAGGTATCTAGACAGAAATTAGTTATGAAGAGAGGAAAATCAAATTAGCCTCAAGTTTTCTACAGCAACACATAATATCACATGTGCAATGAAGCAATGTCCACAGAATACTAACTAAAAGTGTAAACTAAAAATAAAATGCACAACTATATCTCATTTAAGTATGAAGGCAACTGACAAATATTTTCATATGTGAAGGAATTCCGGGAATAAAGCATCCATTAGCTCGTTTTCAAAAAATAAGATGTAAAAAGAGATAATGAATTATGTTTTAGGTTGGAAAAGTCATGACGTATTTTGTTTATGTTTTTCAGAGGTCATCTATTTAAATAAAGAACAAAGATCAATTAATGATATATTGCCCATTTTGTTGGCAACACATCCCATCCAAATCCAATAATTATTGACGGGTGATCAAACTTGTGTGTGGTCATGCGTCGTCGCAATGGAACACAACTCGTTTACAATTAACAAGCTCTGGACCTTTCTGGATGATAGATTCATTCACTGTCCAATTGCCAACAGTACACATTCGAATTGATTGTCTGGTTCCTTGGTAAGAGCTCGAAAAACACAACACCTTTTAAGTCCCACCACACTGAATGGAGTCAATGGAATTATGATATGTATGATATCGGGAGTGGGGATGGATAGGGGGAGAGGGTTGTCACGTTGTAAGGGGTGAAAAAGATAACTATTGCATTATTTTGTACATCTGAAACTAATAATAATAAAATAACTGAATTAGAAAAAAATCCCACCACACTGAGAGCATAGCATTCCTCTGATGAATGTCTGTGTTCGACGTCGTTTAGGTGAATCATGATGTCGGGACCAAGACCATTTGTGCACCACATTGTTGTAAACAATCCACTTCTCATCACCAGTTATCAATCGCTTCAAAAAAGGATTGTTTTCCTCACGGTTTAATCAGCATATTGCATCAAATGAATGTCTTTGAGTTCACGCGGAATCCAAATATCGAGCTTGCTTACATAGCCCAGCTTCTTCAGGTGATTGTGAATGCTTGAATGATGGATATTCAACGTTTCTGCAATCTCTTGCATCGTGTAACATCGGTTTGATTCGATCAATGCCTTCATTTTGTCATCATCAACCTCGGTGGGCCTTTCTGACCGAGGAACGTCATTGAGATCAAAATCACCAGCAAGGAATTTCGTGAACCATCGTTGGCACCGACATTCTTGTAGAGCATTGTCACCGTAAACTTTATGCAAGTCTTCATAAGCTTGACGAGCATTTTTCCTTTTATGGAAGTAAAACAGTAAAATATGGCAAAAATCCACAGTTTGATCTTTCATTTTTAACTGGTAAAATCTCCAAAACTCAACCAAATCACTCAATTTATTTTTTTTTTAGAATGAAGCCAGAACTGTCAGCTGTCAAGTGATATAGCAATAACATAGATGCAAATGACTCTAGTACTTCCGAAAGTGAACTAGAGCCATCTGTTGCAAATATGAGTCATGACTTCTCCAACAACCCAATAATGCAGACAAGCAAAAGATGAGAGAAGCAGTTGTATAAAGGACTAATACCCATATTCATACAAATTCAATGCTGCTAAAGGACATATAGAGTCATAATTCCTGCTGTGAATAATAAAAATTGTCAGAGGAAAATATGATCAGAGAAAGTGTAAGTAATCTATTTTATTTTATTTTCTTAAAGAGAAGTTAGTATTTCAAAAACAGATAAATCAAGAGCCCATGTTTAATAAATTACTGAATAACAAAAATGATTATTATAACTGACAAAATTGGAAGGGGAAGATGAAAGTGGAAATAAGATAATTTTATCATCTTAAGTATGAGGAAGCCAAATAGATATGGTCTAAAATTCTGAACTCAAACATTGTAATATAAGTTCCTGTTCTATTGTTTAATAATATTTTTGGGAGTTTTAAAATATGTCCCAACTTAGTAAATTGTTTGTAGGAAAAAATGTTTCCAGCCAGTAGCTCACATGTGGATAGCTTTAGCTCATCACAAAATTATTTCACAATATCTTTTTTTTAATGAAAATTTATTGGGGTGACAATGGTTAGCAAAATTACATAGGTTTCAAGTGTACAATTCTGTAGTACATCATCTATACATCCCATTGTGTGCTCACCACCCAGAGTCAGTTCTCCTTCTATCACCATATATTTGAGCCCATTTACCCTCATCTACAAACCCCTTAAAAATGGGCAGAGAACCTGAATAGATATTTCTCCAAAGAGACACACAGATGTCCAATAGACATATGAAAAGATGCTCAACATCACTCATCATCAGAGAAATGCAAATAAAAACCACAAGAGATATCACCTCATGCCTATTAGAACGGCTGTCATCAACAAGACAAACAATAACAAGTGATGGAGAGGCTGTGGAGAAAAAGGAAACCTCATACACTGTTGGTGGGAATTGTGCAGCTGCTATGGAAGGCAGTATGGAGGTTCCTCAAAAAATTAAGAACAGAATTACCACAGACCCAGCAATCCCTCTCCTGGATATATACCCCAAAAATCTTAATACATTTATCTGTAAATATATATGTGTTCCAATGTTCACTGTAGCTTTATTTACATTGGTCAAGACATGGAACAACCAAAGTGCCCTTCGATAGATGGTTGGATACAGAAGATGTGGTATATATACACAATGGAATACTATCCTGCCATAAGAAAAGATGAAATTGTGCCATTTGCGACAACATGGCTGGATCTTGAGATTATTATGCTAAGCAAAAACACAGAAAAAGTCGAGAATCATATGATTTCACTTATACCTGGGATATAAAACCTAAAGCAACAAAGGAACAAGACAAACAAAAAAACAAAAACTCATACAAGTTCTGATAATTAAGTTCGAGAACTTGATGCAACAATGTTGCTAACCTTTTTTGCTATCAGAGGGATTATTCATTATGAATTTGTACCAACTGGACAAACAACTAACTGACCAAGTTTACCATTTGGAAGTGCTGAAAAGGCTGCATGAAATAATTAGATGACCTGAACGTTTCGCTAACAATTCATGGCTCTTGCATCACAACAATGCACCAGCTCACACGGTACTGTCTCTGAGGAAGTTTTAGGCCAGTAAACAAATAACTGTATTGGAACACCCTCCCTACTCACCTGATCTGGCCCCCAATGACTTCTTTCTTCAAGCAAAGATAAAGAAAATATTGAAAGGAAAACATTTTGATGACATTCAGGACATCAAGGGTAATACGATGACAGCTCTGATGGCCATTCCAGAAAGAGTTCCACAATTGCTTTGAAGGGTGGACTATGCACTGGCGTCAGTGCATAGCATCCCAAGGGGAGTACTTCAGAGGTGACCATAGTGATATTCAGCAATGAGGTATGTAGCACTTTTTTTAGGATGAGTTCACGAACTTAATTATTAGACATCATATACTCTAATAATCGCAGGTATTATTAAACGTTTTTCTAATGTTTAATTCAACTTTACTTAATCAATTACCTAAGCTTTCTTTAATTAAACTTTACTCGTAGTACATTTATTTATATAGGAATAATAGAGATGATTGGCTGTCAATTCTTACATGATAAATACAACTAGAATTTTTTTTAATCATGACATGTAAAAAATTTGAAAATTTATTGCTAAGTAAATAAAGAAAATTACACAATAACATTACAGTAGTGATTTTTTAAATGGATAGAAAACAATCTGAAAAGTTCATCAATACAGGTTATATCTAGATGGCAGGATTATGGATTATTATTTCATTATTTTACATTATAATTTGTAGACAAGCAACTAATTGTGTAGATTAAAAGTTACTTAGAAAAATATAAAATTCAATTTGCAGAAATATCCAGTCAGATATAGCCTTATCACCTATACCTCTGAAAATAATTAAAGATAGTCATTACGTTTTAAAAAATGAGTCTCCAAATGAGGTACTTAGAAAGTAAGAATTCTCAGTCCAAAATCTAAGTAAATATGGTAGGCAAATGGAAATGAGATTTCAGTGTGAGAAAATTTATTAAATTTGATGAATAGGAAGATCAGTTACTATAGCCTTAAAGTTTGAAGAAACAAAATTCAAAATTCACCCAGTGTAGACAAGTATAACAGACAATCCCACATAAATATAGAAGCCCAATCAACTGTACCCAACCAGAGGACAGGAAATTAAACTCTGTCTCATATCTCAATAATCAGCAAAAGGGGGGAAAAAAAACTCCCCCCATTAAAGTATAATAATAAACACAAGTTGACTCTCCCATAGGTTTGCAGCTCAAAATCACTTTAATTGTGATCAGAAAACTTACAGCAAAATGTATCACATATATTCTAGATTATCCCCCAACATCTGAAAAGTCATCTCTAAAGAACAAACTTTCATCCCATGCCTAAGAATTATCCTAAGAATAATGACAAAGCTTAAGTTCCAAGGGAAATAAATAGTTAAAAAAAATCACATGAAATACACAATAAAATAATGTTCCATAAGCAAGAACTGAAACAACAAATTCCAGAAAAAAAAAGACCCACATGGAAATTAGAATTGTAACTAAAAACTCAAAGACCAAGTCAGAATTTGCCAACTGGAATACAGACATATAGAAATTATCTATCTAGGGATAGCGAAGAAAGACAGAAAGGTAGAATATAGGAAATATGAAAGCAAGCATCAGTGTTTATAGTGTTTCAGAAGGAGATAATAAAATAAATTTTTAAAAAACATTTGAAGAGATAATGACTGACAAACAGGTAGATAAATAGTACAAGTCACATAGTCAATAATTGTATCAACCCAAATAGGATGAATGAAAAAAAGAAATCCATGTTCAGATATATCAGCGTAAAAATACATAACAGCAATAACCAAAAAAAATCCTTGAAAAAGGCATAGCCTCAAAACTTCTAGAAATGTAACTGACAGCTGACTTTTAATAGCAACAGTGAAAGTTTAAAAGTAATGGAATGATATGCAAATTACTACACCCAATTAAATTATGATTCAAACATGAATGTTAAATAAAGACATTAACAGACAAATTCTGGTAGAATTGTCCACCAACTAGCTCTCTTACTAAAGAAAATTTTAAAGGATCTATATCAGGAAGAAGTAAAGTGATCCAAGATCTTAAATGAAAGAAGAATAAAGGGGATAAAAACAATAAATATGGGCAAGTAATCAACTTTTGGCTGTATAATCATAATGCATTCCTTGAAGAATTAAATAAAAACACATTTACAATCCTGAACACCAAATATATATAAGTTAGGAAAGCTGAGGTAGGAATATGAATTAACTTGGGATAAATTGAGCACATTTTATAATTTCTGTGGTGACCACTGAAACAATTAATATATAGGTATCAAACGAATTGAGAAAAAAGAGGAAAATGAGGGGAAAAAGCCATACCATCAAGCTAAAAGAAGACAAAGGAAGGGGTAGATAGAAAATGTAGCACAGGCTTTCTGTTTACAGTAATGATGGACCAGGTAATGAGAAACAATTCTTCTGTAGATAAACAGAGGAAAAAAAGATGATAAAATATAATTATATCTGCTCAAGGCATTAAAGAACTAAAATAGTATTACAGAAAAAGAGGGCTAAGTTCCAGAAAAGATGAGATGATCACATCATTCAGACTATCAATTAATTCTAGGAAAGGATAGCTTGCAGCAGTAGAGGATCAAAATGTTCACTCCACATCTCTCTGAGAAGGAGGCCTAAGGAATTCCTACCTTACTTTTGGTTGGGAACTTCATGTTCTCCTATACATTAATCCAAATACAGAATAGCACCCAAGATACTAAAGTCCATCTTTAAATAATCTCAATAGCAATATATGTATGGAATTAGCTGCACAGAGATTGCAAGTGCTTGTAGCTGCAAAGAGTCAAGACCTCTGGGGGGAAAATAACACCATAACCTCAAATTGATTCTGCAGTTTTTTCTTAGCATTCTTGATAGCAAAATAATACAAAATTAAATTAAAGAGAGAACATGATGAGAAAAAAAAACAACATAAAAATTAACAGAAAATATAAACCCTCCACAGTGAATCCATAGAATGAAGTTATCAGACACAGAAATCAACAAAACTTTGGTGAACACACTAAATAAGAGGTATAATTAAAAATGTATATATTATATATTGTAAATGTTAATTGAATGCTAAAAAAGCAACAAAATTCTAAAACTGAAAAACTAAAATAACTATATACAAGACTTTCAAGGATAGATTGGACATGCTATTAGACACAGCTGAAGAGATATTTAGTGAACTAATTATAGTTGCAATAGAACATCCAGAGTGATACACACAGATGCAAAAGATATATAAAAGAATTATGAGTATAATTATAAGAGGATTATAGGATATAAGGGGAATATATATATATATACACACACACATATATATGAAATTATATGCATGATATATTAATATATATGATATATATGAAATTATATATATATGAAATGATGTCTTAGAATTTTTCAACACTGAATAAAGATACAAAGACACAGATTTAAGAGGTACAATGGATTGAAGTAGGGTGAATACTAAAGTGACCACACAACTAGGCACATCAGAGTAAACTGTTGAAAACAAAAGACAAAAAGAAAAGTCTTAAAAAAGGAAAAAGAAAATCATCTTTCTTAACAATTAGGTTGATGCACAGCAACATAAGGAAAGCTAGAATAAAATGGAATGTGGTCGCAATGCAGAAAATGCACGCCAGAAGGTAAGTCTATACCTCAAAATGCATGCACACATCTGTGTATTTGTGTGTATTTATGTTAAAACCATGCTTAACCAAATAAAATCTAAAAGAATTCATCTCCAGCAGACCTGCATTAGTAGGAATATTGTACATGAAAGACAAAATAAAGAACAATTGAAATGTTTAATAGAAGTCTGAGAATACAAATGATACTGACTTTATAAAACAATAATGTCTTAAGGCATTCCAAACACACACACACACACACACACACACACACACACACACACTTAAAATACAGGACAATAGCACATTTAATTGCAAGGAAGTTTACGTATTCTGTGACTCTGGCATTGCCTTAGAAAAAGAAGAAAGTGCCAAATAAATTTAGATTTGGTAAATCAAGAGGCATGATGCAACATTTATAGTAAACCAAAAGAATGGTAAAAGAATATACAACTGGTAGTATAATACAAAGGAAAAATTGAATAATTTAAAATCTCAACCAAAAGGCAAGAAAAGAGAAAAAAACAAACAGAACAGGCAGAACAAATAGAATCAAATAGTAGGATGGTAGATTTAAACTCAAATATGTTGATAATTACACTTATTGATTATATTTAATTGATTATTGAGACTAAACTCTACACATCAAAGCTAGAATCTGTTAGGCAGCTTTGGTAAAACAATAACAAAAACAACAAATTTTTACAGTACATAAAAGAGACATACCAAATATAGAACTTGTAAAAGTTCCAAGTAAAATGAAAGAAAAAGATATATTATATAAGCATTAAACCAGTGATTCTCAAAGTGTGGTCCAGAAATATTCCCCCAACCCCTTGCCCAGAGATGCTTTTAAAGGTTCCATGGAGTCAAAACTATTCATAATAATCCTAAGATGTTATTTGCCTTTTTCACTCTCAGTTGTTCAAGAGCATATAGTGGAATTTTTCAAAGGCTACCGGAGGTGTGATATTTTAGCAAACTGAATGCAGAAGAAAAATATGGAAATCCAGCTGTCTTGTGTTAAGCAAAACATTAAAGAGATTTGCCAATATGTGCAACAATGATCCTCTTCTCATGCTATCTTTTTGTTTAAAAAAGAGTTATAATTTATAAAACTGTTATGAATGCAAAGGTTTTATTATGTTGAGCTCTAAATAAATTAATAAAAACAATTTTCAGGCCGGCCGAGTGGTGCGGTGGTTAAGCGCTGGCTTGGGAAGCCAGCAGCCCCGGTTTGGTCCCATATGTGAGGGCCAGTGGTACTGCCCTCAAAAAAAAAACAAAAAACCCCCACAATTTTCTACTTTTTTCCTTTAATACAGTCAATATTGACAGATATAACCTACATAAATGAAAACTGTTTGAGGGAGGCTCTCAATCATTTTTAACTGTTTTCAAGGGCCCCGAGTAAAAAGAAAGTTAGTTTGGTTATATCAGACACAAACAACTAAGACAGAAAGCTTTACTACAGATGAAAGTCGACATTTACAAGTGATAAAATTGGCCAATTCAAAACAGAAGTATGTAACAATTATGAATTTGTATGCACCAAATAGCATGGCCTCAAAAAATATTTAAAGGGAAAAAAGAAAACTGGCTATAAGAATAACGATCTACAATTTATAGTCATCATGGGAGTCATGTGTGTATTAATAATTTTCTCCATGACTATGCTAACATGTTCTGTACCCCATTTAATCAACAGGCAGTACAGTATAATGAGAAATGAGACCTGCAACCCTGAACTTCAATAAATGTGCCTATTCCAAAACTAGCTCTATGAATATAAACAAGTTACTTAACTTCTCTGAGTCTTTGTTTCTTTTTATCTTTAATACTAATCTTTGCTTCTTTATTTGTAGAATGGGGGTGATTTCACAAATAATTGTATTGAAAGGATTAAAAATTGAGAGGATTAAAAATAATATTTTGAAGTAGCTTGTTTAACACTCACATGTTAGGTACTAAAAATGATAGCTATTATTGATTCCTAGAAATTATCTTCAATAACTGCAGTGGCCAAACAAGGCTTTAAAGAAAAATGATTGCGCTAAACCTTGAAGGAGGAATAGGATCTTAATACACCCTCAGGAAGTCTCTACAAGTGATTAAAGAATCATTTTATCCAGTCAGTGCATTTGGATCAAAAGGGGAAATCTAGATGAGAAGGAAGTTAGAATAAGCTGTCACCCTTACTCTTTTAATCTTATAAATTCTTTGTTGTCAAATGAAGGATGAGAACTGAGCAAAATAGACTTACAGCATGTCTTACCTTAGAATACCATTACTCTTCAACATATCAAAGAAAACGATTTTCTCCCAGTTAAAATTTCTGGCATTTCTTCCACTCCCCATCCCAAACAAAACAAAACAATAGCCCCCCTACAAAAAAAAATTAAGAGCCTCTTTCAAAGGACTTAAATATAATAAATATAAAGGATTGCTTAAATACTCTTGAGTTTACTGCTTCAATATATTCTTTTTTAGCTCTTTCAAAGTTTCTTAGGTCCCACAGAATAAAACTGAAGCCAAGTGTGTTTATCCCTCAAAGGGCCCTTGCCCATGGCAAAATTAGCATTTGGATATACTTACTACAAATATCTATTTCAAAGAATTCCTCCCACAGAAATGAGCCTATAGTCTAATAAAACATTCCTACCACGGAGTGGGGGATGAGGGAATTCTACTGTAAGGAACAGACAAACTAAAAATGTTAAATTATGCTGGAGGTTTTCACTAAATAAGTGCTTGGTAAGCATCTGCCTCTTCTAGCTGCTCCGTGATTGATATGCTTGACAGTTATGTACAAACATGCTGAGCTGCATTTGAGATTTTTAATTTCAGTTCAAAAGTCCTTCAGGAGCATCCATGTTGTATGGAAAGAAGAATACTGAAAACAGGAATCAGGAAAGCTAGCTTCTAGCCTCACCTCTGCCAAGAGTTAGATGAAAACTATGTGGGTCTGTTTTTTCATCTGTAAAGAAGCTCAGACTGGCCGATCTGTAAAATCTTTTTCAGTTTGTACTAGGCATTGTGTTGCATTTCAGAACTAAAGAGTAAGCTAGCACCATCTAGTGGTATCCAAAGAATTCACCACGTATTATATATAATAAGTAAACATTTCTACAAGAAAAATATCCAGAGCTTTATTTTACTTCATTATTTTTTCTAATGTTCCAAAGACAACATCTGATAGCAAGAATTAACCCAGGGACATTTCCCCTATGAGCCATGATAAGTGATGAAAGCTACGTGAAAATGCTGAATTATTTCAGTATCTTTCATACTTATACTAGTATCATTTTTCCAGAAAACAGTATGATCTGAATATAAAACAGCAGGAAAACAAAAACAACAACAACACGAACTTTTAGTAGCTCTATCAATTTATAATGATATTTTCTAGCAATGTTTTACCTGAAATGTATAAACAAATAATTGCTAGTATTAAAAAAACATTTTCCAGGTTAAAATTTTCCTAAAACAGCAGAGACAAAAGCTTCTTGAATAAGAAAATAAAAACGACTGTTTGCTCTTATACATTAAAATTATACTTATTTCATGTTTACGAATATTCAATAAATGAAATATAGCAATGTACTGCTTTCTTTTTCTCTTTCTATAAATATATAGATAGCTAAGATAGTCAATTGTTTAGTTTATTGCTGCATCCTCAGTAATATCTCAGTGTTGTGCTCTAGTGTCTGGAAAGGTGCTTTAATATAGTAGGTGCTCCATAAATTTGCTCATTAATACACTTACTAATGAATAAACCTTAAAGTCATTACATTTTCAGCATAAAGAACTGTAATACAGTATTCCAAAATAGTAAAAATCTTAAATATTAAATGCATATTTACTAGAGAGGCAGTATGAGGTAATTAAAATTTAGGTACTAAGGGTAGACTGCTGAGTTTTAAATCCTGGCTTATCATTTACTAATTGTGTGATCTTTGATAATTTACTTAACCTCTCTCTGTCTCACTTCTTACCTGAAAAAAAAAATTAATAGCACTAACTCAAGCACTTATACGAACAGAAAATGAGTTAATATGGATAAAGCATATAAAATACAAGGTGGTTTAAAAAAAGTTATCTAGTACTATAAAACATAAAGTCATATTTTAAAATTTATATAACAATTTTGAAAGTAAATTTTATAAAACTATTTTTTAATATAGCATACATTTTTCAAAATTAATTTAGTTTTAAAAAATCATAAAACATTTGAAATTAATAAAAAATATAAGAAATCTCATTTGATTAAAATAAATTCATCTGTAAAATCACCAACCTAAAGTGAACTTAATGAACTTAAAGCAGTTATTTTGTGCATTCAAAATATGCATGAATAACTCAATTAAGTCAAAATATTCTACAATGAAAAACTTGCTACCAAAATAAAACCAATTATATAAATAGAACCAATAATATAAAATGTACACAGTGTTGTTTAAATTCTACAAAATTTGTATGAACCTATATACCCCAATATAATGGTTTATTTTTTTACTACATTTAGCCAGAGAATAATTTGTACCTCAATATGTAATATATCTTACAGATATTTTGAATTATATTTTAATTTATATTTCAGTTATGAGTAATAATAATTAAATCCATCTTTTTCCATAGCCACAGGACATAGTATGTTAAATGTTAAAAAGACTATGTTAAAAAAAATTAAATGTTAAAAAGACAGTAACAAAAATATATTAACTTTGTAACTTTCATTTACAGAATTAAATTTTAAACTATTACTTTAAAAAAGTATATTTAACATTGTGTTTCTATTTCTACATTTAAACAGTTTATTGGAATGAAAAATATTCAGCATAAATAATTTCAAATGAATTAATTGCCTTCAAGAAATTGACACATTTTCTATTCTCATTCATTTAAATGCAAAGAAGTTTGAATAGAAATGTGCATTAATGTTTTCTAATAAAAATAATTAGAACTAAAATTACTTATTAACTACTGCTATAACTATAGCTTAGTAAGAATTAGGAACAAATTACACTTCAAACTACACATGTAAAATATGTGGTACTGCTTCCAATTTTATTTCACCTCCTCAAGAAATATAGCATGGAATAGAAACTTACTAACTTTTAAACACAAATCTATCTTTGTGCTCCTTCATCAATTTATCATTGAAAAGACAAAATCTATGCTTTTCACTTAGCTCAACCAGAATCTCTGTAAGCAGTTCCTGAAGATGAAAAACAGACTCCAACTGGTTTTCGGAAAATCTACCTTCTCATGTATACTGTTCTCACACTCAATAAATACAGTGTTTTCATTGTATCCAACAGACAGCAAAGATGTCTTTTACCTTGTTTGCTCTGTACTACATAGAGATGCCTCACGTACATCAATTAATACTATGACAGTTTTCATATAAATCTTGCAGATATCCTATCCCAGGAAATCCACTGGCTACAAAAAATCCCATAGAGTACTGCTGGCAATGAAAATGAAGTGAATGAGAGTTCAAGCATTTCTTCTTACAACAGCCTTTTTCTTTCTAAAGCTTGCTTCAGTGTGTGCCAATACAGTAACATGCATTATCAATGCATTTGCCTTCATTCCATTAACAACAAAATTATTTCTATAGGTATTTTAAACTAAAACTCTAAAACAAATAAAAAATGTGCATCAAAAGTATCATTATTTCCATATGGGAGAAGTCAACACAAACACATAGGCAAATAAACGCATTAAAGAATATTGTACATTATATTTTCAAAAGTGTGCCTTGACATGTTTGTAAAACAAAAGCTTGCTTTGTGCAAACAACTATATTTTTCCATATTTAACAAAATGGGAGATGACTGTGACTGCCTAGATCCTACTCACTCCATACCTCCTCCAGAAATTCATAAAAAGGGAAAATACACACAATTTATCATTTCTGTGTAAGTAGAAATAAAGAAATTACAAGCTGATTTTTTTTTCTAAGTGAGGTAATAAGTATCCAGGATCAACACAATCCAGGCTGAACTCTCACTCATCCAGAAGGAATCTATGGATACTTAAAGGATAAGTAAGAAGTGGAGGTTCCCTGGTGATGGAAGAACCGATGTATTATCACAAGACCTTCAGGAAGAGAGAGTCATCCTGTGTGAGCTCACAGTGCTGAGACCAAGAACATAAATTGAATTAATAAATGCAAATGGCCATGGTCTATATGGGAGAAAAAATATTTAAGCCTGGATCAGAAAAGAAAACCCAAATCTATGCTGTACAAGTACACACCTAAAAACAAAGTTATTCCGAAAGGTTAAAGAAAATTATTTTTTAAATGGGCAAGTAGGCAAATAACAAACAAAAACAAACCATATCAGACAAGGTAGAATTTAGTCTCAAGAGCACTAAAGAGACAAAAAAGGGAACTTAGAATTTTCAAGGTTAAAATTTACAATGACGATAACACAGTTAAGAACATCTATGAAATTATATGGAGCAACATTTATAAAGCAGAAATCAAAGGATACAAAAAAATAAATAGGATAATAAACAACAGATATATTTAAACTAGCACAAGTCCCTCAGTCCAAGGTAGATCATGTAGACACAGAACACCTAAAACAAAAGATCACTAAGGGAGAGCTTAAAGATGAAAACATAAACTACATTACAATAATAATAAAAAAAATAACCTCCTTCTCAAGTACACATGAAATGTTCCTAAAAGTTGACTACATGTTAGAAAACCATAGGAAGTTCCAAAAAAGCAGAAATGGCACAAAACCATTCTTTGACTATAATGTGATAAAACTAGAAAGAGTAACAACAACAAAAAAAGGCCTTTCCATATGGAAATTTAAAAATCTTAGCTAAGTGATAAAATACATCATAAAACTGGAGAACTGATGAAAATATCAGAAGTTATGGACTAAGCAGTTCTCAGAGGAAAACTTATAGACTTAAGTATTTATGTCAACAACATTGAAGAAGGATAAAAATAAAGGGATTAGATATTTAACTCAAAAAGAAAACCATAATAAACAAAAGAAAAGCAGAAGAAACCATTATTAACATATGGAAGGAATACAAAATGGGACAAACCATATAAATTATTTTCCTAAATTACAGATGTCCTTTGTCCCAACAATATCTATGTGGGAAACTAACTTAAAAACATACTTGAAAAAATATGAAGTGATGTTCGTATCAGAGTAGTCATTATGGCAATGTGAAAGACTGGAAAGCATGTAGTGTCCATCAAACAGGGACAAGTGAAATAAACTGTGGTTCATCTACACGATGGAATCCTATACAATTATGGAAAAGGAATGCTATGAACTCCATAATGTGTTGTTAAGTGATAAAAAGCAAGATAAAGCACAGTACTTGAAATGTTCTGTATTTTCTGAAAGCAAGGATTAGCATATATACATATGTTTCTTAGTTATATATATGTATTTATGTATATTTATATATACACATGTCTATGTGTCTGTGTCTATATACACATGTGCTACACATATATACATATATATGTTATATATGAATACATACAAAATCATCTATATATAAAAGTAGATGGGAGAACAGAGTGAAAAAGACAGGGATGAAAACACAATCTCTTTGAGCACTCCTTTTTGAAATGTAGTTTAACTTTGTAATATCTGTTTTACATATGAAAAATTAAATTGAATCAAATGGGAAAAGTGAACTAATTGTGTTTTAAATTTGTAACAATCACAAAGGTAAAACACTTCAGGTATCACTTTGGGGGACAAAGTGCAAGGACAAAAAAAAATGCAAATAAATCTTAAAATAAATTTAGTTTTATATTTAGTAATATTGGCATTGTTTTTTTGTATGTATTTTATAGTATTATAAGAGAGAGTGTATAGTTATATTAATGTTATCAACCAACTATTACAGTGTAACAGGCGGGAATACAACTATAAAGTTTAAAAAGTAAGGGGCCGGCTGAGTGTCATGGTGGTTAAGCGCTGGCTTGGGAAGCCAGCGGTGCCAGTTCAGGTCCCACATATGAGGGCCAGTGACACTGCCCTCAAAAAAAAAAAAAAAGTAAAAGTCAATTGGAGATATCAATATTTTATATCTTCAATCAAATTCACAGGACAGGACAATTTGAGTGTCAAAAGGTATAATAAAGCAACTTCCTGAAATATTCTGTATTATAAAAAATTTCTGAGTTCCCAAGAATACTGAAAGAGGGAGGAGGGGTTGGGGAGTGTAGGGTAGAGAAAGGGAGGGAAAGAGGGAGGGAGGGAGGGGGAGAGAGAGAGAGAGAAAGAGGGAGAGAGAGAGAGAGAGAGAGAGAGAGAGAGAGAGAGAGAGAGAGAGAGAGATGCACGAATGAAGTAAAATAAATAAAATAAAAAACCAAAAAAGTCGTTTAGCACCACTGAAAGTAATAAGGGCCACTAAAACCTTACTGTAAAAATTTGTCAATACAAAGCAGGCATTTATCCCTGTCTTTCCTCTACAAACTATTTTAAGATAACCAAATAGTTCATATTAAATAAAGTATCCCAGCTTAAAAAATATGGGAGGAATGATCAAATTAGAGAGGTGTGGTAGATGTGGCTAAGAGGGATCAAATATATCGTGATGGAAGAACTGGGTGGGTGGTGAACACACAATGTGATATATAGATGTTGTATTACAGAATTGTATACTTGAAACCTATGTAATTTTACTGACCATTGTCACCCCAATAAACTTTAATAATAAAAAAAGGTCACTTTTTAAATTCTCCCATTGTATTAATTCATTCAGGTCACATTAATCATTGGATGAAAGTATTATGTAATAGGTTGGTAAAGAACTTTATAGTGGAGGGTTTAGGCTATCACTACCTGTACCCAGAACTCAACTGTACCATAATTAACAGCAAACAAACACTGTATGATTCCAAATTTAAGGCAATATGACCCACAGACCCGCACCTGTGAAAAAGTCCTGCTGAAATGACTAGATCTGAATCTAATCAAGCTTTTGAGGAGCTAACTTCCATTTACAGGAAATGCAGGGCTTAGTGAAACTATTTCAGGGACACTAAAAGGAAGTAAATGGACAAATCCAGAATGTAGGACATTGTCTATGACAATTAACATACGTTCAGCAACAAATCAGTGGAATGGGGGAAAAAGTGAGAGATTGGTACAGATTAGAGAGACTTTAAAGACCTATATAAACATAATATGTATTATGTATGATTCAAATAAATCCAGATGTATTTGGAAAAAGAAGAAAGATTGTATTATGGATTATCAGTTGATATAAGGAATCACTATTAATTTTATTAGGTGTCACAATGCATTGTGGTTAAATTAGAAAGTGTCATATGATTAAAAATCATCTCCTGAAGTATGAAAATATGATATTATATAATTTTTGGATTGCTTTAAAAAATAAAAAATAAAATCAAAACCAAGAAAAATCAACAATGAGACAAATGTGAATACAATTACATGGAATCTTCCTGTATTTATTTTGTAAATATTTGAAATTTTAAACAATAAAAAAAGAAAAAACAAAACATAAGCAAACGAAGTATTATCAAGGAGACCTAAGTAGAACCAGGCCTAAGCTCAGAAAGTTGGCTTGCTTGTATTCCTCATCTACTCCCATCCACTCCCCAGCACTTCAATCTAGATCATATTTCCTAATGATTGTAGGACACAGGATGTGGAAAAGATGGTACCATTTGGGGTCCAAAACTTTAAGCCAGTAGAATTGTGCCAGAGTAAAGTTTTTATCAAGTTCCTGATTTTTTTGGCAATCCTTCATTATACATTAAACATTATTTTTGCCCCTATCGAGTCCCTTGAGCATTTCACAAGTTAAATAATAAAAAAGAACAGACCAGTTTAAGCCAGGTAGTGAAAAATATAATGAGACTTTTATTTTAGAATTATCATACTGAACACAGTGTAGAAGTAAGTTGAAGTCGGATTTTAGTGGGTAGAGGAGAGAAGTTGAGTAGTAAGAAGTAAGAGCAAGGACAGAACACTCTTTCACAAAACTTGACAGCAAAGTAAGACAGATGAGGTGATGGTCGAAGTGATGGCAATAGAAAGAATTCGACATAAGACAGGTGATAAATGATGGAGTAAAGGTACCAGAGGAGACTGACAAGATGCAGTATTTATAGAAGGACTGGCCTTAAACAAGAAAAGACAGTTTCATTGCTGGTTTATATGGATTATAAAGTATGAGGGTGGAAACAGATATAGATATATAGGTGTTCAGATATACCAATGGAAGGATAGAGAAGATTAGGGGGATTCAAACCGATGAATTATTTCTTTTAGGCGGTATTAGTACCCTTATCTAAAGAAGGAAAGGTTAGTGCAAGTGATGTATGTAGGCAAGGGGAGTAATGATGAAAGGGTTTACCAGGGAACAATTATGACAGTTGCTGAGAAGTGTAGAAAGCACTGGATCCATAGAAATATGATGGAACCAAATGGGGGCATTATGTTCTCCAGCAGAGTTCAGATCACTACTGGTTATAAGAAAAGTAAAAGGGAGATGAATATATAATAAAAGAGCTACTAAGAACTACCCATTTGCCAGTGGTGGAACATATTCCTTTTATACACATTAAAAATAATTTTCTTTCCTTGATAAACCAAGATAGAGATTAAATAAATATGGCCTGAATAAAATTAAAAAAAAATAGTGATGGTGGCCTATTCTTAAAAAGGAATAAATGAAACAACATATTATCATGAGAAATAAATGTCTATATATTCAAATTCCATTAATCTCACCAATTCGAGTGATTTTATTATGTGAAAGTTCAAGATTCTGGATATGAGTGCAGCCATCAAAACCATGGAGGGAAGTCAGTTGATTTTTATTAAGAAGAACAATGCAGAGATTTTCCAAATTTTCACAGTTGATAGTCTCAATATTATTTTCCTAAAACAGGGAACAAATGTAATTAGTTTTATTTCCATAGCTTACTAATGAAACATTTAAAGCTGGCACACACAAAAAAGCAAGGATGAGATATGATCCCCAAATGAATATATGAATCTCTAACTTTTAAAATAACTATGTAGAATGTTACATTATCTAGATGAAAATATTAAGTAGCCTAATGAATTCTTAACTGATTTTGTATTTACTAACAATTTTTTAAAACATACAAAATACAGAGGATCATATACCAAAATATTTCAATCTAAATGAACAAGAATGAGCACTGGGTCATAGTTCTTATAGAATTGTAATTTTCAAGAAACCAAACACTGAAAAACTTGAAATCTCCCATTTCCCCTCCCTAATACTTCCTTTCCAAGGAAATGCTAACATCATGAGATAAGGATATATCTCATGTATGTGTTTATAATTTTACTACACATCTCTGCAATGCATAATATTGGTCTTAGTGTCCACATCATGTTCCAAGCATGCAACAGCAATTATCTTTTTGAAGACCTCAGAAAGATAAATTAGCTTTTAAGAAACTTAAAGGTGTACGTAGTCCACTGCATCTCTCTCAAAAATATTTATGAGTATAGCCTTTATCTAATGAAGTGAACTTAATAAGAAGCATAGGAAACCCACAGTTTTAAAAGAAAATATGTTGGTGGAAGCACCACCAGTTTGAACTGAAAAGAATATAATTTAAAATGAAAAGAGTCCTGTAGGGTCTCCTCCACCTCCACCTCACCACCCGTCTACGTTAAAAAAACACACACACACACAAAAACAAAAAACAAAAAACAAACTAAAAAAAAAAATTCTCAGCTGCAAAACGGGGCACTTTTAGGGAAAAGCAGGTATGCCTTGAGGATGGAGTCAAAAGCCCAATGGGCAGAATCAAGAGTCACAGAGACCTGTTACCAGGGAGCAAAACAAGAGTCCTTATTAAAGAACTGATCATATGGGCTCAGCTATGGACCAGGGACTGCTATGGATTTGTTGTTTTCTCCAACTTTGAAGGAGATTGACTGCTGTAATTAATCAAGCCTCCTCTCACATTGTATGTAGGTGTTTGTGTGTTGCAGGGGAGAGGGAAGATAACTTTTCATTTTACTGCACACATCTCTGAGTTGACAGAACTATCCAGAGCAGATCGTCCCCACCTGGATCTGATTTAAGTGAGAAGACTCTATACTTTACATCTGAGTCTGATGCCATAAGTTGATGAGACTTTGGAGTCTTTGGGACATGAGAGTATTTTGCACATGGGGAGGATGTGACTCATTAGGAGCCAGAGAGTAGACTGTTACTTTGAAAACCCTCAATAAACCTCATAATCCAATATTCATACATCCACACAGTTCCCTTCCACATGAACTCAGGGCTTGGCCAATAGAACATTAGCTAGCACCATAGCAGTAGGTGCTTGATAAGCACTTGTATACTGGAGCTTGTCTTTTTGGATATGATTACTCTGTAAAGAAGTTCAAGAGAGCACTGGGTAGGGGAGAAGAAAGAGAGAGAGAGAGAGAGAGAGAGAGAGAGAGAGAGAGAGAGAGAGAGAGAGAGAGAGAGAGAGAGATCTTAACCTCTCAAAGTACCAATCATATAAAAGAAGGCATTTTAGACATTCCAGTCCCAGCTGCAAATTACATAAGAGACCCAGTCAACACAATATGAAACACAAGAAATGTTCAGACAAGCCTGGACTCCATTCATGGCCCCCAGAACTATGAGCAAATAAAATGGTTGCTGTTGTAATTTACTAAGTAATATGCTCATTTGTTATGCAGCAAAAAGTAACAAAAACAATCATGTGCAAGAAGAAATAACTAATTTCTGGGTCATATCACCAAATCATCTTACCTCTATAGTTCTCACAAATGTTGGCCCTTGATCATAATGTGCATGTTATTTTAATAAATGTTTTTTTAAAATATTATTTTCTGAAATGAAAAGATGAATCCACTTTATATTTTATTATAAGATAAATAATTATGCAAACAGAGGACATACCTGTACATCAATATACTTCAGTTTTCTGCAGTTATTCAGGCTATGCAAAGAAGTTAATCCACAGCGTCGAAGAGACAGAAACTGAAGATTTATACACTCTGCCAGTGTGGAAAGACTACAACCTGGCAAATCTTGAAATGTAACTGTTGTAACCTAGAGAATTCAGGAAAATTGGCATGCACAATATTAGCTCACAATAATGAATATAAACTGTATTTGCCCTGCAACATTGTTTTAAAAAATTTATCTAAAAATAATGATATATATTGAAACTCACATTTATTAACAATTTCATTTCAGCTATCTGGCCTTTTTGTTCCCCATATAGAAAGGCAAAATAATGCAATCATCCACTACCAATTCACGTTCAAAAGGAATATGCATAGAAGTAGTAACAATAATTTATTAGCTCACATCCATATTTTTCGCCAAATTCACTTTCCTTGTTTTTCATGTTCTTGGCATTGTTTTCAGAACTGCACAATATAAATATTCAAGATCTGCATTTGATAGTCTCCTAGGGATACCTGGATAGTAATAGGAGTCACAACAGGTCAGGGGATAGATTTTATGCCAAACCTGCCATGCTTCAACTGAATAGCTCAGCTATCTTCCTAAATAGAAAGTTTGACTGAGAAGAGATATTATAGAACCTGTAATAAGTAGAATCTTGCAATAATAATTGAACCATATAATACAAACATTCTATTTGGAGTCTTCTGTATTATAAAGGTATGAATCATGTTACTGAATAAAGGTATGTTACTGAATAATGTAACATACCCAAGCATACAGTATCTGTGGTAAAACAAATCATTAGTAGTATTTTCTCCTGTATTTTCAAACATTTGAAGACCATACATTTATAAAATTTCATATTTTTGAGATATTACTGTACACTCAATACTTTACAAGGCTTTTTTTCTTAAGGAACTTTTCCATCTGTTTGGCTTAAGTCTTTTAAACTAAAGAAAACTCAATATCAAATCATGTATTCAATTTTATTTTTATGTGTAATAAGGAATACACTTACTGTTCTACAAGATTATGTCAGATAGATATATTTTTGTATTACTGAAAAACACTGTACTTATTAAACTCAAGACCTCTCACCTAAGTAAAAGGGCAAAGAAATGATGTAATAACGTATTGGTTTTTCACTATAGTTGAGTCTATGTACTGAGATAACTATATAAACCACTTTATAGTAAGAATACTTTCATATTGTCACATCAAAAATCCTAATTCCAGATAACAATTTAAAAATTATTAGCTTTTAGGAAAAGTCTATTATATATCATACTCAAATCAGAAATTCAAAAAAATGTTTAATTGAAAACATTATTGCTTCAGAAAAAGCTGGAAAAAGTATAAAATTTTAAGTGCAATAACTCCTCTTCATATGTAACATTTACTGTGCATTATATTTAACTAAAAGCTTTTAATCCACATATTTATGGGAAGATCACATGCTCATTAAGATATAAAGAAGCAATTAAGTCTACTTGTTTAAATAGCAAAAGCAGCAATCACTATTTTTAAAACATTGGGTGAATAAAAGTTTCCAGTTTCATAGGAATTTTTGGAATTTCTCCATTATTCATAATCCAAAACACCATTTTATTGGTGAAAATATTGTTCAAGGATGAGGGTGAAACACATAGATTCTCACTCAAACAAAAAGTGAGAGGATATGTCAGTGCTGATAGCACATATTTAAGGCAGCAGGAAAGTGATCACCAATGGAAGACCTATAAGTATGATGAAAATAGAAAGAAGTCCAAAGTAAGTGGTAATTCAGACAGAGAAAGACAAATACCATATGATTTCACCTATATGTGAAATCTAAATAACAAAATTATAAACAAAACAAAACAAAACTCACAGAGAACAAATTGGCTACAGTGGAAGGGCTTTGGGGGGACAGGGTGAAAAAGGTGGAAGGTATTAAGAAGCACAAATTGCCATCTACTAAGATAGTCACAGGGGGAATGTACAGTACAGCATAGGGAATACAGTCCATAATATTGTAATAATTATGTACAGTGTCAAAAGGATACTTGACTTATCTGGGTAATCACTTCATAAGGTATATAAATGTCTAATACTTTGTTGTACACCTGAATTTAATATAATATTGTATGTCAACTGTAATAAAAAATATATTTAAAACAATTTTTGAAACAAATATTTTAAAATAACCTTTTAGAGAAAAAAATATTCATCCGTTTGTGACAAGATAATGCTGTGCAATGTCCATTTAATTGGTCCATAAAGAACTACTATAAATTTTGTAGATGGAACACTGTCTATACTAAAACATAAACAAACTATTTAGAATGGAGCATTTAAAAACTGAAAATTACAACTGCAGCTTTATAGTAACAAATGCTACTCTAGCTTATAATTTATATTATTCTGCCTGATTTGATATTATGCTGCTTATAATCAAATACATAAATGCAAGTTCTATGTGGCAATTATCATTATTATGATGTGGCAATTTGCTAGTTTAATTACAGTACTGGAGTACCAACTGCTACAGTGTCCCTGTTAATGGTATTACATCTACTTTTAAATATGAAGTGTTTCATATTTCCTCCTCCATTTTATAGAACATTAAAATAATTTCCTCCTGATAGAGCAATTTATCCTCTGCCCACCTTAGGTATATCCAAACATATGAGACCAAAATAATGTTTCACATGAACCATTTATTGATACCTGCATGACAAGAATCACATAAATAAAACTGCTTTATGCTCCAAAAATTAAGGTCAATATAAAATTAGCTCTCATAGGGCCGGCCGAGTGGCGTGGTGGTTAAGCGCTGGCTTGGGAAGCCAGTGGCCCCGGTTCGGTCCCACATATGAGGGCCAGTGACACTGCCCTCAATAAAAAAAAAATTAGCTTTCATAGTTGTCCATCACTATAGGGTCAGCCTGAAAAACAGCAACTGGAGCATACTAAATGTTCACTAATGGTGGTTTCTTTCCCTTAGAAAGGGAAAGTAAACTTGAAAATGAGCTGTTCCACTTACAGAATCTATGACTTATTTACTGTATTTTAATAAAATATCACTAATCAGTTTTTCATTTAATCAACTGTATTTCCCCAAATGGTACATAAAATGACAGTTATATCTCTATCTATCTATCTATCTATCTATCTATTATCTTTCTATCTATCTACCTACCTATCTATCTATCTGTTTACCCTCACTTATTCATGAGTTAAACCCAAGGAATGTCAATCATCTATGATAAATTGAAATTACACAAGTAACAGAAGGAATGACTCTATGTTTTGCTTTCTGCAGTACATCTGTTCAGTGCCACATCTCAAATCTGTTAATCCTGAATAAATAATACCAGGGGTTCCAAAAAAATGTATAGACATGACTTGTATGCATCTTTTGTTATTGGAATATATTTAGTATTACAATTTTAATACAGCTTTTTCCTTTCTAAAATATGCATACATTTTTTTGGCACCCTCTGTAGTTTAAAACATCAGCTGTGAAGAGACTGAATCCGAGGGATGATTTGTGGCTTAAGTGAAAGAGAATAACTTCAAGTAAGTCTTGTACCATCACAGCACCATTTTATTACAATTTGCCATATATAAGGGAAGTGAGACATTCTCATCTAAAAATTAATCAGCATCTAAAATATTATCATCTGTGCCATGTTATAAAGCCATATAAAGAAATCCTTAAGCTTAGTACCCTTCATTCTGGTTGCCATTTAAAGGAAGTTACCATTAGGAGGAAAATACCAAAAATAAAAGAAAAAAGAATAAGGTAAAACTGTGAAGAATTAAAATATATTAGTTGTCAATAATCACTGCTCTTCAGTCCTATCATTTTGTGATATTGTTGCATAGGGTTGATGGTCCAGCATTTTCAACTTAACATTGTCCTTGATGAGACAGGCTATTAAGTAGCCCTCAAACATCCATTTGTCTTTTTCTACAGCTGCTTGAGATTCACTTTTGACAAGAACTACTGTCTATATTAGGAGCCCTAGCCTATATTCTTCATATATATGCTATTTTAAAATTCAACAATCCTATAACTCTTCCCAGTTTATAGAAGACAAAACTGAGGCTCAGAAGGGTCAAGAACCTTACCCTAGGTGACACAGCCAGTAAATGGAAGAGATAAAATTAAAACCCTGGTATTATTTGATATAAGACATTAGAACTTCATTAAATTACACTCAAATTATTTTTATATTAATTTCCTTTTTAATCAAAAAAGTCTACCAAAATGATTAAGCTAGTAATAATGAGGAGATAAGGTTAATAATCAGTCACATTTATTTATCCATCCTTCCACTCACCCATCTCACAGTCAACTAATGAAAATCTTTGTCTGGCAATACATACAGAAGTGTGGACAAGCAGTAGGTCTCATGTGTGTCCTGAAGTGAGAGATTAATATAAGCAAAATGAATTCATTACTGGGTGAGATTTCAGAGGAGCAAACTTCTTTTCTAAAGGTCCTCTTCCAGTCAGACCTTCCAAACACAGCAATCGGTGATCAAGATAAGGATGAAGACACAAAAGTATGAGTTTGGAAAGTAAAAGTAATAAAGTGAGTCATAGATCGGGAGCACTGAGGAAGGAAGACACCACTATCAGCTATCTTCCAAAGTCAACAAAAGATAGTATTTTATAACACTTCAGCATTTAATTGCACATTCACATATATTTTTCATCTCTGTACTGTATATTTCATGCTTCAAAGAAAAATGAAATGTCTGAAGTGGTTGCTTTAAGCAGTAGTCAGGGGATTGGAGAGTCCTTTAGAACACTGCTGCTCCAGTGAGTCCATGGCCCAGTGCCCACAGCATCACTCAGGGGCACTGTGGAAACAGGGCATTGGGGCTGGTCAATCACCAGACCTCATGAATCAGAATCAACATTTTAGCAAGTCCCCAGGTGATCTGTATACACAGGACACTGTGCAAGACCATCCTCTGAGAAGTAAAAGATAGGGTTAATTCTCACTTTATATAAACTGACAAGAGTTCCATGGAAGGAACGGAGTGGGCAGAGGAAACACCAATGGGAGAGAGGTTCCCACGTGGTAACGTCCTCGTTGCTTTTTTCATTGGATAGAACAGACTCCGCAGTGAAGAATAACAGCACACCTTCTCCCTAACTTCAGATTTACTTTAGAAACAGCTCCACTGTAGGCCTGAGGCTGTTGCTCATGCTTAGCCTCAACAGATGTTCATGAGGAAAATGACTTTAAATAAAACAGTTAGTAGCTAATGTCATCACTTCAGAAAGCCTGCAGCAACACAGGAAACGAAGAAAAAGAATGATTCCAGATATAACGCAGCCAAAGAGAAAAAAGTCAGAGAAGAGCTAATGAGAGATTCTACTTGGGGCTCTGCAGACCTGATGGATATGGCAAATGCATCACCTAGGACATAGCGGACACTTCCGAGTATTTCCTTACACTGTTCTCCTACATCCCAGAGATCTCTTTAAACCCTATGATCTTATATCCTCTCACAGAATACCCTGAAATCTTATTTACAGTAATTAACAAGATCTGTAATAATGTATTTATCTGTGGATTTATTTGTTTAATGCCTCTTTCTCTACCACTGTAAGTTCATAAGGGCAAAGACTGAGTTTTATATCTGTCCCTTTGGTCCAACAATAAATTTTAATCATTCATAGTGGACAGATGAATATTTGCTAAGTAAATGAATAAAACAATGCATATATATTAATATGAGTGTTTCCTAGGCATCTGTTTATATCAAGAAACTAAATAAACTTTATTTAAGTACATTTGAGCTTCAAATCCTCAATAAATATGTTTTTAATCATAAATCCTTTTCAGTATTTCACCATTTGAAATATTTGTCCTTGTTTTTCTACACATTTAATTAGTTTCTGTCTTAATTTTGATTGAAGCTATGGGCTCCATAACTGTAGAACATTTGTAAATTTGGTGAGAACTATATTAAATTTCAGACATATAGTCACCATGTTTACATAGCGCATTATCCTAAATAATCATGTTTTTTTGTTGTTGTTGTTGTTTTTTTTGTTTTGTTTTGTTTTGAGGGCAGTGTCACTAGCCCTCATATGTGGGACCGAACCGGGGCCGCTGGCTTCCAAGGCCAGCGCTTAACCACTGCGCCACTCGGCCGGCCCAATAATCATGTTTTTTATAAAAATTCTAGAGTCTTCTATTGTCATAAGCCCTTCTTTCACAGCATGTGTCAAATACAGGGAAATCCACTTCATTTCGAAAGGAGCCACTAGGTGTCGGTGTGGCTTAAGACTAAAGCAAACTCCTAATTGAATATCAGTTAGGAATTTCCTGTTCTGATTCAACCCTACATTCCCAGATGCCTCCACTCTTAGAAACTTGATAATGGCTACAGGACACTTAAACACAAGCTTCAAGGTAAAAATCAAAGATTTTTATAGTGCTTCACTGAGGGAGAAGATGTCCTTAATTGAAGGGGCTGGCCAAGTGGCTCAGTTGGTTAAGAGTTTCCTTAAGAGCAGGAGCTCTGAGCAACAGGGTTGCTGGTTCAATTCCCACATGGGCCAGTGAGCTTCGCCCAAGTTGCACCTGAGCTGAACTGTTGCTGAGCTCCCAACAGGTGGCAGGATGACTCAGCTGGTGAGAACACATGCTCCTAATGACAAGATTGCTATGCCCACCAGTGGCTGGGACTGAACTTGGCACCTTGAGCTGAGATGCTGCCTGGATGGCTCAGTGGATAGAGCGTGCAATCTTAACAGCAATGTTGCTGGTTCGACTCCCACATGAAACTAAATAAATAAATGTTTTAAAAAATTAAAAAGAATTTAAATTGAGATTTACAAATACATTCCCTCTCAAATGGTGACAATATTTCATTAGTAATTTCACTGATTAAAAGACAGAATTCTTGAATATAAAATATGCCTTTTACTAAGATTTAAAAAGCTACATTTTACAGAACCCTTTCCAATTAAATGTGAAAAAGTATTGATATTATAAAATTACAAAATACCTGTTGTAAAGTTTTCCAAGAGCCACAATGAAGAATTTCTAGTGAATTCAAAGGGGGCAGAATGTCAGCTGGACATTTTACAAGTCTCTTTCTCTTAACAATCTTCTTTTGTTGCTTTTGCTTGAAAATTTCCAAACAGGCTTTAAACGATTTTATCCAAGCTAGTCTCTTTTCTTCAATACAAGATAGAAGTGTTGCCTCTGGTGCAGAGCAGGTCATGATACGTTCATATGCAGCTCTATTTTCATGACATTCTTCTGGACTTTCTTTAATCTGAGACGTCGGAGTGCTAACTTCTTTAAAAATCACAGGGTTTTTTGCATTATAGCCACCGAAGTCTTCACAAGGAATATGTCTACCTAAAATAAAATTGTGTTTGTTTATTTTGCATTCTACATTTATCATAGCATCACTAGTATGAAAAATCATGTCACTATTTAGAGCATTGCTTTTGGGGTTCTCCTCAGCTTCTTTAGATTTTAAATCAGTTTCTTTTTCTTGTGGTCTAATATTTCCCCCTATATTTTCAGAATTTTGTAACATTAGTGGTGGTAGTTTTTGTTTCATTGAAATCACTGAACTGTTATTCTCTTCATATGTTCCATTCTGTTCTAATATCTCTTCTTTTTCTGCTTTTTGTGTCTTACTCTGTTGATTATCTTTGATTATTTTCTGTGCTTTGTTGTTTTCCACCTCATTAATTTCTTGATTATGTCCTAATATTATCATTTGGGTTTCTTGTATCATATCATCATTTATGGTAGGCTTCAAGGTTTCTGCCTTTTGTGTTGGAGACTTTAATTCCTGCAGCTGAAACTGTTCTTTCACATTATCTTTTAGATCTGGGTATTCTAACTCAGTTTTTTTGTCAATACTTTCATATCTTCTTTCTTGCTTAACCGATTTTTCTGAACATTGTTTTGCTAGCTTTTCATTTTTTAGTTCCACTTCAAATTCTGCCAAATTTCCTTGGTTTGATATAGATTCTTTTAAATGCACTTGTATTGATTCTTTGAATACGATCTGTCTATCTACATTTTCTACCTTATTGGATTCTTCAACTAACCAAACGGGAACATCTTCCCACTTCTTTGATTTTTCAGCCCCTAGCCTTTTGACTATATCATCCTGATTCTTTGATGTATCTTTGACAGCTAAATGTTTGGCATTCCGTTCTCCATTTTTTAATGCTATACTTATTATTAATTGTTGTCTTCTCTCTTCTTTTAATCTTAATTTTTCTTTGCTTAGTAGTTGCTCTTTTTCTTGTCTCAAGATGTTCTTTTTTTCTTCGTATTCTTCCTCTCTCCTTTTCCTTTCCTCTTGCTTCCGCCTTTTTATCTCTTCTTCTATTCTTTGTTCCTCCTCTAATCTTTTTCGTTTTTCTTCATCCATCTGTCGTATTTTTGCTTCCTTTTCTTTCCACTCCAGCACTTTCCTTTTCTTATTTTCTATTTGTTCTTTTATGATTGGGCCATATTTTTGGTAGGCCACAAATGCTCTATATTTAGCTTGAATTTTTATAGCTGCATTATGCTGCAGTTTTAACAAACGCGTTTTTTCTTTTTCCTGTAGGTTTTTAAATTGTGTTCTTTCTTCTTCCATTTGTAAGTGCAAATTTCTAATAAACTCCTAAAATAAAGATAAATAGTAGTCAGCATAAACTAAATGTGTTTATTAAAATATAATCTAAAATATACATTGAAAACAAATACTAAAACTGAAATCATAATGAAGTTACTATAAAATTCACTTAGAAAAACTAAAGTCATTTATTTTAAAGGATATTATCATTTTTTAATATCAAGTTAATTGATTCTCTAAATATTATGGCTACACTGTTACCCAGATTAAATTGAGGAATTCATCGAGGATAGAAAGCATATGAAATCAGAGTAACACAGAAAAAAAAGCAAGAAAAACACAAGCCAAAATTGTGTGGAAGAAAAGACTTCAACTTTCTGAGATGGGGATTCTGATAAAGGAGACTCTTTCTATTTTATTCTATTTTATTTTTTGTGAGAATTATGATACCAAGGAAGTGAGATAAAACACACATAAACTATACGAAGAACTAGCCTAGTCATACCTCTTATCCTTTCTCAACTATTAACAGAACTGATAAGCACATGGTGAATTAAATGAGATAATTTGGAGTTAGGTGAGTAAATATCATCGTCACTAGAATCCTAAAACAAAAGTAAACAGATCAACAAAATTCAGCAAATATTTGAGGAAAACTCATAAAAATGATGTGAGGCAATGAAAATACTTTTTATGTAATGTGTCTTTTTTCCCCTCTGGCTGCTTTTAAGACTTTTCCCTCTTTGTCTTTAATTTCAATAATTATACTATTAAATTTCTAGTTATGATTTTCTTTGTACTGATTCAACTTGGGGATCATTTATCATCTTTGAATGTTCTGATTTTAATAATTTGAAACCATTTCAACTATTATCTCTTCAGAAATTACTTTAAATGTAAATGGATTAAATGCTTCAATCAAATAGAGTTGCTGAATGGATAAGAAAACCCTTATATATGCTGTCTACTAGAGACTCACTTCAGATCAGAAGACAAACATAGACTCAAAGTATAGAGATGGGAAAAAGATATGTCATGAAAATGGAAACAAAGAAAGAAACAAAAGCTGGAGTAGTGATAATTATATCAGATAAAATAGTCTTTCAAACAAAGACTATAACAAGAGACAAAGAAGGTCCCAGTAATCCCATTTCTGGGTGTTTATCCAAAGAAACTCAAAATGCTACTTTGAGGGGATATGTGCATCCATATGTTCATTACAGCATTATTTACAATGGCCAAGATGTGGAGAAAGCCTGGATGTCCACTGATGGAAGAATGGGTAAAGAAGGGGTTGTACATATACACAATGGAATTTTGCTTGGCCATGGAAGGGAACGGGTTCCTGCCATCTGCAAGGGTATGGATGGACCTGGAGGGTATTGTGCTGAGTGGAGTATGTCAGACAGAAAAAGACAGATGCAGTGTGATTTCACTTATGTGTGGGATCTAAATAACAAAATAAACAATCAAAACAGAAGCAAACCCATAGATACAGAGAATACTTTGATGGTTGCCAGATAGGAAGGGAATTGAGAATAAGTGAAAATGGGGAAGGGATTAAGAAGTACAAATTGGTAGTTACAAAATAGTCATGGGAATGTAAAGTAAAGCATAAGGAATATAGTCAATAATATGGTAAGAACTATGTATAGTGCCAGGTAGGCACTAGACTAGTTAGGGGGATTATTTCTTAAAATATATAAATGTCTAACCACTATACTGTACACCTAAAATTAATATAAAGTAATATTGAATGTCAATTGTAATTGAAAATTTTGAAACAAGGGTAAAAGGTAAAAGAGAATAAGAGGTTCATATTTCCAGGCATAAAAGAAATAAGTCATGGGGATGCAATGTATAGCATAGGGAATACAGTCAGTAATATTGTCATTGTGTAGTAGGGTGTCAGAATGATACTGGACTTATGCTGATACCTTCTTTAGTTATATAAATGTTGACTAACTATGGTGTATACCTGAAACTAATATAATATTGTATGTTAGCTATATTCTAATAAAAGTCTTTAAAAAAATTTTTTTAAATGGTAAATGTTCACCTATGATTCCATCCAATGGTTCCATTTCCAGGCTTTTATTCAAGAGATGTGAAAGTATCTACACAAAATTTATACATGAATGTCTACAGAAGCTATATTTGTAATAGCCATTAACTTGAAAACAACCCCAAATATCCATCAATAGGTGACAAGACCAACAAATTGAGGTATATCCATATGATGGAATACTACTCAGCCATAATAGGAACAACAGTTTATATATGCAAGAACATGGATAGACATAAAAAAAGTATGCTGAATGAAAGAAATCAGACAAAGGAGAACATACTGTATATATTCCATTTTAGTAAAATTCTAGAAAACACAAACTCATCTATAATGACAGCAAACAGAACAATGGTTGCATAGGAAGGGGAAAGGGGGTCCTGAAGAGAGTAGGAAAGAGATTATGAAAAGGTGCAAGAAAACAGATATGGTGTAGTTGTTCAGTATTTTGTTTGTGGTTGTGGCTTGAATAATTTATACATGTTAAAATTAATCAAATAGTACATTTTAAATATGTGCAGTTTATTGTATGTAGTACAATATAGTTTATTGTCTGTAATATTAATAAAGCTGTTTAAAAATGATAAAAAACAGTATAGCCAGTAAAAACCTACTTTTCGGGGGGGGGGTATTTTTATATAAATAAAAGGAGAACTTAAAGGAAATACAAAGAAAGGTAATATGTTCAGGTGAAGAGCATGAGTGTCGGAAAATTTATCTACTTTATACTTGTAATTACTTAAAATAATTTTATATAAAAACTGTGGGATAAATAAAGTTACATTTTAATAAATGTGTTATCAGAATCATCTTACATTCAATGGGGTTATTTAACACAATCACTTAATTGTGTTCAAGAAATGCAGTAATTTTCATAACAATTTTCAATCATAATGATATGTTCATAATTGTATGTTTTCTCAAACATCAAAAGAAATTTTATAATTATAATTTTATATAAACATACTCACTCACTAACCAGTTTATTTTAATTTTTAGGACATTCCATTTCAAGAAGAGTTTCTAATGATTAATGAATGTTTAAAGCTTTAGTAAATTAAATCCTATACCAGTTAGGCAATATTATTTTTAAAAGTCTATTTCAAGCACAGTAATTTAGTTTAAAGGAAGAAGGGTTATTGCACTGAGTAAAAACAACAAATAGATACCTCATGCTGTTTAAATTTCTCTCTCCACATTTTCTCTTCTTTATGGAGTTCATCATTCATCTTGTCCTGTTCTTGCTAAACAGATGGTAATATTAAAATATTATAGTCACATATCAAAAAATATTATGTTCATTACATAAAATTCTCACTACATATATTTGTAAATAATGGTTAAAATAACTCACAACTGGTTTTCAGTTATTAGTACTGGGCTAACATCTTTAATCTCAATCTAAAGTGTTACATAAATGATAGTTAGGGTTCTCATTTTGAATACATAAAGATGTTTGGAATCTGGAAAATTGTTTTACTTATTTGAATATGTTTATTCACATAATAAAGAGTATCGGCTAGAAATACTATCGGGCAATGCAAAAATCATAAATAATAAAGTTTGTAAAATGGGCTTTGCATTACAATATTTTTTCTCTCTACACCATCCCATTTAATTTATATAATAAACCAGGTCAGTGGGTAATGATTTTCTTTTAGTAACTCTTTATTAGCACATATTTTGTTAAGGATCTGAAGAATAAACTAAAATCAGTAAAATAAAATCCCTTTACTTTAAACGTTTACCTTTAATATGGCAACACTATCACTAGTTTACACATTTCCCCAAATTTAGCAAAATTAGTTTATTGCAAGAAAAGACTATAGAAGATCACAGTAGAAATAAGTATTATAATTGAGAGATCATAAAGGTTTCATGCAGAAGATCATCTTTGAAGTGACTAGGCTTTCAATAGGTAAAATTGACATTTATTAAATGTTTTTGAGCTAGGAAAATGATTACAGCTCTGTGTTTAGGGAAATCATAATGTTACATTAGCTAGAGTTAGAGACAGACAGACAAGGACACTAAAGAGTTCTGTTAGGTAGGTGTGAGAGAAGTCCAGGTGAGAATCAGTGAGGGTGGCAGGAGCAAGAACTGATACAATGGCAATGTAAACATGAAATTGCCACACATTGTTACATGACTGCATACGAAGGAAGTGGGAAAACTTCTTTGGACATTACTATATATGAGGTCTGGGAGCTTTTTAATAAATATCTTTCTGATAACACTATGGCGGGTGAATTTGTAGGTGACTAAAAGTAAGAACAATTAGAGAGTACAGTAAACATTCTAAACTAGATATTAGGATACTATGAACTATGAAGGAGCAGTAGATATATGGATGAAGAGATGGATAATACAATGCTTAAAAGAGCATAATAGAAGAGAGGGGAGCGTCAAAAACGGTCCTCAATTTTCTAGCTTGGGCTATGATGGTGGTGTGGCTCATCAAAATAATGAATGCCAGAGGAGAAGCATGATTCAGAAAGAAAGACAATGGACTCAGTTTTAGACACATTAAGTTCCGGGTGTGAGGTACCTGTAGGAGAGTTATGTAGGTAGTTCACTTTTCTGTTGTTGTTATAAATATAGACTTGGTTCTGAGCAGCCAAGGCTAAGGATGAGATTATCGAGAGACAAAGTATATGGAATAAGAAAAGGAAGGACAAAGGAGGAAAGTCTTGGGTATCACATTTAACGAGAGAAAAAAGAAGCTTAAAATGGATATCCAGAAGGAACTTCCAAATATGGAAGAGAAAAATCAAGGCAATATGGTCCCAGAGAATGGTCAACAATGTTTTACTGGTATAAAATGCTACAGAGGCCAAAATCAGAACTGAAAAAGAACCTGTGAGTATGATAACTTAGAAGTCACTGGGTATTTTTGTCCTGGGCAGTTTCACTCAGTAGGGTGTTGGTAAACACCTAGCAGGATTCCAATAATGAGAGGCAAGGAAATGCATATAGCAAAAATAACTACTCTTTTAAGAAGCCTGACTATGATGAGTAAAATTAAAGAGCTTGCTAAAGTGAGACGTATGAACAAAGGTGATCGCATGGTTTTCCCTTTGTTTTGTTTCTATGACGGGAGAAAATTAACATGCTTATAAACAATAAGAAAGGAGGAAGTTGATGGGGTGTTTCACATACAGGAAAAACCAGGGGTAAATTGGAAAATGATAGAATATAGAGCAGAGGAGGAAAGCTAACCTTTGGTAGACTTTGTTACTGAGATACTGAGATAGAAGCAAAGGCAAAAAAAGGGTGATTATAGAGGTTGATGCTAACTACATATGGGGTTAGAAAGGAGAGAAAGTCATTGATGCAGAAATGTTATTTGATCATACGCTAATGATTAGGTGGAACTTTTATGGAAGGAGATTTACAATAGCAATTTTGGGGAGTAGAAGAGGATGCTAACAAAAGACACAGAAAAGAACCACTAAAAGGAAGTACGTCATGTATTTAGAACATCATTATAAAAGGATGCAATGGCCCCACTGGAACCACTCTTAAGCCCCAAGGCATAACAAAGCATGCATTAAGGAATTCACTAAACCACTGTCTTTTTTTTAAAATATAACTAAAGGAAAGCTAAGGAATCATAGTTTACAACTAAAAAAGCCATGGCCAAAGTGGTTCTACAATATTATAATTATTTTTAATCTGTTTATTTTGTATATAATTAGGAAATGCAGCGTACTCAACTTGGAGGGCTACAATACCCGGAACTGCTCAGATGAGCATGTGCTAATGTTCTGTATATGGAACACTCAAATCTAGCAAGTTCTGAATAATATATAAGTCAACTTTAGCGATCTAGGACAGAGAAGTTAGTCCTGCCTGCTATGTAAACATTCTGAAGACTCCAGTAAGGTCCTAAAAATCTACCAGTTTTTCATGCTCATTTTTTTTTTGTTTTTTTTTGTTTTTCTAGCTGAGCCATCCTGCCACCTGTTGGCAACTCAATGGCAACTCAAGGGCAGCTCAAGGGCAGCTCAAGGGCAGCTCAAGGGCAGCTCAGCTTGGGCTGGGCGTCAAGCTGCTGTTGCTCAGCGCTCAGCTCACACTCTTGAGCAAACTCTTAACCAACTGAGCCACTCGACCGGCCCTTCTCTACAGGATAATGTTAGGGGGAAAGCAAAATAAAAACAACACAAAACTCCTCCACACCAAAAAATTTCCATTCAAAGGAATTAGCTCAGTTTTGAAGATAGATAAAGTACAAAACCATCATCTACATGCTTGAACCTCTTCAACCAAATATGTCTTACATAATTGTTATTTATCAGACCACACTGCATGATCAATACAATTCTGTTGCCTTTTCCTATGATTAGAAGGGTATAAAAAAGCAACAATTTATGCTGTAAATGTTAGCCTTTCTAGGGCGATTTTTGAAATATCATAGAATCTAGGTATTCCCACAATCCAAAGCAGTTAAGAAATTCCACCGAATTTCAACAACATCTAATTAAGGAGACAATATTAAATATTGTCAATCCATAGTCAATGCTTCTGTTATCAGGAGTAATTAACAACCATATAACAGAGCTCAATCTACACTAGAATCCAAAATATCAATACTCTTCAGAAGTAGCTGTGATTCCAAAAAAAAAAAAAAGTATGAAAAACAAAAACAAAGCACTCTTACCTTCTGAATATCCTCTAATTTCTTCTTTTCAATTTCAAATCGTTTCATCCAGCAATGTCTCTTTTCTTCTTCTTCTTGAAATTGCTTTTCTTCTCTATCCCGCTGAGCTTTGAGAGTTTCTTTCTCTTGGTCTTCTAGCTCTTTTTGTTTGTCTTGCCAAGCCTCAAAAGATTGCCTACATCTTTCCTCCACTTCACAGTATCCAAAATTTATTTCACTATCATCTGCATTCATGAAGAGAATTACTATTATTTTTCTAAGATCAAACCTGTCAAAAGTCATCCAATGTAAAGCATAAAAGTAGTTTTGAAATGAAGAAATAATTTCAGCACATCACCAAAGTAAAACTGATAAAATACACACACAAATATATATATATATATATATATATATATATATATATATATATATATAATATATTTTAGCTGAGCGTTAGCAGCTCAGGGGAAAATACACACACAAAAATTATATATATATATATATATATATATATATATAATTCTAAAAATATATATATCGATATATATATAGATATATAAATTTTTTTTTTTTTTAGCTGAGCGTTAGCAGCTCAGGGGCAGCTCAGCTCGGGCTGGGCATCGAACTGCTGTTGCTTAGAGCTCAGCTCGCACTCCTGAGCAAGCTCTTAAACAACTGAGCCACTCGGCCAGCCCCCACAAAAATGTATGCTTGAATAAACATGGAGATGCCATTTCAGTCAATAAGGAAACACATAACTTGCCTTAAGCTATTAAATAAAACTTAATAGAAAAATATAACATATGTGTGTGTGTGTGCATGCCTGTGTGTAAGTAAGAGCTACTTAATAAATTGAAGGCTGGGTATATCTATTGCAGTCAGTTATTTACGTAGAAAAATTATAAATACATTTAAATCAAATTAATTTAGGAGGTATAAAGAAAACTATGAGAATATGTAATTAAATAAGTAAAGGCATAATTTCAAAAATTGTGATTGTACTTTTCTAATTGTCAAAAGAAAAAAAAATTCTAAATTTTCTCATGATCAGATAAAATTTATTAAAAATATAATTGAGCAGTTTAGTCCACCTGGCAAAACATGTTCATCCACAAGCAAGTCATGAGGACCAGGCTCTGAGGCAGAATCAGGGCTGCCGCATTGGGTTTCACTTCTCAGAAACTCTTTCTTTTCTATTTCAGATAATATCTAAGAGGGAAAAAGAGTACCAATACTTAAAGAAAATCAAAATAGCAAATCTATCATTTTACTAATACATGAAATATTTATATACACATGTCCAGGACTTTATTTACTTCAAACTTCTCTCAATTATAATTTTATAGCACATTAGTAATTATTGTCTTTATGGTGAATAAAAATGTGTTTATTATGCAAGCCGACTGTATTTTACCCTCTTTATGTTTTGCAGAACTCTAATCACTCTATAATATTAATCCACAATATTCAATTAAACTACTTGATAATAATTTAAGAATGTTTCTACTAAAATTTGTTTTCCTTCTAGTACACTTTTATCTTCCTTATCTGTAGAGATTGTTCACATATACAAATTGTTAACATATTCAGTGTATTTAAAAAACAGAGCTATTCTCTACTTTAACCTGAATTATACATAAATCATAATTTTAATTAATACTTGTCCATCATTAGACATCCATCATAATCCAGTAGGAAAGAAGTAGGTTCTCTAGTCCAAAGAAATGGCAGTATGATAATTCAAAATTAATATTTCAAGTTTCAGTGTTATGCAAAAAAAAGAGTAATAGACATATGTAAGTAATTTTCATATTATTTTAGACATCTTAGGAAGTAGAAATAGAGTTAGATAAAAAATAGAGTTAGGTAAAATGAGAGTTAAAAGTGAATCCAATATGCCAAACTTGTAGAAGAGATTTTCCTGTAAATATATATATATAATTTTTTTTGGGGGGGGAACCAAAAATGCTAACTAGCTTTCCTTAATTCTTACTTTTTCAGGGATATTTAATTTTATCTTAAAAAATTACCATAAGATGTTCTATGTTTAAATTTCTATACAGTATTTAAAGTCTCTGTTGAAACATAGTACTTTCCTTAGCAAAGTAATAAACAATACACTACATTCATCATGTTTCTCAGTTTTTAGGAAAAAAAAAAATATCATGCAATATAGTTCTGTTTTATCTATAGCACAGTAAATTCCCAAGTATTTATACTTTAAATCACTATTTCTAATATTTTTAAAGATTAAATTTGAGTAGTTTTACATTGCATGCCAAGAAAACATAAAACTAAAAATGATATTCTTAAACATAATTATTTTTTAAATCAATGAACTTTAAATCAGTGAAATACCATCTTATGTAAGAAAGAAAGGTAAATTTCTCCCTGTAATATTGAATACGTCTAGTCAAATGCTGAGCATATACCTTCATTAATTGGTCTGGATTTTCTTTATATTCCGTTGATAGTTCTATCCTTAAGTGCATATGATTATTAGAAGCTGCTCCATAACTACAGCCTAGAGAAAGAAAAAAATATCATACCTTTAAATACTAGAGTAGGGCAGAACATGTTAAAATCCCAAAACCCTTCATCATCCTTTAATCTCGAATTCTATCATCGTATGTTCTTGATCAGTAACTCAAAACAACAGAAAAATAGTGAAGAATAAAGAACAGAGAAAATCTGTAATCTTTATTCTAAAAAAAAAGAACAAATTGTGAAAAAACTCTTAATTCTTTATCTCCTTTTGTATTCTAGACTGAAGTTTGTTTTCCATGTATACAGAATAATGCTTTGTTTGATATCGCAATGACATCTTGATTAGAAACCATCAAATGTTTAATTCAACCTGCTATAAACTAGCAATATAATCTTTCACAAGATATCAAAAATACTTTAATAAAAGTGTTAGGTTAAAATTATAATTACTAATGTGAATGAAGTGAACATTAAATCTTGATTTTATGAGTTTTTGTTGAATTTTATCAGGTCTTTTTATCATCTGTGAAGATGTAAGGTTTCTTTTCCTTATTCATTTAATGTATAATATCAAGGTAATATTTCCTAATAGTAAACTATTTGTGAAGATGACCATTCTGCTAGTTAACCAACCATTCACACCTATTTTTTTCAGGAGTATAGATTTTCTTCTTCAACAATTCTTCATAACCTCTCTTGCATGCTTTCCTATGTGAGGGGCTGAAAAGCAAAAAATAACGTTCTCCAGATTCCTTCAAAGCTAGGATTCTAAAGGTGATTTAGGTTCTACCAATTGATATATGTCTCTGTTTTCATTAAAAAAGAGTCTATATGAAGAGAAGCAGGAAGCTATATTTTAATTTGGGGGAGCCCAGACCATGATAAAGAAAGCTTTGGGTTGAAGATAGGTGTGTATAGCAGAGGATAAATGTGTCTGAATTTCTTTTTTTTTTTTTTTTTTTTTTTAGCCAAGCCATCCTGCCACCTGTTGGCAGCTTAACGGCAACTCAGCTCGGGCTGGCATCGAACTGCCGTTGCTCAGAGCTCAGCTCTCACTTGAATTTCTTAATTATATCAGATAGCAGCTCCTGTGGCAGTCCAGTTCTACAATGTGTGTGTGTACATTTTTCACATGTCAGATGTTCTGCATACAGTTTGTTTCTTCATTTCTATGAACAATCCATTATTTATATAGTAGCTAGTCTCCAATGATGCCTCTCCCAAAATCCTGGTATGCACACCTTGGGTGGCTCTCTTCTGCACTGAACCTAGCCTAAATCTGTGTAGCCATTAGGATGTGGTAGAAATGATGTTGCATAGCTTCTGACAATAGGACATAAGAAGGCTTACAAGGTTCCACCTTAGTCTCCTAGTACTTCGTTCAAGGGATGTTCCTTCTCAGTACCCACATGCCATGCAAGCTACAGGGAGAAACCACATGTAGGTGCCCTTAATTGACAGCTCCAACTCAACTCCCAGCCGACAATTAGCACCAACTGCCAGTCATCTGAGTGAACCATCTTGGAATTACCATCCAGTAAAGACTCCCGATGACAGCTGCCTTAGTCAATATCGGACTCTAAATGCATACGATATCCAAGCAAGAACTGCTCAGCTAAGCCCAGCCAAACCACAGAACTATACAAGATAACAAATTGTTATTTTAAAGCACTGTTTGTTTTGCAGTAATAAACCCAGAACATCTACTTTACCCATAAAAACAAACACCAAAAAAATACTTCCCAAAACCTCACTGCTTAAAGTAGCTAAAATGGCTTCTGATTCTACAACTGGGAGCCCTAACCAATACAAGTTATAAATGAAATTACCCTCTGGCTTCTTTTGTGTGTGTTACACTTGTACAGTTTTATTTTTGAAATATGTAACTTTTTATAAATGAATTATTACATTATCTGCAGAGTTTTTGCTTCTTGACAGAGTGTAAGAATTCAATTGCAAAATTAATCCTAGTTTCTAATGACATTTAAAAAGAAATCCCTTTCCACCATCTAGCCAGATTATCAATTTAATGTTTTCCATGCAATTTTGATAATTTGAATATAATATATATAAATATTTTCTTGGAAAATGGTTCCATTCATTGAGACGAGTAAACCTATTTGAATAGAACTAATATGGGATCTTCTTATAATTTTCTAAACCACTGCTACAATTATGGTTATATAACCTTTCATGTAAATAATTTTCTTTAATTGTTCCTCTGATTTTTTTCATAATTAAGCTATATAATTGCCAATATATTTATATTTCCTTTGTATAAAACTTAACATATATAAACAAGTTAAAGTCCCCCATAACTCAACTATAGAAAATCACTGCCAAAATTTGAAGCATCTACACATAGTTAAATGTTTACATATCCATTCACACAGATGCTCAGGACAAAAAACTTGGTGCCACTTTCCTCTCTTCCTTTCAGACCAATCCATCAATAAATCCTTTTGGTTCTTCTACTTTAAAAATGGTTTCTAGAATGTGACCATTTTCTTCATTTCTACTCAAATCACTGTCACCTCTAACCATACTATTAAAATAGTCTTGCTTAAGACTTGCTATCTCAAAGCATCTTGTCTATAGTCATCAGAATGATTGTCTCAAAATATAAGTCATAGACTGACATTCCTTGCTCAAAAACCTTCCTATACACAGAATAGAACTGCAATTCCACACCATGGTTTATGAGAGCCCTTTTTGATCTGATCCCTTGTTTTCTACATACAATTACAAAGGCTTACTGTTCTTCAAACACATTAAGCTTACTCAGGGTGCTTTGGCCTTTACAATTCCCTTTCTGGAACACTAGCTCTCTAGATGTCCTCATGGCTTACCTTCTTACTCATTAGGATACCTTCTCAGTCATTGTTCAAGTAGAACTTCTTTAGAGGGGCTTTCCCTGACTACCTTATTTCTAAAATAGCAACCTCCAAACTCTATCCCTTCATATTGATTGTTTGCCTTCATAGCAATTATCTCTTGAAATATTAATATTTATTTATTTGCTTATTGTCTTCCTCCCCACAATGGAACAGGAGAGTAGAACCTTGGCTTATTTTGTTCTCTGCTGTATGTTCAATGGCTAGAATAATCTCAATCACACTGTCACACAGTAATACTTGTATTTGTTGAATGAAGATCTATAAATATCCACATTATAATGTATGCTAATATTTGCATAAATGACACTGATTTTTTAACAATTTTAATAACACATCATGAATATTTCTTATGCCATTAAATAATTGTCTTGCATAAATTACACTGAATTTCCTAGCAATTTTAATAATATATCATGAATATTTCTTATGTCATTAAATAATTGTCTAAGTTATCTTTTTGAACAGTTATATTGTTGAACACACCAAGGTCCTGCTGAACATTTAAGTTGTTGCCATTTTTCATTAAACCAAACCATAATTAATTCTAGTTAAATCTATCCAATCATTCTATTTCTCTCTAAAAAGATGGTCCCGTAATTACTTTTCTATTCTTTAATATAAATAGAATGTCTGGTTTTAATTAGAATTGGTGAAAACAACTGTTGACGGCAAATATTTATGGGACACATAAGGAAGGTAGTAAAGAAAATGAGTGAATAAACTAAATTGAACAGTCCAACATACTATAGACATGATATTAGAGTTGTGTGTGTGTGTGTGTGTGTGTGTATATATGTGTGTATATATATATATATATATATATATATATATATATATATGAAGAACTTCAAGCAGTTTAATTGTATGAGTTATAAATTACTCATACTTACAGAAAATGTATCTGCCAAGTAGATGAAAACTATACTTACTTAAAACATCAGTATCTTCTAAGTTCTGAAGAATGAGCTCTTCAGCAGTTTTACTCTTATTCTTTATGATGTTAATACAGTGAAGAACTGACTCAGGTAATTCATCTGAATCCTAAAAGTTTCAATAATGAAAGAAACTATAAAATTGTTTATCAAAACTACGTGTCAAATATTCCTTCCTTCATTTGAAACCCCAAATTTGAGCAAAATGTGTAAATGAGATAAAAGGACACCATTATAAAGAGCATAGTTCAAACATATATGTTTGGTTAAAATTTACCTTTAATTTTCAGGTGTCATGAATTATTTCCATAACTCTTTTGGATTTCATAATCAAATGAAGAATCTCAGAATTTTTTGTTTCACTTAAATTAGCTGTGGATAAAAATTCAGGGCCGGCTGAGTGGCGCAGTGGTTAAGCACTAGCTTGGGAAGCCACCGGCCCCGGTTCACGTCCCACATATGAGGGCCAGTGACACTGCCCTCAAAAAAAAAAAAATTTGGGCCAGCAGAGTGGCGTGGTGGTTAAGCGCTGGCCTTGGAAGCCAGCGGCCCCGGTTCGGTCCCACATATGAGGGCCAGTGACACTGCCGTCAAAAAAAAAAAAAATCATAGTAATGTAAATATATTAATTTTCCCAAAAGTAATATGTAGGTTATTGAAACCCTAATTAAAACCCAAAGTGTAATTATTTTTTGAAACTTGACAAATGAGGATTTTTGGAAAAAATTTAGTTGAAAAGATTTTAAAACAGCAAAACAACTAAAGAAATTTAACCCATTTGATATTTAAAAATATAGAACATTATAATGGGGCAAAAATGAACAGAGTAATGGAAAAGAATAAATAACCTTGGACAGGTTATATGGATAACAACTAAATATAAACAGAAGATATGAAAAATCAATTGAGAAGTGGATTACAAAACAAGTGACCCTGGGAAGATTAGCTTAATATGTTCAAGAAAATTTCAAATTAGATCTTCATTACATAACATACCTGAAAATAAATTCCCGTTGGATTAAGGATTTTGACACAAAAGAATGAATCCATCAATAAATTTTCTAAGCATATAAACATTGAGGAAAATACACAAATGACAAGATAATATATATGTTTGACTCTAAAAAAGTAACTGTGTCTATAGGTTTAAAGTTTTCGCATCAATTTTGCTTTTCACCTATATATGATCAAATTAAAATGTTCACAAGTAAATAAAAAAGCAGGATACAAATATATATATGTAAACATACATGTAAACAATAAAGTATAATCCCAATTTTACCAAAAAAACACCCATATATACATATGGAATTATAGGTGATTTCTATCTTCAACATACTTTTTATATTTAAATAGCTATCAATATACATTGTTTAAAGATGATGCTAAGGTTAAAAATTAAATAAACACAGAAACCACTTGAGAAAGGAATATATTCCTGAAGAGCTTACTCCACTTAAAAGGCTCAAAAGTCCAACATTCAATACTTACTGTATCATTATCATCACTCCGGGTTTCTGAATTTGAGTCACTATCAATATCATCTTTTTCCAAGGAAGAAATGCTGATTTTATCCAACTCTGCTTCTATCTCTTCTTTGAGCTTTGCATCATCGGAATCGTTGTCCATCATTCTTCATAATAAAACACAGAACCATTTAAAGAAAATTGAAGAGGCTAATAGGCCAATGAAATCTATGGGTTTTTAATAGTGTCATACCAATACAGTACTGTTCTATATAAACATGTTTTAATTTAACAAACTTTTATCATACCTTATTAGGGATGTACCATATATTAAAGAACATTGCTTTATCTCTCCATTCATTCATTTTTTTTCTTTAATGTTTGACTACAAAAGGGGGATTCTAATAATAGCCTTAATTCTTTAAGGGAAAAGTTACATGGAATGGGCTGGCTTGCCTTCCTGAACCAACACATTTCACAGTAAAATTCATCCTCATGGAAACGATTAATGAAAGAACACTTTTGAACAGCTTGAATATTCAGAGATTAAAATACTTATATGAGAATTTATGTTCACACCAAAATTTGTACATGAGTGTTCACAACAGTTTTATTCATAATCATCCCAACCTGAAAACAACCAAAATGTCCCTCAAAAGGTTAATGGTTAAACAGACTCTAGTACTTGCCTACCATGGAATACCACTCAACAATAAAACAAATGAACTGATACAAGCCACAATACATGGCACAGATATGATGAATCTTCATGAACTATGCTGAGTAACCAAAGCATGACATATTTTAAATATATGATTCCATTTCTATAACATTTTTTAAATGACACAGTTTTAGGAATGGAGAATATATTAGTGGTTGCCAGGAACTGGGGGTAATGGAGTTAGAAAAAAGGTGGTCGTGGTGAAAAACGGGCAACATGAGAGATCCCTGTAGTGTTGGAATTGTTTGGTATCTTGATTGTGGTCATAGGTAAGTGAGCATATTCAGATAATAAAAATTTATAGAACATATACACACAAATGAGTACAAGTAAAATTGAGGAAATCTGAATAAGATAAGCAGATTGTATTAATATTACTATCCTAGTCATGATATTATATAGTTTACAAAATATTACCATTGGGAGATACTAGACAGAGTGTACAAGGGATATTTATGTATTATTTCTTAAAATTGGATGTGAATCTACAACTGCATCAATCAAATTTAATTAAAGGTATCCTAAGTATTAAGAAAACATTTAAATAAATTATAAAAGATCCAAGAATGAAAAAATAGACAAGTCCTTTAAAACAAAATAAGTACATTCCTCTGGAAAGGTGGCCAAGAAGGAATGGCTGAAAAAAGGTAAGCGGCAGAAGATACGCAGAGTAACATCACTTTTACGTAACCACATACACACGCATACACTATTTTTAAACATAAAAACTTTCTGGAAGACACTGGGGACCTTTTCATTTCCATTCCATACCTTTACGGTGAGTAATTTTTAAATAATGAATAGGTGCCACTTTTATAATTTTAAAAGTTGATTTTAAAAAAACAACCCTCAATTTTATTCACAACCACTCTCCTCCAAAGGAAAACAAAACAACACTACCGGTGTAAAATGCTATCCTGCATCAAACTAACTTAAAGTGCAATTCAAAGCTTTGTTAGGTGGAAATTGGTTTTTTCTTTGTGTGTTTTTTTTGTTTTTGTTTGTTCATTTGTTTGAATGCGGCTATAAAGCAGAATGCACAAGTACACAAAACTTTATGTTGAAAGGCAGGAAAATAGGCTAAAGGGAAGAGTCACTTCCATTATATGTTCCGCTCTGCTCATCTACTGGCTCTAGATCAGTCCTGTCTAATTACATATTCGAGCACATATGTAATTTAAAAAAATCCTAGTAGCAACTTTCTAAAAAGCCACCAGAAACAGGTGAAATTAATTTCAATAATAGATTTTATTTAACTTATTTTATCCAAAATATTATTCCAACATGTAATCAATAAAAAAGTATTATTAAGATCAATGAAAAAGTTTACATTCTTGTTTTGCATATTAATTATTCAACATCTGATGTGTATTTTACACCCAAGGCACATTTCAATTCTGACTGGCTGCATTTCAAGCCCTCCATAGCCTCCTTCAGCTAGCGGTTTCCGGATAGGCTTAGATGGATCCCAAGGCAAATGGGCTACAGTAAGCCACTTCAAGTAGATAATAAATCACTCAGCGTTGGCTAAAGTTTCTAAAAGCAGGGTATCTTAGGGAACTGGACCCTTCAACTACAGCTCTTCAACTATAAAGAAAGGGGAAAGAATTCCACTTTAACAGGTAATGAAAATTATATATATATATAAAAAAAGGAACAGAGAGATTAGGAGGGAGAAAGGGAGAAAGGGGGATGTCACTTATCAGCGGTAAAAAAAAAAAAAAAAGTAATTATCGAAGGCTCACTAGATAGAGTGGATCTTCGAGTTTCAAGCTACCAAAATCTCCAAAATTACAGGGAGCCTCGAGCCCCGCAGACTCGCGCAGCCACGCCTTCGTCCTGCGGTGCTCCTCCCTGCTTTGCCCCAAAGGCTGGCCTTGGACCTAGAGCTCCGTGCTCCCCCACGCCGCGGTCTCAGCTCCCACACAGAGAGACCCCACCTTCAGGAGTGTCGACTCACCCACTAGCAGCTAAATGCCTCCGCTCTTTGGAAGACAGCGCCCAGAAGCTGCAAACAAAGTGTAACTATGGCAACAGCCAATCTCGGCTTTTCCTTACCGGTGCTCCGGTAGGCCAAACTATATCCACTCGTGATTAGAACGAACGCTGCATCTCCGGAGCTGCATACGGAAGTTAAGTAGACTTTAATATTTAAATAATTTTGGAAAGTATTTAACTAAGAAATGATATTTTGTTACGATTAACCCAAGTGGAGGTAACCTGAACTTTAAAATGTTTCTAATCTATGTATATTTATGATCACTTGCATCTAGTGCATGTTGAGTTGCCTCTCTGTTAATCGTTCATTCCACAAAACCTTAATCCTGAAGAGTGATTTGTGAGGTCTGGAAATATGAAAGAGAAGCCAATAAATCATTTGCCTTCTTTGACAACCGTTTCTTTTCAAAAAAGAAAACAAGTCAGTTACCACTCAATGTCTATCAAAAACCTCTAAATGAATAGGTGTGTGGAATGAGAAATTAGAAAAATTATTTGCTGGAATATGTTTTACTGTAAAATATTGACGCTGACACCCACTGTTTTAATATAAAATTTGAAGTTTAAGTATACATCATGCTATTTGATTTTAACATAAAAAAATTGATCAAAGATGTGTGTGTATGTAATAGCAGATATATAGTGTACAAAATGTGAAATTTCATTCTAGTTAGTAACACATATTTTTATTTTTTAAAGTTTGCAAACAAAGCATTAAATTCAAGAGGAAGTAGTTAAGCATAAATGTAAAAGATATCTTAAATACAATAAGCTAAAAGCAAACATTGCATTGAGTATTTCAAAGAAATAGACTGTATTTCCTGGTTACAATAAACTCATATTACATCAACATAAGAAGTAATAATTAGATAATAGCAGAGGGAGAAATCAGTAGACTTTTGATATTAAAAAAACACGTTAGTGCCTCATTCAAAGAAGATAATGATTTTCGAAAACTACTCTAATTAAATTAACTACTCTAATTAAATTTAGAATATTTTCATCATCAAAGTCCATCCTAATAAGCCCCCTTTGTTTTAGTTTAGTTTTACTGCTGGCGTATAGACTATTCAAACTCTTCACTTAAAATGATCTGGCTACAATATTGAAATTCACATGTAAAACTCTTAACATTCATTTTATTTGTAATTATGAAACTATTCAGTCTTTTCCTAAAAAATATAGAATCCATTAGTAATCAATTAATTTCTAAAACTAATTTTAAATAGATAATTTAGTAATCAGCTAATTTGAAGGTGATGTCCAGATTGCTTTCCTTCTTAAAGTTTATCTTGGCAAACAAATGGAGAGCAAAAATAAAAATATTGAAAGTTCTTCTGAAAAATTGATCCATTATGAGTGTTACTACATCTTTTATATTCTCATGTTATTTTTAACTTTGGAAAAAAACTGACAACTCTATCAATTAGTCATATCTTAGTAACCTCTATTTAAAATCTCTAATTAAGGAACAAAATACAATACTTACCTAAAACACTTTGTATAGATTATATATCAATTTAACTTGAAATTATTATTAAATGATTAGTATTTAGCATAAATCTATTTAATTGCAATCTTCCTAGAAATTATCACCTAATTAAATTTTATTCTTATTTTGAAAATCATCCACAGGTCTGGTTGGTTTATATCCTATTTGCTTAACACAACATATTTCCCTAGAAAAAAATGTAATGTTTATTGAGGAAATGAGAGGATGATAGAGAACTGCTTGTTTCTCAGATATCTATACGATTTGTTAATTTGAAAATGGTAATTGGTTATAATTGGGTCACAATTTATATATATATTTTAAAGATTTTATTGGGGAATTGGGGGAGGGGAACAGTGTTGGGGAGTTGGGGGAGGGGACCAGCCAAGTTGTTCTTCAATCTTCCTGATGGAGGGTGCCAGTTGCCATCTGGCTTCCCATCCGCAGCTTGTGGCCTCTAAGCTCAAGGTGCTGTGTTCAATCTTAGTTGAGGATGGGCATAGCCACCATCCCTTGTGGGAGTGGAACCAGCAGCCTTGTTAAGAGCACATGCTTCTATCCTCTGAGCCATCCAGGTAGCAGCTTAGCTCAAGGTGCTGAGTTCAGTCTTTTTAGTTGCGGGTGGGTGTAGCCCACCATTGAACAGGCAATCTTGTTGTTACACCAGCTGAGCCATCCTGCCACCTGTTGGCAGCTCAGCGACAGCTCAGCTAGGACACAGCGTTCACTGGCCCATGTGGGAATGGAACCAGCGGCCCTGTTGCTCAGATCACGTGTTCTAAGCCAACTCTTAACCAAATAAGCCACTCGGCCGGCCTTGGGTCATAATTTTTTTATATGCAACCCAATGTGTGGAATTCTTAGATCTCTGCTTCTTCCTCTCCACTTAAAGACTATTCCAAACTTTAAAGTTCCTCTCCTACCTTTTCATGCTCTGTCCTTGCAGCTGTCATGACCGCCTACTTCAGAATCCATCGCTTTCCCACAGTTCCCATCCCATTTTGCATCCTCATGCCCACCCCCTTTGTATAATTTTAATATTTCTGTAGTAAAATGTGGTATAATGAGATAAATAGCTAGCATTTAGCCTGGCACTGTGCTAAGTGCTTTACAAATAGTTCATTTAATTTTCACAACACCCCTTTAAGTTGTGTGCTATTATAAAGGGCATTTACAAATGATGACTTAATGGTTTATATCTCTGCGTTTGAACCTCAGCTCTGTCACATAATAACTGGACAATCTCAAGCAAGTTATTGTACCTTCCTGAGTCTCTTTCCTCATTGGTAATTCTGAGAGTAATAGCATAATAATGCCGAATTCACAAAATTTTGATGATCAAAGGAATCAATATAAATGACACATTTTAGGATATGGTATAATGCTTATAGTTTACATGTTAATCAAATGTGTTATATTTGTATCATTGTATTATAATTTTAATACAATTTTTTTCCTTTCTTAAAATGTGTATACATTTTTTTTGGCACCCTCTGTATAATTAATTAATTCAACAATTATCTGTTGAGTACCTACTATGTGCTAGACTCTGGGGTTATAATGGTACACAAGACCTGCTCTCTTCACTTAAAGCCCTCAGAGACAATACAGGAAGAAAGACTAGTCAAGGAGAAAATAGGCCAAAATTGAAGTTACGCAATGGGAGACTTCAAGGAGGATCTGACATTACTCTGGGAAAGAGTACGGGCATGCACAGGTGAAGTAAAGCTTTCCAGCAAGGAGAAAGGTGTGTTAAGATTGTAAACTAACAAAAATATTTCACTTTCTGAAAATTGCAAGTTCAGTAAGGCAGCTATTACATGTTATACAAAAATGTAGATAGAGAAAAACAGATACAGTTTCAATGTATCTCCAATATTTCTTTATATTGTAGAGGGCAGAGGGGAATGTTATACTGACCACTAGTATGAGAAGAAAAATATACAGATAAACGACACTAGTAGGCAAAATTATTTAACATTATTACTGTGGCAAGTGTTTATAGTAAAAGTTGTACTTATCTTTTCAGACTCATCAATATCTGGGGAGGAAAAGAATGTTAAGGAAAAGCAAACTATTAATTTTTAAATACGTTCTTACTCTCATTAATGGAGCTTTTTTGGTAAGAGCTTTCAAAATTATTTAGTAAAGAAATTGTAATGTGTTTTTATTGGCAATTACTAAAAATCGCATTGACTCTTTTTTGTAGGTTCTTGGAGTTTTACTCATGGGATTTGCTGCATGGCTTTTATTAGATAGAAATAATTTTATCACTGCTGTAGGTATGTGTTTATTTTCCTTTTTCTCTCTGAATGAAACCAGGCATTCCATTTTAAACAATTGCATACATGATGTAATCAGCAGGTGGCAGTGTTTCTCTACAATTCAGTTTTTCCTCTGAAGGTCTGTCAGTCGATTTTAGAGATCCCTTATTAAATAATAGGATTTAAATCCAAGACCATAAAGGAGAGAGGATTTTAGGAAGAAACCTAGGAACTTTGAACAAGAGGAAGGAGAGAAATGGAAAACTGGGATTATTCTGCTAACTCTGGACCTTTACAGATTTGTGGACTTGAAAAGGTAATGGAGATCAACATAGTTTCTCTGCCCAAGTTAAAATTATTTAAATCTTTTAAAACTCAGTTACCATCTACTTTCACCACCATGTGGTTAGAAATAAAATATAATATTCCCTATGGAAACAACCTAAGTGTCCATCAATGGATAAATGGACAAAGGAGATGTGGTGCATATATATGATATATATGAATATTATTCAGCTACGAGAAAGAAAGAAATCCTGTCATTTGTAACACCATGGATGGACCTGGAAACCATTTTGCTCAGTGAGATAAATCAGACAGAGGGACAAATACCATATGATATCACTTATATGTGGAAACTAAAAACAACTAACCTGGTAAAAACAGAGAGTAGAATGGTGGTTATCAGGGGCTTTGGTGTTGGGGAATTGGAGATAAGTTGTTGAAAGCTTCAAACTTATAATTAATAGATGATTAAGCTCTGGCGATCTAATATACAACATAGTAATTATAATCAACAACACTGTATTATAAACTTCAAAGTTACTAAGAGACCAAATCTTGACTATCCTCAACTCAAAAAGAAATGATAAATATGTGACGTGATAAAGGTGTTAGCTAATGCTACTATAGTAATCATATTGCAATATATGAACGTACCAAGCCAATACATTGTACACTTTAAAGGTACACAATGTTTTATGTCAGTTGTATATCAATAAAAAGATTTCCAATAGAATTTTTTTTCTTTTTTTTTTTTTTGAGGGCAGTGTTACTGGCCCTCATATGTGGGACCGAACCAGGGCCGCTGGCTTCCTAAGCCAGCGCTTAAATTTCCCATAGAATTTTGAATTTTAGGATTTAAAAGACTCTGGAGTTAGTCTTATCACAGGTAGCCAAGATTGTGAAACACAGGACCTATCAGCAGCTATGTTTTACCTCCTGAACTGAGACATATTAAAGCTGGTCTGGAGGAAAAAGAGGAATCAGATTCCAGAGAGAGACAGAGATGAGAGAGAGACATCATCCACCTCTAATTTTTGCAAGGCCCAAATACATCTCTACTTTTCCCACTGTTGTTGTTCAGATATTTTTTGCATCCCCATGTATTTACTATTTTTAAAAATATATTATTTAAATATATATTTAAAATATGCCTCAAATATTAATAAAATAATTGAATGCATTTAATTTTATTTTAAAAAAGAAAACTTTACATTTTACGTCACCCTTATTTTAGCACAATGTGGTATGCTGTGGTCACAGTGGACTGAAGCTAAAAGCCTAAGGGTTATTTTCATACAAATATCCTTGGTTGGCAGGAAGGAGCCATGTTTTGAGCGCCCCATAGCCATATGTGACTCTTGGGTATTGGCTAACTTATTGGACAGCACAGGTATAGAACTTCTCCATTATTTTAGTAAGTCCTACTCCAACAGTTAATGTGAATGATTAGACATAGGGCAAAAGTATTTGCTGTAGAGTCAACCTATTTCTCAGTGATATCAAGAAAAAATATGCTTTTAGGAAAAAAGCTAAATAGAAAGATTTAATGTGTAATAAAGTGTTACTAATTATTGAATAATTTAGCTAAACTTCAGCTCTACCTAAATGCCTGGTATCTGTATCTCTTTTGTTTATATACTTTGCATATGGGAAAGCCTTCATGATGTCTGAGCACACTAGCAGTTTGCTTAGAGTACATGGGTGTGGAACTTTCTTTTCCTTCCCCACAAGACTGACAATAGTAGCTTCCACATACGTACTGTTGATGCTGTTCCAGGCACCGGGCTAAGCACTTCTCAGACAATATCTAATTTAACAATAATGTAGTAATTAGTATGAAGCAAGTCATTTTCTTGTCTTTTTGCCCTCCATTTTGGACGTGACAGATAATTCTCATTAACCGTAATGTTCTTGCTTGTGAAATACCCCCTGCAAAGTAGCAGGAAACGTATCCTTCTAGGTTTTTTTTTTTTTTCTAATCGTGTATTTAAAACACTGAGTGAAATTTCAATCGCGGTTTCAGTATGGGGAACTGAAAATGACCAGTTTGAGGCAAGAACTGTTGGGTCCTCCCCTCTTCTTTAGTTCCATGTTTAAATTAATTTGGCTCTTTTAAAATTTTTCCTGCCCTCACTTCTCCATTGATAATAACACCATGCCACCTAACATCTCCATCTATTCTCTGTCACTGTAATAGCCTTCAATAGCCTTGTACCCTGATCTCCTTTCTCAACCATCTTCCAAATGGCACTGAAGTAATTAATTTTAAAGGCGAATTCAACCGTGTAACATTAAAAGCCTTTCTCTGACTCCCCACCACCATTACTTATTTATATGACAAATATAGTTATAGAGCATCTTTTACATGCTGGGCATTATCCCGTGAGCTGAGAATATAGTAGTATAAAAGAAAGATAAAGGTCCTATACTATGGAGTTTAATTCCAGTGAAGAAGACTGGAAAACATCATACAAAGTGCCCAAAATTTGGCCCCTGCAAACCTTTCTAGTCTCACCTGCCCCAAACCATAAGTGCCAGCAAAGTTGAACTTCCTATACACACTGCTTTTGTGTGTCTCTGGTGCTTCTACCATTCCACGCTAGGTATTCCTAATTATCATTGAAAGCCTAAGCTCAGCTGTTACGTTTCCCAGTAATCTTGCCTATCTACACCCCACAAACTCTTCCCCCTACTTGATTGGATGCTCTTGTACCCAAAGGTGTGCTGGCAAATGGATGGAGAATCTTTTTTTTTTTTTAGTTTATTTATTTATTTTTAATTAGTTTCAGGTGTACAGCACAGTGCAATAGTTATACATTTTACCCCCAAAGTGACAACCCCCCATCCCCAATTCGCCACCCCACTCCCCCCATATCATATATATCTATTACTCCTCCTCTGACTCTCTTCCACAGTATAATCCACATCCCGTGACTATCTATATATATTCAATTACAGTAGGTATACAACCTCCGCTTAGGTATACAGTGCAGTGATCAAACCTCTACTCCATCCATGAAATGGTCTCCCTAACAAGACCTATGACCATCTGACACCCCATAAAATATTTACAACGTTATTAATTTTATTCCCCAAACTGTTTTTCCTATCCCAGTGGCAATATTATAGTTGCCTATTTTTGCTGTCTAATCCTTTCCCCTTCTCCCTCATCCCCATCCCCCTCCCAATTAGCAACCCTGATTTTTCCTCTATGTCTATGAGACAGTTTCTGTTTACTTTGCTCATTCATACAGTTTTTCAGATTCCACATATGAGTGAGATCATATGGTATTTGTCTTTCTCTGACTGACTTATTTCACTTTTAACATAATAGTCTCTAGGTCCATCCATATCATTGCAAATGGTACAATTTCATTCTTCTTTATAGCGGAGTAATACTCCATTGTGTAAATATACCACAGTTTCTTAATCCAGTCATCTACCCATGGGCATTTTGGTTGTTTCCAAGTCTTAGCTATTGTAAATAGTGCTGCTATGAACATAGGGGTGCATAAATTTTTTTGAATAAGTGTCTTGGTTTTTTCAGGATAAATACCTAGGAGTGGAATTGCTGGGTCACACGGTAGTTCTATTTCGAGTTCTTTGAGATACCTCCATACTGACTTCCATAGTGGCTGCACCAATCTGCAATCCCACCAACAGTGCAGCAGGGTCCCCTTTTCCCCACAGCCCCGCCAGCACTTGTTGTTTGTTGATTTGTTGATGATAGCCATTCTGACTGGAGTGAGGTGGTATCTCATGGTGGTTTTTATTTGCATTTCCCTAATGACCAGTGAGGTTGAACTTTTTTTCATATGCCTGTTGGCCATCTGTATGTCCTCTTTAGTCTTGATTTATGGCATTTGATGATTTCCATGCTTTAAAGACTCCTATAAGGGCCAAGTTCAAGGTACCAATGTGCCAATGTGAACTGAATTGGCTTACACATACTGTGGAAATTAATGATTGGTTTTTATGAGCCAGAGCAAGCTGGCTATAACACACCATGGCCTCTTCTGTTCTCTGATAGAACCTAGGCCATATTTAATATATTTATTTTTTCCCTTTTTAAAAACAAATATATTTGTTTAGCATTTAGTATTCTATAGCTTGTGCATAGCACTAAGCATTTAACAGTCTGTAGAATGAATATATGTATAATTCTCTATCACAGACAGCTCAGTCAGATGTGAAGAAAATATAGCTTTAATAGATTTATATTAGTAATAAATTCAGGGTAACTTAACCTGTAGGTTAGATATATAATTTTTTTTATGAAATAATGAACAATTGAATGAATGAATACATAAATGTATGTTCGTTAGTCATAGAAGAGTTCACCTTAGAAAAAAATTGTCTTCTTTTATAGAAGACAATGAAGTTGAGGCAAAGGTAAAAGAGATCCTCTGATACTGAAGAAATTATCCATTATGGTATTCAAGGAAGAAAACTTACTTGCTCTTGCAAAGAGTAAGTAACAGGACCTAGAACAAGGTTTTGAAAAGAGAAAGAAAGAGAATACTAGTGGTTTGACAACCTCTGCTTCGGGAAAACTTCAGTTACTGAATTTATTATTAAATAGAACACAAATATCACTTAATAATGAGTTATTCTGTATTTCCACAGATGAAAATAATCACTTTGTAGTATGTATTTTTCGAATTTTGATTGGAACTGGATTGGCTGTTGTTCTCCTTTGTCTCTTGGGTTTTTTGGGGATTCACAGGGAAATCAGATGTCTCCTAATTCTGGTATGTATTTCACTTCAATATCCTGAATGTGTATCTTCCATGTTGAGTGTCCAAGTCACACAAATAAACTAAATGATTTATGTTGCCATATAACATTGCAGGATAATGTGCCCCTGGCCATAAGGTAAATGAAATGTCCCCTCCCAAAAAACTCTTCCATGTAGAATTTTCTTGGGGACTTTTCTGTGGATCATCTCTGTACCTCTGCACTTGCATGCTTAGATATTAATTTTTAGCACAGTGTCAATAGGAATCCATCTCCTAGGGTGAACTATAATGAACCAAACTTAAGAATCTGAAGACTAAAGTCAGAATAAAATATATTAAAGTCAACAAGCAATGCACCTTAGCAAGGAAAAGGCAACCTCCTGTAGTCAGCACATTTTTTTCTGTGGGCACACCATGTAGGAAGCTAACTCATAACTGAGATCACACTTTATTGTTTAAAAAATAGAAATGTAACTGCTGAGAGGATCAGACCCCAGTATCTGGCTAGTTCTCTCTCTCTCTCTCTCTCTCTCTCTCTCTCTCTCTCTCTCTCTCTCTCTCTCTCTCTCTCTCTGTCTCTCCCCCCACCCCACAAGGAATGTCACATGAAAAGATAAATTATAATCAGGAATATAGACCTGAACATAAGCCATTCACCATACATATGGTAGGTATGTATCACAGTTCACAACCTTTGATGGAATATAGTTTCTACCATTTCTTTAAATCTAATTGATTTTAATTTCACAGGTGCTCTCCTGTCAAGCAGATAAGAAATTGAACTGCAGTCATGTGTCTTGCTAGGAAGAATGCAGAGAAACTGAGCTTTTATTTATTATGAAATTCTGAGTGGTCAATCTGGACAGCGGTTTTCAGTTTACTGCTTCAAGGAACTCACTGAATATCCTTCTGTGACAGTTTTAGATCTGAATGAAGAAGTTATCAACAACTCTATTAGACCATGCAGTCTGTGAGGGCTGTCATGAAATGCTATCACTCTTTCTGTCTTGCTCTTACCCAAATGCTCACTGACATTTTTCCCCCACTTTTTTTCTGTTTGTTTTGAAAATGTCGCCCGTGTATATGAGGGCAGGAAACTTCAGTGATACCTATGTATATTTTAAGAATGAGTATTTCACCTGATGTCCATTTTCCCATCATTATAAGCATCTAAGAATATTTGACAAGCATAGTTATCATCTCTCTTTCTTTTGTTTCAGTATGCAATGCTCTTAATAAGTGCCTTTGGTGTTCAGGTTGTCCTTTCAGCACTCATCTTCATAAAGAAAGAGGAGGTAAGGAAAGATCATCCTTTTATGTGAAATCTAAAGAAAATTAGATATCTTAGAGTACTGAGGCTATGGGCCTACATACAAAGCAAAGGGTAACTGTTTTTTTGGGGGGAAAAAATCAATGGAAGTACTAGAATTCTATATAGGAAGAGCCAGAGATTAGATTGGAAGAATGTGTTCAGGCACTTGTCTTTAACTCTGCAGAAGATTGAAAATGTTGTAAATAACAAGGAATGTGGGGGAAAAGGTGGTGCTGAGTGTGGAAAATCCAGAATTGCCTCCCTCCTGCCCTCAGCCTGCCCTCTGTACACTGCTGACCCAATCACTTTACTATATTGTTTTCTTATAAAGAAATGCCTCTAGACTTGTACTAATTTGAAATTTAGCAATTTTGTTTAAGCAAGGTAGGCTGAGTAATTTACATACTTTGCACAGGTATGGTCATGAGTGATAGTTAAATTAATTAGAACATGATTTATCTTTATCAAGGTAAGTTCCAAATAGCACATAATAAATTGCCTGAAAAAAACTTTGGTAACAAAACTTACCTATTAGAGCCTATGGTTACTTTTAATCCTTGACAAAATTTCAGTGGTTCAATGTAGTCAAGGTCTGCCTTTGTATCATGGGAGATTGTCCTTTAGTGAAAAGAGCATGACCTTGAAGTCATATAGATCTGCCTATGACTAGAGATCAACAAGCTACTTGATAGCCCTAAGCCTACGTCTTCATCTGTAAAGTATGAAGGGAAGTTGGTACCCACCTTCTTCATCGAGTTATCATTAACAGATGACTTCCTGTCAGAGTTGCTATTTAAGAGCCCTCTTCCTTCTCTTTATTAATTCAGAAAGCTCCCCTGATTAATTTCTATGCTTCCATTCAAATTCTCACTATATGTAGATCCTAAGCAATGGCCAAAGCCCTGGAAAATCTTTTCTGTATAATACCACTGCCCTCCTACTTCATTTGTTCTCTTGTGCTTGGCATCTATCCTGGATATCTAATCATCCAAGTCTACAATGGCCTGGCATTTGTAGCTAAAATTTCTTCTCTCCACATCCAGAATGTGTGTGGGGTGTGTGTGTGTGTGTGTGTGTGTGTGTGTGTTCACGTGCACACATACAGCCGGTGAGTCCTGTAAAGCTGCTTTACAGCACCAGGTCCCTACCCAGAAAAACATCAGATCCCAACCCATCAGCCTCTGACTTGTGGACCTAGTGATAGAATCTGAATATAACACTTAAGGACCCTTTACACATGCATGTAGTTTATCAGTGTCACCCATATGTACTTACATACTATTCATATACTGCTCGCTACTTATTTTTGAATAAAGAATCATTTAACAATTACTACCATGTGCCAGAGACTATGATAATCACTTTTTAGTAATTATATTGATCTTCACAACAACCCGTAGAGAAACATTAATAGCCTACTTTCTAGAACAGGAAACTGAAGCTTTGAAAGGGGAAATTCTAGCTTAAATATATCATGGCTACATGATAAAGCGTGGACTCAACCACTTATTAGCTGATTCCAGAGATAACAGTGCTGTTTACATTGACTTATTTTCTCCATGCAAAGCAGATTAAGGTCTTATGAGCTTCTGTATCTTTCTTTTGAAACCTATGTACTTTTACTAATCATTGTCACCTCAATCAATTTAACTTAAAAATTGTATTAAATTTACTGTGTTGACATTGGTTAGTAAAATTTCATATGTTGTAAGCATGCCATTCTGTAATACATCATCTATATACTGCATTTTATGTTCATCACGCAGAGTCAGTTCTCTTTCCATCACCATGTATTTGATCCCCTTTTCCCTCATCTACCACTTTCCTGCCCCCTTACTCTGGGAACCACTAAACTGTTGTCTGTGTCTCTGAGGTTTTGCTTGTTTTTGTTGTCTTGTTTGTTTCTTGCTTTCAGCTTAATATCCCACATACAAGTGAAATCATATGGTTCTTGACTTTTTCTGTCTGACTTGTTTCGCTTAACATGGTAATCTCAAGGTCTATCCATGTTGTCAAAAATGGCAGTATTACATCTTTTCTTATGTCTGAGTAATATTACATTGTGTATATATCACATCTTCTTTGTCCAATCATCTGTCTCCTTATTCATAAAATGGGAATAGTATCTGTCCTTTGCAATTTTTGGTATTTTTGAGAACCAAATTAGGAATTAGTTATGAAAGTTATATAAACTTTTGAATGTGTAAGTAAGACCAAGTGCATCCATACTCACTGAGATTGCTAAAAAAATAGTTATAAGAATGAAAAAAAGCCCTTAGAAATAAGCAGGAAACAGCAAACTGATTTGGAATGCCCTTTTATGAAGAGTCATAAGGAAAGTTCCTGTCAAAATGTCACTTTTGATACAATTTTCAACAGGTTCACCAAGTATGGCATGATGAAATTGACTTAGTCATTTCTCAGTATGGATCTAAAGATATGCCTGAAGACATCCCAAAGTGGACTATTCTGAATACTTTACAGAAAACAGTAAGACACAATTAGCATAAAACTAAAAATTGGATGTGAAAGGTGACCCTGTAGGATAGTGGGGAGACAGGAGAGGGCAGGGGATACAGGCAGAGGAGTGAGAGGTTCTAGCATTTCTTCCAATCAGGGTTTAATTGCAGATTTGCCACTTACAGATCTTGAGTTTTATTTTCCTTTTGTAACTTATATCTCCTTTTCTGGGTTAATTGATGTGCATTTTAACCTGGTTTCTCCTATGAGATTTTTAGTGGCCTTCTGCAGGAGGGGTCATCTGCCCCCTTGTACCCGTGGGAAGTAAGCCTGAGCAGTCTCTGGAGGCAGCAGAGCAGCGTGGCGGTTCCCATTTGAGGCTGAATGTCAGGATTGCCATTCAATACCTTTGTGACCCTGGACAAATCATGCTCTTAACTTCATGTTTCGTATTAGTAAAATGAGCAGAGTGACTCCTACTTCTGGTTGGCAGGAATCAATGAAATAAAATGTTAAATATTTAGAAAGCCTTAGATCTGGGACATAGTAAGCAACACATACTCATCAGCTAATGTTGCTAGGATTATTATTTAACAGTTCAGATTTTTCTGGGCAGGGAAGGGAATTGGTATGGTCGGCCACATAATTTACAGAAATAGATCAGTACCTAGAGCATAGTTACTGCTTGATAAAGAAAATAGCAAACATTTACATAGTAGCAGGCTCTTTTGTAAGTGCTTTGTATATATTAACTCATTTAATCCTCCAACCCAATGAGGTCAGAACTCTTACCCTCATTTTATAGATGAAAGACTGAGAAATTCAGTTAACTGAACAAGTGTCACCCAGTTAATAAATGGCAGAGCCAAGATTCAATCTCAGACAATCTAGCACTAGATTTTGTACTCTTAACTGCTACACTAGAGGCCTCATACAAAAACAGTTATTATTTTTAATAACAAATACATTTTAGAAGAATTGAAATATAATTATAAATGTTTTTACTCTGCATACTTTTTACTCTGATGTATGTAATCTGTACACATATTGCATTTTCAAATTGCATTAGGACATAGCACATTATAGAACCTTCTTATGGTCATAAACTGATAAACAGGAAAATGGTTCTATGTATGACTATAATTACTATAGTATATTACTATAATTAATGAGAATCCAGCTTACAGTTTCTAACCATAAATATAATTGATAGAGCATATCTAGGTTTGATTGGTTGAACTAACTTTCAATATTCAAACTCTAAAGCACTATTTTAGTCATTCAACATTTCCAAGATTGTGCCAAAGCTGTTAGCACATATTGTGACAGGCAGTACTGATGTTATAGTTTTTAAAAAAAGTGTAAAAAGAAATTAAATATTCACTTAAACTTTTTCTTATTTCCTAGGTGCTAAATGTATAATCTGATTCTTTCATACCCTCCCAACTCAACTTGATAGGATTGGAAATGAGACATTTCTTAGATGTTAGATCGTTTTTATGACTATCTTCCTAACCATCTTTTTTGGTTCTTTGTGACAATTTTTCACACAATACAAAATTATAAGTTAACATCTCACATTAATCCTAAGAAAGTAGAAATAATCCTTAGTCTCTTTATGCATACTCATACTAAATATATATTTGGCATAAATATAAAAATAGCTGTTATAGTTAAGAGGAAGATATGGCTAAGGTGATCTTCTTCTATGTTCTGATTCTAAATATGGATGTAGCTTTAGTAAAAATCAAGCATATCTTTCATCCTGGGCTTTTATAAGATAAATTCAGATATAAATTTCATCCAAACATAGCCCACTTCTATAAGTAGAGATCTTTACCTCTGGTTAACATCAACAATAGCAACAACAAAGATAAACAAACATAAATGTACTTATTTGTTTAACTCACTACATTTCAATGGAGTTTAAATGAATAAATTCATCATGAAAACATTTTAATATGCATGGGAATGATATAATTAACTTTATTTTGAATATTTTATAGTAAAATTCATAGAACCATTTTTTCTAGTTGCAGTGTTGTGGCCAACACAATTACACCGATTGGATAAAGAATAAGAACAAAGAAAATTCAGAACAGGTGCCGTGTTCTTGCACAAATTCTACACTGAAAAAGTGGTTTTATGATGAGCCACTGGATGCAACTTACCTAGAGGTAAAGATAAGTCAAGGCTGCAAGCATTTACAGGCCCCCACCCTTCTTTCTGCAGGTCAGGTTAGAATGCAGAGCAAATTTTCATATAAAAACAATGTTATTCATCATGATTAGGTTCTTAAATGAGTTCACTACATTAAAACAATAATTAGATAAATTATAGTAGTATTTCAGGTGTATACTAAATAAATAAAGTCTCTGGGAGTATGTGATCTACATTCTCCTAGAACTGATACCATCAACCTTTCTCTCCAACCGTCTTTCACAAATCCTTGCAAAGGGAGGAGGCACTTTTGGCAAGAGAGGAGGCAGTATTGGGAAGAGAGCTGCAATAGCAGAATTAAAGCAGTATGAGGATCGAAGGGAAGGGACCCAGCAATGACAAAAGGGGTGTTCAGGTAACCGTGGCAGAAGCAAGAGGACAGGTTCCCCTGGAGACCTACTAATTTATAGGCATGAGATAGTGACAAACTAGAGATTCCCATCCCAAGAACTTTGTATAGCTCAGATACTAATGTTATTCTAATTTTAAGATGTATCTTTCAATTACATAATTTATTCATAGATAAATAGAGCATTATTTTTTTAAAAGCATAGCCTATTTGGGTAGTAATCATTTTAGATAGTATTATATACCCTGCTGAATTACAATAGTCTGCAGAAAATCAAATCCCTCTCAAAACTTAATACATTTCTGATTTCAATTGCATGCCAGTATCTCAGCAACTTTAAAAGTAGCAACTGAGGTGTCCTGTTATTATATGAAGCTCTCTGGACTAAAAAGTCTAGTCTCCAGTTAGACATTGACTTGCTTCTTAGACTTTGGTAAATTTCTATTCTCTATGTCTCTTCTTATTTGTAGTAGAATTATGTATAGGACCATGTCCATCTCCAAGTCAATCTAAGTGACTTATTTTCCTTAGGGTTGTGAAAACAAAATCAACACATGGTATCAAGTTAATGCTTTAACATTAATTTGAATTAACTTTGGACTTTTGGTTACAGAGGTAAGTTTTTGTTCCTGTTTTAAAGGTAAAAACTATTAAGTATGAACTATACAGAATAAGCTGCAGAACAACCTGGTGGAGACCTAATCTGACAAGTTAATCCAATAGGAAGCAGGACCTTGAGCCTGCACCAAGAAGAGGTATAGGTCTCAACTGTAGGTGACATTCCTAAATCAGCCAAGTGGGTGGAGCCTGTTAATAAGTGGTCATCTTGGCACATAGCAATTTCCTTGCTTTGTGACATCTATATAAAAATAATACTTCCTGTCTTGGCAGTGAGAGCACCCTGTTGGGCAGTCTGCAAATTGGCAAACTTCTGAAATCTAGGCAGATGTTTGACGTTGGTAAATCTGTTCATTCCTAGACTCATTCAATCAGTAAATTTGGAGAGGGGGACAACATCTATTGTGTGTAAGGTACTGTAGTAGATGTTAGAGATATAGTGGGAAGTAAAATAGACATATTCCATAATGTGAGGGATGCCAACTGCAGTGTTGAGATTCAGAAGCAGGACTTCATTTTTCAGTATCAGTGAAGACTGATGAGAGCAACTGAAGGCTGTGGACTCAAGGAAACTGTGACAGTGGGTAGATTATTACAGTATAGACTATAATATTGGAATGAATATAGAACGCAGAGGTTGGGTCAAAGTAATATACTGAATTTAATTTTATGTTGACCCACAAAAACACTGACCTAAGGTTACATAAATTTTCTTCAACTGGTAAATTGTAGTCTCAGAATGAGGGTAAACCCAGACATCCATCCATATGAGCATTAATATAGTTCTTTCGAAATGTTTATTCTCTAGTGTGTCCATGCTGCGATGTTTAAGACAACATTGAGGGGTGATGGTATCTGTGATCCATTTTATTATCTACGCTTTAAACACCAGTTTTCATGATCTTATGCCAAAAAGAGGCAGTGTTGTAGGATGGATGATTTAGTTAGATGATAAACAAAAATAGATCAGCAGTTCATCAAGGAGGTAGCCCAATGATAGCCCAGGTAATTAAAATTGAACAATGTATTTCTTAGTCTCCCCTATAAATGAACTGGGTGACAACTGGGGTACTCTACAGGACCCACTCTGCAGACGTCTTATTCAGAATCCTCTATACCTTACTCTGAAATTTTCTCACCCTATGACCCCTTTTCCCTTTACAGTATGCATTTTGGTAACTATATGTGAACTTTATGAATTATTCATATTGATTACATTTTGATCTCTTATTATTTCCTTTTCTTCTAGGTTTTACAAACCTCATTAACTGTCTCTTTCTACAGACATATCAATAATAGAATATATGCAGAAATATGATCTTTGAATATTAATTTGTACAGAAGATTTGAGTTAATTCTCAAAATATCCATTTTGTATTATTTCATTCTAAAAAAAAAATCATGAATTACATTAATGAAGTATAGGACTTAATGAAGTTATTGGTTATAGGTAACCTAAAATTATTGAAATGATAATAAATCACTCCATGAATTTTTTATTTTTGTTTCCAAATATATCAAAAATTATAAAATATCAACTTTACCTTAAATTATTTTCTGAATTCAGAGGATAGCAACACATTTGTTGAATTCAAAATGTGGCGAAGTACTTCATAGTAATGAAGGGATCAATCCAACAAGAGGACATAACTCTAGTAAACATCTATGCACCTAACATAGGAGCCCCTAAATATATAAAACAGATATTGTCAGACATAAAGACAGAGATCAACAGTAACACTATCATAGTAGGGGACTTCAACACTCTGCTGTCACTAATGGACAGATCCTCCAGACAGAAAATCAATGTGGAAACAGCGACCTTAAATGACACATTAGACCAGCTGGATTTAACAGACATTTTCAGAGCATTTCATCCCAAAGCTACAGAATATACGTTCTTTTCAAGTGCACATGGAACATTTTCTAAGGTAGACCACATGTTAGGCCACAAAACAAGTCTCAATAAATTTAAGAAGATTGAAATCATTTCAACTGTATTTTCTGACCACAATGCTATGAAACTAGAAATCAATTATAAGAAGAAATCCGGGAAGCTGACAAATAAATGGAGGCTAAACAATATGCTATTAAATAGTGAGTGGGTCACAAAAGAGATCAAGGAGGAAATCAAAAGATACCTCGAGACAAATGAAAATGAAAACACCATGACCCAAAATCTCTGCGATGCTGCGAAAGCAGTCCTAAGAGGGAAGTTTATAGCAGTGCAGGCCTACCTAAAGAAGCAAGAAAAATCTCAAATCAACCGGTTATCCTTACACTTAAGGGAACAGGAAAAAGAACAGCAAAAGAGGCCCAAGGGGAGTACAAGAAAGGAGATAATAAAGACCAGAGCAGAAATAAACAATATAGAGAACAGAAAAACAATTCAAAAGATCAATGAAAACAAGAGCTGGTTTCTTGAGAAGATAAACAAAATTGACAAACCTCTAGCCAGGCTCATCAAAAAAAAAAGAGAGAGGACTCAAATTAGCAAAATCAGGAATGAAAGAGGGGAAATGACTACAGACATCACAGAAATACAAAAAATTCTAAGAAATTACTATGAACAACTATATGCCAACAAATTTGACAATCTGGAAGAAATGGATAATTTTCTAAAAGCATACAACCTTCCAAAGCTAACGCAAGAAGAAACAGAAAATCTAAATACCCTGATTACTACCAAGGAAATTGAATCAGTAATTGACAAGCTCCCAAAAAACAAAAGCCCTGGACCAGATGGCTTCACAAGTGAATTTTATCAAACATTCCAAAAAGAACTATCACTTATTCTTCTCAAACTATTCCAAAAAATCCAGAAGGAGGGAAGTCTCCCAAACTCTTTTTATGAAGCCACTATCACACTGATTCCAAAACCAGATAAAGACATCACAAACAAAGGAAAACTACAGGCCAATCTCCCTGATGAATATAGATGCAAAAATTCTCAATAAAATATTAGCAAACAGAATTCAGCAATACATTAAGAAGATCATACATCATGATCAAGTGGGATTCATCCCTAGTGCGCAAGGCTGGTTCAACATCCCTAAATCAATTAATGTGATATTAATGTGATACACCACATCAACAAAATGAAGGATAAAGATCACATGGTCATTTCAATAGATGCAGAAAAAGCATTTGACAAAATCCAACAGCCATTTATGTTAAAAACCCTTAGCAAAGTGGGAATACAGGGATCATATCTCAACATAATAAAAGCCATATATGATAAACCTACAGCTAACATCATACTCAATGGGGAAAAGCTAAAACCATTCCCCTTACGATCAGGAACAAGACAAGGCTGTCCACTTTCTCCTCTTTTATTCAACATAGTGCTGGAAGTTCTAGCCACAGCAATCAGACAACAAAAAGAAATAAAAGGCATCCAAATTGGCAAGGAAGAAGTAAAATCGTCATTATATACAGATGACATGATGCTGTATATAGAGAACCCCAAAGACTCCATCAAAAAACTATTGGAACTGATAGACGAATTCAGTAAAATAGCAGGATATAAAATCAATGTTCAGAAATCAGTGGCATTTGCATATACCAATAATAAACTAATGGAAATAGAAATTAAGAAAACTGTCCCATTTACAATTGCATCAAGAACTATAAAATACCTAGGAATAAATTTAACCAAAGAAGTGAAAGATCTGTATTCAGAAAATTATAAGACACTGAAGAAAGAAACCATAGAAGATACAAATAAATGGAAACACCTACCATGCTCATGGATAGGAAGAATTAATATAGTTAAAATGTCCATACTGCCTAAAGCAATATATAGATTCAATGCAATTCCTATCAAACTACCAAGGGCATTTTTCACAGAAATAGAAAATATAATCCTAAAATTTATATGGAATCATAAAAGACCCAGAATAGCCTTGGCAATAATGAGAAATAAGAACAAAGTCAGGGGGATCACGCTACCAGACATCAAAACCTGCTACAAGGCTACAGTAATCAAGACAGTTTGGTATTGGCATAAAAACAGGCACATCGATCAGAGGAACAGAACAGAGAGCCCAGAAATAAATCCAGGCATTTACAGACAGTTAATCTATGACAAGGGAAGCAAGAATTTACATTGGAGTAAAGATAGTCTATTCAATAAACGGTGCTGGGAAAATTGGACTGACACATGCAAAAAAATGAAACTGGACCACCTCCTTATGCCTTATACAAGAACAAATTCAAAATGGATTAAAGACTTAAATGTAAGACCTGAAACCATAAAAATCCTAAAAGAAAAAATAAGGAGTACATTTGCAGACATTACCCGGAGCAATATTTTTACTGATACATCCCTATGGGCAAGGGAAGTAAAAGAAAAAATGAACATATGGGATTATATCAGACTTAAAAGTTTTTTCACAACAAAGGAAACCATTAATAAAACAAAAAGGAAACCTACTGAATGGGAGAATATATTTGCCAACGATATATCTGATAAGGGGTTAATATCCAAAATTTATAAAACACTCATGAAACTCAACACCAAAAAAACAAACAACCCAATTAAAAAATGGGCAGAAGATATGAAGAGACATTTCTCTAAAGAGGACATACAGATGACCAACAGGCATATGAAAAAAAGTTCAACCTCACTGGTCATTAGGGAAATGCAAATAAAAACCACCATGAGATACCACCTCACTCCAGTCAGAATGGCTATCATCAATAAATCAACAAACAACAAGTGCTGGCGGGGCTGTGGGGAAAAGGGGACCCTGCTGCACTGTTGGTGGGATTGCAGATTGGTGCAGCCACTATGGAAGTCAGTATGGAGGTATCTCAAAGAACTGGAAATAGAGCTACCGTTTGACCCAGCAATTCCACTCCTAGGTATTTATCCTGAAAGAACCAAGACACTTATTCAAAAAAAGTTATGCAACCCTATGTTCATAGCAGCACAATTTACAATAGCTAAGACTTGGAAACAACCAAAATGCCCATCAGTAGATGACTGGATTAAGAAACTGTGGTATATTTATACATTGGAGTATTACTCTGCTATAAAAAATAATGAAATCGTACCATTTGCAATGATATGGATGGACCTAGAGACTATTATGTTAAAAGTGAAATAAGTCAGTCAGAGAAAGACAAATACCATATGATCTCACTCATATGTGGAATCTGAAAAACTGTATGAATGAGCAAAGTAAACAGAAACTGTCTCATAGATATAGAGGAAAAATCAGGGTTGCTAATTGGGAGGGGGATGGGGATGAGGGAGAAGGGGAAGGCATTAGACAGCAAAAATAGGCAACTACAATATTGCCACTGGGATAGGAAAAACAGTTTGGGGAATATAATTAATAATGTTGTAAATATTCTGTGGAATGTCAGATGGTCATAGGTCTTGTTAGGGAGACCATTTCATGGATGGAATAGAGGTTTGATCACTGCACTGTATGACTAAAGCGGGGTTTGTATACCTACTGTAATTGAATATATATATAGATAGTCACGGGATGTGGATTATACTGTGGAAGAGAGTCAGAGGAAGAGTAATAGATATATATAATATGGGGGAGGGAGTGGGGTGGCGAATTGTGGGTGGGGGGTTGTCACTTTGAGGGGTAAAATGTATAACTATTGCACTGTGTTGTACACCTGAAAATAATTAAAAATAAATAAATAAAATATTAAAAAAAACAAAAAACAAACAAACAAAAAAATGTGGTGAAGTACCACCATATGTTTTAAGTATCATATGTAGAAAAACATACCTATATGATGGTCAGAAAATACAATTAAGTAAACAAGTATAATATGTACCTAATATTTGCATATTTTAATAAAACTGATTTATAGGATATTTAAAAAAAAGTTTGCAAATCTTCATGACACTTATTTGTATACTGAATTAATCATTTATTTCTTCTGAATGCTTACAAGTGGAAAATATACAACATTTTAATTTGGATATACTTTGGTGGTAATAATAACATATTAAAATAACAAGGAAGTTTTAACTGTAGCAAAAAAAAAAATCTATTTTAAATTATCACTGAATTCTCATACTCTACTGGCTCCTCATTTTGTTTTCTTTTTCCTTGAATTTTGTTCAATGCGTACATGATTCTCTGAAGGATACAGAAATAGCCTACACATTCTATTTTCCTAGCAATGATATTGTGTGAACAGAAAAAGGTGTTCTTTGAAAAATCAAAACTACTATTCAGATGTGAGGTATTACTGTATCATTGTTGTCTTTTATAGCAAAAGGCTGTCTTAACCTTGAGAAAATGAAGGAAGGATAGAAGCTGAGGAGCCCACATTGCTCCCACTCATAGAAGTTTCACTTTCATTTACTAACTCAATCATATCTTTTTTAATCCATGTATTCAGTATATTGCAGATTTCAGAGACCTGTAGAAATTTTTTAAGTTAGCACAAAGGAAAATAGAATAACCATTTTTTCAAAAGCAACCTGTAAATAGTAATGGCTTCTATGCTTTAAGGAAAATCCTCTTGGGATTTAAAGCTCTTTCAAATTGCTATTTTCTCTAAAATATGCCTCAAGAACACACTCATAGCAAAAATCTCTCTGCTACTTGGAAGTTGAAAATGAACTTACTGGTGACCAAATAAATATTATAAATTATTTGATTACACATACTTGTTTTTGCATCAAGGAAAGTTCTCTACATACTAGATTATCTATTTTCAGTTAATACAGCTAATTCACAAAATATATGCACCACTCACTGAACCTATCACCTTTATGATTCTAGGGAATATTATCTTGAAGTATGTTGCTTTACACCTTGAATAAAATAAAGACTTTTTTGGTAAAATAAAAGAGTATATCATGATTATGTCTCTCTCTTTAATCTTGTTTTCTTATCTTTTTTTATTTCTGAGATAGATAACTTAGTAAATTATGAAAATCAGTCTGGGTCAGAATTGAACCATTCAATTTAAGTTAGAATTGAGGGCAACGCCTAATCCTGACTTCCCCTTCAAATTATCGTATCACTTACAAAAACACATTTAACTTACTTCAGGTTCTCAATTTAATTATGCTGCTAAAATTCAGGGTGATTTTGTGATGGTTTTATGGAAATGGAATACTTTCAAATTCTAAATAAGGATATGTGCATTCAGCCAACAAGCATTTTTGGAGCACCAGCTCTCTGCCAGGATTATTGTTAACTATTGTGATACGAAGACGAAGACGTGTATAGTTCCTCACAGGGCTGGCTTCATGGGCATACAACCTCTTAGCAGAGCCCTACACTTGGTTTAAAACTTTGACAGTTGTCATCTTAAAATTTTAATAATTTTTAAACAATCGATGTCACATTTACATTTTGCACTGGGCCCTGTACGTTAGGTACCCACCCCTGTCCCTGTAGCTAAACTGGGTCAGTCCCACAGCCTGACCGGTGAATAAATAAGTTTTATATATGTCCATATTTTTTACGGACACCCAGAAAGAGCATACCTAAGTTTGCCTCAGAGGATCAGAGAGCACTTCAAAAGAAGCACCCTTCATTCAACAATTATTTATTGAGTAACTTATGTATTGAGCACTTTTCTAGGTGCTAGAGAAACAATAGTGAATACAACAAACAAGCAAATAAAATTTGCCCTCGTGAAGGTTACATTCAAGTCTGAGGAGCCCACACAACAAAACTAATATATAAGATGGTGGGAAGAAGTGTAGAGAAAAAAATAATTCAGGGAGTAGAATATGAAGTGTTGGGGAATTAGGATTGCAGTTTTAAATAGGGTATGCAAAGGCCTCACAGAGAAAATGACTTTTGAATAAAGAAATGAAGGAGATGAGGGGATAGGGGAAAGGACACTGCAAGCAAGAGGAAACAGCAAGCAGGAAGGAAGAAAAAAACCTGAGACAAAAGTGAACATGCTGATTTCAAGGAAGGGCAACAAAGCCCATGTAGGTGTAGTGAAGGGGGGTTGGGGGAGGGGGTAGTGCTGGAAGACTGGAATGAAACAGTCACAGGAGGAAAAGGTCTTGTAGGGGCTTGTTGGCCACCGTGAAGATTTAGTGTTTATTGCATGAAATGAGAAGCAATTGGCAGGTTTTGTACAAGTGACATGGTTAGGTTTGTATTTTAGTAAGAGAAATCTTGCTGCCATGTTGATAATAGAATTAAAAGGCACAAGTGTGGAAGCAGGGAGAACAGATGTTTTAGCCAGAGAATAGAGGTGGAGTTGGTGAGAAATGATCAGGTTCTATAATATATATGTTTTGCAGTGGAATCATCAGAATTTGCCTATAGTTGAGTTCAAGGTTAAAGAGAAAGAAGGGAGTCAAAAATGACTAAGTTGAAAGATGGAGTCACCCCTTACATATATCAGAGAGTCTTTGGAAGAAGCAAGGTATTTTGAGTTAACACTAAACACTTCCAAAGTCCTACAAAAGTGATTTGTTATGTGTCTGCATCCCCTACTAGCCTGCAAGAAACTCAAGACTAGTGATATTTTCAGCTATCTCTGCATCTCCAAAGTGTTGCTAAGTATTTGACAAGGTAGGTGGCCAACAAGTGTTTATGAACTTTTATAAGTCAGATTACTCAGTATGCCATCAGACAAAACCCCATTGCCTTCTTAGATTGTCTAGTGCTGACTGTACTCGATGGTTTTGATTTCATTAGGCTATCATAAATATCTGTCCAAACTTGTTTGGTAATTAGTAGCTGCTTGTTCAGTTAGTCACTGCCACCCACATCTTTTTCCAGGAACCTGAATGAGGGATGTTGGCAGAACAAAAGCTTCTTTTAAAGAGTATAACTGAAATAATTTTTTCAAAGAATATTACAATAGAAATACTGTCAGAGAACCATAAATGTTTAATGTCTTCAACATTTGTTTGATATTTGTATACCTTTATTTTCTTTTTCTGACCTTAAGAGAGTAATTATTCAGGGACATAAGATTTCTTTGCAAAACATAAAAAACAAAAATCTAATGTTTTCACTGCCTTGATATAGGACTGCAAAAAAAAAAAAATATATATATATATATACTACCGCTTATATTTCATTGTTTAGTCTCATTTCTTTTTCTTCTCTATTCCTATTTATTTTTGAAGCACCCATTAGATGAAAAAGAATAATGGCATATTCCAGTACATCTATATTTATTGAACAATGGGTTTTAACACTATATGAATGATAAAACCAGGGAGAACAGAAGCTATTTCTTAACATTGTACAACATTTATCATGTGAAAACAAAGTGTATAATCATTGGTGAAAAATTATTAAAACATTATTAATTGCATTCAAGTACAGTAGACATTCTCCTGAATGTCTGAAAAGATTTATGGAATGAAACGTGCAGAAATGCTGATTTCTCTAATTAATAGTTCATTGCATTTGCATATTTTATTTCAGAGGAAATGTGTAAAAGATATGAGACAATAGAATATGTCTGTAGGGATTTCTACAGTTTTTATGAAAATACAAAAGTTTGTTTAATATGTGTGTAAATGTATGTACATAAATAACATTTAAACTAGTATATGTAGTGGAATTAGAAGATATATGAAAAAATCAGTCATTTCCTGAATTTTCTAGAGTATAGCACATTGAAGTGTGGGTAAGTCAAATTTTATAACTGATATTTCAGTGCACTCAGGAGAAAATGTTTTTTGTTTTTTTTTTAATTTGAAATGTATTTTATTACTATTGAAACTCCAGAAAACAGAAAGTATTAGGAAATATTTAAACAACAAAATCGGATTTAAAATCAGCAATTTTCACTTTGTATTAAATATATCACTAATATGTCTAAATACTAGCAAATTAAAAATGACTAGACTGTCATGGACCACAAATTTAAGTCAATGGAGATTATAAAACTTTCTTCTGTGTTAAAAAAAAATACAATGTGTTTTGAAAGGTCTACAATTCTATAAGAAAATTTGGCAAATGTTATCAACAACCTCAAAATGAATTAGAAACAAAACAGTCACAACATTGGGAGGTTATTTTCAATTCTGTATGATAATAAAGATACTGTGTTTACTTTTGTATGTATTGATGTATGACTTTCTGATATAAAATTTTTCTTTACCATCAAGTCTGCCTGGACTATTACTGGATACATGAAATTGTGTGTTAAATTAGCAATTCTTAATTAACACAACAAACAGATTCCCCTATATTCCATTATACCAATTTTCATACATTTATGTTATATATTTATAGTAGCATATATTCACCCATACTCATTAAAAATATCACTATCATTCTTCCATCTTTCAATTTTAGACTATTTCAAAACCTATCAATCCTTTAATATCTCTGATATTTCTATTGAATCTATAAATACTGTACCAGCTGTAGATTTACAATCGGAAAATTCAGGTTTTTCAGAAACATCACCTATCTTTATTTTTTCTACCTTAAACCTATGAGCCCCAATATCACTCTAGCTGAATGAACCTTTTCTTCCCCTAGGTTTCTACAGGGGGATTTATGTGTTGGCAAGAAGATTAAAAAAAAAAGGGGGCGTCTCATTTTCTGGGGAACCAGGTCTCTTTAAGCCCTCTACCATCACTGCTCCAAAGAATCTTGATGTATATAGGCTAAGTTTTGCCCAGTTCACTTGGACCACCCTCTTTGCAAGACTTCCAAGAATGTCTTACATTATGCTTTTAATGGGAGGGTATTTTATAAGCATTATGTTTTCACCCCGAGGCCTCATTTAGTCTACATGTAGGCCAGCTTTGAGCACTGTATTTACTGTCTCCATCATATCACAAGCATACATCAAATCAATTAGTTTATTAAAGAAAGTATGGATACCTCTTTTCACTTGGATTCACATACTTAGAATAAAAGGCTGTATAACCTTTACCTTATGCAAGACCTTTCCTTGGAGATCCTCTATGCAGTGGAGTTCTCATGGAGGCCTGAGATGGCCTAGACTCAGGAAACCCTGCTCGCAAAGTTGGCCCTCGGGTTACACCTGGGAACCCAGCTGATGAACCAGTCCCTATAGATATAAAGGATCTTTAAGTGATAAGAGTGGCTCACTGTGCCTGAACTGTTCATACAAGCAATGCATTTTAGGCTAAACATCTGCTTTCCTTTTGGGATTCTAGAATTTACATACATCCTAGACAGAGAGTATCTATGTGACCCGCCCCCAGTTAAAACTTTGGACACTAAACCTCTGATGAATTACCTAATGTAATGTGTGCAGTGTGACTCCAGTTACAAAAAGACTCTAAAAGGTGGTTCCTGATTCATTCCATACTTAGGTCCCATACACCTTTTCCTTGTGCTGATTTTGCTTTGTATCCTTTCATTCTAATAAACCTTAACCACGAGTAAACATATTTTCTAAGTCTTGTAAATCGTTCTAATGGACCACTGAACCTGGACTAGTCCTGGAGATGCACAACACACTCTCTGGAAAGGAGAATTCTGTTTCTAGCCAAGGGCTTGAGGTTCAGGAATGATGCTGTCATTACATAGACATGTATTACCTTCACCCAAAATATTTGCTTTGTATGTTTATTCTCATAGTTGATACTATGACTAGCTTATAATTATTTTTCAATTGCCACTTCTATTCCATCCTGCCATAAATCAATCTTAGCTCACCAGGTTTTTCACACAAGTTCTCCTGTTCCTCTGCATGTCTTTGCCCATTCTTGTCCTGTTTCATTGAATGCCTCCTCAAATTCACCCTTGGGCAGAAGCCTAAAGGCAGTTAAGACCACTGAGAGACAGGAAAGTGCAATGGTTAGTTCATGGATTTGAAATAAGATGACCTGCCCTCAAATCATACCAATTACTAGCTATAAGTTTTACCAAATTATGTCTCCTATCTGCAGCTCAGTTTACTTATTAGAAAATTGCATATAATAAAAAATATACCTAGGGCCTTCCGAGTGGTGCGTTGGTGAAGATTTGGCTTGGGATGCTAGCTCTGAGCAGCAAGACCCCAGTTCAAATCCCACATAGAGGTCCAGTGATGCTGCACTCCCTATAGCTAAGATGGTGAACAACAGCTTAACCTGGAGCCAGCTGCCGAGAGTCGCAGGCGATAGCGTAGGCTGCAGTGGGGCTGGCCAGCAGCTGGGATATGCTTTCATAAGCCACCATCAGCGGCCATCCAATGACCAGCAAGGGACTGCCTCACCCAGGAAGAGTGCAATGATAATACAACATGGGCCAGTGAAGCGATGTCCTCCACAACTAGACTGAAGAACAAAAAAAGGACAGCAACTTGTCTGTTCCCCTACCCCGATTCCCCGATGTTGTTCCCCTCCCTCAATTCCCCCCCCAAAAAAAAAACCTTTAAAAAAAAGAAAGTATACCTATAAAGTAGGTACTACTATGTTAGGATTAAATGATTCAATATTTGGGGCCGGCTGAGTGGCGCATTGGTTAAGAGATGGTTTTGGGATGCCAGCATCACTGATTCAGATCCCACATATAAGGGCCAGTGACACTGCCTTCTACAGCTAACAACAGCTCCACCTGGAGCTGGGCTGCGAGCCCTGGCGACGGTGTAGGCTGAAGCCCCTGCTGCAGTGGGCTGCCATAGGCTACAGTGAGTGGCCGGCAGCCAGCGTGAGTGGCTGGCAGCCAGTGCGAGCTGCCAATGGCCGAGGTGAGTGACCATCCAGAGGCCGGCGATGGATCTGTCTCATCCAAGAAGAGCGTAATGATGATACCAACATGGGCCAGTGAAGCAACATCTTCTGCAACTAGACTGAAGAACAAAAAGACAGCAACTTGTCTGTTTCCTTTCCCTGATTCCCCAAAGCTGCTCCCCTTTCCCAATTACCCAATTAAAAAAAAAAAGATTCAATATTTGTAAAGTGCTTAAAACTGTACATAGCACTTTGTAAAAGAATGTTATTTATGTACATGTAAAATACACAAATTACTGGGTGGTGAACACACAATGTGATATATAGATGATGTATCACAGAATTCCACACTTGAAATCTATGTAACTTTACTAACCATTGTCATCCCAATAAACTTTAATTTAAAAAAAAATGCAAATTATACCGGCTTCATAATTGCTCTGAAGAACATATCATATCAGCTTCCTAATTGCTCTGAGGAAGCTATTCGTACATGAAATGCCACTGGCTGAGAGCCATGGGAAGGTGTGACAAAATAGACTTTGAGAAAAGGGGTGTTTTCCTGTCTTGATAAGCCACTGAACCAGCCCCCCAACCTCCTAAAGCAACAGGTAGAATGGGGTAAGTTGTTCTGTGCCTGGTTTCAGGAATGTCTCAGGAGGGCACTGTTTTAAAATATCTAGAATAATTTAATGTGAAAATCTGTCTAATATGATCAATAGCTTCGAAATAAATTGTGAACAAAACAGTTACAGCATCAGGAAGTTTGCTTCTCAAGTCTGTAGGGTAATAAAAATATGATCAGTTTTAGTTTTTAATTTTGGGTCTTATAAATGTTTTATATGAGGTGTGACAATTAAGTTCATGAACTCATCCTAGAAAGAGTGCTACATACCTCATTGCTGAATATATCACTACAATCATCTTCGAAGTACTCCCCTTGGGAAACTATGCACCGACGCCAGTGCCTAGTCCACCCTTCAAAGCAATTTTGGAACTCTTTCTGGAATGGCCATCAGAGCTGTCATAGTGTTACCCTTGATGTCCCGAATGTCATCAAAATGTCTTCCTTTCAAAATTTCCTTTATCTTTGGGTAAAGAAAGAAGTCATTGGGAGCTAGATCAGGTGAGTAGGGAGGGTGTTCCAATACAGTTATTTGTTTACTGGCTAAGAACTTCCTCACAGACAGTGCTGTGTGAGCTGGTGCATTGTCATGATGCAAGAGCCATGAATTGTTGGTGGAAAGTTCAGGTCATCTAACTTTTTCAAGCAGCCTTTAGAGAACTTCCAAAAAGTAAACTTGATTAACTGTGAGTTAGTGAACTTAATTGCCAGACCTCATAAATCTGTTTTTCTAAATCCAACCAAGGTAGTTGGGACTCGGCCTTCTGACCTCAGAAGCCTGAAAGTGAGACTAGAAAAATATTGGCATCTGCTCATACTTTCTGCCGGTCTGCCCATAAGTGCCCCCTAAATACAGTTATTCTACCTTTGTCATCTGTCTATTGACTCCTCTGACTCTTCACTGTTACACCCACCTCCTGTCTTTACCTCTGTTTTTATTTAATAAGATTCACAACTCATTAATAACTTCTTTACAACCATCCTTATCTCTCACGAATCTCAGCAGTCAAGTCTATGCTAGTTCTGTAGTAGGTGGAGTTTGCTGGGGAAAATATTACAGCTGCACAGAACACTATAACATCATGATCACTGACATTAAATCAGTGCTCCATAATTCCTGGCAGTGCTAGTGATTTTCTGTCATGGGGAATAAGTATGCAGGGTACTATGGAGTGAAGGAGAAGTGAAGAAGTGCTCTTTCAGGAACTATAAAAATGATCACAAATAATAAATATGCAAAAGCATGTTACCTGGTTTTAGATTTAGCAAAACCCATCTTAGTCCTTAGACCAGTATGTTATGGCAGAAAAATAACACAAGAATTATATAACCAGAGTTTGAACTCTGGGTTTATTCCATATATGCTTTGGAGTCACATAATCATTTGAGCCTTAGAAGCTTCTTCCCACTCAACTTACCTCAGCTGACTTTGACAGTAAGCAAAATATCCTGAAAACAATCTGTTCTTATTATAGAAGGAGGAGCAGAAGGGAATTCATACATGGCTGCCATCATGTCATATTGTAATTCTCGTTTGTCTCTCATCCTCCAATAATGAGCTGTGAACACCAGCAGCTCTTATGTAGAAGCTGTTGGAAAATAACCCACTTCACAGGTTCATTAAATTGTCTCCCAAAAGTTCCAAGCATTCCCTAAAGCTCTTCTGGAACCCTAGCTATGCTATACTGGAGAAAATCATCCAAGGAAAATGTATTTTTCTTTAAATGCTATTGAGTTAAACTGTTTTCTTTAGTTTTTGCAAAGGCCCTGAAGTTTCATTATCATATTATGTTATCCTTCCATTTCAACCCAATTGATCTAAAACTAATTGGTTGTTCTGCAATTCAATTCTGGCATTAGCCACCTGGAGTTAGGGAAGTCCTCACAAATTAAAGAGCACAGTCCTCCGCCAAAAAACTGACCTTAATTCAAATGTCAAAATGCCTGTCAGACTTAAGTGTCATCAAGGGGCACGGCAATGCTAACTGACTGGTATGAATCTGGAGGTGTCCACAACCCCCTCAGTTTCAATAATTTTTTCAAATGATGCTCATAATTCAGAAAAGCACTGTATTTATGATTATGGATTTTTTAAAATAAAAAATATGAATCAGGACCGCCCTTCAAATGAATAGGCACAGAGGGTAAGGTCTGGGAAGGAACAGAGAGCTTCTATGTCCTCTTCCTATGGAATCAGGGTGCATCACCCTCTCAACACATCAGTATATTTATGAAACACAAAGCTTCACCGAGTTTTGATGCCCAGAATTTTTACTGCAGTTTTATTACATACGCATGATTGATTCAATCATTGGCCACCTAACTGATCTCAATTTATATTCTCTGGTCCCCTAATGAGAGGTCAGGACTTTGGCCGATACCATGTGGCTCCAAGCTCTAACCCATTCTAAATCATTTTGTTAGCATTAACGACCTAAGGTTCGCCTGTGAGTCACTTCTTTGTATAAACTCTTAGGGTCCACTATGAATCACAAAAACTCTTACCAGAGAGGAAAAGTCAGGAATTTAATTTTCTTCCTAGGAACCAGAGACAATGGCCAGTCAAATTAAGTATGATCACAACGGTTACGTTGTTTTATTAAATAGATACAGAGTATCAATAAATAGATGGACTATATGGGTGTATGAATTTAATATAGACTGCATAAAATACCTGCTACTATTTCTTGGCTGGCAGTTTGTATAACTCAAAGTGCCTTGTTTCACAGCTCCTTCCCTCATCACTCGGTAACCTTGAAGCCGTTAAATTCAGGGCCTCAATTTTCTCATTTGTAAATGGTGCAAATAAAACATCCACCTCAATATTAAGCATCTGTTACCTATCCTAGCTCCTTGCTCGTTTCTATGCTCCAAATGTCACAGACTTTGCCTTGTTCATTTTCATATCCTCTCGAGTGCCTTGCACGCCGGAGGTCACAATGCATGTTCCAGGAATTTTCATAGATTCCAAACCCAAGGATATGACCATGATTTTGTGCTTCAGTTACTTCAGTTTTCTTCATCTGGCTCAAAGGAGTGAGAATTCTTTCTCAAAAGCAAGTAATGGAAAACCCAATTTGAAATGGCTTAGGCAAAAGCAAGGCTGTAATTGACCCTGCAACTGAATAGTCCACGGGCAGTTAAGCCTTCTGGGTTTTGCTCAAGGGTGAAAGGGAACTTGATCCATGTCTTGGTTCACGTTCTCCTGGGGTATCTCTATCTTCAGCTTTCTTTGATGGCTTTTATCAGCTTCAAGCTTTTTCCTTAGTGGTCCTGAGATGGTTGCAGAGAGACCTCAAATCTCCATATGTTACTCCAGAGAAGACTGAAGATTGATGTTTTAGAAATGCCAAAGAACATGAAAGTACTGGCTCAGGTTGGATCATGTGCCATCCTTGAATTAATTACTTTGTCCAGTTGGAGAATGGAATGTATTATTAACATAAGCCATTCAGTCACTACCCTTAGAACAAGTTAATGCCCTCCAAACCTAATTCTTTAAAAAAGCAAAATGTGAATTCCCCAGACAAGAAAGATATTGTTGTTTCATTTTAGCCACTGTCTTGCAAATGCCATCTTCATCCTTTAATCAGGGAGAATACAATAATTCCAAGGATTTTTCCTTCCTCCTTTTCCTTTTCCTTTTCCATATCCTTTTCTTTCTTTCTTTCTTTCTTTCTTTCTTTCTTTCTTTCTTTCTTTCTTTCTTTCTTTCTTTCTTTCTTTCTTTCTTTCTTTTTTGTTTTTTTCTCTGTCTCTGGGCTATAGACTAACTTTAATATGTTCCTTCCTGCATCTCTTACCCCTATTTCCTTCTTCACTTTAGTTATATCTTGCTTCAGTTGCACTTCAGAAATTTTGGTCATAAATCAGGCTACAGAATTAACTAAGCAACAGATATTTATTAAACATAGAGTTGGTCTTTCTTGCCCTGGAGTATTTAATTGTGTGATGAACTGTTTCGGGAAGAATTCTTCAACTGACTATATCTCCATTTCAAGGAATACAAACAGGCCAGTAGAAAAAGTTCTGTCATAGCCCTATTTTTCTTTTCTTTTTCATTGAACTGGCAATATGCAGGGAGGAGAGTATTCTTGAACTTGAGTGTCTCACAGCACATATTGCTACATCCATCATCCCAAAGACAAATCAGTCTGTCCTTAATAGCCTAAAAGTAGGATTCACAATTCTCCTTTGGCATATGATGTTTACAAAAGCATTTGATTTTAATATGCAGTTGCTTTGTTAGTGTAAACATTTTCTGACCTCTATGTTTTCTTCCATACAGCTTCCTCAGCTGGGGAGGAAATGCTACCATGGCAACATGTCAGCTGTTGCCATCTCTTAATGGCATCAATTATCTATTCAAAAGCAATTAAAGTTTTCAAACCAATTTTCTGTCAAGTTCAGTGACACTGCAAATAACTTCAGTTTTCCTGTTGCCTCATGGAATTATTCGTAGAAACTCTTGAATTTCTTTTAAATTAATTATAACATGCTATAGAAAATTAATCATATTTTAAATTGTACTAATATTCTCTCTCTTGTTTGATGAACATCTTTTGCAAAGAGAAAAACTCTCTCTAAAACACTTCCATGAATCTTGTCCAAATGCAGTGGCATTTGGTATGGAATTTTTAAACGTGTTTTCTGGCTAAAAAGCGTCATGTTCTTGATCTCTTGATTTACATTTTATGTTTATCATTAAAATTTGGAATTGTCTTCTTTTCCACGAAGAAATATAGTTCTATAACTTCACACAAGTTAAAGTGTACTATGAGATCTGTTTAGACATGGTTAATTTGCCTGCTCCTAAGCTAAATGATTCATCCATATATACCCCATGTACTTCTATTTCTATCCTCTATGTATTTTAGGTTTATTTTTTAAATTAGTTTTAAAAATATTACATTGTCGTGTCTTGCTGCATTCTGAAACACTTCGTCAATCTGACATTCTGGTTCACTAATTCCTTCTTCAGCTGCATCTATTCTGTTATTTTTCACACTCATTCTGATTCTAATTTTGATTACTAATTTTGCTCTTTTCTTAGCTCACATTTCCTTCAGACAATCAGTATCTTCCCTTTAACCATAGAAGTTGGAAGTAGTGATCTAGACCACAGATTATTAAAGTGGTAAATCAAAATGCACAACAAATTTGCTGCATAGATTATCAGAAATTCAAAATACACAACATATATTCCTTGCATTCTTCTCAGGGAGGGTCATTTACTTTAATCTCATTAAACTCACCAGGGCAGACACAAACTAGAATCTGGCTTTTGGCCTTTTTCTCATATGCATTACCAGAGTAACTGATGTCTTCTTGAATAACATGATCTCACAGACAAAAATAATCATAAATCAAAGTGTAATGACCACAGTGGAAAGACAGGGGACAAGCTGAACAATATTTACCATCTGAGGAAGTATTATCAGAACAGATAAACCAAGAACATAAAATAAGCTTGATAAATATACTTAAAGAGACAAAACAGATAGGAATAATTTGAAATGAGAACAAAAGATACCTCACCCTCATCCCCGCCCAAACTCCAAGTTAAGATATTTTATATTAAGTATGAAAAATACAGTGTTTGAAATGAACAGAACAACTGAAAGAAAAAGCAAGATATATGCTGCTGGAGAATGTAACAGTGATTTGGAAACTTCAGATTGAGGAACCCTCCCAGGAAGGAGCAGAAAGGATACTACGTGAGAGAAAAGCTGAGAGATACGGGAAGTAAAATTAGAAGTGCTAACATTAGAAAACAAAGAGTTCCAGAGAATAAAAAGGAAAGTAAACTAAAGAGAATAAAATATCTCAAGCTATAAGTGCTCACTGGTTGCCAAACAGAAACATGGCAACTAAGGTTAAGACAAACTCATAACCTGCAGAAATGATCATCTACTTAACAAAAACAATAGAACCAATGGCAATACTTTAGGAACTAATAAGATAGCTGAGGCAATTTTTAGATGCAAAATCTACATTACTTGTATGGCCAATAATAAATTAGAAAATATAATAAAAGTGAGGTACCATTTATAATAACAAAAATTATGATGAGATGTATTTCAGATAAAATAACTCAGGTTGCACAAAAACTCTATATAGAAAACTGAAAACTGTTTTTAAAAAGGGACATAGAAGATGGCATGTAAAGTAGAAATAATTATGTTCTCTTGGCTAGAAAAATATTATATCAATTCTTCCCAAATTAATTCATCCACTTAATACAATTCCAATAAAAATTCCAGATGAATATTTTGAGGAATAAAACTTAGCTTGCTCCAAAATTTATATTCAAGAATAAAGCTGTATGAATACCCATGTAAACAACAACAACAAAAACAAAAGATTGAGGAAATACCCTTCCAAATGCTGAAATCCTAAAACAACCAAAAGTGTAAGAAAGGACAGTTGTAGAATGATCAGAAAAAATAGCACTTTAAAGAACAGAACACTCAGAAACAGATCTGTGTATGTATGGACATTAAATAAGAGATAAATTTACCACCATATATCAATTGCAAATATAGGAATATTTGGTAGAAATGCTGGGAAAAATGATTTGCCATATGGAGAAAAAATAAGAGGATCCCTAACAAACTCTATATACAAAGGTGAAAGTCAGATGGAATAAAATACTAATAATGAAATATAAATGTATAGTTAATAGAATAAAATAAATGAGAATATCTGTATTAAGAGCATAAACCATAGAGGGAAAAACTGAATACATCAAAACTAAAATTTTCTAGTCAGCAGAGGTCTCTATAGACAAAGTTAAAGACAGATAATGCTTGGAAGAAAATATTTGTAATGTTTAAAACCAATAAGGGTTTTAGCTATATAGAAGTTCTTACAAATTTACAATAATAAAAAAAAGAACCCCTAGTGGAAAAATGGGCATGGATATGTTCAAGCAATTTACAGAAAAAGAAACCCAAGGGCCATCATATATGGAGATGTTCAAACTCGTTAGTTAAAAAGAAGAAAAACGAAATGCACAATTAAACAGCAATAAGATATTGCTGTTTATAGACCCAGTGAAAAGTAGAAGGCTGAATAACCGCAAAGGTGGTGTTAATGTAGAGCTTTAGTACTGCTTTTGAAAGCAAACTAGTGTGGCCTTTCCGCAGAACAGTCTGGCAGTACCTAATCCAACGAAGTACACATAACGCTACGATTTTTTAGTTGTATAAATATTCCAGGGAAATTCATATGTCAATGTCAATGGAATATTTTATAACTGCCAAGTCATATGATTTTATATATATATATATATATATATATATATATATATACACACACACACACATATTTCACACACATGCGCAAGGGGACCTTAGCAAGATCATCTCTGCATGGATCGGGCCTCTGGAGAGTTGGAGGCAAGAAAGATAGGTGTCCATCACTTGAGAATTAATGGGCAAAAGTGGTGGCTGCACACCCTAAAGTACTATGTGGCAATTAGAAGTAATGCATTAAATCAATATTCTCAATCGTATTGAATTCAGAAATATTGACACTTAGAAAAACCCCACCTATACTAACAATTTAAAAATTACATATTATGCCCTAATTTTAAAGTAATGGAGAAATAGCTGAATAGTAATTATGAGAAAATTGTATATATTTCAATATGTAAATACTTGTATGTGACTACAAGAAAAGAGTAACAACATAGAGGCTTGCAACTACTATGAATGTGACAGATAGAGATACAAACTGATAGCGGTATTGCGTATTGCACTGGCAACTCCAATATAGCAAAATAACTATAATAATAAATATAAACAATAGATATAGCACTGACATAAGAGATGATGATATTATGAAATGGTGACCAAATCTTGGTAAATTCTAAGCAATGCAAAATATGTCTTTGGTTTATTTGGTAGTTGCATTCCTGAAAAAAAATTTACTTTATTTCAAATTGCATAAAATAATTTATGCCTATATAAAAATTCATTTATTTTCTCAGATAATTCAAAACATAGGACATTCAAAAGTAGCACTGGCTTGGGAAGCCAGCCGCCCCGGCTCGGGTCCCACATATGAGGGCCAGCTACACAGCCCTCAAAAACAAAACAAAAAAACACAACAAAAGTAGTGTAGTATGCAGTCTTTGTAGGTTGTGCCCATATTATATGGCATCTGTCATTCCTGGACCCTGCCCACTAAAAGCCAGTGTGGTCCTCCAAGTCATTATGAAAATACTCCCACAGATTTTCAAAGTACTTCCTGGAAGTCAAAACAACCCAAAGAATCATGGGTGGAAATTAAAAACAAATTGTTGACTCAGAAAAATTAAGAAATAGAATAAGCTGTAAAACACAATACCATTCATGTAAATTGCAAATAGATGCATGTACATAACAAAAAAACCATAAATGTCATGATGGAAATGAGATTGGGGATAAAGAATGAAATGAATGAATGAATAACTAGACATCAATACATTTGCCAAATAAGCACATACAGTCCTTTATAAAACTTAGTTCAGAGTACTAGCAATGTGATCATAGTAAAGAGTATGAGTAAAATTAGCAATATTTTCATTTATTCAACCTGAAACAAAATGAAACATAGAATGCTAAAATAAAGAATTATAATATATAATAGTCATTGTTATGGACTGAATTGTATCTCCTTCTCAAAATTTGTATTTTGAAGCCCGAATCTGAGAGATGACTATACCTGGAGATAGGGCTTTAAAGTAAGGTTAAATGAGATTATAAAGGTGGAGCCCGAATCCAATGTGAGCCCATTCGTGCTGCTATAACAAAATGCCGTAATTTAGGTGACATAAACAACAGAAATTGATTTTCCACAGTTTTGGAGGCTGGAAAGTCCAAGATCAAGGTGCCAGCAGATCCAGTATCTAGTAAAAGCATTATTTCTGGGTCGTGGATGCTGCCTTCTTTCTGAGTCCTCATATGATGGAAGGGGCCAGGACGCTCTCTGGGGTCTCTTTTATAAGGGCCCTAATACCATTCACGAGGGTTCCACTCTCGTGAACTTATTACTTCCCCCAAATCCCACCTCCTGGTACCTTTATCTTGGGGGTTAGGACTTCAGTATACAAATTTTGGAGGGAACACAAATGTCCCTTGTCACTGGTGTCCTTAAGAAGAGGGACCAGAGATGCATGCACACAGAGGTAAGTCCACATGAGGGTACAGTGAAGGTAGCCATTTGCCAACCACAGTGAGAGATGTCAGAACTTCCTGCCTCTAGAACAGTGAGAAAATACTTTTCTATTGTTTAAGCGACTCATTCTGTGGCTTAGTTTACAGCCCCAGCAAACCAATATGGCCATCATCAACCTGTAATATTGATGGGGAGGAGGAAGCCCATGGCCTCGGTGGCCTGCGCTATTCTTTCCTCAGAATGCAGAAGACCAAGTGTCGCATCTGGGGGAAGCTGCCCAGGTGCCAGTTCTTATGAAAGTGGAGTGAGAGCACTTACTAACTGCCAGGGCTGTCAGACATTTGTTTTTTTTCCTTTTTTGAATCAAAGTTTGATCAAGAATATAAAAAAGAAATCAACTATGTGCAATTATTTGCAATACCTTAATTCCTAAAGAAACACGTTGCCTTTCTCAAAACAGACAATAGACTTTGAAAAGGTTAACCTTCTTTCATTTTAATCTATCAAATGTTAGAGATCTTCAGGGTCTGGATTAATGTTAGAAAGTCTATTAATTAAAAGTCACATGCTTTTCCAAAGTATCACAGTCATTTTTTTTCTTTTCTTTTTAAAGCAGAGAGAAAAAAGGACTTGCATTTTCCTCAGCAGAAGAAAACCTCTGTAAGTTAGCTACGACACTTTTCTCTGTCCACATTCCTTTGCATCTTTTTCGTCTGTCTTTTATTTTTCGCCGTACTTGTCTTAGCATGTTACTCTCAGTAGAGGAAAAAGAACAAGATGTCATGAACATCACATTCTTTATGGATTCTTATCAATACTGAAAAGACATTGAGGATTATTTCCCATTTATGGTTCATTAACTTCACAGTAAAATCTTGTTATCCCTGCCTAGGGCCCTTCCCAAACTGAGCTTTATTTAACTTTATGACCCCTTTTCAATGGAAGCTCAGTATGTGGCATGCAAAGAAGTATGAGAGAATAAACTTCAAAATATATTTTTTCTCAGAATAATATTTCATCATTCTGTGCATGGACCCACAGTTTTCAGAATAAGTAAAGTAGCTTGGCAAACAGCTGCAGATGGTCAGCAACATAAGAACATGTGGATTCAAGTGGACTATACTGGGCTCTGGCACAGTATAGTAGACGCTAACATCTGTGTCTCCAATTCCTCTCTTCCAGTTCTTCTTTGTAAGTCTTAGCTGGGCTGTTATCCACACACCTACGACTAAATGTTCTGACCCCACTTGCAGCTCGGGTGGTGATGGAACTAATTTCTGCTCAATGAATATAAATTGAAGTGGTGTTTTCAACAACTAGCCCATAATTGTAAAAATGAAAATTCATGTCCTCCCTACTTCTTTTTGCCCTTCCCCGGGCTGAAATGTGGATGTGGCTGTGAACTACTTTTTGCTCTGTGGATGAGGGCAATACTTGAGGAATGACAGAGCAATAGGATGGAAAGTGTTGGGGTCTCTAACACAGTGGAGATGGCATGCCAGCCCTAAAAGATCAACCCAATCTAACAATTAAAAGAAAGAAAGGACATTGTTTAAGCAACTGTACTTTTTAGTCTCTTGTTCTTGATTCTATCACACATAACTTACCTTTGAAATTGGTGTGTAAGGTTTGTTTGGAGGCAATGAAATGAAGAAGTTGTATATGTAAGCACTGTCCATTATACAGTTACAACAGCAATGAGTAATATCAATGGATGTAATTAATCATTGAGCTAAAACTCCAGTTTTATTGACACTCTGTGTGAACCTTTATCTTCCAAGAACTAGGCCTGTTTTCCCTCCCTTGTATTTCCAGTGCTTAGCACAGTGTCTGCATGTACAGAGGAGGTACTGAATAAATATCAATTGAAAAATTAAGAGAATTATAACTGATCATGTATTTATTCTATTGGTTTGCCTTTTGGAAGCTCAGATTAAAATGCACTGCCACCTTTTGCAATTGTACGGGACATTATGACATTGAATGTGCATGCACACAGGACTCCTTCTGTCTAAGTAGGTTAGTGGTAAGCAAGAGTGTGGCACAGGCTTGGATGTGAATACATATTCAATTTTTAAGGGATAGCCTTGGGAGATTCACTTGAGCTATTAAAGTTCCAAGCTTCTCATCTTTAAAATGGGTATAATACCATGTAGTTCATACTGCTTTTGTAATGAGATTATATAAAGGAACATAAATATCACAAGAGTTCAGTATTTGTTGGTTCTCCTATCAGTTGAACTACTTGGTAAGTGTTCACGCATTTCTTCTATTCTTCACAAGAATAAACAGGAGAGTAAAAAGTGAAGACATTTTCCCTTTTGAGATTCATTCTCCCCATCACAGTTCTCTTTACACTAGACTACCAAATGTATTGAAACTTACATGGATGATTACATGGCACAGAAGCTTATTTGTCTTCATGATATGCACCGAACATGGGTCCTTGTGTTGCTACATTTGCATGTTTTTCTTTCTGATTGAAGATATAGAGCCAGAGTTTCTTAACAGAATGAATAAATTGAGTTTGTTCATATGTGCTCTATAGAATCTTCCCTCTCACAGCTTTATTATTATTTCCCAAATTAAAAAAAAAATTACATTTGAAAAAATCTTATGGTTTTGAGTTAAGCATGGTTATATAATGTTATTCTATATATGTGATCTATTTAATTTAAGCTGTTCTATGAACTTCACAAAAGGCATCTCTTCTGAAAATGTATTTCTCTAGCTTTCTTTAAGTGAGCAATGTAATAGTTAATAGAATCCTCAACCTAGTTTCTAACTGTGATGGTAACAGAGGAAGGTGCTTATGATTCTAGCACTTCTTCTTTTCATATCAAGCAGCAGAGTAAGGTGTGGCCTTATTTATGAAATACAAATTATATGATGATGGCGACAAAGGAATAAAATGACCACATCTGTTCTACCTGTACATAATTTAAATTCAGCTTTACAATAACCTCTGGAAAATATACCCTTTTTTGTGACCGTAGTTTCTCATTTCATTTTCTCTGCTTGTTTTCTTTGCTTCTTACTTATCTTCCCTTAACAATCTGCATCATGGTTGCAACACACTTGAAAACTGGTAACTGGAGCAATATTTCTGTCTGTTTCATTTTGCTTAAATCCTTCTACACACTGTTGCAGGCCAGCAGAGTCACATAAGAACCGTCACATGCTTTTCTGTTGCTAAGGGCAACACTACAGATGGCAAGACCTGGCTATTCTACGTCACATGTTATACACACAAACACAGGATGGCTTGAAACAGCTTAAAGCATTCAAAGGCAGTTTGCCTCTAAGTGTTAGGACTTTACGTGCCACGTGATTACACAGCCTTTAAAATACTGAGCTGAACCCAATTCAATAAAATGATTTTCCTTCTTCTTATTATGAAATCAATGAATTGACTTCATGGCTAGGCTAAATTTCACTTTAGAGACATTAAAAAATATATGAAATACATAAAATATGGGTGTATAGAAAATGTGTTCAAGTTTACATGACATTTGAATTTCCAGTTTCTGTATCTCTGCATAGTTCATTGTGCGTGCTGTCTTTCTCCTGATTTCACTTTAAGTAAATGTGCTTCAAACTCAGAGATCCCATATATCTTTTAAAAGGACTTAGTACTTAAGATTCAGAAATAAATATATAAAAATATAAATACAGGTAAGTCAATGAAATTTATGACATAAATATATACATACATACATATACAAATGGATGTAATTTTTATTTCAGAGTTTAAAAACAGTTATTTTATGGATCCCTGATTCTCAATGCTTGGCTTTGTTGGATTTTCTTCTTTCTGAACAGCTGTCAATCATTCTGGTGAACAAAATTGAACAGATTATTTTGGAAAAATCTAAATGTGACTTTCACACAATGAAAATTGAGTTTCAAGTTAAGTCTCTATGGACAAAGAGCTGAAGCAATTATTCAGCTAATTAAAGTGAGAGTAACAAAGCACATTACCTACCCTAACTCACTGAGGTACAATCGCTTTTCACATTGCTATTGCAAATATGAATTAATACTGCTATTCAAAACAGAATAATCTGAAACCTCTAAATGTTTGGGGACACAAAAAATTATATTGGCTTTTGGATGCCATTTATCTATATCTATATTACCTCTGTGTTCTCCATGTTTTGGTAAAGTTGAAACGATGTATTTAACTCAGAAATTGGGATTTGAATTCCTTCCTTCCCACTGATGGCAGTATGATATTGGCACTCACTTAGCTCTTTGAGTTTCACTTTCCTTGTATGTAAAATAAGGAAAAACAATAACACATGGGTTTGGAACATCTACATGTAAATACATGTATGATTTTTAAATCATACATTTTCACAAGTATGTGTTATTGCTAAGTACTGGCTTACTGTTTTAGGATTTTAGCGAAAGTAGTGTCCATTCAGGAAAAAAAGAAAAGATCAGATTAAAATGAAAAACGGGAAATTAACAAACAGGAAACCAGAAATTCACAATATTATCTGAGTTTTGAAATTAAAACATTACTTATATCATAATTTGAAATATTAATAAATATGCACATTGATTTGTTTCTATATAAAACTGAAGGATCTACCTCAAAATATAACAAAAAAGGCATTTAAAATAATGATAGAACATTTCTCAATAATCTGTTTATGGGGAATAATATCACTCAGAACTCTCTTAGAAGATGTATTTGTTTGTTTGTTTTTTTACCTTGCATACCCATATTTCATTTTCCATAAGACTCCTTTACTAAAATTAAGAAAATTAAACTATTTAATGACATTAATTTTACTAATCAGCATGAGCTTGTTTTAGACAATTAAATTTTAAATAATGGGAACAAAATATATATTTAAGTATTCAATTTAGTTATGCATCAAGGTAATCATAATTTTGAGAGATATAATTCTCATCCAGCCCTGTTACATACTATAAATATTATAAATCAGATGTATAAATAAACAGTCACAATAAGATTGTGAAATAACTTGGTTCAAAATAAATGCTTTAATGGAAGAAATAGAATTATAATTTATATTTTTATAATTTGCATAATATATAAATGAATCACTGATTTGGTTTTATGGGATTGTTTTCCCTTAATAATTTTGATGATTCTAACTTTTTGCTTTTATTTAGCCCCATTGTTATTTCAAATAATTTGTTACTTCTATAATGTCACTGAGTCTTACTGCGTTTTCTTTAAGTAATGCTCTTGTTTTCTCTCAAAGAAGATGAAACACAGATTTTAGTGGGGAATGTTAGTTTTAGACACTTGGCCCCTGTGCAACTACTTAAACTTAGTGTAAACTGTGGATGTTCAAAGATCTTACCACACTCTCTTCTTTGGGAATTATTCTTTAGAAGTTCTTGCTTCTGTCAGACACTGTGTCTCATTTGCCCTCAACTGTTCTATTCCAGGCTAACTAAGACATGAATCTTAGCCCTTCCATAGTTTGCACAAGCAGTCTACGTGGACTACATATTTTATGAACTTCAGTGCACTCAACAGGAGACTTGGGAGAAGAAGTCATCGTGGGGGCAGGTGACAGCCTTCCATGCCCCTCCCCATGGTACATACACACACTCTTCCTTCTGGACTTCTAGCCTGGACCCTATTTCTTACCCCTCAAGTTCCTTCCTCGAGTGCTTAATTTTTCTTCCATTCTGAAAACCAAGTCTGTTCCTTTTGGCCCCTAAACTCAAATTTGCATCTTGAAATCCATCAAGGAACTCAGAGACAGGAACCAGGGGTTTATATAATACACCAGTTCAAAGAAAGTATTGCACTGCATCCATGTATTAAAAACAGAACAAAACAAAACACAACTCTTGTTCATGAGGTAGGTGTGGATGGCAGGAAGAGCCAGTTCCAATCTGAAACACGATAGAACCTGAGAAAAAACACACAGCCAGAGACACTGAATAATTGGGCAGTGGTTAACCGAAATGTTAGGCTCCACTGAGGGTCTGAGGAGAGGGCTAGCCCCTGGCATTTCTGCTTTAGATAAAGAGAATGCTCTGGGCTTCACCATCCAGGGATTCTTCTCAATAGTCATATCTCTATTCCAATCCCAAAACTGGCTTTCTCTCTCCAATCTGGGTTGTGCAATGTTGACCATCAACATTTGTTGGCTGCTGCCCATGCTTAATTATGTCAGTGAGAAGGTACCCTGTCAGAAGGCTGTGCCCTAACTGGGTTAAGCTGCCACTAAGTAATTCAGACTTAACTATATTTTTGTTTTTAAATTTGATTTGGGTTTTTCCTTGACCTTACTACCTACTCTCAATGTCTCTTTACCTAATTAATCTGATCCTTAAAAGAAGCATTTGATGAGACAATAAAAAAATAGTTAATAATACTAATTATGTAGGATAAAAGGGCAATTTTAAAAATAAATTCAACTTTTTGTTTACATTGCATTCAAGCAAATTAATTTTTCTGCATTAACACTTTCCTCATGTCATTTAAGATGAAAATAAACATTAACCAATTGGAAAACTAAAAACACCATCAATGTTAATAATTTGATTATTAGTCAACCCCAGTAGTGATGTCTTTATCCCCTCTCTTCTCTTTTCCTTCAGTCCCAACTTAGTTTGGACCAACTGCCCCGCAATGTCAAAAGGCCAGTGTTGTGACTAGTCAACTGTACATTTATCTCAATTAGTATATATTTAACGTCTGCTGCGTTGCAGAATTATTCACTGCTATTGGGATCATAGAGAAGTGTGGGACATGGTCTTTGACTTGAAAAAAATGAAATATGCTGAGCAAAATAAATTTTAACCACAGGAATAAGTGAGAGAACATCAGGTAAGTATTGTATCCATAAGAGAAGCCAGGCTTTAATTTTTATTTTTTCAGGCCACAAAATGTTTATTGAGTCTCTTGTTTTTTGCAAGGCACTCTGCTTAACACTCGAGATACAATGCTGAAAATACAGACATGGTCTTTGCCCTTATGAAAGGCAACACATATTAAACTAATAATGACAAGAATAGAGTAGTGATAAAAACTATCATAAGCCCTGCAGAGAAAAAGTATCATATGCTGTAAACCTTGGCAATAAAGGAACATTACCTAGACTGGAGAGTTGAGAAGTGAACTCTGAAGGAATTACATTTAAGCCATAACTGCAGTAATAGGATGTGAGTGTAGAGAAGAAAATAATACAGAAAAAGAAGGACAGAAGAAAGTGTTGGTTAAGTTTAGGGTAGTTGAAGATAATAGTGAGCACGGCTGAGGGTGAGGAAAGTAGTAAAATGATGATGAAGAGTGGCCAAATCCTGCAGGATACTGTAGGCCATGTAAAAGATTTTGGATTATATTCTAAGTGCAGTGAAAATCTATTGACAGAGTTGTAAGAAAGAGAGAAATTTTTGTGATCAAATTTGTCTTTTTAAGAGAATACATTACACGGAGGGATGAAGCTACTCATAGTCCAGGTACTGCAGGACTGAGATGTGATCTGGGATAATGGCAGTGTTCACAGACATAAGGAAGGGAATTCAATTGCATTTATAAAGTCGAATTGAGAGTAGTTGAACATGGGTTAAACATGTAAAGTAAAAGAGAGGAAAGTGTCAGCAAATCTTCCTGATTTCTGGCAGGAGCATGTAGGTAGAATAGTGGAAGAGTAAACTACAAATTACACCAGGAAAGATTCTTGTGAGCTGGTGTAATCGGCTCAGGTTTATATAGGGTATGAGTCCTAAAAAAATGTAAGTGTTACATGGAGAAGAGGGAAGAACTGTTAAAGAAGAATATCTTTTCACACACGTGGTAAGATTGAAGACATCGTTGGTGTTGAGGATGGTGATACTTATTGATACTTAGCTTACAGAAATTCAAATTCTTCGATGTTAAAGTCTTGATTCTGTTGTGGAATGGAAAACCATTTGCGTTTAAACAAGTGAATGCTGTATTAGCCGTATTCCTCTTGCAATGAAACACAGGATATATTGGAATTGGGAGTAGCTGGACACAAACACACTGATTGCTCTGCAAAACTATGGCAAAATGAACAAACAAAAGACAAAGTCTTCAACATGAAAATGGACTAAAGGCATGAATTGGTAATTTACAGAAAAACTATAAGTGACCAATGTTTATGAAAAAATGACTTTGTTGGGAATTAAATAAGGTTGAGAATTAACACAAGATACTATTTTAAGCAATAATATTAAGAAATGTTTCTTAAATTATAATTTTATAACATTTTTTTTGGAAGGGTGACAAAACAAATACTTATACACTGCTGGAAGTAGATTGTACTAACATGTACATACACAGATGTCCATATCAGTGTTATTTATAATAAAAAGAAATTAATAAAGAAATAAATATGAATATAGAGGGATAAAATACATAAATTTTGGTGTATTTGTGAAAAAGTTTTATACACAATTAAAAATCATGTTTTCAAAGGAATGTAAGGAGCAACTAGAAGCATATACAACAAAATGTGAATAGTTTTTAACTAACTCATAGATGCACCAAAAAGTCCTGGACCAGATGACTTCACAGGTGAATTTTACCAGACATCCCAAATATAACTAACAACTATACTCCTCAAACTATTCCCAAAAAATCCAAGAGAGAATGTACACAAGTTCTTTTTATGAGGTCACCATTACCCTGATTCCAAAGCCAGACAAGGACATTATAAAACAAGAAAGGTATAGGCCAATATCCACAATGAATATAAATGCAAAAATCCTCAACAAAATATTAGCAAACTGAGTTCAATGATACATTAAAAAAATCATAGACCATGATTAAGTGGGATTCGTTCCTGGTATATAAGACTGGTTCTATGTCCCCAAATCAATTAACATGATACACCACATAAACAAAATGAAAAATAAAAATTATATGGTCATATAAATAGATGCAGAAAAAAACATCTAATGAAATTCAGCATCCATTTATGATAAAAAAAACTTTTAGCAAACTGGGAATAGAAGGAACATATTTCAACATAATAAAGGTCATCTATGACAAACCCACAGCTAATATCAACAGCTAATATCATGTTCAATGGGGAAAATTTAAAGCATTACCTTAAGATTGGGAACAAGACAAGGATGCCTGCTTTCACTATTTTTATTCAATATAGTACTGTAAGTTCTACCCACAGCAATCAGTCAGATGTGTGTGTGTGTGGGCAGGGGGGAGATGGAAGAAGCAAAATTGTCACTATTTACAGATGAAATTATACTATGATTAGAGAACCCCAAATATTTCACCAGAAAACTCTTAGAACTGATAAACGAATTAAGTAAAGTAGCAAGATACAAAAGCAATATTCAAAAATAAGCTGCATTTTTATACACTAATAACAAACTATCGGAAATAGAAATTAAGGAAACAATCCCATTTTCAATTGTATTCCAATTGTATTTCAATCAAAAGAAAATACTTACCAATAAATTTAACCAAGGAAGTAAAAGACCTGTACTCAGAAAATTATAAGACATTGAAGAGAGAAGATAAATAACATACAAATAAAAGGGAACATATACCATGCTCATGGATAGGAAGAATTAATATAATTAAAATGTCCATACTACCCAAGTCAATATACAGATTCAATACAATCCTTATCAAAATACCAACAGCATTTTTCACAGAACTAGAACAAATAATCCTGAAATTTATACCAAACCATAAGAGACCCCAAATAACCATGGCAATCCTGAGAAATAAGAACAAAGCTGGAGGTATCACAATAACTATAGCAAATTATGTTTACCACAAGGATATAGTAATCAAAACAGCTTGGTATTGGCATAGAAACAGACACATTGATTAATGGAACAGAATAGAGAGCCCAGAAATAAATCCATGCCTATATGATCATTTAATCTATGACAAAGGAAGCAAGAATTTACATTGGGGTAAAGACAGTCTGTTTAATAAATGGCGCTGGAAAAACTGGACAGATATGTGCAAAAACTGAAACTTGACCACCTTCTTATGCCATATACAAGAACAAATGAAAATGGATTAAAGACTTAAATGTAAAACCTGAAACCATAAAACTCCTAAAGAAAACATAGGAAATAAACTTTCAGACATTACCCTTAGTAATATTTTTACTGATATATCTCCTCAGGTAAGGGAAACCAAAGGAAAAATAAACGAGTAGAACTATAGCCAACTAAAGTTTTTCACAGCAAAGAAAACCATCAACAAAACAAAAAGATATCCTACTGAATGGGAGAAGATATTCACCAATGATATATCTGATAAGGGTTTAGTATCCAAAGTTTCTAAAGAACACATACAACTCAACACCAAGAAAAACAAACAATCCGATTAAAAAATGGGCTAAGGATCTGAGACATTTCTCCACAGAGGACTAACAGAGGGCCAATAGATATATGAAAACATGCTCAACATCACTAATCATCAGAGAAATACAAATAGAAACCACAATGAGATACCGCCTCACTCTAGTCAGAAAGGCTATCATCAATAAATCAACAGACAACTGCTGGTAAGGATGTGGAGAAAAGGGAACCCCTGTGCACTGATGGTGGGATTGTAAATTGATACAGCCACTATGGAAAACAGTTTGGAGGTACCTCAAAAAATTAAAAATAGAACTACCTTATGACCCAGAAATTCCACTCCTGGGTGTTTATCTGAATAAATCCAAAACACTAATTTGAAAAGATATATGCACCCCTCTGTTTACTGCAGTGCTAGTCACAATAGCTAAGATATGGAAACAACTGAAATGCCTATCAATAGAGTACTGGATAAAGAAATTTTGGTACATTTATACAATGGGTATTAACCTGCCATAAAAAAGAATAAAATTTTACCATTTGCAACAACATGGATGGATCTAGAGGATATTATGCTAAGTGAAATAAGTCAGACTGAGAAAGACAAATATCATATGATCTCACTTATATGTCGAATCTAAAGAACTGAATAAATGAGCAAACACAACAGAAATCGGGTTTGCCGAGTTGGCTCAGCTGGTGAGAGCAAGTGCTCCTAACAACAAGGTTGCCAGTTCAACTCCCACATGGGATGGTGGGCTATGCCTACCTGCAACTAAGATTGAACACGGTACCTTGACCTGAGCTGCCCTGAGCTGCCAATGGTCAGCCAAGTTGCTCAGTGGTTAGAGCGCATGCTCTTAGCAACAAACTTTCCAGCTGGACTGCCACATGGGATGGTGGGCTACGCTGCCTGCAACTAAGATTGAACACGGCACCTTGAGCTGATCGACCCTGAGCTGCCAATGGGCGGTCGGATGGTGACTGGACTTGGAGCTGAGCTAGCTGCGTCCTTCACAACTAAGATTTAAGGAAAACAACTTGGCTGTTCCCCTTTCCCAATTCCCCAACACTGTTCCCCTTCCCCAGTTCCCCAATAAAATCTTAAAAAAAAACACACAAAACAAACAGAAATAGACTGATAGATACAGAGAATAAACTGATGGTTGCTAGAAGGGAGGGAGTTTTGGGGAATGGGTGAAAAAGGTGATGGGATTAGGAAATACAAATTGGTAGTCACAAAATAGTCACAGGGATGTGAATTAAGTATGGGTAATATAATAAAAAAATGTAAGAACTATGTAAGGATGTCAGATGGGTACTGGACTTATCAGGGGGATCACTTCATAGATTATATAAATGCCTAACCTCTTCACTGTACACCTGAAACTAATATAAAATAATATTAAATGTGAACTATAATTATTTACACATACATACACATATACACACATATCATATAGTCACGGGATGCAAAGTACAGCATAGGAAATATAGTCAATTGTATTGTAATAGCTTCATATGTATGATGTCAGATGTAGTAGACTTGGTGGGATTATCACTTTTTTGAGAGGTGTAAATATCTAATCATTATATTGATTTGTAAACTTGACACTAATAAAAAAAGTTTCTTTTTTTTTAATTTAATTTTTTTTTTTTTTTGAGGGCAGTGTCACTGGCCCTCATATGTGGGACCCGAACCGGGGCCACTGGCTTCCAAAGCCAGTGCTTAACCACTGCGCCACTCGGCCGGCCCCCCCAAAAAAGTTTCTTAAATAAAATGTGACTACCCTTAGTATTTCAAGCTATGTTGCAGAAGATGAAAGAAGAGATGAGTGAAGGGGAGAGGTAGCTTTCAATACATTTTTTTTTTTGGAAAACTTAAGAGTTCTTTGTCCACTGAAGCACAGCACAAATGTTTAAAAGCCTTTCTTGGGACTCAGAAGATCTGAATGGACTCTGAACCTAAGTCTGCCACTCACCAAATGAGTGATGTCAAGTGCCTTCTCTCTGTAAGTACAAGTACTTCAATGATGGGATTCATTTATTCTGTTTCCACTTTTTTTTTTTACTCATTCACTCATGAACTTTTTTGAGTATCTGCAATGAGGCAGGCACTTGTGCAATGAGAATACAAACATGAATACACCATGATTGTGGGTATAATAGGGCTGATAACACCTTATAGGGGACAGAAATGTGTAACATAGGCTCTAGAGTATAACTAAGGCCTAAAACTTTGTAATTTTGATTACTTTTGCTGTTCCAACACAAACAGAAATCAAGATAAAATGACAAGCTGCCTATTAATTTTAGTGGTTATTTCTGTTATAACCATTAAAATGTTAAAAGATCAATGCAGTTTCAAAAAAAATCTGATTGCTTCGCATAATAATATTCCTGCATAGTTTTGTAATACTCAGTGAGATGCTCCATAAGCTACAATATAACCAATGAAAAAAGATATATTTCTCTTGCAAAGCTCTGCTGACTTGTAGAATGGCCTCCACCTAGATGCTAAAAAATTGAATAAATGAATTGGAACATTTTAATACCATCAAAATTTCTTAATCTATATGCCAGACAATCAGTTTTCATGATTTTTATGGAATCTAGAGGAAAAAATGTCTTTGGGATATATGAGATGTGGGATGAAGCTTAGAGAGAATGTGCCATATTTTCAGAGTTACACAATGGAGTTTGCAGACTACCTGCTTCAAAACTCTCCTGGGGCTTGTTTAAAAAGGCAAATCAGAGGCTTTATGCAGCCCTAGAGAATGAGAATTTGTGAGGCAGGTCGTGGGAATCTTTATTTCAACGAACTAGTGTGTGTTGATTTTTACACACCACAAATTCTGTGGGTCACACACTCGTATTCAAATCTTGCCTCCTTATTTTGTGGCTGAGAACACTAAGGCACTGAGAAGTTAAGTGACTTGCTAAGTGGTCTAATAAAGTTCTTCCTCAAAACCAAAGAAACACCACAAGAAACTTATTCTTGAATAAGTTCTAAAGTGGAAAGAAGGAAAAGAGAAAGATATAAGGAAGATTGAGAACATTTTTCACAGCCTGCTTTTTCAATGTTTAGATCTATGATGAGTCTATTAATTCCTTTCCATCCTCGTTGGAAAATTCTGTCAGTTACTCACTATTCAACTGGACTTTTAAATACTGTTGACCTAAAGTCAGCTTCAAATCATTTGACAGGTAAGACAAGTAAAGTCACAATAACTCTATTCTCTCAGCATGTATCATCTTAGGCTCAATACTCAGTCAAAACACTAAAAGGGGGAAAAAAACTTTGGTACAAACAACTAAATATATTTAAAAGCACCTATCTTGTGGATAGTCTGGGTGATAGAGTATGCACATATTAAAACCACACTGACACTAGTAGTTTTAGTTCATAATTACCTATCTTAAGACAAACATTATACTTTTTTAGAAATAATCATATAATTGAGGAAAATACCTTTGTCTTTAAAACGTTAATCTATGAAATCACCATCTATACTCATTAGGTCCTGTTTTAGTCTACACTAGCCTTATTTTTGTTTAATAAGAAAGTAATTATGAACTTCACATGCTAGGTACACAACTGGTTAACGATTGTCTAAGCCAACCCATGCTTTGTTCAAGGAAGTTTTAAATAGGTACTAAATTAGTATAAATGAAACATCTTTTTATATTACTAATATACTTATTCTTACATTCCTGTTGTTAATTTATGAAAAGATAGGGATATTTTGTAGCTACATATGTGTATTTTTGACTATCTTGGATCTGTTCCCTCCTAGGAAAATGGAATTTCAATAGTCTTGTCTATTTGAAGACAATCTCCTGAGAATGTGGTGCCAGTTATTTATTATATTTTCTTCAAGGGGAATGTAGATCACAGAAACACATTTGAAAATCAGCGTGGGAGCAATCATGACTTGGACAAAGAATGTAGGTGTTAGTAATATTCTGTCTGGATTAGGGTTTCACGCAACATTGCTGGTAGAAATTAATTTTTATTTGATTCGAATTCTTGATGAAGTTTTAACTTGTCAAGAGTTGTAAGCTTCAAAACGTGTGTATATGGTGAAATTTTATTCAACTAAGCCTCATAATGCTCTAGGCATTTCACTGTCTGAAAAGGAGGTCTCTGAAACATGTTGTTTCCTGTACACACAGGCTCATCCTCAAAGTGTACATTCATAACTGAACATTAGTCTACAATTTTGGAATAAATCCTGTGGCATTTATAAGTAAAATGTATATTATTTCCTGTATGACACAGCTTTTTTGTTGACATCTTTTTGGAGTACAAAATGGAATTAAGGGCATTTTATGTCCTTCTTCCTGATTTAAAGATATGAAGAAATCTGACATTAAATAAGACATTAAATTATTTTCATTACCAATGAAAATAAAACTAGAAGGACACTGTTGATGCATATGTTCTTTTAAAGAGCCAATGGAATGACCTAAGGAACTCAACACTATGTATTTTATATTTAAGAACAAACTTAGAAGTGTTTTATTCATCTCCCTTGAAATAAAAGTTTATCACTGAAATTAAATGATAATGCAATAGGTTACATCTTTTTATGCTACCTAGTTAATTAACCATGGGATTTAACAACAGGCTACTCTGGATATTGAGCCATAAACCTTAACTTGTCAAAAGCTGTAAGCTTATAAGTGTGTGTATATGGTGAAATTTTATTCAACTAAGCCTCATAATGCTCTAGGCATTTTACTGTTCTGAAACAGTGAACATGGGAGGATGTCACAAACATTGCAAAAAGAATAACTATGTTATAATCCCTATGGGAATGGATATTACATCATGATGGAAACACTTCCCCTACCTAATATTGTAAAATCAAACCCTGTTGATGACATCCTAAAGATGTATTATTACTAATTGTATTTATTGAAAGGTAGCTATATTTCACACCCTGTACTAATACATTAAAACATTTTTGTTTGTTTGTCTTCGCCTCACAGCAGCCATGCCATTTAGTTATGTCACAGATGAAAAACTTGTGCTAATATAGGTAAAAATAAGTAACTTACTGGGAATGGCATTGTAGATACGAAGCAAATCTAAAGTTTGACTCTGAGCCTGATTCCAAATTTCATAAAAGAAAAATATAAATTTAAAATATAGGCATTGGGCCGGCCAAGTGGCGCGGTGGTTAAGCGCTGGCTTGGGAAGCCAGCAGCCCCGGTTCGGTCCCACATATGAGGGCCAGTGACACTGCCCTCAAAAAAAAAAAAAATAAAATAAAAAATAAATAAAATATAGGCATTAACTCTTAAGACAATCAATTTGATATATAAACATCAGTTATTTATATGTATATGTATATCTCCAAAGAAAGGCCCTTATTATATCAATTGGAGTTATGTTAACTGTGAAGGGAAACTATAGCTTTAGTCACAGCACAGTAACAAGACAGCATAATATAATAGTGGCTAGAACGTTATGTGAAAATGCACATGGTGGAGTCTGACAGGCCAATTTAAATCCCAGCCTCACTGTTCACTAGCTGTGTGGCCACATGTGGATGTGGGGCCAGCCTGTTTCACATCTCTGCCCCTCCTACCAGTCTCCATGTGCCCTCTTCGTTATATCTTTTAATTATAGAAGTTCTGTTCTACTAGTCTTCAGATGGTTCTCCAGGTTGATTGTTCTATGCATATTATTTAGTTATAATTTTAATGTGGTCATGGGAGGTGGCAAACACAATGTTTACCTACTCGGCCATCTTGCCCAGAACCACTGAATCAACTTTACTTTCATTCTGACTTTAAAATGATATCTAATTTCCTATATCTTTTCTTACATAGTATATTGGATATATAATTATGATAATTTCAATAATTTATATAGAAAAAATCAAGCATTAGCGGAAATTCTTAATTTTAGCAATTAGTAACTGAGAAGAGAAAGCCAAAGAAAAGTAACCCTAAATGACAAAAAATGACAAGATGAAAGTTTGAGCTGTCAAATTAGATCAGGGAGACAATAGAAGAATTAGTTTCATTGTTGGCCCACAGGCAATGCACTGTAACTTTCATCTGTCTGTGGGCATCTGGTCTCTGATTTGCCTAGAGAGATAAAATGCTACAGCCTAACCAGGATGCACAAATAAGTTCCATATCTGAACTAACCGTGATTCCTAACCCCTCACTGGACAGATGAAAGTAATATTATGATTAACATAGATGAGTGATTCTCAGTCATGGCTGCATAGTAGAATGAGATGCGAAGCAAAAAGTACTAACCAGAGGTTGTAGAAATGACACCTAGCATCTTTAGTTCTAAGAAACCTTCCTTCTCATTCTAATGTGCTGTCAGCATTGAGAATGCGAGTCTTAGACTACTCATAGTGTCCAATGGGAAGTGAAATCAATCTTATCAACAACGGGACTAACATTTTGGAAAGGTTAGGAATAATTATAGCTAATCATAATGTCTAATACAGGTTATTGCTTTTTTAAAATCCTTGATTTAACGATATGTATTTAGCCAAATAAGTGTTTGAAAAAATAATCCAAATAAAATGCTCCTTTCCATTTGTTTCTCATTAATAATTCCTACTACAATTTGCCTGATAATATTGTCCTTAATTTTTAATTGTTTTGTATCTTATGTTCTCTGTGTAATCATACACACAGAAATTAATATAGTATTAATGTTTCATAGGACCTCTGATTTGTGGATGAAATAAACATTTGTGGGATTGTCCAGGGAAGTCAGCACCATTTCCCCTTTCTGAAAAATATTTTTTCATAAATAAAGTTTTGGAGATAATTGTGTTTATATTTTGGGAATTGACTATATATGTAGAATTATGTGCAGTACATTAAATAATGGAATAATATTGATTTTTACTGAAATATACATTATTTTTATCTTAAAGTTTTGTAGAAAATACCCCACTTAAAATATGACAAAAAGTTATGTTTACACAGACAGTGTAAAGTGCAAAGCAGACATCTGTTAAAACAATCTTGTACAAGTTCTATGTTAAATGAAATAGTGGCAACATTTTCATTTAACTATCTTCATTTATATTAGGTAATTTAATGTATATGGAAACTTTTGCAAAATTTTAATAGAGGCAAAAATTATTAAATTATATATATATTTATATTTATATTTATTTTAGGGCAGTGTTACTGGCCCTCATATGTAAGACCCGAACTGGGGCTGCTGGCTTCCCAAGCCAGCGCTTAACCACCGCACCACTCGGCCGGCCCTTAAATGTATATTTTAAGAGTGTGGTTTATACAAGAAAAGAAATACTTTGGCCACAGACCAACATTAAATTGAAAAAGTATAAACTAAAGCACATTGAACAGAAATAACTTTGAATATCTCAAATCTTAATGCCAGGATCCATTTTGTCTTTAAGAGTTATGAAATGTGTTTAACATTTGATTAACTGTCAGAAGTAGTTTCTGGTTATAAAATGAAAACAATTTTATAGTTGACAATATAAATAAAGAAGATTTGATTTTTTTGCAGGTCTTATCGTGAAGAACAGATTAATTTCTCTGAATAATTATAATTAATTTAAATTTAAATTTTATCACATTAAGATGAGACTGTCTTCTTAACAATGTAAGAACATTTCTACTGTGTGTGTGTGTCTGTGTGTGTGTGTGTGTGTCTGTGTGTGTGTGTATGTAATCTTTAAGTTTATTTATGTATTATTTCTCTATCCTTTCTTCATCAAGTTATTGTAATTTAGAAACCAAATATCTTCCTATTTGATTTTGTACTTGCACATTTCATCTGATAATTATTTAAGCAATATGAAAAATGATCAGACCAAAATTACAAACAAATTATACAGCATTCAACCCCGGAGGTCCCCGGAACACTAGATGAACAAAACCATTAAATGACGAACTTAAAGAGGAGGCCGTGTCAGGTCTGGTAGGACGGGCTGAGACAAGAGAGGGCGAATCCTGTGAGGGAGGCCCCAGCCATGGGGAGGCTTCTCCAGTTGGGAGAGAGACCCTCCGGCTGCACACCAAGCTCACCAGCCCAGAGTTCCTTTGCCGGGAAGAGAAGATCCAAGATAGCCGGCAGTAAATTAGTGAGGACTCTCTTTGCTCAGCTCGGTGAGGCTGAGGGCAGCTAGAGTATCAGTGGGGCCAGCACCTGGGCTTGCTCGCAGGTGAGCACTTACCTGGTTACCGGTGGAGGGAGTAGATGTGTGAGCCAGGCCCAGGAGCCTGCGGGGACAGACTGAGAAACTTTGGTACAAAAGCTGGAGGTTCTTGGACTATTGTTCCCCTGGTGTGGAGCTTGCACACTACTGGTGTACAGGAGGGCATCATTTTGTCAGGGTTGGGCCCTCCCACAGAAGGTCAGGTCGGGGACCTCATTGGTCTGGTGGAATTGGCACAGAAGTGCATGCGCATGCAGTCTTTGATCCCCACCCTCCACACGACTTGTGCTGCATTGCCAGGGAAATGCCTGTGGGCGCGCTCCTGCTCCAACAGGCTGCTCACTGAGACACGGGAGTGCGCAAGCTGCCTTGGGTCCGGGCTCTCAGCACTGCTCTTGCAGAGTTGACAGGCTGGTGACTGGTTGTAGGGCTGCTCGGCCTCATCTGTGAGCGGCTGATTGGGACAGGCTGAGACTGGGAGTTTTCCTGGGAGTGTTGGGCCGTGAGCTGTGTGCCTGTGTGATCCAGCCAGGGCTCTCCTGGTGATCTATCTAATACATCAAAGCAATCCCAGAGCAACAGCCAGAATGGGGAAACAAAGAAACATACCACAAGTAAAAGTTCAGAAGAAACCTCTAGAAATGGAACCAAATGAAACAGAGGGATCCAAACTTTCAGAGACAGAGTTTAGAACACTGATTATAAGAATGTTTAACAAACTTAGTGAGGACATAAAGAAGGATAGAGAAATCATAAAAAACAACCAATTAGAACTAAAGAATACAATAACTGAAATGAAGAACACACTCGAAGGAATCACCAGTAGAGTAGATGAAGCAGAGGAGCGGATCAGCAATTTGGAAGATAAAATGGCAGAACTCACCCAGTTGGCACAGCAAAAAGACCAAAGAATAAAAAACAATGAAAATAGTTTAAGAGCCCTATGGGAAAGGTGAAGCGCAACCACCTTCGAATCATAGGGATACTAGAAGGAGAAGAGAAGAAGCAAGGGGTCAAGAATGTATTTCAAAAACTAATGTCTGAAAACTTCCCTACCCTGGCGAAGGAAATCAACATACATGCTCAGGAAGTGCAGAGGGTTCCAAACAAGCTGAACCCAAATATGTCCACACCAAGACACATCATAGTGAAAATGGCAAAGGTTCAAGACAGAGACAGAATCCTAGAGGCTGCAAGACAGCAGGTTACATACAAAGGAACTCCTGTTAGACTAACAGCTGACTTGTCTACAGAAACTCTGCAGGCCAGAAGGGAGTGGCAGGAGATACTCAAAGTGACACAAAGTAAAGGCCTACATCCAAGATTGCTCTACCCAGCATGGCTGTCACTTAAAATTGAAGGAGAAATAAAGAGCTTCTCAGAAAAGAATAAGCTTAAGGAATTCATTACCACCAAGCCAGCATTGCAAGAAATGTTAAAAGGGCTTTTTTAAACAAAAGAAAGGGGTAGACAAGCTAACCCAGGAAGATCAGGAATACATATAACAAAATGGCAATACATATGCACCTATCCATAATCATTTTAAATGTGAATGGGCTAAATGCTGCAATCAAAAGACAGAGAGTGGCTGACTGGATAAGAAAATAGGACATATGTATATGCTGTTTACAGATGGAATGAGATATTTCATGCAAATGGAAATGAGAGAGAAAAAAAAAGCTGGAATACCAGTACTTATTTTGGACAAAATAGACTTTAAAATGACCAATAAAAGACAAAGAAAGGCACTATAATCCTAATAAACATCTATGCACCCAACATAGGAACTCCTAATTACATATAACAGATTTTGACAGACATAAAGACAGAGATCAACAGTAACACTATCATAGTAGGGGACTTCAACACCCCATTGTCACCAATGGACAGACCCTTTAGACAGAAAATCAACCCAGAAAGAGGGGCCTTAAATGACACTTTAGACCAGCTGGACTTCATTGATATTTTTAGAGCATTTCACCCTGAAAAAACAGGATATACATTGTTCTCAAGTACATATGGAACATTTTGCAAGATAGACCACGTTAAGCCACAAAACAAGTCTCAGTAAATTTAAGAAGATTAAGTCATACCAAGCAGATATAAAGGAAAAACTGATGGTTGCTGGCTGGGAGGGAGTGGGGATGAGGGAGAGGGGGAGGGTTCTGGACAGCCTACGTGGGTGACTACAGTGTTGCCGCAGGGATATGGGGGCAGTTCTGGGAATGTAATTGATAATGTTGTGAAGAGACTATTATATTAAGTGAAATAAGTCAGTCGGAGTAAGACAAGTACCATACGATCTCACTTATATGTGGAATCTGAAAAACTGAATGAACGATCAAAGTAAACAGACTCATAGATATAGAGGAAAAACTGAGGGTTGCTAGTTGGAAGGGGGGGTGGGGTAAGGGGACAGGGGAAGGGATTAGACAGCATAAATAGACAACTACAATATTCCCACAGGGATATGAAACAGTTCGGGGAATATAATAATGTAAAAATTTTGTGGCATGTCAGATAGTCACATATCTTGTTAGGGAGACCACTTCATGGATGGAGTAGAGGCTTGATCACTGCACTGTACACCTGAAGCTGATGTTGTGTAATATTGTATGCCAACTCTAACTGACTAGATAGTCACTGGATGTGGAGTATACTGTGGAAGGGAGTCAAAGGAATTGTAGTGTATATGTACGATATGGTGGGGGAAGAGTGGGGTGGGGAACTGGGGGAGCGGGGTTTTCACTTTGGGGGTAAAGAGTATAACTATTGCATTGTGTTCTACATCTGAAACTAATTTCAAAAAATCAGAAACACCTTTTCTTAAAAAAGTTCTGAATTCATTATTTTCAAGATGCTAGCACAGTAGAGTCAGATTTAATATTTATTAAATCTATTAAAGAGTTTCAAATAAATTTACATATTTCATTTAAAAGGCAATTTATTGGGCTGGACACATGGCGCATTGATTAGGAGTTGGCTTGGGAAGCCAGCTCTGAGCGGCAGGGCCCCCGGTTCAGATCCCAGTGATGCTGTACCCTCTACAGCTAAGATGGTGAACAACAACTGGAGCTGGTGCTGGGCTGCCTCCAGTGGCTGGTGATGGCATAGGCTGCAACACCTGCTGCAGTGGGTTGCTATAAGCTACAGTGAGCAGCAGGCAGCCGGTGTGAGCTGCCAAGAGCCGCCATGAGCGGTTGTCTAGAGGCTGGTAACTGATCTGCCTAACCGGAGAAGAATGCAATGATAATACCAACATGGGCCAGTGAAGCAACATCTTCCACCACTAGGCTTAAGAACAAAAGGACAGTAGCTTGTCTGTTCCCCTTCCCTTATTCCCCAATGCTGTTCCCCACCCGCAATTCCCCAATAAAAAAAATCTAAAAAAAAAAAATAATAAAAATAAATAAATAACTAAAATAAAAATAAAAAAATAAAAAATAAAAGGTAACTTATTCATCTTCTTACCTAAATTATCACATTCTAAATAGACTTAGGCAATTTATATTTTGTGGTTTCTTGACACATCCCAAGGATTTACAACCAGCTCCTACAAAGTGTATTCTTTAAAAAATATATTTATATTTATAGAATTGTCCTGTCATCTGAATTTTAAGGACAGAAAAAGTTGTTTTGCAGAGATCATTTTTATTTCCATTGAAAGAATATAGATGTCTTGCATTTTGACCCTATGGTTCTAGAGAACAGGGATTCTTTCTTTCTTCCTTTCTTTCTTTCTTTCTTTCTTTCTTTCTTTCTTTCTTTCTTTCTTTCTTTCTTTCTTTCTTTCTTTCTTTCTTTCTTTCTTTCTTTCTTTTGGTCTCATTATCCACTATGGTTTATAGTTGTCCCCAAAGTACTTAAGGTATGAAGAAAGGAAATGAGGATTGGAAGAGACAGAAAAAGAAAAGGGAGATATAAGGTGCGGGGGAGGGATAGAAGGAAGGGAGGGAGGGAGGCATAGAAGGAAGGAAAGGAGGGAGGAAAGAAAGGAGACACTTAGTTATTTCTTTGCATGTGTCTATGCTTCCCCCAGCCTTGAAATATCATTCTCACTCATCTATAACTATTGGTATCCCATTCATTGCTCAAGATCAGGTTCAAATTTGACTAATTCTATGATTCCTGGAATCATTTTCAAGTTGATGTAATTGTTTTTTTGCACATTATTATCTAGCTAGAGGAAAAAAATATCAGATATCAACTATATATAATATTCCTTAAAAACAATTCAATGTAGGACAAATAGAAGATAATTAATAAATATGAGATTAATAGATGAATAAATAATTACTTTCTATTACTGTAATTGACTGTTTTGTAATATCAAGAATGTACTAAGCTGCAAAAGGAGGCATGTCTTAGAAGAAAGTAAACCATACCATAAGACTGAACATTTTAATCCATTTAGAAATCTTAATTTCATTTCATGTAAGTACCTTATAATATGATATGCATATTAAACTCATTTTACCGAACTATGGCCTTCTTAATCTTTTCTAACATTTGATTGAACTTCTCAAACTTGTACAAATTTGCCTAGAAACATGATTTGTATTTTAAAAGAAATGTGTACCAAATTTGTTGGTTTGGGTTACAGCTTAATTAAAATAGAAAAAAGAAAAAGATATTTATAAAATGAAAAAAATATTTGCACAATCTGACAAAGACAATATTGTTCCATTTTAAATCTACATTGAATGTACTGTAGTGATATTTTTTATTTCTTCATGTGGCCAATCACTTGAAATGTAATATTACACAATATAACTTGTGTAAAATGGAAAATCACTGTATGGGTTGAATGGATTTATTCAATTTTACCTGTTCTCATTTGATTAATTTGCATTTTTTGATTATACAAAGTATTCTGTAAGCACTAACTTCTTTAGCAATGACTTATAACTCAAATTATTAAAGAATGGACTGATTTTCAAAATGAAATTTACAGCTATATTTGTCAGTCTGTTGAGGTTGCATCAGGAATGTGTCTACTTCCACTGTGTTTCCAGTGTCTCTGGTTACTTCCAGCATCTACACACACTTAGCTTCTGAAAAGGTACAACACTGGGTTAAGGTGCCAGCAATGGGCTGTTTAAACATGCTTGGAAAGCTTGGCTACAAATTGTGGAAAAAAAAAAAAAGTACTGGATAGTATTGTTAATAAGTCCATCCTTTTCCAGGATACCAGAGTTGGCAAGAAATTAGTAACATTATTTGCCCTTCACTTCTGTCCCTGGCTAATTATCAGTCACCTATGTGTTTTCACCAAACATCATCCACAGGGTTTTATTTCTAATGGACAACACCTACTCCTTCCAGAGTGACATCTATGTGTTTGCAGCAATGTGTATGGGCACAATATTGAGTATCTGAGAAAACCTGTATACTTTCCAATACTGACTTGAAGCCTGGTAACAAAGTTGGATTTCATAATGCCATTGTTGTTAGCCTTTCTTTTCAATACTACCTACAAATATCTGTGTATTAAGTCATACTCACTGTTCAATTTTAAGCAGTAGCAGTGTTGGGGACGGGGTCATAAAAATTACCCTAGCGTCTGGTGTCGTCACACTGCTTGCCTGTCTACCCCCATGCACCTTTCCATAAAGACAGATCATTACTTCAATATTATGCCTACTTTATGTATCCCTACTTGGCCCCAAAAGATGATGCGTTAGTCAATGATGGGTAAGATTCCTCAAGGGAGGGACAACCTAAGCCAGGCATAGCTGCATGGGAGCCATAGGAGGAATCACAAAGTAGATGAAAAAGGGCATAGATCCCCTGCTTCAGGTTCTGGCAGCCTGTATGTGAAATAACCTATTGATGTGATAATATCTGTCCTCCATGCATTCTTATCAGTAAGCCTCAGCAGAGGAAGTTTCTGTCTCTTAATAGGTACATGACAATAACCTTCAGGTAATACCAGCTTGCAAGCATGGGAGATTAGACACTGAGCTAAATTCTTGGGTGTAAGACTCACAGACCTTGGAAGCTACATTGATCTTTTCTTATTTGTAAGCAATAAAAGAAGCAGTCAGGCCCGATTAGGGGCTCAGTGCATGTCCATGAGGTTGCAGTCCCATGGCCCCAACTACATTTTTCTCTTATTTATGTCTCTTTCTTTTTAACCTTTTGCTGTCCCTTCTCCACTCCCACTGCTGTGTCATGCTGGACGTGACAATCTGGGTTTAGAACACAAGGTACAGTACACACAGTCTGCAGCAATTTCTTTTGAAATCAGGTGTGGGTGATGAGAATTACAGATGCAAATGCAGAAAAATTTAGAGATTACGATAAAACACAGTAAAGGAAACAAAATCACAGAATCTGGGTGCTGTTTAGCACCATTACGTTCATCAGTGAAACTGCCTGCTTTTTGTGTTTGTTTTTTTTCATTTTATGTCTCCTATTTTCATTTTAAGTCACATAAGCACAATAACAAAACATTGCTTTCAATTCCAAAAATCAAGGTAACTGCTTTTAAGGGTGAAAAGATGAGCTGATGTTTGCTCTTTCTTTAGCATAGATTCATTTATGTCCTCTGGTGAGGTTGGAAGTCATAGTTGCTATCAATTTTATAGTAAGTTTCCACACTAAACCAGTGTGGATGGATCACCTTTTAAAATTTATTCTAAAGCTGACTCCTGTTTTTATGTCTTGGTGCTGGTTGTCATTACTATCTAGCTATACATTTTGTATATCATTTATTTTGTATTCTAAACTAACTTTTTTATTTGTATTAAAATTAATGTAAAATTTAGGAACATTAGGATTTTTTTTCAAATTTTAAAATATGAGGGCATTAAGGAATTCTTTCTTAAAACTTATGTTCTCCACCCTTACCCCAGACAAATTGCTGCAATAACTAGAGAAACCCATGGCCTAGATATAAACATTCAAATTTTGTTGTTATTTTGCTGGTTTGACTGATGATTATAAAAACATTTCTCAGTGGCAGATAAAGTATCCTACTATTGAGAAATTGTTCAAACATTGTCAGTAAATCAATATGGAACCATTTCCCAAAAGGTCAAGATACATAAACCTGGGCCAATGTGTTAATTCAGTAGGAAAACAGAAACAAAATACTCTGAAATAAGCCAATACAGAGAAAGCATTAAGATTTTTATTGTAATATTACTGGGTTTTCTATATTTCCCTTTCCACCTGAAATAATAAGAATCTAGATAACTCAGTTATCAATATCACTTTTTTATCAATAGAAAGATTAATATGTACCCTTTAGAGTAACAGGCTTTCTTTGTCAATTTGAATACTCCACCATTTGAAAAATGTATGTTTCATAGAGTACCTAGTAGTTACTTCACCTGGAAAAAGATACAGAGTTTCCTCTTTTGGAATCGTGAATAAAAGATAAATGTTGATAGTTTGGAAAGTGGTTCCAGGTGAAAATATAATAGAATAGAGTTGGCTGTCTTTAACATATTTCAAGGTTTTACGTTTGAAAAATATGTTAGCTATACTGAGATCACATCTCTGAAGTTTACTTCCTGTTATAAAGAGTAACCTTAATTTATTTTTTAAAGATTTTTATTAAAATATAGATAACATACAACATTACATTAGTTTCATGTGTGTACCATAGTTATTCAACATTTATATACCTAAAGAAGTGATCACCTTGGTAAGTCCAGCAACCATCTGACGTCGTACCACACTATTGATAGGGTAGTAGATATAGAAATGAGTAAGAGGAGGGAACCAGCCCGTTAGGAGGCTCCTTGTAGCTGCTCTCACTTGAGGCACAAACATCTCGACTGCTCAGCAAGATACTGAGAACAAGGTATGTCATTTGAAAAAGAAAAAAAAAAATGCTGGAGAGAGAGAAACCATTCCACTTATCAGAATGTACACCCTGCTTCTTGGGCCATTGTAATGAGCTCAAAGAACCTTGGGAGTAAGAAGGGAGTACGAGGCATGCAAGCTGGGAGAATGAGAGGTACTTGGAGAGGAAGGAGGGGAGACAATTCTACTCATAGAAATAAAAACTCTCACACAATGTAAAGAGAGGCTGCTTCTGTCTCTTGGGTCAGTCTGCTCCATAACTTGGAGTGCACTTGCTTTTACTAATAAACTTGGCTTTCCTATGCTGCACAAACTCTATTTCTTGACTGAATTCTTTCCTTCAAAAAGACAAAGAGCCAAGGTACAGTGTCATTCCCGGTAATACTATCACAATATTATTGACTATATTGCCCCTGCTGTCTGTACATTACATCCCCATGACTTATTTGTTTTATACTTGGAGATTTGAACCTCTTGTTCCCTTTCACCATTTCCCCCTTTTTACAATTTTTCAGTTACAACTGACATTCAATATTATTTTATATTAATTTCAGGTGTACAGTATAGTGGTTAGACAGTTATATATTTTAAGAAGTAATCTCCCTGACTAGTCTAGCACCCATTTGGCACTATAGTTATTACCATATTATTAACTATATTCCCTATGCTTTACTTTACATCCCCGTGAGTACCAGTTTGTACTTCTTACTCCCTTCATCTTTTACATCCTGCCTCTAACCCTCTCCCATCTATCATCCCAACAAATCTAGTATCCGTCTGACACCATAGGTAGATATTACAATGTTATTGACTATATTCTTTATGCTATACCCTACATCCCATGATTACTGCATAACAACCAATTTTTACTTCTTAATCCATTCCCATTTTTCACTCATCCCCAAGCCCCCTCCTATCTGGCAACCATAAAAATGTTCTCTGTATCTATAAGTTTGTTTCTGTTTTGTTTGTTTATTTTGTTCTTTAGATTCTACATATAAGCAAAATCTCATTGCATCTGTCTTTGTCTGTCTGACACTGAGCACAATACCCTCCAGGTCCATCCATACCAAAGCAGATGGCAAAAAAACCATTCCCTTGCCTGGCCAAGCAATATTCAATTATACCAGGGGTGCCAAAAAAATGTATACAAGTGAACACTTTGGTCAACGTTACTCAAGCAGAAGTGTCTGGACACTTATGGTAACCACTTTAAGAACCTCTTGTAATTGCAGAAGTCAAATGTGACTTGTATTCATCTTTTGTTATCAGTATATATTAAGTATTACAATTTTAATAGTTTTTTTTTCCTTTCCTAAAATGTGTATACATTTTTTTGGCACCCCTTCTGCATGTACCACCTCCTCTTTATCCATTCTTCCATCCACAGACATACAGGCTGCCTCCACATCTTGACCTTTGTAAACAATGTTGCAATGAACATGTATGTGCATGTATCCCCTTGAAGTATCATTTGTGTTTCTTCAGATAAATACCCCGAAGTGGGCTTACTGGGCCCTCTTTGTCTCTTGTTATAACCTTAGTTTTAAAGTCTATTTTGTCTGGTGTAAGTATTGCTACTCCAGCTTTTCTTTTTTTTTTAATGTTCATTTTCATGAAATATCTTTTTCCATCCCTTTACTTTCCATCTGTCTATGCTTTTAAATCTGAAGTGTGTCTCTTGTAGACATCATATGTAAGGGTTTTAGTTTCTTATCTATTCATCCCTTCTATATCTTTTGAGTGGAGCATTTAATTCACTTACATTGGAAGGTGTTATTGATAGATATGTAGCTACTGCCATTTATTATTTATAATTTTGATCCTTTTTTCTTTCCATATTAAAGAAGTCCCTCTAACATTCCTTGCAATATTGGTTTGATGATGATGAACTCTAGTTTTTTATTGTCTGGGAAGCTCTTTATCTGTCCTTCAGTTTTTGTTTTTTGTTTGTTTGTTTGTTTTTTATTAGTTTCAGGTGTACAACACAATGCAATAGTTATACTCTTTACCCCCCAAAGTGAAAACACCCCCAGTTCACCACGCCACTCCCCCGCCATATCATACATATCCATCACAACTCCCCTGACTCCCCTCCACAGTATACTCCACATCCCATGACCATCCACATATTCAGTTGCAGTTGGCATACAATACTATACAACATCAGCTTCAGGTGTACAGTGCAGTGATCAAGCCTCTACTCCATCCATGAAGTGGTCTTCCTAACAAGACATGTGACTAACTGACACGCCACAAAATTTTTACAACATTATTATATTCCCTGAACTGTGTTTCATATCCCTGTGGCAATATTGTAGTTGTCTATTTATGCTGTCTAATCCCTTCCCCTTCCCCCCATCCCCACCCCCGTCCCAACTAGCAACCCTCAGTTTTTCCTCTACATCTATGAGTCTGTTTAATTTGATCGTTCACTCAGCTCTTCAGACTCCACACACAAGTGAGATCACATAGTACCTGTCCTTCTCCGACTGACTTATTTCTTGCAACATAATAGTCTCTTCACAACATTATCAATTACATTCCCAGAACTGCCCCCATATCCCTGCGGCAACATTGTAGTCCCACATACACTGTCCAAAACCTTCCCCCTCTCCCTCTTCCCCACTCCCTCCCAGGCAGCAACCATCAGTTTTTCCTTTATATATGCTTGATATGACTTCAATCTTCTTAAATTGTCTCTCTGGGTTAGCTTGTTTACCCCTTTCTTTTGTTTAAAGAAGCCCTTTTAACATTTCTTGCAATGCTGGCTTGGTGGTAATGAATTCCTTAAGCTTATTCTTTTCTGAGAAGCTCTTTATTTCTCCTTCAATTTTAAGTGACAGCCATGCTGGGTAGAGCAATCTTGGTTGTATGTAGGCCTTTATTTTGTCACTTTGAATATCTCCTGCCACTCCCTTCTGGCCTGCAGAGTTTCTGTAGACAAGTCAGCTGTTAGTCTAACAGGAGTTCTTTTGTATGTAACCTGCTGTCTTTCTCTTGCAGCCTCTAGGATTCTCTCTGTCTTGAACCTTTGCCATTTTAACTATGATGTGTCTTGGTGTGGACCTGTTTGGGTTCAGCTTGTTTGGAACCCTCTGCACTTCCTGGGCATGTATGTTGATTTCCTTCACCAGGGTAGGGAAGTTTTCAGTCATTATTTTTTCAAATACATTTTCGACCCCTTGCTTCTTCTCTTCTCCTTCTGGTATCCCTATGATTCGAAGGTGGTTGCGCTTCACCTTGTCCCATAGGACTCTTAAACTATTTTCATTGTTTTTTATTCTTTGGTCTTTTTGCTGTGCCAACTGGGTGAGCTCTGCCATTTTATCTTCCAAATCGCTGATCCGCTCCTCTGCTTCATCTACTCTACTGGTGATTCCTTCGAGTGTGTTCTTCATTTCACTTATTGTATTCTTTAGGTCTAACAGGTTGTTTTTTATGGTTTCCCTATCCTTCTTTATGTCCTTGCTAAGTTACTTAGACATTCTTATCATCAGTGTTCTAAACTCTGTCTCTGAAAGTTTGGATCCCTCTGTTTCATTTGGTTCCATTTCTAGAGGTTTCTTCTGATCTTTTACTTGTGACATGTTTCTTTGTTTCCCCATTCTGGCTGTCACTCTGAGATTGCTTTGATGTATTAGATAGATCACCAGGAGAGCCCTGGCTGGATCACACAGGCACACAGCTCACGGCCCAACACTCCCAGGAAAACTCCCAGTCTCAGCCTGTCCCAATCAGCCGCTCGCAGATCAGGCTGAGCAGCCCAAAAACCAATCACCAGCCTGGCAACTCTTCAAGCGGAGTGCGGAGAGCGGGGACCCAAGGCGGCTTGCGCACTCCCGCGTCTCAGTGAGCAGCCTGGTGGAGCCGGAGGGCACCCGCTCTGCGTTTCCCTGGCAACGCAGTATAAGCCGGGCAGAGGGTGGGGATCCAAGGCCGCAGGCGCGCACGCACGCACACACGTACTTCTGCGCCAATTCCACCAGACCAATGAGGTCTCGGACCTGATCCTTCGTGGGAGGGCCCAAGCCCGACAAAATGCCGACCTCCCTATACCACTCACGTGCAGGCTCCGCACCACGGGAACAACAGTTCAAAAACCTCCAGCCTTTGCAACAAAGGTGCTCAGTTCAGTCCGTCCCTGCAGGCTCCCGGGTCCGGCTCACACAGCCACTCCCTCCACCAGGAACCAGGTAAGTGCTCACCGGCGAGCAAGCCCGGGCACCAGTCCCACTGATTCTCCAGCCTCTCTTAGACTCACTGACCTGAGCAAAGTGAGTCCTCACTAATTTACTGCCGGCTATCTTAGAACTTCTCTTCCCAGCAAAGGAGCTCTGGGCTGGTGAGCTTGGTGTGCGACCGGAGGATCTCTCCCCCAATCAGAGAAGCTTCCCAGGGCTGGGGCTTCCCTCAAGGGGCTCGTACTCTCCCGTCTCCGCCCGTCCTGCCAGACCGGACGCGGCTTCCTCTTTAAGTTCTTCGTTTAGTGTGGTTCTGTTCCTCCAGTGTTCCGGGGACCTCAAGGGTTGAATGCTGTATAATTTGCTTGTAATTTTGGTGTGATCCTGGGAGGCAGTTAGCACAGCGTCTGTCTATTGCGCCGTTTTACTGGAAGTCTGTCCTTCAGTTTTAAATGATAGCTTTGCTGGGTAGAGAATCTTGGTTGTAGGTCCTTGTTTCTCATCATGTTGATACTTTGTGCCAATCCCTTCTGGCCTGCAAAGTTTCTGTTGAGAAATCAGCTGACAATCTTAGTAGCTCCCTTGTGAGTTACTAGTTACCTTTCTCTTACTGCTTTTAGGGTTCTCTCTTTGTTTTTAAACTTTGTCATTTTAATTATAGTGTGTCTTGGTGTGGGAGTTTTTAGGTTCTTCTTATTTGGGACTCTCTGTGCTTCCTGAACTTGTGTGTCTGTTTTCTTTACTAGGTTAGGAAAGTTTTCAGTTATTATTTCTTCAAATAGGTTCTCAATCCCTTGCTTTCTCTATTCTCTTTCTGGTATGCTTATGATGTGATTCTTGTTACATTGGATGTTGTCCTAGAAGTCTCTTAAACCATCATTATTTTTAGATTCTTTTTTTCTTTTTGCTCTTCTTATTGGTCTTTTCTGCCACTCTGTCTTTCAAATCACTGATTTGATCCCCTGCTTCCTCTAGTCTGCTGGTGATTCCTTCTAGTGTATTCTTCATTTTAGTTATTGTATTCTTCACTTCTGACTGGTTCTTTTTTATGGTTTCTATGTTTTGTTTTGTTTTTTCTATCTCTTTGTTAAAGTTCTCACTAAGTTCCTTGAGCATCCTTATAACAATTATTTTGAACTCTGTATCTCGTAGGTTGCTTGTCTCCATTTTGTTTAGTTTTTTTTCTGCAGTTTTCTCCTGTCTTTCATTTGGGATATATTTCTTTGTTTCCTCATGTTGGCTGCCTCTCTGTTTATTTCTATGTATTAGGTAGGTCTGATACCAATCTTCACCAGGTCGCCTTATGTAGTAGGTGCCCTCTGAGCCTCAGTCATACAGACTTCCTGGTCACCTGCACTAGGTCTTCCGGGAGTGTCCCTTGTGTGGATTGTGTGTACCTTCCTGTTATATAGTTGAGCCTTAGTGGCTATTGGCACATCAGTGTGTGGAACTGACACTCAGCTTGATTGGCTGGGGGTTTGACCATATCCACAGCTTACAGGTTTTTTTTGCAGGGGGCTTACCCCACTGAGTGGGATTTGCCCCAGTTGGCTCTGGTGTCTGTTGTGTGCCACTTTGTGTGTGCCACTTGAGCTAATTGGGTGCTCTGCTGTGGTCTGAAGCCAACCTCCAAGTTTGTTGGTTCTGGGGCTTCTTGCAAGGGGCTCTGGTGTAGGCTCAGGCCATTTACTTCCTGTGACCAGCTTTGGATTACCGGGTCAGAGGTACAAAGAAATCTGTGGTTGTTTGCTACTTCTGATAACCCTGGATGCTTGGGGGAGAGGCTGTGCTGCAAATTGAAGATGTCTGCCATCAGGACCTAGCTGGGGTAGGTCCACAAAAAGCCAGAATACCCTACTGCCACCTGCCAGCTCCCTAAGGTTCAGCCACTGCTAAAGCCTCATGCAATATACAAGTTGGGTGAGGCAGGGTCTCAGGGACTCGCTAGAATGGGAAGAGTTGTGACCACCAGCTTAATGTAAACTCTGAATTGGTGCCAGCGCTGAACCTGAAGCTACTCAGCAAAAGTCTTAGAGCACACTAAGGCCAGTTACCACCCACCTTGGGTCTGTTGGATTCTAACAATTTTCCAAGGAACAGTGCAATGCTGGAAGGGCTGGCTGCTCTGGCGTTGGAGTAGTTGGGTGAGCTGTGGAGCTCACCAGACCAAACAGTTTCAGATTTGGTTGTAAGCATAAGGGGAGGGCTCAACACAGTAAAGATGGTGCCAGCCTGCTTACTGTATGGGAGAAATGGGAGAAGGACCCCTCACAAGGAAATGGCAACAGTCTTCCAGCCCTCGTCTCAAAGCCATGAAACTTAGTCTTCCTCTCCTATGTCTCTGACATCCCCTGAGTTACTGTGCCTTCACTGGAGCCCAAGGTGAGTGCTCGGGAGTGAAAGAGTCTGTGCATGGGCCTTCTAAGAGGATTCCTGAGTTTTCTGCCACCTTCTGTCTTGCCCAGATGGTCAGAATCCCCACTATTTTTCCCAGCCAAATATTGTGAGAGCGCCTCTTCCCAGCACCAGTACACGGGCTGGGGAAGCCAGAGCAGAGCTGGAGTCCCTCATTCCTCAGAGGGGAATCTTCTCAGCTGATATAGTTCTCAAACACCATATGTAGGTTTGGTATTAGCCAGTTCCATGTCTCCACTCCTCCTACAAGTCTAAACGTGGCTTCTTTTTTATATTATTAGTTATAAAACTTTTATTAAGTCAGACTTCAGATGGTTCTCCAAGTTGATTGTTCTATAGTTTAGTTGTACTTTCTTCATGGAAGGGAGCAGGCACAGTATTTATCTACTCTGTCACCTTGGATCTCTAAGAGTAACCTTAATTTATTAACGTCGTATTTTTCTGTGAGTCTAGCAGAAAATTACGAATTATTGTAAGCTAGGAAAATCTGGCAAACTAGTTCTTATTGAGAAGCTAATGGTAAATGTAGATACTTAGAAATCATTTTCATTTGCACAAATAACAATAACATAAAATGGCCGTTAAACTCTTTTTAATAAATTAACGTTTACTTAACAAACTACTATATACCAATAATGTGAGAGATAATGAAAACCTAAATGAATGTTACGTCTCTTATTCTCAAGGTTCCCTAGCCAGGCAGAGACAGCAGGAAAAAGGCAAACATTTAAAATGTGATGTGATATATGCAAAAGGAAAACTCTTAAATATAATTCCAGAGGTACAAATAGGACTAGATAACTCTCTGGTCTCGGGGAAGGTGTCACACAAAGTAAATAGAATAAAGTTTTAAAGGATAAGTCGAGTTTACTAGGGGAAAAAATTGTGATGGTATTTTCGATATGGAAAAGAGCATGAGCAAAGACCCAGAAGCATGAAATATCAGCTTAATTTTAAGGAAACTAGAAGAGGTTCCACATTGTTGAATCAAGAAGTAATACAGTCTTTGGAAAGTGGGATGATTGATTTTAGAAAAGCAAGATATGGAAGCAGAACATGAGAGGTGAAGGCTAAGGCTTGAGTTATGAAAGCCCTTGTAGTCCCTGGCAGAGGTGCATAGGAAGGCACTGAGAGACGTAATTAAATGTCTATCCCAGGAATGCCAGGTTGATATCATCATATGGGATATGGTTTCTAAATGCATATTCTTGTGTAATTTTAAGGCAAAGAAGATATCACAATCAAAATTATAGAATGCTCAAAATATGGAACTTAAGCTGTATTTTAGTGAATATTTTAGAGAGAAATTTTCATTCTTTCTTCTCTGAAATGTTTGCTTACATTTGGAAGCCTAGGGAAAGTAGTATACTGTGCTCCAATTGCGCTTTTATCTTCCCTCTCTTACTAGTTGATGATTTCTACTTTTAAGCAAAGACCATGTCTTATATTTGAGCCCTGTTATACAACATACTGCCTGAGTCATAGGGTTCAATACATTATACAAAATGAATGAATGAATGAAAGAGTCAATAGAAGTTCTACTCAGCTGTCAGTGTGGAGCAGTTGAATCTGTCTCCCTATGTTCTTTGGAAAAGCATGCTCAGCATTTGACCCAGTAGTAATTCTTTACTCAGTTTCAAAACTCTGGTCTTTTTCCATCTATCCTATCTATATCACCACCTTATATTTACAGGTAGGAAAAGAACCAATGTTTGTGAACTTTTCAATATTATTTATAAAAACAAGAGATTAGATATAAAATTATTCACTACATTAGCCTTTTCATATATATATATATATATATATATATATATATATATATATATGAGCTATTTAGTCTGTTCTTTCTATAAAACCTACATAAGGTGCCCCCTCTCAAAAAGTGGTCCAAAGCCCAGACTTTAATCTGCCTCTGGAAGATCTGACTAATAATCTACCTAATGTAGCTTTCCAAAAGATATTTCCTTTTAATTAGCAAACTAATTAGACTTTAACTTTGAACTGCTACACTTGGTCAATCATAATGAAGAGAAACTCATTGATAATTTTTCTATTATTATTTCTTGGTTCTTCTACATACATTGCTGATGGTGTTTTGGTCTTTCTAGCCAAAGCTCATGATTAGAAATGAAAGAATACAAAATAAACAAAAATCCAAACACAATATAGATAGCTTTCATTTTAAGAGAAACTGAACTTTTTAGAAAAAAATCATAGCATTTCCTATTTATTTATTTAATCATTTCTTTATTTACTACATAAATTTTTGTTAGGTGCTCACTGTGAGTCCTTCATTGCTCTACATGCTTGAAATGTATCATCAGTCAATACAAAGATTCTTAGCTTTATGGGCATTAAGAAAAAAAACATAGCAAATAACTAAATAATTATAGTTTATTAGAATGCAATAACTGTTATTGAATAACAATAATTACAGCAGGGTAAGGAAACTTGAAAGTTCCAGGGCCGAGGGGTAGGATGCAATTTAAAAGAGCATAGGCGGGCTGGCCGAGTGGTGCGGTGATTAAGTGCTGGCTTGGGAAGCCAGTGGCCCCAGTTCGGTCCCACATATGAGGGCCAGTGACACTGCCCTCAAAAAAAAAAAATCAGTCAATCAATAAAAATAAAAGAGCATAGTCAAGGGTACTTGAGCAGAGTTAGAGATGAGGAAATTTCATTTGCAGGTATTTACAGAGAGAGTGCAAAGGAACAGCCATTGCAAAGTCCTTATGAAGGGTGGAGCATGACTGAGGTGTTTGAGAACAGGAAGGAGGCCAACATGGCAGGAGCGGAGTGGACAAAGAAGATGAACAAGAAAGAATTGCATATAAGCTTGTGCAGTGTGTTAAAAGATGAAGAGAAGATCTTGGAAGACCTTGTAGGCCATCTTGTAAAATTTGACTCTACCTTGAATGAAATGGGGAGCCATTCTAGTTGTTTTTAAGCATGGGAGTGACAGAATATGACCTGCATTTTCAAAGTATGATTTTGGCTGCTATTAGAAATAAAGTGTAGAAGGACAAGGCCAGAATTAGGTCACCTAGTTAGGAAGCTATTGGATTAATTAACATAAGTGAGAGAGAGATTACAGTTCAGACCAGGGAAATGAAAGAAGAGGAGATAGAAGTAGTCATCTGGATATATTTTGAAGGTTTAGCAATATTTTAATTTGATTTGATTTGTTTACCTTTTTCCTTATAAAAACTCTGCTAGAGATGACAGTATTAAAGTGGTCATGTAACGCTAAAACACTCCCTCTAAATGTTACATTAGTTGCTCTTTTCAAGTATATTTGTATTATCTCACATGTATATGGTGAGTTGCTTAAAGATAGTGTGCAAATTTTGTTTCAATCTGCCTTAACAATAGAAAATACTCAGTAAATATTCTTGCATTAGGACTCTTAAATTAAATGAAGACTTGGGAAAGCTTTATGAAAATTACCCGTTGTGTTTAGTTAGATTGTTTATTAGATCTTCTGTGACAGAAAAAATATATATGAGATTTAAGGGTATGTTTTAGGACAATAGGTACTCATAATTACTTTAATAAAAAAGTGTGATTAAAAAGGTTAATTCACTTACTTCTTTTATCAATCATATTACTATGGTGAGGGAATTTAATATTAATTCTTTTTTTTTAAATTAAAGTTTATTGGGGGTGACAATTGTTAGCAAAGTTACATAGATTTCAGGTATACAATTCTGTAATACATCATCTATATATCACAATGTGTATTCACCACCCAGAGTCAGTTCTCCTTCCATCACCATATATTTGATCCCCTTTTCCCTCATCTACCACTCCCTTTCTCCTTACATTTGGTAACCACTAAACTATTGTCTGTGTTTATGAGTTTTTGTTTCATTATTTATTTGTCTTGTTCCTTTGTTGCTGTCAGTTTTATGTCCCACATATCAGTGAAATCATATGGTTCTTGACTTTTTCTGTCTGACTTATTTTGTTTAGCATTATAGTCTCAAGATCCATCCATGTTGTTGCAAATAGCACTATTTCATATTTTCCTATGGCAGAATAGTATTCCATTGTATATATATATATATATATATACCACAACTTATTTATCCAATCATCTATCAAAGGATGCTTTGGTTTTTTCTTCTTGATGCAAATATGTAATCAAGAAGGAGACACTACTAGTGAACAAGAAATGTGAAAAAACATGAAAGAGTGAAATATTAGTTCAAGTGTAAATTTGCCCCATGAAAAAGATATGAATTTAAATTAATAGAATATTCCTGGGAACAATTAACCTAGAGATATGAAAATTATTGCAAGAAATATAATTATCTTTGGTATTTACATTTTTAAAAATTTATGTGAATTTAGTATAAGATGAACAGAAATATCCAATAACCTCTCTAATTTCAGCAACATGGTAACATAAGCCAAATAATATATCTCTCAATCTGACCACAAATTGAAAAATATAAACTCTGTTTTTTAGCTTTTACAGAGATAAATATGCATATTTATATTGATCTTGGAGAAGACACATTGCCCTAAAGTAAAAAATATTTGACACAAATTATGACTTGAATTTACAAAGTGAAAATTCATTTAATTGTGTTAGCCTAATTATTTTTTTTTGTTATTTTGATCTAAAGACCACATTAGTGAAGTAACTAATCCAAAAATTTGGAGAAAGTGAGGAATAATGTAGAAAGTACTTTGACATAATACGTTTAATCAATTGAAAAGAAAAAAAAAATCTTGTTTCCATTATTGGGATAACCACACCTTGCCTACACAAACTAGATTTACATATACCTTTGAATTAATATTTAAATTTAAATGTGATTGAAACAGGAGTTCTTCTAGTTAAAAAAAATATAAGCACAATACTAATAATTGTAAATTATAGTATGAAGATATTTAGGACATGGGACAAAATGATTAGTGATAAGTGTTTGGGGAACTTCATGTACCATAAGTAGTTCAGTTTAAAAATACTTTTGAAACATCTGCTCTTTGAAAATCTGAGTTCATTGGATCAATTTATAATTTTTTCTTCTAAAAAATTACCTTTACTATCCTCCATAGAATAGATCTTAACATTATATAAATTACAAAAATATTTCAAAGGCCAGCCAAGTGGCTAAGGTGGTTAAGAGTTTGCTCAAGAGTGAGAGCTGAGCTCTGAGCAACAGCAGTTTGATGCCCAACCTGAGCTGAGCTATCGCTGAGCTGCCAACAGGTGGCAAGATGGCTCAGCTAAAAAAAAAAAAAGAAAGAAAGAAAAAAATATTCAATAGCATCCTCATGGATATTTTGTTTGGTTTGTTTTTGTTTTTTTGTTCTGTTTTTTTGCCTGTCAAATTTGAAAGCAAAGTAAAAATCTGAAAAGTTTTGAAGATAAAGATATTTTAATCTTTGACTATTTTACTATCTAGTGGAAAATAATTCAAGTGGAACCACATTGGAGATGTTTTAAAATTCTTAACTCCCTCAGAAATAAAGGATATAAAATTTCAGAATAAAATCTGAAATACCCATTGAGTCCAGTTTATTATGAAAAGTGTTTAATGCACATCAACATCTCGTGCCAACCCATTCATTAAGCTTATATGATCCTGTACTCTTACCTACTTTTATCCAGGGATAGGTCAATTTAGCAGAACTCCCCCTTTGTCAGGTCACTTTTCCTTGTAACTGCCCATCTTCACTGAGAATAAAGACCATCCACAAGACAAATTCTCAGATATTTGGGTCTGTACTTCTCGAATTGCGTACAACATCTTTCATGCCTGTAGATATTTTTATATCTAAGACAGCCTGACAGCCTGTGGTTCTGCTTGCCAACATGAAACTTATTTAACAAAATTTTCAGCAGCTGGTATGATAATGAGCCAGTTTTTATGTAAATTCCTGATCTTCCTAATCAATTTTTAACTACAAAATTAAAATTTGTTAAAATTTTGAGTAAACTATTTTTTTTTTTTGAGGGCAGTGTCACTGGCCCTCACATGTGGGACCGAACCGGGGCCGCTGGCTTCCGAAGCCAGCACTTAACCGCTGCGCCACTAGAGTAAACTATTTTTAAATGGTAAAATGCCTTATCAAATTTATTTGTTTAGCCCACTTCCCATTATATTAAGTCTGTGATTTTAAGAAATAGTTCTATACAGCAAAAAAAAGTTTTCTACTAGAACTATAGTTTTTAAAAGTGTGATATATTTGAAGGTACATTTTATTTCCCTTTTTAACTAATATTATTATAAAATATACATTTTTCCTAATTACATATACTGAGGTTGGCATATTTTTGCAATACTATTTTTATATGCATTACATTTATATCAATCAATTATTTTTTTATTTATTTATCCAAAGATTTAATTGGGGAATTGGGGGAGGGGACCAACCAAGTTGTTCTTCAGTCTTGCAGAGGGCGCCAGTCACCATCTCGCTTCCCGTCGGCAGCTCGTAGCCTCTAAGATCAAGGTGCTGTGTTCAGTTTTAGCTGCGGGTAGGTGTAGCCACCAACCCATGTGGTGGTGCAGCCACCATCCCATGTGGTGGTCGAACCAGCAGCCTTGTTGTTAAAAGCACATGCCCTATCCACGGAGGCATCCGGCCAGCAGCTCAGTTCAATGTGCCAAGTTCAATCTTTTAGTTGCAGGTGATCTTGTTTTTTACACCAGCTAAGCCATCCTGCCACCTGTTGGCAGCTCAGTGACAGCTTAGGTAGGGTGCAGCGTTGACTGGCCCATGTGGGAATCAAATCGGCAGCCCTGTTGCTCAGAGCACTCAACTCTAAGCCAACTCTTAACCAACTGAGCCACTCGGCTGGCCCCCTCAATCGTTTATTTTTGAGAGACAAAGCACCATAAAATAATAATGTTACTTTTGATGCTGAAGTTAATTATTCCTTTTAATTGCCTGTGCTAACATTTTTCAAACCACACGCTAAACAACTACTAGATGTATTCAGTTATTCACATAATGCAAATTACTTATTATTATTCCATGAAATGACCATCTTTTGAGAGTAACAGATAATATTTATTGTTTCATGACTGTATTTATCTATATATGCATCTACATTCCCAATTTTATGCCCTGAAGCATACTAGTGCGCTCAATAATGAAGAGAAAAATTGTACTAAACCTACACCACTAAATGTGGAATAAAGTTTATTGTTATATTTATATTTTGTCTGAGCTGTATATATCTTTCTGTAATGGGTAATTGATTGTACCTTTTAATTCAGCTATTTCTAAAGTAATCAGAAAAATTTTAACTTTAAAAACTCAAAGATAAAGCAGGATTTATCTATGATTCTGTATCATCATTTCACATATGCATTGGGCATATTGTGAAATACCAGCATTCTAAGTTAAAATACAGAAACATTTTATTCCTTCAATTTAAATAAATAGATGTATCTTTAATAGCAAAAATGAAGGGCGGGCTGAGTGGCTCGTTGGTTAAGAGTTGGCTTGGGAGCACGAGCTCTGAGCTGCAGGGCTGCTGGCTCCGATACCATATGAGCCAGTGACGTTGCACCCTCTAAGCTAAGATGGTGAACAACAGCTCGACCTGGAGTTGAGCTGCTGTGAGTTGCCAGCGACAGCATAGGCTGCAGTGGGGCTGCAGTGGGCTGCCGTGAGCTACCGTGAGTGACTGGCAGCCAGTATGAGCAGCCGGCAGCCAGCATGAACTGCTATAGTCGATGTGAGCAGCAGTCAAATGGCCGGCGACCAATCCGCCTCTGCTGGGAAGAGCGCAATGATCACAATACCAACACGGGCCAGTGAAACGATGTCCTCCAGAACTAGACTGAAGAACAAAAGGACAGCAACTTGTCTGTTCCCCTTTCTCAATTCCCCAATGCTGTTCCCCTCCCTCAATTCCCCCAATAAAATCTTAAAAAAAAAAAAAAAAAGATGAGGTTTTAAAGAAAAAACATGATTTTGGCTGATATTTTTGATGGGTATATATAATTTTTAATCTGCTCTTTGACTTCGTAGACTTGGAAATAGAATAATATATAGCTTGAATAGAGCAGAGTATGTTAGGGTTGGAAACAAAAATGAATCATTATTATTGACATTGTCATTTGTTTTTTCTTTTGTTTCGAGATCCAAGGTCCACTTCTTATAGAAATGTTTCTCAGCCCTCTGAAATCTTGAATTTAGAAAAGTGCCTAGCACAAGCTATATTCTCCATCATACTTTTTGATTAAATAAATAAGAATTGTTTCTTCTCTTGTCATTACACTAATAATGCATTCTTTATTCTAATTGACTTTTAATTTTATATATGTTTTATTGGTGCATAGAACTGTATATTTTTTCAGATTTATGAAATCAATATCCCTGATGAATACAGATACAGAAATCCTCAAAATACTAGCAAACTGAATCCATCAGCACAATGAAAGGTCACACACCGTAATCAAGTGTGATTTACAGCAGGGATGCAAGGATGTGTGCAAATCAATAAGGGTGATACACTACATTAACAGGATGAAGGATAAATAATATGATTACCTCAATCGATTCTGAAAAAGCATTTGACAAAATTCAACATTGTTTGTGATAAAAACTCTCAACAAACTAGGTATATAAGGAAAATACATCCACATACTAAAGGCTACATATGACAAACCAACAGCTCACATCATAAGCAATGGTAAAAAGTTGAAAGCTTTTCCTCTAAGATCAGAAACAAGACAAAGATGTCCTCTCTTTCCATTCCTATTCAAATAGTACTGGATGTTTAGGTCAGAGCAATTAAGCAAGAAAAAAAATATACAAGGCATCCAAATAGGGAAGGAAAATTTTAAATTGTCCCTGTTTTTAGATGGCATGATCTTACATATAGAAAACCCTAAAGGTCTGACCAAAAAAATATTACTAGAACTAATAAATAATTTCTGTAAAGTTGCAGGATACAAAAGCAATATACAAAAATCAGTTATATTAATATAAAAAATAAATAAAGAAAGCAATCCCATTTGCAATAGCATCAAAAAGAATAAAAACTTAGGAATAAATTTGACCAAATAGGCAAAATATCTGCACACTGAAAACTTTAAGACACTATTGAAAGAAATTGAAGAAGGCATAAATAAATGAAAAGATATTCCATGTTCATGGACTGGAATTTGGAATTCATATTGTTAAAATATCCATACTGTAAAAAATATCTATGCATTTTTAAATATTTTTAAAATACCCATGCATAAAATATTTTTAAAATATCCATGCATTTTAAAAAATAAACTATTGCTAACTCCTTTTTTTTTTTTTTTTTTAGGGCATTGTCACTGGCCGTCATATGTGGGACCGAACCAAGGCCGCTGGCTTCCAAGGCCAGCGCTTAACCACCGCGCCACTCGGCTGGCTCTTATTGCTACCTCCTTTTTTGCACTTAGGAAAATTGATGCTGAATCTTAGTTTAGAAGTTGCTCTCATACCTTGCAAAAATTTTTTTAGAGAAAAAGTGGTCAACGCTCAGCAAGCCTACAGGTCCTATCCCAGGCAAAATGATATTTACTTCCAACAATCAGACTTAATAGAAATGGAATAACTAAAAATTGCCTTTTTCATTATTGATGACTCAGGAACTGGGTGAGTCTGTGCCTACAAATGGAAGGTCTTTAAAACATGCCATTGGGCAAGACTGAAATTGTCAAGGACTGAGAATTTGAGGTACCTGGTAGTTGTGAAATTCTAGAGAGAAATCTAGCTACAGAAATATTGTAGATTGCTTAGATGGTTGGGTTGTTTAGATTATTGTTCATAATATACAGCCCTTTTCCCATCCTTATGTGAGAAATATAGTTCCCTGTCACATTTTATGGGACTTGGTCAAGGGACTTGCTTTGGCTGATGGAATGTGGGCAGTTGTGATAGTGGGCCAGTTTAAATTCTGGCTTTAAGAGGAATCAAGTTTCTATTGGCCATTTTGCACTCCTGTCTCTTGCCATAAGAACAACATACCTTGAAAGTTAATGGTCTAAGGTGGGTGAGAAAATGTGGAGCAGCCCTGAGTGATGCAAACCAATAGAGCCAGGCCAATCTAGATAAAGTCATTCCCAACCACTTCATAGATATGTGATGAGGATAATAATTTTAGTTTTCAGCCACACTGAGTTTGGGAATGATTTGGTTTTGCTGCATTATTGTGACAATAATTTATTTAGTGCTCCTCATTTTATTCTTGAATTAGCACTGTCTTCCAATTGCATCTCCCTAGTCTCTCCCACTTACTCCTCTCATGCTACTATTTTGAATTGTGACTTTTTTCTTACTTTTCATAATCAGAAATTGACAGAGCTGTGCAGATAAGTGGAATGGGATCATCAAATGGTGGTCCCCACTGTCATCACATAGAAAATCTAAATAATGAAAAAAAAAGCGGAATGTAATTTAAGAATCTACTTAGCTGGGCAGAAAATACAATGCTCAAGTATTACTCACAAGAGAAGCATGTGCCAATAACTAAAAACTTACAATATGACAATTAGACTCAGGGTAAGGGTGTGTGGAAATAATGGAAGAGAAAAATTGCAGGTAGAGCTTTTATTAGATTATAGATTTTCTTCTGACTCACTCTGAATTCTCATGTTTTACACATATCCCAAAATTCTTTATAGGCATAATATTAAAGTAACTTACATTATTAAATATGATTACACACTGCTTTTCCTTGAAAAACATGCTATTACATCTCCCTCTGTCTTTAAGTTCTGCAAATTAGTTTGCCTTAAGTCCAAAAAACGACTAATACTTATGCATTATTAAATTTAAAAAGGCCTGAAGTTAAATTCTAAACTCTGAATATTGTTATTATCAAAGACAATATGATCTTCTTGGTATATTTCCTACAATAAATAAAAATATTCTAAGAATTTATTTGAAAGAACTTATAAATGTAATTACATTTTGGTATATCAACTTAGAATTAAAATTGCCCTATGTTTATTATTGAGTAGTTTAAACAAGCTTTTCCCATGTAAAAATCTGGAGCACTTCAACTCTATTACATTTAGAACTTTCATTATAAGATACTTGGTATTATAACAGAATTACTGTGTTCCTTACAATACAAGTCTGCAAAAAACACACTCTGCTTCCATCTTCCTAGCCCTAGCTTGATTGTCTTTTAAATTCTCTGTTGTGGTTAAGGGCAATATAAATTGCCCGATTATTCAAACTTTGGCTAATCTTAAGTGTCTTTCAGAAAAATCAATCGAATTAACTATAAAATCCTTTAGAATTGTCCTGTTTTGTGTTTCTCAAAGATGTTCTTTCCTTTCCTGATATTGTGATATTTCAGACCTCTAGCATCTTTGAAAATATCACAAAGACCACTGCAGTGCTTGCATTAGCTTGGAATTCAGCAATTTTAATGGAGAGAATGAATGAATGAATGATTACTCCTTCTCCAAAAATTCTATGGTATCCCTTTGTAAAGATAGCCATAAATCTTTAGCACTGTGAACAAGTACATCTCCAGTAAATTGCTTAATTATTTATGTAATCTCATCTCTTACTATAGCAAACACGTACCTCATTTCCTTCTCATTAGTAAAATTCACTCTCCCAAGCACATGCTTTTGGTAACAGTATTCTCTCAAACTGAAACATCTTAATCTGAAATATCTTCCCCTAAACTTTCTATTTGTAAAAATCCCATTTTTCCTGTAAGGCCCAAGTTGAAACTCTATAGCATAATAGTAAGAGCACAGATTTAGAAGTCAGGTTTCTTTGGAAAATGTCAGTCAGTTTCCTGTAAAACTAAGCATATACCAACCATATGCCACAGGAATTCTACTCCTAGAAATTTCCCCAAAAGAAATAAAAATATATGTCAATGAAAAGAAGTATGAAAAAATGCTTATAAAAAATGTATTTATAATAGCCCAAACTGGATAGAGCCCAGTTACCCATCAATAGGAGTAAGGATAATCATTGTATATTTATATTCCTACAAAAGAATACTATTCAGTAATAAAAAGGAATGAGTTACACTATAATATGGATGCATTTATAAAGTATTATTCTGAGTAGAAAAAAAAACTTAAAAAAAAGCACTATTGTATGATTTCATTTATGTGAAGTTTTAGAGAAGTAAAAACTGAGCAAATGGCAGTTATTGAACTGTAATATCAGTGAAAAGTAAATGCTTGTAAGCAGCTGAGATCCTTGGGTGGTTAGTTGTACAGCAAGGCTGACTAATGCACTCATAGCTAGAAATCAGATTTTTTAAGTATAAAATAATGTTATGCACAGTTGTAGATTTGAAATTTGGTTGAAATAAAGAATATATTTGGAGAATATATAGTCTCTGAAAGAACTCTAAAGTTAATAAAGAAGAAGAAAATCTAAATAGGCAGATTTTTTGGAGGTTCTTGGAAAACGTGGGAAAGAATTACCTCTGAAAAATTACTAGGTCATGATGGTTTACAAGCTAATTAATTTCAATATTTCAAAGAAAAGATAATACCAAGGATAATACACACTGTCCAACAGTTTAGCAAAACATAAAATCCATTTGGTAAAATCAGTAAAGCCATAATAACGATACCTAGCAAAAGTATCACACTCAAAAAAGAAACATTTCAAAAACTAACTATGAATAGAGATACTATGTGCTGGATTGCTCTTTTCAACTTGATACCACTATTACTTCCCTTTTAGATGGGCATGACACTTCCAAAAATCCCCTTTTTTGTAGGCTCTTAGGGTTTGCCGATAGAGGAACACACATGCATTGCAAGAGAGAAGTGAAGTGGAAGCCACGACTTTCAAGTTCACACAGCCAGACGCAGTGCAGTGGCTTCTTGGAATTCCCTGGAAGCTGGGGAGCCTCTACCTGCTACACTGCTCCAGGCTGAAGTTATTAATGAATATTTCTTTGATTCTCTGGCTGTAGTGTTCTAGGCCCTTACTCCTGTACCATAATTCCCTGCACATTTTTTTGCACATTTAAACAATTTTTTTTCATTGGGTAACAGTGTTCTTTTTTTTCCAGGACCCATCAGCTCCAAGTCAAGTCATTGTTCTTCAATCTAGTTGTGGAGGGTGTAGCTCAGCTCCAAGTCCAGTTGCTGTTCTCAATCTAGTTGCGGGGTGGGGGTGGGGGACACAGCTCACCATCCCATGCAGGGATGAAACCGACAACCTTGTTGTTAAGAGCATGTGCTTTAACCAACTGAGCCACCCGGTAGCCCATCCTTGCACATTTTTAAACTTCTATTTCCTATATTAAATATCTTATTCCTGTAATATTCATAATGGTTCTGCTCTGCTGCCCAACCCAAGACTAATAAAAATATTCATACCAGGGCCGGCCGAGTGGCACATTGATTAAGAGCTGAGTTTGGGATGCCAGCGGCCGTGGTTCGGATCCCACATGAGGGCCAGCGACACTGCCCTCTACAGCTAACAACAGCTCCACCTGGAGCTGGGCTGTGCGAGTCCCAGCGATGGTGTAGGCTGCAGCCCCTGCTGCAGTGGGCTGCCATAGGCTACAGTGAGTGGCTGGCAGCCAGCGTGAGATGCCAATAGCCGCAGTGAGCGACATCCAGAGGCTGGCGACCGATCTGCCTCATCCGGGAAGAGCGCAATGACGATACCAACATGGGCCAGTGAGGACGGGCCAGTGAAGAAATGTCCTCCGCAACTAGACTGAAGAGCAAAAAGACGGCAACTTGTCTGTTCCCCTTCCCCGATTCCCCAACGCTGTTCCCCTCCCCCAATTCCCCAATAAAATCTTTAAAAAAAAATATTCATACCAGAGTTGTTCTAAAAGAACAGAATCTTAAGAAAGGGAGCCTGGAATTGATTCTAGAATTTGGATATATTTAAAGGATTTAGTGACAATCCTGAAGCTGATAAAAGATTCTAATAGTCTCTCTAATATTAGCAAAAAGGGTAAGAAACAGTGGTGATACTGAGTGTAAGAAGTATGGGTTGAGAGTATGATCAAGCAATAGGAGTTACAGATTTACAGTATTTGAACATTACATGTAGATATTTGATCTAGATTTCTACTGTTTCTGCCCCATAATTTATTGCCCATGAACTGCAACAACTCCCCCCTACTCCCTTTTTCTCTCCTCTTACCGTAAGTAACTTTGCCTTTGTTTTTTTATTGAGTTCCTCATACAACAGAGATTGACTTTTAGACAATCTCACTAGAAGTTTGTTTTAATGAAACTTTACTTACCTACCCTTCCTGTTAGGGGTAATTGGAGGCATCAGGAAATATTTCCTAGAGGTCCTAATTCTCTAGCTGTCATGATTTTGTGTGTGCTTTCCAGTGAAGAAATGTTGGATTTGAGAAGGGAAGGCAACGTGGCAGCATATGGGGGGATGTGAAAGACAGCATATAGGTATTTATTTGATAATTTGTCAAGCTACCAATATAGTATACCCTTAATAGCTTTGACTTGGTATTAGTATGCACTGCTAAAGAGGAAACGGCAATCACCAAAAAAAAAAAAAAAAAAAAAAAAGAATTATTGTAAGATTGGGAGAACGCTGGGTACAAGATTTTCTGCCTTAACAGATTTCTGTGCCTCAAACATGAAATGGGGTTAGTAGTAACTCACAAAACCTTAAGAGATCATGTGTGTAGACACTGTGAACCTCTCAGTGAATATCTCTGTAGACTGATAAACCAGTAATCAAAAATACCTCAGGGGCAGACTGGTCTGGAGAACAATAGAAGAAAGCTCACATTAGACTTGACTCAGTGCCCACACAAACCAGAACCCTCATTCAGATGGAGAGTATAGATATAATCAATTTGCCAATAGCTCACAGTTTGAGACCTCTGTGGGGTGGCCCCAGACTGGCAGTCACATCCTCTGGGTTTCCACTTTCAACACCCAGTTCCCAGAATGCAATGTAACTATACAGCCTGTATAAGGTGTTTTCATAATTGCATTGTAGGGGTTCTCTTGTTAGCTCATATTTTTGGCTACTTAAAATGTTTGTTCTCTCTTGCTCCTTTTCTTAATAATGCCTTCTTTCACTGGGAGAAGTCTCTTCTACTCCATGTGATCATTATGGAACTAGGAATCTCATTTCCAGAGCCACATTAGTTGATTCAGGTATAAGAACACGACACAGCAAGAGCAAACAAAAGTTCCTGGGAAGTATAGAAGTAAGACAAAAAACAAACAAACAAAACACACATTTTATTTCTTTTTTAAATCTAGTTTGAATAGGATTATTCTATCATGTGGGTCTTAAAAGTCTAGGCTGCATATTTAAAGATTCAATAGTAAACTTAGTTCAACAAGTAAAACATACACTCTTTTGAATCCAACATAAATGATTAAAACAAATAATAACTGAACAAATACTAGGCCACAAAAGACATCTCAACAATTCCAAATGAATTGCTACTATAAAGATCAAGTTATCTGACTAAAATATCAACACAAATGATCAGCAGTAAAAATTAAATAAAAAAATACGCTTATAAATTATACAAGACTGAAAATTATTTAAAAGGTGCATGTAATTAATTAAAGAATGGAAACAAAATTTACAACTAAAGTTGTATTTATAGAAATATATAACATAATAAGATTTATAAAAAACAAAATTGCAACACCAACAATAACAAAATTTGATTCTTGAAAATGACTAATAGGAAACTGTTTATCAAAATTAATTAGAAAAGAGAAAAAGGGTTAAAACAAACATCATTATGGCAAAGTGCATGTATCTACAAGTGTAATCTAGGATTTGAAATAAAAAACAAAAGGCCGGCTGAGTGGCTCAGTTGGTTAAGGGCTCACTTAAGAGTGTGAGTTGAGATCTGAGCAACAGCAATCTGATGCTCATCCCAAGCTGAGCTGCCGCTGAGCTGAATGGCTCAGCTAAAAAAAAAAAAAAAAGAAAAAACAAGTACTAACAAATTTACTGCAATATACTAAAAAACTTAGATGAAACGAACAATTTAAAATAAATGAATTATTAAAATTTACCCAATGAAAAATTCTTAAATGAATAGAAAAGTTAAAATAATAAAAAACTGTCCCCTTTCTAATTTCCTTAATTGCCCAGTCAAATAGTAAGTAATTTTTATCTCCTGAAAGACTAGGAGTGTAAACCATGGAACTTATTTTATAATGCTAGAATAACCTTGATAATCAAACTTTGTAAAGGAAAGGTAAACAAATGACAGATCAATTTTACTTATGTAAACAGGTGAAAAAAACTCTAAATAAATCATGAAAAAAGTTGGATCCATTAATTTATATAAAAAAATAGTAGTATATCATATACAGGTAGGATTTATTCCAGAAATGCAAACATAGTTGAACAACAGAAAAATCTATGAATGTAAATAAAAGTTCAAAAACCATAAGCTCCCTTTTATAGAGTAAGAAAAAAGCATTTGCTATATCTGGTCTCCTCTCTATTTCTCAAACATGCCAGGTGAACTTCTTTTAGGGTTTTTACATTGATTGACCCTTCTGCCTGGAACTCACCCCTCTCCCAACATATACAAGCATAACTTCTACAAGTCCTTCAAGTCATTGCTCCAATAAAATCTCAATGACTTCTATCCTGTCTATTTCAAATTGAAGTCCACCTTCCTTTCCCTTACCCTCCCATCCCCCTTAGCCTACTTTGTTTCTCTTTTACTCTATAGCACTTAACACTTTCTAACATATTACATGATTTAATTACTTATCATGTTTATTGTGATTGTTTGCCTTCTCTACCTCATCCCACTAGATCATAAATTCTAGGAGGGCAGGGATCTTTATCTGTTTTGGTTACTGTTATATCTCAAGCACCTAGAAGTGTGCCTATGTTTTGTAAGTACCCAAAAAAGAATTGTTGAATAATTTAAAAATGCAATAAATTAGTAATGAAAAGGAATTTCTTTAATATGATAGATAGTATATGCCCCCCAAAATAAAACTTCAATAGAGTGGTTTTCAGTTATTGCACATTGTTGAGCTGTACCAGTTGAAAAAAATATGGAAATATTTTCATACTGCTATAAAAACACTTGTGCCCTGAATCCCTTAAGTGCCTTCTTTCTGCTTTTTCAATCACCCTGACCCCCTTCTTGGAACCTTGGTATTCTCTATAATCAATTTCCTTTGGTCAGTGCCAATTACAGTTATTAATTACATAAAATGAAATATTTTAATAATACCATTATTCAAATCAAACATGAAAGAAAATGAAAGTGAATGAATTCACCCAGGGAGAGTATGGAGAGTAAAGAGACACAAGGACCAAGGATAGAACCTTAAAGGAGACAATAAAGAAGATGGATAAGCAGTTACCAAAGATATCAGAAAAAAGTGTAAGCATTTACTTTTACAAAGGCAAAGGAAAAACAACCTTTTATGTATCATGTTTTCCTCAAATGACTGTTGAAATTGTTTAAACAATATTGTTGTGGGTTTGTAAACCATACTAATGGATTTGATTGTTTTTTTGTTTGTTTGTTTGTTTTTTAAAGATTTTATTGGGGATTGGGGGAGGGGAACAGCGTTGGGGAATCAGGGAAGGGGAACAGACAAGTTGCTGTCCTTTTTGTTCTTCCGTCTAGTTGTGGAGGACGTCGCTTCACTGGCTCATGTTGGTATTGTCATTGCGCTCTTCCCGGATGAGGCAGATAGGTCGCCGGCCTCTGGATGGTCGCTCACCGCGGCTATTGGCAGCTCACGCTGGCTGCCAGCCACTCACGCTGGTTGCCAGCCACTCACTGTAGCCTATGGCAGCCCACTGCAGCAGGGGCTGCAACCTACATCATCGCCGGGGTTTGCACAGCCCAGCTCCAGGTGGAGTTTGTTAGCTGTGAAGGGCAGTGTTACTGGCCCTCATATGTGGGATCCGAACCCGGGGCCGCTGGCATCCCAAAACCAGCTCTTAACCAATGCGCCACTCAGCTGGGACTGGATTTGATTGTTTTGACATTTGTCAGTGTAATTAACCCATCCTTTACCCATAAAGAAATCAGATGATGTAGTTACTTGTCTTGCTTCTACCTCGGAGCAACTCGTCAGTCATGAATATGTAGGTTGAATAGAATATTCACTAAGTATTTTGGGACTTTGGTTTTATAACAATTTTGAAACTATAAATCAAATAACATTTGGTATGGAGGATATAACAAAAAATTTTATTAGAATAAAAAAGAATTTCCATAATATACTGCATATATAACAATATGGGAAAAGGAATTAATATAATTTCATGATATGAATTGGTTTCAGTATTTTCCCTTAATAATGTGGTTTTAATATTTTGGGTTTTTTTGGTAAGTCAAATTTTTTTTCTGAACTCTGATGCTATATCTTTGGAATTGTTTGCAAAATACTATAAAATTGAGGAATTTGGTGCTTAGAAGTAGGCATCAGATTCAGAAAGTGATTTAGGTAGAGGCAGTTATTTATAGTCTAACAGATGCCTTCTGACTGTGTGAACTTGGACAACCAAAGTCTCAGATTTTTCTTCTATAATGTGTAGCTAATAACTGTACCTATATATCATAGGGTTGGTGTAAGGACTAAGAAAAATAAGGATTATATTAATAAATGATTCTGCACATTGCAAAGGCACATATGTAACACGGAATCATTATTGGCTAATATTATTTAATACAACATGGCCAAAAAGGCTAGACTTCCTTTACATGTAGTTTGAAATCTTGTCCCAAGTTCTGCTTTTCCACTTCTGTGTGCTGCCTTTCCTCCCATACCAATGTCATGTGGTCACCTTCCACTGTATGACAGGGAAAGCACTCAATAATTATTAGCTAAAAGATAGCAATTGAACATTCAATCTTTGAAAGGTCTTTAGCATTCAATTTAAAAGTGGATACATTTTATCTCTGTGATTCGGTTTCCCAGACTCTCCTTTTGGGATCATTCCACCCCCACTACACTTCTCATTTTCAAAGGTGCCTAGTCCTTCTGTTAATTCTTTGTCTTCCTCCTGTTAAAATCTATACACTCAGTACAGGCTTAGAAGATACCATGCAAACACCATGAACTCTGAAGCCAGCCTGGTCTGGATTTCAATCTCCATTCTTACATTGAAATAGCTGTGTGATTTTCTACATTTTAAAAAAAAAATTTTTTCTAAGTATCACCTGTGTATAATCTCTAAATTAGGAAAAATCGCCTCATTAGTTAATTGAAAAGATTAAATAAGCCATTTTAAGCTCCAGGTACTTAGTGGGAAACTCAATAGATACCTTCTCTTATTTCTCCTAATTGGCATCAAGACATAAATTAGTATTAGTGACTTTTGAGGGTATCATTCCACAAATATTTTGTGACTTGTACCTTTGTACATGCATTTGAGATAGGTGTCAAACATCAGTGAAAAATAGTGAGGGGGGAATACATACAGGCAAGTAAGCCTTCTTGGTACTAGTGTGAATCATTTCTGCAAGCATGCAGAAAACTTGTTTCCCACAGTAAATCCAAATCCTGATTACTGAGGACAAAGTTCTATTTATTTTCTTCAAATCTTCACAGTTGTGATTGGTATTATTTGCACTATATCTCAATTTATATATTATATATATAATATATGCATGTAACATATATATAATATATATGTAATAAATAATATAGCAATCATTCAAATTATACACATATAATGATATATATGTATAACCATAATATTTGCCTGTCACCAACATGTAAAATAAAAATCAAATTATGCAAGATGTTCCTTAAGAGGTTTTGTAACAGTTTATGTTGTTTTCCTTTGGGGTATCCGTCAGAGTATTTATTTACCCATGGCAGGGGAGGGGCAGGCATCCAAGGGATCAATTCTAATTTAATTTAAAAATAATATTTTAAAAGTGGTATTGGAAGAGACTGGGGAAAAGCTCTCTTGGCTGCTTTGAAAGCTAAGGATTAGTAGCAAAGTTCTGACCTGAAATTTAGGTCTCGTGACTTCTTTCCAGGAGATTTTTCACTGCATGAAAAACCTGTCTGTAATAGCCTTATTATTTAATTTAATCTTAGTTGGATACAAACTGTTAAAATATGAGGGATTGTTGGAAGGCCTAACAATATACAAAGTCATTTTTAAATGGTAATATTAATCATCTGGAAGTGAAAAATGTCATTCAGGAAGTCACTGAACCTTTCCTCTATGTTTTAGGTTCGTTTAGCATTTATTTCATATTTTGTAAGTTTCAAGGATAAAAATTTTAATCCTGGAGCATATGCAACGTTTAGGGGAAGATTCAGCCATTTTCAAAAGGAGGTTAAGCTTTGTGCTCAGTGATGTATATTTTAGGAATTCTCCACGTGGCTTAACTATGATTATGTCTTGATTGCTACAGGAGGTAAACATGCCTTCGCCTTGTAATGGGGTCCCTTGGAAAATAGTTGGAAGCCAAGGGACCAACAGAGGGTGAGGACCAGTTCCCCGAAACAGCCTTTTCTAACGTGGCCAGAATAACTTAGCGGAGCGCTATCAGGACATCGTTTGATGAAGGAGCAAATAAATGCCCAGAGCGTTTTTCTTTTGCAAGAGATGTAAATGGCCGGCTGGGAAAGAAAGCTGGGAAAAAGGGCTCTTTGAGTCACCCACTTCTTCTAGTCCCGTTACTGACTCGAAGAGAATATTCAGAGGGCCCAATGCAGGACCATTTCTATTGTTATCCCTGATGAGACAAAAGCGGGGTGGTGGTGGTGTTGTGGTGGGCAACTGGTGCCTACCGTTTGGATTGAGTGGGTTGGGAGGACCGGATGGCAGGAGGATATGATTTGTTTGGGTGTGGAGCGGGCTTCCCCCGCCCATCACGCCCCAGGCCCGCGGAGCCTGAGCGCAGGGAGGACGCGGCAGGGTAGCCGCAGCGGCCTCTGCGTCAAGCAGCGGTGGGGAGGGGAGGTGGGGCGCCCAGCCCAGAGACCTGGCTCCCTCCCGGCGCCGCCTGCAGCCTCCCCCTCTCCCCTCAGCCTGTCGGCGGCCGCAGCACGGGCGGGCCGGGCACGTGGGCGCCTCCGTCACACCCTCACTCACACTCACACACACCCGCGCACGCACCCGCTCGCTGCATCTCGTGCTCCTTCCCTGGCGGACACACAGGGGCTCGCGAGCGTCTCGGTGCCAGCGCGCAGGGCAGCGACCCCCTCCAGCCACCCCCCAGGACAGGCCCTTGGCAAGCAGCTGCTTCTCTTTAGATAGCTCCATCGCTGCCTCCTTCACAGCCACCCGGGCCAGACCCTTTAGCCACTGCTGCTCCTGTCGGGACGTGGAAGCGGCAGGAGGCGCCGGTCAGACGCACTAACGGTAATGACTCGCTCCTACTGCTGAGCGCACGGTGTAGGTGGGGTGGGGCGCACGGAGAGCCACCCTGGAGCCCGGGGACGCGGGACGGCAGCCGAACTGATGGCTGGATCCCGGGAAGAACTCAGGTTCTGTCCCGAGGTGAAGGGAGGGAGAGAGGGAGGCTCTCCAAAGCCTGGGGAGGGCGAAGCTGGGCTCAGCGGGCGACCCTCCAAGCCCTGCACCCTGCACCTGTGCACAATCGGGGGACTGGGGGGGGGGGCGCGCGCGAGAGGCGGCGCGTAGGGGGGAGCACATGGGTCGAAACGTGCCGCCATCCTCCTTCTCCTCGTGGAAATTGCCCACAGCATCCCCGGGAGACTAGTCGTTTCCAAATCAAGTGTGGGTTGTCCGGGAAGGCGTTCGACTAGTGCGAGTCCTCCAGGAAAGTTGGGAGGGCCTGGACGGAGCGAGGCGCCCCCCGAGGTTCTAGCTGAGTTAGAAGCCGATCGTCGTGCGGGTGGGCGGCGGGGCGGGGACCGGAGCAGCCTCATTCCTCATCCGCTTGTTAGTAGCTTGTGCAACTACTGAAGGCGACAGCCGGAGGCGGTGTGTTTTCCACGTGATCCCAATTCCCTTTTGCTGAAGGCGTCCTGCGATAAAGGTTCCCAAAGGGGGCCTCTTCCGAGGCACGTGGCCACCGAAGAAAGCACCGCCTGTGTGTTTCTGCGCGTCCAGGGATTGGAGCGGGTGGTGGTGATGGCGTTTGAAGGAGAGGATGGGAGGAACTGGAAAGCCAGACCGTGTCTACGTTTCCTTCACATGGCTCGTCTGTGCATGGCCTGGGCAGGCGACAGTTGGGGACGTAAGGAGAGCCTTTTAGTCGTAACACACAGAGATGCCAGCCTTATAAATAATGATGAATCAAAACGCCGGCGTCGCCCCCAGACAGGTGTCACCCACTCAGTCGCAGAGGACGCAGGAGCGGGAATTCTTTTCCATTTGGCAGAGAAGCGGAGTTGGCGCGTTGGCGCAGAGCGAAGCCCTAGGATCAAGCTCCCTGGTGTGTCTAGCTCTCCCTTTTCCCTGGTACGGAGATATTGGAGTAAGACAAGGCGGGGTCCGCACTCGGGCGTGGTGACGTCAGCAGTGTTTGGGTGCTTATGCAAATGACACTGCGACCGTTTCTCCCTATCTGGCCGCTTTTCTTCCAGGTCTTTAAGGTAGACCCAGTTATTTTCTGCACCATTTGTGTGGATCACTACGCAGAAACCGAGAGGACTGAAGGGTTTGCTTTACGTGCTGCTCTTCATCACCCAGTTTCATCTTGGGCTCTTCATCACCCAGTTTTTAAAGCTGTTTTACAGCTGTCAATGCCTACTTGCTTTCCCGGGATCCCCGGAACAATGTGTTTCCGTTGGGAAATACCATTCTCTGACGAAGCAACCCCACAAGGCCCTTTACCCCCACCCAGGCCCCATTTCTGCAGACCTACTTGTCTTCAGCACCTAGTACTGGGCTTGACTTGTGGCAGGCACTTAACAAGTACTTGCTGATGGACTGAAATTTCCTGAAGAGTACGTGTTTTCATTAAATTCGGAGGTTTTTGGACTTGTCTATTTTATTTTTGAGAGTGCCTTTCCTATCCCCATGATGGGTAATACATACATATTTATTGAAATAAAATATATTATCCCACTAAATTTTAAATTGTATTATACTGATGATTTTCCAGCAACTGAAAAATATTTAACGTCTTTTTTTCCAGAAAGACAGAAATTAATAGTTTTGAAAGGAAGATAACTTCTTACTGTTTGTTGACACATTTTATTTGTCTGATTGCACTGTTATTTTCTTGATTCAAGAATTACTCTATACTTCCTATATATGTAACAAGCTACAGTATTGTAATGGCATTAAGAAAAGTATTTATGCATGTTTCTAGGAAATACGTGCTCTAGCATCCAATTAATAAAGTAAATAAGAAGTACTAACCTAGTCTGTTCAGGTTCACATAACAAACTACCATGAACTGGGTGGTTTAAAACCAATAGAAATTTATTTCTCAGAGTTCTGAAGGCTGGGAAGTCCAAGATCAAGGCACGGGCAGATTTGGGTGTCTGGTAAGAGTCCACCTCGTGGTTTATAGATGGTGTCTTCTGACAGTGTCCTCACATAGTGAAAGGGGCTACTTAGCTTTCTGGGTTCTTATTAGTTCCCAAAGGCCCTACCTCCTGATCACCATGGGGTTAGACCTTCAACTTATGAATTTGAGGGGGGAGGACACAAACATGAAAACTTAGCAAATAGTAAAGAATTTTTAAATTGCATTATATCTATTGGATATACCAATAATCAGATGAGATGCTTTACTTGTCAACTATTGAAAATTTAAAATTAAGTTAGGATAATTACTAAAACCTAAACACTATTTTTATAATTGATTTATCCAGGGATCACAGTTCAAATTTTACTGTGTGCATGTTCATGTTAGAAATTGTGCTTGTCCTGTCATACAATAAAATGTGTATGAATACACAAGAAATTTCCAATCTTTTTAACTCTGAGGTTGTCATCCAGGTAATTAAAAAAATCATTGATTTAGAATGATGGACCTGAAAGAGACTTTCTCGATTATCAAAAGCTTTGAAAACCTTTCTCAGCTTCTTTTGGAGAGTATATTAACTCTTATTACTACATACATATGCATGATTGGGTATAATAATATATTCCTATTCAGAATAGATTTTAAAATAGTTTCTGAGCAGATGGCATTAGTAACAAAATTCATGGGCATAGTCTGATGCATAAAAACATTAAAGGTTACAAGGCAGGACTCTTTAGAGTTATTTCCAATTTACCTTATAACATAAAAGAAGTCCTACTGGCACTTCTAGACATATTTAGTAAATAATTTTTAATAAATTTATCTGCTTAAATATTAACTTTCACCAATTATGATTGTATCATATTTCTAGGTGAAAAATAAGCCTTACAGACTGGGCTACAGGGTGTTTTTTAAATTAAATTAATTGGGATAACATTGATTAATAACATATAAGTTTCCAGTGTACAGTTCTATAATACATCATCTGTATATTGTGTTGTGTGCTCACCACCCAAAGTTTAGTATCCTTCCCCTTTTCCCCCTACAACCTCTTCATACATGTTTTCCCCTCTGGTAACCACCATACTGTTGTCTGTGTCTATGAGGGATTTTTGTTTTTGTTGTTCATGTGGTTCTTGCCCTTTTCTGTTTGACTTAGTTTATTTAGGATGATACTCTCATGATCCATCCATGTTATCGCAAATGGTAGTATTTCATTTTTTCTTATGGCTGAGTAAATATTATGTTGTATGTATGTACCACATCGTCTTTATCCAATCATCCATCGAAAGACACATAGGTTGTTTCTGTGTCTTGGCTACTATGAACAATGCTGCAGTGAACACAGGGTATATTATCTTTACAAATAAACGTTTTCAAAATTTTCGGGTAATACTCAGAAGAGGGATTGCTGGGTCATACGGTAGCTCTATTCTTGATTTATTGAGGAACCTCCATACTATTTTCCATAGTGGTTGTACCAAGTTACATTCCCACCAGCAGTGTATTGAAGGTTCCTTTTCCCCCACAGCCTCTCCAACACTTGTTATTTCTTCTCTTGTTAATAACAGCCATTCTAACAGGTGTGAGCTGGTATCTCATTGTAGTTTTGATTTGCATTTTCTTTGTAGCTAGTGAAGTTGAGCATCTTCTCAAATATCTGTTGGCTGTATGTCTTCTTGGGAAAAGTGTCTGTTCAGGTGCTCTGCCCATTTTTTTAACTGGTTTGTTGTTGAGTCATATGAATTTTTTAATAGATTTTGGATATTAGTTCCTTATCAGAGGTATTATTTGAAAATATTTTTTTCTCATTTGATTGGTTGTCTTTTTGTTTTGTCAATGGTTTCTTTCGCTGTGCAGAACCTTTTGATATAGTCTGAGTCATTTATTTTTGCTTTTACTTTCCTTCTCTGGGAGTCAAATTTATAAAATAAATCCTCACTGAGACCAACGTCTACAAGTTTAGTATCTATGTTTTCTTTAGTGCATTTCATTGTTTAAAGTCTTTTACTTAGGTTTGATCCATTTAGAATTAATTTTTGTGTAGGGTGTCAAATTGTACTTGGCTTTCCAATTTACCCAGCACCATTTTTTGAAGAAGCTTTCTTTTCTTCATTGTATATTTTTGTTTCCTCTGTCATAAATTATTTGTCCATATACATGTGGGTTTTTTTCTGGGCTCTCAGTTCTGTTCCATTGGTCTGTATGTCATTTCCTGCCAATACCTTACTGTTTTGATTATTGTAGCTTTGTGGTGTCAGTTGAAGTTAGGGAGTAGGATATCTCCAGCCTTGTTCTTTTTTCTCAGGATTGCTTTGGCTATTCAGGGTCTTTTTTGGTTCTATACAAATCTGCTGTTTTTTTTCTATTTCTTTGAAAAATGCCAGTGGTGTTTTGATGGGGGTTGCATTAAATCTGTATAATGCTTTGGGTGATATGGCCATTTTAACTCTGTTGATTCTTCCAATCCATAAACACGGAATATCTTTTCACATCTTTGTGTCTTCTTCAATTTATTTCAATAATATAGTTTTCAGTGTATAGGTCCTTCACATCCTGTGTTATGTTTTTTTCTCAGTATTGAATTTACTATTATTTCTTTGTTATTTTTGCAAATGCAAACAGCCCCTGCAGGGTAGTTGTAAATGCACAGTATTACTTGATACAGGATAGAACTATTTTTAGTCTTGAAGGTCACTGTTTCATTGTGATTAATGTGCTAAGATATCCTTTCATATAAGATTAATTGATTGTTACCTTTGAATAGAATGCTTACCCTGGGAGCTTTTCACCAATCAAATTGGCAAAGATCAAAACAATTTCTTGCTATACTGAAAAAGGCAGAGGAAACAGGCAATCTTATACATTGCTGTGGTGCTGCAAATTTAGACAGCTTTGATAACAGGCAGTATTTACCAAAATTATAAAGTTATATACCCTTTGATCAAGCAGTTCTGCTTCTAGAAACTTATTCTACAGATATGCACATGCCATTAGTTACTTGAACATTGAAGCAAATAATCAGAAATACCTAAATATATGATAAACTATGGACTGTCATCATATTCTCATTAAAAAAAACACAAAATGAAACAAAACAAGCTATTGAATTGAGAGCAAAAGTTTTTGAAGAATTTTTAAGTGAAAAACCAAAATGCAGAATTATGTATATAGTAAGAGTTGTATAAAAAGAAACAAATTGGATAGGTGAGGAAGAAACACATTACTTTGAATATATATATATATATATTAGCTTGAATATCCACCAAATAGCTGTGGAGAACTTTGGTAATTTACAGCGTGGTTTATGTGGGACTGGATATGCTGGGTGTAAATGGTGAGAAGATTTTTTGTTTTTACTCTATGCCCTTTTATACCATATAATTGTATAATTTGTTTAAAATATAGATTGAAAATATTCTAAAGTGAAAACAATACCAAATACCACTGGGAAAACTGTTCAGGCATCAGATGCTGTCAAATGAAACGATTAAGGTATGACAGTGGGCATTTTGGCTCCATGATTTTCATAGTGTCTGAATTTACAAGAAAAATTTCTCTTTCAATATTTTTAGTAATAAAATTATATTATAGCAGCAGATGAGATTTAGTAGATTCACTAAATTTAGCCAGTTATATCAGCAAACAGATGCATAAGTTTTATAGTGAGTTGACTGAAGATTTTTTTTTTAATTGTATTTTGAGGGGTCATAGATTTACATGTAGGTGTTAATATGAAATACAGAGTTCTTGTGTGCCCTTGAGGCAGTTTCCCATAAAGTAACATCTTGTAAAGCTGCACTACAGCATCGTAATCAGAATATTGTCTTTGACAGAGTCAAGTTACAGAACAGTTCAATCACTCTAAGGATCGCTGTGTTGCCCTTTATAAGCACAGCCACATTACTCCAGCCCCCAACCCCTCCTTCATCCCTGGTAACCACCAATCTGTTTTCATGTTGATGATTTTGTCATTTCAGGAATGTTGCCTAAATGGTATTGTATGATTCATACAATATGCAAACTTTTGGAATGGGCTTTTTCCACTTAGCTTAGTTGTTGTGTGTATCAGTCATTTGTTTGTTTTTATTTCTGAGTAGTATTCCATAGTATGGATTTACTAGAGTTTGTTTAAGCATTTACCCATTGAATGACATCTGGGTTTCCAAGTTAGGGTTATTATGAATAAAGCTGCTTTGGACACTCGTTTACAGATTTTATGGAATGTAAGTTTTCATTTCACCAGGGTAAATGCCCAGAAGTGCAATTGGTTATATGGTAGTGGCATGTTTAATTTTCTAGAGAGCTGAATCATTATATTTATATTCTCACCAGTCAAGTATAAATGATTCAGCTTCTGTGTATCCTTGGTAGGATTTGATTGTCCCTATAATTTATTCATTCTGATAAGTATGTAGTGACATCTCACTGTAGTTTTAATTAATATTTCTCCAATGTCTAATAATGTTCAACCTCATTTCATATGCTCATTTGCCATCCACATGTCATATTCATTGAAATGTCCCTTTATGTCCTTTACCCATTTCCTAAATTATTTTTAATTTCTGAGTTTTATGAGTTTTTCACAGATCCTTAATATGGGTTCTTTCTTAGATATGTAGTCTGCAAATATTTTCCCCAGTTTTTAGCTTATCTTTTCATCCTGTTTAATAGGTTCTCACACAGACAAAAAAGTTTTTTAAATTTCAAAGTTTAGTTTACCAAGTTTTGCTTTGATGGATTCTGCCTTTGGTTTCATGTCTAGGAACTCTTTGCTTAGCACCAAATTTCAAAGATTTTCTCTAATGACTTATTTTTTAAAGTTCTGTAGTTTTATATTTTATTTTTAAGTCCATGATCCATTTTGAGTTAAATTTGTATGAAATGTGTGATTTAGATCAAGGTGTTATTTCTGCCTAGAAATGTTCAGTTGTTCCAGAGCTATTTATTAAAAGAGCTTTCTTTTCTCCATTGAAATTGCTTTTGCACCTTTGTCAAAAATCAGATGAGCATATTTGTTTGGATCTATTTATGGGTCCCCTCTTCTGTTCCATTGATCTTTTTGTTTATCTGCCAATCTCACGCAGTCTTCATTATTACAACTATAAAATATGTCTTAAAACCAGGTAGAATGATTGTTCCTACTTTACTCATCCATTTCAAAATTGTTGTAGCTATTTTAGTTTTTTGCCTCTTTGTATAAATTTTAGAATAATTTTTCCTATATCTAAAAATAATTGCTGGGATTTTATAGGAATTGCATTAACTCTGTGTATCAATTTAGGAAGAATTTGACATATTCATTATGTTGAAACTTCCAATCCATGAACATGGTATGTCTGTCCATATGTTCAGGTTTTCTTTGAATTCTTTCATCAACATTTTGTACTTTTTAGCATAAAGGTACTACTCATGTTTTGTAAATTACTTGGGATTTCCAACATAGACAATCAGAATGTTTGCAAATATGGAAATTTTTCTTTCTTCCAATCAATATATCTTATATTTCCTTTTCTTGCATTATTGCACTGGCTATAACTTCCAGTAGTATGTTGTACAATAGTATAAGAGTGGCCATTCTTATCTTGTTCTTGATCTTAATGAAAAAGTGTTCGATCTTTCATTGGTCAGTATAATGTCAACTGCACATTTTTATTTTTGCAGATAATCTATCAAGTTGAGAATGCTTTCTTCTATTCTTAGCTGGGTTTTATTTATTTTTCTTGAAAGTCTTTTTTATCATGAATGAATATTGAATTTTGTAAAATATTTTTTCTGCATCAATTGGTCATATGATTTTTTTCCTTTAGCTTGTTATTATGGTCTACTACATTATTGATTTTTGAGTTATTGAACCACCTTCTATACCTAGAATAAAGCCCATTTGGTCATGATATATAAGCCTTATTACATATTTCTAAATTCTGTTTGTTTGTTTTTAATTGTGCTAATGGATTGTGTGTCTATATTCATAAGGGATATAGATCTATAGTGTTGTTTTTTTCTGGTCTGTTTTGTATGATTTTGATATCAGAGTTATACTGGCTTCATAAAATTAATTGTGAAATGTTATATCATCTTGTATTGTCTGAAAGAGATTTGCAGAGCTGGTGTTAATTTTTTAAATGTTTGGTAGGGTTCTCCAGTGAAACCATCTAGGCCTGGAGATATCTTTGTTTTAAAATAATTCATTTGGATTATTTGGGGGAAAAAGTCTATGCAAACATAATCTTCAGATGAAGAGATTATCCTGGAATGTCCAGATGAACCCTACATGCCATCACACATGTTCTTATTTGAAAGAGGATGAGGGAGCTTAGACACACATAGAAGAGGAGGAGACAATGTAGACATGGAAGTAGAGATTGGAGTGACTACAAGTGAAGGAATGCCGGCAGACCTCAGAAGCTAGAAGAGGCAAGGAACAGACTTTCCTCCAGAGCCTCCTGAGGAAATGCGGGCCTGCTGACAGCTGAATTTTGGTTAATTGAAACTGATTTTGGATCTCAGGCTTTCAGAGCTTTAAAAGAATAAATTTTTGAAGTTACTAAATCAATAATTTGCTACAGGCTCAGGAAATGAATACAGTGCCTTATTCGGAGGTATTTTCAATATGCTAATAAACTCTTAAGTGTTCAAAAGACTTAGTTAAGTAAGATTTAAAATCTATCCTTGGTTTATAGAAGTCAACAAAAAATACATTTCAATTTATGAAGGTTACTTTCTACTTATACTTAATTTTGAAATAATTGCAAGTTCACTGGAAGGTGCAAAGGGAGGTCCTGTACACCTTTAACCTAGCTTTCCCTGTTTTACAATCTTGTGTAAAATTATGGTACAGTATAAAAACCAGCCTATTGATATTGGTGTAATCCAGGGAGCTATTGCAGATCATGCAGTAATTTCCTCTGCCTGTGTGTGTGGGCATGTGTATAGTTCTTTGCAGTGATATCAAATGTGTAGATTCATGTAATCCTTACTATGATAAAGATACTAAATTATACCATTTCAAAAGATTACCCTTTTGTAGCACACCCACCTGCCCTTCCCTACCCTAACTCTCAGAAACCATTGTTCTGTGCTTCATCTTTATCATGTTATTTATTTCACAAATGTATATAAATGGAATCATGAAATATGTATTCTTTTGAAATTGTGCCCCTCCCCCATTCAGCATAATTTCCTTGAGATTCATCCAAGTTGTTGCATGTATCAAAAGTTCTTTCCTTTTTATTGCTGATGTTACATGACATGCATGGATGTACCAGTTTGTGTAACCTTTCACTCATTGAAGCACACTTGAATAGTTTTCAGTTTGGGGCTATTATAAATAAAGCCGATATGAACTTATATGTACAAATTTCTGCTTGAAAATACCCTTTTGTTTCTTTGGGATATATACCTAAGAATGCAAATTGGTGGTCACTATGGTAACTATTATTAGGATTAAAAGAACGGTCAACTATTTTTTAGAGTGGCTGTACTACCTTATGTTTCTACCGGCAATACATGATTGATCTAGTTTTTTTGCATCCTCACCAACATTTGGTGTTATTACTTGTATAAAATTTTAGAGCTACTGATAAGTGTTTCACTTTTAGGGCAAAACCAATGTTATGAAGTGTAAGTTGTGATATTGCATGGTCATTTATAAAACGTTTCACTCAGATTGACTCTGTGATTTTTGTTATCTTTTTGCTTAATACAAATATTTTATGTAAAGGGGGATATAACTTGCAAAGGAAATGTTTAGATTACATTGTATATTGTTGAAAATATTTTATATTATTTGTTCAGATCATTATTTCAGCATTTTATCATATTTCTTCTCTTTTTCAATTATTCCGTAACTATAAACTTCTCAACATGTACAATTTTAGGGGGCTGTTATAATATGGTTTAACATTTTGTTTTTATTCAGATAGGTTTTACTTCTTATCCTATATATTAGAATTAGAAAATATATTGCACTTGAATCCGCAATGAATTTCGATTCAATGTTCAGAATGAGTTCATATTTAAAGAAAACTTTGTTAAGTATAATTTGAAATTGTCCAAGTCAAGAGATGATTTACTGTTTTTCTAGTTCTTTATTGTAGAATGTTAAGCTTGTGGCAAATGCCAATAATTATCTAGTGCAGGCATGTCTATTTGAGTCATCTCTCATCTCTAAGATGCAAGTGCCTGCCTGCTGGTTTAGGTCTTTGCATATTTTCATTGGAAGTGTTAATTAAAATTTAATATAATATAATTTCAAGAGTTTGTAACAATAGGTTAGGAGCAAAAAAGTCTTGAAAGTTGTGGAAAGAATTTCATAATATTTATAAGTTAATTCTATAGTGAAAATATTAGCAAGGCTAATTAAGACAAAAGCCAAGACAGCACCTATTACCAATGTCAGCAATAAAAAAATGGGATATGGCTATAAATCCTACAGATATTAAAACTATGAAATATTATGAATCACTTTATGCCAATAAGTTTGACAACTTAGATGAAATGGACAAATTCCTCAAAAAGTGCAACTTAGCCAAACTAACACAACAAGAAAAAGAAAATCTAAGTAACTCTATGTCAATGAAATAAATTGAATTTTTAATTTAAAATATTCCTTTAAAGAAAACTCCAGACCCCAATGGTTTTATCAGTGCTGCTAAACATTTATGAAGAAATAAAACTAATCCTACATATATTTGCTCAGAAAATAAAGGAGAACACTCTTTAAAACTCTTTTAAAGAGTTTTAAAACCAGAGAAGCAAAATACAAAAAAAAAAAAATTGCATGCCTATGTTCCCATGAAGATTATGGAAAAAATCCATACCAAAATATTTGCAAATTGATTCCAGTGATATATTAAAACAGGTATGACAAAGAGAGGTTTATCTTGTAATGAAAGATTGGTTTAAGATACCAAACTAATCAATGTAATACTCTATATGAACAGATTAAGAAGTTATATGATATATCTTAATAAAAGCAAAAAATTATGTGTCTAAATTCAGCAGTCATTCATGATTCAAAGTTAAAAAAAAAATCAGTAAACTAGGAATAAAAAGAAACTTGTCTAAACTGATAAAGGTATCTGTGAAAGAATCCATACCTAACATTGTACTTACAGTAAAATATTGAGTACTTTCTCACTAACATTAGGGCATAGATGAAGATGTCTGCTCTTAATATTTCTGTTCAAAATTTTAGTGGCTGTCCTAGCCAGTACAATAAGTCAAGAGAAATAAATTTAAGGTAAATAATTAGAAAAAGTTAAGTTACATTTATTTACTGATGACATATTATGTATATAAAAGTCCTAAGAGGTCTTTAAAAACATCAAAAACTTGATTTAGCATTGTTCCAGAACAGAAAGCTCGTAGTAAAAATATTTTTTTTCTCTAAAGAGAAATTGAAGATATGAATAAATGGAAACATATACAGCGTTCATAGATTGGAAACTTCAATTTTTTAAAGATGTCAGTATTCCCCAAATGGGTCTATAGAATCAATGTAATCTCACTGAAAATTCCAGCAGGCTGCTGTTCTAGGGATAGAAATTTACAAGTTGATTTCAAAATTTATGTGGGAAAGCAAGGAGAAAATCTTAAAAAGAAAAAATAATAATTTAAAAATGGCTAGGGTTAAGAACTACTGTATTATTATGTTGATTTAAAATAGTTTTGAATCTAGTTTTAAATGCCTTACATAGATTTTACTGAAAAATTATACATAAAGATAATTGAAGCAATGCAAAAGTGGGAGATTGAGAAAAATGTAAATATGAGTCCAAATTTAAATAATTTTACATTATCAGCATTTTTATGTCTGTAAGTGCTTACATACAGTAGAATGGAAAGATGCCTTGTTTTTAATTTTTTAAAATTTTATTTATTTATTTATTTTTAAAAGATTTTATTGGGGAATTGGGGGAGGGGAACAGACAAGTTGCTGTCCCTTTTGTTCTTCAGTTAAGTTGTGGAGGACATCGCTTTACTGGCCCATGTTGGTATTATCATTGTACTCTTCCTGGGTGAGGCAATTGCTCGCCCGACATTGGACATCCCCTCACGGCGGCACACAGTAGCTCACCAAAGCTACTCCAGCTGCCAGCCAGCCCCACTGCAGCCCACGCTGTCGCCGGCGACTCACAACAGCCCAGCTCCAGGTTGAGCTGTTGTTCACCACCTTAGTTGTAGAGGGCGCAGCGTCACTGGCCCTCATGTGGGATCTGAACCCTGCTGCTCAGAGCTGGCATCCCAAGCCAACTCCCAGCCAATGCGTCACTCGGCTGGCCCCCTTTTTTTAATTTTTAATATGTGTATTATTTGAAGCTCTTTGCTGGCAAGAAACTGATGCACATTAAGAAGCAAATATGTATATATATGATATTCAAACAATACAGTGAATATTGAAATAAAAAATGTATTACAGTAAAAGACACATTGCCATGAATCCCTCTCAAAATACTCCCCCTCACTTCAAACACACTTATGCCATCATTCTTGCCACTTTTTGAAGCAATTTTCAAGTCCTCTTTGTGAATGTCTTCAGTTGTGCTGTCATGGCTGCTTTGATGTCCTGAATCTAAATTTAAACATTCACCGTATTTTTGGATTACAGCTCATATGTATACAGAGGGTGCAAAAAAAAGATGTATACACATGTTAAGAAAGGAAAAAACTGTATTAAAATTATGCTGATGGTAATCACTTCAAGCACCTGTTGCATTATAATTATAGAAGTCAAACATGATTTGTATTCATCTTTTGGTGTTAGTATATATTTACTATTACAGTTTTAATACAGCTGTTTCCAGGTGGAGCTATTGTTAGCTGGAGAGGGCAGTGTCACTGGCCCTCATATGTGGGATCCGAACCGGGGCCGCTGGCATCCCCAAACCAGCTGTTAACCAATACTCCACTCGGCCGGCCCTTTTTTTTTCTTTGAAGGGCAGTGTCCCTGGCCCTCACAATTGGGACCTGAACCGGGGCCGCTGGCTTCCCAAGCCAGCGCTTAATCACTGCGCCACTTGGCCAGCCCCATAGAGCTAGGATTTTAACTCAGTTTGTTTCTAGGCCCTAGGTATAAATGTTTGGCACCATTACATGTCTCTTCAAAGCAAGAAATGTTAATTCCTACAAGATCCCATTAAAATTAAGTAAGAAGAATTATATGAAAACATGAAGAGATTGAGGTCATTATCTCATTTTAGATTATGAGTTTCATATTTAGACAGTATCCTAAATTTTTTCCTACTATGAAAGAAGAGTATATTTTCATGTCTATTTTTTTCTACCTCCTCCCATATTACTTTCTGATATTATTAGTTATATTATTTTTTAATTTGAATTCATATATTTACCTCTTGATGTAATTTCTACAGATTTTTCTTTTCAGTTTTTAAAACTTGAACACTACAAGTTTTGTTTTTATTTTTTAATAATTTTATATTTTTTCAATTCCAATTAACATACAATATTATATTAGTTTCAGGTGTACAACATAGTGATTAGACATTTATATCATTCCTACAGATTTTATTTATTTATTTATTTAATTTTATTTTTAGTTGAGCCATCCTGCCACCTATTGGCAGCTCAGCAGCAGCTCAGCTCGGACCTGGAATTGAACCAGCGACCCTGTTGCTCAGAGCTCGCACTCTTGAGCGAGCTCTTAACCAACTGAGCCACTCGGCCAGCCCTTCCTACAGATTTTAAATCTTATTTTCATGTTTAAATTAATGTTCACTTCTATTCTTTAACATGGTTTCTCTGTTGCTGAGGTCTTTACTTGGTTTTCTCTCTTCGTTGGCTAAATTTTGTGATCATGTAGCCCATCCCCCTTTCTTCCTAGTAAGATTCATCAGATCTCTTAGAGATAAAAATGTTTGCCTCTGGCCTTTATAGTTGGAATAGAAAGTAATTGAGTATAAAAATTGGAGATCAAATATTTTTTTTCTCTGTTTTAACAGAGGTTATTGAATATCCCAAAAAGTCTTTTAATTTCCCCTTTTCTACTTCTGCTTGAAATCTCTAGGAATCTTTATCCGAGTGATTTCCTGGTGTTCACCCTCCTGTATTATTATTATTATTAAGCCTATGGTATTTTATCTTTTAGTATTTTGTGTTTTATTCTATTCTCTAGCCTGAGTACACCAATTTTAAATGTGTTGGATCACTGTTATCTAACTTAAGTTTCCACTAGCTTTTCTCTAAATTACCTAAAAAATTTGTCCCTTTTTAAGAAGTTTCCTTAAGCCTGTCCTCCATGTCTCTGGATGTGGTTGCAATAGCATTTATTCTGGTTTTATTTGTTTCTATTATGCCTTTTACTCCCATAATGGATTTTCCCATTGCTTACCTGTGTTCAGCATTTAACATTAACTTTTTTTATACCTGTTAATCTTTTATATGTTTTCCTTGTTCTTAAGGGGAGCTCTTTTATCTTTCATTTTTGAGGTGTTTGTTTGTTTGTTTATTTTTTGTAAATAATCAATCAGGAACTCTTGAGCACTCTATCCTGATATGTATTATACATTTGTATGCTGCTTATGTTTCTTCCCATCTCAATTACTACCCCTCCATCTATGTTTCTTTGTAAAACTTTTATTCTTAGTAATTACTCATCTTTGAGTGGGGAGAATTCTACCTTGGTATACTATTTGATAATGAAATTAGTGACATACAAATGGAGCATAAGTGGAGTGAGGGGTGGCATTCCACATTTTTAATTCAAATTTATGCACTGGAAAAGTGGTTTTCACATTTTTTTAGTGGAGTCAGTAGGTATTTTAGACTTTGCAGTCCATACAAAGTGACTCTTCTGTTGTAGCACAAAGTAAGCCATAGAAAATATGTAAATGTATGGGCATGGCTCTGTTCCAATAAAATTTTATTTATGAAAGCAGACACTGGGTTGTATTTGACTCATGGGCAGTACATTTTTGATCCTTGCTATTGAATATCTGTTGCTTAATTGTGGATCCATGGCTCTTACCAGATAAGCATAGCTAAAGCAACTCCTGGGTGCAGATGAAGTGCAGTAGATGATAACTTGTCCCCAGGTTGACTTTGTCACAGGAATGGATGGTGCTAACTTGGCAGAGGCTGTGCAGTTACTTGATACTGATTATGTGACCTGTGTGACCTATAGAGTATTGATACTTTATCAACATCTACCTTACCTTCCTCCAGGACATTACTGCTTCATTTCTTCATTTCTCCTGCTATTTCTCATTTCTCCTGAAGTAGCAGTAGTAATACACTTTTGACAATAGTCAACCTCACTTTTATTCTCTTTTAAATTTATGTTTATGACTTACATTTGTGGACTAAGCTCTTCAGGCAAGATTTTGGCATTCATACAAAATATTATTTTTCAAGGAATTCATGTCTTGAAACCTTGAAATTAATTAAATGTACATATTGTTATCTCATATTAAGTGTTTACAAATTCACTTAGGAACTCATATCTTTACTTTAGGCTATATTCAGCCTCTATATAAAAAAAGGAATGTCTCTGACTTAGTGAGCATAGATAGGGCCTTGGGTTTCAAAAAACAAATGTAATGTCAAAATTTTTAGAGTTATCGTATAGTATTATTCTTTCATAATTGTTTCAATTCATTCATTTGGCAGACAAGTTTAAACATATAGCGAGAACATTTGATGAGGAAGATAAAATCTTAGTCCAGCAAAGTTTATGGTCCAGTGGAAAAAAAAATACTGTTTTTCCCAGACTTACACTTTTTTTTGAAATTTCAATATTTCAACTATAACCCCACTCCATATTTTCCTACAACCACCCCAGACAAGAGCAGGCAGTAGGCGAGGGTAAGAAACAGAGGGAGAAAAGATACCTTAAATTATTTTACTTGTAATATCATTAATGTACTATCACTTTTTTTTTTTGCTTATAGTAGAAAAGGAACTCTAAATGTGTGTAAATACATATTTAACTCCTCCTTTTATTTTTTGTTTTAGAAAGATCGTCTAGGATTATTGCATTTTACAATCTATAGATAGTTATGTATATTTTGGGCATTTATAATATAAAATTGCATATAAATTTTGTTTACATTAGACATTGATTCTTTTTCATAGAAAATATGAATTTTAGATAGTCTGATAGGAATTTTTAAATGTAAACTTTGCTAAAGATTATTCTTTGTAAATCAGTATTATTATTATTTGTATATGAAAATAACATTCAGCAGTGTCCAAAGATGTTATTTTTTTGTTTTGATTTTTTGTGTGTGTTTGTGTAGATTTTCCTCAAAAAACTAGAAATGTGTTGTAGAAATACAGTTTCTGAGATAATTAATTTTGGGGAGGTACATGAGTAACACTGTCTTTTAATTTTTAATTTTTTTTTATGAAATGGTGGATGTTTTACTGTACACTATCTCTAAACTTTGATACATCCCTTAGCTTCCTATTTGGATGGAAAAAAGCAAAAGGAATAACAGATTAAAGATTATTATGGAAATTAAGCCTAAGAGATATATAACTACTAGAAGTTATACAACTAGTAAGTAAAAGAGTGAGGACACAGCTCCCAGTTTGTCAGATTAAAACCAATGCTATTATCCATGTCAGTGAAGTTACTATGCCAACTGCTTATCTTAGAGAATTCGCTAAATGTAGACCTTTAGATAACTCACGTCACACACATCACAGTTTCTTATATGTCAGGATATTTTCTTCCAGAAAAAATTATTTGGAAAATTAGCTTATTTCAGTTTTTCAATGGTTGTATTTTTTCATTTAGTCAACTAATATTTACTGAGCTCTAAGGGGGAAGTAATTCAAATTAAAGACACAATCCCTAATCTCATTAAACTATTTCTATATCAAAATCTTGTTGACCTCTTTAAAGTAGTTACCATAAGAAGTTTTACAGTAACTCTAGATATGTGTATATTATTCGAAATATTTTGGGAATGCTTTCTCAGGATTTCTTTCATAGTCTTCCTATTAATCTTCACCAAATCGTAAATGAGTGTTTGCTCTTAGGATATATATTCTAATTTTGCAAACAACTAAACATCATGTAAACCTAAAGCCAACAAAAAAAGTTATATAGTCAAGTTATTTTTTTTTCCCATTGGGTTACCTAACACCCAGTCTTATTCATTAAGATTATAAATTAATATATGATGGGCTGTTTCTCTGCCTTATAATTTTATACTTATAGCAGTCCCATCAAATAATTTCATTGTTTTTTTAAAGCAACAAATGACAGAATTCTTGGATATCATTTCTAAAGCCTTCTGATCCAGCTTGACAGAAAAGCACCATGTTTAGATACTTTATAAAACTGACAGTCTCAGGTTTGTAGACATGCCTTGAACACTTACTTGGCCTGTGTTTAAACAGAGAAAAGGGTATGAGATATAACACACAAAGAGCTAAAGAAGGGGAAAATGATAGTGTGATGGCAATGTTTTTCTTGAGTTGTTTAAGAGAATGTTCACAAGTATCATGATTTTCTAAACCACTTCCTGCATCTGTTTATGATGTTCCTTATATCTGGTGGGGTCTCACTCTGTTTCTGCCCAACTCTAATGTCACTGTGATCCCACATTCCTTATCTCTCTTATTATAATGATGCTGGGTCATTTAAATTATGCAGTGTAGTGTAGATATTTGATATATACCTTTCTCTCTTAGATATAAGCACCTTAAATGCAGATATTGTTATATGTCATTAATGTTTGTATCCCTTAAGTTCTCATCACAGTTAATATCAGATTAATGAATGGGTGGATTCATGTAAGAAGAGATTTTCTATAAGATAAATTTGCAGGGATGCAACACAACTGTGTATGTCATTCTATAAGTAATAAAATGAGTGTTGTACTTTAGTCAGAGAGGGATAATGGAAGAATTAAGAAAAAATTCACATTTTAATTACTAATGAACAGAGTTTACATTATGCATTGGGGTATGTTGGAGATCAAAGTGGAGTTTCTTAAGAAGGAAGGAATTAGCTAAAAGAAAATGTGTGTGAAACTCATGTGTATTTTAAAATTCTTACACTTGTGAAAATATTAAGCTTTGAAAGGCCAACAATCATATGGTTTATACTCTGTATGAAGAGGTTCCATCATAAAAATTAATAAGACAGGGTCTTCAGTATTTTTAATATTTTTCTTCATTAAACATTATCATTTTTCAACTTAAAATTTTACAGGTACCTACAGAATATTGGATATACAGATTCAAGATCCATGACATTATCACCTTGAATCAAAGATTTATTTGATATCCTCTTGCATCTTTTCTTCATATCAACTAAAATAGTTTTTAAAAGAATCAACAAATTTACCATAAGGGAATTTTAAAAATCAATACTACCCATACTTTCCAATGCCTAAGAATAGCAAGGTGGTAAAAAGAGAACTAGATGACGAGGTTATCGAATCTGTCAAAGACCTTCTTTCCAATGAAGACTCAGCTGATGATGCTTTTAAGAAAAGTGAACTGATTGTTGATGTCCAAGAAGAGAAAGATACAGATGCTGAAGAAGGATCTGAAGTTGAAGATGAAAGACCAGCCTGGAACAGTAAGCTACAATACATCCTGGCCCAAGTCGGATTTTCTGTAGGTTTAGGGAACGTGTGGCGATTCCCATACCTATGCCAGAAGAATGGGGGTGGTAAGTTTTTTAGTCTTTTTGTTTTTAAGTGATATATTGCTGAGGAAATTGCAATTGATTATCTCAAATAGCTGCTTTCATTGCTGGGTCTCATTATTTTTGTAAACTATGAATTCCGATATCAAACTAGGGAGACTCCTTTGATGAAAGCAAGCTCAGATCTGTTTTCAGATTAGGATTCCATAGAAGCAGATGGCTTGCTATAAGTACTTAACAACTGTTTTAAGGGTAATAAATCCTCAAATTCTTTCTGTGGATGCTATTAAACATTTCTAACTGACTTTTCTAACAATATATTGCATCCCTTGTGACTGTCAGTTATTCTCTTTGGAGAAAAACCTAAAGTTTTTGGTATAAAACAACATTGATGAAGGAAGACAGAAATGCTTTTCCCTCTATGACTTATTAACTTTAAATTTTAAGTTGTTTCATACTTCAAAAAAGCAAAAATTACATATATTTTAAAATTATTATGGTCAAATGCTGACCAGAACTGTGTAGATTTCAGCAGAAAGGATTTAACTGGATAATTAATATAATGCCAGACATTCTTCATCCTTAGATATCATATGTATTTGGTTTCCAGTTCTACAGTGTTTGGAGACAGTGTTTTGTTTCAAAGAAAACTTTAAAGAAATTAACATCCTTAGTTTTAAACAAAAATATCTGTGTCAACATGATATTCCAGTTTTTTTGTATTTGTGCTTTAATTACCTAGGGTTATGTAGCAAAGATTGTCTAAAAACCAAGGGGAAAAAAAAATCTATCGATTGTCATGTACAACATAAGCTCTATAGTACACCACAGTCAAATTGAATGTTAACTAACATTTGTGTTGAAACTTTATTATTTATATACGAGTACATGGAAGCTGTTAAAATAAGTGTAGCAAAACAGTAAATATTTTACACACCTCATTTCAGTACACAAAGAATAAAAATACTATTTTGGTATTTAATTCCAGTTTGTGATAATTTTGTTGACTAGACAAAAATAAGGTTTTATTTTGATGTAGTTGTACCCTATAAAAGAAATGAAATAATATAACCATTCATATGTTAAATTTCTTCTTATAGCCACTAAGAAATAAGCTAAGGCATTATAGTGACAATATATGCTTAATTAATTCAACCAGGCAAAAAATAACAGGTTTGGAAAAAGTAACCTGTTTGATAAATCTTCCTGAGAGGTAAGAATCAATACGAGAAGTCAGTGATATACTATATATCACTCTACTGAAATTGTAAGCTCCTTAGCTAGTCAGTAACATCACACATGTATTATTTATCAAACCAGCAATAAGCATCTATGTACTACTCTGCTTTTTGTTTCTCACAAATTATCATATTTGCCACGACTGACAAAGGATGAATTCTGATTTTCACATCTGTCGTCTTATTAGCCTTACTGGGCATACTGTTAGGGAAAAAGGCAGTCTTTGCTGAAAAGTCAGGTTGCCTTCCATTTAATGTGATTTTTGACTTGGTGGAGAACACTAAAGGATTTCATATTTAGTAACTATTTATTAGTAAAGATACTTCTCTTTTTAATTTTCATACGTAAAAGGGGTCAAAACACCCTTCCTGGTATTGTTTCCTGTCTTCTAATCACAAATACTGGAGTGGGATATTATAAAATACCAATGGATTTTATCATTCCAAGATGGCTGTTAGGGTCAAAAAGTACTCAACATTAAGTATAGCATTAAGCTGTATTATTCTCTGACAGTTTATTCCAACAGCCTCAGGCTGCCTAAGTATTACTCGTTCATCAGTTGAGGCACTTTATGAATAATAGAACTAAAAAGTAATAGGCCCAATATAATTCTATTTGTCTGAAGATATTATTCTTAAAGCACATGGTTATGCTTAATAAGCAGTTTAATATAGAAGTCACTAGCTTATGTTTTGAAGTCAATTTGACTATGAAGCCTGGCACTTCCCCGCAGTAGCCATGTGACCTTGCATAGGTGAACTAACTACTTCTTCCTTGCTTCCCACACCTGTGAAATGAGGATAATAATGGTACTTACCCCATTGGATTCTTGTAAGGAATAAATAAGTAACACATGTAACATGCTTAGAAATGTGCCTGGAAAGTTGTGAATGCTCAGTTATATTTTAGCTATGACTATTTTTAATATGGAGGCTAAGGTTAGAGTAATTTGAGTTAGAAGAAAAGGCTAAGTATCTAATAGTATGTCATACACACATAACTGAGGAAAGATTACCAGTGAGTCCAGTCTTAGTTCATTCTCTCTCTTTCCTTCTTTCTCTCTCTTTTTCTCTCCCTCTCTCCCTCTCTGCCTCTCTGTCTCTCTTTCTTTCTTTTTTTTTTCTCTCTCTCTTTTCTAGTCATTCACACACACATAAAGCCATTCACATTCTAGGATTTGATGCAGGTTCTAAAATGCATTTTCAGTCCTTTTGGAAACATTTTCAAGTCATTAGTGCCTGAATGTTACTAATCACTTTAAAATAAGAAATTTGGTAATTCTGTTTTATATGTTCTTGCATCCATACTTTACATTACACACCTCTTTGTAGAATCAACTCAAGCCTGAAAGACTGAAAGTCACCCATAAGACAATAAAGATTTTCAACTGACCACTATAATAGGGGAAATTCTTGTATACAGTCATTTTTCACAGATATACAGATACTGAGATAAATAATTTGAAAAAAAAAATTAATATTTACCTCTTCAGCAGAGTAACTACCAGAGAAATTTGAATAGCTTCCAAAATCTGTTCAATACCATTAAACACTTTATTTTTAAATGGGAAAAATATAATAAATGGCTTTATTTAAAAAAGAAATTAGTAGCATCAATTGCATGACCCACTTGATAGTATCTGGTTAGACAAAACTTCAGATACGAAATTTGAATGTAAGAAGTCCATGTTAGAGATCATTTAATGAATAATTTGTATATATATATATATATATATATATATATATATATATATATATTCTCATGTAGAAATGAGAACAGGTTTCATATTTAACTTTATCAGTTAATAGAGTTTAATATGAATATTGTGGAGCTTTCAGTACATTTTTAAATCACTATTCATATGTCTTAATTTGAGGTTTAGTTGTAAAATAATTCTTTTAAGCATTGAAACTGTTATGACAAGGAAAATAGCACATATATTTTACAATAGATATTAAATATATTAGTTTCTCAGTCAATCTTCCCACCCCTTTACAGAATTTTGCAAAACAAAAAATTACTTCTTTCCTGAAGTGTATTTTTATAAGAAATATATGGGAGAAAATGACATTTGTCTGTGTAGAGGTTATTTTTCTTCTTTTTAAGCCTAGGCAATCATTTCTTCTTTCCTGTTGTTATTTAAGAAAAAAAAGTCAGTTTTAATATCAAAAAATTTTATTTTTTCTAATTTATCAGATTTGGAATACATGATTTAGATGAATAAAATTTAATAAATAAGTTTATAAACATTGTGTAAATAAGATTTCCAGGAGTTTATGAAAGCTACTTGAGAAAGCAATTTTAAGGAATCAGTTATTTTTATGGAAAATGAAGATTTTTATCCTTTCAGTTAAATGAAACTAAAACTTTTCATTGATATCTTTGTTTTATCATAATTTTTAAAATCAGAAACTGCTTGTAGCATTCAAATTCAGGTTTCAAATACTAGAAGGTTTACAGTAATGAAACTGCATTTTGTTTAAAGTCCTATGTAATTATACTACGTAGACCTTCAAATATCATCTTTCATGAGATAATCAGAATTAGTGTATTCTTTACTGTGACTGTAGAAAATCTAATCTATTTTATTTGTTCTTATCTCTGTAGGTGCATATCTTTTGCCATATTTAATACTGCTTCTGGTAATAGGTATTCCCCTTTTTTTCCTGGAACTTTCTGTGGGCCAAAGAATTCGGCGAGGAAGTATTGGCGTATGGAATTACATAAGCCCGAAACTGGGTGGGATTGGATTTGCAAGTTGTATAGTAAGTTTCTTGGTTTGATATATGCCATATAATTTTTACAGGGTTTGTAATTACATAGGTTGCATTTAAATGGAAATTTTGAGGGTGTATTTTTACTCTACTCTAATCATGTTTAAAAAAAAATACGACTGGATCTTGCTTGCACCAATATACAAAACAAGCTGTAAATATTAATATAGTTCAATCTTGTTAATGCATGTTCTTAAGACTTGTGAGAAACATCTTTTTAGAAAATATCATGTGTTTCAATGACAATAAAAGGAGGAGGATTTTTAAAATGTTAAATGGGGTATTAAACGTATCATCTCATTGTTACAACAGAAGGGGCATTCGAAGTTTAATGTAATCATGTTTTCATTTTTGCAGGTGTGCTTTTTTGTGGCTCTCTACTACAATGTCATCATTGGCTGGAGCTTGTTTTATTTTTCTCAGTCTTTTCAACAACCTCTACCTTGGGATCAGTGTCCGTTGGTGAAAAATGCTTCACATACTTGTAAGATGTGGACAAATGTAGTGTTTTTTATTTAATCATTCTAAAGTTAGTTAAGCCATGAGCTTTCAAGAGTTTTAAAAAATAATGTGGAGAAATCTTTCAAAATTATTATCATAACAATCTTTCCTCACTTCGGAGATTGGCATTTTCAGAAGGATAGATCTTTGGCACCCTCTAATTTTATTAGCTCTTCCCATGTTATTATTTTTTTATTTAAGTATAGTTGATATACAATATTATATATTAGGTATATTAGTTTCAGGTGTATAATATAGTGATTCAACATTTTTATGACTTACAATGTGATCACCCCATTAATTCTAGTAACCATCTGTCACTGTGCAAACTTGTCACAATATTATTGACTATACTCCCCTTCCCAAGTTACTTTGTTGTGCTCCATGACATTAGGGTGAAATACTATAAGACTTCAATTGTTAATTTTGACAGTCTTTTATGTTGTATACCTTTCTTGATGCCTTACATTTTCATTAAAATAAAACAAAGGACAAAAAGAAGAATTTGGATTCAAGTAATTGTTTTTATGTCATGGATCTATTTTTTCATAGTTTTCCTATCATTTATTTTTATATCCTAGAATATAAATAAAGAAAATTCCCTATAGTAGTGATGTCTTGTAAATACAGAATGCAACCCCCTGATGTAGTCTAAAATGTTCTAGTAGCCACCTTTTAAAAAAGTAAAAAGAAACAGGTGAACTATTTTATTTAATCCAATATATCCAAAATATTAACATTTTAACATATAATTAATGTAAAATTTGTTAATATAATAATTTGCATTATTGTTCTCATGCCAAGTCTCTAAAATCCCCTTTGTATTTTATTTTACATTTACAGCACATGTCACTTTGGACTAGCTCCATTCCCAAAGCCGCATATGGTCAGCAGCTAGCATATTTGACAGCTCTGTCTCAAGAAGATAATTCTGGGGATGAAACGGACAGCATTTGATATGTTTTAACTATTTTGATAAAAAAGCTCACATATTCCTATTTAGAAATGTGTAATAAGAAATATCAAAGTGAATACATGTCTGTTGATATTTCACATTTTTGCAGTTGAGTTTTTGTGAATTTCAGTGCTTCTGCAAAATAGTAATACTTTTCTAGGAAATGCTAAGAATTGATTTACAGACTTACTGGAATAAAAGAATAATCTCATTACCCTTTATAGTTTGAAATGATTGTGTTACCTTCCTTTCTGCAGTTGTAGAGCCAGAATGTGAAAAAAGTTCTGCCACCACCTATTACTGGTACAGAGAAGCACTGAATATTTCCAGTTCCATTTCTGAAAGTGGAGGCTTAAACTGGAAGATGACCGTCTGCTTGCTGGCTGCCTGGGTCATGGTTTGCTTGGCTATGATCAAAGGCATTCAGTCTTCTGGAAAAGTTAGTATGTTAGAGCCTCTCCTGATTCTGCTAATCACCATTCCTGGGTACTGTGTCCCCCTCAAGCTCTGCCATAAATCCCTGTGGGCAAATTGCCAGTAGCACTTTATTCTGGGTAGTTAATTACAGATTGGTAAGAAAGGGTGTTGTTGTTTTGTTAAAAAAACAAAACAGCATTTTAATCAAGAAAAGGAGATAAATATATATGTTTTATAGTGAAATCTAAAGCTATTTATAATCTTTTCTTATTTCATCAAGATCTTTGAAATTTTTTGTCAATACCTAAAAAATCCTTTTTTTTAAAGCTATTTATTCAGTTGACCCTAATGTGTAGTTCTCTAATGTGACTTACTTAATACACCTTAAGCATTTAACATTTTGAGTGTTGTTTTTCTCCATGTTACATTGAATATAAAATTGTATTTTTCCTTCTTAGGAAGCTATGCTAGAGTCTTATCATTGAATCCAGAGCGTTGTCTTTAAGACCTGAAATACTTGTTGAATTAATAAATGGAAATTGAAATCAGTCTGATAATATAATTAGTACATAATTTTTAAAATACTGCAGAAGAAAGATGAACTTATTTTGGTGGGAATGTATGCAGAAAGGAAAACTTAACTTTCTCTAAATTCTCTCAATGTGCAATATTTTGTAGTATTTACTATGTGTCAGAAACCGATAGACATGCAAAGATGAATAGGCTACAATTCTGTTCTCATGGACCCCATACAGATAATTATAGCAGAATAAGTACAGTCATAGAGGCAAATAAGCGTGTTATAGCAAAGAGGTAGCCACTGAAATTAACCTGGATTTGGGGGAGGTTTTCAGAGAGGAGGTAACTTTTGGGCTAGACTTGGTGTTTGAGGAAGAGTTCACCAGAAATTCAGAGAAAGAACATGGAAAACAGCTGTACAAAGCCCAAAGATGTCTGAGCACCCCTTTGTGACTTTTACATACAACCTGTGGAGCTCTTGGGAAATGAAACGTGAAATGTAAGTTGACTGCAGATATTAAAGGGTATGTGGATGCTGGTAAAATGACTGGCTGTTCCCTAACAAACAGTGTGGAATATTTGAGGATTTTTAGCAGCCCATTGACACCATCAGATCTTTAATTTAGAAAGATCATTCTGGGAGTAGTGTGGATGATGGATTTGAGACATGAAGGGAAGAGCTGACAAGGGAGAAGCTGCCGACAAGGTGACCAGGAAACTAGTATAATAGTGAAAAGCGACATCACTGAGGATGGAAAAAAAAAAAGGACAGATGTGAGATTTCTGTGGTAGAATCAATAGGATTAGTTGATCAATTGGTTATGGGACATGGAGAAGAGGGACATATTAAGGGTGTGATTAGCCTGGCCAAATAAAAGTACAGGAAGAGTCATTTATTCCCTTAGTCTCTAATTTGAAGTTATATGAAAAGCATGCTGAGTGTAAGTCATATTTATTGGAAAAATCATAGTCCATTTAGATTATTTTAGTGTGTAGCCTTCATTTTCACTTTTAAAATAAATGGAATTAATGGAAATCATATAAGTCACCTATTAAGCAGCAAATTTGAGTTCTTTTTTTTTTAAAGTAGCTATTTTGCAAAAATGAGTCATTGCTTCGACTAGCCTCAAAATTTGTGAAGAATAATAAAAGGGATATCTTTAATTCAAGTTAGATCAAGGTTACTTTAATAGATACACAGTAGACAAACCCCTTTAAAGAAAGCTTGAAAGCAGGTAAGAAGAATAAAAAAAGGACTCCATTTGGAGGCATTTTGATAAAAGAAATGTATGTAAATGAAAGTATGTAAGGAATTAAACCAATTTGAAATGATTGAAAAATTATACTTTATTGTAACTAAATTAAAATATATTTTAATTAAAATATTGATTTTTAATTATATTGATATTTTATTCATGATATTTTTTCTTAGAGTGTCTTACAAGTGTTTAAATATGATTATAAAGTAAATGGAACTGTAGAAGTGCAAATTATGATACTTTTTTTGTCTGTAGTAATTATTAGATTTAATATCTCCTACCTGCCCTAACCCATCCTCTGCTATGGCAGTTTTTTCTTCATTCTTACCACCCTTCCTCCATTCCTTCACTCTACAGATACATATTATATACCTACAGTGTGCCAGCAACTATGTTACATGTTTGTGATATGGTAGTGAACAGGAGAGAAGAGACCCCTGCTCTCTCAGAATTTATATTCCAATAGGGGAGACTGGAAATTAAGAAGGAAACACATAGTAAACAATTTTGACAGTGCTAAACACTATCAAAAAAACTCAAACAGTATAATATCATGGAGGGTTCATGGAGAATAGTGGAGGCCAGATGGAAAATAATGAATGGAAAAAACATAGCCTTATTTTTGTTGGTGTAGGAAGATTTGCTGGAGAAGATAAAGATGAGATGCAAATACAGAGAAGAGAGTCCTGTGCAAATGAGGGAGACAAGTGCAGGCTGAGGGCACTGCCCTTGTCTGGCCCTGAAGCCAGAGAGCTTGTCTACCAACAGCAAGGGTTTGCGGGGCAAGAGCTCAGCTGGGGGAAGAGTGGCGGGGCAGGCAGGTGGGGCTCTGGTGTAAGGCTTTGTGGGTCAAAGAAAGAAATTGGAATTTTATTCCAACTGAATGCATAATCCTTGAAGTGTGCTCATCGGGAATGAGCTAACTCAAGTTATCTTTGGGTAGCCTGGAAACCAGTTAGGAGAATAATGCAAATAGTGCAGGACTACTTCTGGACATTGGACTTTAGTCACTGGATGGATGGTGGGGCCATTTACTGAGATGGATGGGGACAGCTATGGGGCAAACTTCAGAAGGTCCCTTCTGGACATGAAAAGTTTTAGAGGTCTATTTCATTTCCACATGAAGATGTCAAGGGAGCAGTAAATGTCTGGCTGGGCAGTTCTTTTTCTGTAATAAGTATTTGCCTAACTTCAATGGTGAAACTACTGAAGCAGACAGTCAAACCTTTTCCATGGTTACTTGTTGAAGTTCTGTGGGTGGGAGACATAATAAGGACCACTCTCTACTCCAGAAGATTTATAGAATCATAATAGACCTTTGGTGACTGGAAGAAAATAAATAACTTGTTTTTCTACCTAAAACTGTAAAAGTAGGAATGTGTTAGGGAGTTAGTGCCCATTTACTTCTCTTAAATCTCGCTTGTTTTATGCGCTATAAGGAATCAATACTGTTCAAGTTATACCACACCCAGGGACTACATTAAAGAATGAAATTTTTAATTTTTTTGGTATATCTTAAATAAGATCTTAAATAAATAATATTAAATCAAGAATTATAAGCCATTTTAATAAGATGGCTTATATAATAATAGTGTTATTAAGCATGATATAAAAACAGTAAATGCCAAGTATGGTACAGAAGACATAATCCTAACTGTAAAAAAGGATGTGGTAATTGATGTGTCTCACCTATTTTTATTCTTTCTTTGCAGATCATGTATTTTAGTTCTCTGTTCCCCTATGTGGTACTTATATGCTTTTTAATCAGAGCACTCTTTTTAAGTGGTTCAGTTGATGGCATCCGTCACATGTTTACCCCTAAGGTATGGACTGTATTTCTATTTAAGGCTTATGATCATGAAAGCATTATGTGTTGTTAAAATGTTCCCACAGTTCAATTCAAGGGGTGATTGTTCTAATGTATGTACACTAGACTTTTAAAGACATTATAGCTTTAATGTCTTAGATAAATCAGAGCTTTTATATATCTATAATTATATCCATCTATCCTCAATTTTAAATATCCCATTTTAGTTCTAGAGTAAGACTATCACTATTTAAACTTTAAAAGTCCCTCTTTTATATTAAATTGGTTTACGATTTTTGCTTTTAAATTTTAGAACTTTTTAGTCTTTACTCTTCTTCCTCCTCTATTCCAGTGTTTCTTAACTTTTGGTGTCATTGACCCCTTTGGAAAAATAAAAACAAAACAAAACAAAAAAACAAAAAACAAAAAAAAACGATAATAGGATTTTGTTCCCAGGAAAAAAAAAAGAACATATTAATTTGCTTAGTATTTCAGGAGATTGACAGATTACCTAAAATTCAAGGACCCAGGTTAAAATCCCTAATGTACTCTAAATCATATCTCAGAGAAAAATCAATGTTTTCTCATTTTGTTTTATTTTGAGATTTTGTACCTCCTAGAATATTTACATGGTGAGTTTGGAAAGTTCTATAACTTTAATAAATTCATATACATTTCAGGAAATTCTCATTAGGCTTCATAAAGGACTCAGCATTTAAACTCTGTCATTCAACTTAGAACTGAACTCAACACTGGGTACATTGAACCTGATTAATCAGCTGTGTGGGCTTGTTATACTGATTTGACAGGAAACAAAACCAAGTTTTAAGGGTATATGTGTTTGGTTATTCACTGAACTGAAGTTGTATCTCACTATCAGTCTGCTACCACTATCATAGGTAGACACTGAATTATAAAGATACAATTTCAAAATTAGTTCAGAAATTGGAAGTTATCTGAAGAATGACTGTGCTGTGAAAGTCCAGCAGAAGGTATTGTAGTAGCTTCCCAAGCATTTTTTTGTCACTTCTGGCAGCTGCCTTAATACTGTGTCAAAGAAGCTGTGTTCTTTGGATACCTGGGTCTGACGTGGTGTTTATCCTCTAGAGGCAAAAAATGTTTACATTGGTATCTGGTTTTCTTGAGTAGTTCAAAAGTGCTGTTTAACATTTAGTGTTGCTGAAGCGCCTCTGTGAATAACTAGTAAAGATTCATAAATTTCAGCTGTATTATCATTTAGATCAGCTTCAAGTGACCATAATTAGTGACCAAAATTATTTATATTTGTAATATTGAAAAAATATAGTTTTCAAAGTTTAAAACAACTAGCTTTGGTGTAGATTTCTGGCATATCACCTTTTTTAAGTTGGCCATTGCTTGAGACATAATTCTAAATAATTGATTTAAATTGATATTTTAGGGCCGGCCGAGTGGCGTGGTGGTTAAGCGCTGGCTTGGGAAGCCAGTGGCCCCGGTTCGGTCCCACGTAAGAGGGCCAGTGACACTACCCTCACAATAAATAAATAAATAAATAAATAAATAAATAAATTGATATTTTAGAATTTAAGTCCTTTGATATGATGCTTTTACATGAGCCCCATATTTAAAACTGCAGCATTATTAACATTTTAAATAAGAACTAGGGATCGCTATTAAAATATGGTTAATTCTTCAGTTCACTTTTCATTGAGTGTAGATCAGATTCTGTATTAGGTCACTGTAAAATATGATGGTTAATGTAATAACAATAAGAAGTTGTTAATTACTTTTAATTTACCTTGTTTATATAAGGGGGAAAGTGCCTAAACACACAAAATATTCCCCAAACTGTAAATGGAAATTTGATTCCTGAGTTGAAAGTACAGCAATCTGAATGTCTTTAGAAAATGGGTGCTTTCTGCCATCTTGTGGGCAAAGTAGAGATAGACAGTTGATTGTAGTATTTGAGTAGATTAGCATTGACCATAGATTAGTAAGGTAGCAATGGTGAATAGAGGATAGGTTTATCTCAGTTAATTGTACATAAATTATAAATATAATTATTATGTTTCATGAAAATATTGTATACATTTAAATAATACTAACTAGAATTAATTGGACATTGAATCCTAATATTTGAGAGGACATGGATTTTGTAATGTACCTGTGTTCATATTTCAGCTCTACCCCAGAACTGCATAACCTCAGGCAGGTTACTTAACCTTCCTAAGATTTAGATAGTCATAGCAACAATTTCATGGCTCATTGAGAAGATTAAATGAGATAACCCATGTAAAGGGCTTATCAATGGGCCTGCCACTCTAGCTCATATCAGCAGTTTTTGAGCACATAGAGAGTGTGGTAGGCAACGTGATAAACAGTACATCTTGTTACTCAAGTCTTTCAATTGAGGAAGCTGAAACTCAGAGAGGACTGGCCACTTAATTTAGGCTGCTATTTTTAGATTGTTAAATGGCAGAATCGGGATCTGAAACTGTCTGTGGAACTCATATTCTTACCTATGTGTTTGACATTGCTCCCAGTAAAGGCAATTTCAACACAATGGTAAAAAAAAAAAAAAATTTTAAATAGAATGCAATAAAATAAATAAATAAAATAAAATACCAATTGAAACATACTGTTACTGAAATCAAACTTAACTGTTTATTGGGGTCCATGTCAGATATAGCTAATATGAATTGTTCCATTTAAAAGGTTTGATTATTTTCTAAGAAGTAAAGCAGTATTACTTGAAAGGTATGTTCAGCACACATTCAGAACGTTAGAAATTTGGATCTGAAAAGGTCTTGGAGATGATATAGTTGCATTTTCTCCAATTTTCAAAGGAAGGCTTTCAGGAAAGCTTTTTTTGAATGAATGAATAATACATGAATGATACAGAGGGGGAGTGGGGTGCCAAATTGGGGGAGGGGGTTGTCACTTTGAGGGGTAAAAAGTATAACTATTGCATTGTGTTGTTCACCTGAAACTAATTTTAAAAAAAAGTTTATTTCACAATAAAAGAATTAAATAATAATAATAATAATACATGAATGGATAATATATATGTGGATATGCAATGCACAAAAAATTCAGTGCTTCCAGGCTTATAATTATTATTTGCTTTGACTATTAGACTTCCACCAAAAAATGTAAAATTTAGGGTATTTGTTAAGTAATTATTTAACTTTTAATGATAATCGATATGTTTTGCTTTAGAAAGAAAACAAAGACACACATAGGAAATAACTAAAGATAGTTCATTTCTCTTTTAAATTGTCCTCTGATGGTTTGTCTTAAAGATACTTAAAAATTCCCATATAAGTAGAAAATGTCCATATAAATAAAATCTCCATCTACTGTAAAAGCTCGATAGTCTATAGTCTATAGTATTCTTATTCATATGCTTTGTTTCATTTTTAAATGGAAAAAATATTTCTACTTAAGATCAAATTATCTCCCTGATTTAGGTGCATAAGTAGTATGATATATTTAAACCATACAAGTAATTCCATGTAGATTATTCTGAACTATTATTTTGCAGCTGACTTCTATCATGGTTGCTTTCAAACAGCTTGAAATCATGCTGGAGCCCAAGGTCTGGAGAGAAGCTGCTACTCAGGTGTTCTTTGCCTTAGGTCTGGGATTTGGTGGCGTCATTGCCTTTTCAAGCTACAACAAGAGAGACAACAACTGCCACTTCGATGCCGTCCTGGTGTCCTTCATCAATTTTTTCACCTCTGTCCTGGCAACATTGGTGGTGTTTGCAGTTCTGGGCTTCAAAGCGAATGTCATAAATGAGAAATGCATTGCAGAGTATGGATATTAATTTCCTTTGGCTTTTGATGGTATAACTATATAAAAAAAATATACCCCCAAAACCCTTAAGTCTTCATTAATGTGTTGTTCTATTTTTCAGAAATTTGAAAATGATCGTAACATTTTTGAAAATGGGCAACATTAGTCAGGATATTATTCCCCATCACATCAACTTCTCAGCTGTTACTACAGAGGATTATCATTTAGTTTATGACATCATTCAAAAAGTGAAAGAAGAAGAGTTTCCTGCTCTTCATCTCAATTCCTGTCAAATTGAAGATGAGCTAAACAAAGTTAGTAGGCGATGTTTAAGCAATACAATTATTATCATTCAGTTAAAATATGCATTCTGTATAAGATTTTTTTTTTTTTTAAGGAAAATGACCTTTCAAATGCTTGTGGAAGGCTGTGCTGGTTCAAAATTCACATTCTTTATTTCAGAGAACATACTTTCTTAAGCCATAAATGTTTGCTTTATTAAAAAAAACCAACAATTTAATTAAGACACAGTAATTTAAACTATGACTATAAATTAAGTGGTTTTCATCATAGAAAATGAAATTGTCCTATACCTTTCCTGGTATAATATTTAATACAAAATTTGAATTATGACTATCATTTTTATATTGCATGATCGTTTTGACACATGAATGATATTTGGCCACTTTAAAAATTGTGTTCCACAAGTTATGATTAAGTTATTTTTCTTAGTAACTGTCATACACTTTAATAACACAAGATAGATGAACATTAATAAATATTCTTTAAGTGGTTGTCACCCTCTTGCTGTGTTGCCAGAAATGAAAATATAATGGAGAAATTGGCCATTAATCACTTTAAGATAGCTAACTATACTGAGACTAAACATAAAGCATCATGTGCAGGAAATTATGGATGAAACCATCATTACTATAAAAACTTTGAATTATGTGAGGAAAGAATTTTGGTACTAAGTTGCCCTTCAGCATTTTTTTTTTTAATTCTGGTCCATCTATTGTCTTTATGAGATAATCCCATCAATTTGAAGCTTGTTTAAAGGCACAATTTCTTAAGAGACTACATGACATCCGTATATTTATTTCCAGTTACTCCTAGGCATCAACTCAGAATTTCCCTCTCCTTTGATATATATATATGATATCATATATACACAATCACAAAACATTGCTCTGTATTAATGTGTTGTTGTGCATATTCACAGGCCGTTCAGGGAACTGGTTTGGCTTTCATCGCCTTTACAGAAGCGATGACACATTTCCCCGCATCCCCCTTCTGGTCGGTGATGTTCTTCCTCATGCTGGTAAATCTAGGGCTTGGCAGCATGTTTGGAACAATTGAAGGGATCATCACGCCCATTGTGGACACTTTCAAAGTGAGGAAAGAAATCCTTACCAGTGAGTTTTTATACATTTGACTTTTTGTTGAATTGAGCTAGGCTACTTTACTCTTGGTGAAGGATCAGAAATGGAAATGGAAAGTGTTCTATGTTGGGTTTCATTAATGTCTATTAATATGCATTGTTATTATTTGTCATATTATTTATACATTTAAATAATATGCAAATGTAGATGTAATATAGATTGTATTACTTATTAATCATTATTTATTATATCATTCTTTATTAATAGGTAATATTATTATCATGAATTATGGACACTAGAATAAAGTCATAGAATGTTCACGTATAATTTTGTATACAAGTCACACAATTATAATGAGGTAGTTCAGATCCATTACTCCTTTTCCAAAGCGGACGTAGCTGAAATTGATAAACCTAAATTTACTTCTCATGTAAAATAGCTATTGTGGTTTACTAGTAGTTAATGTCTGTGGGTAGGAAAGAAAATAAAACAATTCATCATTACTGATGGTTGTTAATAAGTCCCATCTGCAGGCATTCATTAAAGTGCCAGTTTTGTACTGCATGAGTCTTGCACCTTAAGGATGTACATAAAGTATATAAATTATAGCAGAAATACAGAGATATAAGCAAACATTTCTTCAAAAATAATAGTACTGATAATTAAAATCAATTTGGATAGATAAGATTTGTACCATGTACTACACTGTTAGATAGCACCATGGAGACTTTGCATATTATAAGAATTAAGAAAAAGAAACAAAGGTCATCTAACTATGTGATGGAACTGTAAATGAAATAGATGGGAGTTGAATTTGAAAGTGGAAGAGGCTTCTCAGAGGCCCTGGATAGCTTTAGTAAGCATGTGTAAATAAAGATAAAGGGAACCATAAGAAAGCCAGCCAGACCAGAGTGCAGGAACAGTGTTGGTAAGTGAGGCAAAAATAAATTGGAAAAAAAAAGGTAGGTGATCTCAAATGCTGGGCAGTGGTGCACAAGCTCCCCAAGGCTGTTTTTAGCTCTGAAAGATTTAGTCATAATTTATGTGTAAATAATTCTCAAATATATAACTTTATCACTTATTGCTCTGCTATGTGTGTGTGTGTGTGTGTGTGTGTGTGTGTGTGTGTGTGTGTAAAACAATTTCAGCAGTTTGTTAAATATTTATACTAAATATCCTCAACTCAGCTGAACATATTAATAAATGAGAAACTTCACCTTCTCCCAAAAGGCAGTCTCTACTTTGTAGTTTCTATTTCATTTAAGGCTCTCAATATCCTGCTAATGTACAGGCTAAATGACAGTCATCTTTGCTGCTTTCCTCATCTTTGCCCCATATCCAAACCCTCTTGAGGTAACAGGACTTACAAAATTAAAGGCAAAAACAACAGTGTAAAGGGAAAAACACATAAGGTAGTGTTAGCGGACTCCCACCGGAGGGCCTATTTGGCTAGAGCAAAGAGAAATGTATTCTCTTTCCCCATTACCTGTCTTTTGGGTTCATGCTTATACTTCAAGTTATACTTTACTCAGATGAAATGTCCCTCCCGTTACCTTTGTCAGATGTGTTTTTGTCTTTTCTGATAGTACATTATCTTTTCCTCTCACATCTCCCCTGAAACTCTTATTGTCTGTACCACCTAGAATACGCTTCCTTCAAATCTACCTTATACTATGTGTGATTAGGAGAGAGAAAGTGACACAGGCTATGGTTTAAGTTCAAGCTCTGCTCTTTCCATCCTGAGACTTTAAGTACAATACATTGTGACAAGCACTACAATATTTCAATATGTATACACTCCAAGTACAGTACATATTGCTTTTCCTTTTCTACATTATGTTTATATATAATATTTATTTATGTAACTCATACCACTGGCATAGTGCATAGGCGATGGCAGTGATGGCTTAATTTAGCCCCTACTTATTGAGATTGTTAGGGAAACACCATCTTTGAGCCCAGGGATGTCTGTTTTCTGTCCTCCTGAACTACCTTTACCTGCTTTACTTCTTTCACTTTTATTCACCTTTACTAAAAGTTGGTTGAAAAGTAGAATACATTCGGGGGTTTTTTTGTTTGTTTGTTTGGGTATTTTTTTGTTTTTTTTGTTTTTTGAGGGCTTCTCTATTAACATGCATGAGAAAATAAAGGGTCTAACAAAACTATGGGAACATTATATGGATTCCAGCAATCTCTCTAAGTTTTTATATTAATGGTCAGAAGTTTCTGCATATGTGGGACCCGAACCGGGGCTGCTGGCTTCCCAAGCCAGCGCTTAACCACCACGCCACTCGGCCAGCCCACTCTGCATCTTTCTTAGATCCTACTGCAGAAACTCCTTTTAAATGGTTCTTCTTAGTTACTTGGATGATCAGGTTGTCCCAACTAATCTGTTCCAGGAATATCAAGATATAGATTTGTGTTGGTGCTCTGGTAAAGTTTGATCAGATTTTTTTTTCCAGTTATGCTTTAAAAACAACCATATTTCAATCAAATATAAAAATATATGTTATTGCAATCATTATGTGTTTTATTAATCTCATTATTAATTAAAAATGCAAGATGGCTTCTAAAACTACAAAACATTGTTAAAAGAAGAAATGACCTCTGAACAATTTGCTGCCTGACAAGGTCACTTTTGCTATTAATAAAGACAAAAGGGCATGAAGATATATACTTTCAAAATCTCAGTTTTGCCTCATTTATTATTTGTGGTTTCTAAGTAATTTTCCACAGACTCAGGGAAATGAGGTGAGTTACTGTCTTACAATGAATTTATATTATATCTGGGGCTAACTCCAATAACTAACTCCCAATATGTGATATTCCACAGTATTAGGAAAGCTATTGCCTAATTATTTAACAAGTTATAAAAACTAATAACAAAACTATTGTTTGAATATAATAATTCTTAATGAAGTTTGAAAGACTTAATTCTGAATAAGGGCTTAATTTTTCATTTATTCCTTTTGTCCAGTTATCTGTTGTCTTCTGGCATTTTGTATTGGCCTGATATTTGTGCAACACTCTGGAAATTACTTTGTTACAATGTTTGATGATTATTCTGCTACGCTGCCTCTGCTAATTGTAGTCATTTTGGAGAATATTGCTGTATCCTTTGTCTATGGCGTAGATAAGTAAGTATGCATTCATTTTTTCATCTCTATTTTGAAAACACTAATTGTCAATATCGATTTCATTTAGAAGAAGAGGGAAATGACTAGAGGGAAAAATACTAGCAAATCAAATCTTTTACAGTTCTTTTTATTCAGCAATTTCAATAAAGCATGTGCCTCTATTAGGTAACTAGATAGAATCGTGTATATGGTAATATAGTGTAGGATTTGAGCTTTGATTTAATTCTGGTTATCAAATAGTAGCTTCCAAGATCTAGTGAGTATTGGCTATGTTTTAGAATCTTGTTGTTTTGAGTTTTTATTGTCATCTGCATTTCACAGATGAGAAAACTGAGGCTTAGTGAGACACTGAGTGACTTGCTCATCACACCTGGACAGAGGCAGACCTGGGATTCACAGCCATTTTGCTTAACTCTAAAACCTATGCTCCTAATTACTTTCCTAACCTCTTTTATGAGAGGGATTTTATTTTATTATGCTACATAATGCCTTATATAGCAGGTCAGTTTTGGGAAATGATATATCCTGCTCTGAAATATGTATGGCATTTACTTTACATAAACTTCATAATTATATGGAGTTATTACCTGAATTTACTAGATGCCTAAACCTCTGAAGAGTATACCTACTTTATGTGAAAAGTGTATATACTTGGTGTGAAATGAAGCATTATAGAGTAATCACAGAAGAAAAACGTCTCTGGAGGCCTGCTTCAATATTTTTTAAAGCTGTTATCTCTGGTTAACAATCATGGACTAAGGCAATAAGATCATCAAGCTTATTCGAGTTCTGTTTAAAGTAGAAATAGGCGTGTTGAATGAAGATCAGAGTCCTCTTAAAACAACACAAAGACCATTGTTGGTATTGACAGAACTTTGTGACAAAGCTTAGAGAAAGTTTTTATCACTGTTAAAAACTCCAAACAAAGAAACTTACATTTTATAATCATACACTAGATAGCAGTAGTAGTAATAGCTATCTGATATGTATTAATTCTTAACCCTCATAAAAATACTCTGTGGTAACTAATTGCATTTATATCAAAGATAGAAACTTGGCCCTGCTTGTACAGGAGGACTCAGAATGTTAGTTGTAGAGCTAGGACTTTAATTTAGACCATAATTTCAAAACCAGTTATCTCTACATGCTACTAATCTACCTCCAACTTCTAACCTGCACCGTGTTGGAATTTGATATTGTTTTGGGCTGGTCTGTATATCAATAAGATCATAATTTAGATTTCTGTTTAGACAGTTTGTATAATGAGCATAGTAAAGAATATGTCTCTTAATAGAGTTCCTAAATAATAATACTTATAACAACAGGAGGAATAATACTAATAATAGATACATGTATTAAATTCCTACTTATATATGGGATAGTGTGCCCTGCACAATTGTCTATGAGCCTAACAATAACCCTTCAAGACAGCTATTGTCTTTTTTTGAAAATGCCAAATATGAAGCTCAGAGAGACTAAGCTATACATTATTATGCATTACTGAGCTATACATTAGATGACAGAGGTCCGTTGGTCTCCAAAGCTCATAGAAGCAGGTTTAGAATTCCCATGTCTAAAATGCTCTCATTTAATTACATTCCCCTCTTTTATGTTTCTGTAGCAACCTTGTAGTCTTCTTGTTTATACCTTCAACAGTTTCATGAGCTCAGTTCTTCTCTATGTTCTCTGTCACTTGTACCTGTGTTTCCAGAAATGGGGTTGTGAGAAAGAAGGCAAGCAAAACCTAAACTTTTGAGACAGCAAATTCAAATGCAGAAAAAACTATGTATTGAAACATTGCAACTTAGGGATTAGGGAGAAATATGAATGAAAGAAAATGAGAAGTTTCCTGTGAAGCTGTAAGCAATGGCAGCTTAGTTCTTGTATCCCCCCAAATCTCATTTTTAAAAAAGAAAGAATGACTAGAATAGCAAAACCAAATACCCATGGGCATTAGCAAGAAGACATTCCCATGAACCCTCAAATACGCCAGGGAAGGGACAAACCACTGACAGGCACAAGACCTGTGCGGGAGACGGCAGAGGATATGCAGCGGGGCTCTGACAGCTCCCAAATCATCCCCAAATTCTTCCTGAAAAGAATGGCAGGCTAATCTGAAGACAGTGACCTCAAGCAGGAGAAATTTTTTAGGATTCTTGCCCTCACTTGATGGAATGCAGAAGGATCAAAATGCAATGAGATCATCAGTGCTAGAACAACCTGGTCTCTAAAAACTCTTGAAACTAAGAAACCATATTTCTCTTTTCAAGATAAAGCTCTGTACTAAGAGAAAGTGAGGGGAGCAAAACCTCAAATGAGCAGGAGAGAAACAGTAGGGGAAATGGAAAAAGGAAGCCCAGGTAAATATGAGGAGGATTGCAGAGATGGTACAATTGAGAAATTATGAGGCCAATCTTTGATTACTTTGCAGAAACAGGAAGTGCAAGTGCCCTCCCCTGTCTCCTAAAAATGCAGGAAAATGTATTTTATTTAAATGTGGTCAAACCTTAAGAACAATTATTAAAATGAGAGAGAGAGAGAGAAAGGAGCAGAATATGCCTGCAACTCAAGCAAAATAAATGGAAAACGAACAATATTTCAAAATGAGTTGAAATAGATTTTAAAAAATGATAGAAGCATAAAGTAACAGCATATATCAGCTACTTAAAAATCAACAAATGTGATAATTAGAGAAAGGAAGATTTAAAAACAGAGGTGGTAGAACTTCGGAAATAATTTTGAATAAAAGAAAAATAGTTCATCTTCTTTATCTAGTCATCTATTGAGGGACACTTTGGTTGTTTCCATGTCTTGTGGGGGTATCATAAATAAAACTGCAGTGACCATCGGTGCGCATAATGGAATGCTATCCTGCCATAAGAAAAGGTCAAATAGTGTCATTTGCGACAACATAGGTGGATCTTGAGATTATTATATTAAATGAAATGTCAGGCAGAAAAAGTCAAGACCCATATGATTTCACTGATATATGGGATATAAAACTAAAAACAACAAAGGAACAAGACAAACAAACAAAAACTCATAGACACAGAAAATAGTTTGGCGGTTACCAGAGGGTAAGGGGGGAGGGGGGTTGAGGGTAACCGGGATCAAATACATGGTGATGGAAGGAAAACTGACTCTGGGTGGTGAACACGCAATGTGATATAAAGATGATGTATTACATAATCGTACATCTGAAAACCTATGTAACTTTACTAACAATTGTCACCCAATAAACTTTAATTAAAGAAAAGAAAAGAAAAACAGTTCAGAAATGAAAATCAAATTAAAAGGAACAAAAAGCACAACGGCTGTTTCCACAAGAATTAAAAGCTATAAAGGAGGAATACTTTTAAAACCAAGAAGAAATAATGGAGGATTTCAGAAAAGGAATAGAAACAGGAGTTAAGCAAAGGTGATTCTCCATGTGTATAATTAGAGTTTCTTAACCCAGTTGTCAGAACAAATACTGAAAACTATAATTCAGGAAACTCCCCTGAAATATGTGACAACTTGAATGTTGAGAGGGCACACAATATGCTTGGAATAATAGACATAATAGCCAACACCAGGACATAGTTTAAGATATTACTTCAAGACAGAGAAAAAAAAAATAGGGTATCCAGGCAAAAACAATAGAAACGAAGAAAAAATATTTGTAAGAGAAAAATGTGATAGTCAAACATTTGCAACAATATTATGTAGACATACTTACAATTCTCAAGGAAAGAAAAACAAACCAAAAACCTAAGCCACAGATTTTAAATCCAGACAAAATGATATTCAAGTATAATGACAATAACAAACACAAGCATGCAAGAAATTTGGGAATATAGTCATTATGATCCCTCTTTGAAGAATCTTCTAGAGAATTAGCTTTCGACTACCCCAAAATCTACAGAAATATCACTACAGGACTGGTGAGTAGACAGTAAATATTCGTCTATAGATAAATGTTAAGGGAGGTAAACTAGCGTGTAATAACTATGTGCTCTGACAGTGTTAACATCGTACACCTAAAAAGGAGTTTTATTTCATATAAGTAATACCTCAATAACCTCACTTAAAGTCTGATTAATATTAGATCCAAGTACTAATTTATAGGAACTAGGAGGATCAGGTTCACTAATGAAGCGACGCTATGAGGATGCAATCAACAAAAGCCAGACTCTGGCAAACTATAGTACAGACTCCCCTGCTGATTCAGCACAAAACTGGAAGAAACAAAAAAGATTTGTAGAAGGAACCTAGAGATGTGATTTCACTCATATGTGGGATATAAAGCTGAAAGCAACAAACAAGCAAGCAAAAACTCATAGACACAGACAATAGTTTAGTGGTTACCAAGGGGAAGGGGGAAGGGGGATGGTAGAAAAGCATAAAAGAGGTCAAATATATGGTGATGGAAGGAGAACTGACTCCGGGTGGTGAACATACAATGCAATATATAGATTATGTATTATAGAAATGTATACTTGAAACCTATATAATTTTATTAACCAATGTCACCCCAATAAATTTAGTTAAAATAAAAGAATGGACTTGAGAAACACATCAATCAGCTGCAGTGAACTAACCTTTCAATTCAAACAAACAGACTATATAAAGAAAGGAGAGTTCAGATAATATAAACATGGATTGGATATTGGATGATATTAATTATTGCTAAATAAAGACGAGACAAAGAATTTTTAATGTATTGCAAATACTGTGCTCATAGAAAAGAAAGTCATCAGCAGAAAGAAGCTTTTCAGCAAGGGCTTTCATTAAATGAAAATTACAGTATGTAATTAACTGGTTCCATTTTACCTTATATGTGTTCTTAATTTTTAAGTCATCTTCCAATAAGACTTTTGATTTAGTGTAAAAGGTCATGGGGTATCATGTTTAAACTCCTGTCGAACCATTGATATAATGCACATTTTTAAGGGATTGCATAAATTTGAGAAATACTTACTTTCTTTTTATTTAGATTTGTGGAAGACCTAAGAGATATGCTGGGCTTTGCTCCCAACAGATATTACTACTATATGTGGAAATATGTTTCTCCTCTGATGCTATTATCACTGCTAATAGCTAGTGTTGTGAATATGGGGTTAAATCCCCCTGGCTATAATGCATGGATTGAAGATAAGGTAAAATACAAAATAACAATTTGGAGAAATATATACATAAAATGCCATTTTAGAAGTTTCTGTCTTATGCTTTCTTTACTGCATATTTTGTTGTTTAATGAATGGTATTTCTTTTATGCAAGGATGTTGAGATTTATATTTGTTTGGTCACAAACATGTATGATTATTTTGTACATTGTAGTTTTTTTAATACATGAGAAACAATAACTTGGTTTACATTAGTAGCTTTATTTATTTCACTATAGATGATCCAATAATTATTGGGCCTTTAACTAGAAAACATGTTACTCAAACCACATATATGAATGTATTTTTGCTACATGAATGTATTAAGTCGTATCCCAGATACTGTATAACAAGGAAAATATGCATCAGCCATGTAAACATAATTGAAGTAACTGTTGAAGTAAAATTTTGTTTTAACTATTTTATATTAGAAATTATTTCCATTCTGTTTCTCAAGCTGTATTATCCATATAATAATGCAATCATAAATCATATATTAGCTGTTACAAAATTAGAGTACTTACTTTTCAGAGATAACTCTGACCTTTATATATTCCATGGTCAATAATTCTATGTAATATTGACTAAATTCATGACTGGGGCATAAACAAGTCTGTTATCCCGTACCCAAACCCTCTGGCCCAGATGTGCCTCAAAATGTAGATTTTAGGACTTTAGAAAGTAATATGGCATACATAACAGGTATCTGTTACTACCCCAAAACGTAATGATTGAAAGCAATGCTGATTTATTATTTCTTGGGTACTATGGATGAGCTGGGTGATTTTTCTCTTGGCCTTGCCTGAGCTAACTCACAAGGTTGATTAAACTTGGAGAACCGGTGTGGCTCTCTGATTTTTTATTCTTAACTTCTTCTGAGCAATATGGAATCAGGGCAGCATTCTAGGAAACAGAGCCTTTAAAGCAGAACTTTGAAAGTTGCTGAATGTCATTACCACAGCATTCTAATGGGCAAAGCATGTCTCAAGACTAGCCCAGGGTCTTTGCTTACAAGCCTGAGACAAATATATTTTGCATGTACTTCAGGAGAAAATAGATCATTAATAAATATCTATTTTTTTGGTTTTCACAGGCTTCTGAGGAATTTCTGAGCTATCCAACCTGGGGAATGGTCGTCTGTGTCTCTCTGGTTGTCCTAGCAATACTCCCTGTCCCGATTGTCTTTGTCATTCGTCGCTGCAACCTTATAGATGATAGCTCTGGTAACTTAGCCTCTGTGACTTATAAAAGAGGAAGGGTCCTGAAGGATCCTGTAAACTTAGAGGGAGATGATGCAAGCCTCATTCATGGAAAGATACCAAGCGAGATGTCATCTCCAAATTTTGGTAAAAATATTTATCGGAAACAGAGTGGATCACCAAGTCTTGATACTGCTCCCAATGGACGATATGGAATAGGGTATTTGATGGCAGATATGCCAGATATGCCAGAATCTGACTTGTAGCTAGGGGGCGAGGGGAAATCAGTGGGTTTTATTTGGTTCACTTTTATCAATGAACATTGGCTCAACGAAGAGAAGCATTAGGCTTCACTTATCAGAGGGCGATCTCAGGTTATCCATGGCTGTGATCTTTAACCCTAACAGTGTATGTCAATCAGCTAGAGTATTCCTTTGGGTTTGTCAGTTTACATTTGCACAGAAAGAGCTGCAGACAAAGCTTACAATGACTGAGGTTCAAGGTCGTCAGAATTTTTTAAAATACTATTGGTGTTTTTTCAAGTATTTCTATCTCTAAAAAAAAAAACAGGTGTTACCTCAGTTTCTAATAATTCCTGGATGTAATACTGTTGGCAATTCAAAAATGGTATACTTTAAAATGAGTAAGTTTGCCTTCAGGGTAACTTCCAGTATTACAATGAACAGTTCTGTGAGTTGGTGCCTCTCAACACATTTTCATGATTATATTGTGTAGATAGACTGTACTTATTTTGGTAGCATTGATACCTTCTTAGGCAATTAGTTGAATAAAACTGCGAAATATTTTCTTATGTCATGGCTGTATAGAGCAGTAGTATCAAAGAATAAGAAGGCGCTAATGTTGGGATGAAAGGTTAGAGTCCGAGATGAGTGGGGATCATGTGTGTGATGGCTGTATATTTTCTGTAAAATATATGTGTGAAAATAATCTAAGAATGAATCACTCAGCACTCTCAAGAATTATGCAGATTCTGCATTTTTCTCTGCCGTGTGCCTAAAAACCTCCTTGATATTTATTGTGGATTTAAGATTACTCATAGTATATTTATATAATATACTTGCAATGTATATAGGTGTATATTAGTACTCCAAATGCTGATTTGAAAACTTGAAGCAAGATGGCATTTTATTTCATATCTTTCTCTTTTGCTTCTGTTTTATGCAAATATAAATCCTTTTTTAAGTGATTGTTAAAATTGTATGGCATTACATTTTAAGCTATGAATAAAGTAAAAAATGATATTTGTTTTCCACATTGATTTTTCTTGTATCACCTTAACTAGATTTGCTTGCATTTCAGTCAGCATGTAGGCGTTTATAGTAATTAATTATCACATTCCAAGTGGGATTAATAGATTGATTAATAGAGTTACCATCACTGTAGAGACAAAGACAACGTGAAATATTTTGGTTAAATTATATTTTAATATAGCCTCACAATTCTTAAAAAAATACTTCTAGTCTCCCAGGAAACTACATGTGCAGTTGACAGCTTGCTGGGTCAGCATTGTCTCTGAACTATAAAAAATTATGATGATATTGTGAAACTGTTGTATATATGAAATGAGATGAGGCGGAAGAACTTCACTGAGTACCATCTCATTAAAAGGCTTTATTTTTAACTGCCCTACCACTATATCAGTTAGTTTTTAAGTGTACAGCTTTAAACTAATGATGGACAAAGCAGCAAAATAGAGGAGGTATGGCACACACCATATCCGTTGATTTATTTTGGCCAAGTATTTTTGGTCCACTATAGACATAAGAGTATATTAACAGACTACATTACAGTTTTTAAAATATAATTCCACTGGTGACTGAAACTTTTTGTGTTTTTTGTTTTATTTTTATATATCCCCAATATATTTTGCATCTCTTTAAAACATTTGATAATTTTTTATATTTTAAAAACATTTTATAGATCGGCAATATATGCACATTATACAAAACTCAAAAAATACAACAATTCAGTGAAAGGTAAATTTCCCTTCCAAAATTTCTCCTAGCCACCCATTTCCCATCCTTGAAGGCAACCCCCATTACTGGTTTCTCTGTATCCTTCAAGAGATGCTCTGTGTATACAGATTACATAAATGACAGCATTCAGTTTTCCTTCTTCTGAATTGTACTTATTTCAATGAATAATTTATTTTGGACAGTGTTTCACACGAAGGCGCATAGATCTGCTTCACTATTTCAGAAGTTGAGGTAATATAAATTTTGTTTATTTTTGTGTTGAAGAAATATTTTTTTCATAAACTACTCCAATATTCAAAAATTTGTGTCAAATATTTTACCGCTAGCATTATCTTATCATGATAATACATTCTCCAACAGTACCATTTTTCTTTGCTCCTTCTCTTTCCATGAAAGGTCTTGATCACAGTTTGGATACCTGCCTTCAACTAGGGAATAGGTCCCCACCTTTCTTTTTTTTATATATATATATTTTTTATTATTTTATTTATTTATTTTTAATTAGCTTCAGGGTACAACACAGTGCAATAGTTATACTTTATACCCCTCAAAGTGACAACCCTCCTCCCCCATTCAGCCACCCCACTCCTCCTCCCATATCATATATATCTATTACACTTCCTCTGACTCCCTTCCACATTATAATCCGCATCCTGTGACTATCTATATATTCAATTACAGTTGGTATACAATATTATACAACCTCAGCTTCAGGTGTACAGTGCAGTGATCAAGCCTCTACTCCATCCATGAAGTGGTCTCCCTAACAAGATGTGTGACCATCTGACACCCCACAAAATATTTACATTATGAATTATATTCCCCAAACTGTCTTTCATATCCCTGTGGCAATATGTAGTTGCCTATTTTTGCTGTCTAATCCCTTCCCCTTCTCCCTCATCCCCACCCCCCTCCCAACTAGCAACCCTGTTTTTCCTCCACCTTTCTATTCACAGAGTGATGTGAGGAATGTGGGGATTCTAGTTTTGAAAAGGAAGAGTATCTGAACTGCTTCACTTGGCAGATGAGGAAACTAGGTCATAGAAGTTCAAGTGAAATAAACAAGGTATCTCCTTTCTGTTTCCTTCTTTTAGTCAGTTCATCAGCTCTTCACTTATTCATTTGCTCATCCTTTCTTTCAGCATCTATTCACCAAGAATCTACCCTATTTATATGAGTAAGCCAATGCACCATTGTAAGTAGAGTATAAATGATTCATTCTTTCTCCATTTTGTCCCCATCCTCAGGGAGACCTCTTACCTGCCCTTTCCAGATAGTGTAGTATTTAATCATCGAATGGTAGTGTGAAGTATCCTTCTCCATACTCTTAAAATTTGAGGCTACCTGTTTTTGTATTATTTTCAACTTCTTCTGGTTGAAGACTTGGTCTAAACTTTCACCTAGATGTAACATAGCCAAGTATTGTGTCTCTTCAAATGGAAGGCAGGCTGGGGAGTGTGACAGGAAGGCTGATAGAGCATTCAGAGTGAAATTAAAGGAGGGGGGAGAAAATAAACTCACTAGTAGGTATTACAGTCATAATGAGGGAGTCTAGTATATTGGTGCAATTAATTCTTAGGATGCAATCTCATGAAAGTATATTTGCATCACCATGTGTCTGTGTGTATGTGCATTTTTTTATTCATAGAATCTTCAAATGGATTCATGATCCCAGAAAGTTTAAGATCAGGACGTAGTGCTTCTTAACTATAACTATGCCCTTTTTAAAAACATATTTTCAGCCTACTGAATCTGAATCCTGTTGGGATTGGATACAGGACATGAATATATTTTTTCAAACTTATTCTAAATGTGCATTTTTAGTTAAGTACTACAGTATAAAGATGAAAAGAAGTATAAGTAATATATGAATCCTAATTGTCATCAATCAAAGAGAATGAAAATGAAGGTATAATACTATAACTGATAACTGGGATGAAAATAATTTGGTGGCTAGAAGCTGGAATTTGTAATAAAAAAATTCTTTAAAAGTAAAATATTTTTTTCCTTTTGATTTTGTTCTGGTCACTGTATTTCCTGAACACACTCCCAAAAGAGATTCATATTTATGTTGATTGAATATGAATAAAAGCAATAGCAATTACATGGATTTTTCCATAAATTTTCATTGTAAATTTTTGAGCCATAAAGTTTTGACAAAAATGGAAAAACCATAAAACTCTAGAAAACTATTGGAAATATTAAAGATAACACTTTCCATAAGCTATCCATTACTGAGCACAGCATATTTTTACCTTCATAACTTAGGACTGAAGTAAAATGTTCCATATGTTATTTTGCTCCAAATGACTGACTCTAAAATTGGCTGATCTAGTTACCCTGACATGCGTTCCCATCTAAAACATTGCCTTAAGAGTGCCTATCATGTGGAGGTATAAAGAGAAAATGGACTGGGACATCACCTTGTCCAAAATTCAATGTCTTTTAGATGTGACTATTGTTTTAACACACCACAATGATTCCTTGGCACCACCGTCAACACACACACATACATGTACTACCACCACAAACAACAAAAACAAAACAACCTGATTTATATGAACATTCAAAAATGTGCCATGTGGTGCCTATGCAATACCATATGTGGTGCCATGTAAATAAAAGGAACCATGTCCTGTAGATCAATGGTGATATCCTGGCTACTATTCGTTTCCCACTGATTACCTTTGCAGGTATTCAGGTGCATGGTAAGGAAGATAAAGGTTCTTTAGAAAAGATTGTCATTTATATTTCTGAGAATACAGTTTTCTCAGGAAAAGCCATTAAAGATTTGCCAAAATATGTAATTTCACTGTCCTTTAAAAGAATGCTTATCCAAATCAGAACATGATACCACAGTGTAAACCTTCAAAAGTGCAAGCATGGTAGCATTGTGGCATTCATTCCATCTGCTCATTACCAGCATTTACCCACATTATTAACAAGGTCCACCAAATTCAGAGATGCAGATGCCTGGCATATATATACTCTTCTAGATTATGCTTTCTTTTTTTGGTCAGGAATATGCTGTTTGTTTCTCTTCATTTTAAGGCTTGCTTTATTTTGAGTATTAAAAGGATCAAAATGGTAAATCTGAAGTCTGTTAAATCAATAACTGATAGAATCAATGAAGATAGCTTTTCTGAGCAAGGGGGGACCTGGATAGCCCAATCTCTTAGTGAAATAAATCAGATATTTATGCATTGTACACTGTGTTAGTACACTTTGGGGTAGAATTATTTCAATTCAGCCTTTTTGTAAACAATTCTGTAAGATATTTAATCACCTCAATGCCTTTTTCTGAGTTTCTGCATAAAGTACGCAATGTCGACATAGAAAACCGAAAACCAATGAGTCGTTCAAAAGAGGAATATCTACTCCCCATTTCTTTAGCCAAGTAGAGTTACTAACAAACTGATTCTAGGACTTTGATTAAGCAGAATAAATCTTTTTACATAATATATACGTAGTTCTCCTAATAAGCAATTTATTACCTATTTTATTTTTACTTTTCAACTCATAGCCATAACTCATAGCCATAAAGCATACAGAGCATTTTCTCATCCAAAACCCTTCACTCCTATTTTTTCCTACCTCTGCATAAAATATTTATATTCAAACTAATCCCAATTCAAACAAGTAAATTAAGCTACCTTCCTGTTGAATTTCACAGATGAATTACAATAGTATAAACAACACACTTTATGTCATCACTTTGTGGTTAATTTAATTTTTGTGTTCTTTTAGAAAATACAGAAGCCCATACCCTAAGCTTGAATTTATCAAAGATTTTGTTTTTCAAACTTCCAACTTGTTCAAATAAGACTGTTAGAATTGGTTTCTCTTTACAGGCAAAGTGAGCAAAACTCCTCTAGAATGGGGATGATGGATAAAAACATCACTTTTTGGGGGGTAGTCTCACCACAAAAGTACACTTTATAATGCATATAGTGATGACAAGCACTAGTTCATATACTTTTCCTTCATTTTGCCATGAATAAATGAAAAAGCATCTGAAATTTCACAAGTAGTTTGTTTCACAGGAATTCAATAGTTGCGTATGTTTAAAGCATAAGCATTTTTGTTTTTATGATCAAGTAATGTCAAGGCCATAAAGGACATTTTTGAAATAGGGAGCAAATATTTTGGGCATTAAATGGTGCTACTTACGAATGAACACAATGATGATTTTTTGACAATAGCCTGACCAGAATTCTAAATCTTTTTTTTTACATCAATGTTCAGGTAATCAGAGAGGAAAGTAATTTATGTATGAATGAATCTGTCTTAATAGGAAAAAAAAGTATTGCCTGTATACTATCATTAACGAAAGACAATACAGTTCTAGTCCATGTGGAGAAAACAGGGATATGTTTCCAGCAAAAAAAAAGCTTGCTTGTGTGCAGTAGATAGAGGAACAGACTGTGGGGCCATGTTTTCCTTTCCCACACTGTGATACTTTCACTGACTGGCCAGCAATGGCAACCCTGTTGCATCTTATTGATTGGCTATCAAAGCTGACTCGGAGCCTTCAGCTCTCCAGGTTTCGGATGCGTCCAGTTGGTTTCACACAAAGGAAATGCTAGAACCTGTCACCTTAGAATGTAGCCAGTGCTAACAGCAACCCCATCTTAAAAAGTACAAGGGAACAAATGGAGGGTTATTACCGAGCATCAGCTAGAAAAGTCTAGAAAAATAGCTCTCACTTGTCATTCCTGTTTTAAGAAGCACAGTATGTTTCAGCTAATATGGATTTGAAAATCTAGAGACTCAGTTACTGAAAATTACAGTCCAAACTTTTGAAACAATGAAACACAATCATTTCAGTTAAGAGCTCTAATATTGAATCCTGGGCAGCTAGGTACATTGAATTCAGCTATTGCATCACTGGTTCTTATTAACAGCGTTTAAGCTGAGTGTTTACAGGTTTTACCTGAGTAGTCCTAAGCTTAAAGTTAACTAGAGTTCTCTCATTCTTTCCTCTCTCCTTGACCACTGTCAGGCAACAGTGTTCTGCTCTTATCCACCCGTTTCTCCTTTATTCACATCCATTAGTCAAGGTGCAAATAACTAATCAAAGTTTTAGGTTTTAGCTTCACCTTGAGAGGGATCTACCATTTGATAGAGAGTACAGCGTTAAACCAGTTTCACCTGTAATCCATAGAGCCCTAGTGCGGGGGGAGGCAGTGGAAAGGGCTTCTACTCCACTGCACGCCCCCCCCCCCCTTTATTCAACTAAAGCAGCTTCACTTTTTTCAGTTTTTAAGTTGGATAACATTGCATTACAAATAAATTCCAATTTTATGACAAGTTACATGTAAATATTATTTGTTTAAATTAAAGTTTATTGGGGTGACAATTGTTAGAAAAGTTACAAATATTCTTATATACATTTTATACACACACAATATCTGAAAATTAAGTTTGCGAACTTGTTACAATAATGTTGCTAACCTTTTTTGATATCAGAGGGATTATTCATTATGAATTTGTACCAACTGGACAAATAGTTAACCAAGTTTACTATTGATATTTGGAAGCGCTGAAAGTCTCCATGAAAAAGTTAGATGAGCTGAACTTTTTGCCAACAATTCATGGCTCTTGCATCACAACAATGCACCAGCTCACACAGCACTGTCTGTGAGAGAGTTTTTAGCCAGTAAACAAATAATTGTTTTGGAACACCCTCCCTACTCACCTGACCTGCCCCCCAGTGACTTCTTTCTTTCCCTGAAGATAAAAGAACTATTGAAATGAAGACAATTTGATGACATTCAGGGCATCAAGGGTAATACGACGATAGCTTTGATGGCCATTTCAGGAAAAGAATTCCAAAATGGCATTGAATGATGGACTAGGGGCTGGCATCAGTACATAGCTTCCCAAGGGGACTGTTTTGAAGGTGACAGTAGTGACGCTCATCAATGAGGTATGTAGCACTTTTTCTAAGATGAGTTTTCAAACTTAATTGTCTGACCTCATATGACACTGTGGTCTTAGATTCAGATTTATTTTTTTCTAAATATGACCTCTACCACTTATTACTGTATAACTCTGGACAATTTGTCAAGCCAATCTAAGCCTCAGTTTCCTTGTATGTAAAGAGGGATTAGTAATAGTATCTACCACTTCTAGTTGTTATGAGAATTAAAGAATATAATGAGGTAAAACTCTCAGCACTGTTGCTGGCCCATATTAAATGGTCATGATAGTCAGGTATCCTCCAAAAGCTGAAGATGATCTTTTGCAAGCTGAAGCTTTCGAAAATCCTTAAAAATCAAACCAGATATACAGAGGGTGCCAAAAAAAGTATACACATTTTAAGAGTGTAAAATACTATATTAATATTGTAGTGCTCAATATATACCGATAACAAAAGATGAGTACAAGTTATGCTTGACTTCTGCAATTACAAGAGGTGCTCAAAGTGGTTACCATCAGCATAATTTTAATACAGTTTCTTTCCTTTCTTAAAATGTGTATACATTTTTTTGCCCCCCCCGTATGTATTTCCCTATTTCTCCTATGAGTAAGACTAGCCTTAAGATGCCAAAACAAGTTGAGCCTCTTGATATATAAATGGCCGAGGCGTTACACACTTTCTTCTGTCCTATTCGAAATACATTTCCTAAGTCCATGCCACATGTAAATTATAGCCAAACTAGAGAAGCCAAATATGTTGCAGAATCCAACTAATGAATGCAGGGCTGAAGATAGAAGATGCAGCCCATTTCTTTCAGGGAAGAAATGGGTATAAAGATGGAAAAGAAGGAATGAGATCTGAGGGACAAGACTTTGTGAACATGAATACCACAATCTCCTTATGTGGGGGTAACAACGGTTTGTTGTACAGTAAATCCCCTACTTGCGAACGAGTTGCATTCTGGGAGAACGTTTGTAAGTCAGATTCGTTCACAAGTCCGACAAAGTGAGTCTTATACACCTTTGACACAAATATACAATGTAACACCAATGGTTGAACGATTCATAAGAATGAGCATCTACCACCTTTTCACCTCTCAATTATTTTCACCTCTCAATTATCACAATCTAATCTCTCAATTATTTTCACTTTTGTTTCCATGGTTATTGCTTTGAACTTCTTAGCAGTCCCCTCCACACCACTACTGCTTTTCTTCTTGCTTTTGGACATCCTGGGCTCTGATTGAGCACTGGACTTGTATACACTATCACACTGTATAGTAAACACACAGCATCACAACCGTGACAATGTCCGGCAGACACATGAGCTGCTTCTGCAATTTGTTTGCATCTACGAGTGTTAGTAATGCGAAGTCCGTTCCGATCTGTGAAAGTTTGTAACTCAAATGTTCGTAAGTTGGGGACTTACTATATAGGCTTAAAGGAACCGGATTAGTGCAGATCCTCCTTGCCCTCGATAAGCATAATGCAGACAAGATGACAGATGTATACATGGAAAGAAGGGTGGAAAATGTATGGTGACAAACTCAGATCCTTTAAATTAAACAAATTTGAAAATCTAGAGAGCATGAGGGGTTGTTGGGGACTGGGCTACAATGTCTAAATTCATTCAAAATGCTTGTTAAAAAATCTAAGAAACACATGTGTTGATGAAATAACACATGACTGGGAGCCAGATTCTGCTAACAAGCTGCCAATTTACAATCACATAAACATACAATATGTCATTTGCTCTTATTACCATAATGGCATCCATACACATACTTGAAAATCAATTACCTGTCCAGGGAGCGTTCCTTCATGCGCTATTATCTCAGCAGGCAAATAAGACATGAGACTTAATTTATGATTTTTTTTGGTACTTAGCCGTATTTATGTAAACATGTAACCATATAGAAAATTCAGAGAGGAAATTATGTAAAAATGTCTTGCAAAATATAATGATGGCCTTTTCTCACAAGTCAACTGCCTATCATTTGGTAAATTCTGGAGAGCTCTGGAGAGCTCCTGATATGAAGTCCTAAAGGCAGGACTAAGAGGGGAGGGTGTGTTTGTTCTCTAGGACTTCCACAGACTGGGTGGCTTAACAAAACTAGAAAACTGTTCTCTCACAGTTCTGGAGACTACTAAGTCTGATATCGAGCCATGCTGTCTCTGAAGGTTCTAGAAGGAAGTCTGTTCCATGACTCTTTTCTTAGTTTTTGTGGTGTTGGGGAATCTTTGGTGTTCCTTGACTTGTAGATGCATACACCAATCTCTGCCTTCAATGTCACACACTGTTCTCTCTTCACATGTGTGCATGTCTTCGCATAAGGACACCACTCTTTTAAATTGGGGCCTACCCTGACCCAATATGACCTTATCTTAACTTCATTTGATCTGCAAAAGCACTATTTCCAAATAAGGTCACAGTCATAGTTGCCAACGATTCTTCACTATGTCTTTTGGAAGGACACAATTCAATCCATAACAGAGGGGCTGAAACTGTGTTCGTTAAAGTTCACCTTCTTTGGTGAAATAATAAATTATAGATTTCACTATTTTCTTTCATTTCTTGAGAAAAATGGAAACAACTGGGACATTTAAAAGTATAATTCTGGTTTAATCATTCTCTTAAGAATCCTTCTAAGGCTCTGCATTTACCTCAAAATGAAGTTCAAATTGCTGAAGACGGTAGACCTGGTTCTTCAAAATAAGTTTCTGTCTTGCCTCTAGCTCATGTCTTGCCTTGCATATTCGACACCCTAGTCATATGCAAGTGCTGTATTTATACTTCCTCTATGTTAAATTTCTTCTAATCCATTTCTTTGTACATACTGTTCTATGTGTCAAGATTGATCTCCATTCCTTCTCTTCCTCTCTATATTTTTGGCTAGAATCAACACATCTTTCAGTTTTCAGTTTAGATGGTATTTTCCTTTGTGGGGTTGTTCACCCTGTTTGTGTGCTCTGATTACCTTTGGATCAGCATTCATCCCACTATATTCAAATGTTCTGTTTTCCACTTTAACTTCCAAAGATCAGATGTTTTCTTTTATTCAGATTGTATCTCCAGGATTTACAAAGGCTCTTGGACTAGATTGGGCTTGAAATTCTTTTGTGTTTTTTTTTTTTTTTTGAAGGAGGAATAGGAGAGAAGGAGGTACTGAAAACGGAAGAATTAGAAGAGAATAAACAAGGTCATATCTAACACCCACACTCATATAAAATAGGATCAAACTAGCCTACGTATTCAATATGTTAAAACATTAAAATAATCTAACTAGAGATGAACTGACCATTTCTGGGCTCCTTTTAGGGATCATAAATATATCAGATATTTTTATGAATTATCTTCATCATAGAGCACCGGTAGAGTTTTGGAATTAAAAACAGGGAACCAGAGCTTGTTCAAATACCAACTCTGCAACTTCATATCAAGTGACTGAGTAATTCATATACTTCTCCATGCTGCCTTTTTCTTTTCTGTGTATTAGGGGTGATAACAGTGCCTAACTTATATGATTGGTGTGAGAATACAGTGGTTTAATATAATTAGAATGCTTTTTACCCAGAACAATGCATATCAAATTGTACTTGTTATATAGGGTCAACTATTACTTCAAAATTTTCTTATTTTATTTAGTTTTTTTCGTATGGATTAACCAGCCATGTTTTAAGCATTAAAATGAGTATTTTGACCCACTCTCAAAATGAAATGCTCAACTATTGTATCTAAGTTTTCAGTTAATGTACTACTGTAATTCTGATACAAATTCAAAGAACACATGTGAGAAACACACTTGTAGAAATTCTATATTGATTAAGTGGAAAAAATTATACAAATAAAAATTGGTAACTATTGTTTTGTAGTCAGGAAATTAACTAACAAAAAGTAAAACCACAAGTGAACAGAACAGAGTATAATCCATTATTTCACATTTTTAAAATTTTACAGTATTTCTCTCTATTTCAAAAGAAATGTGTAAAACCACTGAATGTCATTCATCTATCTTCCATAAGAGGGCAGTAGCACATTTCACTATCAATAGGTTTTCAAGTATTTTCATTTACACTACATCCAAGTAACAGTAATGGTTGATGTTTTGAATGCTGTATTTATGTAAAAATTTTTGTTTTTCTGGCTTAAAGATTTATTTTTTACATCTTTATTATCATGTAACTTCAAAACAAAAAAATATTTTTATTTCTATGTAGCAATAAAACCTGTATAAAATAATTTTAAAACCAATATAATTGATTCTTAAAAACAAAATATAGACAGACAATAATTATAAATCTTGCTTTCCTAAATGAAAGCAACCATCAAGAAAATTAATATAATGTATTGATATATTCCACTAAAAATATATTTTGTAAACATTTCTTTTCTTATTAAAATACAAGTAGTTAAAATATATTAGTCATTTTTCAGCATTGTTTAAACATTTATGGTGTGTGTATTAGTGTGTGTAGAATGCCATGAATCATCTTTGAAAGTAAATAGTACCTCTTTGTAATAGATAGTCCAGCAAAATAAATGTACTCACACTATTTTGTATAATATGTTCACAGACAAGCAATATTTTTCATTGATATAAATATATAATGCTTCTTAAGAAATAATTTTCAGATAATTTAATGACATTTATACAATACAAAATTATGATTTCAGGGATGTATAAATTCTTGAAGAACTTAAATCTGAAGAATGTTACTGCTAATATTAACATGAATTGAACTTGATATCAATAACAATAATACTACCCCAAATATATTTCAGCAACAACTAACATTTTTTGACTAAATGCCTACTACTACATGCCAAGGAAAATTCACGACAAGACCTTTACAGTTCTGATCTTATTTATTCTTCACAACATCTGTATGAGTTAGCTATCTCAATACTATAAACCAGATTTTAGGCTTGGTGATTAAAATCCTTTGCCCATGTTCACATTCCTAGTAAGTGGCAGAATCAGGTCTCTAGGCGCCTGAGATGGTAACCAATTTGCTTGAATAAAGCATCAAAAATTTGACACTTTCTTTTTAAAAATAAGAGATTATAAAAACTAAGTAGTTAATCTTAAGTTTTACTTACGACCAGTGCATCACTGTATAAAAAGAATTCTTTTTAAAGGTTGGTTGCCTTTGAGCTGGGACCCAAGACTGAGATTAACATAATTATAAGACATGATAAGGTTTTTCTTTTTTTCTTCCTTTTTCTCTTTCCTTTTCCCTTTAATAGATATTGAATTTTTATCAATATTGCTGGAAGATTGGTACATACAATGCAGAGAGATGGAGAAAATAAGCAAATAAATTGAGGGTGACAGGAGGCAAGATTCTCACTGTTAAAAATGGACTTTCAAATGTAGAAAGGGGTGATTAGAATTGAAACTATCAATGTGAAATTTTTATTTTAAAATAAATTATAAAGTTTCTCATCAAGTTGGCAGAGTAGGTAATTGCTGTACTTGCATCCTATTGTGATATCAAAATTAAAACTGAACTGCAGAACAATCACCATTGAGAGTCACCTGAAGTTTAGCTAAACAGAAGTCCTATAACTAAGGACATACGGAAGAAGCCATGTGGAAACTGGTGGAGGGGAGGAGATGCTGAATGGGCTGGTCCCCCACCACATGTGCCAGTTATTAATAAAAATTGAGAGGGATATCTTGGCTGTGGAGGTCCAACCTGAGGATCAAGGAGTCCCAGTTCCTCACCAGACTCCTCAGCCTGATGTTCCATTGTTAAGAAGAGAAGTGTTAACAACTTCTGGCTATGAAAATCAGCAGAGAGTGTGGCTGAGTGAGACAGAGGGTGAGTAGAGTCCCAGTTGCCCCTCTTAAAGATACTGCATGTGGATTTACTCACTGACAGAATCACTTGTTCTGAGCTCCAGTACTGGGGTAGTAGCTCGAAAGTTTCCAGAGACATACAGGGAAGAACTGAATTATCTGGATTCAGGATGAGGGCGAGAGGGGCAGCTGTCTCCCAGACAGAAGAACTGGCAGAAGCCATTGTTCCTTTATTGAGACTTTCCATCACCCAGTTTGCATGTGTAGGCAGGAGCCATATCTGAGTCTTCTTCAATCTGGCTGACACCTGTCACTCTGCTCTGGTAATTCCCAGTGGCTTTTCTATACAAACTGTCTGCCTTGGCTCATGCTGTAGACTTTCGTAAAAATCTTTCAAAGTTTCACAAACTCCAAACAAGCAGCATCTGGTCTCGACGTGCTTTGTACCTTGTGCTGAGCAGCCCCAAGCCCAGGAATAATGGCAACTGGCCTTGGTTCATGGCTTCGCCTCTCCCAGGCACCTCCAAGCCAAGCATCAGTGGCAGCCATCTGTAGATTGCCTTGTGGATCATTCCAGGTAGCCCCAGGCACATTTACAGGCTGCAGTTGAACTAGGCATGTGGCAAGACCCCTCCCAAGAAGCCCTAAAGACAGCACACCTAGTGGCAAGCTTTGGACTGAGCTAGAGCAACACCTGGCTACCTCCTTGGATGAAACACCCAAAGGGCAGACTGGGCAGGCACCAGAGCCCTGCTAGAGCAAATCCTGCCCCATAGGGTAATGCCTGCACAACAGCTCTTCCACTGTAGTCACAACCAGTTCTCACTGCCAATCAGTCTGAGGGTCTATCCCTCCAATTCACATGCAAATGGTAACCAAAGCTCAACTACAACTGGAGGGCTCACACAGCCCACACAAGGATCACACCTGGAGCACCCAGCTCAGGTGACAAGGGAGACTATGCTACTGGGCCCCATAGGAGTGTCTGACTACAGAAAGCTACTCTATGAAGAGCAAAGACATAGCAGCCCTACCTAATACATAGAAACAAATACAGAAAGGCAGCCAAAATGGGGGATACAAAGAAACATGTCCCAAATAAAAGAACAGACAAAACTCCAGAAAAAGAACTTAACAAAATCAAAACAAGCAATCTATTAGACACAGAGTTCAAACACTGGTTATATGGGTGATCAATGATCTCAGAGGGAACTTCAACCAACAGATAGGCAACATAAAAATGGAGATAGGAAACATAAAAAAGAACCAGTCAGAAATGAAGAACACAATAATTGAAATGAAAAATACATTGGAGGAAATCCACACTAGATTAAATGAAGCAGAGAGTCAAATTAGAGATTTATAAGATAAGGTAGCAGAAAACACCCAATCAGAACAACAAAAAGAATCCAGAAAAAATAAAGATAGTTTAAGGGCCTCTGAAACAACATCAAGAGTAACAACATTTGTATGATTAGAGGACCAGAAAAAGAGGAGAGAGTAAGGGAATTGAAGACCTATTTGAATAAAAAGGATGGAAAACTTCCTTAACCTGGTAAGGGAAACACACATACAAGTCCAGGATGTGCGGAGAGTTCCAAATAAGATAAAACCAAAGAGGCCCACACGAAGACACATCACAATTAAAATGTTAAAGGTTAAAGACAAAGAGTGAATCTTAAAGGAAGCAAGAGAAAAACAGTTAGTTACCTACAAGGGAGCTCCCATAGGACTGTCAGCTGAGTTTTTCAAGATAAATGTTGCAGGCTAGAAGGGCTTGACACATAATATTCAAAATGATGAAAAGCAAGGACCTACAAACAAGATTACTCTACCAAGAAAAACTATAATTTAGAATTGAAGGACAGATAAAGAGATTCCCAGACAAGGAAAAGCTAAAGGAGTTCACCACCACCAAACCAGTATTACAAGAAATGTTAAAGAGACTTCTTTATGAACAAGAAGAAGAAGAAGAAAAAAAGATTAAAAATATGAATAATAAAATGGCAATGACTATGTATCTATTAACAATTACTTTCAATGTAAATGGTTTAATGCTCTGCTCAAAAAACATAGGAGGTGAAATGGATCATAAAACAAGACCCTTACATATGTTGCGTATAAGAGACCCACTTTAGATTGAAATACACACACAGACTGAAAGTAAAAGGATAGGGAAAAGATATTTAATGAAAATGGGAACAACAACAACAAAAAGCTGGGATAATAATACTTATAGCAGACAAAATAGATTTTCAAAAAGAGGCTATAATGATGTAGAAAAAGCATTTGACAAACTCCAACAGCCGTTTATGTTACAAACCCTTAGCAAAGTGGGAATACAGGGATCATATTGCAACATAATAAAGGCCTTATATGATAATCCTACAGATAACATTATATTCAATGGGGAAAATCAAAAACCATTCCCCTTAAGATAGGAACAAGACAAGGCTGTCCACTTTCTCCTCTTTTATTCAACATAGTTGTGGAAGTTCTAGCCACAGCAATCAGACAACAAAAAGAAATAAAAGGCATCCAAATTGGCAAGGAAGAAGTAAAATTGTCATTCTACACATATGACATGATACTATATAGAGAGAACCCCAAAGACTCCATCAAAAAAACTACTGGAACTGATAGACAAACTCAGTAAGGTATCAGGATATAAAATCAATGTTCAGAAATCAGTTGCATTTGCAAATACCAATAATAAACGAATGAAAGGAGAAATTAAGAAAACTGTCCCACTTACAATTGCTTCAAGAACTATAAAATACCTAGGAATACATTTAACCAAAGAAGTAAAAGATCTGTATTCAAAAATTATAAGACACTGAAGAAAGAAGTAAAAGAAGATACAAATAAATGGAAACACTTACCATGCTCATGGATAGGAAGAATTAATATAGTTAAAATGTACATACTGCCTAAAGCAATATATAGATTCAATGCAATTCCTAACAAACTACCAAGGGCATTTTTCACAGAAATAGAAAATATAATCCTAAAATTTATATGGAACCATAAAAGACCCCGAATAGCCTCGGCAATCCTGAGAAATAAGAACAAAGTCGGGGGGATCACGCTATCAGACATCAAAACATACTACAAGACTACAGTAATTAAAACAGTATGGTACTGGCATAAAAACAGGCACATAGACCAATGGAACAGAACAGGGCGCCCAGAAATAAATCCATGCATATATGGACAGTTAACTATGACAAGGGAAGCAAGAATTTACACTGGGGTAAAGATAGTTTATTTAATAAATGGTGCTGGGAAAATTGGACTGACACATGCAAAAAAATTAAACTGGACCACGTCCTTACGCCATATATAAGAACAAATTCAAAATGGATTAAAGACTTTAATGTAAGACTTGAAATCATAAAACTCCTAGAAGAAAATATAGGGAGTAGATTTGCAGATATTACTCTGAGCAATATTTTTACTGATTCATCCCTGTGGGCAAGGGAAGTAAAAGAAAAAATGAACATATGGGATTACATCAAACCTAAAAGTGTTTTCACAACAAAGGAAACCATCAATAAAACAAAAAGGAAGCCTACTGAATGGAGAATATATTTGTCAATGATATATCTGATAAGGGGTTAATATCCAAAATTTATAAAATACTCATGAAACTCAACACCAAAAAATCAAACAACCCAATTAAAAAATGGGCAGAGGAAATGAAGAGACATTTCTCTAAAGAGGACATACAGATGGCCAACAGGCATATGAAAAAATGTTCAACTTCACTGATCATTAGGGAAATGCAAATAAAAACCACAATGAAATACCACCTCACTCCTGTTAGAATGGCTATCATCAATAAATCAACAAACAACAAGTGTTGGCAAGGCTGTGGGGAAAAGGGAACCCTGCTGCACTGTTGGTAGGATTGCAGATTGGTGCAGCCACTATGGAAGTCAGTATGGAGGTATCTCAAAAAACTGGAAATGGAACTACCTTTTGACCCAGCAATTCCACTCCTACATATTTACCCTGAAAAACCCAAGACACTAATTCAAAAAAATATATGCTCCCTTATGTTCATTGCAGAGCTGTTTACAATAGCCAAGACTTCGAAACAATTGAAATGCCCATCGGTAGACGACTGGATTAAGAAACGGTGGTACATTTACACAATGGAGGATTACACAGCTATAAAGAAGAAAGAAATCATACCATTTGCAATGATATGGATGGACCTAGAGAACATTATGTTAAATGAAATAAGTCAGTCAGAGAAAGACAAATACCATATGATCTCACTTATATGTGGAATCTAAAGGACTGAATAAATGAGCAATGTAAACAGATATAGTCTCAGAGACACAAAGAAAAAACTGATGAGGGCTAGATGGGATGGGGATGGACATGAGAGAGAAGGGGAAGGGACGAGGCAACACAAACTGATAACTGCAATACTACTGCAGAGACAGAAGAGACAGTTTAGGGAACATAATCAATAATGTTGTAAATATTTTTCTTAGGGGATCCGAAGGACTCATGTCTTGTCAGGGAGACCACTTCATGGACGGTGTAGTGGCCTGACCACAGCACTGTACATCTGAAGCCGCTGCTGAATAATATTAGATGTTGACTATAATTTAACACATATATAATCATGGGATGTGGAGTTAGTGTGGGGATGGAGTCAATGGAATTGTAATAGATATGTATGATATTGGGGTTGGGGGTGGGGGTACTCACTTTGCAAGGGGTGAAAAAGATAACTACTGCATTGTTTTGTACATCTGTACCTAATAATAGTAATAATAATAGTAATAAAAAGGCTATAAAAAGAGACAAAGAAAGACCCTGTAATTCCACTTCTGGGTATTTATTTGAAGAAAGATAAATCTCTACTTCAAGGAGAAATGTGCATCCATATATTCATTGCAACATTATTTACAATAGCCAATACATGGAGGCAACCTGGGTGACTATAAATAGATTAATGGATAAAAAAGAGGTGGTACATAGTATATACAATGGAATATTGATCAGCCATAAAAAAGCATGAAATCTTTCCATCTGCAAAAACATAGATGGGCATAGAAGGTACCGTGCTGAGTAGAATGTGTCAGACAAAGAAAGACAAATGCCATGTGATTTCATTTAGATGTGGAATCTAAAGAACAAATTAAATGAACAACAAAACAGAAATAAACTCATAGATACAGAGAATATTTTGAGGGTTGCCAAATGGAAAGGGGAGAGGGAATGAAAAAGAGGAAGGGATTAAGAAGTACAAATTGGTAGTTACAAAATAAGCATGGGGATGTAAACTATAACATAAAAAATATAGTCAATAATATTGTAATAACTATGTATGATGTCAGATGGGTACTAGACTGATTGGGATGATTATTTTGTAAGATATATAAATATCTAATCACTATGTTGTACACTAATATAATATTGTATGTCAACTGTAACTGAAAATAAAAAAATAAAAAAGGAAATTGTAGATAAGTAGGTATAGAAGTTGATATAGACATATGTGTGTCTACTTATGTAGATATATACATATATTTTCCAACTTTCTCCAGTTCCCAACCAATGAGTGATGATGTACATTTGAAATCAGCACAACCAGCACTGAACCAGCACAACCAAAACTTCTTGGTTTTTATAAATGCTATTTTCCAATAAAAAGGAACCAAGGTTTCTGAAGAAGTAGCTGACTCCAAGGCTTGGGCAAGTAAAATACAAGTTGAGCTTGGGACAATTCCTTGGGCTGGGAGCAAGTAAGTGCTAAAAGGATGATGGAAATGTGTCAAAAGTATACAACAACTTTCAAGAGGCTTCCATTGACCAAATATGGAGGGATTTCAGCATCAAACAATAATAGTAATTTTTTAAGTAAAACAAATTCAAAATAAAGAAATAAATATTAAATCTAAGAGATAACAAGTTTTACTTTAGGTAGAATTCCAACTAGTATGTGTAAAAGGAATGCTGAGAGTTGGGAAATCTGCATTTGTCAACTTTCATACTAATAATTTATGCAAGCATCATAAATGGATGCAAAAATTGTGAGGAACAGAATATTTACAGAGTAGCAAAGTATATATCTACCAAATACTTTAAAATTCTTGTTAATAAACATATTAAGTAATTAATTCTACAGTGGAGAAAACTGTCATTACCTTAATGAAACTATGAAGGTTAATATCACCAATAAAATAACAGCCATGGTGTACTTTCTAATACAATGTATTGGGGGGAACACAAATCCGTGTGAAACATTCTAGGAGGTCACTAGCCTGAATTCTTTAAACCCACCAAAGTCATGAAATACAAGAACCTGATGAATTCTTTCATCTTAAAAATGATTAATAGGAGATGTCAATTAAATACATCATAAGATTTTGGATTGTATCTTAGTCTTTTACATCACATATTAAGACAATCAGTGAGATGTGAATGGGGTTTGTGAATTAGATTGGTAATATTTAATGAAAATGTGATCAGTGGTTATTTTCTGATTGTGACGATTTTACTCTGGTTATGAAAGCAAGTGTACTCATCCGGACAAAGGGTATATAGGAGCTCTTAACATTCTCTGGCCACTCTTCTGTAAATTTGAAATTGTTTCAAAATAAAAAAGGTTTAAAAAAGCAAGAGGGAAGAGTTTACTAGGGAGAGAGAATGGCAAATGCATTAATGCTAAAATAGAAAAGGGTGGTAGAGACAGGAGGGCAGGATGGCTGAGCCTAGCGAAGAAAGGGGTGCAGTACGTACCAGGTAAGACTCGAGAGGTGTGCGGGAGTTCTGTCCTACAGGACTTGGCGGGCCAAAAACATTTGGGTTATATCATAAAATAAAAGAAGCCCTGAACGTTTTATGGTGGGTAATTAACATGATGTGATTTGTTGTTTTCAAACCATAAGCTGTGTGCCAAGTGTAAATTGGATTGGTGGTGGTGGTCTGGAGAGGACAAAATGTAGAAGCAGGAGTGAGGAGACAAGTCAGTGGGAAACGACGATTGCTTGGCCCGCGACTGCACTGTGGATGAAAAGGAATAGATATTTGAGATATATTTTGGCGTTACAACCTACAGCTACAGTCTGATGGATTGAATGGAGGAATTAAGAATGACTCTGAGATTCTCTGTACAATCAGGGAGCATGTATATTATACTCTTTTGTATGTCCCAAAGTACATGCATAGCATCGGGTCTTGCATATATGAAATATTCCATGTTATTGTACGTATGTTGTTTGTGATATTTTTTTCTTTTGGAAATAATTATAAGGGTGGCCATAAGTAAAGAATAATGCTTCTATAGTGAATCTTTTCTGAGGAAATTATGCAGGTTTGTACTTTGAAGTATTTTTAAGTGCTAATGTAAGCTATCAATGTGATTACTGCTATTATTCTATCACATTTTAGATAATTTAATATCACTTCCATAGTGGTTCAGAATGCCCACTCCTTAGTTGCTACTTGATGGTTCACAGAATTATAATATTGTAGCATTAACAGTAATAAGAGGTGACTACTAGAATCCTAAAATAATACCATATTTCAGTATTTTCTGCCAAATGTCCATTTGATGCTTCTCTAAAGATCCCGGGGACTAGGAAATATTTACATTAATTTCAAAGACTAATCAACAGATATGGATTTCTTCTGCCTCCTTTTTTGCTTGTTTCTGTTTCATCTGTCTCTATCATGTCTTTTATGAGGAAAGAAGTATGGAATAGAATGGTGTAATATGCAGAGGTCATTCATTCTAGATTAATCTAATACAGGAAATACATTTAATTAATGGATAACTAGAGGCTTTCCAAACCATCGCAAGGGCTGAAAACATGGTGTCAAACATGGCATTTTCAGGAAATGAGGACATGATGTTACACAGGGAAATCGTCACTAGTGACCTCAGCAGCCTGCAGTCCCAGTGCGGGTTACTTTCAGGAGGAGTCCAGAGACCTCAGGAAGCTTCCACTAATGACCTTAAAGGCGTGAACACTGACATGGATAATACCCAGAGGAAATTACAGTGGCTGCAAAAAATAGGTTTCATGTGCTGCTTTCCTGCTGATGCCCACTCACCTGTCTGCAGCTGCCAGGGTACTCCTTCTCTCTTCTCTCCACCTTTCAGCTAGTGAAGGAGTCCGGAAAATGTGGCTTTTAGCTTCCTTCCCCTGCAGTCTTTGGGAATGTTTTGAGGCGCAGGGGTAATACTGAGATCAGCAAATAATATCTATCATAGGTGGATAAGTGCTATTCTTTCCTTGGGCTCATTATCCAAATTAATGGCTTATTTCTCTGCACCTGCCTTTAAAGTCATTTGAAGGTGAATGTTTTATCTTTAGTTAACCAGAATCTTTTAATATCAATATAATAAAAAGCAAAATGAGGAATTTGGAAATATCTTATTTGGATTACTCATATTTTCATCGAGATGACAATGTGAATTTAGTCACTTTATTTGTTCTGCTTTGGTAGACACTTATGGGGAACAAACAATGGAATTTCAAACCCAAAGTCATTAATGTATTTGATAATTTAGTTTGGAAAACAACATTTGGTCTAATGACAATTTAGATAATTAACCTGGTAGATGAGTTTTATTCAGCTGCAAAATATTTATTGAGCACTTAAATTGTCATAAACTCTATTAGGTTTGGGGGACACAAAATTAATAGTTAATTATCTTCATTCATTTCACAGTCTATATGCCCTTTGCTTACTGGAACAATCTCTGCTGGCTGAAGTTCTTTAACTGGTAGTGAATTAAATGTTGGTTCCTGAAGAGTCGGAATCGTGAGTGAAACTGCCTCACTTGTCTATTGCCTGCTTGTTTATTAGTTCATTTATTTGCTTTGCTGTAATTTTCAATTACTTTATGGAAATAAGAGGAGACTCTAGAGTTTCCAGACAGTTTTTCGTTTTCCTGCTGAATAACAAAGATGACAATTTATTCTTGTTGATTAAGACCCATCATCATGGCCAGTGTGCTATCCTCTGCCTCTTGCTTGAATGACGTGAGGAGTGCAACAGGGCCAAATGCAAAATGGCAGATGCTGTTTAAACTTCTGGTATTGTGAAAGCAGTGGTGCTTGGAGCAGACTCCAGGGAACTGATTATATGAGAAATTTCTCAATTCTGCATTCAGTGACATCACGTTGAAAGCTTGAAATCAGCCTTTGGAAATATTTACACTACAGAGATCAGCAAATGCTACAGCATAGGTAGGGTGTGTATCAATTATGGCTTTACGACTGATTACAAAGACAAGTACCAGAGCAGCTATGCACGTTTTCTCTAGAATGGTGTATGTGTATGGCCGGGGGTGGTGGTGCAGATTACCTTGTCCCCCACTCTTATCCTTGTCTTTATTATTTTACTAAGTATTGTCATAAGTAGTTAGCTTTATAAGTTAGTCTTTAGATTACAGAATATTCAGGTGGAATCATGACTGAATACAGGAGTAATTAACAATATCCAGTGATGGATTCTCCAACCAATTTGATTTTGTGTTGCCCTTTGTAGGGAGTAGATAGGAACATCTTTATTTGTAAAAAAAGATAATTGAATACTTTTAGGTGAAAGTATGAAATTGTTGTTGTTATATGGCGTTTTAACATGCATTATAATAAGAGTATATGTATAGGTGATGAGCAGCAGAGGGTTCATCCTGCTGGCCATTAATCAATTCTCTGCTCTGATTCAAGTGGTTTTCCTGACAGTGCTGCTCCAGCAATAGCTCCACATTCTGGAACAGCAGTTAGTTCCAGTTTCCAGCTTTTTCTGTTCTTACATATTTTTCCAGACAGCCTCATTATGTCCCCTCAGAGGTACTAGTTATAGCTGAGCAGAAGTCTGTCCTTAGAGATCTGGGCTCCATCCCTGCAAAACACTGGCTGAGTTCCTGAGGTACCAGCATCAGCCAGGCAGCGTCTATATTCTATCCCAAGGCACAGGTTCCAGTTCTCCTGAGGCCCTCCCCCAGTGGCTGACTCCTTTTCTAAGGAGGAGGACTGAGATCCCCACAGAAGTTCCTCTTCAGGCTTCTAGGTTCTAATCCTCTCAACCTCTTAACCTTTCCCTAACTTCATGATGATATTTAGTAGCTGCTTCTTTCATTTACTATCTTTGTCACATCTTTTTAAAAACCTTTAGAGCCCTCCAAAACCTCTTTAACCAATTATCAATATTAAATTATCACTATTAAAATAACTAGTGTGGTGTTTGTTGTTTTTTTAAACTGCTAATAATACTCAGTATCAATCAACACATCTCTGGGAAAAATATTGGATATACATGGTTACAAATGTTTGTTTATTTCATTCCATCATTCTGCATTGTTATAAAATGGAAGATCAAGTTATTACTTCTACATATTATACATCTTTCTGTTGCACAAGTTTATTTGTGGTCCCAGGTGTCTCACACAGTGATCAAAAAGAATAAGAAAAATATCTGTGATAAAATAAATTGCTCAACATAATTAAGCTTTATAGAATAAAGAAAGAAAATGATTACAGAAGTTAAAAAATTGGAGAAGCAGATGATTAGAGAAACAAGATGAAAAGTAGAAATAGACAAAATGGAGACAAAAAATTAGTCATTTCTAGATTTTTGATTTGGGGGAACAATTCCAAAACTATTATCAAGAACAATATAAAAATAAACATTAAAAATATTTTGTCATGCCACCCCATATGTTAGCACCATCACTTCAAAAGAAAATACATTTTGATACAAATGGAGAAATAACATATCAGAATATGTCAGTCCTTCCCTTGAAAAGATAGTAACTTACTATTCAACATAAACATATGCAGATATACCACAGACATTCCTCAAAGATCATTCTTCCTGGCTATATATAGGAACAAAAGTGGTTATATCTTCAGGTAACTGGATTAGTTGAAAGCAAATTTCTTTAGTGTTCTTTCCCAAGCCTCCCACTTCTAAAATGGACTGCCCCTCATGGCAATTTCTTTGCTGATTACGGTCTAAAATTTCAGGACCATTGCCCGCCCCCCAGGATGATTCTATAATATTTGCAACAGAGATGTGCATAAGCAAAAAGTCAGACTTTACTCTTCTGTATTTTTTTATTCCCCATAGAAGGTTACATGTTTATAACACTTTACTGAGGAATTGAGGGTACCTAGGAAATTTAATCATAGAAGAAAAAAATACTGAAACTGCACACTAAATATGCCTTTTTCCAGAGTTCAATGTGGAAAAGCAGAACTTTTATAGGGTCAATGTCTTAGAGCTGGTTAAAATCAGAGACAGCACCATTTTCTGAGCAAACACACATTGAGTTTTTTACTGTATAATTTTCAAACATAAGGAATGAAGAGATAAAGACACAATAAACTCTTGTGTATTCTATTCACCCAACTTGAATAATTTTAAAGGATTGGTTTATCTATTTTTTTTAAAATACATTCCCTAACTTTCTTTTTTTCTGGGGTATTTTAAAGCAAATATCCGACATCAGATCATTTTAATTTAATTCTTCTAAAATAAGCAAAAGCTACACAGAGGCAGAGACCAATCCACTGTGACTGTTTATTATTTGTTCCCAAAGAGTATTAAGCACATTCAGGTTCAATGCCTACGTGCTTCAGCCTTTTGTCTTAAATAAAACAACTCCTTCTCTTCCTCCTTCTTTTCCAAAGCTATCAACAGTTCTGGGTTTCCCATGGAGGGTTTGCTTACACCCAGGTGACTGTTGGTTGCAAAATAGAGAGGGATTTTGGCTACTTTTTATTACTTCCTCTTGGGCAGGAAAAATGGATTGTGATTAAAGGTCATCATAATTCTATCACCTCATTTGAGATGGGAGTCCACGAACAGGTGCTCCCTCTCTATTTTCTGAAAACATTAAAATTGCAAGGGATCAATACATGTTACTTGCATTATGGTTCATTTATCTTTTGAGAAAGTTCACATAGCCGTTAAGGTCAATTGTAGACAATTAAAAGATCCTCATCACATATATACCCTAAGAGAATAGGGGAATAAATGTCTTTCCTTTGAGGATAATTGTTAGGGAAATTTTCATGCTGTTATAAACTTTATTCACAACTGTGGAGTCCAGTCTGATTCTAGATTCAGTTCTTCCCTTCCATTTATTGAACTCTGAAGGATGCAACAAAATTACCTGAGTAAATATTACAGGTCTAAGTTTTTCTGTTTGAAACAAACTGTGCATAGTGGGTGAAGGAGAGGCTTTTACAGGATTGCTGTGGATGAGATGTGGGAATTATATGTGTTGCTCATGGGTCTGGGTCAGGTTTTGTACACCAATTCTCAGTATCCTCTGAGGCCTCTCCACTAGGATCTATTAAAGTTGTGTGGTCATTAGGGGATAATTCATGCAAAATGTTTACCTGCACATATAACCACACCTGACAAGTAATAATTCAGGTCCAGATTCATATTAAATACTCTGCATACTCTGTAAGATATTTTGCCTTTCTGCAGATACCAAAGTTATATCACTCACACCTGTGCTCTTCCTCTCAACGTCAAAACCATACCCAGAAGGTTATGGGTCAGTAAGAAATAGTGCTGACTGCTGTGGGTTTCCCAAGCATCTGTTCCTTGTGAGTATCTTCTACAAGAAGTCCTTTGAAAGAAAAATAAAATGCCACATTACTTACCTGAGATTGTAAAGAAACAAACTGATGTAAGTAAGTGAGGGTAAGATAAGGATTTATTATTATTATGTTCATAACAATCAGTTCCCCAACGGGTCAAAAATGAGAAAAGAGACAGGGTGGTCTCTCAGATACATATGTACTCCCTATATTATTTGTAGTTCCCCATCTTATCTTGGACCAGAGAAGGCTTCCTCTTAGACTGAGAAATGGATGAAAGATTTACCCCTAGTTTAAAATTAGATGCGTGATGACATGATGAATGTTAATTTCTGAATATGTCTTTAATAAATATTAATTCATGCATTTATAACAATATTTTTCCATCTTTACTGTGATAAAATGACAAGGAAGCTTATTTAAATGATAGCCTTTGGGTCCTCAGAAAATCTGGCTTAATATTTCTGAGATGGACTCAGTGATCAGCATGATTTTTAACTAATATCTTTAAGGATCTGGATACAAAAATCTGTACCATTTACTATGAGAAATATTCTTCTACAGATTGTAAACATATAAAGTAAATTTTAACTTGTAATCAAGAAGAAAAAACAGTGTAGTGAGTATATATTACATTGCACATATGATTTGAATTTATCAACTGCCCCTAGTTCCAGCATTCTGTGACACACCTGGGTAGAAAGAATCTTGCTTTTATTAAATCCACCACACAGTCTTTGGCTTATTCTCCCATCTTACAAAAACTCTTGTCTTGCTTCCTTTTGCCCTTTCTACTCTCACTGAACTACAATTTCTGCATGAGAGGAAAGTAGGGCAGGCTGGCTTCAAGCAACTTTTGCTTTGTTTCTAAGGCAGAGGAGCCCAAAGTCATGACTTGATAAGACAGAATTAACTAAAGTGAAAATATACAGGTTATAAACTCAATAAATTATCTTGCCACCTTAATAAATCTACTGGTTTTAATATCCTTGATCATTACAATAATGTTCATACCATGTACAATTCCCATTTGGTGTATTTTTGAAATATTTTTTTCTAGTTATCAAAGTAATTCATATACATTATAGTAATTTGGATAATACTAAAATATTATGAAAGTAAATGAAACCCTTCATAATCTCAGCAAGCAGAATATAATTTCCATACTTTTTTTATAAAGAGTCCTAAAACCTCTACACCAAAACTTTATTCCTTCTTTTCTTCAGCAGAATCCTGAAATAATCATAGATGGAACAACCGCATAGGAAAGACTAGTGAGAATAAACATGACATAATGGAGTATGGACAATAATAATTGCTGGGATATTTACTTGAGGTTTTCTTCTTGCCTGGAATCATTTGGCTTACCACAGGACGCTTGCATGAGTGCCCAGTTGCACTTAGTGGTCAATATGGTCGATCTCTAAGACAATAAATGGCCTAAAGCAAGTTATATTTAATAGTTTATTTTAAAAACAACAAAAAGATGTATTTATCTAAATCTTCAAGAAGTACCAGCACTCAAAGATAATATTGGTAGATTTTTAGGCGATCGTTACGTATTACCTTTTAAAATTTGTTTGACATTTGCACTTTTTGGCGTAGACTCTACCTAGACTAGCCTCATCCAAATCTGTTAATGAATTAAAAAAAAAATTCCACTTCTGGAACTCTGCTGGATCAAAATCTCCAGGGATTAACTTTTGAATTTTGTATTTTTATTAAATAACATGAGTGGCTCCAGTGGTTGGCCAAGTTTGGGAACTACTAAAACAGGATAAAATGATGTGGGTGTCACTAAGAAGTTGTTTCCTTTTAAAAATAGTTTTCAAAATATTTAAACTTCCTTCCAGAATCTTTTCCCCCAGATGATAGCTTCTTGATTCTAAGTGACCCTAAAATGTGTATTTTTGGTCTTGCAATCACTCCATATTGAAGAAAGATTTAATAATATTATTTAGAGTTGCTAAAAATATGTCATCCTTATTTAATTAGTCTCTTATCTCTCCAATATTCATGCAACTCAAGTAAACAAATATAACTCATAGGTTTCTTTTACCAAGATAATTCAGTAACATTTTTGCCTGAATTAGTCAAACTAATTTAATGCCATATTGAAAACTGTTCATTTTCATTTCTGGGCTCAAGACTGTGAATTAGACTTTCTGGTGGTTTTAGATAAAAAAAATGGCAACTTAGTTTAGCTACAGTGAACAATTTTTTGTAGTCTTAAAAAAAAGGGAGAAATGGGTCTTATGTATGCCAATGAATCAAATTAAGGATATTATGCATTCTGTTTATCCGTTCATGCCTCCTATACCACTGATTATTTGGAAGATGTGGAAGGAGCTAGAAAGAGAATTACTTCAAGAATATGCACTTTCAGATAGAAGATGGGTTATTAAGTGGTTAAAGTTTACATGTTTTTCTGAGAAGCAACCCTAAAGGTTTTTCCTTCTGAATTCACAGAATTATAGTGTGTCTAAAATGAATTATTATATATGAAAAGCTCTCTAAAAAAGTAGAAAAATATATGAATTGTTATTGTTCTTAAGTAATACTTTTACATGCAGTATATATATGTATATACATATATATGTATATACATATATACATATATTGTATATATATATAAGAATATATATATTATTCTTTTATTGTGAAATAAACATTTTTTAAAAATTAGTTTCAGGTGTACAACACAGTGCAATAGTTATACTTTTTACCCCTCAAAGAGAACCCCCCCCAATTCACCATCTCACCCGCCCCCTCCCCATATCATACATATCTATTAAAATTCCCTTGACTCCCTTCCACAGTATACTCCACATCAGGTGATTATCTATATATTCAATTATAGTTGACATACAATATTATACAACATCAGTTTCTGGTGTACAATGCAGTGAACAAGCCTCTACTCCATCCATGAAGTGGTCTCCCTAGCAAGATATGTGACCATCTGACACCCCACAAAATATTTACAACATTATTAATTATATTCCCCAAACTGTCTTTCATATCCCTGTGGCAATAATGTAGTTACCTATTTATTACATGCAGTATATTTCATCTGTCAAAGTTTAAGTCAAATTTGGATTTAGAAAGTGCAGCTAAGTTTTTAAAATTTGTGACAGCTTTTGGATTTTCCTTGTGAAGTAGTTTGCTTACTTTGCTCTCCTAAACCAATTACTCATTTTGTTGACTTGCAGCTGAGTTAATGATCAGACCCCTACCAGCAAGTGATAGTTTTTAGTGTACAGAATTGGGCTAAATATCATTTAACAAATCAGCCTTGCCTTTTTTTTTTTTTCAAATGAAATTTCTCCCATGGCATAAAGCATCGACTCTTGATGGAGAAAAACCTTTAGCTTCAGAATTAGATACTAAATAGGCTAACCAGCTTTCAAGCTGCCTGCCAGTGCATAAAAAGATGTGAATCATTGGGGATGTCTTCCAAGAATTGTCAACCACAGCCAATATTGCAGGTTGCTATTTCTGCAACATATTCACTTTAGATACGATGTTTGAATCAGAATTTTAAGTCTGCTTGGCTATGAACCTAAAGAGAAAAATATTATCTGATATATTTATTTTGTTCCTTGGTGGTGGTTTTGGAATTTATGAGATTACTCTGGTAACTGTGAAAATTATGTGGGCATAATTATATATAGTTTTAAAGTTTATTATTTTTGCTGGATGTCACTGCATTTAACACTATGTATACTGGGAGGTCCCCAAAAATGTATACAAGTGGATACTTTGGTCAACATTAGTCAAGCAGTAGTTGTAATCAGAAGTGTCTGGACCCTGATAGTAACCTCTTTGAGCACCTCTTGTAATTGCAGAAGTCAAATGTGACTTGTATTCATCTTTTGTTATTGGTATATATTAAGTATTACAATTTTAATACAGTTTTCTTTTCTTAGAATGTATATACATTTTTAGCACCCTCTGTGTGTGTGTGTAAATATATATATATATGAAGAAACCCTAAATATTTCCAATTTATTTTTAATTAAAATATTTTATATGATTATAGGCTATTATTTATTCTTGAAAACTTACATGTGGAAAAAAATTCTGAGCCTGTAAGTATAATACTCATGCCTACTCATTAAGAAAGAGAAAGAGGAAAAGTACAAAATGAAAAGAACAGTTACATTGATTGCCAGACCCTGAGAAATATACTTCCTACAAATTTATTTCCTGTATGAATTTGATCAAATTTCATACATGCAGAAGTGCCCACTCATATTTCCACGTTATGAGAAGAGAATATTTCAATTTTCAAGAATGCTTCAGAGAAACATTTTAAAATGTTTCACCAATGAATTAAAAAAATTATGATATTATTATGGTATCAAATTACATGGAATTATCATGATGGATTTCTGGCCACATAAACTATTTTTCAAATTGTTTCCAGGTTATAAAAATACTATGAGAAAGCAGAATAGGTTTACCCAAGTCTCACGAAGACTTTCTGTTAGGGAGATTACTTTATTCTGGTGGTTTACATTTACTTCCATTGAAGAAATGGGTTTGATGTACTTGAGCATATCTATACAGGCTAAATGGAAGAGAATTGAGAATTGAGTCAGGGATCTAGAGAAGTGCACCTCAAACTTGAATGTGCATACAAATCATCTAAAGTGTACCTTAAAACACAGATTCTGATTTCATACTCTTCTGATGAGGCCTGAGCTTCTGCATTTCTCACAAGTTCTCAGATAATGCTCATATTTCTCAGACCACACACTAGGTAGCTGGGATTTAGAGCAGTAGATCCTATACCTGACTGACCATTAAAGTCACCTTAAGGAGATTTTAAATCAAACAAACAGGCCTGGTCCATAACCGAGATCTGAATCCAGGTCTCCTAAGTGGGACATAGATGTGTGTGTAGTTAGAAAGCTCCATTACTGACCCTGAGTCTCAGCAAAGTGGAGGAAGCATTGACTTAACCAGTGGTTTTCTCTGCTGAGAGTGCACGTAGGTATAGGAGTGTGCTGGTGGAAGGTACGTGGATGGGCATTTGGGGTAGAAGATTTGTAGAGGTCAAGAGAGAAAGAGAGTTTCATTCTAAGCAGGTGCACCTCCTGCTGTCAGTTTCTTTCCTCACAAACAGAGAAGCACTGATTTGTGAAGCAAAAATAATTTGACATGGAGTCACAACCTCGTTATTCAGAACTAAACTCAAAGATCTCTGAAATCATCTCCTAATTTTCCTTCCCTCGCTGATGCTGCTCTGGTCATACTACCTTGCCTGCTATTTCTGAAAATCCCTAAGAAACAACTCCCCAAATTTTGCATTTGTAGATTTTTCCTAGGCTCAGAATACGCTTACCCCAAACATTCCATGACAACTCTCATGCCGCTTTCAAGCATTTGATCAATTATTGTCTTCTCAATAAACCTTCCTAAACTCTATTTAAATGACAACTTTCCACTAGCTCTTATTTGCATCATTTTTTCTACAGTATATATCACATTCTACTATATTACTTATTTATTGTGTTCACTGGTCATTTTTGGTTCTCACTCCTCTCCTCCACCATTATTGGAAGGTAATGATGGTATCAATCTTTGTTCACAGATATTGCCAAACTCCAGACTTCCTTTCCTCATCACTCTTCTTTACAATAGCCTAGAATGTTAATTTATTATATATTCCTTAAGTGTTCTCTTTCTCTGTCTCTCTTTACACACACACATATATAAAATTTTTGTTTTTGAGTTTATTATTAGATCATAAATTCTTTAAGGGTAGTGACACTTTTTCAGAGGCATGTACTAAGCAAACATAACACCTCCTATCACAGAGTACATGGGTAATAAATATTTGTTGACTCTTCAAAAATAGTGATGGCAGAAGTTCTAAGATATTTTGGATTCTCTGTATTGCTATACTATAATAAATAATTTGTTTTGCATTTGTCTGGATAGAAAAATATTCTGATGTGGATGGCTGATTTACTGCACTTTTATTCAAGTGGGAAAGAGCAGATAAATCAGTTAGACATTTATTCCCCACATGTATGCTATGATCTTTTCTCTAAGCAAAATTTAGATTATAATTGTGTTCAGTTGATTTGCATGCCGAAAAAGCACCCAGGTATTCAAACTCTTCCTCCCTCACTATCCGTTTTCTTGGCTCCAAAAATGCATACCCATGATTCTCCTAATGAAGAATTGGCACTGCAAAAAGTCTGGTTCAGCCCAAGGCAAATTCACACAGCTGGCTAAAGTAATCACATGGTGGGATTCTATTTTTCTACTTAAATATACTTGTGGTCTACCAAGAGAGAACTCACTATTTCATAATTGTTTACTTTGGATCCAGTGGGGATCTACATTTTCCATTATACAGCACTGTAGCAACCCTGTAGCTGCAGAGGTTGCCCACAGTGACATAGCATCCACGAGGCACCCGATTCCCAGTTTTGCTAAACAGGCTTACAGCTGGTGTCTGGGTGTTCTTTTCTGACATAGGTCACCCAGTTTTGTTGATTTATTTCCGTAGTCTGTGGCTCAGGAGATCATACTCAAAAGATCGAATCTTGTTGTCATTGTTGTCCCCCTTGATTTAGCTACAAACACAAGTAGGTAGAGGAAAGAAAAGAGGCTCCAGTTTCAAACTGCAAATCCATAGTATTATTTTCTCAAATTATAATAATGGTTAAAATCAAAGTAATCAATTCAGAGTCTACAAGACAGAAGCTAATGCAGATTATTTTGGATCTCTTGCTAAACCTCTTGCCTAAAAATTAGTAGTCGTTTTATTCAGTCATTTATTTATTAATTTACTCAAGATTATTTACAAAATTCCATAAGATACACAATGTTGTGCAAGGTATTTAGGGACAAAACGTCAACAATTCTTATGCAAAATATGGAAGAAACAAGGAAGTAAGATGATGAATGTAGTGCTTGTAATAAATTTGAATCCAATTTAACAAATATTTATTAAAGTACTAATTTTGTGTTCAAAATATAGCACCTGCACATGTACAGGGATCAATTATTAGCTGTATACTGTGTGCACATGCATTTGAAAGCTATAAAATTGTTTGGATTTAGAAAAATCCTAGAACATTTAACACACAATGTTGTAAAACCATACTCTATAGTATCATTCTATTTATTTATTTATTTATTTATTTTAGAAAAGGAGCGTAAATAGTGAAAAAAGAGAGGAAAGCTTTAATTTAAAACATGTATGTATTTGGGGCCGGCCGAGTGGCACTGTGGTTAAGAGCTGGCTTAGGAGGCCAGCGGCCCTGGTTCGGATACCACATATGAAAACCAGTGACACTGCCCTCTAAAAAACAAAGGAAAAAAAAAAAGTACGTATTTGGAATTTACTCTTTGCCAGAGTGTGTTAGGATTTTGTGGTGGTTGTGGTAGAGGCAGGATTACAAAAAAAGTTTATAATCCTTATGAAAAGGAAATTCAGTAAATACACCCCACCTCCAGTGTCTCAATTTGCCCACTTTAGCTCACATCCCAAAGGCAGATATGGGAATTATACCCAGCTAGAATTGTGCTGCTAGGTGTTCCGAAACTCTTTTTTAGGCTGACGTGCATTCTGATACATTGTGGGGATGTGTACTTAAGGGTAGCCTGACAAGGATCAGAGCAACATCTCCTGGCCTGCATGGCTTCCCAGTTGTGCCATTATCAGGTGAGATGATGGTTTAGAGAGAAAGAGTAGCTACAGGTAGCTCCTGTGGTCAGCCTGGAGGAGGCACATCAAATGGCCTACGATCTGTATTGTTAGGTTAGCAGGTCAGAATAAATTTGGCCCCTAATTTATGAATAAATTAGATTGATTAAACTAGATAGATAGATGATAGATAGATAGATAGATAGATAGATAGATAGATAGATAGATAGATAGATAGAAGTTAGAAGCCTCATTCACCCTACACTTCCTCAACTTTCTCTCTATTTTTCTGGAATGTAATTTGGGAAACTGAACTGGGGTTCTTTCCCACACCTTTAATATCCTTCAATAGGAATACTCTCTTTTTCTTTCAAAATAGTCCTTGATGGCCCATTAAACAATAGTCTCAGTAATTAACTCCTAGAGAACAGGAAGAGGTCAGTCTTTAAACACTTTCCCATCACTAAGAAATATCGTCAGTGTATTCTAGATGGTGATGGTGTGTTAGGGTGCTTCTCCCAAAGTGAAATTAAAAAGAGTCTTTTAAATATCATCATTACTCCTAAGAGTCAGACAGTAGTTGTAATTTGGGGAACCAGGTTTTTGGCTTTGACTATCATTATGTAGGTCCCCATATGTAGGTCCTCAGACAGGGTTCTAGATAACCTGGAATGTGGGAAAGAGTCCAATACAAATAGTAATTTTATTGTATCCTAATGACTTTTAAATATTTACATCACCAATTTTGCAGAAGCCAAACTCACTTATAATTCCTTGAGACTAGAACCTCCTTCTATTTTATATGTAACCACAAAGGATATTTTGCATAACTTTAATATACACTGAATTTTATAAAAATGTAGTTATTGTATAAGTCAAGGGGAAATTATACACTATTCTGTTTGGGAATTTACCAAGAATAATTCTATTGTAGGAAATGAATACTAACTCCAATGATAATATTTAAGACAATATAGTATACACAGCATGGGTCAGCATCTATGGTTATGAATCCACGTTGTTCTACATATAGGCACAGTCTTCAGACCACTTTGTATATTTAATGTAGACCTGCCTGAGTGCTGGTGTAGGGAAAAAAAGCAGTGCTTTATTATAAGTTGTTTTATTTTTATTTCACGAATGCCAAAATTCTGGTTTTAAATAATTTTTAATTCTGTTAAAACGTGTTATTTTATCTACAAATTTTATGTCAGGAAAGTAATGGAGTATTAAAAATTATAAAAAGGAATTTTTATATATCTGAAAAATTAGAAAACTACAGTACTGATTCAACAAAAATAATTTAAGAAAAAGATTTTATTGGGGAATTGGGGGAGGGGAACAGTGTTGGGGAATTGGGGGAAGGGAACAGTGTTGGGGAATTGGGGGAGGGGACCAGCCAAGTTGTTGTTATTGAATCTTCATTGTGGAGGGCACCAGTCACCATCTGGCTTCCCAGTGGCAGCTGGTGGCCTCTAAGCTCAAGATGCTATGTTACAATCTTAGTTGTGGGTGGGCACAGCCCACCATCAAACAAGCAATCTTGTTGTTACACCCACTGAGCCGTCCTGCCACCTGTTGGCAGCTCAGTGACAGCTCAGCCCAGGCGCAGCATCACTGGCCCATGTGGGAATCGAACCAGTGGCCCTGTTGCTCAGAGCTCGCGCGGTAAGCCAACTCTTAACCAACTGAGCCACTCAGTCGGCCCAACAAAAAGAATTTTTAAAAGTACCATTTTCTTATAAAATCATTTGAAAGTTTACATCCTGCTATACATAAAAACTGATACAGGTAACAATGAGTACTGACAAAATACAATATTTAGCATCATAAAGGAAGAATGAATGACTAGCAGGAGCACAGAGAAAGGAGAACCAGGCCTTGAAGAATGAGTAGAACTAACCTTCATGGCCAGATAGAGGATAAGGAAACAGTGCAGAAAGATCACAAATAATAAGTTCTAGTATAGGATTGATTTAGAAAGAGGTAAATGACTCTAATTTGAGGGGTAAATGAATTCAGTAAATCAAGATTCTTAATTTTTTTGCTTTTAAATTTCTGAATGAACACAGAGCACAAGCTGGAATAACATTTGGAGTTTCTCCTGTGAAATAGAAATGAATAAATGCAGAGAAAAAAGATGGAGAAGAAGTCACTGAAAACAAGTTAGATAATTTCCAACAGGATTAAGGTAAGTGAAAAATTAGTTGTTTTTTTATTGTTTTTAAATTAAGAATATTTTCAGGGCCGGGCGAGTGGCACAGTGGTTAAGTGCTGGCTGGGGAAGCCAGTGGCCCCGGTTCGGGTCCCACATGTGAGGACCAGTGATACTGCCCTTAAAAAAAAAAAGAATATTTTCATAAGTTTACAACATAGAAATAATGAAGCTGTGTTTCAAATAATTGTATATGATCCAAATCCCAGGCCAATTGAATGAGCAGGAGCCAATTGCTGCCTCCTACATTTCTAGTCAGTATCTGCTGAGGTTATGGATAGACTCAAAACATTTCCAAAACCCAGTTTGTCTGGCTTCAATCATCTTGGTGCTCTAGACCATGTACAGATTATGAGACTTAGTCTGCCTGACTCAAACAGAAACCTTCATATTATGGCTGTGTTTGTAAGGCTGGAGTCATTTAGAAGTTGAGAGTACAGAGTTGGTGCCTGTGGTAGGTAGAATAATGCCCCCTTCTCCCTGGAAAGGTGTTGATGTCCTAAACCCTAGAGCCTGTGCATATGTTATGTACATGTCAAAGGAGAAATAAGGTTGCTGATAGAATTCAGGTTGCTAATCAGCTGACTTTAAAATAGGGAGATTTTCCTGGATTGAGATGGATCCAATATAATCATAAGGGTCCTTAGAATTGGAAGAGGAAGGCAGAAGATACAGAGTCAGAAGAAGATGTGGCTACAGAAGAGATCAGATGAGATGTGATGTGGACAACTTGAGACTAATACAGAGCCAGAAAGTATGGGTTCAGATCCCAGCAATGCCCCATGGTAAATAATGGTGTGATTTTGGACAAATTGATAAACTATTTTTTTCCATCCACTTCTCTCTATAAAATAGAGAGCATGATGATTAATACTACTTACCTTGTAGGGTTATTGTAAGGACACAGTGAGTTATTTGAGTGCGTTTCTGTAAATCACTAAGAACTGTGCCTAGCACTCAGTAAGTGCTACCTGAACCGTTACTAGGATTATGCGCTAGTGTTTCCCACCCAGAGGTTTCTGGACTCAAGAGGAACTCTCTGGAGTCGGGGTCCTAGACAGTTCTTCTGGTCTTCCTGGGATGTCTCTAAGAAATGTGTTGCCTCCTCTCTCCCTTATTTTGGGTCCTTGTTTAAATGGCACATTGCCACCGAAGCATGCTTGACTGCCCACTCCCAGCATTTTTAACTCCCTTTTCTTAGAACCACCCCCCCGTAGCATTGATCATTTATCTGCCATACTAATAATGTATTCGTTTTTTTATTAATCTTCTCTGACAGAATGAAGGCAAGGACTTTTTTTCCCCTGCTGTATCCCTAATGCCTAAAATAGTACGTAGTCTAGAGTGAGTACTCAACCAGTATTTTATTTGTAAACTCATGAATAAATACAGTAATTTAATTTGGCTAGTGCTCAAGCTTTTAGATTATCTGCAATGATTTTGAGATTTCAACTCCAATCTGTTTAGCTTCAGATTGCCACAGTGCAGACTTGCTAAACTAAATCACAAAATCCTTCCCTTATACCTATCACTGCTTCTTTGGCTACTGCAGCTGCTATATGCTCTCTTTCCTCTTCATTGAACCTTGTGTTACTTGTGCTTGAATTGACTTGCCTCAAACTGCTCTCTACACCTGCTTTTTAATAAGAAATGCATTACTTTTTGGCTACCTGGTCTCCTAAGATGTCTCAGGTTTTATGTTTTTCCTCCTGTTTTTGTCACCAGTTCCTTAGGGCTCAGTGGCCACACAATAGCCCTTTGGCTTGGGCAGTACTGACTCTACACACACCAGAACATCCATTTTCGTTTCCCAGACTTCCATAGTCTGTTAAAACTGCCTCTTTGACATCAACTCGGCAAGAGACTTTTTACCTCACTTTGATAGTTTTGAGCGGGGGGGAAAAAGAAGTGTCCACATAGAATTCTCCTAGAGATCATTTCTCCCCGAATAAACCACTATTTATATTCTGTTATTTCTTTTAGCATATTGTTTTCAAGATGGAGGAGAATGACCATAAACTTTGGGTCCAATATGTGGGCTAAAAGTCAGGCTCTGACAGGTGTTGGATCAGGCCATTGGAGCTTATCTTTATTGCTGAAGATGTTCTCTTCACCTGGGCCTGCTTTATCCACCACCGTACCACCCATCTCCCTTATTAGTTAACTTTTTTTTCTTTATCATTTGAGGGCAGTGTCACTGGCCCTTATATGTGGGATCCGAACCGGGGCCGCTGGCATGCCAAGCCAGCTCTTAACCACCGCACCCTCGGCAGGCCCCATTAGTTAGGCCAGCCCCATTAGTTAACTTTTGATGAGCCTCTGGTTCTCAGCTCAATCTCATTGATTTAGGAATGTCTTCTCTGAGTCCCCAACTTCAGTCAATTAACCCCTTAGGTACTTTCACATGATACACTATATTTTCCCTTGTGGCCTATGCCAATTTGTTTTGTGTGTTTGATTGGTATCTCTTCCCCAGCTACAAAAACAGGGAGCCAATTTGCTTTACTCAACATTATATCTGAGCAAATTTGGTAGGTGTTGAAGAAATATCAGCTTTCTTTATTTTCCCTTTCTATCTCAGAACTTATCACAATTTATAAATATAAATATGCTTTGGCTCCTCTTCTAAACTATAAACTCCAGGAGGGCAGATGCTAGGTCTGTTTCCTGAAGGTTAGTATAATTCTACATATATTACACTAGTGATTTTCAAGCTTTTCCCCCAGTGATTCAGAGGAAAAAAATTATGCTTCATTCTTTGTTTAGCTAGGTACATCATATACTTACAATTATTTTATTCAATGAATAGATGAAGGACCCATATATAACTGCACAACTTGAGAAAACCCCAAACAAGTTGCCAGACTAACAAAGAACCAAGTGGAACTAACACTCCAGAAATCATTATACAAATATATGAGGTTGGACAACTAAGTTCTCGAACTCATCCTAGAAAAAGTGCTATATACTTCATTGCTGAATATCACTACGGTCACCTTCGAAGTTTCCCTTGGAAAGCTATGCACTGAAGCCATCAGCTAGTCCACCCTTCAAAGAAATTTTGAAACTCCTTTTCTGGAATGTCCATCAGAGGTAATAATGTCATAATACCCTTGATGTCCTGAATGTCATACAAATGTATTCCTTTCAATATTTTCTTTATCTTCAGATGAAGAAAGAAGTCATTGGGGGCCAGATAAGGTGAGTAGGGAGGGTGTTCCAATACAGTTATTTATTTACTGGCTAAAATCTCCCTCACAGACAGTGCTGTGTGAGCTGGTGCATTGTTGTGATGCAAGACCCGTGAATTGTTGGGGAAAAGTTCAGGTTGTCAATCTTTTTCATGGAGCCTTTTCAGCACTTTCAAATAGTAAATGTGGTTAACTGTTTTGTCAGACCTCGTATGTGTAGGGGAGCCTAATACTATCCCAGTTACAGTCAGTTCCCGGCAATAATGTGTTTGTTACAGTTTGGAAAAACCATAAAATGCATCTAAATATAGAAGATTTTTATTTAGTGATGTCTATCAGTGCATGGATTGAATATTAAATAGAATTTTTGCATCCCATTAAGGTTAAAGTTCCCGTTTAACAAAATTTCTAAATGCGTAGAAAAGGTAACCTGCTATAAAATTCAATGTATAGTTAAGTTAGTTATACGAGTTACTTACAAGCAGGCAAATACACAGGGGCAAAACTGGATGACCCAAGTTTAGTGTGGATTATTTTAAAAACAAAAAATGGTATTTGAATATTATGAATAAAATTTTTAGGAAGAGAGCATGTATGCCTACTCTTAATCCTATCTTTAGTTTCAAATTTTCAACTCTTCAGTAGTCCTATTGTTAAAGTTTTGTTTTCCCTGTCTAAGAACAAGAACAAAATATCTTACCAATAATCGTAAAATATTTGCTAATCTTTGTTTGATTTTTTTAAAATCTAAAGCTAGCAACTCAAGTGCAGAGCTTTGCCATTCCTTTAATCTTGTAAAGGAAATGTGCTCACTGTTATTATCAAAGATGAAGAGTCACAGCCTTCTGAAATATGACAATTTATGTGAGAAGTTAATGAGGCAAGGACTCAGAGAAAGGGGGCATGCACTATCAAACTCCTCTTCTTATATCTCTAGGGGCAGAATAACTGAAAATTTGTCACATTTTGTTCTTCCAGATTAGTTGAAAAACAGGAAGGGAAGGTTGCAATGAATAAACATTGGGCAATCTGGTGAATCCTTCTGGAATCTAGATCTTGGAAAAATGGCTTCCAAATGTTGGTGATGAGAAGGTGACACATACAATTTATCTCCCCTCTTTAGTTTACCCTGTCCTTAATTCAGTAGATTTTATATGGCTTCTAGGCAGATGCATTTTGAAAAAAAAAAAAAAAATCCTTTGTTGATTCTGATATTCTACATGCCTTAACTTTCGCACTTGGCAATTCAAAGATTACATGCTGGTTGTAAGACAAGAAAAGGTTGATAAGGTAATAATTGGTGGTTTGTAATGTTTATAGTTTTTTATTTTAACTTTCACTTCCTTGTCTATTATATACAAGTAACTAAAATAGTAATACTACAGGAAGCACTGTTGTAAAGCACTTTGTACAACATACTAACTTTACAATAAACCTGAGGTAACATTATTATCCCCATAGTATAGATATAAAGCTGTGATTAAGGAAGTTAAGTAAATTGCCAAAGCATTTGGCAACGGGATTTGAATTCAAAAAGTCTGGTCCCAGAACAAACCCTCTTTGCAGCATAGTATAGTATGCTTATGTTACTATATATACAATAATATCTGTTAATCTAGTTACTAATTTAAATGCATGCGCTTTTTCTAAGTTTTAATAATACTAATAACTTTCAGTTGTTATAAAACAGAAAAGAAACAGTAAATACAATAACTTTATTTTTGTCTTTAAAAGTTTTTACCCTACCATCTACTTTTTTTATCTAAAAATCATAATGAAAAGAAAAGCTAAATCATTTATTACATAGTTAATCTACTCTAGGTAATGGTCTGTACGGCAGGTCTATAAATCAAATATAGACAGTAGTTACTTGGAAATTTTTGGAATACGTGTAAATGCCAAGATTTTTTTTTTTTTCCCCCAGTGAGAACCAATTCTCTTTAAAGGTCTTTCAAAATGGAACACTTCATGTTTTATTGTTTTTATTATTTGACTAGGTTTATTTATTTTTATAAGTTCAAGATAGAAAATTCCATTCAATTCTCTTAGGATTGAGAAGGAAGACCTCTTTAATGTCACAGGCTAAAAAAATTACAGTATAACATAACTCCATTCCAAATATATCGGACCCACAAGTTCTCATAGAAAAATTTGTTTAAAAAGTATGTTTTTTATTTAAGTTTTATACATGAGACCAAGAAAATAAATATTTTATAATGAAGATAAACTTTGGAAAGCAACAAATGTCAAATAGTATTCTTTCATTTTTAGTGAGAACATATCTTTACACTGACAAATTCCAATTTGTATTTTTTGGAAGAGGTATATTTCAAGAACCACTTATGTCAACTAGTTGTAGACCATTTACCTTTGATTTTGTTTGATGGATATCTTTCAAACTTAGGTTCTAAATGATTTAATCTTAATTATTATTCCAATTTAACTATAGTTATCTGTTTACTAAGTACTTACGTCAACTGGAATTCACATTTACGTGCCCTGTGATGGGATTTTACTTGGTTAGAAACATATTCTGTAATGCCCTTTCTCCCGTGAAAATTGTATTTCATTTTATTCTAGCCGAGTTTGATCTGATTTGGATTTTATTAATTTGTATTTCATTATTTTTGCCCTTTAGACTATTTAATCTTATAACTTCTCATTTTCTAATTCTTTCCAAATTCCAGTCTTCATCTTTTTTTTTAATGCTGTTTGTGTTTTTCTTTCTTGTAGTTGTGCTTTCTTTTTCTGTTTCTCTATGTTTATCATTCTTTAGCTTTTTAAAAATTTTAATAACCCTTCTTTGTACAATGCCTGTGGCACAGGTAGCTACTCAAAAATATTGAATGCTTGAAGGAATCTCTGCAAAAAGTATTCCAAAACAACTTTATATAATATGTTAAAACATACGCACACTTATTTAATATCTTTGGAAAATTTTTGGTAAAATTTGTATAACTGCGATTGATAGATTCGTTTTTATTCAGATGCTTTGGTATATGAAATCAAAGCCAGTGGGGAAATTTGGGGAGCTGTGTTTAAAGAGCACAAACTTGCAACTAGAAGATAAATAAGTTCTGGGATCTAATGAACAGCATAGTGATTATAATCACTAATAAACAATACTATATTATATTTTCAAAGTTGTTAAGAGACTAGATCTTATCATCAATAATGGCCTATTGATTGGCCTTTGCATTATTTATTAAATTCATTGTAATAGTATTTTATTATTTTCATATTTCCTTACTAAATTTACCTAAAGTCACACATTTATATGTAAAGGGTTTGAATGTATCATTTTGTACTTACGAGTATTAGAGGAATAAAAATTATTTTAGTCAGAAGTTTCTAACAAGTTTGGTGTCTTGTTTTAAGGCATTGGTCTTAAATAAATTGGTTATTTCTCAGATAACTGAGAGAATTTTAAAATAATATAAAAATTATCTATTGGGCATATGAAATATTTCCAGTTCTGAAGAGTAAAAGAGTGAGAAATAGCCTTGTTCTTGGATTTTCCAAACATTTTGCACAAACTTATGAAACAAAACAGAAAACTTAATATTATTTTTTTCCTTTCTAAATAAATTTTATCTTTTCACTACTGTTTAATATTGTTATCTCCATATTTTCCTTTATTTTTTACAAAACTGTTTTGAAATTATCACCAATCATATTGAAAAATCACACTGTTTCACATGTTTTTATTGGTGGAAGAAATTAATTACATACAAATGTATGTAAATAATGAATGTAAGAATTGCACTTCAGGTATGGTTGTTAGCTTCCATTGGACCAACCATACCACAGATAATAATCATAAACTCTGGAAAAAAATGTATAAAACAACTACCTGAAGGCTTAAGAAGGAAGAAAGGTAGATTTTGAAGAAGAGGTGACACTTGGAAGAAGAAAATGATACTGGGTGAATTTCCCATGTTTACAGCTTTTACTTAAGGTAGATAGACCCCAGACTACATATATTATGGGTCAATTAACTCAGTGGGAAAATCCTCCAGCTTGCTGTCTAGAAGAACAGGACTGAATTCAAAGCCATACTTACTGGAAAGCTAGAGGTGAAATCTTATGAACAAAAAAGTCAGAGAGAGGAACCCCAAGTTCCACGCATAAACTCTGCCCACATCTCTAGCTAACCCCTGAATGTGCATGCATGGAGAAGACTCTAAGTAGCCCAAAAAAGGTTAAAAGAAACAGTTCTGAGATTTAAGCTGTCTTCCACCAACAGGGGAACAAGAATTTTTAATTGAATTCAGCCAAGTTCCTAGTTTAGTGTGTGTGGGGGGGAGGGCTTTGGGAGAACACAAAAAATCTAAAACATATCATTCGTAATTTCCCACACACAACCTGAAAATACTTACCAAATGATTAATTACAAAAAGCATGGGGAGGGAGATATTCTTTACAACTTGTGTGTAGGCTAATGTTTGTTATGATATAAAAAGTAATTACCATAAAGGAAAAATCAAGATAAATTAGACCTCATCAAGTACAACTTTTGTTTATTAACAAATGTCATTAAGCAAATGAATACACAAACCACAGATGTGAAAACTTTTGAAATATTTTCAAAACCTATATTTGACAAAATGCTGGTAGCCATGAAATATGAAGCTCTCCCACAACTCTAAAACAACAAAAAAAGGGAAACAAAGTAAAATAAATTATGAAAATATTTTAATATATGCTTCACAAATAAAATATATTAAAATGAGCAATAAACACATTAAAAAGTGTGCACTATCATTATCATGACAAATCATATTAAAACTACAATGAGAAACCCTTACATATGACCAGAATGACTAAAATAAAAAAGACTGACAATTCCCAATGTTGACAAGAATCTGAAGGAATGTGAACTCATATATTTGATGGGAGTATAAGATGTTACAATTACCTTGGAAAATATCTAGGTATTTATTATAGAACCATATATGTATTTACCTATGACCCATACATTCCAATCCTAGGTATTTATCCAATAGAATTAAAAGTATGTCCACAAAATGATGCCTATAAGAATATTCATACCAGTTATATTCATAACATCCAGAACTTCTGTCCATCAGTAAGAGAATAGATAAACAAATTCTGACATGCTCATAAAATGTAATGCTACTGAGCAATAAAAAAATGAACTATTGATACATGTAATGACATGGATGAATCTCAAAAATGTTGAATGAGAAGTTTTACATCTCCTTTTTACTAACTAGTGTTTTTTCACCCTTCAGGTATTTACTCATCCCAATTTTTCTGGAGGAAATGAAACCTCTCCTAAGATCAGCTTGTGACGATCTGTTAGTTTTGACTACAGTCCTAGGTTCAGAAGAGGCGTGTGAATCAGACCAGGCCCAGCAGAACATCACATTGTGCTGCTCACATTGATTGGTTTAGGGTTGCTTTTACAATTCAACAGGGGTGCAGACTAGGGCATCTGTAGAAGTATGTCTTTCTCCTTTCCCACCCCCTTCAATAGCCTATAAATATACTATGTCAAGGAGGAAGGTTCCTAATGAAATTGTTTGCTCATCAGCTGATCTTAATATAAGAAGATTGATTCAGGTTTACTGGTGAACCTAATATAATCACAAGGGTCTTTTAAAATAGAAGACAGAGGCCGAAGTGGAGGACAGAGTCAGAGTGAGGTTTGAAGATGCCATGTGCTGGTTTAGATGATGGAGGAAGTGGCCACAACCCAAGGAATGCAGGTAGCCTCCATAATCTGGAAACGCCAAAGACACCGATTCTTTGCTACAGCCTTGCTGAAACCTTAAGTTTTAGCTCAGTGAAACTCATTTCAAACTTTTCACCTCCAGAACTGTAAGATAATAAATGTTGGTGGTAATTTATTATAGCAGCAATGGGAAACTAACAGAAAAACTAAGACAACACAGATCAAGGAAAGTAATGAAGACTCAATAAAAATATATAATAAGAATTATGTGTAGATTTATAATAACAAAGTTCCTGTATCCAATCAAATCTCTTACTCTCAGCTCACTCATATGGATATTTCTTGTTTTATCAACTCTAAATGTTATTGAGTTACGCCCCACTATGAAGCATTCATGCTTATTTCCACCTCTATTTTTGCTCTCATTTTTTTTTATAGGTTCTATCAATCAGAATTGGGTCAGGAAAGCAGATGCTATTCCATATATTCCAATATAAAAGGTTCAGTATAGTATTAGGGTCTTGCACAAATATTAACAGACTTGTGGTCAAGCTTAAAAACATCGTTTCTGGAGGTCAGGGTCAGGAAAGATGGCACTCTGAACCTCAGCCTTGAGCGAATTGGATTAATTTCAAGAACTCCCCAGGAAGTTCCTGCTATTCTGAAGAATCTCTGAAAAGTTTTTATTTACTATATTAGTATTCAACAGTAAAATGTTTTTTCCAGGAAGGCAGTGTGAGTCTCACACCTGCCAGTGCATCAGACTACAACTGCTTCCCGAGAATAAAGGCTTCCCTTCTCTCAACTGTTGCCAAGCTCTAAGCCAGAACTACACAGGGAAAGAAGTTCTGGAAAATTTAGTTCCTGGATTTCTTAACCAATACAGAAGAGACCTTAAAAAAAGGAATAAAGTAGATGATAGCAAGTCCAGCAAATGATTCTGTTGCTTATGTAACTTTAAATGCTTAAAAACTCTATTTCTTGTCCTGCTTAATTTCAACATTATCTTGTCTCACTACTGTGAAGAGGTAATAAATATTCTTATGCTTCTTTATGCCTCTTCTTTGCATCACAGCACTGAAAATTTGTGCAGGTGTATATTTCCAAAAGTTTTCAGAAGTGTCTTTATATTTACATATTTTCCTGTAACCATAAATTAATCTTTTGTTTTAATAGATTCCAAAAAATGAAAACAAATAAGTTCTGTTTTCATTGCTATGACAATGTTTTAGTCATTGCAAATAGTGACTGGTTGGTTCAGAATTGCTTTTTGAAACAGAATGTTCTTAGAATCAAGGTAAAATAGAGTATTCTTTCTTACACCCCATAGTGATTTAAATCACACCACATTTTATTTCACATTTGGAACATTATTTTTTAGACATTATTTTTTTCTTTGTGAAGTTTCCTATTTGCCTGCCTGCCTTTCTTTTTCTTTCCCTGCCCTTTCTTCTCTTCCTCCCCAACTTCATCCCTTTCATACCCTTCCTTCCTTCCTTCCTTCCTTCCTTCCTTCCTTCCTTCCTTCCTTCCTTCCTTCCTTCCTTCCTTCTTTCCATTTTTTTTTCTTTATCTGGAAGAAATAACATGCTATTTTCGTCAAATAACTAATGCGCTCTAGCTTGTTATTCTTTCCAGTGTCAGGGGAAATGGTGAGAGACATTGATATACATAAAAAAGATACCTACCTGGAGGCTATCTCACCCTATCAGGTTTTCTGTGCCTGTTATTGTCTTTGAGCCTTTTATACTCCAAGTTATAGAAAATTTATAGGAAAGCAAATATTTCATATTCATGAAAATATAAATTAATTTTGTCAAGTGCAATGCAATCAACTAATTGCCCTGTGGATATTAAACAGTTTTCCATTTTGAAAAAACAAATTGTTTCAGCATTTCTGATTTCCCATATATTAACTTGTTCTTTGAACTGGCGTTAACATTTTATCGTCTACCTCATTAGTTATTGAAAAAAAAAATCTTTGACATATGTACACTTTATATTAGTTAAATTTACATTTGATAAATAATATCTTTGACACTATCAATTGCTTTACATCTATTTTATTATTTTTATCAAGATACTATTCTTAGGTCCCAGAAAATACCTGTTCTAATTTGCAATGGTTGCTCTCTAGACTTACTGCATGGCTGTCATCTTGGAATGTTTTTTTTCCTTGAACTAAATTTATTCACTATTTTTTTAAGTAACCACTTATTTTAATTTCTTGTATTGGTGCATTATCTTATCTGAAAATGAGACTGAGGGCACTATTTATCATAAAAACATTTTCTTCCTCTAAATTGGTAGTTTTTTAAATTAGACTATTCTTGGTTCAAAACTCATTTCCTTCAGAGCTTTGAGGTATTAATCTAATGTCCTCAACCATCTGGTATTCTGTTGAGAAGGATAATGCCAATCTGATTCTCATTGCTTCATTATGATCAACATTTAACATTTTTTCTTTCTTTGGTAGTACATAGAATCCTTTGTATGATGAAATTTTATAATAATGTGTTTTTTCTTCATCTTAATTGGCACTATAGTGACCCTTAAAATCTCTAGACTTATAAATTTATACATCCAAGATATGTTTTTCAATTATTTTTGATAGTTTTTCCAATTGTATTTACTCTCTCCTTTTAGAATTTGTTATTTCCAAATTGTTGCTTTAAAGTAATATTCTGTTTCTGTTTCATGGGGACAAAATAGTTGGGCCTGAATATCCCTGAGAATTCTCGAGTTTTTTTTTTTGTTGTTTTTGTTTAATGTATATTGTTGTTCCCTGAATTATATATTTTGTATAGAGTATATTTTTATATTATTCTGGTTCTCTCATACTTCTTATTTTCTTCATATATGTCTAGTAATCTTTAATATATTCATTACATTGTAGGAAAACTTGAGTCAATTATTGTTGGTGGCTAGCATAGGTTTCCTTTTCAGGTATGTGTTTGTGATTTATTTCCTCCAGAATTCTTTCTTCTGAAAACTGGGGCTGTCTTGAGAGGATACTGAATATTGGTTACTGATCTCCTTGTAGGCTTCATTGTATGTTATGTAGTGCAGAGCTAGCCTTGAATGTGACAGAGACCTAAAAACCAGATTGGGGAGGTTTTGCCCTGAGGCATGAATAACCTGCTCTGATTGTCCCAAAGGAGTTCATTCTATTAATATTTCTTTAGAGAACACTCATTCTTTTTGACTGACAGCAGACTCAGCTACTTGTACTTGGGAAGCAAGGTAGTAGGGTAGATGGATTAGGAAAGAGGAAGAAGTAGGAACACCACTTGTCTTTTAAACATGCTATCAACATATCCTCTTTGTGTGTGTGTGTTTTCTTTTTTCTTTCTTTATTTTATTTTATTTTATTTTTTATTATTATTAATAGTTACAGATGTACAAAACTATGCAATAGTTATCTTTTTCACCCCTTGCAAAGTGATTCCCCCTTCCCTGCACCCCACCCTCAATATCATACATATCTATCACAATTCTGTTGGTTACATCCCCACACTATATTCCACATCCCATGACTATATATGTGTTAAATTATAGTCAACATCTAATATTAATCAGTGGCAGTTTATCCTCTTAATGATTTATTTCTTCACCTAATTCTCCAATGATTTCAAGCTCAGAGTTCTTTCAGGATGACAGGTTCACTTCTGTTATCTCTAAAGATTCCTCCTCCTGTACTTTCTTTGTGCCTTCATTCACTCTATTAAATCATTAATAGTGTTGGTTTTTTTTGCTTTTTATTCTCTAGAATCAAAAAAACATTCTTTTGGCTACTGATGGTTCCTCTGTTTTCTTTCCCATTATAGATGTTAGAGTTATTTTCCTTGTATATACAAAAGAGGGAGTCGATTCTTATAGGGGTTAAGTAGAAAGCTCAAGTTTATCATGCAAGGTTATCTATGTCTTTTTATCTGCCTATAATATTTTCCTTTTGGGAATTTTCCCCTAATCAATGGAGTTTTCAGTTCTGATTTTGGGTCTATGCCATATATCATTCCGTCATTTAACTATAGTGTTTCACTTAAGAAAAATAAAACAAACAAACAAACAAAACATGTAACAAGTTCCAAGTCAATCAAAGTCATTCCCAAGAAATATTGTTCCCTGGGTTGTAGAAATAGCGTAGAATTGAACCAACTAGTAGCCATCTTTGATAACATGAGGATTGAAACTGTATGAAAGTAGACACTGTAGGAGGAAAAATGCTGGAAAATGGAGCAAAAGAAAGTTCTGGTGACTTTGTGTTCTTGGATACAGTGATATCTGAATTTACATTTTGCATTTTTCACTTATATGTGTAAATTTTCTCTCTTTGTCTATAAGGTAATGTAAGCTGGGTTTGGTCATTTGTTTCATATGAGTTCTTACTACCACAGTTATACAGATAGCAAACAAACATTAGGATTCAGGTAATCTGACCAAAGAAACTATATTCTCATTTACTATCAGATACAGCTTCCCCTGGACAAATAAAGAATACGAGATAGCAGAGAATTAAGAAAGATGATTGGCTAATTTGTCTTAAAAATTTCAATTAATTACCTTTAAAAAAATGTTGCACGTGTGTATTTATTCAAATACAATAAAAAGAAAGTCCTCTCTTTCCCATCACTACTTGATTTATTCATATTTGGTTTTTTAATGTACCCAAGATATTGATTTCAACAACCCAATCTAATAAAAAAAAGAAACAAAATTCAAAATACTTATGTATTTCATAACTGAGTACAGATGATGTGATGGAAAGCAGCTAAAATACTTGTCTGGTAGCACAATGTCCCATAGGAAAGTTATAGTGGAACATCATTCTGTGATATATTCTAAAACGCGTGTGCACATGCCCCCAATGATTCAATTTAAAACTAAAATGAAAAGATTTCTAGCAAACTATAATAACTTGGAAAAAAAGAAAATTGGGTAACTTGCCATGAAATAAGTAAATACATAAATGTTTGGCAGTTAGTTTATCTTAGTATGCTGAGGGATAATGAAAGTGTAATGTAAACTCTCTAACTTTTAGTTTCTTTAGACTTTTTCTTATTTATCGACTCAAAATAATATAAACAGTAAAAACAAAGTCTAATTTTTAAATAAATGCTTAGGTACCAGGAGGGGGAAAAAAACTATATAGTCCAATGATTAATAAAATAAACTTTCCATAGAGAATTATTGGTTTCTAAACCATAGACATACAGGTAATCAAAGGAAGACAGTTTCTTAGATTTTTGAGGGTATTAAATTTTGGTATGAAAAATATCTCCTGAGGAAACATATCATTTGATTAACCAAGCTACCAAGAGAAATAAAGCATAGTAATTTTCAAATGTTGTGAACTAATGAAGCAAAATACTTAACTATCCTGAGGAACTAAATGACTATATAGTAAAATTCCTTCTGCTTTACCAACTTAGAATAAATGTTTGCATAATCCTATGTAGCTCAAGTTATTGCAAATTAATGCTCAAGGATCATGCTCAATTTATATGGCCAAGTCTTATTTCATATTGTGTAATAAAAGTCTCATTTTATTCCTCATCAAATTTAAAGATGTTCTAACTTAGAGCAAATGTAAGAATCACATTGTCAAAAGCTGAGCCCATCTGTCACCACCGGAGGTCATCTGGCTTCATTATTTATTCTGCTGAAATATGTGGGCAAAAATGTAGGATGTTAGTACTTGAAATATTCCATAAATATTTACTGTTGGAATGTATTTATAGTTTTTCATCGTTTTTACATTAAAACACAACCCTCATACTGGTAACAAAAGAGTCATTTCTTGAAATACAAATATATTTTTAATATTTTCAGAAAAAGTAGTTAAATCAGAGAGGTGTCAAAAGTATAAATGATACATGATCCAGGATTTTCTTTTATTTTTTTATGGTTTTTTTTTTCCTTTAAAGAGCCTTTGCCCTTAAGTAAAACATCCCCCTCCATCTACTCTATTCATTTTTCTTAAAATCATGTGCTGTCCCTCAAGTATCAAAGGTACAGTTTTTTAAGATAGGTTTCAGTCAATCGTTACATTATTGGATGATTACAGTTGTGTATATTCATTAATTCATGAATATGTCATAATGAAAAATATCCCAAGTCATATATCATCATCATAGGTTGGCATTTCTGTGGTGACTTTTAATGATTCCAGTGATAGCATTTAAGTTATAAGTTCAGAAATCTTGCTGGGTCAGCATTTACTAAGCAAGTCTAAGACACTTATGAATGGATATTTAATAATCTTACTCCACAAGACCAAGTGTAAAAAAAAATATTGCTTTCTATACACAATTCATCACTTAGATTTGTCTTAGAATTGTATTTCTCCTACATCGGGTGGGAATCACATTTCAGTCCTTACAGAAGTATTCTTCCTCTCCCAGTTTCACTCAGAAATCAGGAATCTAGACACTACCCTAAAATAAGATAATAACTTGTAATCTCCTGTTTACTATTTACCACTTGTGTCTTTTTTGTCTAAATCTGCAGTGTTCCCTTAATTTCCAGTAGTTCTATGCTTTCATGCTGGATGTGAGATATAAAAACTTTGCACCCAGGATCTCCTTATTCTCTTTTTGGAAACCATGCTTGTTTTTGAAAACTGTCACTTCTTTCAATCTTATTCGATAAGCTTTGGATAAAGCTGATTTTACCCTCAAGACTCAGAGTATGCATATTACATCAGTCTGGCCAATCAACACAGCACATTACACTGGTTACAGCAATTAGTTCACATATGGACACATGACACATTCAAGTCTAATGAAATGAATGAAACCTTATAGGGGGTGGTGTCCAGAATAACAGATTATTTTACTCTTTCCTTAAAAATATAAAACTTACAGCATGTGTAGTTTGGAATTGCTTAAGTTGTCCTAAAACCAAGAGGGGAGAGTTTGCTTGAGAATAGCACTGATATTATGGTGAATAGAACTGAAAGACAGACTATGGGAAACTGAATTCTGAAACATTATTTCAATGCTGATGAAATAACGCCTGAACTTTTCAGTCATGTAAACCAGTAGATTGCCTTTATGTTCAACCTCTGGATTTGCTTTTTTTTTTTGGTCTTTCATGACAGATATAGCACCTCCCTACATATACAACCATCTCTACAAGTGCTTAGATGCTCATTGCCTATGGAATTTAGAATCCCTTCTTCCATTCCATAATCTATTTTCTCTGCCTACTTGATTCTAATTTATTTTCAATTACAGTTGACCTACAATGTTATATTAATTTCAAGTGTACAACATAGTCATTAGACATGCATATAACTTACTAAGTGATTGTTCTGATAAATGATTGCTTTAACACCATACATAGTTATTATAGTATTTTTTACTATATTTCCTATCTTATATTTTATATCCCCGTGACTATTTTTATAACTTGCAATTTGTACTTCTTAATCCCTTCACCTTTTTCACCCACCTCCCCAAATCCCCTCTTATCTGGCAACCATCAATTTATTCTCTGTATCTATGAGTTTGTTTCTATTTTGTTTGTTCTATATATATATATATATATATATATATATATATATATATATATATATTTCACATATAAGTGAAATCATATGGCATTTTTCTTTCTCTGACTGACTTATTTCTTAAAGATACTTTCCTCCAAACTCTGCCCATACCATCTAACATAATCCTTTTTTATCAGCTTAGGGCTCAGAGATTTTGCACTGACTTGTTTCCTGGAATCAGACTAAATATATTAGGAAATGATGAAGTTTGTGTGAACTTCATATGTTTAAATATGTCAATACTCCTGTAGGCCTGTTTTGCTCCCCAGTTTTGTTTTTTTTTTCAAAAAACAAAAAACTATCCATAATATCACTGAATGAACTTCTAAAGATTTCCACTCCACTAAAAACCACTGGACTTTCAAATCCTGGCTACCTACTTTGGCAGCAAGAAGTAAGGGCAGCAGAGAAGTGAAAAAAGAAAAAGAAAAAACAGATGATAATATTTTGATATGTGGCCAGAGATGGGGCTCCTGGTAAATGTTGCAGGAAGGAATTTCAGGACGCACCAAAGGAAGCCACACAAACAAAGTCAAGCAAGCAGTGGATCTATTAAAATAAAGAAAAAGAGCACACACCAAAATAATGGGCATGGGCAGGCCAGGAAAAAAAACAACCACACTGAAGAACAAAGAGGCTCAGGATTTTATCTGCATGAGGGCTCGACATATTTAGGAGTGGCATTGCAGGACATAACAAAGTGTCATAGACTGAGTGGCTTAAACATTTATTTTCTCAGAGTTCTGTAGGCTAGACGTCTGAGATCAAGGTATTTTGTATCGGCAGGATTGATTTCTTCTGAAGCCTCTCTCCTTAGCTTGAGGATAGTCGTCTTCTTTAGCTGTTTTTACATGGTCTCCCATCCGTGGGTGTGCATGTCTGCACCTAAATTTCCTCTTCTTATAGACACCAATCATATTGGATTAGGACCCACCCTAAATACCTCATTTAACTTAATTACCTCTTAAAAGACCTTTTCTCCAAATATAGTTGTATTCTCAGGTACTGGGGGTTAGAACTTCAGGATATTGGTTTCCGGGTGGAGGTGACCCAGTTCAACGTGTAACGTTCTCTTATTCTGTTCATTGCCTTATTTGTTATGGCATAAACTTCTCACTTCCATCTCTGTAGGATTTTTCCATTAAATTCTCTGTAGCTAGTTTTAGAGATCAAAAAGCTGGAAAATAATGGACAGTCACTGCTCTACTAGGACTTTCTTTTTACTTCTAACATTCGTTGACTGATAACACTCCTTCTCATTCTCTCTCCATTTCCCCACATTTAGTATTAACTAACACATTTGTCTTAAAGCCTTGTTAATACGTTGCATCTGTGTAAGTTTAAGCTCCTTACATGCTTCAAAGAGAATTTTCTTTACCTACTAATACGTAAGTGGGAGAAGTGGTGTCTTGTTATTTTTATTTAATCAGTGTAGCTTCTTGAATCAATAAAGCTACAATATATGCAGGATAAAGTATACAATCAAATGAGGACTCAGTTGTATCTTTCTAGGGTAAATCTTTTTGTTGAACATGCTCCACTAATCTTTCCACTTAACTGGTGGCTATCGATGGCATTGCATTTCTAGTGTCACCAGGCATAAATGACCAGCCACCAGTGGAATTGCCATGAAAATCATACTCATTCTTTGCTGGGAGATATCCCTTTAATATTATTGAGTTGTCAGAAAAGTCATGACATATTTTTTCTATGTTTTTCATTGCAAAAATGGGTCATGACTTTTCCCATAACCCAATATGTTGCTGATTCGATTTCTCTTCTTGTAATCATTAGCTACACACTCAGAAATTACATTAAAAGGGATGATTACTATCTGTGAAGCAGGGGTGAAGAGGGGCAGAATATGTCACCCTTAAACATACCACTTTGGCATATTAATTATTTTGAATTTGATTACTTAAGAAACAGCAAGTGCAAGAAGGATACCCTGAGCCTCCTTTGTCCTGAAAACAGGAAATAAATATCCCATGTGAAGTTATTTTCCTAGTAACAGGAGGATAGAAGGCATCCTTAGCTCCAGAGATAGGAAATTCAGGGCTGAGCAGGCTGTATAAAGAAACCTTGTTATTTCTTCACTAATTAGCTACCCTAAAACCAAACCCCTTTGTTGAGTGAGTTCTTCCCAAATGTATTAGTTTTGTGTCTTAAAAATATAAAAGCTGCCTGCTTTTCTCACTTCTTTGGGTCTTATATATGTATAAGCTCCCATATGTATGAAGTTAAAAGCTCATCTTCTATTAATCTGTATTATGTCAATTTAATAGTTAGACTAGCCAAAGAACTTAGAAGGGAAGAAGGGAAAAGCTTTCCTCCTGGGGAAAATGTGTAAGGAAGTAAAATATGTAAAAAAGAGTGTTCCTCTCAGGGGTACTTTGAGCAGATCTTCACAATTAATAATAAATTATCTTGTCATGAGTCAGTTAATAGTGTAGCATTATAAATTAGACCGTATTATTTAGAAGGAAACAATTTTGCATCGTGTTTAAAATGCTCTCCACAATACTTCAATTGTTCCGCTACTCCTTACTCCTGCCTTGTTATAGTCATGTTTCAATAGGGGCTGTAATCATTTATTAAAAGGTAATACATCCTTTATAAGCACTTTATATTCATTATTTAATAAAACCCCCACGTAAGTAAGCTGTGGTATGTATTATGATTATATGATTTTTAAAGGTGAAAAAACTCAGGCTTCCGGCATTTAACAGCCTGACCAAAGTCATATGCTTGCAAATGGCAGAAACTGAATTTGAAACCAGTCTGCCTGTCTTTAGAATCTTAGCTCTAAACATCATATTGTTGCCTATTTAGTTTTATTTCGTGCCTTAGAACAGCTGTATTTAAAAATAAATTAGTTACTAGGTAAGTCTATGTTTCGTTAATAGAATGACATAATAATATTCCTCAAAGTACATGACAGTGAAACCCATTCCAAAATTATCAGCACCTTATAAATATTGCACTGTAGTATCAAAAAAATGACTAAAGCAATAGGTGTCAAGGCTATTGCAACAGGGGAGACAGATTGAACTCAACTCCATAGGGGGCATTAGTCAGTTCGGTCATCTATTTGCTAAATGATGCTTATAAAAGTTAGTCTCTTACAGTGACTGGGAGATAGAGGCCCTACCTTTCTTGATAATTCTATTTCAAAGGGATGGCCCCTGAGAAACAATTCCTGGGTTCTGGAAGATTTGTACCTGAAAGAAGCAGAGGAAGAATTGCAGTTATTCTAAAATAAATGCTCTAAGCAAAGGGAATTCAGGAGTCTGTAGCCAAGAGTAAACCTGTCTAAAATTTTAGTTAAGCTGAGGGGAATGTTAAGATTGGATGTGCATCATCTATAGATACATACTTTTGAAGGTTACTTTGTTTTTCTGTATCAAACAGGTGTGTGGGTAAAGATCATGAATGTCTCCTGTGAAAAGATTCATGACCTTGTCCTACAAAGGGCACATTTCACTTTCACTATTATTCCACCAACTAAATCTCAGACATATGGCCACATTCAACTGCAAATGGGGCTGTGAAAAATGTGGGTGTCTGTGTGTGCAGGGGACCAGCCTCCGCAGTCCAGGGTTTCCCTCAGGTGGAGACAGCGTCGGCAGGGTAAGAAAAGAAAGAAAGGAGACAGTGGAGACACGGGGCAGTTTCAGAGAAGAAGTGTCACACTTTATTGCCAGACCATGTTCTTTTTATAGGGATTCTTGACCATTATCTCAATCACATGAGTTTGGTGGTTTCTAGTTCCCAGGATTTACTCAGTCTTTACTTCCCTGTAATTGTTCTCTCCAGGGTACACTGGCCTATTCTATGTTAAGGATTCACCTATCTCTACATATCCCCTAAAGAGTGGTTACCAGGATTACCTAGCCATTATCCCAAATTCCAGCAGCTAGACTCACAGGGCGTTTACTAAAAAGACTAGGAGTGGCTGTGTTTAGGGTAAAAGCATCTAAAATGTATTCCTATGTAAATATAATACTTAGTAGCTAAAGGGAGTCTTAAACATCTCTTGTCCTAGGAGGGCTACATATTTACAATAGAGGGTATCATCTGTTTCTCAGTCAAAGCTTCAGTACCTGTTGCTACAAAAATGCACTAGGCAAAGAATTCAAACAGGGCTGTTGATTAACATAACCTATTGTCAGCAAGCCTCTTACAGGAACTCTCAGGGCCTGAAGACTTAATCTTCAAGAAGATTATTCACAGCAGGGCCCTTAGACAAGTGCATCGGCTTCTCACAGGCAGGATTTTTGGCCTATGTGCTGTGCCTCAGTTTCCAAGTGGCTTGAGTCCCCAATATCTCAGTTCAGGGGTCCCCTCATGTTGTAGCCTATTTTAGGGAGTTTCATTTTCTTTAGGAAATCTTGCTCCGTCGTTGACTTTCACAACCAGCTATCATCAGGGTACCACAGGAACTTGTCACAAAAGCAGTGAATGTATTGTCTCCTATAGGAGGAAAGGCATATGGATTCGTAGAGGCAGGAGATATTACATGACCAACCATAAGGCAGCCCCCCAGACATCCAGTGCTAAGCAGGCAATGTGACCTTGTCAGACACTGAAGAGACTGTCGGCTCCCAGCATGTGTGCCCAAGAAGAATAAGCAGCTGGTTTGATAAACAGTAAACTAGTCTCTGCTATAGGCAGACAAACATCTAATACATAATTATGCAGTTCAATTACATTATATATTCTTTCATTCTAGAAATTTATTATTTTGCTTTGTTTGAAGGTTTGACTTTCCACACTAGAACATAAGGCCCTTGAGGATAGTGTTTATGTCTCTTTCATGTTTGTTTTCTTAGATCCAAGAAAAGCACCATGCACACAGAACTATGGTACCCAGCAAATATTTTTTAAATAAACCACTGTGGGTGAGGGTGATATCGTGAAAGGACTATGAAAATTGCTGCCTTCAATCACACTCAACTGTACCACTTATGTTCCCTAAAATCTCTAAAGATTGTATTGTTTGTATAAATTTCAATTGACACCAGTGATGGGATATGTAGTCAACCAATCTCCTTATTTTAGAATGAATTATGTTTACTAATTTAGATATAATTTAAAAATTAATCACCTTATAACTCAGCCAAAATTATTTTTTGAATCATAATTGTTTGAATTTTTATTTTGAACATTATTCTTTCTTTCTATCACTGTTCACTAAAATAATAGCAATGCATTACTAAAATAGTTTCAGTTTATTTTTCTTAAGTATGCACACCCATACTGATCCATGATCCTTAGTTAAATAACATCTGTAACATTTTTCTGCATTTGAATCATTAAAATGCATCTTTAGTGAAAGCGATGATTATATAGGATTATCGTCACAATTCAAAGGCATAGGAAAAAAGCCAAATATAAGACCCCTGATACTCTTATGGGAATGAGATATCCTGGGGGGGGGAGGGGGGAATTGGGTCATTATTTCATGCTCTCTATGTTGCCTGATGAAGCCTAACTCAGAATGAAATTCCAACTTTATTTCTACACCAGGTTATTTTTACTACTCATGTTGGTGTTGCTATAATTTATTCTAATTGATCATTCAACACAGTATTTTTAATAAAGTAGTAGTATTTTGATTTTACTGACAAAGAAAACTGAAGCATAGAAAAGTTTTATGCAAAAGCACCAAGCATTTCATTAGAAATTAAAATTTAAGTATGCCCATATTTTGAAAATTGTACAGCAGACTGAGTCATTATCTTATCATAAATAAAATATTTTTATCTTTATGACAGTTTATTTTCCAATTTGTAAAGAATAAAAAATTTTTGGAATCCATTTTATACAGCTTGATTTTTTTGTTTGTTTTAATATTGAGTTAATTCTGTTGCATATCACATGTGGGCAATTTAGAAAGTAATAGCTCTAGACAAATCGTTGGACTCCAAGATCTCAATCTATCTGCTTGTTCCTTGTCACATGTTAGAGAATATTTATATTCTAATAACAACTGTTATTTATATTGTGTTGGAAAATGTATTACATCTTTTCTCATATATCCTAATATCTCACTTTCATAACCCCAACGTGAAATAAGTCCAGCAGTTGATATTTTCATTTTATAGATAAAAGGAACAAAACACAGGGATTCAGAAAGTTGATCAAAATAGCACAGCTAGTATGGCAGGTTGTATTTTCCAAGATGACTGGAACAAGGTCCACGTGCTCTTCCTACACGGTGACATTGACATTCTTGTTATTAAGTGCAGCGAAGTTCTGTGTTCTCTGCCCCTGAACCTGGGAAGGCCCTTGGCTATAGTGAAATTGAAGCAATGCAGTTTCTGAAGTTAGATAATAAAAGGTAATAGCTCTTCTTACCAATGCTTGGAACTCAGCTACCATGCTGTGAGGAAGCTCAGGAGCTGTGAAAAAGGCCTTCTGTAGGTGTTATGGTCAACAGTTAGCATCAATCAACAGATACTTGAGGGAAGAAGCATTTGAGATAACTTCGTTCTCAGCTATCTGACAGCAATTTTATGAGAAATTCCAAATGAGAGCCCCATCAACCTCCAGAACTGGGAGTGACAATAATACAATGATTGCTGTTGTTTCATGATCCTAAATGATGGGATCATATGTTCTGCAGCACTAGTCTGTGTAGCTGAAATTATAACCTGTCTTCTGATTACTTGTCCCAATCTTTTCGGTCTTTCCAGTACTCTACACTGGATAACATGCCAATATCTGCATGGGAAAAGTCGTGTAGAAAAGTGAAAAATTGGGCCAGCCGAGTGGCGCAGTGGTTAGGCGCTGTCTTGGGAAGCCAGCGGCCCCAGTTCGGGTCCCACATATGAGGGCCGGTGACACTGCCCTCAAAAAAAAAAAAAGTGAAAAATTAAGTTACCCATCAGGAAGTTTTGTTATGGTTTTCACAGCTTCCCAACCAAATGATAGAAATCATTGATGCAAAGAATGATGTAAAGAGCTGAAATTATTTTCTCAGTTCTTGTCAAACAATGTAAGAGTTGGAATTCCCCCCCCCCACCCCTGTTCTTGTAGTGATAATTAATGACCTTGGGCAAACCATTTAACTTCTCTTTAGCATTAAAATCAAACATTTGTGACATACCTCTAAGTAGCCCCTCAGGCAAGACCATTACAAGAAAATTAACTGAAAACAACTCTCCTTTGCTTCTGAATATTCATTCCTTGCAGCAGCTTTGGAGGGACTACAGTGAACCAGAGAACAGTCCTTCATTTTGTGTATCCATTGCATGCTAATTGGTAAGCAAAACAGAAAGAACTGAAGTATTTAGAGGGCTACAGAGATTTAGTAAAATCCTTAGGAGTTTATGATTTTTATCATAATTCTAATTGCTTGAGTCTGTTATAAATGCAACCTCAAGAATCAGGTCTTAAAAAATAAATAAAACAACTACTACTCTATAATGGTACAAATATTTACTGTTTGCTAATACAAATATCTCAACTGTAATGTACACATTGACTACGTTTCTTGTTACATTTTAAAATCATTAATGCTAAATCATGTTTGAGGCATAGTTTTGAACAAAATAAGAAATACCAAAAGAAGTAAATAAGTTCAAGTTTTATCGACATTAAGTTTCAATGGCAGTTGAAGGACTAATACTGTTAAAGATGTGCTCTATGTTATCTTGGTGGACGAGTGGATCTGTTTCAATGACAGACTTCCTTTCCCCACTGAACAAAATAGATAACAAACACAATTCCACATACTGGCTTACATTTCTTTCACAGAGGGACATGCAGGAGGACCTCTGTGAATGAATGACAAAATATTCTTCTAAATACATAAGTCAAATGGCATCAATCTCCTGCTTCAAGTCATTCAGTGGTTCTATTTCAATTATTAAACTTCAAATTCCTTAGTCAGGAATACAAATCCATCCAGAACTGTCTCCACCTTCTTCTGTAATATAACCTAATCTCCTTCATCTATCTCTCTCCTGTGTTCCCTATGCACTGTCCACATTGGTCTCCTTTCGTTATTGTGCCTTGAACAAACCATCATCCTTTTCACTTCAGGCCATGGCTAATTGCTACTCCCTCTACCTATAACACACCTTTCTAGTCACCCAGGTCTTTTTTCTAGTCACTCAGGTTTAATGAAAATGGTGTTTACTCAAAGGTCTTCCCTGGCACATTCTCCCAAATAACATCCCTGACCCCTTCATGTCATTACCTGTTGGGGACCAAGAGACCCTCAAGGAGCTATAAAGGAGGGGTGATTGCAAGCCTTGCCCCTCTGGATGTTGCTTTTGCAAGACTGGCACAGTACTTCCACATCCAGAGGAGACCTTGGTCTCCATGCAGACAAAGCACCCCAGTGCACCTAGGTGGATTCGATACATTGGGTACAGAACAGTCTGGGTTGGATACATTGGCTACAGATATCCTGCAGCTGACCCATGGAACAGTCCCCACCCAAGGCCGCTGTCTCTCTCACCCCCCCCCCCCCATTTTAGCAAAGCCTATATCAATAAACCATGGTTGCTAGACTGGGTCACTGTCCTCCCATCAGGAGACAGCTGTCTTCCTAGCCCCCGCTTTCAAATACTTCTTCGTCTGTCTTTCTTAATCCTCCATTGGGCCCTTTTGACTGGCTGCACTGGCCACAGCAGTTACCCTGTGTAGGGGAGGAAAACGTTTTCTTCCACCATTTCAGGTTGAGTGGCTAGTGCCTACAAATTAAACTGATGAAAGAAAAGTCAATAGGGAAAAGGCATACACTTTTATTAAGATATTAAATTTTACGGTCTCAGGGGCTTCATCAAAAAGAAGTAAAAAACTCAAAGAAGTGATTAGACTGGGGGCATATGCACCATTTTAACAGACAGTGATAAATTGTAGAGAAGTGACTAGGCAAAGCAAAGAGGGTTTGGGCTTGTAGGGCCAATAAATTGTAGGAAAGTGACTAAGAAATATACGAAGGAAAGTAATGGAAGATAAGGGTTATTTCAATAAAGTCTGTTTAAGTAGATTCACTTGGAGTCGACACTTTGTCTCCGGTGATAGAGTGCTCTCTTCTCTGGGGACAGGGAGGGTACCTTTCTCCTTGGAAATTTATGTCTTACTTTTAGGCAAACAGGGAGAAGATAGAAAGCTTTTTCTGAACCTGCCGTTTCTCAGTTCCCTTCAGCTCAAAATAATCAATATTCCAAAGTGGCATATTTTGAGGTAGCATATTTTGATTCCCTTCACCTGGTTTATCTATTTCGTATTTCTCATCTAACTTATATTGATTTTTTAATTTTGTCATCATTTCATTGTGTGACTCCTCTGGAATCAACGCAAATTCCACATAGTCTGGGGACTTCTCAGTGTTAGTCTTTTCCACTCCTGTATCCACAGGTTCTAAAACAGCCTAGGTCCTCGCTGCTGGTGTTTATGTATATCCCTTTGGTCCTTTCTCCTACCACTGTCACCAATCTGAATGTTTCCCTTGAATATTTCTTGCTCTATTGTTTTCCTTTTCTCTCTTCTCTGTAAAAATAAAATGTTGAAAGAATAGACTGTCAGGCAATAATATTCATAGGCTATAATTTTGACAGAAAGAATTGGAAGTTATATAACCCAGAGTGGTTTAGAGGCCACTATTGAGACAGTGATTTCTAGAGTTTCAAGACCTATTTTGCACCCCATCTTCATCAGTTATTAAGGGTACATCTTGAGCTGATTGTTTAACTTGTTTGATGCTCTATTTTTGCAGCCCCAAAGTCAGGATGATAAAACTTTCTGCTTCATATGGGTTGTTGTAATGATTAAATCAATTTGTGTCTATACTTGCATCACCCTTACTAATAAATGTCCCATTGGTATGAAAAGCCACATGGCCAAGCTCAGCGTCACTGTGGAAGAGAAATACAGGATTGTAAAAAACACTAAGCATGGTTTATTGGAAAACACCTATGTACCAGCTTATTCCATCTACCTGGGCAGCCATCTAAAGCTGCACTGAATTGTGCTTTTTCTACATTTTAGTTTGTGTTATCATTGGAAAGGTCCACTTACCCTGAAGACAGAAAACATATTTTCAATTCACCTGGTGTCCCAATTCACCTAGTTGTCCACTGGACTCAAATAGTGCTCAATTAATATTCATTGAATAAACTGAATGGATAAAATCCTTATACATTAGCATTCTAAAAGGTGAGCTACAAATTCAATCTTAGAAGACATTCTGTGAAAAAAAGCGTTCTCTGGTCAAATTCTACAGCAGGTTTGTTACAGTATTCATTCCCATTCTCCATTCGTCTCTGTATATACTGAAAGGTTCACTGAGGAGAAAGGGTGCGAGAGACATCCATATTCAAGTGAGCAAGTTTTACTAACCTGTTGGGCTGAGCCCAAGAGAAGTGTCAGCCCCGAATAAGAAAAGGGTCTAGTTTTTTATAGGGTGGAGTAAGTAACCGGTGGCAACAACTTGTGGCAAAGGCTGGAGGCAACAGCTGGGGGTTTACGGAAAATTTCTACTTGTGCCAAGCAGGATATAGATGATGTATTACCCGCTGGGTTTCATGCCAAGCAGGATGCGGGGTTTGTGCCCATTACTGCATGGCTGAGCTGGCTTTCAGGGCTAAGAGTACCTTTCATATACATTATTTGTAATTTAACTCTTATCAAGAGTTATTTTCATCAAGAAGTGGACTCTTTTTCTCTATTCCTTGAATCCATGTTGCACTTGTGATTTTCTATGATCTATAGAAGACAGCGGAAGTGATGTTTTGCCAATTTTAAGTGTAGGTCCAGAAGGTTTAGCGTGCTTCACTTCTTTCTCTAATGTAATCTCTATCTGCTAGAGAACAATCCCAGGCTAGCCTGATGGAGGATTAAAGGCCATGTGAGGAAGAGTTAAGTGCCCCAGCTGAGGATACTAGACCATCCAGTCCCTGGCTGAGCTGCTCGAAAATCCATAGATTCAAAGTTTTGGGGTAGTTTATTGTAGACAGTAGATAATTGATCCAAATACTCTCAGAATATACAGTACTGATATGTAAGTACTGATTATATATATATATATCAAGAAACTACAAAACCGAAACAACAATTAAAAGCATATAATAATGTTTACCAACCTTTGCCCAAATTATCTGGCTAAAGGACTTCACCAACCTCTTCTTGGTTTTAGTTTTAATATAATAACAGCTACATTTCTGCTATAATAGTTCATAGAGCACACTCTAGAAACTTCTATAGAATTCAGAAATAATATAACTTTGAGAAGATAGTTTCCCAGAAACTATAAAGTGGCAATGCTTTTATTGTTTCTACTTACTTTGAAATGATTAGTTGATTTGACTAAGTTTTGTCAGGTTTATTGCATATATTTCCTACCCCCCTTTTGATGTCCTTGCTACAAATGCCCTCAATTTTCCCAGTTCCAATACAGAAAAAAAAAAAAAATTAAGGCTATTTTATGCCAGACCTATGTGAGGATTAATCATTCACAGTGAGTCATGGGCATATCTGATTAAAATGTTCAATGTCAGTTGACTTATGGGTCAATATTAAATTATACATGTAAGGAGTTCTCAAAATTCTTGACACAACTGAAGAGATGAGAAACCAGGTAAATGGAATAGAAAATAATGCTTTAGATAGCAGTTGAGTGTTACAGAGCACACTTTAATTTTCCTAACATGCAAAAACTGACTGCTCTCTGTTCCTGATGTAAAAGTGTGTGTGCTATAGTGAATACAATATTTCCTGAGATGAAATCATGCCTGATTTTATCATGATTTCTAAAATAAAAACTGGCAATAAAATTGTTGATTTTCAATGTAAAGAATGTTAAAATATTAACATGCAGTTGAATTTCAAATGGAAACTTAAAAGTGGGTTTACTCTGGAAGGCTGAGGGGCTGCAGCTAAGCTGGCAGTGTCAGAAGGGGTCCCCGAGTGGGACTGTGGTGAGGTGAGGTGGGGCAGCTGGCACCTTGTCAAGTTAGATGAACTGTGGCACCAAGAGCAAGAAAATGAGCTCTGAGCTCTGAGCTCTTCACCCAGATCTACAGGGCTCTGGTCACCCAGTTTTGCAAGGATTATGAAAATGATGAAGATGTGAATAAACAGCTGGATAAAATGGGCTATCACATTGGAGTCCAACTGACTGAAGATTTCTTGGCATGGTCAAATCAAAATGTCCTTGGGCGTCACTCCAAGCATCACCAATTGAAGCTCAGCTGGTGACAAAATCTCCCTCATATTGGAAATTAACCCCTTGGTGGACTTCTTGGAAGTTCCTGATAACCACTCATCTCTTATTTATTCTAATCTGTCATGTGGGGTGCTGCAGGGAGCCTTGGAGATGGCCCAGATGGCTGTGGAGGCCAAGGTTGTCCAAGACACCCTGAAAGGAGATGGTGTGACAGAAATATGGATAAGATTCATCAGATGGATTGAGGACAGTCTCCCAGCTGGAGAGGAATGACCGTCCCCAGGACTTCAGGGTACCAGCAGGAGCACTTGTGGGAATCAGAAAGCCTCAGTGCTCCCTCTGCCCTGTAGAACTTGGTGACTCTTTAACAAGGATGTTATATATTATTCTGGCCTTGTCTCCATTCTCAAGGCCAGTAAAGAGTGGACTGTGATGTAGTCCATTTGCCCCACAAGTGTGCACAGTCAGAAGTGAAATCCTTTGCTGTCTTTCCCTCCAGAGGGTTTGGATGCAGTCATCTTGGGTTGGACTAGAAAGAGCTCAACTGCTTTATATTCCTGGTTAAATTTGCTAAAGCAGTACCCACTCTGACCCCAGTAGGAGGCAAGCCTAACATCACTGGGCCTTCAATAAAACCATTGGCAAAAGGCGGTAGGGGACCCAGGGTTATGGGACAAGGAAGAGAGGTGGGGAGAGGGATAAAGATGAGTTGTCAGCTGTAGTGTGACACACTCTAGTGCTTGCCCAAAAACAGAAGCCTGTTGTGCTCAAAACACTGACTCTTGGAAAGCCACCCAGGTTTCTCTTCTTCCTGCTATTTGGAGGCAATATCTCTTTTTATAGAAGGCTCATCCTTTTTTCTTACAAATTCTTCAATAAAGACACATTCTTGAGTGAAAAAATAAATAAATAAAAATGGGTTTATTTTTGTAGGTTCTTTTTAAAATGTTATCTCTGTCACCTATCTTGGAAGCTATGAGGGTTTTCAGAGATTTGTGATTTAACATCTCTTGATTTTTTTCAAGTTCGTATAGTAGTAAAATTTGATTTTGGATCAAAAGTCAGGCCTAAATTAATTTAACACTAAATGATTAAAGTAAATGTAGACAAACAGCTATGGAAAAGAATTTAAACCTATTAGTAGAGATTTATTATTGTTAGCAGAATAATATTTGATCATAATCATTAACAGTCATTTATTTCACTTTTACTAGTAATGCTTATTGCTCTAAGTTGAGTCCATATACCTATAATTGTTTTCCTGAATAAAAGAAAACAGTACATTAATAAAATTTGAGGGAAAGTGGCAATTCTATATAACATTAAGATCTACATTTAATGACTAGTGAGTTGGTAGTCCTTTCAATAGAAAAATGATAGATTCCAAACCTAGAAATGTAGTCTTAAATATAATTAGAGATATGCTCAAGTATTTACATGTAAAATGGTCTATATAATGTTATTTACAAAAATCAATAAATGAAATACTAGGAATCATAAAAGTCAGACTTATTGTGATGTATTTAGAAAATAGAATGCCAATTATCCCAAAACCTGTGTTCAAATAATATTTCAAGGCATGTGAAATTCTGATGGTGCACTATTAAGAGAAGGAAGATAATAAAACAATATACATAAGTCTAATTTTTAAATTGAAACTTAATCACATTCATAGGGTGTATACTAGATGTACACACACTAAATGTTTAACATTGGTTATTCCTGGGTGATGTATTACAAGTTCTTTTTAATTCTTTATTTTTTAATTTAATTAATTAATTAATTTATTTATTTATTTATTTATTTACTTTTTGGGTCATTTAACTTTTTTTTTAATGAGTTTTAGGTGTACAACACAGTGCAATAGTTATTCTCTTTACCCCTCAAAGTGACAACCCCCTTCCCTAATCTACTGCCCCCATATCATACATATCTATTACAATTCCATTGACTCCACTCCCACCCTATACTCCGCATCCTGTGACTATATATGTATATTCAATTATAGTTCGCATACAATATTATACAACATCAGCTTCAGGTGTACAGTGCAGTGATCAAGCCTCTAACCCATCCATGGAGTGGTCTCCCTAACATGATACATGACCATCTGACACCCTACACAATATTTACAACATTATTAATTATACTTTTTACCCCTCAAAGTGACAACCCCTCTCCCCAATCCACTGCCCCACACACCGCCGATATCATACATATCGATTACAATTCTATTGACTCCACTCCCACCCTATACTCCGCATCCTGTGACTATATATGTATATTCAATTATAGTTGACATACAATATTATACAACATCAGCTTCAGGTGTATAGTGCAGTGATCAAGCCTCTACCCCATCCATGGAGTGGTCTCCCTAAGAAGACACGTGACCATATGACACCCTACAAAATATTTACAACATTATTAATTGTATTCCCCAAAAGGTCTTTCATATCCCTGTGGCAATATTGTACTTACGTCTAATCCCTTCCCCTTCTTCTCATCCCCAGCCCCCTCCCAACTAGCAAACATCAGTTTTTCTTCTAGATCTCTGAGACTATTTCTGTTTACTTTGCTCATTTATTCAGTTTTTTAGATTCCACATATAAGTGAGATCATATGGTATTTGTCTTTCTCTGACTGACTTATTTCACTTAACATAATATTCTCTAGATCTATCCATATCATTGTAAATGGTATGATTTCATTCTTCTTTATAGCGGAGTAATACTCCATTATATAAATGTACCACACTTTCTTAATCCAGTCATCTGCCAATGGGCATTTTGGTTGTTTCCAAGTCTTGGCTATTGTAAACAGAGCTGCAATAAACATAGGAGTACATATATTTTTTTTTAAATTAGCTTCTTGGGTTTCTCTGGGTAGGTACCCAAGAGTGGAATTGGTGGGTCATAAGGTAGTTCCATTTCCAGTTTTTTGAAATACTTCCATACTGATTTCCATAATGGCTGCACCAATCTGCAGTCCCACAACAGTGCACCATGGTTCCTTTTTCTCTACAACCTCGCCAGCACTTGTTGTTTGTTGATTTATTGATGATAGCCATTCTGACCAGAGTGAGATGGTATCTCATTGTGGTTTTTATATGCTTCTTGGCCATCTGTATGTCCTCTTTAGAGAAATGCGTCTTCATATCCTCTGCCCATTTTTTAATTGGGTTGTTTGTTTTTTTGGTGTGGAGTTGCATGAGTGTTTAATACATTTTGGATATTAACCCTTATCAGATATATCGTTGGCAAATATCTTCTCCCTTTCAGTAGGCTGCCTTTTGGTTTTATTCATGATGCCCTTTGCTGTGAAAAAACTTTTAAGTTTGATGTAATTCCATATGTTTATTTTTTTGTTTTATTTCCCTTGCCTAAAGGGATATATCAGTAAAAATATTACTGAGGGTAATGTCTGCAAATTTACTCCCTATGTTTCCTTCTAGGAGTTTTACGGTTTCAGGTATTACATTTAAGTCTTTAATCCATTTAGAATTTGTTCTTATGTATGGTATAAGTAGGTGGAAGATAAACAAAATCAACAAATCCTTAGCCAGACTCAGCTAGAAAAAGAGAGAGAGAACCAAACTAATAAAATCAGAAATGAAAGAGGAGAAGTGACAACAGATACCACAGAAATACAGAAAATTTTAAGAAAATACTAAAAGCAACTATATGCCAACAAATTTGACAATCTGGAAGAAATGGATAATTTCTAGAAGCATACATTCTATCAAGTCTGAACCAAGAAGAAACTGGAACTCTGAACAGACTGATTACTACCAAAGAAACTGAATTAGTAATCAACAAGCTCCAACAAACAAAAGTCCTGGACCAGATGGCTTCAAAGATGAATTTCACAAAACATTCAAAAAAGAATTAATACCTATTTTCCTCAAACTATTCCAAAAAATACAGAAGGAGGGAAGGCTCACAAACACATTTTATGAGGCCATTGTTACTCTGATCCCAAAATCAGACAAAGGTATTATAAAAAAGAAAACTACAGGCCAATATTCCTAATGGACATAGATGCAAAAATCCTCATCGAAATACTAGCAAACCAAATTCATAGATGCAAAAATCCTCATCGAAATACTAGCAAACCAAATTCAGCATCACATTAAAAAGATCATACACCATGATCAAGTGGGATTCATTCCTGGTATGCAAGGTTGTTTCAATATCCGCAAATCAATTAACGTAATGCATCACATTAACAAAATGAAAAATAAAAATCATATGATCATATCAATAGATGCAGAAAAAACATTTGACAAAATGTTTATGATAAAAACAATTTATGATAAAAACTCTTAGCAATTTATGATAAAAACTCAGCAAAGTGGGAATAATGGAATCATATCTCAACACAATAAAGGCCATATATGATAAGCTTATAGCAAACATCATACTCAATGGGAAAGGCTAAAAGCTTTCCCCTTAAGATCAGGAGCAAGATAAAGCTGCCTGCTTTTACCACTTCTATTCAACATAGATCTTGAAGTTCTAGCCACAGCAGTCAGAAAAGAAAATGAAACAAAAGGCATCCAAATTGGAAAGGAGGCAGTAAAATTGTCATTTTATGCAGATGACATGATACAATATATAGAGAATCCCAAAGATTGCAGCAAAAAACTGTTAGAATTGATAAATACATTTAATAAGGTAGCAGAATACAAAATTAATATTCAGAAATCAGTTGCATATGTATAAACCAATAATTAACTATCAGAAGAAGAAATCAGGAAATCAATCCCTTTTACGATTGCTTCAAAAACAATAAAATATCTAGGAATAAATTTAGCCAAAGAAGTAAAAGACCTGTACTCAGAAAATTATGACACTGAAGAGAGAAACCAAAGGTGAAAATAAATGGAAATACATACCATGTTCATGGATAGGAAAAATCAATATAATTAAAATGTCAATACTACCTAAGGCAATATATAGATTCAGTGCAATTTCTATCAAACTACCAAGGACATTTTTCTCAGAAATAGAACATATAATTCTAAAATTTATATGGAACCATAAAAGACCCCAAATAGCCATGGAAATCGTGAGAAATAAGAACAAAGTGGGAGATATCACGCTACCCGACATCAAATCATACTACAAGTCTATAGTAATCAACATAGTATGATAGTTGCATAAAAACAGACACAGAGACCAATGGAACAGATAGAGAGCCCAGAAATAAACCATCATAAATGGCCATTTAATCTATGACAAAGGAAGCAAGAATTTACACTGGGGTAAAGATAGTCTATTTAATAAATGGTGCTTGGAAAATTGGACTGACGTGCAAAACAATGAAAATAGACTACCTACTTATATCAGTTTTTAAAATTAGATATTCTTTTATTCATATTTTTTCAAAAAAATCTATTAAAATAATCACAAAATTATTTTAAAAGAGGAGTTTGAAATCAAATATATGGTTATTAAAGTTATAGAGGTTTTCATTAGTATTTAAGCATATTATAAATAAGTTGCATATTTTTTTTCTCTAACCACTTGTTAATATTTTTTTTAAAAATTCTATGCTGCTATCTCTTACAGGAAAAACCTTGTGTTTGCTAAAGTACATTCTTTGTCTAAAACAGACTATTCTCTTATATTTTGGTGTATTAAAGTTTCATTAATTTGTTTAATGATTTGTTTTTTTTTTGTTTGTTTGTTTTTTAAAGATTTTATTGGGGAATTGGTGGAGGGGAACAGCGTTGGGGAATCGGGGAAGGGGAACAGACAAGCTGCTGTCTTCTTGTTCTTCAGTTTAGTTGCAGAGGATGTTGCTTCACTGTTGGTATCGTCATTGCACTCTTCCCGGATGAGGCAGATCGGTCGCTGGCCTCTGGATGTCGCTCATCGGGGCTATTGGCAGCTCACGCTTGGCTGCCATCCGCTCACGCTGGCTGCGGGCCACTTACTGTAGCCTATGGCAGCCCACTGCAGCAGGGGCTACAGTCCACACCATCACCGGGGCTCGCACAGCCCAGCTCCAGGTGGAGCTGTTGTTAGCTGTAGAGGGCAGTGTCACTGGCCCTCATGTGGGATCCGAACCAGGGCGCTGGCATCCCAAAACCAGCGCTTAACCAATGCGCCACTCGGCCGGCCCTGTTTAATGATTTGTTAAATTAAACACATTTTTAAGCCCTTATTAAGTGCTTTAGTTTTGTGTGCTATGAATACAGCAATAACATAGCAGACATAAATCCCTACCTATATTTATTGAGCTTAATATTACATGACAGAATAAAAAAAGGGAATATATGTATATTAGACCCCTTCTGTAAAGTTACCAATTTGGATTCATAACTGATATAAGCTTTATCATTTGTGATGCAAATACATATGACATTACCTTAGGAAACAGAGCAGAATGTATCAAAGTTTAGTAAAGAACAAGAATTTAACATAATAGATTTTAACATAGACTGCCAATGTTTGAAAGGTGTTTACTATTATATAAATTTTGGCCTAAATTTGCTCTTTTTCTTTAATGCAGTTTTCTCATCTATTTAAATGGAAGCATAATAGTATTATTCTTATATGGTTATAGTGAGGATTAAATTAGTTAACATAAAATGCTTAGAAGTAACTAGCAGGAATTAAATAAATTAATTATTAACTATTATTTCATTCAATTGACATCAAACTTATTTTTTGATTAAAGAAATGCATTTAATCTGAGCTCTGTTTTCACTATCCATGTCATGCATTACTGTAAGACCATAATGTAGTATTAGGAATGTTGTAATAGCCCCCTAACTTATGGTCAGGCCAATAACATCTTTTCATGGTTTCTGGAATCAATCAGATTTTGTTGAGTGTAATTAGATAGATATATTCTTATTTCATGTATTTAACTATGAACTACCATCTGGAAAGTGATTAAATGAATTATTAATTATGTCTGACTTGTATGTATTGAGAAATGGACAATATACGAGATATCATGGATTAATGCATGATAAGTGAATAGAAAATATATTGTAAAATTGATTTAGGCTTTATTTTCACATTTGTAATACATTTTGTAATATATTAAGTTAATAAGTTTGTGAAATATAAGAACACTTATTGATAAATGAAATTATTAGTGAATTTAATCTTATGGCATTAATTACTACACACACAAACACACACACACACACACACACACACACACACACACACGCGAGCGCGCGCACACAGAGGGTACCAAAAATGTATACACATTATTTTTAATCAGTTTATTGGGTTGACAATGGTTTGTAAAGTTACATAGGTTTCAAGTGTACAACGGAGTAATGCATTGCTTATATATCACGTTGTGTGTTCACTACCCACCCAGAGTCAGTTCTCCTTCCATCACCATACATTTGATCACCTTTACCCACTTCTACCACCCCTTTCTCCCTTACCCTCTGGTAACCATTAAACTATTGTCTATGTCTATCAGTTTTTATTTATGTGATTGTTTGTCTTGTTCCCTTTGTTGTTTTCAGTTTTATATCCCGCACATTAGTGAAATCATATGGTTCTCGATTTTTTCTGCCTGATTTATTTTGCTTAGCATAATAATCTCAAGATTCATCCATGTTGTCACAAATGGCATTATTTCATCTTTTCTTATGGCAGAATAGTATTCCATTGTGTATATGTACCATGTCTTCTTTATCCAATCATCTATCAAAGGACATGTTGGTTGTTTCCACGTCTTCCTACCAAAAATAAAGCTGCAATGAATGTCAGAACACATATATCTTTAGGAAAATGTTTTCAGAATTTTGGGTGGATACCCAGGAGAGGGATTGCTGGGTCGTATGGTAATTCTATTCTTAACTTTTTGAGGAACCTCCACATTGCCTTCCATAATGGCTGCACCAATCTACTTTCCCACCAACTATGTGTGAGTGTTTCTTTTTCTCCTCAGCCTCCCCAACACTTATAATTTCTTTTGTTGATGATAGCCATTCTAACTGGTGTGAGGTTTTTATTCGCATTTCTCTGAGATTAGTGATGTTGAGCATCTTTTCATTGTCTACTGGCCATCTGTAGGTCCTCTTTAGAGAAATGTCTACTTAGGTCCTCCGCCATTTTTAAATTGTACTGTTGTTTTTGTTGTTGAGTTGTGTAAGTTCTGTATATATTTTGCGTATTAGTCCCTTATCAGAGTCGTTTCCAAATATCTTCTCCCTTTCGTTTGGTTGCCTCTTTATTCTGATTATGGTTTCTTTTGCTTTGCAGAATCTTTTTAGTTTGATATAATCCCATTCTGTATACACATTTTAAGAAAGGAAATAACTGTCTTAAAATTGTAATACTCAAGATCTACAGTAAGTCCCTGACTTATGAACATTCGAGTTGAGAACTTTCACAGATACGAACGGACCTCGCATTACGATCATTTGTAGATGCGAAGGAATCACAGAAGTAGCTCACTTGTCTGCCGGACATTGTCATAGTTGTGCTGCTGTGTGCTTACTGTACACTATGATAGTGTACAGTCATACAATGCTCAGTCAGATCCCAGGATGTCCGGAAGCAAGAGGAAAAGCAGCAGTGACGTGGAGGGGAGTACTAGGAAGTGCAAAACAATAACCATGGAAACAAAAGTGAAAATAATTTAGAGATTGGAACAAGGCGAAAAGATGGTAGATGTCTCTTGTTATTATAACATGAATCGTTCTACCATTGGCTTTACATTGTACATTTGCATCAAAGGTGTATAAGACTCACTTTGTCAGACTTACAAACAAATCTGACTAACAAACGTTCTCACGAAACGGAAATCATTCGTAAGTCAGGGACTTACTGTACTAATAACGAAAGATGAATTCAAGTCATGTTTGACTTCTAGAATTACAGGAGGTACTCAAAGTGGTTACCATCAGTGTAATTTTATTATATTTTTTTCCTTTCTTAAAATGTATACAAGTGGACACTTTGGTCATCATTGCTCAAGCAGTAGTTTGCTGTAATCAGAAGTGTCTGGATGCTGATGATAACCACTTTGAACATGTCTTATAATTGCAGATGTCAAACGTGACTTGTATTCATCTTTTGTTATTGGTATATATTGAGTATTACAATTTTAATATGTGTATTCATTTTTTTGGTGACTGTCTCTTTCCTCTCTCTTAAGAACCCACATTTAATGTCTAAATATCTTTTTGAAACTTCATCAGTCACATCAGTTACCTCAGATTTAACATATTCAGAGTTAAACACACTGACTTTCTTCAGTTCTATTATTTTCTATGTGAATAAATAGCACACAATTCACCTTGCATCACAAGCCAGAAACTGAAAATCATCCTGATCTCATCCCTCTTTGTAATTATTTTATTCAATTGCTTAAATAATAACTGAAATCTTTATTTTCTTCATCCTCTTTTGTTATCTTATTTTGTCTGCCTTGTGCTCCTCTTTCTTGGACTTTTGTCAACTGGAACTGGTTGGCGTTTTCACTTCCAGTTTCACCCTTTTGGAAACACCTCAGCGACTTTCCATTATTTCTCAAATCAAATTTAAATTCCTTTGCATCGCATTTAAGGTTATTTAAAATTAAGGACATTTTTTCCTGTCATGTTTTATAATTTGACTCTCCAGTTTGCTCTTTATACTTCAGGAATACTACGTAGTTTTTACCTCTCATACCTGACATGCATATCCTGGTCTTTTTATTATTATCCTTGTAATTTTTCCTGCTAGGCATGTCTTTTTTCTTATTTTCTTAGCAAAGTACCATTCATTTATCAAAAGTGAGTTCAGATGTTACTTCTTGAACATTTTTCTACTCCACTAAGTTGGCAATGTTGTCAGTGCATTCCTTCCCTTCACCTCATAGGACTTTATCACTAAATATTATAAATGGCACTTTCATACATATATATTTCCACAATAGACTATGGAGCTGGGATCATGTATTTCTATTCATGTACCAGCAGAGTGCATATTCCAGTCCCAGACGCAGGTATTCAATTTCACAACTAAAGGGTGAGCTGCCTTTCTAAAGTGGGTTAGGGAAGATATTAAATCCCCTAAATGATGCCTTATATGGCATCTCCTGCCAGAACTCCAATGAGGCTTCTCTTCAGGAAGTTCTTTTGGCATTGTTATCACTTTCTGGTAAACTGCAAACCAGCCTCACAACCATCATGAAAACTACAATGGCAAACTGAACAGGAGCAATACAGGAAGGCAGATATACGTACACACACACATAAATATGTACGTTCACACTAAAATTTGCATTGCAAATCTTCTGTATATCCCTTTCTGATTTTGATAACATTTGCCAGTGATAATGCTGAAAAAGCTGCAAGAATTAACTCTTAGTGGTGGCACCCTGAATCTTTTTGCAATGTCAGGACTTTTAGCAATAAAGCTGAGCAGGCAAAAAAGCCCAGGGCCAACAAAATGCCAGCAATTATTTCAGGGAATTGGTGCGAATTTTGAGATAGAGCTGAAGTCCATTCAAGCCAAAACATTTTTATTTTTGTTCTTTCATCAGGAAATCTTAAATTCAGGAAAATGGGGAAATACTTTGGAAATAAATATCAATGATTTTGAATTTTAACAATTTACATACAGGAAAATAAATAGTTGCAAGATTAACATACAAATGTTATTTATGTTGATTGAAATGAAGATGAAATGCATGGAGGAGAGGATATGGATTTATTGAAGGAACAATCACACATTTATCATGAAGTATAGTTAAACTGAATTCTTAGTGGGTAACTATTGTAGTTTTGATAGACGTATTTAAATTAAAAATTTTCTCCTATGGTGATTATTTATAGCTCTATTTTTGATCTCATGTCAAAATGTCTTCTTATCAGGATTGCTTTGTAGTAAGGATCATATCTTATATTTAAAGGACAAAACAGTTTTAATTTGCCTTTAATAATGAAATAGATGCATTATAATAGTACTTACTGCAAGAAAATCCAGAACCAGCTAAGTCATGAATTACTTACCCCAAATAAATGTGAGTGTAGAATGTTTTCTGTCAAAATGCCCTAGTGCTTAAATTTCTTCTTTTTAAAAGACTTTATACACTGAAGTATTTATGGAATTGATAGGAAATAAATGATCAATTTTCAAGCATTACTCACAAATGATTTGTTGGTCAAAAAATCTTATTCTGAAAAGTAAAAGTAATAGAATTAGGATATCACTATTCCATTGGTTTATAAAACTTTATTCTTTCTGAGTACGGCAATAGACACACTTTTTCCCTTTATGAAAGGCCATCATCATTATCATTAACAACAACATCTATAAATGAAATCCTTTAAATGAAGTGCTTAGAGCATGAAATGATAAAGTATATAGTTTATAATTTATCCAGAGTTACAGTTCCTGTTTAAGTATACTTGGGATATTTGCTGTGCATAAAATCAGTTATTTGATAATCATTCAATAGGTATACAGTGCAAGTATTTCAAGTCTAATTTCATAAGTGCCTATGGCAAGGATGATAAAATAATATCCCTTTTATTACTAAAATTCTATGAAGAATAAACTCAACCACCCCATGCAATTTACAATATTATTGGAATTTAATGGATCAATATTAAAATTAGTTACAAATAAAATATAACTACATTAAATTCTTATAACTTGAAACTATTTCTGTTTTATATAATCTGTCAATTCTTCTGATGTTTAATTTCACTAAATCTCATTCATTTTGCATGATAATTTGCTTACTTTTATAGTATTTGACTTATGGATGGACATAATAGTAATAGCTTACCCACTATCCAATTAGCTTTTACTTTTACTTTTAATCTTCAACTTTTTTGTGGCACTTTTTAATTTTTTAAATATTTTCATTAAAATTTAACTAACATACAATATTATATTATTCTCAGGTGTACATCATAATTATTCAACATCTATATACTTAAAGAAGCGATTACCATGATAAGTCCAGAAACCATTTGACACCATACCATGCTATCATGATATTATTTGCTATATTCTCTGTGCTGTAATTGCATCCCTATAGCTTATTTGTTTTATACCTGAAGATTTGGACCACTTATTGCCTTCATCTTTTGCCTCCCCTCTTTTAATTTTTCAATTACAATTCACATTCAATATTATTTTATATTAATTTCAGGTATACAACATAGTGGTTAGACATTTATATAATTTAAGAAATAATCCCCCGAACTAGTTTAGTACTCATCTTGTGCTTTACATAGTTATTACCATATTATTGACTTTATTTCCTGTGTTTTACTTTCCATCCCCATGACTATTTTGTAACTACCAGTTTGTACTTCTTTTTTTTTTTTTTTTTTTTTTTTTTTTAAATTTTATTTTATTTTTAATTAGTTTCAGGTGTACAACACAGTGCAATAGTTATACATTTTACCCCTCAAAGTGACAACCCCCCCACCACCAATAGTTTCAGGTGTACAACACAGTGCAATAGTTATACATTTTACCCCCCAAAGTGACAAACCCCCCACCCCCAATACACCCCCCACACACCCCCATATCATACATATCTATTACTCTTCCTCTGACTCTCTTCCACAGTATAATCCACATCCCGTGACTATCTATATATATTCAATTACAGTAGGTATACCACCTCCACTTTAGTAATACAGTGCAGTGATCAAACCTCTACTCCATCCATGAAATGGTCTCCTAACAAGACCTATGATCATCTGACATTCCACAGAATATTTACAACATTATTAGTTATATTCCCCAAACTGTTTTTCCTATCCCAGTAGCAATATTGTAGTTGCCTATTTTTGCTGTCTAATCCCTTCCCCTTCTCCCTCATTCCCATTCCTCTCCAAATTAGCAACCCTGATTTTTCCTCTATATCTATGAGACAGTTTCTGTTTACTTTGCTCATTCATACAGTTTTTCAGATTCCACATATAAGTGAGAGCATATGGTATTTGTCCTTCTCTGACTGACTTACTTCACTCAACATTATAGTCTCTAGGTCCATCCATATCATTGCAAATGGCACGATTTCATTCTTCTTTATAGCGGAGTAATACTCCATTGTATAAATATACCACAGTTTCTTAATCCAGTCATCTACTGACGGGCATTTTGGTTGTTTCCAAGTCTTAGCTATTGTAAATTGTGCTGCTATGAACATCGGGGTGCATAACTTTTTTTGAATAAGTGTCTTGGTGTTTTCAGGATAAATACCTAGGAGTGGAATTGCTGGGTCAAAAGGTAGCTCAATTTCCAGTTCTTTGAGATACCTCCATACTGACTTCCATAGTGGCTGCACCAATCTGCAGTCCCACCAACAGTGCAGCAGGGTCCCCTTTTCCCCACAGCCCCGCCAGCACTTGTTGTTTGTTGATTTGTTGATGATAGCCATTCTGACTGGAGTGAGGTGGTATCTCATGGTGGTTTTTATTTGCATTTCCCTAATGACCAGTGAGGTTTAACTTTTTTTAATCTGCGTGTTGGCCATCTGTATGTCCTCTTTAGAGAAATGTCTCTTCATATCTTCTGCCCATTTTTTAATTGGGTTGTTTGTTTTTTTGGTGTTGAGTTTCATGAGTGTTTTATAAATTTTGGATATTAACCCCTTATCAGATATATCGTTGGCAAATATATTCTCCCATTCAGTAGGCTTCCTTTTTGTTTTATTAATGGTTTCCTTTGTTGTGAAAAAACTTTTAAGTCTGATATAATCCCATATGTTCATTTTTTCTTTTACTTCCCTTGCCCGTAGGGATGTATCAGTAAAAATATTGCTCCGGGTAATGTCTGCAAATGTACTCCCTATATTTTCATTTAGGATTTTTATGGTTTCAGGTCTTACATTTAAGTCTTTAATCCATTTTGAATTTGTTCTTGTATAAGGCGTAAGGAGATGATCCAGTTTCATTTTTTTGCATGTGTCAGTCCAATTTTCCCAGCACCATTTATTGAATAGACTATCTTTACTCCAGTGTAAATTCTTGCTTTCCTTGTCATAGATTACCAGTTTGTACTTCTTAATCCCTTCACCTTTTTCACCCTACCCCCCAACTCCCTCCCATCTATCACTTCAACAAATCTACTACTCATCTGACACAATACATAGTTATTACAATATTATTGACTATGTTCCTTATGCTATAAGCTACATCCCCATGATTACTATGTAATAATCAACTAGTACTAAATTCCTTCACTTTTTTCACTCACCCCTAAACCCCTCCCATATGGCAATGATCAATATGTTCTCTGTATGTATGAGTTTGTTTCCATTTTGTTTGTTTATTTTGTTCTTTAGATTCCATATATAAGTAAAATCAAATTACATCTGTATTTCTCTGTCTTATACTCCACTCAGCACAATACCTTCCAGGTCCATCCATGTCGCTGCAGATGGCAAGAACCCATTCCCTTCCATGGCCAGCAATATTCCATTGTATCACCTCTTTATCCATTCATCCATCAACAGATTCCTAGGCTGTGTCCACATCTTGGCCACTGTAAACAATGCTACAATGAAAATATGGATGCACGTGTCCCCTTAAAGTAGTATTTGGGTTTCTTCACATAAATGTCTTGAAGTAGGATTACTGGGTCCTTCTTTGTCTCATGTTAGAGTCTTTGTTTTAAAGTTTATTTTGTCTCATATAAGTATTGCTACCCCAGCTCTTTTGTGGGTGTTTTTTTTTCATTTCCATTTTCATGAAAAATCATTTTCCATCCTTTTACTTACTGTCTGTGTGTGTCTTTCAATTTGAAGTGATTCTCTTGTAGGCAGCATATTTAAGGGTTTTGCTTTCTTATCCAATTAGCCTTCCTATATCTTTTGAGTGGAGCATTTTATCCATTTACATTGAAAGTAATCGTTGATAGATATTTAGCTTTTGTCATTTTATTATTCTTTTTTTTTTCCATCATCAAGAAGTCCTTCTAAGATTCCTTGTAAAACTGATTTGGGAGTGATGAACTTTTTTAGCTTTTTCTTCTCTGGGAAGCTCTTTATCTGTATTTTGATTCTAAATGACAGCTTTGCTGTGCACAGTATCCTTGGTTGTACATCCTGTCTTTTCATCACTTTGAATATTTTTTGCATCTTGCATGACTGGGCTAGGTAGGTGTGGAGAAGGGCTGGCAAAAGGTTAAGGAAAAGAGAGAGAGACACAAAATAGGAGAGAAAGCAGTTCGGGGCCAGGGGACCCCAGCCTCGTGGACTCGAGCCCAGAATCGGGCCTGACTGTTCCTTTTATTATCTTACACATAAGCAAGGGTCAATGTAGCTTCCATGGTCTGTCTCACACCCAAAAAACATAGCTCAGGGCCAAATCACCCACACCTGCAAGCTGCTATTACTGGAGGTCCCATAAGGTTCTTGTCATGCACCTCTTAAGAGACAGAACCTCCTCTGCCAAGGCTTACTGATAAGAATACACAGAGGGCAGATGTTATCATATCAATAGATCATTTCACAGACAGGCTGCCAGACCCTGAAGCAAGGGGGTCATGCCCTATTTCTGTCAACTAGTGATTCCTCCAGTTGGCACCCACTGGTACCCATTGGCACCCATGGGCACCCACAGGCACCCACACGACTGTGTCTGGCTTGGGTTGCCCCTCTTGAGGGATTTTACCCATCATTGGCTAACCGGCCATCCTTTGGTGCCAAACAGGGATATATTCAGTAAGCATAATATTGAAGTTATGATCTGTCTTTATGGAGAGGTGCATGGGCAGGATATTTCCTGCCAATCCCTTCTGGCCTGCAAAGTTTCTGTTGAGAAACCAGCTGACAATCTATGGGAGCTCCCTTATAAGTTACTAGTTTCTTTTCTTTTGCTGCTTTTAGGATTCTCTCTTTGTCTTTAAACGTCGTCATTCTAATTATAATGTACCTTGATGTGGACCTGTTTCAGTTCATCTTGTTTGGGACTCTGTGTTTCATGGACTTGTATGTCTATTTCTTTCACCAGGTTATGAACGTTTTCAGTCATTATTTCATCAGATATGTTCTCAATCTCTTGCTTTCTCTCCTCTTATTTTGAGATCCCTATGATTCAAATGTTATTACACTTGTTGCCCCAGAGGTCTGTTAAACTATCCTCATTTTTTGAATTCTTCTCCTTCTTCTTCTCCTCCTGCTCCAACTCCTCCTCCTCCTTCTCCTCCTCCTCCTCCTCCTCCTTCTCCTTCTCCTTCTTCTTCTTTTTTCTCCTTTTGCTGCTCTGATTGGGCCTTTTCTGCCTAATTGCTTGCTTCCTAATTGCTGATTGGATCCTCTCCTTGATCTAGCTTGCTGGCGATCTATTCTAGTGCCTTTTTCATTTCAGTTATTGTATTCTTCATTTCTGACTGGTTCCCTCTTATGGTTTTTATATATTTTAGTATGCTTGCTATCACTTTGTTGAAGTTCTCACTAAGTTCCTTGAGCATCCTTATAACCATTGTTTGGGACTCTGCATCTGGGAGGTTGTCTCCATTTTGCCTAGCTTTCTCCTGTTATTTCACTTGGGATGTATTTCTTTGTTGTCCTCATTTTGGCTGCCTAGGTATTTGTTTCTATGTATTAGGTAGATCTGTATGTCTCCCAGTCTTGGCCAGGTGGCTTTATATAGTAGGTGCCCTGTGGGGTCCTGGCACAGTCTCCCTGGCCACCTGCTCTGGGTGCTCCAGGAGTGTCCCTTGTGTGGTTTGTGTTTGCCCTCCTGTTATAGTTGACCTTGATTGCTATTGGCTTTTCAGTGTGTGAAATTGATTCTCAGGCTGATTCGCTGTTGGTTTTGGCCATGTCCACAGCTTAAAGGCTGTTGTGGAGTAGGCTTATCCTACTGAGTGGGATTTACCCCAGGGGGCTCTGGTGCCTGTTGAGAAGGCCCTTTGGGTATGCCACTTGTGGGGTTAATTTGGTGGTGCTTTGGTGTGATCTGAAGCCAACCTCCAAATGTTGGTCTGGGGACTCCTGCGAGATATTCGGGTGCAGGCCCATGTCATGCACTGCCTGTGACTGGCCAGGGCCTACCTGATAAGAACTACTAAGTGATCTACTGACTCTGCTAATCCTGGAGAAATGTGGGAGAGGCAATGATGCAAACTGAGGACAGTTGCCACCCATACCAGTCCTGGGGTTGCTCTGCAAAAAAAACAGGACATCCCAAGGCCTGCTACCTGCCAGCTCCCTTGTTTTTAAGCCCCTGATAAAACCTCATGTAGTATGTGAGTTGGGTGAGGCAGGGTGTCAGGGAGTTACTGGAGTGGGAAGAATTTTGGTCAGCAGATTAAGGTGTACTCTGGTTTGGTTCCAGTGCTGAGCCTGGAGCTATTCAGCAAAAGTCTCAGAGCATACTGAGGCCAGTCACCACCTGCCTGGGTTCTTCTGATTCTGATCATTCTTCAAGAAACAGTGCAATGCATGTGTGGCTGGCTGCTCTCAGATAAAGTGCCTCTAGTGTTGGGAGAGTTGAGTGAGGGGAGGTCTCAAGGTGTCAGCAGAGTGGAACAGTGGAGCTCACTAGACCAATCAGATTCAGATTTTGCCTGTGAAGGAGGGATCAACACAGAAATGATGGTGTCCACCTGCTGGCTGCATGGGAGGCAGACCTCACACAAAGAAACTGGCTAATGTTTTCCAGCCCTTGTCCTGAAGCCATACACCTCAGTCTGCCCCCCGTATACCTTCAACACCCCCTGAGTTACTATCCCTCCACCAGAGCCCCAGGTAAGTGCCTGCAAATGAAACAGTCTGTGTGTAGGCTGTCTAAAAAGATGTCTGGAATTCCCATAGGTTTCTATCTCACCTAGATGGTTGGAATTACCACTGTTTTTCACAGTCAGATGTGTGGGAGCTCCTTTTCCCAGCACTAGTACTCTGAATTGGGGAGGTGAGTGTGGGGCTGGGGGTTTCTCACTCCTCTGAGGGGAACCTCTGTGGCCGAGATATCCCTCCTGGTTTTTAACTGCTACATGGTGGTTTGGGGCCACCCTGTTTCATGTCTCCACCACTCCTATCAGTCTCAATGTGGTTTCTTCTTAATATCCTTAGTTATAAAACTAGTGTTCAGTGAGACTTATGATGGTTCTCCAGATTGATTGTTCTATAATTTAGTTGTAATTTTAATGTGTTCATGAAGGAAGAAGGCACAGTGTTTATCTTGGATGTCCTCCAATCATAAACTTTTAAGGCAACAATCAAGCAAGCATTCACCACTTTGAACAACAAAATTAAATGAAATAGCCATTTAAAATGTACATTTTTAATATATTTATCTCCGATACTCCATCAGTTTCCTTACCACAGTGTTTTGTAAAGACCTTGCATATATATTTGAGGATGCCTGAGCCATATTATGGACTTAAAAGTAATTATTCAGTTAATAATCATATGTACAGGATTTAACCACTGACATATTTTAAGATTATGATATTAATTTTTAGTTTCCTCCTTAACAATATATTTAAGTGGAGAAAATAACTTTTCTATTCTAGTTTCCTCCCTTAGAGGTTTCATTTTCACCAGTGTTTCTGTAACAACCAGGAATAGTACTTTTAGTTAAGTTTTCCTCTGCTTTGTCTTCTCTGTCCATCCTCTTAAACACATCCCTTGGGTCTGAATGTATTTCCTTAATAAGATCGTCCTCTGTAATAAAAACCCCAAGGCTTTTACCTCTTCGTACAAAGAATATACAGATACAACTTGTTATCAAATTTGTTTTGGTTTTCATCCCTCTCATTGTTTTCTTTTTTTTTATTCTTTTATTATTTTATTGTGAAATAAACTTTTTTTAAAAAACCATTAGCTTCAGGTGTACAACACAGTGCAATAGTTATACTTTTTAACCAGCAAAGTGACAACCCCTCTCCTCCAATTCACCACCCCACTCCTCCTCTCCATATCATACACATCTATTACAATTCCTTTGACTCCCTTCCACAGTATAATCCACATCCCGTGACTATCTATATGTTCAATTACCGTTGGCATACGATATTATACAACATCAGTTTCAGGTATACAGTGCAGTAATCAAGACTCTATTCCATCCATGAAGTGGTCTCCCTAACAAGATATGTGACCATCTGACACCCCATAAATATTTACATTATTATAGTCCCCAAACTGTCTTTCATATCCCTGTGGCAATATTGTAGTTACCTATTTATGCTGTCTAATCCCTTCCCCTTCTTCCTCATCCCCAACCCCCTCCCAAAGCAACCCTGTTTTCCCTCTATATCTATAAGACTCTTTCTGTTTACTGTGCTCATTCATTCAGTTTTTCAGATTTCACATATAACTGAGATCATATGGTATTTTTTTTCTCCGACTGACTTATGTCACTTAACATAATACTCTCTAGGTCCATCCATATCGTTGCAAATGGTACGATTTCGTACGATTTCATTCTTCTTTATAGCGGAGTAATACTCCATTGTGTAAATGTACCACAGTTTCTTAATCCAGTCATCTACTGATGGGCATTTCGGTTGTTTCCAAGTCTTGGCTATAGTAAATAGTGCTGCAATAAACATAGGCGTGCATATATTTTTTCGAATTAGCATCTTGGATTCTTCTGGGTAGATACCCAAGAGTGGAATTGCTGATTCATACAGTAGTTCCATTCCCAGTTTTTTGAGATACCTCCATACTGATTTCCATAATGACTGCACCATTTTGCAGTCCCACCTACAGTGTAGCAGGGTTCACTTTTCTCCACACCTTCGCCAGCACTTGTTGTTTGTTGATTTATTGATGACAGCCTTTCGGACCTGAGTGAGGTGGTATCTCTTTATGGTTTTTATTTGCATTTCGCTGATGATTAGTGAGGTTGAACATTTTTTCATATGCTTGTTGGCCATTTGTATGTCCTCTTTAGAGAAATGCCTCTTCATATCCTCTGCTTATTTTTTAATTGGGTTGTTTGTTTTTTTGGTGTTGAGTTGAATGAGTGTTTTATAAATTTTGGATATTAACCCCTTATAGATGTATTGTTGGCAAATATCTTCTCCCATTCAGTAGGCTGCCTTTTTGTTTTATTGATGATTTCTTTTGTTGTGAAAAAATTTTAAGTTTGATGTAATCCCCTATGTTCATTTTTTCTTTTTTTTCCCTTGCCCGAGGGGATATATCATTAAAAATATTACAAAGAATAATGTCTGAAAACTTACCCCCTATGTTTTCTTCTAGGAGTTTTATGGTTTCAGGTCTTACATTTAAGTCTTTAATCCATTTTGAGTTTGTTGTCATTTATGGTGTAAGTAGGTGGTCCATTTTCATTTATTCCATTTATTAAATAGGCTATGTTTACTCCAATGTAAATTCTAGCTTCCATTGTCATAGATTAAATGACCATATATGAATGGGTTTATTCCTGGGCTCTGTATTCTCTTCTATTAGTCTATATGTCTGTTTTTATGCCAATGCCATACTGTTTTGGTTACTGTAGCCTTGTAGTATGTTTTGATGTCAGGTAGCGTGATGCCTCCCACTTTGTTCTTATTTCTCGAGATTGCCATGGCTATTCGGGTCTTTTGTGGTTCCATATAAATTTTAGGATTCTATGTTCTATTTCTGAGAAAATGTCCTTGGTAATTTGATTGGAATTGCATTGAATCTATATATTGCATTAGGAAGTATTGACATTTTAACTATATTAATTCTTCCTATTCATGAGCATGGTATGTATTTCCATTTATTTGTATCTTCTATGATTTCTCTCTTCAGTGTCTCATAATTTTTCTGAGTACATGTCTTTACTTATTTAGTTAAATTGATTCCTAGATATTTTATTGTTTTTGAAACAATTGTCAAAGGGATTGATTTCCTGATTTCTTCTTCTGATAGTTAATTATTGGTGTATACAAATGCAACTGATTTCTGAATATTAATTTTGTATACTGCTACCTTACCAAATTAGTTGATCAGATCTAGCAGTTTTTTGGTGGAGTCTTTGGGATTCTCTCTATATAGTATCATATAATCTGCATATAATGACAATTTTACTTCCGCTTTTCCAATTTGGATGCCTTTGATTTCATTTTCTTGTCTGATTGCTGTGGCTAGAACTTCCAGAACTATGCTAAATAGAAGTGGTGAAAGCGGGCAGCCTTGTCTTGTTCCTGATCTTAAGGTGAAAGCTTTTAGCCTTTCCCCATTGAGTACAATGTTTGCTGTGAGCTTATCATATATGGCCTTTATTATGTTGAGATATGATCTCACTATTCCCACTTTGCTAAGAGTTTTTATCATAAATGGCTGCTTTATTTTGTCAAATGTTTTTTGTGCATCTATTGATATGATCATATGATTTTTATTTTCATTTTGTTAATGTGATATATTACTTTATTGGATTTGCAGATATTGAACCAACTTTGCATACCAGGAATGAATCCCAGTTGATCAAGGTGTATGATCTTTTTAATTAGATGCTGAATTCGGTTTGCTACTATTTTGTTGAGGATTTTTGCAACTATATTCATTAGGGATATCAGCCTGGAGTTTTCCTTTTTTGTAATATCTTTGTCTGACTTTGGAATCAGGGTGATAGTGGCTACATAGAAAGAATTTGGGAACTTTCCATCCTTCTGTATTTTTTGGAATAGTTTGAGGAGAATATGTATTAATTCTTTTTTGAATGTTTTGTAAAATTCATCTGTGAAGCCATCTGTTCCAGGGTTTTTGTTTGTTGAAAGATTGTTGATTACTGTTTCAATTTCTTTGGCAGTAATCAGCCTGTTCAGAGTTCTGTTTCTTTTCGATTCAGACTTGGTAGCTTGTATGCTTCTAGAAATTTATCTATTTCTTCCAGATTGTCAAATTTGTTAGCATATAGTTGCTCATAGTATTTTCTTAAAATTTTCTGTATTTCTGTGGTATCTGTTGTCACTTCTTCTCTTTCATTTCTGATTTTGCTAATTTGGGTCCTCTCTCTCTTTTTCTTGGTTAGTCTGTCTAAGGGTTTATCGATTTTGTTTATCTTTTCAAAAAACCAACTCTTGGTTTCATTGATCTTTTGTATTGTTTTTTTTTTGTTGTTGTTGTTGTTCTTTATTTCATTTATTTCTGCTCTGGTCTTTATTTTGTCCTTCCTTATACTCCTTTTGGGCTTGTTTTGCTGTTTTTTTGTGTTTTTTTTTTTCGAGTTCCCTTAGGTATAAAGAGAGTCTATTGATGTGAGATTTTTCTTCCTTCTTTAGGTAGGCCTGCACTGCTATGAATTTCCCTTTTAGGACTGCTTTCACTGCATCCCAGATATTGTGGGTCATGGTGTTTTCATTTTCGTTTGTCTCTAGGTATCTTTTGATTTCCTCCTTGATCTCATTTTTGAACCCACTCACTATTTAATAGCATGTTATTTAGCCTCCACGTATTTGTAAGCTTTCTAGATTTCTTCTTGTAATTGATTTCTAGTTTCATAGCATTGTGGTCAGAGAAGACAATTGATATGATTTCAATCTTTTTAAATTTGTTGAGACTTGTTTTGTGGCCTAACATGTGGTCTATCTTGGAAAATGTTCCATGTTCACTTGAGAAGAATGTATATTCTGTAGCTTTGGGGTGAAATGCTCTAAAAAATATCAATTAAATCCAACTGGTCTAAAGTGTCATTTAAGGCTACTATGTCCGTGTTGATTTTCTGTCTGGACGATCTGTCCATTGGTGACAACGGGGTGTTGAAGTCCCCTACTATGATAGTGTTACTGTTGATATCTGTGTTAATGTCTGTCAAAATCTGTTTTATATATTTAGGAGCTCCTATATTGGGTGCATAGTTGTTTACTAGGGTGATGTCCACTTGTTGGATCAATCCCTTTATTATTATGTAGTGCCCTTCTTTGTCCTTTATTATAGTCTTCATTTTAAAATCCATTTTCTGAAATAAGTATTGCTACTCCAGCTTTTTTCTCATTTCCACTTGCATGAAATATCTTATTCCATCCCTTTACTTTCAGTCTGTGTGTGTCTTTTGATCTGAGATGAGTCTCTTGTAGACAGCATATGCATGGGTCCTCTTTGCTTATCCACTCAGCCACTCTGTGTCTTTTGATTGGAGCATTTAGCCCATTCACATTTAAAGTGATTACTGATAGGTGCATATTTATTGCCATTTTATTATTTGTATTTCTTGTCTTCCTGAGTTAGCTTGTTTTCCCCTTTCTTCTGTTTAAAAAAGCCCTTTTAACATTTCCTGCCATGCTGGCCTGGTGGTAATGAACTCCTTAAGCTTATTCTTTTCTGAGAAGCTCTTTATGTCTCCTTCAATTTTAAGTGATAGCCGTGCTGGGTAGAGCAATCTTGGTTGTAGACCTTTATTTTGTGTCACTTTGAATATCTCCTGGCACTCCCTTCTGGCCTGCAGAGTTTCTGAAGAAAAGTCAGGTGTTATTCTTATAGGAATTCCTTTGTATGTAACCTGCTGTCTTTCTCTTGCTGCTTTTAGGATTCTGTCTTTGTCATTAAGCTTTGCCATTTTAACTATGATGTGTCTTGGTGTGGGCCTGTTTGGATTCAGCCTGTTTGGAACTCTCTGCACATCCTGGGCTTGTATGTCAATTTCTTTCACCAGGGTAGGGAAGTTTTCAGTCATTATTTCTTTAAATACATTCTCAATCCTTTGCTTCTTCTCTTCTCCCTCTGGTTTTCCTATGATGCAACCGTTGTGTTTCGTATTGTCCCAGATGTCTCTTAAACTATTTTCATTCCTTTTATTCTTTTTTCTTTTTGTTTTTCCTGCTGGGTGATTTCTGCTATTTTGTCTTCTAATTCGCTGATCCGCTCCTCTGCTTCATCTATTCTACTGATGATTCCTTTGAGTGTGTTCTTCCTTTCAGTTATTGTATAATTTAGTTCTAACTGGTTGTTTTTTTATGGTTTCCCTATCCTTCTTTATGTCTTCACTAAATTCCTTAAACATTCTTATCATCAGTGTTCTAAACTCTGTCTCTGAGAGTTTGGATTCCTCTGTTTTATTTAGTTCCATTTCTAGAGTTTTCTTCTGATTTTTTACTTGGGACATGTTTCTTTGTCTCTTCATTCTGGCTGTCGCTCTGTGAATGCTTCGATGTATTAGATAGTTCACCTAGAAAGAAGAGAGGAAAAAAAGAAGAGATGAGGGGGCTCTCCATTCTCTTTAATGTGCAGACCACTTGCTCAGCAATAGAGAGTCTCTGGGCAACTCAGTACCCACTATTAGGGGTAAGAACTTAGCGTATTATGCACCGGCCTCTCTCTCAGGCTTGCAGTGAGCTTTCCTCAATTAGCTGCTGTGTGCTCTGGAACCATGCTCACTACAAAAAAAAAAAAAAAATCTTCACATATTGTTGCAGGTTGTCCACAACTGCAGAAAAACCCTCTGTGGCCTGCAGAGATGTGGGCCAGATTCCAGCGGCTCTGGGTGCCTCTGGCAACACAGCTCTAGGTGGGTGGGGCACCACTTGATGTGGTCAGTGGCCCCCACCAGGTCAGATGTGGCCCCAAGGCACCACTTGATGTGGTCAGTGGCCCCCACCAGGTCAGAGCAGCATGCACTCTGCACCAGCAATCAGTCCACAGAAACTCTCCAGGAAAGCCTCGATTGGATCACGCAGGTGCACAGCTCCCAGCCCAACACTCTCAGGAAAACTCCCCATTTCAGCCTGTCCTGATCAACTACCTGCACATCAGGCTAAGCAGCCCAACAGCCAATCCCCAGCCTAGCAACTCTGCACAAACAGTACTAAGAGTGGAGACCCAAGGTGGCTCACGCACTCCTGAGTCTCATTGAACAGACTGATGCAGCTGGAGAGCACCCTCCCTGCATTTCCCTGGCTATGCAGCACAAGCAGGGTGGAGGGTGGGAATCCAAGGCCGCATCCGCACGCATATACGCACTCCTGCGCCCCAAGTTCACCAGACCAATGGGATCCTGGATCTGACCCTCTGTGGGAGGGCCCAAACCTGAAAAAAATGGCACCCTCCTATACACCTCTCGTGTGCAAGCTCCACATCAGGGGAACAATGGTCCCCAAACCTCCAGCTTCTTCACCAAAGGTGCTCAGTTCAGTCCTTCCACACAGGCTCCTGGGCCCAGCTCACACAGCTACTGCCTCCAACAGGAACCGGGTGAGTGCTCACTGGTGAGCAAAACCATGCACCAGCCTCGCTGGTTCTCCAGCCACCCTCAGCCTCACTGAGTGAAGCAAAGAGAGTCCTCACTAATTTCTACTGCCTGGTATTGTAGAACTCCTCTTCCTGGCAAAGCAACTCTGGGTTAATGATCTCAGTGTGGGGCCGGAGGGTCTCTCCCCCAACTAGAGAAGCCTCTCCACAGATGGGGCATTCCTCACGGGGCTTGCCCTTTCTCGTCTGTGCCCCTCCTACCAGACTTGACGTGGCCTCCTCTTTAGGTCCTTCGTTTAGAGGTTCTAGTGGTCAGGGGACTTGCATGGTTAAATGTTGTATAAATTATTTGTAATTTTGATGTGATCCTGGGAGACAGTTGGGAAAGCGTCCATCTATTCTGCCATCTTTCCCAGTCTAAAGCACTTTTACATAGACTTCATCATTGTAGTTCAAAAAATTGGAGCCATTATTAGAAACCAACTCAAGGCAGGATCTGATCATTACAAAAGTGTCAACAATGCAATTTCCCTCTAGGTACAAGCTGGTAGTCACCAATCTGGAGGCTGGAAGTCTAAGATCAAGGCACCAGCATGGTCACACTCTGGTGAAAGCCCTCTTTCTTCCTTGTTTTCTTTTCTTTTCTTTTTTCTCCCTAATGCTTTAGCCATTATAATTGGTGGTCTGAATGACAATCTGACTACAGACACTAATTTGCATTACACAGAATTCTAAATTGTCAAAGCAACTCAAGCACTTAATAGATCTTTCACACCCAAATTTGTTAATACTTATTGTATTTCTTACCTTAAAAAGGTTGCTTAAAATAAGAGAAATTTATTCTCTCACAGTTCTGGAAGCTAGAAGTGTGAACTCACAGTGTGAGTTCTCCTAGAGCCTCTCAAAGGCTCTAGAAAAGGTTTTGTTCCACATTTTTCTCAGCTTCTGGTATTAGTCTCAATCCTTAGTGTCCCTAGATCTGCAGCTGAGTTACATCAATATCAGCCTCCCTAGTCACATAGCATTCTCCATCCTGATTCTTTACATAATCTTGTAAAGACACCCATTTAAATGGATTAAGATCCCACTCTGTAAACACAGAAATGCTCAAAAATGGTCCCATTTTATTTAAGGAGATATTACTGAGTTCCTTTTCAAAGACAACAGACCAAAACTGCAAGTTATGTATGTAGCTGAAGCACGCCAAGGAGAGAACTATGGCCACAGGTACAGCTGCACCAGAAACAAAGCCACCCCCCACTCTCCCACCCCTCCTGGAACCAAAGGTCCAGGACATAACTAGAACTTGAACTCTGGGACCCTTTCATAAATCAAGGGTCCATTGTTTAGGAAGATCTGGTGTTGATACCTCTTTACCATAATAGCCAAATTCTAAGCTCTTCCAATTAAAACACCCCACCAGCACTTCTGCATACATGTTTCCCCTAACCCTTTAACCTAGCCCAGTGAGCAAGCTGGATTTGAGGCAATATTATGCATCCCATCTTCTTAGTTGGCACCTTGTCAAGCAATATATTCTTCATTACTCCAAACCATGACCTCTGAGTTTTGGCCTTTCGAAGTGTCAGGCACACAAGCTTTGATCTGGTAACAGCGATATTCCAGTATGACATTTTTAACTATTTGCTTCTGCAATGACTATTTCCAAATAAATTCACATTCTACAGTCCTGGATGTTGGGACTTTAACATATCTTTTTGGTGGACACAATTCACTCCATAACACATATCAATTGATACAAATGAAAAACAGACACAACTGTTCTATTAAACTATGGGCCACCTATACCAGGCGGCAACCCTTATCATCTCATACTGGCAAAGACATTAAAATTACAGACCTATAATCTCTGACAACCAGGTTCTATAGAAGGAAGAGAACAGTAGAAATATTTTAATTTCCTTCATTGATCTAAATTATGCAGTTACTACCTCTTTCATCTCTCTAAAAAACAGAAGTGGCTAATATCAGGTTGAGTTTTACATGACTTTTTAGGAGGTATCATTTTCATTACCATTGCTTTTTATATGATATATGCATATTGCTTGAAGAACATAACATTTTGGAATAAAATTGGAGGCAAGAAAATTCTCTCAAAATTTAAATTGAAAACAAGTACCATGTAAAGTAAATTCTTTAAATAATTCAGAGACTATTTTCGTGAGGCAATTTTGCATTTTAATTATGTACTTTATATCTTCATTTGGAAGAAGAGGTGGGTGTATCATCCATTAAAAATGCCCCTTTAAGTTATTAATGGAAATTTTCTTCCAAAGTAGAATTGCGTATTTTAATTCCATTTCTGGCTTAATGTTCACATATCATCCACTTAACACAGCTTTGATAGAAAATCATTCTCCCCTTTTTTCACTTGATGGAAAACTATTCAAATTTTGTGTCAAGTGTAGAATTTTGGGTAGAATGTTAATGAGGGTTAGTAAATTTCAATGGATTAGTTGGCTTCTTTGATTGGAGTTTTTTTTCAAATAAGATAGTCAATTTCACGTATAGGACAATGTTCAAGAAAAAAACATAATGTTGCCATAATCCAGGGCAGTTAGTTGGATTAAAGTGTTGAGTTCTTGCTCTCAATCACCCCAATCTGTCTGACCCAAAGCTGCATCCCACCAGTTATATCAGCTCCCTAACATTTAATGATGTGAGGGTCTGGAAAGCAGATCTATTCCAAAGGGTGTTTGGAAATATTAAACATATATGCTAAATTCCCATGTGGAATGAACCCTCATCAAATGACATGCATCAGATTTCTGTCAATCCTAAAACCTTACTTTAGTAAAACTGACTCTTCTGGTCTCAGAATGTAGCTACTGCATAAAAATGCATCACTATCACATACCCTCTCTTTGCAGAATATACATACCTAAAAGCAGTTTCTAAATATTTCCAGTCACAAAGCAATTTTTCCAGTCAATATATTTGCTGTACATCCTCAATTTTCTCAAACATATTCCCATTATAACTTTGATATCTCCTGCTTACAATTATTTCTCCCACTTTTCAACAAAGAAAAATGTGATTCTTATTTTTTAGTGTGGTCGTTGATAGCACAGGCATTGGTGTCAGATTAGCTTTAATTTAAATCGAAGCTCTGAAATTTACTAAGACTATGGCCTCAAGCAGGTAACTCACCCTCAATAAGGCTTAATTTCCTCATCTGCAAAAAATGGATCTATTTCTTTTCTTTTCTTTTTTTAAATATGAAACGCTTCACGAATTTGCATGTCATCCTTGCGAAGATGCCATGCTAATCTTCTCTGTATCGTTCCAATTTTAGTATATGTGCTGCTGGAGCGAGCACGAAATGGATCTATTTCTTATGGGGTTCTAAATTAGATAACGTTCACAGGACATGAAGCACAGTGTCATATGTTATCAGCAATCAAACTTGACAGCTTATTGTTTTCAAGGGAAATTAAATAACATGGCTTGCCTAAGGTTCACATCTAACCAATGACATAGTAGATTTAAACCCAGGACTGTAGACCCCAGCAGCACACCAAAATTTCCACATTTAAGAGATGCCCAGTTAGCCTCTGTTGGTAGACCAGCAGCCAGTCTAAGCTTCACAGCGATTGAGTCTTCCCATTTATTCACAGTCATTAAGCAACCAGGATATTTAAATGCAGGTCCTCTTACCCCTAAACCTTTACTCTTTCTTGAACAAATAAATAACCTTAACCATGAGCTTTCAAGCAAAGTCTTGAAAAGAAAAATTACTAAAACTGTACACTAACATAGAAGAGTGAAAACAAAACAAACAAGAAGAAAACAAAACAAAAAACCCAAGAACAACAGCTATAGCTTTTTTTCATTTTTCGTAGAGAATATATATCTCCTTCTGCATTTCTGTTAATCCATGTTATAAAATCATCAGGGAAGATAGACCCTTCAGTAGTGAGATCTGTAGATTAAGGGCAGATATTCAATTCAGGGACACATATTAGGAAGTGTGATTTTAGCCCTATGTTGAACCATTCCTTCCAATCAGACTCTTTTGTTTTATTTCTCAGTTGTTTCCAAACTCAATTTTGGAGTGGTATTTATTGACTCTCACAAATACTAATACCTACCGATAGTTAATACATGAGTAGAAAAATACTGAACACAAAATATGGCTGCATTTCTCAAGCAAGCATATGACTTGCTGTGCTTTCTACTTTGTGCCATGGCAATTGGTGATGCCCAGATAATGGAGGCTTCTTCACCTTATCTCCCAGAGTTGACACATCATAGATGATGGTCCCACAGTTACTGTGTCATGTATGCGTGGTCAGCTGGCATGTGTGGTCAACTGCATGTATGTTATATTTTAGAATAAGGAGAGGATATTATATTTTATGTTCTACATCATTACAAGAAAATAACATGTTAGAAAAAATACATCAGATAATTTCACTTACCTGCTTAACATTCTATAAATGGTTTCTTTTGAAATTTAGAATTAAGTCAAAACTCCTTAAAACAGTGTGCACTCATATTTTGAAGTGTGTTGTTTTTAAATACCTAGTATTTTCAGATTTCAGAAAATACTGTTCACCCAGTATTTTTAGATTTTCTTCTTCCTGCCACATAGTGGGTTTGCATTTCCCTGACCCTTTTGTAGATATGCACACCTATGTGGCTTGCTTTTACAGATGAAATGCAAGCAGAGGTAAATTGCCCTACTTTGGAAGAAAACTTTTAGAAGAGTTTGATTCACCACATCCCCTTCCCGCTGCTGTAGTCACTGTAGTGAAACATGAAAAGAACCTTCTCTCAGCCTGGGTTTGATTGACTGTATATTGGGTACAGATCCTTGTTATCCTGCACTGAGCAAGAAATAAAGTTGTGTGTGTTTATGTGCACATGTGTGAGTGTGTGCATATGTGTGTGTGTGTGTGTGTGTATGAATACATGTGTGTGTTATACCACTGAGATTTGGGGGTTCTTCTGTCACCTTTTAACCTACCTTGTTTTGAGTCATCTAGAGATTAGTACTTACAAGTTCAGTGTTATGTAACAAAATACCAGATTGATGTAGTGGTCACTTGGTGGGTATAAGAAAACTATTATCAAAGACTGAAAAGATAACACTCCATGTCCTTCAGGGGCAAAATATTTGATGAACTCTGATACCTAAGGTAACTGAAAAGCAGATACTGTGCTATATAACTCTAAAGGACAAGATTGGGTAATAGAAAGTCTGTACTGTGTAGGTTTCTGTATTACAAAAAAAAGATGAGCACAGAAAAATTGGCTAGTTTTAGGGCAACTATGGGATTTAAAGAGTAAACAACCTCCCTCCTTACAAAGATAGGACTGAACAATGTGTATGCATGAGAAAACAAATACAATTATTGCCAAAGAGAGAGGAGGGTAAAGAGACAGAGAGAGAAAGACAGAGAGAGAGAGACAGAGAGAGTGTTGGGGTATGTTTACTTAAAAATGAATAAGCTATACGCAGTTGTAACCTGAGGTCAAATTGTTTCATAATGCTAAAACATGTCTTTATTTTATACTGAATATCTATATCCTCTTCTCTCTTTTACAGCACATCACTTGGGAGGGAAAGTCAATAACGTAGTTGCTGTTTTCTGAAATTTTATGTTAGACACATGGATTCTTTGGGTCATTGCTTTTCTTTTCTAATGGAAAATATAATGAAAACTGCATAATGGAAAAAACAATCCCAATGAGAACAGGTTAAACAGAATTTTAAGCTTGAAATGTGAGCTATGGAATAAGTTTCTAATATAAGTCATCATCTCTGTAAAAATAAGAATTTCTTCATATAGAATACCACCAGATTAAAAGAAAAATCTTTTTGAGTTTAGAATCTTCTTTAACTGTATTAAAAAATTATTTTATCTTAAGTGAAGTCAACATCTCTAATGATGGTAAAGCTAATACACAGAAATTAAAAGGACTTGGCATATCAGTTCTAGTAAGTACACCCCTGAGGATTTATTATTTAAATGTTATTTGCATTTTGAGGGGGACCAAAGCTTTGCCACTCCAAAAATGTGCCTTCTGAGCTATTGATTTTAAGCTGGTTATTAAGAAACAAAAGACTGAGAAAGAACCTTTGATCCTGCCTCTTTCCTGCCTAAAATAATTCAGATAGAAAGGCCTGCTTCAGGAAAGGAGTCTTAGCATATTCACCTTAAGGCTTTTTATGTTAGCCTAATTTGAATTGAGTACAGTAGATTGAGAAGGATGCAAGCCAGGGACTGTATCTAGAGTCCCCTGTGTGCCATTGTTTCTGGGTTGTCTAGCAGGAATTTTTTTTGCCTCCTGTGTCTGCTCTTTCTCAGCTACTTGTGAATTGCCAATTTCCCCTTCAAAATCCCAGACCACAGCCCCCTTTTCTCCTTTGTCCGTAATGGCATATAAATCTCAACTGCCCAGTGTAGTGTGTTTCTGGTCTCATTATGACTACATCCCCATTGTATATCCATAATAATAAATCTTAGAGATTTTCTCCTGTTAATCTCTCTGTGTTATTTTGATTTAATAATCAAACAAGCTAGAAGAACTTAGAAGGTGAAAGGGAAATTAATTTTTTAGCTCCCTACAATGTATAAATCCCTGAAGTAAGCTGAGTAATGAGTAAGAATATCTGTTTTAGTTAGAATAGATGTACATAGAAATAACACAAATATTGAATATGAAATTGTTAAAGAGCAATATCTCAGAACACCTGAAACCTAGGACATGCTTACTAACACCAACACAGAAGTGCCTGATAGTCCTGTTTCTTCCAGATGAGGGAAATCACCCCTATTTCCAGCCCCAAATAGGAATTTCTTCTATCTCACCACTAAACTCTCCCACCACCATCCTCCATACCAAGTAACTTGAATTAATTCATTAGTCATGTTATCACATACAAAATAGAAAGTGAATCGGGTTAAATTTAGAGACAGTTAATCAGACAACATAGTGCTCAGATGATATACTACACAGAGTTTGATAGGGTAGGTAGATAGACAGAAATGAACAGGAGGAAAAATTTAGCCCCACTTGGAAAGCCCCTTGCTGCAGCTTCTACATGGGTCAGGACCCCTGGCAGCTGCCCAGCAGGACTCCAGGCTCAAACATACCTCTAAGGGATGTATTTACACATCTCCCCAAATCAAGTGGATGTGTTTACACATACCTCTAAATAAAAAAAATGCATTGTTAAGGTCGGAAGACATCCTGCTTATCAACATGTCCTCTTTGTCAGGACCACCAATACCCCACTAACCAAATGGGATTCCAGGTTTTCACACACCCCAAAGGGGATGTGTTTTCCCCCAAAATCATGGGATGTATTTACACATGCCCCTAAATCAAAGAAATGCATTGCTAAATGCCAGAGGACTAGGCACCTCAGGGGAGAAAGAGAGATAAGAGAAGGGAGAAGGTGAGGCAATTCTACCCATAGAAATGAAAGCCTTCATGCAATGTGAGGTGGGGGTGCTTCCCTCCCTTGGGTCAGCCTGCTCTATGCCTCGAAGTCTACTCTCTGTTGCTAGTAAATTTCTGTTGTTCATGCTGCACAAAATTCTGTCTCTTGTTTGAAGTCTTTCCTTCAAGAAGACAAGAGCCAAGGTTTCAATATCATTTCCCAGTAACCAGTTAAAGGAGCATGTGTACAAGGGAGATGTCTTTGCAAAGCAGTTAGAAACTAAAAAGTGACATTTTTCAATTATAACTCTAAAGCCTAAGAGTTTCCCACAAATTCAAAATTATGCTCTAGAGGAAAAGACACATATTCCCAGCACATTTAAATTAGGAGAAAGAATTACATCAAGAAGGCTAATAGCATGTATTAGTTATGCATTGCTGCATAAAAACATTTCCCCATTTCCCCGCATATAGCAATTTAAAGGAAGATTATTATCATTAAGTTTTGGTGGATCAGGGATTGAGGAGCAATTTAGCTGGGTGGTTTAGGCTGAGTTTCTCATAGGGTGCTGTTAAGATGTCAGGTAGGACTGTAATCTTCAGAAGGCTTGACTGAGGCCAGGAAATTTGCTTCCAAGAAGGCTCACTCACAGTGCTTTTGGCAGGAGGTCTCAGTTCCTTGCTGGCTGTCAGAAAGAGGCCTTAGTTCCTTTCCATATGGAGATCATAAGGTTTTAAAATGTATTTCCATGATGCAACATCTGGTTTTCCCTGTGTGTGACAGAGAGAGAGAGAGCAAGGCAGAAACCATACTGTATTTTCTAGCTTAGTCTCTAAAGTCACATACAATAACTTCTGATGTGTTGGTCAAACTGACCAATCCTGATACAATATAAGAGGAAACTACACGAAGGCATGAATACCTGGAAACAGGAATGATTGGAGCCATCTTGAAGTCTGGTTATTATATGGAGGATCTATAACTCATCGCTTTCCCAAAGGACACCTGAGGTAGTATTGACATAAACCAGTGCCTTTTATAAATATGCTAATGGTAGTTTTATTGACTGTGGTATACCTTGGGGACTTCTCATCTAAGGATATTTTCATGCTATATTTCATTAGTCTAAGTTGATTACTGAAAATAAGTCTGGAATTTATCAATTGAGATGCATATGGTTGAGACTGGACAGTAATACACAGTCTCCCTTACCCCTGCATGATTCATTGAACATAAAAATTAAAAAGCTCCAAACTTCACATCTTCCTCTGAGATTACATGTACCACAGACATTGATAGCATTCATCTATTATTCTGAAATTAAAACATGTTCTTCTGTGGCAAAAAAAATAAATAAATAAATAAATAAATTATCAAAAAGTTATGTCTGATGACTTGGGGACCCCTCCAGACAAGAACGCTCAACATTAGTGAGTCTTAGGATCTGCGAAGGCAGGATAGCATTTCGCTACAGGAGATGGAGAGCTAAAGTTCTCTTTTAAGTAAGTGAGAAAATTAAAGTGTGAGTGCAATAGCAGAATGGTCAGTGGGACAGGCCCAGAGAAAGGGGAGGTATACAGTAGAGAGGAAAGAGTGCTAAGCAACAGGGCAAATAGTTGGAGCTCATGTACAAGGTGAACTAGCAAGAGATCCCTACTGGTAGAGTTAGCAGAGTTTTTATTTTTTAAATAAAAAAAAAAATCACATTTTTACTGTGGAAAATGTCGAACATATACAAAATATAGAGAACAGTTTAATGAGCTTTCTGTACCTATCACCAAGCTTCAGAAACTATCAGTCAGTGGCCAATCTTGTTTCTTCTGAACTGTTGCTCACTTTCTACACTGCTCCTGAATCTTTTAGAATCAAATCCCAGTCATCATATAATTTAATTAATTAACATTTTAGTTAGTTCTAAAATACATTGGCTTTTTCAAAATTTACAAGCTACCATTACTATGTTCCCCAAATCAACAATAAACCCTCAATGTTATAGAATATATGGTTGGTGTTCACATTTTCTCATAATTTCACTTTTCAGCAGTTTAAAATTGGTTATATGCTCCAAGTTTTGTATGTTTTCCTCTCTTTCTTTTTTCCTTTACTATTTTTTGAAGATACAAGGTCAATTTTCCCTGGAGTTCACCACATGTTGGATTTTGCTAAGTGTATATCTATGATGTTATCTAATATGTTCTTTTGTTTTCTCTATTTCCTGTAAATTGAAGGTTAGGTATAGAGGCTTCCTGAGATTATAGGGCTGGTATTTTTGTCACAAATAGTTCCTAAGTGGTATTATGTTATTTTATCAGGAAACAACTATTGTGTTGTTGACTTTTTTTTGTTGTTGTTAGCAGGCATTAATATATGCATTTTTCTACAGTCACCATTTAATTAGAGGTTGCAAAATGGTGGTATTCTAATTATATCATTACTTCTTAATTTATTATAATATTTCTATAAAGATAAACTTGGAAAACTTTAAAGAACTGTCATTATGGAGATTCAATTTTTGTACACATTTATTTAATTCAGTGATATTTAGTGAGTTTGGTATCAGTTCGTAAGTGACATTTTTGCAAGAGCGGTCAACAGAGCTCTGTCTTTATACAACGGAGCCTACTGAGAGGGTTAGTGACATGATCCGTAACTAATGTTCTAGCAAAACAAGGAGCTTGGAGACAAAACAGACTACTAAAAATTGCAACCAATCTTGAGCTTTCTCTAAGAAGCTGAAAGGGCAGTGAATACTGCATGTTGTTTGATGTAACATCATTTGAAATGTAAACGACATGTTATCTTGGTAAGAAAGTCCAACAACATAAAGAATATTTTCTAAGGCATAACTGTTGATAGGAAATTTTATATTGTCATATTATAGTGTTAATTTGTATTTACAATTAAAATCTACAAGGCACATAAAATTAATCAATTACTTCTGAGGTACTAAGTAAATATAAAACTATACTAATTAATTAACTAATTAGTTGGAGCAACAAAAATGCTAAGTACTTAACATAATAACTAGGTACAGGTTCATCTCTACTGTGCTTTCAAATGTATTAATATTAAAAATTTTCATTTTACTTATTTGTAATAGCTATTTTTTTTTTGCCTTTAGAGAAATTCAACCTTACTTTGACCATTGATATTTTCAGCTATGACACAAAAGCAGAAAATGAAGAAAAAATATGCTTCTTTCTTTAATTTAGTTAATTCAATTGAAAGCTTATAATAATAATTTTTTAAAAATGAGAGACATAGGATTTTATGTGAGTAAAATTTATTTATTTTCAACTCTTTTTTTTTAAAGATTTCCCTTTAGAAGACACCTATTCATAAAATAATCAATCAATCAATCAATCAATCAATCATGCCCCTGTCTTTTAGCTGATTGGAATACAACTTTCATTAAAATCCTGAGACATCATGTCCCTACTGCATTTCACATTATGGAGAAAAGGAACTGATTATATGAGAAAAAGGGGACTTTATATTCTCTTTATAGCTCAGCTTAACACATTATTTGTAATAGGCTGTATGAGCCAAAGGAAAAAAGAAACTTCTTTTGTCTATTTTTTGCCTTCATTTTAAGCTATTTGTCTCCTCCAGTAAAGTTGAAGTCTCCATGGCTGCTGAAAGGAGAGAATCTATATCTATATTCACGTAAGTAGTACATTTCTTATCCAAAACTCTTCACCAGATACCATTTTCTGCACAGTACTATCATTAATTCAATTCTTCTCCCCATCATTGATCACATTATATTTTGCAATGTGCCTACCAAATAGTAGAATACCGTTCGTTATTCAGTCCAATGTTTGAGTCTCTACGATGTGACAAGCCCTGTACTAAGATTAATTTCTTCCCATAAGGGGCTTATATAAGTGTAATTCATTGTGGTAAATATCAAGTAAAGTTATGTGTACAAATGTAAAAAAAATAAATATATAAAAAAGGTATTAACCCATGACAAGGAGATAACCAGATGAATAAAAGGAGCAGGAAGAGAAAATAGCGTGTACAAAGTCAAACCAGGTATATGTCAGAGGACCCTGGATATTCTTTCCCTGGGACCCAAGACATGCGTCATTAGAAACATGGCCAGTGCTTTCTCTTTACAGGAAATAATGGACTAAATAAACTGCAACCAGAGAGGATATGGGCACATGGCTATTAAATTCTTAAGGGACAATATATAGAATTTCCAAGTGGAAGAATCTGAAAGCATGATACCATATGATATCGTTCTTATATCTTGTGCTACATCATGAGAAATATTACATGCTGGTTAGTTTTCATAACTCTATGACAGAAACTAGTATGATTGAATATCCTTACATTCTCAGACATCTTGGGTATAAAAGAGGGAGGGAGAAACACAATGATAAGTTTAAGACATGGCAGTCTACACTGGTAAAGTGGGTGACCTCACTTCTCAGACATATGTAAGGCCAAACACCAGTTGAGGAAACAATATCCAGAAGGATATCTGATAACCTGATATTCTGTATTTTCAATACAGAATAAAGGAACATTAAAAATAAACATAAAATTTCTGAATGATACCTGTCTGATGCTGTTCTGAACTTCTGACTCACTGCCTTAAAACAAACATAAAAACAACTGACAACCTAATCATGAATCAGTAGCTTGAAAAGTTAAGGGTGTCTGCTTGCTCTTTGACCAGAAATTCCTCAACTATGCATTCATGGAATCACATTTGTTCAATATTGTTGAAGATATAGGATATTTTGATGGAGAAAAAGATGAATACCTATGGGACACCCAAAAGGAGAGTTCTGGTAGGCAGTTTTAACTTTATGATTTCTATTACCTCTCTGAAGCAGGATGTGGAGAAAGAAGTGAGTCAATTTGGGCAGGAAGGTGAATTACACAGTTTGTAAGAGTTGGATCTGGGCCTCTGACAAACACTTTCTGCTTCTAGAATCTACCCATTCAGTTATTTTACTGTACTCTTACCATAGAGAAAGTAACCCATGTGGAAAACTATGCTGCTGCAGTAAAGAAAACGTATGGGTGATATAAGGTTGTGAGAGATTTACAATAGAAACGTAGAGCATTTTATCACTGAGTGAGAGCCTTTTATGCACAATAGTCAAAAGTTTTCCCCTATTTTTCTTTGTGAAATACTTTTCAGTTCTCTGTTTGTGTGTGTGTGTTATTTGTTTATTTGTTTTGTTTTACATTAGAGGTGCTGGTATATATACCTCTGGGAATTTTGTGATTGTTCTATAAGTCTCTATTGCTGATATAGTTAGGGTCAACTATTACAGGTTTTATTGAGCTTCTCCAAAGAACAGCACTAGATATTATATTTATTTTTGGATATTATAGAAGTCTTCATCATTAAAGAATATAAGAATGCCTAAATGATTACATCTAGGCCTTCTAAAACAGTAGAGTTCATAGTACTTTAAAGTTAAGCATGCATATGTTATATTTAAATCAAATTAAGTGTTTGCTCAACTGAATTCATCAATCTGTTGTGATATACAGGTTTAATTCAACAGTGGATATGAAATGACTGGAACTTCACCCTAGGAGAAATTAAGGATTGAGAAGATGTTTACTAGTGTTAAAGAGGTGGCATGACCACATGTGTATGTTTGTGAGTGTCTCTCTTCATTCCAACAGTATTTATGAAAATTTAATATTTGCCAGGCTTTGTTCTAAACATTAGAAATAGAGCAATAAACAATAGGGAGAAAATCTCAGCTTCATGAAGTTAACACTTGCCTGCAAAAGACAAACAATAAAGCTTGGACTCAATCTAGAAGTTATACTTTCCAGCAAAATTATTTAAATTTTATGATACATTACAATAGACTATGGCAGAAGAGAGAAACACTGAGTTATAGACATAGTTCAGAGCATGAGGGACATAAAATAGGGGACAAACATTTATTGAATGTCTTTAGGGGCACATAGGTGAGTAAAAAATAACCTTTACCTTGAAGGATTTATAGTCTAATGTGGTCACATGAGACAATTATATGATAAATGTTATCCTAGACATAACTTGAAAAGACCTATGAGGCCATTTTGTCTATAGAAATATGCCATACCTTCTTATTAAGTAACTAGTTGCTGTCGACTTTCAGCTTTCTTGTAATATTGTTAATAAATGAATTAAACTGACCTTTTAGGAATTATAATTATGTGACAGGCTGTATGCAAAGCCATTTACATTCTATCTCATTGAGATTCTATAGTAGACTTTCAATAACTTATACATATATTGCTTTTATAATGATGAGGAAATTAAACAATGGTTAAGCAACTGCTTCAATATTAAACAACTTTTATTTAGAAGGTCCACTTGACACTCATTCTTTTGCTACTGCAAAAATCTGCTTAACTGCAAGAAGAGATATCTTTCCCAGGCTAAATTTTACTATTTTATTTAGTGAGGAAGATAATACAAAGGAATAAATGAGTTTTCTTTTCTTTTTCTTTTTCTTTTTTTTAAGATTTTTATTGGGAGATTGAGGAAGGGGGACAGCCAAGTTGTTGTGCTTCAATTTTAGTTGTGGAGGGCGCAGCTAGCACAGCTCCAAGTCCAGTTACCATCCTGCCACCTGATGGCAGCTCATAACAGCTCAGCTGAAGGTGCAGAGTTCAATCTCAGTTGCGGGTGGGCATAGCCCACCATCCCATGCAGGAGTCAAACCAGCAACCTTGTTGTTAAGAGCACGTGCTCTCACCAGCTGAGCCATCCTGCCACCTGTTGGCAGCTCAGTGGCAGCTCAGCTTGGCCACAGTTCAGCTGGAGTGCAGCTCACTAGCCCATGTGGGAATGGAACCTGCAACCCTGTTGCTTAGAGCTCATGCTCTTCACCAACTGAGCCACTTGGCTGGCCAGAGAGTTTTTCTTATGGATTTCCCTAATAGTTACACTTATGAGTTAACAGTTTATTAACCTATATATTGTTCTCATATATAATAGGAATTTAATCATTTTTAACTAACTATATTTGTTCTTTTTAAAAATTCTATAAATTATAATATTGTCTGACGTTTGGAGTGAAGAATCCCCACCGAGTATTTCAATGAAAATTTTGGTATTCCTTTGGGCAGGTGAGATTAAGAGCCCTCCTGAAAGAATACTGTCTTAGCATGGGGTGATTCCATCCCTGCAGGCTTCATTTTCCACTGGAAACCTAAACTGAACATATCAATACTGTACTGATAACAGAAATAGTCACTCGAGTGCAATCAACTTATTTGGTGATTGATGGACATAATCTGCTATCTGAACATCTTACAAGTGATGATATGTAAGTTTCTTTCTGCTAGAAAGGCAAATATTTATCAATTTCTAAAAGACTGAATTGCTTTGAGATGTACAATCTATTTACAAAAAAAAAAAGCTAGATAAATTTCATGCACAGTTAGGTTAAGACAGTTCTTAGTATTTCCTTCTCCTGGTAGAAATTGGAGATAATGTTTATTTTTCACTAAAATGCATTAAAATGTAATATTAAGCTGGTTTGACTTAGGTTGAGGAATACGCCATGACCCGTACTGCTTGTTAATAATATATTTTTTCCTTTGCCTTGCCATTTTTCATGCCAGCAAAAATTAATTTTATAGGTAAATTAATTATTTCTAACCAATACACTTTAACATGAGACTAATTGTGTTGTACACAACTTAAGTGTCAATTTAGGGGGCATGGAATTTGGAGAAGTGGGTAGAAATGTTTCACTAGTCAAGTCCTAAAATTGAGCAAATCATGAGAAGTCAGTTGTTTATACAAAGTTTGTACATTAGAGACCACAATTTATTTCAGCCTACTTATGGCAAATGTTTGTGACAGGTTCATTGGTATTCTGCCAGGTAGAAAAACATAATATTAATAGCTAAATTTCATACATATATTTTTTTGTCTTGGCATGATGTATAACACAGAAATATTAGGAATTTTTCAGGAATTTTGATTAAACTCAGCAGAAATATAAAAATACTAAATTTTGACAAGAAATGCTGCTTAATTGTGAAAGTAAATAATGGAAATTTAAATGACTCTCCTAAACAGAGCATTTCAAAGGTAAGCAAAATGAGATGAAAAACTTCAATTGAGACTACAAAGGAAAAGGTGTTTGTAACACATAAATTTTAGATTTGGTGATAGAGAGCTCACTCATTAAGAACAATAATATAATCCCACATTATAAAAGTCCAAAAACATGATTTCCTTGGTAATTTTTGTTTTTGTTTTAACTGCCCATAGAAGATTTAATTTAAGCAAAACATTGAAAGTGCAAAAATACTCAGTGCCTACAATGTGCCAATGTTTTTCATGTCTCATCTTATCTAGTTTTCACAATGCCTTTTATTACTAGAAGTCATTGCTGTTCCCATTTTATTCCCCCCCGCCAAATAGACACTTTTTAGGCAATGAAAATATAGGATAAAATAAGATAATCCCATGTCCTGCCCTCACAGGGTCTACAGTTGAGAAAAGATTAAGAAATACAGAATGCCAGTGCAGACGATAAAGACAATAGAGAATGAATATCGTACATGAGACCTAATAGGAAAAATGAGAACCCAGGAGAACAGTATAAGTGAAAATTGCTTATTCCAGGCAGAGAAGATATGTGAAAGCCTATAATAAAGACTGTACATGAGGGTGTTTTAAAGAATAAATAGATTTATTATTCGCATGAAACAAAACAAAACCATATAAGATTCCATCCTCCTCTTATATCTTTTTACTGCTCTTTGATAAGGGGAAAGAGAACCCTCAAAACTCAGATGTTTGGACTGTGGTTATAGTTGTCTTTATATTTTGTCTTCTTATTCTCTCGTCAGCCCACTAAAATTGGGCCTCTGTCTGTGCCACAACACTGAAATCGCTCATGTCAAGTTCACCAACCTTGATGCTGAAAATGGATTGCTCAGGTCTTTGACCTTGTTGATTGACCTATTATTTAGCCACTCCTGCTTTCTTTGAAGTCTCATCCTTTAGGTTTCTAAGACAACACATCTTACTAAGATTCCCTCTTAAGCCTACTTTCGATTATGTTTCCTCCTCTTGCCTAACTTTAGTGTCTCAGTGCTCAGTTTGTGAATCACTTCTCTGGCTTTATTTTCTTCCTAGGTGACCCTAGTCAGTTTTAAGCTTTAGATATCACCTATAGAAAAATGATTCCTAAATTCATATAACTTCTCTGAGTTCTAGACTTATACCTAATTATATACCAGTGGTTTAGAAAAGCTATTTATTTCTTTTTCGTCCTTGTTGAAGATGAATTCTTAGTAACTGAGAATTTTTTTTTTTCTTTTGTGCCACGTTGTTCCACCATCCTCAATAAATAGACTAAGATGGTTACTCCAGGTACTACAAGCATCTCCACATTCCACTCAGAAGGAATGAGAACTGTGAAGGAGAAATTTTCTTGCCTTTAAACACACTTCTGGAGGGTACATACACCTCTTCTTCTACGTCCCATTGCTCAGAACTTAGTCTGCTCTCCTCCCAGTAAGAAAATGTAGTCCTTATTCTAGGGAACTACATGTTCAGCTAAAACTTACTAGTTTTCCTAGTAAGGAAATGGAAAGAACAGATATTAGAGAATGCTAACAGTATCTTCCATAATATGTACTATAGATCTTAATGTGACCCTCTAAAACTATTTTTTATCCAGTCTTTTGCATCACCCACCTAGTTGCTCAAAGCCAAGAGTTTAGAAATGACCCTTGATTTCTCTAATGAAGATGCTTTCTCATCAAATAGATAAGGAAGTCAAGTTTCTGATGTACATATTCTGTGAATCTGCCCACATCTCTGAGTCTCCATCGCTAACACTTCCCTCAAGGAAACCATCATGCCACAGCTGGACTATCATTATTGCCTTCAAATTGGTCTCCATGATTTTACTCTTCCAATCAACTCTCAATAAAGCAGTTGGTGTTGTCGTATGAAAATATAGTTCAGATATGTCTTATGAGACCAAGTTCTTCTAATGGCACTTACAGTAAAAGCCAAAGCCCTTAACACAAATGAGCCCCTAAATGAGATGGCTGCTTCCAACCTTTTGATGGCTTTTCATGATTCTCTCAACTGTGTACAGTAGGCCTTATACTTTTACATTTTTACCAGTTTCATGAATTCACTAAATTCAATCCCATCTTAGAGCTTTTTCATATGGTATTCCGTCTTCCTAGAATGTTCATCTCACATCTTTTCCTCATTCATTATTTTGGTAGCTCTAGCAAAGTAACACAGTATATATTACCTTTTCTTAAACCAAAATTAACAAATTTGATTTATATAATATTTTATATAGGAAGGAATTAATGCTGTTTTAGTTAATAAAACTGTTTGTTTAGAACCTATGTCATCTCTTAGGTATACAGGACAGATCCTGTTAATCATGATTCCCGAGCCTATATTTTTATAGGTTGGCTGTGAAGTTACATTTCGTTAACATATAGAATGTTCAAAGGTACAATTTTGGCATCTATGTAGCATGCCTACAATAACTACTGAGAAACAAAAATACACAAATTAGGGGAATATCCAGAGTAGTGTTCTAAATAAAGGAAAATAAAATTTGGTTCCAAGCACAATCTAGATTTCTCCAAAACAATAGGTTACTACAAAAACAATATGAAGATTATGTATTTTTTATAAGAAAAGTTCTCATAGGGAACATTATTTTCCTCTCCTGCCTTTTCTATTTCTGTTTTGGCATTAAGTTTTGCTCTCACTGTGAGCCTAAAACTCCTCACCTTACTGAGTGAGGCTTAATTGCCTCTTGCAGTTAAGATTAATTACCTATTTAATACCTGAAAAGATGAACCCCTGCTGCTAAGTTTTATGATTTCTTCCTTCACCATAACATCATACCCTCCTTTGGGAATGTGGGTAATTAAGCTCTTAACAAACTGCCTTATTATAACCTATTTCAACTAATGCTTTATTTTTCTCTCCTTTTAAATCAAACTTTATTCTCACTGGGACTTTTTTCTAGGTGTGTGTCTATTGGCATAGAAGAGGACATTATCTTTTCCTTTTGGGTAAAACAGGTCTAGTCTACTGTGGTTTAACTAACTGCTTTTGGTTCTTCATTGATGTTAGCCAGCTAAAATGGAATTTCTTCTGAGCTTAAAGGTATATGGTCCACCTTAGGTCTTTGAACAAATTTCAAATACTACCCACCTAATATACATTTCTCTATGTCTTCTCATTTTTGCATCTCATAAATTTACTCTGTCACCAATAAAGAGACAATGTATATTGAGCTCTTCTAATATACCACCCAATATGTTAGGACTTAATATCCAAAGATGATTGACACATGGCTTCTGACCTTGAGCAGTTCACAGCAGACTAACAAATAATTTTTCTGTTCACAATCTCCAAACAACTTTAATGGATACAACTTTTCAATTATGAATGTACACCACCCACCTCGCTCTATTTCCTGTGAACCATGACATTTCCCCCAAATCAGGCAACAGCTAGTCATATGGTATTTATTGCTTTAGATGAAGGTCATTACTGTAGTAAAGCAAAGAGAAGGCAATTAAATTTCAAAAGTCTAGACTTTAGAATTGGTGGCAAGAACTCAAAGCAGAAGACAGAAATTTGGAAGAATTTAGAAGACAGAAATCTGCAAAGACCATGTCTTAGCGAGGATGGAGGTAAGGCAGGTAAAAATGGATGGCTGTAATACAGAGGAGAGATGGATTAAGACTTAAATATCAATACAAGGACTTCAAAGACCATAGCAGAGTAGGGGCCAGCTTCCAGAGGCTACCCAACTTCCATAGGATCATAAACAAAAGATTGCACCAGTTGGAAAGGCAGTTGTGAGCTATTAATTAGCCCTAATTTTAAGTTAATACAGTCTGTGATTATTAACATCAAATGTCTTCTCAGGTTCAAATTAGAAGAAAATTCCATTTAGGGAAGAATGATTTCTTTAGGAACTTACTTAGTGACCATGAAAACATACAATAGATTTTCATTATTTAGAATTTAAGCATTCAGAGTTTTGCACATAGAATCTACAGTGAGTAGTAATTTGGAAATTTGTCCAAGCCCAATTCTCAATTCTATGTTAATGTTGGTTTGCAAATGTTGATTATGAAGGGAATTCTGGGTGGACAGATGGGGTTGAATCACTTATTGTTACGAGTGGCTGGAGCAAGCTATAGTGACAGGAGTGGGCTGGAGGTCAGAGAGGTTGGCAGAGGGTCAACTGTGTTCCCGGAAGCGAGGTGGCAATAGGAATATTAGACTGAGAGGTGGAGAGTGAGAGAGAGGGGTAGGTCAGGATTTTACTTTATAGTATGGCAATCTAGCTTCTACATATCAGCTCAGTTTTATTGATAACAGCAATGATCATGTTCTAAGTGCTTTGCATATTATGTAAATCCCTCTTCATAACATCTCTACGTGGTTGGCAAGATTGTAATATTAATTTTACAGATGGGAACATTTATGTATCGAGAGGTTAAATGGTATTGCCAAGGTGGAATGAGAATTAGAGCAATCTGACTCTGGAGTCTGTGCTCTTAACATTATTCATTAAATTTTTTTTCAGTTGTATTTTATAGCACTTCATAAGGCAAAGGTAATGCTTTTTATCAGTTGAGGGATTCTTGGATATATTTTTCCATATTTCCAAATCCAGTGTATATTACTGCGTTTCTGCCTAAGGGTCTGTCTGAGTCTCTGTTACTCCAGAATTCAACCCTAAAACTAGGATTCCAATGCGCTCCCAGTAGGGCAGGAGGACCACAAGACAGTTGAGGAGTGGTCACCAATAAACCACATGTGACTACAGCTTAATTAAAGCAGAGAAGCTCTGGTAAAGGTGTAAGACACATGTCTCAGAATTAGTTTCCTGAGGGACAGTCTTTACACACCAACTCCTGTCCAGGCATTGCTTGAGAGCTGCCCCCGGGGAAGAGGGCATGGAGTGGGGGTGGAGGTTGGGATGGGATGGGGAGTGGAACAGTGTGGTATTGTTAGTTCCCTAGTTCTTAAAGTCTGCTTTGGAAAAAGCAGAGGAGGGTGCTGGAGTATTTGGAGTGATAAAGCTCAGGGTATATAGGTGGCACATCTACAGGGCTTTCCTATAATGTCATTATTGGTGGAATAAAACACCTTAGCGATTTAGAGAAAAATCAAGAACTAATTATTTTGCTGCTTTAAGAACTAGATTGCACAATTGATAAGTGATAACTATAATAATATCAGCAGACATCTATTGAGCTCTTATAGCATACCAGATTCATTTTTAAGAACATTAAAGGTATTAACACATTAAATCTTCATTGTCATACATTGAAGTAGGTATTGTTATCATCACTATGCTACAGAGAATGGCCTAAATTTACAGAGCGATAAATGGTAGAGCAGAGATGGGAATCCAGCAGCCAGGCTTCAGAGCCCTGCTCTCTACCACCCAGCTGCTCCACCATTTGTTCTCTTGTCTCACTGGGAATTAACCAAATTTTCTTACTCTATACTTGCATTTTAGATGCATAAGAAGAGGTGAAGATTCCAATAAAATGCAGGGCATGCCAAAAAAACCAACAACAAACATATATGCATTTTAAGAAAGGAAAACTGTACTAAAATTGTAATACTCAATATAAACCGATAACAAAACCTGAATAAGAATCACATTTGACTTCTGCAATTACAAGAGGTGCTCAGAGCGGTTACCATCAGCAACGAGGCACTTCTGATTATGGCAAACTACTGCTTGAGCAACGTTGACCAAATGTCCAGTTGTATACATTTTTTTGCACCCTTGGTATTAATTTATACACATGTGTATATATGGGAGGTCTTATTTTCCACATTTTTGATATACAATGATGTATTTAACTATTTCCCTATCAATAGATATTACAATTATTTAATACCTTTTAATTTCTAAATTTTTAAAATTTTTTATTTTTTTGCTTTTCATTGTGCTTGTTTTTGTTCTGGTCACTACTGATCATGCTGCATTTAATCAACGGCCAGCAACATTTGAGTGAATGTTGTGCAAGGTGAAACTTTTGATTGTCACTAGCTATTATACAATGTAGGTCCCTTGATGTTTGCTACCAGTCTTGCTCTAGACTTCAGGACATTTTCTATATTATTGCACAGGACCACTTGGGAAAACTTTTAAACCAGAGTTGAGCAAGAAGAGAAGGCCTAGATCTTCCATTCTTAGTATTGCTCCTAGAGCCTCCTTCCAGGGCTGGAACAGCTGGTTGAATACACAAACAGTGTATAAATGTTCCAAGACAGGGACTCAATTCACTATTGCAGCCTTGTTAGTGGAACAATAAATATTCCAGTTCTTGACAGGTAAGGCCCATTTTCATTGTGAGATGTTTACACTTGTTTGGGAAAACCAGCTGCCCAGCACCTGGAGAACTTGAAGCCATCTCTTTTGCCAATGGTTGAAGGTAACTTTTAGTCCTGTGGGAAGCAGAATCTAGATGCAGTCATTGTGTCACCATTAATCAGAGTGCACACCCAGGCTTGTTTTCAAACAATCTTGCTTGTTGCTTCATAGCTTTTCCCCAACATCCTAGCCAGCCATAGATGTTGTTGTTCTTTGAAACTTTTGCCTGTCAGATGGGAACAAATATGGTCTGTTAACCTTTTGCTATATAACAAACCACCCCCAAAAGTTAGCAGCTTAAAATAATGAAAGTGTTTGCTCAAGAATATGCAATGTGGGTAGCACTTGATAGGGGCTGCTTATTTCTGCCTCATTCAGCTTCATTTGGACTAGCTCAGAGGTGTGTCCAGGAATTAGCCAAAGCCTTGCTCACTTAAAAATCTGTCAAGTTGTTGGTGGTTGTTGGCTGAGATTTCAGCTGGGGCAGGGGCCAGAATACATACATGTGGCTTTTCCAAGGGCTGTTTGGCTTCCTCACAGCATGGTGGCTCAATTCCAAGGGCAAGCATTCCAAGAGAGAAACCTCAGCACTCCAGGAGAGTCATTTAGCATCACTTCCACCTCATTATATTCATTAGAAGTCAATCACTAAGGCCAGTTTATATTCATGGAGAGTTAGACTTCACCTTTGGTTGGGAGAAATTTCAAAGATTTTTTAGTCATGTTTTAAAACCACATCACATAGAAATAACTCATTGTTTCTTCATTTTCCATTGTTCTTCCTACCAATTTTGAGCATCATTTTTGTTTGCTCATGTATTAGCTTTATATTGCACCATAAAAAATTATCACAAGCTTTGCAACTGAAAACAATACACATCTCCTAGATTCCGTAAGTCAGAAGTTTAGGCATGGCTTAGAAGAGTTTTCATAAGGCTGAAATCAAGGTTTTGGCTGGGTTGCGGTCTCATCTGGAGGCTTGGCTAAGGAAGGATCTGTTTTTAAGCATCCTCTGATTGTTGGCAGAATTTATTTCATGGGTATAAGTAAGGATCTTTTTCCTTCAAAACCAACAATGGAAAGAATCCTTCTCTAACGCTTCAAGTCTCTAACTTCAGGGAAGGCCTATGCCCTCTTAAGCTCATGTGATTAGGCCAGACCAAGGTAACCTTTCATTTAATTAACTCAAAGCCAGCTATTTAATGACCTTACTTATATATGAAATGTCTTTTTACCTTTGCTATATTCTATTAGTTAAAAGAAAGTCACAATTCCACCTATACCCAAGGGGAGAGACGGATATCAAGGAATCATGGAGGCCATTTTAGACTTTCGATTACAACAGTTGGTCTTATGTATTTATTCTTTCTAAATTGTTTCTTCACATTTTTTTCCCTGTGTTGTTTATTCACTTATGGCCAATTTGTGAAAGCTCCTTGTGTAGTACAGATGCCATCTTCAGTCTCTATACTGCATAAAAAGATATATTTTTCCCAAATCTATTATTTGTACATTGACTTTCTTTATACAATTTTTATCCATAAATATTTTAAAATTTTATCTGTGTTTTCTTGAATCGGCCTTGTAGAATTAGCCAACTAAATCTGTGCTGTTTATTATCGTATCAACTAATCACATGTTCTTTGCCAGGTGGGTACTAGACTTATTGGGGGATCACCTCATAAATTATAAAAATGTTTAACCACTATACTGTACACCTGAAACTAATATAATATGAATGTTAACTGTAACTGAGAAAAAATTAAAAGTAAAACACAGTCCCAAAAAAACACTAAACTTGAAATTTTAGGTCCTAAGTTCTACTGACCACAGTTCAAGTGTCACATATAGTTAGGGACTGCTATGGTAGACAGCAGAGATATAGCATACATCTATCATCACCTGAAGTTCTATTGGACTGTGCTAATCTAGTTATTTTTATAAACAACTCTTTAAAATATTTATTATTTATTATATTATATATTTATTAATTTTAGATTTTAGCTATATTCATTAATTTTACATTTTAACCATATTAATAACCTCTTCTGATTTATTTGGTGTGTTTTATATTTCCTTCCCAAGTATTTTATAGGCTGAGTAAGTTCTTTCATTCCTTCTTTCTTTTCTTCTTTTAATTGGGTATTATCAAAGTTAGTAAAGCTATACATTTACTTTTGAGTTCAGTTTTTCTAAATCCTAAGAGTTTTACACTACAGCTTTCTGATACAAAGATTATATAGATCTGAATTTCATAATTTCTAAATTGTTAAAAACTTTTTATGATTTATTTTTAATTTTACTGTGTCATTATCAGATAACATGGAACTGCACAACGATTGTTTTAAATATGTAAAATTTTCTTTGTGATAAATAATCACATAAATATTCAATGTTCATACTGAAATAATGCATATTCTTTATTTGCTTAATGAAAAGCTAGACTGATTCAATAATTTTTTTATTATATTATATAATTCTCTGATTTTATTTATTTTACTTTTCTGGTTTTTTTTTAGTAATTTTTGCTTGATTTATTAGTTTCTATGTTATTTGGTGCATAAAAATAAGTGTCTATTGTATATTTTATTAGACAATTACATCATATATTGATTTACTTTCTTTATTATTATACTTAAATTCAACCTTAGCTAACATTAAAAATATTTCTTTTTTAACACTTATTGATTTATCTATTATTCCTTAGCTTCAAACTTTACCTTTTTTTAAGTTGTTATTTTATTGTTGTTACTGTTGTTTTTTTAAACCTAATATAACTGTCTTGACTTTCTTTGGGAGGACATATATGTATATATGGTCTTGTTTGTTGCCTGTGTCTCTTACTCCTAAACTATCATATTTTTTTAGTCACATCCACATGTACCTCCATGTATAGTCATGCATAGTAATGTACCACAGGCTACCATTTCAAACTTGCTGTCCCATTATGATAATTAATAATCACCTTGCTTACACTTGTCCTCTGCTATTCAGAGATTCACTTGTCCCCATTGTTACTAAGGATTTCAGTCCTATAACAGCATCTTCTAACAATAATCCTCATCAAAAAAGGAGAGTCATAACTGAACATTTTATCAGTGCTGCTGCGCACTCACAGTACATTTCTTTTTTGTCTTTAAATGATAAATCACAGGCCTCCTGAGGAATAGACAGCAGGTGTAATTTATGTTCTTTCATAATAGAATCATTCTCACAGGCCCACTTCAGGCATGAGCACTTTTCTCCACAATCTGCATGGTAGATTTGGCATCTTCTTTATATCATGTGGGCAATCTGTTTCCAAGGGCCCAAAAGCCATCCCAGCAACATACTGTAATTGGCTGCTGGGGCCTGTTGCATCCCGCATGACAGGGTAGGTGGGAGTGGAGAAGGGATGGCGAAAGGCTAAGAAACAGAGAAACACAAAATAAGAGAGAAAGCAGTTTGGGGCCAGGGAACTCTGCCTCTTGGACGGGAAGCCCCGAATCGGGCCTGACTGTTCCTTTTATTATCTTACACATAAACAAGGGTCAGTGTAGCTATCACGGTCTGTGAGTCTCAACCAAAAACATAGCTCAGGGCCGAATCACCCACACCTGCAAGCTGCCATTACCGGAGGTCATCAATAGGTCATTTCACAGGCAGGCTGCCAGACCCTGAAGCAAGGGATCCATGCCCTATTTCTGTTAACTCGTGATTCCTCCTATTGGCACCCACTGGCACCCACAGGCACCCATGGGCACCCACCTGACCATATCTGGCCTCGGTTGCCCTTCCCTTGAGAGATCTTACCCATCATTGACTAACCGGCCATCCTTTGGGGCCAAAAGGGATATATACAGTAAGCATAATATTGAAGTAATGATCTGTCTTTACGGGGAGGTGCATGGGGGCAGACAGGCAGGCTATAATGTGACAGGGGCCTAAACTAAGTCAAGGTTTGAGTTTTATGTCATGAGAGAGTTTCCCATAGTGACAATCTCACTCTTTCTCACCTAGCTACTCTGCACCCTTTGCTTCACCTCCTTCAGGGTCTGCTTCATGTGGTATTCTCCCAGTTCCTGCTGCTACACGCTAGGCAGTAATGGCAGCTCCTTTGTCATGTAAACTTCTCTCAGCAGGCCAAGCATCTCAGTTGGTTATGTTGTGCTTTGATTTGTTAAGAAGGAGGGGTTGTAGGAAAAGAACTTGCAGAAGAAAACACTGTCTGGTAAACCACATTTGAGGGTTCCACATAGTTCCACATAGCAAAAGGGGTTTATGTGATCCTTTAAGAAGAGCTATGTGTTACTTTCCGAGGTCCAGATATTTCTGGGGGATCCAGGCTCTTGTGGTTTTCTAATTCATCTACCTAATGTTCCTATTGCAAGTCTCAGAATCCCATTTCTTTCATTACCGGACCCCAAATTTCACTTGGGAGATTTGCCAAGATGAGTAATCAACTTTCTTCTATGTTTTGCTATTCTTTAAATAAACGTCTATGCCTGTTTCTCAACATGATTTGCTTGTTACAGAAACTTACTGTTTTTGCATATGTTGTTAAGGAAGCCTCTGGCGATCACATTTTTATGTAAATTATTGGAATTAGTGTTTGATCACCCCGAGTCTGCCATTTCCTAGTTTCAAAGCACCAATGTTACTCATCAACAGCTATCTAATTTCCCAATTAATATTATTACTGTGATAGCCATGCTTCTTAAAGGCCAGAGATGTTATACCAAATATCAAATGTCACAGCACCCCTTTCCAACTATAATTTAGCCAGATTTACTGGAGGTGGAAGTCTTAACAATGGCAGTTTCACAGCATACTAGCGAGACTATCGATTTCTCACTTACTATCCAAGGTGGGGTCCTCATTCCAGCTGGTCACCATATGTTCCACTCCAGCATCTCATCCTAGCACTGGCTTCCTCCTTAGGTCACTTCCCTACAAGTAGTGAGTAGGACAGAAATTCAGATGTGTATGATTCACTAAGTGAGTGCTCTTCAGGAAAATCCTAAAAGGGAATGAGGAAAGCAGGGTAGGAGACAGGAAAAACCTGAGCAAAGACATAAATTAGTCTTGGTGTGATACACATGGGGAATGGGGATATTCCTGAAGAGCAAATGGTTCCACACAGTCGTACCACCTTGAGGTTAAGGGACAGGATTTTGTATCTTTTTACTAGTCAGTAAATGGAAATTGAGTGGTGTAATTGCCCAGGTATCTCCAGGCAAGCTGAATTCCCGTTGGCCAAGGGCAATTCTGAGAAGGTCTCAGTTATAAACCATTAGCTTCAATAGTCACAGCAGCTAGAGGATGGTTGTATAATGAGCTGGTAAAAGGGATTTGGGTGAGGCCTTAAGAACTTCTGCCATATACCTGCAGTGTAGTTAAGAAGCATGAGTAGCAGTAAACTCTGAGAGTGGAATAATTCAGACATAGAACTATAATCAAGAGAAATTCATTAACACATTTTCAACATTTGCTTGTAAACCTTAGGTACTTTATTATTTATCATGATAATCTGACTTCATCATTTATTGGAGGCCCACTACATGTTTTGAATTTATTTTTGTGTACAGAGTTACAAAAGAAATGTAAGGCATGATGCTGTTTTCATGAAGTTTATGAGAAGTTGCCAACATTTCATGAAAAAATTCCAGTAAAAGTCATATAATAATTACTATTATTGCATGTCCAAGGACACAAAAATAATGTGATATCAAAGTTTATGATAAAGACATCTCAAACATGCAAGAGGGAAAGGCTTGAAATATTTTTGCTGCATCTTTTCAATCAGTAAAATTGTAAAATTCTTCCCTTTGAAGGATAAGTTTGAGTTTTTTAATGTTATCCATCATCACAGAGCTACATAAAGAAAGGGAACAGAGAGACTGAATATTTTGTTAGGATCAGGTTATGCCTTTGGAAAAGAATGGCAATCTTTGCAGTTTTAATCTAAACAAATAATAATCACATTGCCATTATAAACGTCACTTTCCCTTATGGTAGCAGTTTGTGTTGGTTTTTTTCAGCTAACCTCACTCAGCAGGGGCTGACCACAGATATTGTTTGAGAGCAACTTTTCTATTTAAATCCTCTTTGGATGAGAGAGAGGCTAACCAGACTTCAGTTAGGAATTTATTTTTGATCAAGAGCAAGTCTCACAACAAATAAAGTGACCAATATCACACATGGTGAAGATTAGTATGAGATAACATGAACTGAACACTCTTCCCTTCCGCCAGTGTCACAGTTTAAAGATCTATTTTTAAATTAAGCCAGATTATTCACAAAATAACAGTAATGCATTTATGGAAGTGTGGGAACCCTTCTTACAGTCAATTTTTTCATGGCAATTGCAAAAGAAGAGTCTAAGAAGTGGCACAAAAGGCCAAGAAGACATATTCTCCATGTTCTTCAAAAACTTCTGTTATTGCTGTTGTTGTTGTTGACAGAGTAATGTATTTATACTGATATTTTAGGGAAACTTTTTCAAAGATTTGTTTCACACTGAAACGTTTCAAAAGTGGCTACTGTTGTTTTTGTTTAATAAACTGTCTTTGAGCTCAGATAAATTCAGGAAATTCTAGCTTAAACAAAATTAAATAGATTAATTATATTTACAGCAGAACCTCTGGAGTAATTTAATATGCTCATAGGCATTACGACTCTCTAATTGACAGAGATCCTTTAAGGTATTGGACACTGATGCCCGTTTTCTTGGAGCACATTACATGAGAGATTCCCGGAAACTTTTTTTTTTTTTTTTTTTTGAGGGCAGTGTCACTGGCCCTCATATGTGGGACCCGAACCGGCTCCGCTGGCTTCTGAAGCCAGCGCTTAACCACCCTGCCACTCGGCCGGCCCTCTCGGAAACTTTTGAGAGGAACTGCTTAAAGGAAAATTCTACAATTACTTCTTAAATGCCTTTGTAACTTCATAACGTGTTCTTCAAAGAACATGAATCCGTCAGGATCTGATCAGGAGAGAGAACCACACAGTTATTTGAACAGGATAAGTTTAATATACAGAGTTGTAAACTATAGTAGGGATTAGATTAGTGATGGATAACCTGATTAAGTGTAAAGAGAACTCTAAATAATATGGGAATAGCAGACCTAAGACTCATCTCTAGACTGAAAAAGAGCACTGATGAAACAGCCCCTGCCCACTACCCTGCCACAGTTGAATGCTACACCCTGTTGAAGAGAACATGGCCACTTCTTAAAGAAGGGCAGAGAAATAGCTATGATGAGGCACTGGTGGAACATGCTGGAAATCTTCCCAATGAAACTGGCTGCAAATCCATTCTCTAGGGTGCAGAGAAAGCTGTTTACAGAAAGGTGTCTCATGGAAACATTCTGCTCTGAAATTTCCTAAAATAGTTCTGGGGGAACCCGCTGGCCACTGAAACCACCAGATGCTGTTCACTGCAGGAACTGGGTGCTGAAGAAGTTGCACATACACTGCAGAAGCCTGATGATGGAGAAGTTGTGTGTGCTCCAAGAGAAACCAAGATACAAGAAACCAAGAAGTGTCCACACAGCGCTTGCTCAGTGCCAGAGAAGCCAAGTATGTTGCATAAGCCTGCCAAGTGAGCTCACCTGAACCAAGGAGGTAAAGCTTGTCCTCCTGCAAAGCCTCTCTAGCACCAGCTTACTGCCAGCTGGTGAAGTGAAACTATATTTAAAGTGCCATATCCATTTTTAAAGAGCAGGCAAGGAAGGGTCAATTTCGAGGTGAGAGGCATTCAGCTGATAACTGACATATAACATGAATATTTAGAAGAAAACAAATTCTTAATGTCGTTTGTTATTTTTTCTCTATGTTCATGGTATTCTAGGACTTGGTCCAAAAATTGGTTTATTTGTAAATAATAATAATCAAAAATAATTCAGAATACTTGAGTTGCTGTTTTTGTTTTTTTCAGAAAAAAAGTCCTGAAATGTTGCCTCTAGATTCAAGGTAAATTTGATATGAGTACTTTTGGTTATGAATTGCACAATACCCAAATTGGCTGCAAGTAACAGAAAAAAACTTGCAATAGTCAAACATCGAATAAATACTGGTTTTTCTCATTTGAGGAAAAGTCTAGAGGTCAGTAGCTTCAGGCATTAATTTGGTAGGTCATCCACCACAGGGCTGCCAGATCTGTGATTCTCTTGGCATTTCCCTCATATATGCTACATGGCTATTCCATATCCAGGAATTGTATCTGCAAACAAGCCAGAAAGAAAGAATAATGTATAAGACCCTTTTAAAAGCAAAGGGAAACTAATTTTTAGAAGCCCACAGCAGACTCATTAACCAGAACTGTGTCACATAGCTACTCCTACCCAGGATTCGGGCTGAGAAAGCAAGATTTAAACTATGTCAGTCTTCACACTGGAGCCTGTAAGAAAAACGAGGATTAGGGACCATTATTTGGTAAGCTAGTAGATAGTACCTTCTTCACAGGAGATTTTGATGATGTAAATATATTGTTGAAACAATGTAGCTAATGATTTTAAAGGGACTACGGTATAAAAAACAATGGGAGGTTTTGGTAGGCAGAGTGATAGCTGTCTCCAAAGATGAACACGACCTAATCCCTTGGAACTGTGGATATGTTGGTTACATGGCAAACAGGAACAAACATTGCAGATGGAATTAAAATCATTCATCTGTTGACCTTAAAATAGAGAGGTTATTGGGGCCGGCCGAGTGGCACAGTGGTTAAGAGCTGGCTTGGGAAGCCAGCGGCTCCGGTTCGGTCCCACATATGAGGACCAGTGACACTGCCCTCAAAAAAAAAAAAAAAAAAAAGAAAGAAAAAGAAAGAAAATAGAGAGGTTATTTTGGATTATCCTGGTGTCCCCACTGTAATCACTAAGGTGATTATCAGAGGAAGAGGGAGGCAGTAGAGGAGAATTAAATGGTAATGTATCTGTGGAACAATATTGCTAGTGATGCGATGTTGCTGCTTTTAGTATGGAGGAATGGGGTTATAGCCAAGGAATACGGTCAGCCTTGAAAAACTGGACCATGGAAGGAAATAGATTCTCCTCTAGACTCTACAGAATGGAATGCAGCTCCGTCAACACCTTCATTTTAGCCCAATAGGAACGGTATGGAATTTCCTACCTACAGAACTATAAGATAATAGTTTTTGTAATTTTCAATCTCCAAGTATTGACAATTTGTTACAGCAGCAATAGAATACTAGGGAGAAACATGATGTAGATACAATATTGGGATAGACTGATTATTTTTCAACCTTTCAGTCATATATTGGATGCTTCTTTATAATGTTTTCCAGAAATATTCATTTATACATTGGATAGATTCAAAATTTAGATGTGGTCAACTGAAATTCTGAAACTGTATTAACTCCATTCATAGATATGTATTTTAGAACCAAATAAAGGTATGGGAATGTCATTGGATAAATAAGGCATAAAACTCATCCTTGTACTTGTCCCAAAGATATATAAATATGTATCAAGTCCTTTTCTTGTTTTCTTTTTTTTTAACTGTAACAACCTATTTTAGCATATAGACTGATAAACCCAAAATGTTTGAGAAAGAAAGAATAGTATTAATGGTAATGTTTTATAACTTTTTTTTTCCAGCTGTGATTCCACTAAAAAAAACAACAACAACAAAAAAACAGGCAAAAACCTCAAAAAATAACTCAGTGGCAGATGTACTTACCATTCACTGTATAGATTATTTTATAACCAAGTGTTTTCCTGATGCTGAATAGCTTTAATGCTACACATGATTAAAAATCACATTTGCAGGCTCTGAGGCTCTCTGAACTGTCAGTATTAAAGGAAATGACACACACTGTTATAGTTTTGTAGTATATTTGGTTTTTGTTCTTGCATTGAATAGGCCTGAAGTAAATGTGCAATGATATTTTAAATATTATATTCCCATACAAGAATATTTTACATCTGAAGATAAAATTTTTAAAGTAGAGCATTTCTCTCTATAGAGTAGTTTTAATGATGTTTTGTCATTTTTTTCTTTCATAGAATGTATATATCCTCCCTTCCCAAATTAGTTCATTCTTTGTATAATGTGAGAGTTCATAGGCTTTAGATACATTCTGACATGACTTAAATTCCTTGTTCTGCCTTTATTTCCAGTGGATTTTGACAAGTCATATGCCTCTCTAAATCACATTTTCTTATTTGCATAATGGGTAGGATATTCCAAAATATGTAAGATTCAGGAATATTTACAAAGTAGACACATAATCAATGGTAGTAATTCTTCTTATAAAAATATAATAGTAATGTTTATATTTAAATGCAAAACAAAACATGTACATCAGTTAGGTGGTTTAATGCAAACATACCCTGTAATAAAATATTTCTTTCTAACAAGATGTGTTAAATATACCAGTGACTTAAGTTAGGGAATGCATGCCTTAACTTGCATGTGTTCATTCTTATTTGAATGAATGAAGAACTATTCTAGGGTAGATACAGGCCTCAGAATTTCCAGAGCATCCAGCTTGATTTAAGTGTGTAGGATGCACACTAGAGTTCATAGTTGAAAACTTAATGTAAAAAAAAGTTTTCTTAGTTAACAAAGGAAAGGAAAAAAAGTAAAGCAAAGATGGTACCAACAATATACATTTAGAATATAAAATATGTGCTTTAGTGCACACACACACACACATGCACCCCCTCTTCCAGAAATGTATAATCTAACTAAACTAAATCAATCAAAACTGCTTTTCTGCCTCTGCATCATCTTTTGCTTTAGATTTCTATTATCTCATCAAGAAAACTAGACTATGAGAACAACTTCAACTTCACGTATATTTTTGATTAATGTGAATATGACACTTTAATAAGTATTATACTATTATACTTATTATTATTATAATTGTAATACAAGTACCTAATATTTTTGTGTGAATACAATGTACTGGGCTCTTTACTAAGTGATTTATGTATATTATTAACTTATTTTACCCTCATAACAATGCCATTAGGTAGGTACTATTATTATCATCTGACTACAGAGGTGAGGAAAGTGAAGAATGAGGTGGATAAATAATTTGCTTAAGATGACAAAATTAGTACAGATAGTAAGTGGAAGAGGTAGGATATAATAATGTAAGATAGTACATATTTTGTATTTATTATTTAATTATATGAATTATTGGGTTGGGGATATGAGAGAACTATTAAATAAAAAGTGTTTTAAATTTTCAGTTTAAATATTTTACATGATCCTTCATAATTGGTGACGTGTGAGCTGAGTATTTTCTACATCTATAGCTAAAAGTCTAGCAATATTTCTATTAGAAATCAAATGCTGCTAAAAAATTAATATATATTTATTAAATAAACATATTAATATTTTAAAATTATTTGTGAAGTGTATAGCAATTAGTTGGTGTTATTTATATGTTGCTATATACTATAGGACCTTTTCATTTATTAATGAATTACCTTTCAAGGATTATTATTAGAAGCTTATATTCTCAAATTTTATTGGCTTTCAAATTATACTTACATTTCAGTGGACTAATAAATATTTGGATGATTCTGTGAATAAAGAGATACTTTGTCCTAGGGAGAAGTATTAAAAATAATTTGTAAAATCATCGAGGCAAACACAATAATTGGTCAAATTCATGATGGTATGTTTTAAAACACACCTACCTATCCTGCACACATATGCTCATGACTGATGGCTGGTCCTACTCCTATGCTGAGACTGGTGTTGTAATTATTTAAAATAGGCCTTCAGTGCAATGAAAACAAGAATATAAAAGGGGAAAATGATTTCCTGACATGGGACTACCCAATTAAAGACATAGAGTTCTCCCGTACGCATGCCGAATCTTGTGTCTGATGTGCCAGGTTGATACTGAGTGATTTTCCAGATAGACAAACCTCAAAGGGAAATGTCCACAATTAAAGACAAAAACCTTTACTGAGTAACACCCATTTTTAAAAGATAAAGTTATCCATATCCATCTAATTTTAACTTTTTATGTCCAGCACTAGACTTGAATATGTGCAATTTTAATTTGAATGCTATTTGTATTTGAGTTAATGTCATTTAAAAATCTGTGCTTTCATTTGGCAAAAATATGTTTCTACTTATAATAAATATCTTTGTTCTTAGTATATCAGTTCAGTTTTAAAGAGAAAAAAATCCCAAATTAAACTATTAGTCTAATGTTAATTTTCTACATAACATCACTTTGTGTTTCACTTTATCTTTATTTAGAAAAAAAAATCCAAATTTGAAATAAAGCAAGTGGATGGCATTTCCTTCTTTCACATCTTGTAAATATTTTCATATTCTTTAATAGGCTCACCCAAAATGCATTTATTAATATAGGAGAAAGTACTTGTGCTTGACTAGTATTTGATAATTTATTTGAGCTTTGAAAGCTAACGGTTACATGTAAACTTTTAAATTTTTGTCTGATAGAAAAGATAACCCCCCCCCCAAATTACAATTTTATGGTTCTATAGGATAACCAGTTTTGTATCTGTTAGCTATTTCATTTCAGCATACTATTGATGGACCTTATACACCCTTGGTTCTCAAATTCTTCTTTCAGTTAGTCTTATATTACTGGCTACTTCTTGAATTATAAAATTGAGAAGAATCTTTGACAGATATTTATTTTAAACTTGTGTGAAAGTCATGTTTTATCTTTTCAGAATGTGTACTTTAACATTGTGTTATTAGTTTTTAATTTTTTCCAAAGCTTACTGATTAAATGAGTTTTTCTAGTTTTTGGGGTGTTAAACATTTTTGATTTTGATAAAATTATCATCTTTCTTTATGAGGGGTGACTATATAGTAAAAATCTTTATAAAAGTAATATACCAGGATTATAGACATAAAAATACTGTCAGAGCTAGTTAATCAGTTACTGAGTTAACCATTTTTAAGTGTACAGTTCAATGGTATTAAGTGAAATCATATTGTTGTACAACTATCAACATCATCCACTTTCAGAATAAGATTCCAGATAATTTTAAATCCAAATCAGTATTATATAGCTTAAATATCCCTCCCACTTAATATATTCAAGTTCAGAATGATTATTTGTTATTACCAAAAATTAAAACCGATTTCAAATGTAACAAAATGCCTCATCAGATAATAAATTTCTAGTTTTTTTTTCACTTACAATGATAAATAAATAAATAAATAAATAAATAAATAACGAGCAAACAAAAATTTCTGATTGAAATAATTGAAAATAGGTCACTTTTTAACCTTAAGTTAGATGGAAAATTTACACATTTCTCTTTGAAGCAAGTATAATTTTTGCGTTTTTGAAATTGACTCCATCAGATGGGCATGGGAAGTGTACCCTGTCATTAGTGGCATTCTTTTTTGATTCTGTCATTTCCAATAAGGGTTTTACGGTTCTCAAGCTCTTGTTCTGAGTTTTTGTTGAAGTTCCTTGTGTAGCTGATGCCCAGGTTGCTGAAGTGCTTCCAAACTTTTGACCTTTACGTTTTCCACTCCATCATTCTACTTTCTTCAGACATATTTCTCACTGAAGTCGGTGTAATACATTTCACTTCTACTCCCATTAACATTTTATTAGGCTGCAAAAAGCGATATTATTCACATATTGTAGAGGCTTGCATAATAAGTTATTTTAATTTTATTCACTTCTTTTTGTACCCCCTCAGGGCAGCCCCTCAGGAGGTGAGTGAAAACCCTTTTGTCTAGGGAGAGTCAGTGTAACACTATATTTTCCTTAAGCCTGGCAAATGGGATGAGGAACTCCCCAAGAGAATTAGATTATGGTGGTTCAGGATTCTTAAGGTGTATGAACTTGAAAAGAGTCAATAAGAGCTAAACACATGGAAGCACAAACAAGGAGCATCGTTGGCCAAATAGAGACAGAGGAAAATCACTCAGTCAAAGAACCACCACGAGGCCTGGGTGGAGATCCTAGGTCAAGTTGGTCTCAGCTCAGCAAGGGTGGTATCAAATGCAAGTTTAAAATCAGAGAGAAGAAAGCTGATCAAAGGAGTATAACCCAAAACTAATACTCTCTCTCTCTCGGGTCTAGAAGACAGAACAATCTTTTTTAGGTTACTAGCCCTGAGATTATTTAATAATTAGAAAGGAGGGAAATTCAAAATGGAGATGTTGGAAGATTTTCTTCCAATAAAGCATGTGAGAGCCCAAACAATTACCCGAAAACAAATTGTAGTCTGAGATTCACAAAGAAGCACATCCAAAAATTGAATCTCATGCTCTGAAAGTTTACATTTCAAGTAGTAGCTATTGCATAGTCATCTAACCTTTAAGGAACACCCACATTTATACATGACTTCTGGTATTTTTGTTACAGCTTTTGTCATATTTTAAAGTCATACCTAACTTTTGTATAAATATTCATATTTTTATGTCCATTTTATCAAAATAGTTTTAGAGTTTCCAATGTTTATTTTCTGCATTATGGGGCTTGATATGATGGGATAAAGAGAGAAAAGAGAGAAGTATAAATGGAACAAATCTAATGTCTCAGGAATCTTCTCCCAGCCTAGAATCCATTATTTGTGTTTCAATTTTTAGCTTCCTCATATTTTAGTACTATTATTTTTTCCTGTTCTAGATATTTTTATTTTTTTATTTCTTTTCTCTCCCTTATTTAAATATGATAGTTCAGAACAGTTCGTAGTTTAACATCATAGTGCAAAATAAAAATCGTAACTTTAAAATAATCCAGGTTCATTTGAAAATAATACTTAAAACAGAAGATGTGTGTGTGTGTGGGGGGGGGGGCGTGGCATGCTCTTTTTCCCCTTTTTAGAAATATTAGCCTTGCCTTTGTTTGTGTAGTCTAAAGATAAAGTGCCTGCATGGAAAATTCTATACTGATGAGTTGATATGAACAGAATTCCAAAAGTTTTGGATAATTGTTTTTGGGATGTTGAGGTCTTATTTTTTTTTCTTTTTTCTTTTTTTTTTTCAGGGCAGTGTCACTGGCCCTCAACTGTGGGACCCGAACTGGGGCCGCTGGCTTCCCAAGCCAGCGCTTAACCACCACGCCACTCGGCCGGCCCTGGGATGTTGAGGTCTTATATATAATTATAAATTCAGATAATTTTTCACTAGTGAGAGATTAAGGGAAACCTGGGGAATTTATGAAGGCTGGTCAATGACAGGCTGTAAGATTAGCCAAAAATATTTTATTGTTTTAAAACTCAGATTTCTTATCTTAAAAATGGAGAAAATAAAGCAAACTTGATGGCTTTGGGTGATCTAAATAAAAAGTATTGGGAGCTCTCTAGGGAGAGAAATTAACATACATTAAGGTTAGGATATGGAAAGCGTAAAACAAACTATGTTTTAATATAACTATTAGAAACATGGAGGGAAAGTGAGTCTCCTTTATTCACCACAATTATGTAAATTTTAAAATAGATTTGAAATACATAGGGGCATCTTCAGGGAAACTTGAGAAAATATGTTTGTGGAAATGGATTGGGATATGTCTGAAAATTCATCCCTGTATAAATGACCTTGAGGAATCATTTGAAGCAACCTACACAAGGGATTTATTCTGTAGAATACGTACGTCTCTTCTATGTTCTCTAATAGTGTCATTCTCTTAGCACAAAGCTACTTATTTTGTACTATTTTTGTGAAATGAATAAATGACCTCCTAGCACTAAACTCATTCAACAATTTGAAATTTGAACCTCTATTTCTAACACTAAAATGCTCGTACATTAACTTGCTGGAGTTGTTTTCTTGTTTTTCTTAAATTTAAGCACACTTGTAATGGTATTGCACAAAGGTAATGAGCCAATATCTCTTAAAGAACACTTTTTAAGGGAGGAAATATGAAACACCACATAAAGATCAACCAATTAGAAAGATTTCAGAGGTGAAAAATCTAGCAAAAGGATAGCATTTGAAGCTTATCTTAAAATGTAATCTGAAGTTTACTTTTAAGTAATAAGACTTAAACTTTTGCTAGTTTTTCTCCTGAAATTTTTCTCATTAAAAATGCTCTATAAATAAGAAAGAAAGCTTGCACTGTACAAACTTGAAGGGACCTTATGTATACTATTTGTTACAAATATTCAATCATTTATGACATTTTTAAGGAAACATCCCATGACTGAAAATCTGGGCTGCTGGGAGAAGCAAAGGTAAAGCTATGTAAGCAGACACATTTTTACAACACTTCTGAGACTGCAAGGAAAAGTAAGGATAATTCTAGTTAACGATTGCTAAAAAAATCATGAACCATAAGGACTTGAATAAGGCCTTACAAAATAACACTTGGAATAAATGATAACTATTCACTTTTTAAAAATAATTTATTTCCTCTGTGTTCAGTACGGGGTTATATCGCCCTCCTCCTTTGTTATAATGCTTATTGCTCTCATTAGGTAAATTATGCACTTGTACTAAGGATAAAAGAAACACCATGGTTCCTAATACAGTTACTAAGAGTCTTCGAATTTGAGGAGTATGAAAGAAAGCAGGACCCTGTCCTTAGGAAACTTACTCAAATTGAGAAAAAATAGACTTTTTTTTTAGGTGGCCAGGGGAATAGAAATTCTATTTCCTAGTTTAAATCTAAGGTAGCAGACATTGTGAGAATTAACAATAGTTACAAGATTTCTTCCAACATCTGTTTTAGTGCTCAATTTTGTTTGGTGAGGAAGTTATTTCTCTGCTACACACTGATTATTTCTTGAAAGTTGATTTTTTTTTGAGTCAAATATGTTTTATTTATGTTTGCCCTCTTGATCTTAGTTTTATCTTCACGAATAGAACAGATTTGGTCAATTTGTAAATTTCTAAAAACTATAATATATCCCTATTCCTTATCCAACAATATCTCCATTTCTAACTCACAGCTGGCCAGATAGTCTGGTTAACACTCAGTTCCTGCAACTATCATTATGTTATATTATTATTATTATTTTTAACAACTCTGGATGTCTTTTCAAAATACTTTCTTTTGATATGATGTCCAAAATTAGATGAAGCCCACTGAAGCCTGCATAACACCATATATATATATATATATATATATATATATATATATATATACTCATCATATTGTTAGCATACATTAAACTTGTGGCTGAATAAGCATCAATATATTTTTAATTTAAACTACTGTATCTCCATCATGCTACCTATACAAATAATTTTGAAACCTATCAATATTATACTTTATGATTGTGCTAAATTGCTTGTTGGTTTCAACCAGATGACCCAGCATAGATTCTTAAACCCATAATCTATGTTATTTTCTCTCCTAGCTTCAGTCATCTGAAAATGTAATACTTTTTTTATTTCTTAGTTACTAAAATTAGGAGTATGTAGTTTTAAAAGGAGTATTGTTGATTAGTATAAATAACAATTTATATATATTTTATTAGATTTCATCAAGTATTTTATGGTAGTCAAAACATAAAGGTGGTCCTTTCAAATACCTCTACTTGTCTTGGACATGGTGAGGCTGTGAAGTTGCTAAAAGCTAACAGCTGTTGGAAGAGTTAAGTTCTAATATCAAAGATAGGAGACATTAGTCAGAGAACTGCTTTCTTCTCTTCTGAGTGAGGACCGACTGTGCAGAGTTGGTGAACCTCAGAGAAAAGTTACGCCAAGGCTGACTTGATAATTCTATCCAAAGCGACAGCCACCATGTTGAGGTACTTCTTTGGCGATTCAGAGGGAAATCATGAGGAGGCCAAAGAGTGCTGTTCCTGCTCTGCCCAAAAAGCTGTTCTCCAGATTGAAGGAGATACGTTAGCTCTGATGAAGTGACAAGTTTGGATGCAGAACAACAGACGCGAAAGCTGTAAACGGCTGGCCTGGGGCCCTGCATGGTAAAGTCCAGCTCCTTTGAAAGTTAAAGATTTTCTACGGAAGCATAAGAAAAGCCAAGTTTTGTCAAACTGTTATTGATATTAGGAGTGGCATAAATTGAGACTAGTTCTTTTAGATCGTGTTTCAAATTATATCTTCTTATGTGTATGTGCTGCTAAGCAGTGTTTAATATGCATTATATAAATTTATGATGCCTTTCTAAAAATCCATTTTAGGAATGCAGAAAGCTATGCCTATTAAAGAAATCTGGAGTATGATAATGGTTGAAACCTATCAAGTAACACCATTCTCTAGTGTCAATTAAACTGCAGTGAGTATTAGTATGATTTCTCAGAGGGTACAAGTAATTAAGCAATACAAGTTTATGGAGAGCCTGCACACTACACGTGGGATTAGGAAATTGGCCTGGGGAAGTAGTTTAAATTCTATAAATAATTTTAATATAGTTTCTTCACGAATATATGTGCAAACCTAATTTGTCTGTCATCTTTCTTTTTTCTCAGAGATAAGAGTATGTACATTCATCACCTCCCAAGGTAAATTGCTTAAGAAATGTGGTACAAGGAACTGGATTTTTAGAATAGTAAGATTTTTCAAGCTAGAAGAGAAGGGGGATACAGAGCATCTGGTCCATTTTAGATTTCAGCTGAGAAAAGTGAAGCCAAGAAAAGTAAAGTTCCTTTGTACAAGATCTCATAAAACAGATAATTATGGAAGGAGTATCCAGGATTCTAGTACAGTATAGGCCCAATGAAGAATATAGAAGTTTATCCAAAATATTTAACAATGACAAAAGAAGGCTGCTAAAACTTCCAAAATGTTTGTGATAAAATATTTAAATTTGAGACACTTAACTGTTTGATAAATATGTTATAAAGCTCCTCTAAGATTCGAAGGTCATTGTAGACCCAAGTTGCTTGGAGGTTGAAGACTGCATGTGACTGAATCTCCGAATTGAACCAGGATTTAATCCCAAATTTTAGTTAATTCCAAGTGACATGGAGTAAAATTTATTTCAAGGATGGAAACAGTATGGTGCTTCTCACTTTTTACTTCTTTTGCTCAACAAGGTATAAAATTATGGAAAGCTTTCAAGCCATCAAGGACAGGCCAACACATCCAGTGAGTGACAGTTGGGGGTGCGTTAGAGCTGAACTGATACAGTTGTGAGGACGAAAGCAGTTGATACTGTTTCTCAAAAGTTCACTCTTTTTGAGAGATTTATGTAGTTTTCCAGACTCGATGCTTTCACGAGCATATGTATATTGCAAATTAATCTAAAATGTAAATTCAAAGCAAATCTAAAAGAAGCAAACAAAAGAATTCTACATTCTGTTATATATATATATATATATATATATATATATATATATATATATATAGAGAGAGAGAGAGAGAGAGAGAGAGAGAGAGAGAAAGATGAAGAGAATAAATGTCATCAGCCATCCACTACCAAGTTATGCTTTTACTGGAAAACAAAAGAATAACTTCACCAGAGGGTGTTGGTGAAAATGTGGCCCCTGACCCCTGGTACAGACAGCCTTAGTACTGTTACATTGTTAAAAAACAAATTTTCTGATCCCAAATTTTCAGATCTTCTGAATAAGAATCTCCAGGGTGACAAACCAGGAACCTATGTTTTAATAACCTCTACAGGCAATTCTTGTGTATAGTCAAGGTTGAGAAGCACTGATGCATAGCACCTGACATATTTTTTGTCCTGTGTAGGAGCATGTTTATCAGGTCCGGGAGACAAAAACAGGAGTAAAGTCAAAAATCCTGTTGCTAGAAAAGGTAATTTTATGAAATGAAAAGATAAAGCTGTTTTTTGGGGATTATTTGTGATGCCATCTCACATAGAGATACAACTTAATATAATTTGAGAAATGTTTTTAAAAAGAAGCAGGTAAATTGCAGCATTAATGCATCAGGAAGGGAATTTTAGGGTATTAGTGTATATTTCTTTCAAAATGAAGTTCTTTTTTGTTTTAATAAAAGAATTTTTCTAATTACAGAACAATCACAAATAAGGACAACATTTATTATTTTTAATTTTTTCTTATTGCAAAAACATTCATTTATATTAAAAATAACTTATTTTGATTTCAAAGTATTCTACCACCTCTGCCATCTGTTCTAGTTATATCATTATACCTGATGATTTAGTTTGAATGTGATTATTTAATTTAAACATAACCTCTATGCCCCCTTCTTCTTCTTTGCAATAGAATTATAGTGTAATTCCACTTAGGTAAATAATTTGGAAATGCTCTAAATATATGAGCATCTGCTGTGATAATTAAATGTTGGAAAAGAAAAACAGCTTGCATCAATATAAGAATATTTCACTTATAGGGTTTTAAACAGGGCTGCAAATATCTTTTAAATTACTTGATTGGGATAACACTTCATGCATACATTAAGCTACTATCCATTTGATATATAGTGAGAGTCAAATGCTATTTTCAATATTGAAAAAATTCCAATAAGAGTAATGTGTTTACATGGCTATCTGCAGGCTCCGTGTTCATGTTGAGAGAGGAAGAATGTGGGCTGGGCAGAGCTTCTGTTTGTTCTGCACAAGGACAGTCATTTTACCTTTGCTGTATGCCTTCAGCAGCACAGCTACAGGGTAAAAAACATTGTTCAGTTGCCTCTACCTTTATCAAGTCATGATTTCTTTTAGAAGGGAGATAAGGATTAGGATGGGAGTAATCATGTCTTGTCTTTTCTCATGATTACCCTGCTGAGTTGCCACTCAATTATGAGTTGACTGTCTTGAGTCCCTAGAAATAGAAATAGAAAAAGTTTCACATACAAGTGATATTTTTATAAAGGTGTTTTCAGTATTACTCTGCCAAAGAGTGGGAGTAACAGGACAGAGAAGGGGAAAGAGTCAGGAAATAGTGCCATTTCAGGAAGAGGCTGGAGTGTAAATGATGTCTCAGAGTGCGTCATGTCTTAAAGCACAGGACTTGGACTTTCATATTCTACACAGTCTGTATTGGCTAAGGCTACCATGATTCAATGGAAGGAGGGCTTGCTGAAACTTCCAAGTGTTTCCAGTTGTTTGCATGCGTGGGCAGGAACCCTAGTAGACTAGAGAAATACTCCAGAGAGAATTGCAAATGTAAACTCTTGAAGCAATGGACAGAAACTGGGGAAGGGGTCCACAGAGGCAGTGGAAGGGATTGTGAGGATCTGAGCAGGGTACATTGCAGACACCCATAGTATTGACCCCATTGGATCTACACTTGAATTTCAAAATTTGAGGCCATTACTTAAACTAACTATAGTGTTATAAGTAACAGGACATGTACATTTTTTTAAAATTTATTTATTTATTTATTTATTTATTTATTTATTTTAAAAAGATTTTATTGGGGAATTGGGGGAGGAGAACAGCGTTGGGGAATCAAGGAAGGGGAACAGACAAGTTGCTGTCCTTTGGTTCTTCAGTCTAGTTGTGGAGAACATCTCTTCACTGGCCCATGTTGGTACTGTGATCTTTGCACTCTTTCTGGGTGAGGCACATCGGTTGCCAGCCTCTGGATGGCCAGGCACGGTGGCTCACAGCAGCTCACACTAGCTGCCAGCCACTCATGGTAGCTTATGGCAATCCACTGCAGCTGCACTGCAGCCTACTCCATCGAGCCCAGCTCTCAGCAGCCCAGCTCCAGGTTGAGCTGTTGTTCACCATCTTAGCTGTAGAGGGCGCAGCATCACTGACCCTAATGTGGGATCTGAACCGGGGCCCTGCTGCTAGGAGCTGGTGTCCCAAGCCAACACTTAACCAGAGAGACACACGGCCAGCCCGGCATGTGAAGTTTTTTTAAAATTAAAGTTTATTGGGGTGACAATTGTTAGTAAAGTTAGTGAGATTTCATTCAATTCTGTAATACATCATTTATATATCACATTGTGTGCTCACCACCCAGAGTCAGTTCTCCTTCTATCACCATATATTTGATCCCTTTTACCCTCAATCCAGTCTAAGTAGGACTACAAATTTTCTCACAGACATTCTAAAATACCTAAGTATTACATTTGAAAATATTTTAATTAAATAACTACAAGATGTAGGCATTACTATTTTGCTTTTATGTTCTTTAAAAATAAACTGGCTCATGCAGTAATTTAAATTTGACCCCTTATGAAAGGGGAATATGTATAACAATTTGGGTAATCAAACCCTATAGCTAAAAGGTTGTTTATCCAAGTTTCAATCCTAAAAATTTTTTTAAAATGTGCATTAATAATTGCTATTAAAAATTAAACATCTGTAATAGCCTAGGTTATGACAAAGTATTCAAAAAACTTTCAGAAGGGCATGTAGCCAAAAAAGTAAACAGTTCAGGATCCAGAGTGTTATTTTTGTAATCATCAAATAAACTTAGTTACTTAGAAAAATACTTTGTGCTTAAGTGAAACATATCACACACGCACACGTGCATACACACACACACACACACGTTAACCAACAACTATCACTTAAACCTTAAAATTTTATATCAGATTAATTAGTAAACTGAAAAATATACATAAATCATTTAACATTCAAATAATATATCAATGGAAAAAGTATTAGCTCAACCTTAAATCTTAAAATTATTTCAGTTTAGTTATCAAGTTGAATATATGTTTTATATATATATAGACATTAAATACTATGTATCATCATATAACATGTACACATAGAGCAATATGTATTATATAACATATAATATATATTATTTGCATATATTATATATTTTATAATATACATTTATATAATATAGAAATAGAGGTAGTATTAGCTTAATCTTAAAACTTTATTTTAAATTAGCTATCAAGTCAAACATGTTCGCTTATGTATAAACATATTATATATAATATATAGTATCATATAATATTATAAATAGCACAATAACATATATATTGCATAATGCATATTATGCAAGTTTAATATATGATATATATATTATACATATAATATGCATAATATATATTTTTATGGTATATATTTATGTGTTATTCTCAATGGAGAATTATTGATTGTATAAGATACTTATCATTTATATTATTTGCCAAATTGTCAGGTATAGAATAATATTTTTATCAGTGGGTAATAGAATTCTATAAAATGAATTATATTATTTAGCATTATTGACTTATAGATTAGAACTTGAGACACTAAGAGGTCAGATACTTCCCAATATTATTCAACTAATGGAGTTAGATTCTGTAACATCCAGATTTTTTAGTTATGGTGTTCTCCCATCAAAGCTTGCCTGTTAATGCACCTTCCATATGGATAGAATTTTACAAAGTAAACATTTGTTTTCTTCGTTTTAAGTTGGGACACAGAAGCTCCATTCTTAAATTTGTACCATCACTCAGAGCACTACATTGATGGGATTTCTTTATATTAAAATGTGTGTTTTTTCATATATGTAGGCAGAAAAAATTGAAATAACTTAAGAAGGTATACAATAAAATAAGACTAGTTCCTTAACAGTATAACTTGATGATGTTTCCATATCAGATCATATAAATCTTCATCATTCTTTTTAATCACTGCATAGTATTCAATTGATTAATGCTCCAAAATTTCTGTATTTTGTCAGCAGGCAGGTTAAAAACAAACAAATAGCACTGTTATGACATACTTCTACTTTTGAATGGACTGGATAATTTTTTGAGTGGACAAATGCTTCTAGGGACTCTAATTAGAGAAAAGTAATTTATAAAATTATCTGTTAAAGATATCAAAGAGTATCAAAAGAAATGGAACTAAAGTGGTTAGTTAGTATTCCAGAGAAAGGAGAATCACAAAGAGATAAACTGATGATAGCACCTGCTTTTCCTTGGGTATCATTAGCTACATATGGATATAAGCAAGTATCTGAAAGTTAGAGAACTATCCACAGAGATGGACGACACTGGGAAACAGATGATCTCTGAGAAGGTAGTCATTGGTGCTAACATTTATTTTAAAAAATAGGAATAGAATTAGTGCTGGACCCTGTCTCAATCTCGCAATAAGTTAAAATCATCTAAGGATAAAAGAAGCAACCGGTATAAACAATACGCTTCTTCTATCAAATTGAAAGGTAATTCTTTAAATTTTCCATCAAAATATGGTGCATTAATATGTTTTAATCAATAGTGCATCAGTAATGTTTGTAATAATAACTTAATCCAGATGAAAACTTGAGTATTTTTGGATCACTGGAGAACATCAAATGTTGATTTGTAATTCTGTGTCAGAGAAGGATGATAGGGGATCAATAAAATATTTTCAGGTATCAAAACATTTTAGGATATGACATTAGGGAATTGGACTCAAAATATGAGTTTAAGAGAAAATAATTTAATAAGAATATGAAAAGTAGCTTTTTCGTGCTTTTTAAAAATGTGTGATTATAGGAATTAAATATCTATGGTATTTAGTAATCATTGAATTCATATTTTAAAAGTATTGCAACTAATATTTTAAAAAGTCAATATTTACCATATGCAGAAATCACTTCCTTTGCTAGTTTTTGAATTTATGAAATATTTTAAGCTAAATTCTATGAGTAAATGCACAACTCTACAAATTCCTTTAAGAAGTACCTGGCTTAAAAAAAAAAAGGTTGAAAAATCCCTCTCTAATAAATTTAGTATTATTCAAATAAATAGAATAGACTAAATTCTTAACATTCTTCAGGATTTGGTATTTATTTGACTTAAATGGATTTCATGAGAAATGTGTTACCTGGAGTTTCACAAATCCCATTTAAATTACTCTTAGGGTTTGTTTTTTGATGAAGATTTTATTACAGGTAAAAAAACAAAAACAAAAACAAAAACAAAAAAATCCTTTTACTTTTCAGACCTAAATTTGAATCTAATGTAGAAATTATGTTAAGCTTTTTAGTGGAAGACTATTGTCTGTTCCCAATACAAGTTTGTGCTAGCTGGATCATTATTCGTAAACAAACTGATTGTCAGGCTAAAGAAACAGCCAAGAAGTTGTATCTTTATTGCCAATTTTGTTCAATTCTGTGGATCTTATTTATTGGTAGAAATAAAGGATTTTTGTTACTGAGTGTTTAGAACAGGTTTTTTTTTTTTTGTGGAATTCATTAGAATCATTAGAGTTTAGAGGCTGGCTCAAGCAATTGTTTCAGGCACTTAGCACTGGTAAAGTAAGTGCTCAATAAATAATAGGAATCCTTATTAAGATTTAACTGTGAGAGTTAAGGGTTAATGTATCCAAAACTAATCCCTTACAGGCCAGCCTCTGGGAAAAGAGTTGAGCTCCCTCTCAAATTCCATGGAAATCCACAGTGGCCTGGTGATAAGGAAATCAATTTTGGATTACTGTAGGACTTGGATACCAGCATCCCCTTTACATCATTCACACCAGGGGAGGCTGTTTCTTCTCCAACATCTAGCTGAGAAGTCACACAGTCCATATTTGAGGTCTCCCAGAATCTGACTTCAGGATCTCTAGATCATTGTGCTTAATGGGGACTTGAACACCTGTGTTTGTCCTAGTCTCTGAGATTTCTCCAATAAATGCTATTCCATCAGGCCTGATGTGTGTGTGTGTGCCCCTGGCCATATGCCTTTGTTCACTCAAAACCTATATTCAATGTATGTGCTATAAATACATATGCATGTGGGTAAAAGGGAAGAAAATAAACAAAAACACCTGATATCCAAATTATAATGCTGATGCCACCACATTACAATTCTTAATGTTTCAGACTCAGAAAATTTCATTTCATCGGGTTATTGTGAGGATTTTAGAGGATACTACTCATAAAGTACTTACCAGAGAGCTCCGTGTTCATTCATTCATTTATTGATATATTTATTCATTTATTACTAATGTTAATTGAGTACCAATATTGAACCAAGAAATACTCCAACCACTTAGTAATGGCACAAGTAAATTCTCAATAAACGCTAGCCATTGTTTCATTAGCAGAGTTTTAACTATTTACATTTCCATGATTAATATTCATTTATTATTTTAATAGGGCATTTAATATTTTAATGCCCACATTAAAATTAGCCATGCTTTTATATAATTTACAATTTTTAAAAATCTACTTCAGTATAAACAGTGTGTGTGTGTGTGTGTGTGTGTGTGTGCGCGCGTGCACATACACATATGTGTTTTAATCTTTATTATATTATATGGACAATTGTTAGATATTAAAGTCCCCTAATTTGCAATATACCAGGTATCATTTCTATTGATTGAAGTGGTCTACCCAGAAGTCTATACTACAGAAGTCTAATACAAGCATGTGAATTCATCTAGTTTTATATCTCATAAACAACAGAGGCTGGCTAATTCTAAGCCTAATAAATGTTAGAAATAACTTTTTAATTTAAAAAGTGGTACTTAAGTGCTGGAATTGGTGAGGAACACCTACCCCCACCTTTTTTTTCTTTAAAGATTTTATTGGGGAATTGGGGGAGGGGAACAGAAAGTTGCTGTCCTTTTGTTCTTCAGTCTAGTTGTGGAGGACATTGCTTCACTGGCCCATGGTGGTATCATCATTGTGCTCTTTCTGGGTGAGGTAGATTGGTCGTCGGCCTCTGGACGGCCGCTCACAGCGGCTCTTGGCAGCTCACACTGGCTGCCAGCCACTCACTATAGTCTATGGCAGCCCACAGCAGGAGGGGCTGCAGCTATGCCATCCTGGGGACTCAACAGCAGCACAGCTCCAGGTGTAGCTGTTGTTCACTATCCTAGCTGTAGAGGGCACTGTCACTAGCCCTCATTTGTGGGATCTGAGTGGGAGCCCCGCTGCTCAGCGCTGGCGTCCCAAGCCAACTCAACTTTTTTTTTAAATTTTATTTATTTATTTTTAATTAGTTTCAGGTGTACAACACAGTGCAAGTTATACATTTTACCCCTCAAAGTGACAACCCCCCCACCCCCAAACTCTTAACCAACGTGCCACTCGGCCAGCCCACCTACCCTTTTTTAAAGTGGTCTAATTAAGTATCTAGAAAGCTGAATAGACTATACTCTTGAGAAGGTGTCCTTGGTTTAGAGTTCTGCCCTAATTTATGATTTGTCAGAAGATTGATGTCACCTCACACAGACTATATATTTAGTTAAATGTTCAGCAAAATCCTGTCACAAGACTATTGTTGCAACTGTTGTATGCTGTTTCACAATTAAAAGAGATGTAGAATTTCACCAAACTTACAGAATAGACAGGTCTGCCTTTTTGCATATTTGTAGTTGTGAAAGAACTCCATTATAGACTTGCTGTAATATACTACCCGACATGTGAAATTATCTCACCTTCATCTATTATAGGCTTATTTAGCAAACTAAATCTATGAATTTTGATGAAAAAATTAGCTTATGATAAATCTACCATATAAATCAATGCATGAACACAAATGAATTGTCATTCTCATATAGTGCTGTGAATATTGAAAGGGGTTTGCAAAATGCTTGAAGAAACATAAAATATGTTTGGTTTATCTTATTATGGTCCTACTATGAGACCCCCAGAATCACTGAGGTGTAATCTACAGCTTGTTTATATTTAAGATGCACAACTTGATGATTTGATTTACATATATACTTGTACAATGTTCACCATAATCAAGTTAGCATCTGTCACCTCACATATTTACCATTTTCTTTCTCTTTCTTTATTTTATTTTATATTTTGTAATGAGAACATTTAAGATCTATCCTCTTAGCAAAACTCAAGTATATAAATAATACAATTGATTATAGTCACATGGCTGGACAGTAAATCTTCAAACATTCATTTTGCATAACTGAGACTTTGTACCCCTTTGTACCCCACTTCCCTCTTCTCCCAGCTCCTGCAAATTACCTTTCTTCTCTCTATTTCTATGAGTTGGATTATTTTAGATTTCATATATGTGATATTGTGTACTATTTATCTTTCTGTGTCTGGCTATTTTACTTAGCATAATGTCCTCCAGTTCATTCATGTTGTCGCAAATAGCAGGATTTCTTTATATTTTAAAGCTGAATAATATTCCATTTATGATATATCTACATCTATCAGCCTATATCTATAGATATCAGTTGATAGATATAGATGTAGATGTCACATTTTCTTTATCCATTTATCCACCCATGGACATTTAGGTTGTTTTCATATATTGCCTATGGTGAATAATGCTAACATGAACATGTAAGTGCAGGTATATCTTTGAGATGCTGATTTCATTTCCTTTGGATATATGCCCAGAAGGAGAATTGCTGGATTATTAGACAGTTTTTAAAAAAATTTCCAGGAACCTCCATACTATTTTCATAATCACTGTACTAACTATATTTTTTTATTTGTTCTTTACAGTAAGAATGGGCACTCAGTCAGCAATTTCCTATTCTGTTACCATAGTAAAGAAACTAAATCTTAATCTAAAAAAAGTTATTGAAAATGTAAATATAAGTGCCTTTCCTTTTTATTATATTTTCTGATTTTAAAAACAACATATGGATACTTTAGAAAACTTAGAATATGCAGATGAATACAAAGACACATCTATAACTATCCACAATTCAAAATTTATTGATTTAAAAAAATATTCTTCATTGTCTAATACATTCATTATTCTTTAGCTTTTTCCCATAGGTATTTTCTATTCTATCTTTCTTTCTTTCTTTTTTAATTTCTTTCTTCTTTTTATTTTTTATTTTTTGTATTGTCTCATACCTGTAATTTCTAAAGAAAACAATATTAACTCTATTGTCTATAGCTTTCAGGATAGAAATATAATGTAAACTATTCTTTACTTTGATTCCAAAATGATTAGATGTATGGCAGTTATGATTTGCAAAGTTAAAGGATGCACTAGAAATTGATTTAATTTCTAGATCTCAACAAAAATGTGTTAAGTGCGTGCCTAGGCACTATCTCAGGTGCTATGAAGAAAACATACTAATTATAGCCAAGTCCTAATTTTGAAGACCCAAAGTCTAATGAAAGGGAAGGCAAAGGCATAAGCACCAAATGTTACCCTTTATAAACTCTGTTATAGACAATAAAATGCATAGCAGAGACACAAATGAAAGAAGTGAATTTGGGGTGTGGGAGGGGGATGGGTCCTGGAACTCACTGTTCTACGAAATTCCTGTTACATTTTGAAGCATATGCAAAGACATGGATGCCTGAAAAGGCATATTGAAGAAGTTAGGCAGGTTAGTACGGCTCTTGTGTGGGTGTGAAGTAAGTTTTGCCAGGACTGGATGTTTTAGGTAAGGTGGGAAACATGAATAAGTGAAGACAGCTGGATGAAGACAATAACAAGTAGTGGAGGATGTGGCAAACTGGAAAGCATCTGAAGTCTCCCAAGGGGTAGGCAATCAACGAACACACATATGCTGGCCAGATGTGTCGCTTCGGCTACGAGTTTGCATCCCATGCAAAATAGGTAGGAAGAGTGGTCAGAAGATTTCATTTGAGATGTATACCAATATAGACTTTATCCTTTGGTTAGAGTTTCCCAATCACAGCACTATTGACTTTTTGGTTCTGATAATGCTTTGTTGTGGAGAGCTCTCTTGTGCACTGTAAAATGTTAAGCAGCTTCCTTGGCCTCTGCACACTAGATTCAAGTAATGTTCCTCTTTTTCCCAGTTGTGGCAACCCAAAATATTTCCAGACATTGCCAAATGTTCCCTGGGAGGAAGAAATTGCTCCCCAGTTGAGAATCACTAGGTTTGATAATTATGAAGGCATTCCATGTAATGGAATTATATGATGAGTTTAGGCTCAAAAGAGGAAATTTCAGTGGCAGGACAAATAAGTATTATGAGAAGAGTGGAGGGGATACAGAGAAAGTAGAGGCTAATGGTCCAGCTTAGAAACTATTGCAATAGCTTTCTCCATTCCTATGAATGATACTTTGACAAGTAAAACTATAAATCAACCAAAGCAAACATTGAACTTTTTCTAAAAAGCCAACCCATAGACTTTTTGACTATTCCTCCCATTCTGAATATACAAATATTATTGCCAATTACATAATACTATTAATCACATGTTACAGTGCTTAACAAGCAGCTCTGGCTTATGCATCTAATACTTTGTATATTGTCTTTGGCTTTTCTTTTTTAGACACAGCTGTCCTAAATGTGGTATTTCTTATTCTCTGTTAGTAATTATAAAAACAAAGGTTTTATCACATTGGAAATAGAACCCCAACATTCATAGAAATGTATCTCAGATGGATTGTAGAGAGTCATACTAAAAACATATATTATTGGTACCTGGGGGCATGCATTTATTTAACAAATATATATACATAGGATCAACTTTATACCAGCCACAGTGTTAGGTTCTGAGCAGCAATAATGAGCAAAAGTGATGGCCTTGTCTTATGAGCTTGGAGTACAATGGAAGGATCAAATATTAATCAAATAACTATACAATAGTTAAACTGTAACTACAGAAAGAACTATGAATGAGAAAGGAGAAGAGATCCTTTTAGAATAATTATAGTGATCATATTAACTCCCAGGGTTATGATCACATTTCAGTGCGATTGCTCAGAGTGACATCTTTAGTGGCTGTGTCACACTGCTGTACTCTGACTTTGTGTGAAAAGTGCATTTAGACTACATTTGAACTGATTTATTACTCTATAAACTGTTATTTATTATTCTATCTATCCCTATAAAGAAAATTTTGATATGCATTCAGTTTCATGAAATGAGTCATTCGTGTAAATGTGACCCACAAAATAATGGGAATTAATTAGCTAAACAGTTATAGACAGGACGGAGATTTCAAAGTGTTATATAGGAAGAGTTTTAAAGAGTTTCAACAAGACCAAGTCTTCTTTGTAACTAATCTCAGTTGCCATAATGCAAAGTTTTATATCCAACCAATCGTTTATTCTCCAGCCCATGGTAGGTAATCACTAACATTTGCTGGTAAATAGATGAATGGATAAAAAAATCCTACCACCTATAAGGTCCTGTGGAAAGCATAACTATGCTTTCAAGAATCTCAAAAAATAAGAAGGGAAACACAATACTCATGCTAAAATTTATAATACTGCTAATGTGTGAGAGTGATTTTTAAAAAAAATTCTAATCATCTCAGGGGCAGGGGAAGATGGCTTTCTATGGAAGGTGGCAGATGTATCCAAGAAGAGGCTTGGAAAAGGCATTAGCATCTAGATGGGTCTTGCAACATGGAAAGACAAAATTGTGGGGAAAGGACATTACTGTGCTAGGTAAAAATTCAAAGGCAAGGAGATGATGTGGCTAAGCCGACAAGGAAGAGCACCATTGGCCTTTGGTGACCTTTAAGAGTAATGTGATCAGACTCTTCATGGGGGCTACCTAGCAGTGGCATTACAAGCAGACAGCAAATGAAAAATCATAATTCCAGGAGGTGGGACAGAGTCTTTAAAAGCACAAGGGTGATTCTCTCATTTTTTTATCTTAAGACCCCTTTATAGTTTTAAAAGATACGAGTATAATGGGGCTTATCACTAAAGACAACAGAGAACTCTTATTTTTATAACATATTTATCAAGATTAGACAATGAGATGAAGAAACTTTAAAACACTTACCTCATTTAAGAGTAATTACAATAAACCCTTTAATTTTAACATAAATAACATGTTTTGTATAACATGACTGCATTTTACCATATAAAAATAGTGAGAATATTGGCATTATTTTCCATTTTTGTAAATCTAACCCCTGAATTCACATATCTGCTTCTGCATTCAACCTATTGCTTGATGTTGCTTTGCTGAATTATATGAAGAAAATCTTGCATTATAGTTATATGTACTTAGAAAAGGGAGAAGCATTCTATTTTTTTTCATGTAATTGTGGATATTATCCTTTGATACTAACCAAAACTCAACAAATGGTAATTTCTTCAACGTTAATGAGTCATTTGCATTAAAATCCATTGGTGTGTCTTATACTTTAAATGGATCTTTTACCTATGCATTATTTTCTAACCCTCCACAATGGTCTATCAGAAAATATTAGTTCATTGAGTTATGCAGATCTTACAAATTTTGACTCATTTTATTATACCATATTAAAATATATTCGCTAATATCACCACCAATTTCCTCAGAAAAGTATCTATGTCTTGGAACACTGTGAAGCTCATGATGGTAGACATAATCTTTGTAAAATTGCAATTTTTACTTGAAAGCTCAAATCTTATCACCGACAAGTACTGTAATCTCTTTTCCTGAAAGTGGCAGACTCACTGTTCATTTTTGAAAAAAAATCTGTATTTTTGAAAAAAAAAATACACAAGCCTGTGTAACCATAGTTTGTCAGTTGCTCTTTCAAGTGCAAATGTCATCCCTTGAAAAAAAGCTGTTAGTTCAGTTCACCACTGAAACCATCACAAAAGTGCTTCTCCTGGAGACAGCCATTGTACTTCAGTATGACGAATCATTAGGCAGAATATTTAAAAGATGCATACTCAAGCATTACTATTTAACCTAAATTACTATTATTTTTTTACTACTTCCTCAAGGCATTCTTAAAGGAATCTGATTTTTTTAACTGTGAGGTCATGATGGGTGTAGCAAAGATTAGAATGACTGCTACAGCATGGTGTCCCTGCCTTGTTTCAAGCTCAAGTGGCAGCAGTTTTACCCACCATCAGTGTAACGTCAACAAGCGAAAAGGCAAAGGCAAAACATGTCTAATAAAAATAATTTTGTCCTTAATGACCTCATGAAAGTGTTGTAGGGACCCCTGAGGGCCCACGTACTACACTATGAGATGCTGGCCTATGATAACAATAAAGTAACTATTTGCTTGATTTTATGAATTTTGGTTTTATAATGGTTTCTAATAAAATTCAATTTATTTTATTTCTTTTGCAGACTTGAGGTTGACTTTCCTACTGATTTTTTTCTATATATGAATGACTAAAGGTATATATATATATATATATATATATATATATATATATATATATATAAAATACTTATACATATATACAAAGGGTGCCAAAAATGTATACACATTTTAAGAAAGGAAAAAACTGTATTAAAATTACACTAATGGTAACCACTTTGAGCACCTCTTGTAACTGCAGAAGTCAAACATGACTTTATTCATCTTTTATTATCAATATATATTGAGTATTACAGTTTTAATTCAGTTTTTCCTTGTCTTAAAATGTGTATACATTTTTTGGCACCCTCTCTCTCTACATATATGCTTGTTATTATCCTGCTGACCCAAGATATTGATCTTATATATTGACTAGTGTATTATGTCCATAATAACACCCTCTCCACTTCCAGGACATGAGTTTAAGAATGGATTAACCTATCTAAAATAATATATCTAAAATAATAACTTAATGTTCAACATTATAATTTGACAGTGATGATGTTTAGGACATGCTATCCAAAATTTTTGTCCTTGGCATATTGACTATTTTAAGCTGAAGGAGTCTGAGAATATAACAGAAACAGGAAGGTCACTTCTACCTTCCCTCCATGTTTCTTACCTGAAATAGTCATAAAACTCCTATGTGAGAAGTTCACTTCCCCAACCCACACGAAAGGAGTATTCTTACCTCCACAGGCAAGAGGACACTGACAGGAATCCAAACAAACAAACCTTGCAAGGTTTCCCCCAGTTTACTACACTTTTGTCATATTCCTTGACCTACCATATTCTTCCACGAGTCTCCCCGCTTCATCAAACCTAGCATGAAAATACTCAGCCTTAACTGTTACCTTGGGTCTTCATTTAGTTGTGAAGGCTACTGTATCACATAAAACTTGTGTTAAATAAACTTGTATGCTTTTTCTCCTGTTAATTTGTCTTTGTTAATTAAATTTTCAGACCCAACCTGGGATCCTAAGAGAGTTGAGGAAAACTTTATCTTCCCCGACAACAGCAAATATTACATAAATCACAACTGTACTCCAAACTTTTGCTTGTTTATTATAAGCAATTGAATAATTGAAAAACATTAAGTTACAAAAGTTCTTTAAACCATGTGATACAAGAATTCAAGGTGGTGAAGAAAATCAGGTAACTTTACTTTTAAGAAGGCATAAGTATCACTCTAATGTAAGGATCATTTTGTTCCTTTTGATCATTTTGATCCTTACTTCAGTTTGAAATTTAACCTGGTATTTGGCTGTTTAGTTGAAAATTTTTCCACTCTGTTAGATCTGCCTGGGAGAAAAATCATAATCTTTCTTACTTTAAGTAACTTTTCAAATTCTATAGTCTTTAATAAACTAGACTGTTGTTAAAACAATTAGAAACAGCTTTTTTATCCATATATAATTTTATTACCTTATGTCATGGAGCTGTTCGTTTCCTTGCTTATTTTGGTGGTTTGTTATTTATTCTCTCATCAATTAAAAATAATTGAGATTTCAGATGGTTTACTTCAAATAGTTTCATGCTCCTAAACTAGCTGCCAATGTGAAACTCTCAGTCAAGCACAGATAAATTAAAATGCAATTGCCAATGTTGACAAAAATGAATGTGGTAAATGAGTATTTCAGGAATAAATCACTACATAAGGTCATCTTATGATAGTGTTTGACAGATTATTGTATGTAAAAAGGTTTGTGATATGTGGCTTTTCTTAACTTTCACTAAAAATAGAGACGAGAATGAATTTTTTTAAAAAGTGGCAATGTTTGGGTCTGTTTGCTTCTTCTATGATATGAAATATTAATTTCAGGAATTTCTTATTTTCTAATTTAAAGTCCATTATAATTTGTTTTAATATTATGAAGAATATTATGACTGTATATATTTAAAGATTATTTTAATTGTATGAAACTTTTTATACATTATTTTATTTGTTGTACATTTATCTACAGTTATCTACATTGAGCACTTAATGACCACCTGTTATATGACAAGATATTTGTTAAAAAGATAGCATTTTGTTATAGAGAGTATAAAGTTAAGTGAGAAAAATAGACACACCATTGAATTAAAATATACAATTGTATAATAGCTTAGGGGATAGATTTGTGCACACTTATATATGCTATATTTATAGGCTATCACCTATAGAAATTTTAGATCAGCTATTTAATTTTAAAATCTTAGCAGGGAACATATGCATGTTTCCTGCTGGTTTTTTGTTTTGTTTTTTTGTTTTGTTTTGTTTTGTTTTGTTTTGTTTTGTTTTGTGTGTGTGTGTGTTTTAGATTAACCTATGTTATAGCTGTGATTTTCAGGAAGGAAAGCTGGATTATGAACCAAGACCAGTGTACGTTTCACTTAAGTTCCTTACTAGCTTTGTGATCTTGGGTAATGCCACTCCTCAGCTTGTTATAACATCAGAAAAATAGGGATGGTAACATTCGTTTTTTCAAAAGGGTTATGTAGAGAGGCTTCGGATATATCTATATTGTTTGGTTATATCTATATAGTTTTATTATTGTTTTATCTAGAAATTAAAATGAAGTGGGGAAAAACACTTGGATTCAATAGAGCTCTGTGTTATATGGTTGTTCATCATCTATTCTCTGGATTTTTCTGTGTTTGAAATATATGGCTATGTGCTGTATGTGTTCACAAAGATGGATATGTTACGTAACGATTTTTTCATATATTAGATCACGGATTTCTTTGTTACTGAAATATCACATGGTAATGGTATTCTGCAGTGTACAATTTGGTAAGCATTACAATACCCAATCAATAAGAAATTAAAATAGAGATTACCGAGCACTATTATATGATAAATTTAGGTTAGATGGCAATAATTTGTAGTATAGCTAATAGGCATATTTTGCTTTTTTCAGATATTATTAGCAGTCTAAGACCAAGCACATTACAAAAAATTTTTAAAAATTTTAAAAAGATGGCAAGTTTTTTATGCTCTATTAGGTCACTTACCAAAAGGGACTTCAAATTCCCCTAAGAAATTACCATATAGACTAAAAATATCTTTCCAGAATGTACCTTAAATTGAAGCTTGAAGACTTTAAATAAAAAGCAGACTGAACTAATTTAATTTTAATGAGTAGTTTCAATTTTTCTCAAATGAGATGTGTACAATGATAGACATGGATTTGGCACACAAAAAGTTATTTTGTATGCCATGGACAAAGGAAATCAGATGGCTAAACCCAAAATCTATGGGGTGGGAAAATGTACTCTTCCCACAAGAAGTCACTGCTGGATACATTGCAATTGGCAGAGATATTTAATCCTCTTACAGGGAGTGAGGATAAATAGTTAGAAACAATAATAGGAACCATGGTAATCCTCTCCCTCTTACACAAATATTGATTTCCTTTCTGAAAATTCACTCAATCTCCTAAGGGCAGCACTTCAAAATTTCATCTGGTTAATGCATTAGACTCCAAGTCCCGGGTCTCATGATAATCTCCGTATCACATTAGATGTGGCTTCTCTTCCATCAGATAATGGAGAAACAAAAAGTTTAAAAGATAAGTGAATAAAAAGTTATCTTTCTCTCACTTACACAAGACACAATGGGGCACAGGGCTGTAATAACTGCAACATACCCTCAGGTGTGCAGTGTGTGAAGGGAAAGACAGGAGGCAGGCAGCAGTGGCTGGTCACGAGAGTTCTGAAATTACCTAGTCAAGTACTGGAATATTCCTGATGGTAGGGGAATATTCCTGGATTAGGCCTCAGTTCAATTCCTTGGGAGTAGTTTCTGCATGGTTTTTGGACTCCCCTTCTGTGAGGAGTGTCTTAGTCTTTCTGGGGTGCTATAATAATATACCACAGACTGGGTAGCTTATAAGCAACAGATATTTATTGATCACAAAGACCCCACCTATTGATATCATCACATAAATTCTTATGAGTTTCAATATGTGAATTCTGGTGGGCAGTAGACACATTCAGACCATTGCAAGGAATTTCTTTGGCCCTGCGTGCAAGGAACACTGATAAATACACTGTCCTTGGGAGATGAGTAGCATTTTCAGTCTGCTTCTCTGTCAATATTTGGAACCCTAAGGGTTTTCTATCACTTAATCTATGTTAGCTCTTTTAGTGGTACAACTCTGAAGTTTTTTTTTCTTGCTTTATGTACCAATATTCACACCCACAATTTATTGGAGAAAAATACCATTTTCTCTAGGCTGAATACAATAATAAAAATCTACCTCATCTTTCTTCACTAGATAAGGAGACCCAACTCCTCTAGGAACAATACACAGTCTGTAGGAAAACATATTCTCAGCTATCACTGTGCATATTTATTTTGCTGTTAGTGACAGAAGTAATTCTTTCCTACTTCTCTGCTGGGGCTCATATCACTTCTTCCTCTTTTAACCTCTTCCAGACAATGAAAGACAGAGCATTAATGCTTCTTTTACTTCCCTTACATTTAGTGAGTTAATGCTCCATGCGTAGAAGCCCTATCTTCAAGTTTCACTTTGGTCACCATAAAATTAGTCTTAGACTATGGTGAGTGGAAAGGGTTTGTTTCCAAGGTGGTTATAATAAAAACTTTCAGGCACTAAAAAGGCATGGTTGACATCAATGATGGTGGGGTCTTCATTAAATAAGACTTAAAAAAAATCAGAATGGAATAATACAAAATCAGGAATAAGAAAAATTGGGAAAAGCATTAATATTTCAAAGATTAATATTAATCTTTGAAACCAAAGATTATTATTAACCAAAGATTAATATTTCAGTGACGATAAAGACATGGCTTTTTTTGAGTGAGAGAATGCAAGAGGCTGGAATAATATGTTGTGGTAGTTAGAATAAGAGTTTTGAAACTCACACAATCAGAAATATTATATGTAATCTGTACTCGGAAGAAGGGGGAATAGATTTAGAACTATGTTTTAAGTATTCCTATTTACTTTTATTTAGAATATATTATATCTAAAAGACTGAATACAATAATAAAAACTTACCTCATCAAAATGCTATTTCCTTCACATTTTCTCAAAATTCCTTGGCATGCATACCATCTGCAACCTGTAAAACTGTGAATACAAAAAAAAAATACAAAATACTTTATTGAATTCACATATAATTTCAGAGATAAAATAAGATTAAATGTCATATGTCATGAAAGAAAAAGAAACTACATTATTCATGCATGCTCCTTTCAATACAAAGATCATTTGCTAGAAAATATGTTCTTAATTTGAATTAAAATAGCACATAGAAATTTATTACTATTGTTTCTTTCTAAATAAAGCACTTGTGGTACCAAAATAAAAGCCAGAGGTAACAGTGGGTGGATGGCTGATTCAATTCTTAGACGAACTGCATTCCCCATGAACTTTAGTTTACGTTAGAGCCTGGTCTCTAATCTAGTCAAACCTTAATGCACATAGCTAAGCATTGTTGTAGAAATATATTGTCCATTATTTTTTCTGACCGATATAAAGGATTTTTATAAAAAGTTATCTATAGATGATTAGATTCTCACTTTTAAACTTATAGGAATTGTAATTGCTCCTTCACAACTCTGTTACTGAAAATAGTGATAAGATTAATAGTAAAATAATATCTACTATCTCTTCATGAGAAAATCTTTATGCAATGTGTGATCCTTTTATAGAAGGCATACTGAAGCTTTGGGAGTGAATGTTCTGAAATGAGCACTATAATTTGGAGGTTTATATTCAGTATTCCAATTGCACTGAGACATTTCTTTTTTCATTCTTTCAAAAGGCATTGTGATGGAGATTGGGAATACAGGCTAAAAGCAACAATGTCCTTGCCTGACCTTTTGAAAACTGAGGCACTGGCTTTATAGATAAAAACCTCAGGAGATCCAATGCTCAATCATTATTTTCATCAGCTGCAAGGCTAGAAAAGCTACCTGATGTGGGAAAAAGGGGGTTTTTATTAACTAAGTGCTCCTGTGGTCTTCCCGGAGGTTATGCAAAAATATATTAATAGAACTTATTGAAATGCATTGAGAAAAATCATGTTATTAATTGTCTAATCCACTTTAAAGTCAATAGATATAATATGACTATCTTTCATAAATATATTAATAATTTAAAATTTTAATTGAGAACCTGGATTTACAAATATGTATTTTGACTCTGATGATTAATGAGTGTTTGACTGTTTCTACTTAATGTTGAACATACATATATGGTCATAAAATTATATTCTAAAAGACTATTATTGTATTTCATTGAATTTAATATGCCATAAATAGTTAATACATCTTTAATTCATGTGCAATTAAAAATGAAAAACTGTAAATAATGACATACAGCCATTGGTAAAAATATCCTCATTTCACATATCTTAAAATGGGAAAGTTAATATTGAAATAAAAAAATAGAATATACCATATATACATGCGTGTGTGTGTATATATATATATATATATATATATGCACACACAATTCCTTATTTTCCTTTTTCAGATCACTGTACATTCACATGCAGTTGTCAGAAATAATATAGATAGATGCTATGTACCCTTCATCCAGTTTCACAGAATGATACCATCTCTTAAACTGCAGTACAGTATCCTATCCAAGAAACTGACATTGTTACAATCCATTACCTTATTTAAATTTCCCCAGTTTTACATCTACTTATCCGTGTGTGTATGTGTATTTTGGGATATGAACATTTTCACATGTACTTATTAGTGAACCCTCCACCACATTCAAGATACAGGACAACTCCATTACAGCATTGATACCTCATTTTGCCCTGTCCTACCTTCCACCCAAGAAGCCCAACCCTAACCCCTGACAACTATTAATTTATTCTGCATTTATATAATTATTCATTTCAAGAATGTTATATAAGTGGAATCATTTATTATATAATCTTTTGGTATTGGCATTGTCCAGGCAGCATAATTCCCTGGAGATTCATCAAAGTTGTAGCATGTACAAATATTTCCTTCCTTTTTATTGCTAAGTCATATCCGTTGGTATACTATATCACAGTTTATCCAAACATTTACCCACTGAAAAATATTTGGTTTGTTTCCAGTTTTTGGCTACAACAAAGAAAGCTTCTTCTCTGAAGAGCCATGTACAGAGGAACGTAAGTTTTTTTGTGAACATGTCTTTATTTCTCTAGAATAAATTTCCAAAAGTATAATTGTTGGGTCTTATATTAACTATATGTTTAATTTGACAAGACACTTTCAAGTTGTTGTTCAGAGTGGAAAACAGTTATCCTTTTACAAAAACACTTACCACTCAATCTCACCAACATTTTGTTTTATCACTGTCTCTTTGTATTGTAGTCATTATGATAGGTATGTAGACATATGTTGTTGTTTTAATTTGTATTTCCTTAATGGCTAATGATATGGCAGATTTTTTGAACATTTCTTACTTGTTATCTGTGTATACTCTTCAGAGACATACCTATCTGTGTATTTAGCCATTTCCAGGTGAATTGTTTGTTTTTTTAATGTTCACTCTGAGAGATCTTTATATGAGGTGTGGTCATAAAATATGGTAAATGTTTAAATAAAAAATATATATTAGAGTAAAAGACACATTGCTATTAATCCCTCTTAATATATTCCCCCTCTCTTTGAACATACTCATCCCATCATTCTTGCCACTTTTTATTTTTCCAAGCGATGGCTACTAATCAGAGCAATCTGCTAGCTAAAATACTTACCTTTGATACAGTCTCTAGGTTCTGCTATAAAAACTTCAACTTTAAGTCCCCTTTCCAGAGTTGGAAAATTATAACCTCTGGGATAAATTTGTCCCACCACCTGTTTTTGTAAATAAAGTTCCATTGAAATCTCACCATGCTAATTTGTTGATATGTTGCCTATGACTGCTTTCATGTTACACAGGTAGAATTAAGTATTTTCCACAGAAATCATTTAGACCACAAATCCTAAAATATTTACTAACTGACCATATGTAAAAAGTTTGTTAATCTCATGCTTAGTTGCTTAAACTAATCACTTAGTCTGATGATAGATATCAGATCATACTCATTTAGAAATGAAGGAGGCTAGTAAACATGAAAAGGATGTTGATTTAACTTGCACTTACATAGGTAATACTCAATTTTTAAAAAAGCTGTGACTTAAATTTCATTTGTGCTTCAAGAATATGTCCTCACAAGAATTTATTAACTAACTAACTAGCATTTAAAGCGTTTGTTTACCCACATTTGTCAAGAACTCTTGTGGGTCCTGAGGTTATTTATGTAAGTTCTAAAGAAATGCTATTCATAATAACTGGGGAAATATTTTATGTCTACAAAACCAGCAGATTCCATTTGGAGTGAGTATTGAATATGTCTAGATTGTTTCAAAAAGTTGCATTTTACCCAGGACCCAGAAACCATTTCTTCCTAATGTTTAGCAGGAAGGAGACTTTTTTTTTTTTCTACGTTAATTTTTTTTTTAAATTAGTTTCAGGTGTACAACACAAGTGCAATAGTTATACATTTTACCCCTCAAAGTGACAACCCCCACCCCCAATTTGCCACCCCACTCCCCCCCCATATCATGTATATCTATTACTCTTCCTCTGACTCTCTTCCACAGTATAATCCACATCCCGTGATTATCTATATATATTCAATTACAGTAGGTATACCACCTCCTCTTCAGTTATACAGTGCAGTGATCAAACCTCTACTCCATCCATGAAATGGTCTTCCTAACAAGACCTATGACCATCTGACATCCCACAAAATATTTACATTATTAATTATATTCCCCAAACTGTTTTTCATATCCCAGTGGCAATATTGTATTTGCCTATTTTTGCTGTCTAATCCCTTCCTCTTCTCCCTCATCCCCATCCCCCTCCCAATTAGCAACCCTGATTTTTCCTCTATATCTATGAGACAGTTTCTGTTTAATTTGCTCATTCATAGTTTTTCAGATTCCACATATGAGTGAGATCATATGGTATTTGTCTTTCTCTGAGTTATTTCACTTAACATAATAGTCTCTAGGTCCATCCATATCATTGCAAATGGGACGATTTCATTCTTCTTTATAGCGTAGTAATACTCCATTGTATAAATATACCACAGTTTCTTAATCCAGTCATCTACCGATGGGCATTTTGGTTGTTTCCAACTCTTAGCTGTTGTAAATCGTGCTGCTATGAACATAGGGGTGCATAACTTTTTTTGAATAAGTGTCTTGGTTTTTTCAGGATAGATACCTAGGAGTGCAATTGCTGGGTCAAAAGGTAGCTCTATTTCCATTTCTTTGAGATACCTCCATACTGACTTCCATAGTGGCTGCACCAATCTGCAATCCCACCAACAGTGCAGCAGGGTCCTCTTTTCCTCACAGCCCCGCCAGCACTTGTTGTTTGTTGATATATTGATGATAGCCATTCTGACTGGAGTGAGGTGGTATCTCATTGTGGTTTTTATTTGCATTTCCCTAATGACCAGTGAGGTTGAACTTTTTTTCCTGTTGGCCATCTGTCTGTCCTCTTTAGAAAAATGTTTCTTCATATCTTCTGCCCATTTTTTAATTGGGTGGTTTGTTTTTTTGGTGTTGAGTTTCATGAGGGTTTTATAAATTTTGGATATCAACCCCTTATCAGATATATCATTGGCAAATATATTCTCCCATTCAGTAGGCTTCCTTTTTGTTTTATTAATGGTTTCCTTTGTTGTGAAAAAACTTTTAAGTCTGAAAGAATCCCATATGTTCATTTTTTCTTTTACTTCCCTTGCCCGTAGGGATGTATCAGTAAAAATATTGCTCCAGGTAATGTCTGCAAATGTACTCCCTATATTTTCTTTTAGGAGTTTTATGGTTTCAGGTCTTACATTTAAGTCTTTAATCCATTTTGAATTTGTTCCTGTATATGGCGTAAGGAGGTGGTCCAGTTTCATTTTTTTGCATGTGTCAGTCCAATTTAGGAAGGAGACTTTTGATGACCATGTTTTCTATGGTTATATGTTATGTATAATATTCATGCCAAAGAGCAACCTCAGATGCTTTCTTAACCTCTCAGAGTTTTTTTAGTCAAGGTAAAATCTTCAAACCTGTCTGACTTTTAGTAATGCTGATGGTAACAATGATAATATGTAACACTTATTGAATATTTACCATGTGCTAAACATGGTTCTAAATTTTGTGTATTAACTCAATTAATCCTCATAACTTCACCATGTGATAAAATTATTGCTATTCTGTGTATAGCAGGCATATGGATATTAAATAATTTCTACAAGTTTATGTAAGTGAAAGATGGTAGCAGTGAAAATAGGTCCCTCTCAGGGATTAAAGAAGAAATGGTTTCTCTTAGCCTCATGAACCTCCTTGAAAGGTCTCTTTCTATGAATGTATTCCAATTTGAAAAAAAAATAGACATTTAGGACTGATATGTTAAATGATTCTGTTATCTCTTTGTATTCTATCTCAATCTCAAGCAATTCTCTCTGCTCTGAAGTCCACTTTAACACAAATGTAGTCATTTCTGCACTTAAAAAATAATATTTGCTTGACATACATTTTTAATCACATTACCAATCATACTTATGCTATATCTGAAGTAAGTATTTTCTAGAGAGCATGTTGTTGGCTAATGCCTTTTATTCACTGTATCAAAAATCTAATATATATATATATATATATACACACACACACACACACACACACACACACACACAGTTTTAATTTAAGGCAATTATTTCTATGATAGGGCTTAAAACCTACCATTTTATTATTAGATCTCTGTTTTGCACTTCAGTTTCTCTTATCTTACACCTGGTCGGCTATTTGATTGCTCATTAGGATTTCATCTTCATTTATTTATAGTGAGTTTGAGTATATCACTTTGTATAGTTTTCTTAGTGTTTGCTCTAGTGGATTACATTTAACTTCACAGTTTACTCATAATTGACATCTTATATGGCCTTGAAGTGAGACATGGAAAATTTGGTTCCATTTAAGTCCCCTTTACCTCTGCCACTTTTTAGATATAATTGTCTTAAGTATTTCCTCTATATACCTTGAGTAGTTCATGAGATTACGTTATAACTTTGCTTCAACCCTGACATATGATTTAAGAGACTCATGAGAAACAGGGATCTATATTTTCCTTTCTTTTTAACAATTCCAATATTTTTCTTTTTTCTTTTTTTTGAAGTTGCAAGTCTTCCTTTGCTATTGTTTCCTTTCTAGTTTGAGAATTCCCTTTAGCCATATTTTAAATGTAGGTTTGCTAAGCAACAGATTTTCTATTTGTTTTCATTTGTTTTTATTCCCCCTTCTATAACACTCATGAAGTTACTTTTGCCAATGTGAATATTTCCCCACAATTAATTCTATGATTCTCTTCTATCCTCAGAGAATGGTATGTACCTTTCATCTCACCTCAACCCTAGATATGCATATATGTTCCATTAATTTTAAAAATGTGTGATTGCTTATTAAATATAGAGGAAACAACATAAGAATTTAAGTCAGGAGGTTTGGATGACTTAGCAGAGTTTTGTGACAGGTATAAAACTTAACTTCTCTTGGCCTGTCTTCTCATTTCTATAAAAAAAGAGGAGGATCCGTATGAGCTCTTTCCAAGTTTATGATCCTTTGCAACATTTCCAATACAGTATTATGATGCCATGACTTTATTGCTTAATAATTTAAGGTTTTTAAGTCAAATATATTTAATATTTTGAAAAAAAATCCTTGTTTCCTTTTAACATTTTTATTCATTTAAATAACATTTTCTTATATTTTTTTCCCTGATGAGTCAGAAAAATTAAAATATGATATTCAGATTGAAAATCCTAGTTACACATTCCTAACAGAAATTCTCAATCAGGATTAGATCTATAATTGTTGAAATTTGGACTAAACTAAATTATTTCCTCAAATATTCATTATTACTTACAAAGCTAAGTTTGGGATCACAACATATTTGACTCATCGTTTTGCTCCTATGTATGCACATAAATACAAGTAATTTGTTTTCTTCCCTTTTTTTTTTATTCTTGCTGATTGATCATGGGAACTAAACATTAGTTACATTGATAACTAATGATGTATCTTAGTTAAAATAATTTTAACAATTTTCTTGATCAATATTATTTTCAACTCATCATACTGATATTTTTATTTTATTTATTTTATTGATATTGATAATATCTAACAATCAAATATTTTAAAAACTAAGCATCAATATTAGTGCAGTTATAAAATAAATTATCATAATTATCTGAGAAAGAACATGTGCTTAAATATAAAGGAATACATAAAACTAAGAGACAATGTAAGACGTGTAAAAGAAAAATGATTGAAAAAAAATGAGAAAAATGTTACCTTGTTCAAAAAGACCTTATTTTTAAGCCAAATATAGAAAATCCATTCAGTCAAGTGTGTATTCTGTTTTGCTTTAAAATTGCAATTCCCTTCCCAAAGCTTTGAATGAAAAACAAAGATTGTAAATAACTTTTCTTCAGTTAAGGGAAAGACTAAGCCATTGTTGAATTTGTTGAATCACTCAATCATTCCAAAAAAGACCTACAAGGATTGCCAAGGGTGATGGTAATGAATGAAATTGATCTAATCCTAAAATATGAAAATAGTTTCTTGGAGTGTAACATTTGTTTCACAGAGGAATCTTAAGGGAAATAACTGGCTAAAGCATCCTTTTTCATGGAAGGAAACTTAATAAAAAGACATATGAGAAAACATGGACGTTTTAAATCCTAAAGCAAGCTTGTCTATTAAAGCCTCACAATAATACTGGCTTCAAGGAGGTTTGTAAGCATCCTGAGAAATGAAAATGCCACAGTTCTTGGCTCAGTTACATACGCATACCTGCATTCTTGACCAGGTCCTTTTAAGTTGTCACATGTAGTAATGCAAATTTTAATTTACTTTATGATCTGTTAGGTACAGGCTTCAGGACTTGTGAGGCTACTAGGAGTCTTTGATCTACTTTAAAGATGGGCACCCATAAATGATACTCTGACTTTCACTCATAAAGCAAAGCTACTACATGGGACCTTACAATATCAGACTCAGTGATGAAGCATACCTCAATGGTACTTTACAGCTTTCCAAGTTATTTCATATATATTTGGTTACTTGAATACCATAGCAATCTCAGCAACTGTTATAACAATTGTGATATTTCTTAAATTCATTTTGTCACCTACTCCATTCCATGACAGCAGCTGACTTAGAGCTACAGGAAAATAGAAAACCATGCTGGCTGATTTCACTTTAAATTCGTGACCAGGAATCTCAAGTGGGCCATTGGCATTGCCAGGGATTTTTACTGCATTTCCCTAGTCAATTTACTCTCTTACTTTTCACATGACTACTTTAAAACTCTTCCCTCTCCTCCCTCTCAGCTAAAAACTTTGCTTCTCAATAATTGAGATAATAGATGTAATTAGAAGAGAATTTCTAAAAATTTTATCCTCAAATCTGTCATTCTACCTGAGTCTGTACCTGCATACTTTATCTTCTTTTCAATGATACTGGATGAGCTATTCTTGCTCTCAGCCAACTACTCCACTTGTTTATCCTAAAACCTCTCAACTCCTCAAGGATAGAACCTCTGATTTTCTTCACTTTCTCTTCTGTGTCATTAATTTTCCCTCTCAGAACACAAATATCTTACATTCACTGTCTTCTTAAAATGGTTCTCACTCAACCCCACACCTTCTCCATCTAACACGCCAATTCTCTAAATGTCTCTAGAGAGTTTCAATAGGCTCAGTCCCTTTCCTCCTGTTCTTGTATTACCTCCTCCCAAATATATACATTTGTCACCATCATTCCACTGAAACCACTCTAGTCTAGGTGACCAGTGATCTCTATATTGTGAACCTCCAGGGTCAGCTCTCATTTCACATCTTATTAGACCACTCAGTGGTCCTTAACACTCCTAACTACACCACTATTGAGAATCCTTTTATTATTAAATGTAGGATATCAATCTTACTTGGTTATTCTACTTCACTAGTTATTTCTTCTTTGCAGTTTTCTCCTTCTTTTCCTGACCTCTAAGTACTGCAATTCCACTGGGCTCAGCTCTTGTACTTTCTTCTTTACCTACAGTTAATGTATTTTGACCTTAACCACAGTGTGTATTTAAATGCCATCGAAATGCTTATTACATCAAATTTACATCTTCAGCTGCATCTACTCTCTTAAACTCTATATTTAAATATTTCAACTGCCTCTTTAACATTTTTTTATTTGAATATGCCATTTGGCATCCCCAATATTAATGTATACAAAACTGAACTTCTGCCCTTCCCTTCCACAAAAAACATGATTCCTGGGAGCATGGAAACCCCATTTTCCATTCACTTAGGCGATGCACTCTATCAAGTGCATCCCTTGATGTTCCTTTTTTTCTCATTCTTCACATTCAATCTATCAACAAAATCTGCTGACTCTGCCTCTGAAAATTTTCTAGATGTGACCACCAAGCCACTATCATCTCCTACTAGAGTTCCTTCAATCCTACCTAACTTCTTTCTCTGTTTCTACACATTTCTCTCTCTCTCTCTCTCTCTCTCTCTCTCTCTCTCTCTCTCTCTCTCTCTCTCTCTTTAAAATCTATTTTCAATGCAGTGATAGGGTTATGCAAAACAATAGAACAGATCCAGTCACTTCTGCCCTCAAAACCCTTCAATGTGTCCCTATTTTATTCCATTGGCTAATGAAGAACTAATAATCATGGACCCAGATAATTATCTAATGTGAGGTCCTCTGCTGCCACCACCACCACTTAATTTACTTCAGCCACTTTATCTGGAGATTTTTCTGGACCACAACCAAAACACTACAACTCTGGGTTTCTTCCACCATCTTATTTTGATTCTCTTCCTCACTTTTCTAAGGTCTTTGCACAAATGTCCTCTTTACTTCAATTCTTTCCTGATGATTCTCTTCAACATAGCTGATTCCCCCAAGCTAGTGTCAGTAAGCCTCCTATCTTGCTTTGTGTGTGTGTGTGTGTGTGTATGTGTGTGTGTGTGTTAACTTTTTAAAAATCTAACAGCGAAAGGATATTTAGGTGTTTTAAATGGTGATGGTCACACAGAGGTACTCAATATTTGATAACACTAAATATTATAGATTTTTGGTGCATTTGCTTATTTATGTTTCTAACCATCTATCACTCTCACCAGGCTACATTCTCCATGGAAGAATGAACTTTTGTCTGTTGTTTGAAGCTGTACCCCAGTGATTAGACCAGTGCCTACCTCATGGCAAGGCTTGGTCAATACATGTTAAATGGATGAACTCATTAAAGAGAATTATCAGGCATTTAAGCCCAGAAATGTTAAAATAATTCGCATCGGAATTTACATTGTTATATAAATTAAAACTGACAAATTCAGATCATTAATTATAATCTGGCTTCAATTTACATTTTCATATCATCTCCTAAAACAGACCTCTCAACTTCCATATACAACTTATAGCTCAACAAGACCAGATCAATTACTATTCCTAAGGATCACAGAAAACAGACTGTATCTATTTTGCTTGTTGCCACTGCTGGTCAGGATGCTCTGCTTTTCCTGACTGCTTGTTAAGACTTCACTTATCTTTCAAGATTAAACTCAAATGTCAGCTTCTTTTTGTAACCTTTCCAGACTTCCCCATGAAGAACTAATTACTCTCTCTTCTGGTATTTTGCAACTCATTTATGCATTTATTAAACAATGATTTATTGAATTTTCTAGGAAGCATACTAGGCACTATGGAGAAATAAATGGTTATCTATATGAATATTTTACTGTGAATACCATAGAGTATGTTTCCTAGAGCATTAGAGAAGTTGTATATTGTTATTAATTATTGTTCTATACGTGTACTACCACAATATTTCTCTGAACACATTTAAAGAATTATCCCACTTGTGGTTGTGGTGCTTTTGAATACTGTATTTGGTATAAAACCAATTCAGGAAATGTTTGTTGAAATGAAGTTAAAATATTCATTTAATTTCAGGGCTATTTCTATATATTTCTTTTCTCCATATTTCATACAACTATATGCTAAAACTTCCAGAGTTTTTCTATTATGCCCACTATTCTCTGTTAGAAACAATACCTGATCTCTCTACACTCAAATTAAATGCAACAAAATTTCAGGAAATTATTCCTCAAATTTCATCTCTGCCTCCTCTATGACTGTCATACTTCTACTGTGATTATTTTTATATAAATTATATGTTTATAAATTTAATGAAATTCAACATAAAGTTATTGGTATAGAAAGGAGAAGATATGATTTTTCTAAATATGGTTAAATGTTTTTAATTTTATGAGAAATACAATTAATTTATCAGTTAATTTTATATGATATGTGAACTAAAAGGTATTGTTTTTAACTTTGATTTTTAATCTTTTTTAATTAGAAAGTAATAACTGATGATTTAAAAACATTTTTGAAACTGCTAAAACAAAGATTACTTTTTATTAGTATATCTTTTGATTTTATACATTAAACTTTAATATAGTAATAAAAAGTTGAAGGTTTAAAATGAAAATGTCCAACACTGACTCTAAACTTTTTTGTAAATCTGGGAATCATTTTTATCATAATAATTTCATATATGCATATAACCTGATAAATGTAGTATACTTGTTTTTGGATATAACAATATACAAATATACTCAATATATCTAATCTCCTAAACTTACTTCATTTAGTTAAATCTTACTATTAGGTACTAGTTAAGGTGTTAGGGAGAGAGAGAAATCTGAATAAGTATATTCCTTTTAAGGACATTCTGGTATAATGTTTCTAATGTGAACCTTTTTCTTTAGATACTCTGTATAATTGTAAGGAATAGACCATCTGATTTTGCCATAGCACATCTAGCATAGTGAGTTTCAAATTAAATTGAATAACTTATTAATTGGGCTTATATGTGAACAGAAAATGTATTTAATGAATGCTTTTGGCTAGATTATACAGATCTCTGTAAGGCAAGTAATGATGCCTAATTTACTTCAGTGACTCTTCTATCTCAATGACTTAGTACCTTTCTACATTATAATCACAGTATGCTCAATAATAAATAACAATTATTAAATATTTGAATATATAAGTTGCCCTTCAAACAACTTTTCAGATGGCATCTCATTTGATCCTCCCATAGAGGTTGAAAGAGTTATTATAACTGTGCTATAATTAGAAAATGAAATACAGAGAAGCTTACACAGCACATAAATAGTAGAGCTAAAATTCAAGATCAGACAACAATAGGCAAAAGCATATATCTCTCCATAATTAAGACTTCAATTAAGCTATTATTTTAGAACCCACACACGACAGCTTTAAGGTGCCTCAAGAACCAACTGGTTGAAACAGCTTTCTAGTGAATGGCCTAGGCCAGAATTGATCATTCATAGTTTTGTCATTTCATAAATGTTTATTTAGCACCTAGTATTTTGCCAGGTACTATTCTACACTAACAGGAAAATATGACTTTTGGCCCCATGAAACTTATATTTAGGAAGAGTAGAGACTGAAAAATAAATGCACTAGATCATTTAGAGAAAGTATTACATAATAAAGAATTTGACTTGCCTTTGCCTCAGTTCCTGGAAGGCAGTCTCTAAATTCTTGGACTATCGTGAGTGACGGGAGTATCTCATTTATTCATGCTGGATCCTGTTGTTGGGGCTAAAGGAATGATTTATGATGGGTTCCTAGAGAGTTTGTACCAATGAGAAGACTAAGCATGAGGGTGGGCATTGCCAGAAAAACTAACCATGTGATTAGGTGTTGAGTTTTGAATCAACTCATAACATTTGACTTCTGGGACATTGAGGGAGTGCTTAAAGGTTTGTGTCTAATCGCATGACAAATGACTCAATGGCACTCCAATAAAAGTAGTAAAACCTCAATAAACATTGTACACTACAGCTTGGGTGTGCTTTCCTTGTTGGTAATACACATTAATGTTCGAGGATGGTGACTTATTTCGACTCAGTAGGGGGAGGGACCCCCTTATATTACGTATCTTTTCTTTTGGCTGTTTTTTTAATTATTATTATTATTTGTATTCTTTTTTGTTGTAATAAAACTATAATTGTAAGTATAGCATTTTTCTGAATTCTATGATTTTTCCTAGTGAATTATCAAGCCTTCAGAGGTAGTGGGAACCTCCAGACTGGTGGATAGTTTGACAGAAATTACAGGTGGCTTAGGAACCTTGAAACTTGAAGCTGGTGTCTGAAGTGATAGTAGTTTTGTGAAGGACTGCCCCTTTAACCTATATAGTTTGACATAACTCTCAGTAGCTGGTTTAAGAAGTCACTGCAAAAAGGTGTTTTCAGGGCAGTTATACAAGATGATATGAAAGGAAAGTCTGTTACTTGGCATTTAGAATGGAAAATCAAAGAAGAATGGCTCCAAGGGGTGACACTGGAGCTAAGCTCTGAAGGATCGGAAAAATCCAAGAATGCATAATCTAGAGGTAAAATACTTCAGGCAAGAAGAAGTAGCAAGTTTAATGCCATAAAATGTTTTGTGCAAATAAAGCAGCTTACTAGGCTCAGAGCAGAAGGAAGCTGAAAGATGACAAAGAAAGACCGATGATAGGCAGATCATTAAAAGCCAAGTTTAACGATTATGGTAAAGATTATTTCTCTTCATGAAAATTCACATTCTCCTTTTCTCTATGGCCTCAGAGCTAGATCACTTGCAGTAAGGAGGGGTCATGTGATTGAATTTTAACCAAGATGAAGAAAGTAGAAATGATGTGTGTCCTTTTTAGCTTACCATTCACTTTCCTTTGTAAGGGTTTGATGCAAATGACAATGAAAACATAGGGAATGTTAGACCCACAACATGGAAAGAAGCAGCATTCTTAAGTTACTACATAGCGGGGAACTATTTTCTGATTAGGAAAAGTTATAATAAGCAAAAAATAAATGTCTATTGTTTATAACCATTGCACATTTGGGGGCCTACTCTAGTACAGAATCAAATTTCTTACCCAATGTAAATAAGTGTGATGGCTTTTGCAAACCTTTGTGACACTGGGGAGCTTTTAGGTAAGCACAGATTTGATACTGAGGGTTTAGAATAGGCTATTCTTAATGAGAATTTTACAAAGAAATTTCTTAGCCATAAATTTTAGTGAGTGCTAGAAATCAGGCTATTAAAAAAGTAGTCAGAGGTAAGTGCGATGGACAATATCACAGCAAAAAATAAAATATAACCTGAGGGCTAGAAGTTTGATAAAAGAGTAAACTAAGAAGGAACACAGGCATAGAATGAGTCATTTGCAATTGCCACCAAGATGCTAACATGTCCTTAGATTGTTATTCTTGGCTTTAGCTATAGAGTTCTATTATGTGCTAGATGTGAAAGCCAGGTTCAGGGTAAACAATAATAATAACTATAACATTAAATATCAAATATGATTTGGACACTGGTTCATTATATATAGTATTTCAAATAATAGAAATGATCCAAAATATATTATGCTGAAGGGACTATGGAGAGTTAAGATAAGGAGATTTGGGAAGGTTAAGGTAAATAATTTGCTTAATGTTATCCAGCTATTATATAGTAAATGTTAGATTAGAATTCACTTGACTGACTTAACCGATTTCACTCTTACAAGGCAACTGCTTCTGAACACTGAATTTAATCAGGAAAAATCACTTATGTGTGATTAGACAAATCCATCTGAATGACCGATTGATCTTGTCACTTTTAGCATGGATATCTTGTTATCAGAGAAACATAACCATAGTTATAGTTCTCTTTCTGCATAATTTCTTCTCTAACTACCTGTCTAGAATTTAATTAAGAAATTCACTAATGGAAAAGAGAACATAGAAAGAGTATCATTTGACTCTAGGTCTTTATTTTACACCACCTTAAGAAAAGTTATCCAAAAAGAATCTTCTCACATTGGTATAAGAATGGATTAATATGTTCTGACTATAGACATATAGTTCACGAACCCATCCTTGGAAAAGTGCTACATACTCATTGCTATGGTACTTTGAAGTACTCCCCTTGGAAAGCTACGGACCTGACACCAGTGCCTAATCCACCCTTCAAAGCAATATTGGAACTCTTTTTCTGGAACAGCCATCAGAGCTATTGTCTTATTACCTTTAACATCCTGAATGTCATCAAAATGTCGTCCTTTCAATATTTTCTTTAACTTTGGGTAAAGAAAGAAGTCAGTGGGCTCCACATCGGGTGAGTAGGGAGGGTGTTCCAATGCAGTTATTTGTTTACTGGCTAAAAACTCCCTCACAGACAGTGCTGTGTGAGCTGGTGCATTGTTGTGATGCAAGAGCCATGAATTGTTGGAGAAAAGTTCAGGTCATCTAACTTTTTCACACAGCCTTTTCAGCACTTCCAAATAGTAAAGTTGGTTAACTGTTTGTCCAATTGGTACAAATTCATACTGCATATCTGATATCAAAAGAAGGTTAGCAACATTGCTGCAATAAGTTCATGAACTTAATTTTCAGACCTCGTAATAATCCTATTGTTATAATTATGCAAGGTACAAAATCCAGAGCGAATTTGCATCAATTATGCAGCAGCCCTGCTATTCTCAAGAGCACACATGGAATAAGTTGATTTAAGAGGATGATAGTTTTAAAGTTGTGGGGGAAAACAGCATGATTATTTATTTTGTTTGGGTGTGCAAACACATAACTTCTCATCTACTTCAGTGACGCAATTATTAAAAGAACACAATATAAAATAAGGTTCTGTTTCCATTTGGCATTCACTGGCAATTTTGTTGCTTTTCAGTGATCTCCCAACATTACTGAAAATGAAAATAACTTTTATTATTTGAGCATCTACTTTTTGTCAGGCAGTTTTGTAGGCCATAATTTACAGACAAGGAAGTAAAAACTAAGAGAGGATAACTTACTCACTTGAAGTGACAGAAAGTCTGTGGCAGTGTTTAAGATCTAGGCTCAGATCGACCTGAGTATAAAATTCTGTGTTTATTAAAAGCTTGAATTTATAAGCAAAATTGTTTTCATATTAGACCTTGGCAACTAAAATGTTTTAAAAATGAGGGCAAACTCTTTTATACTTTTCTGGAATTATATCTGATTACTTTATTCCCTCACTCACTCAGTCACTCAGCAAATGCTTATTGTGGGCCAAATACATATGAGGCATTTTGCTACCTGTGAGGCCTAAAACAATGAACATAGACAAAACTCTGGGACCTCATGGAATTTACATTTTAGGTAAGGGAGACAGATGATAAAATAAATCAATAAAAAGTATGTTACATGGGGAGATAAACTTCTGAGTATACAATAAGATGAGGATTTTTTAAGTTCTGTTAAAATGGACTTCTGATCTTTATCTTCAGCTGAATATGAAGTTATATGACCAATAATGCAGAATGATGAAATTTATTATATATTTATAACCTTGTTTTATCTTACAGTGACTTACTGTAGTTCTCGGGACATACACAATAGTTGTTAAATGACAAAGAAATGAATAAGTTTTGTAATAATGTCCGTCTGAGAAAAAAAAAAAAAGATGTTTTAAAGAGTCCAACAAAATTGTTTTAACTACTAAGAGAATTCTTTAGAAATGTATAGAATCACAAATAGTGACAATTATTGTTTTTTCTATATTTTAGATATCTATATGGAACAGCTCTGCTGATTAGTCAAAATTAAATATTTTTAAAAATTGTAATAACAGTACTTGAAAACTAGGGCAATTTTTAATAAGAAGAAAACAATGTTGCATCAAAAATGTAAATTGATTCACTGGGAGATGATCTAAAGCTGTTTCAGCATCTGTTGAAAATGGCCTCAAGAACATGGTTCCTGTTGGTTAAATGGAAATACTTCAGTTTGGAAAATTATAGCTTCTAAAGGATACTGCATACCATCATCTCCATTTTAACCTGTGCTTGTCTTAAAGAGCCCAAAGCAGATGTAAACAATTTAATGGCATTAAATGAAATCTTTGTCTGGAGACCTACAGTGGAATAGGGCCCACTGGTCATTATTCAGGCTTGCCTGGAATTCCATTTATTTTACATTCACCCTTAAATATAGAAAACATAACAATCAATATGTCACAACTGCAGTTTCTCAACCCATGGTACTTTTTTTTCTTTCTTTTTTTCTGCCTCACGGATTAGGTTTCTTTTCCCTTCTTACTTCTTTTTATTTAGGTGAAAGAATATGGCTTTACATGATAGGATCGTCCTTTATCTGTTTTCTCCATTACTGGAGACACAACGGCACATGCAAAATTATTCTATTCAGGGAATTGTTATTTGAAAGTTCTTTAAACTGCTGTGAGAAAACAATCTAGTGGACATACAAATATGATTGAAAAAATCCAAATTGTTACCATTGAAGATACATTTGCAAGATAATAAAAATCCCTGTAATTCCATTTATTCTGTGTTTCTTTCTTTTTCAAGACCGTACTAATTAAAACGGAATATTTTTGTTCCTTCACTTAAATGAAAACTCAAAATTGCCTGGATTATATTTAATATTTTTATCACAATATGCTTATTTCAATTTAAATTTCTAAGAAATTTTTTTATCTCAGAGAAAGACAAAACAATGTTAGTAGTATAACCTACTTGTTAAGAATAATTACATATTAATAGTTATAAATACTTTGGTTGTGTGGAATTTATTATGATTTGAGAAAAATTAAAATAGATTTTTTTCCTAATGTATTTTTATTTTTCACATTACATATGATGATTTTATTTTTCATGAGGCAGGGCTCATCAGACAATTTCAATCAGAAATATGAAATCCCATTCAGTTCTCCCTGAGGAGAGCCAGGAACTGGCTGTATTCACCCTACAATCAGAGACAGAGAGCAAGGAAGAATTTATCTTCCTTGCGAATGAAAGGAAAAGATTGTAAATATTTTATTGTATAATAGTTGCACAAATTAGATAAAATAGTCAATCTGAAACACATTTTCAGTTTTTTGGGAAATGTTTAAAATATGACTTTTTTTTTTTTTTTTTTTTTTGGTATAGTTGGTATAACTTAATATCACTAATGTCAGGGGTTCCCAAGGAAGATGGTTTCTGCACACCTCACCTCTCCATGCTGGGGACATTTAGAATGTCTGGAGACATTTTTCCGTTGTCATGTCTGGGATGTTACTGGCATCTAGTGGGCAGATGACATATGTGTTACATATATAATGCACAAGACAGCCCCTACAACAAAAAATATCTGCATAAAATGTCAATAGTATCAAGGTTGAGAGACTCTCACTGAGGTAAAGGCCATCTTACTATTGCCAGTCACTAATGCTAATTGAAGAGTTCTATAGAATGTGTCCTGCATGAAAGAAAGCAATAATAAAATAACACTTTGTCACTTGTGTTTATATACTCACATCTAACAACAGCAATTTGCCATATGTTTAATATTTTATATCAACTACTCCAGAAAAAAATAATTATGCAGAAAAGAAAAAAGCTGTGTGATTAAACACAGTTTTTTGAAAGGTAAAAAAAGAAAGGCATTTTCATGATTCTCTTATCCCAAGCAACTTTTCCCTGCATAAAGTAACAATGCAAATTTCTAGTCTAACTATTTTTGTTGGGCTAAATTATCATAGAACCCTGATATATGAAAAAAGGTTTTGATATTTCTGATTAGAAAATAAGGTTAATCCCATGGCATTCACTCATGCATATTTGACCATGAGTCTTTCTCGTGTTTCTAGAATGACTGAAAAGAATAATGTAATTTGAAGAAATTCAAAAAACCTTATATTTGCTAATTGTTTTCTGTCACATATACATTGTTAATCTGACACATATTAGAATATTTCATGATGAAAGGAGAACTGACTCTGGGTGGTGAACACACAATGTGATATATAGATGATGGATTCAGATTGTACTCTTGAAACCTATGTGACTTTACTAGCTATTATCACCCCAATAGACTTTAATTAAAAAATAGAATATTTCAAATGATCAATAAATGTTACAAAAACATAAGGGCAAAACACAAAATATGATGAGTTGGGTATTGTGGGTTATATATTGTATAAAAGTAAAAGACACAACCCTGTCTCCAGAATCTTTACACACAAACACCTAAACTACTTCAAATTAAAAGGGTAAATTTTAAGGACTCATTCATTTATTAACTAATTCATCTAACAAATATTTATTTCAAAATCCCTCTATGGCAATTCCTGTGCTATATATACATACATGGTCTACACATGAGGATATTACATTTGGGCATAATCGTTCCATGAAAACAAGTGATCATATTTGGTGGTTTGTTGATGTTGTATTGTTCAATTGCTAGCATAGAGCCTGAACATATAAAGCTTAATAAATATTTGTTACATTAACAAAAAGATTAATAAATGTATTAATGTATATAACATGACAAGCTTACACCAGGCACAATGGCAGTAGAGAGCGGGAAACAACACATATAGCCAGATATGTCATAAGGGTCTTCATGAAAGAGGCAGCATTTCACCTGGGCCTATGGAATGATAAAATTATTGAAAAATAACGGGGAATTTGGGGAAGGGTGAATGATTCTATAAAATATGCCAGAATTGGCTTTTGTACAAGTTAGGCTTTAGAAGATAAACCGTTCTTTTTGAAATACCCCATGGATTAATACAAACGTCTGTCTGCACAGCTCAAGAGAAAGGGGAGGGCTAGTGATATCCACTGAAGAAGCAGCTGCATAGGGGTAAGAGGAGCAGCTTGAGAGCTGAAGAATAGCTGAGTGAGAAAATAGAGAGAAGCATATAGAGAGAAGGAGGGAGGGAGGGAGGGAGGGAGGGAGAGAGAGAGAGAGAGAGAGAGAGAGAGAGAGAGATTGACTCATAGACTGGTTGTAGAATTGAGGGAAACAGATAAAGATTAATCTTTCCATTGCACTCTAGTACCATGAGAACCAAGGAAAAATGGTTCTTTTTTTTAAGGAATTACTGGTTCACTGTAGCAAATAATGAATAGAAATCAAGAAAGATGAGACTTCAGAAAGGTTATTGAGTTTTTTCATTAGGAGATCCAATATTTCAATAACATATGCCAGGTAGTAGAAAGGAGGAGGGGCAGAGGTCAAGGAAAAGTTACGTATAAGAGATGTGTAAATTTCACTCCTCTTTCCAGCACCACTTTCCTGGTTCATGGCCTCATTATATTTTACTTGGACTACAGCCATAGCCTCCTAAATAGCCCTTCACTGGCACAATGCCTTTTATGCACAGCTGCAATATGAATCTTTTTATATCTCAGATTTGAACATACAACTCCCTTGCTCAGAAGCCATCACTTACTGGTCATTATTTATAGTCACAAATTTTTATCCTGGCTTTCAAAGCCATTCGTTTTTTCTTCCAATCAAGTTTTCTATATTTTTTTATGTTTCATCATGTGTTTCTGTTTGATGTTTGATAAATATATAAGAAGCATGATTCTGTTTTTATTCTATTATCTTTTGCCTTAACATCTTTTCTCATGTTTTTATTTTACCCATCTGGGAATATCATTTTTAAAATTTTCTCAATGTCAATATCCTAGGTATCTTTCATCCCATAGACTAAATGCCATCTATTCATTTAGACTCACCCTAATTTTCCCCACTTGTAGATTATTTCTGCTTTCCATTCTTTTGAAGTACCTTCAGACCTTTCTCATGGCATTTACATACTTTTTCTTTATCATTTTATTTACTTTACTTGATATATATTGCTTGCATGTTCAGCATCCAAGTGATATGCTTTTTGTTAATCACAGCCTAGTTCAAGTAGGGTAAAAACCCAGCACATGTGTTTTAGATAGGATTGGCCCCTGTTCCCATGGCCATAATGAATTGGCTTATGATCCAAGTGACCAGGGCAGAGCAATCAAGTATCAATACCCAGACTTTCCTGACACTGTAAAGAATAATGTGTTTGGTTTCTATTGAAGCCACTTAAGTGATAGAATTAACATCATGAAGAGGACCTGCTTGATAACAAAATCAATACAGATGAAAATGGAACTGAGAAGAAATGAGAGCTGAAGACAGAAAAGCATAATTCTAATTAAATTTTTTTGAGACTCTGGATTTAAGAATTTTGTATTTTATAACTCCAGGGGCCACCACTCATTTGTATTCTGTATGAATGATGCCTCTAGAATTGTGTGATGTGGCAGCCTGACATTGTAGTTATTTGAGCAACTAAATTCCCATTCTCAGATTAAGTCAGTTAAATTTTGTTCCTGCCACTGCCATTTGCAAATGAAACAAGTAATACATTTACATATATCTTTAGAAAACATTTATTCTACCAGAGAATACATTCTTGAGTACTATATTTGCTTATTCATTTTTAATTCAAATGGTTCCTAACAGTGCTTTCTCCATAGTAAAAATATTTATGATTTAGTGTTCCTATTAAGTTAGCCTGTTGTAAGATTGATAAGTGAAAGTCGTTAGATAGAAAACTGAAGTATAGAAACCACAGAGGTAGAGTTTAAGTGGTATGTAGAAGACCAGCAGTTAATAGCAGACAAAGTTTTGTTTGAGGGAAAGTCATTTGTTTTTTGCAAAATTAAATTAAAAAACTCAAAACAATAATAATTTACATTTTATCACTGGTTATTTTAACTTATGAATCAGTGTTTTAGTTCATTGTTTATACTGTTATTTTTATTACAGCATTTTTATTTATATAACTGATAAGCTGGGCAATATGGAGAACTTATGATAAATCTGTATCAATAGTTGTATCTATGTATGTATCTATCTCAGTAACTATATCTTAGAATCAATGTGGGCTCATTCTCAATGCTTGAGAAAGTAATCGTTGTACACACAGACACACACAAAGTCTAGTAGAGTTGGAATAAGTGACATTCCTTCAGTGTTTGGTAAGATATCAAAAGAAATTGAATCTCGTGATCTTTCCTTCCACCTAGATTTGATAGTTAATTTTTAAAATTCTTCAATCCCAGTTTCACTCAGTGCTGACATATTTTCATATATGTTTTAAACACAATAACAAATGTCTCTATATTACAAATGGACGAGATCCTCTAAAGTGTTTTATAGGTTTTAAAAGAGCAGTGAAAAGAAACAGGACTTTAGGAAAAAAGACTGCAGGCAAAATTATTTTACTAGTTTTTATATAGTTGAAAAGAGTAATCACAACCATAGGACAAAAAAAAAAATTAATAGGTTTCTAAAATGGCAAAAAGTATTTAAGTTAATGTGGGTAAAAATATATGCATTTAAGGCTTGGAATGCTATGCTTAGGTGTGGAATCATTTTCTCTGACGTTATTAATGGTAAGACAGATCATTCTTTTTCTGGCCTCTTTCCAAGGCAATTATGCCTGGAGATGTGAGGATGGACCAGATGACTTCTTGAAATGCTTCCTTTGATTTATAACTAGCAAGATGAGTATACGTATACATGAATACACATGTACTCAATTTGAGAAATAGCAGTGCTCCAGATATGTGTGGGCATAACAGATGTGTATTACCTAAAGAAACCAATGGAAAAACTTCCGTAGACAGAAATGTGCAACAAAAATTCATTGAAATTTATTAAGACTACTTTCTCCAGTCACAATGACAAGACACAAAATAATGAAAGTCCTACAATAAAATCTTATTTTTTTCTATCTTGTACTGTTTTCCTACATAGAACAAAAAAAGCCAATATGTTAAATAATGTGATGTAAATTAGTATAATTATAAACAATCCAAGAATGAGCTTAGCTAACAGGAAACAACTTAATATGTCTTTTATTTACATTTACATAGTTACTAGTCAAACAGAGCAAAACTTTTACATTTCTATTTCGGTGTTACTTCAGACTCTAGAACATATATATTTTTTAAAGCAGCTTCAATATTTCCTTTGAAATGACAAACATACTTCAAATTATCTAAGAAAAAATCAAATCATAGGATTATGCTTAGAAAATTTTAGCTTCATCCATGGCTATTTATTTTCAGTGGTTGTAAATGCTGTTATTCACTTTTCACTTTACTTACATACTACGAAACCAGTTTGAGGCAAACCAATATTATGTCTCTGAGCAATTTATGCTCAGAAAATCCTGAAGGTTGATAATGGAAGGGTAATGAGAATGGAGAACATAATCTTTACATAAATATAAAGAACTTCCGCATGGTTTTCAGCAGGGCTTGAGTTAAGGTTAAAAATATTGCTGAGCTTTAAAAAGTACAACCTTTAACAATAAATAAAATTAATAGTAATAATAATAATATGTCATTAAGACTCAGTCCACTAGAAATAGACCTATTTTGAAACAAATCTATACCTATATAAGACAATCAATTTTACTGGGATTTTTAAATCAAAATTTTCAAAGGAGTTTTCTTTAAAATTTTTGGTGGAATGCTTATCTGTGATCAAACATGATAAGGTTCAGGGTGCAGCTGAGAGAGCTATACATTCCTTCATTTTATATGATGATGGAGCTTATTTTCCCAATTCCTAAACCAATGTTCTAGCAGTGCTTTTGGTTAGGTAATTTACTTTTCTCTTGCATTTAAATAGTATACATTCTTTATTAACTTTAATTGCACTGCAGTCCCAAGCTTTTCAGTAAAATCTCCCATTTCCCCACTCTCAATAACTTTCTCATTTTATTCCTGTTCTGTCACATGCATTAAAAGTCTGAGACTCATGACTGAGACTCAAGTCCAAGCTATGTGCCAAGACAACTTCATTTCCTAATAACACTTTGCAGACTCTGTACCTGAAGGAAGGACTGCTGTTCCTGAGAACTAAACCAGGAAGCTATCCATCCTCAAGGAAACGTTGAAACCTCTAAGTGTATGCAAAACTAGTTGAGCTCTCTGGGTTGAATTCAGCTATTCTAATTCTAGTTCTCCTTTTGTGATTGATGGCCACATTCCTTGCCTTGTTTTTAAATAATGTGCAGCTCTCTTCCCCTAGTAATTCTTTCTGCCTTTTGATCTGGTATTACTCTAACTATTCTTTGATTTGCATGTATGTGTATATTTTTCCAAAATTATTTTACTTTCAAAATCTGTCCTTATGTTTGATATGTCTTTGTAAATATCACAGAGCTGGGATAGTTTTGGGTTTCTTTGTTTGTTTGTTTGTCTGTTTGTTTTTTAATGTGTTTACTAATAAAATTTGGATTGATTTCTATGATTTTATGTTGAGTTTTGTCTCTGTCCTACTTTTTACATTCCCCACTCCTCCACCCACTCCATTTTGACTGGGAGATATATTTACATCTTTCACCTAAACAATGCATGGATCTTTGAAGATATTAACTCCAGTTAGAGACCTCATGACTCATAAAGTTTTACAGTATTTTAATTGTATCTTGTTTTATAATCTCACAAAATGAATATTATTATTTTCTATAGTTAATATTTGTTCAGATTTATCTTTTTTATTTTCTTTACACAACATTGGATTTTTCATTTTAAAGTTTTTCTTTTGGGTTCATTTGCTAATTTTGGATGCACAATCTAAAAAATTTCTTTAGTGAGGCTCTATTCATGATACCATCTCAATTTTTAGTTTTCCTAAAACTGCTTTTAATATATTTTCTTTGAATAATAGTTTCTCTAGATGTATTTTATATTGCCGATTTTTTTTTTCTCAGTTATTCAGGATATAATTTGATTTCCATTGTGGCAGTTGAAAATATCAGCTGTCAGATTAATTTTAATTTGTCTTTAATTTTCTTTTTTGGGGGGTTGGGAGTAGTTTGTGTTGTTTTCCCAATGACTTCTTTAAGATATTCTCTTTTTCTTCATTCATCTGAAGTTTCATTAAACTGTATTTTAGTTCAAATTTCTTTATATATATCATAAGGATTCTTGGCTCCCCTAAACTGCTTGTATTTTTGGTCAGTTCTGGACATCTCATCCATAGCAGTTTGCATTTCATTTCTCACTCATACTCTAGTTTCCCTTTCTAAATTTCTTCGTTCTATTTTTTTCATGCTTGACCTCTTTTTGTTACTCTGCTTTATGGGAAAATCTTCAGATACATTTTCTAATTCACAAAGTTCTCACTTCAGCTGCTTCCAATGTACCATTTAGTTCATGAAAGACTATTTAATTTAAATTGTTATATATAGATTTTTTTTTTCTTTTCTGGAAAATCTATTTAGTTCTTTTCACAATTTTGCTGATTATTTTTTATAGTCTCTTGTTCCTTTGTCATCTTTTAAATACCTTCTTTTTGTTTTTAAACCTTTTAAGTAATTCTTATATTGTATCTTATATAATGCTAAAATCTGCAGTCTTTATGAATCTATTTCTGTTTGTTATTATTTCTTACTCTCATGCTGGCTTGTTTCATTGTTTATTTTATGACTTTTACTCCAAGCTCAATTTCCATGGGACTTTACCTATGGTAAGACATTGAGCTCTGTGCTAAAGGTGATTTCTTCCAGGAAAAATTTATATTTCCTTCTGCCAAGAATCTGGGATATTACCAATCTGGAACTATTTTAAATTCTATTCTGGTTTGCAATCAAAAATTCTTAGAGGTAGAATTACCCTCCCCACCCCCCACACACACCTATCCAGAACCAAGGATGAGCCAATCTTCCATAACATCTCCTTTTGGGTTACTGAATAATGTGAAAGTCAACTTCCATCTTCCATCTACCTTCCCTTCTCACACAGGCCCTATATTTGCTGTCAATCCCACATTTATGTGGACTTTTTAAAATTTGTATGTTTTTTATATTTTAAAGATTTTATTGGGGAATTGGGGGAGGGGAACAGCATTGGGGAATTGAGGAAGGGGAACAGACAAGTTGCTGTCCTTTTGTTCTTCAGTCTAGTTGTGGAGGACATTGCTTCACTGGTCCATGCTGGTATCATCATTGCACTCTTCCTGGGTGAGGCAGACCAATAGTCGGCCTCTGGAAGGCCGCTTATGGTGGCTCACACCAGCTGCCAGCCGCTCACACAGGCTGCCGGCCACTCACTATAGCCTATGGCAGCCCACTGCAGCAGGGGCTGCAGCTACGCCATTGCCAGAGGACTTACAGCAGCCCAGCTCCAGGTGGAACTGTTGTTCACCATCTTACCTGTAGAGGGTGCAGTGTCACTGGCCCTCATATGTAGGATCTGAACTGGGGCCCTGATGCTCAGAGCCAGCATCCCAAGCCAGTTCTTAACCAGCATGCCACTCGGCTGGCCCTTATGTGCACTTCTAAAATGGAAAGATGTAGACAAGGAATGGCAGATATCTTAACAGCTGTTGGTTTCAGTCCTTGATGGCCTCTTCAGAATCATGGATTCTTGTAATATTGTTCTCTAAGACTTACCCTCCTTTTATTGTGAGTTCAGTCATGAATTTAAGGTTCATTAATAAATATCAACATTTTTAATTTTCCAGTTTTGAATGGATTTCTTCAGTTATCTATTCTCTCCTATGTTCAGAAACAAAAGAGCCTAGATGAATTCTATATATTGGGTTATCAGAAAAGTCATGACATATTTTTTCTATGTTTTTTTGTTGCAAAAAAGCGTCATAACTTTTCCAACAACCTAATATTTAATATGGACAGGTAAATGAACCTACTTGTATAGCAAGTGTGTGGGGACCACCCATCTCATGAGCCTAATTGTTGTATATTGTACAGAGCTGACTAATGTCCCTCCAGAATTCATGTCCACCTGAAATTTGTGAATGTGCCCTTATTTGGAAGTAAGTTCTTTGCAGTATAATCAAGTTAAAATGAGTTTATACTAGGTTAAGGGAGGCCCTCTATCAGCATGACTGGTGTCTTTATAAAAAGAGGAGAAGAAACACAGAAACAGATACACACAGGGAGCATTCCATGTGTTGATAGAAACAGAGATTGGAGTGATGCAATTATAAGACATGGAACACCAAACATTGCAGGCAATAAACAGAAGTTAAAAGGAAGGGGAGATGTGTGGAATAGATTCTCCCTCAGAACCTCCAGAAGAAACCAGTATCATGGAAAACTTTATTTCAGACTTCTGGCCTTCCAACTATGAGAAAATAAATTTCTGTGGTTTTATACCAACAACTTTCTGGTATTTTCTAACATATTCATCTTAAGTTTTATTTGCATCTGTGTATGTGTATCAATTGTCACTTACTCTATGTACAAAAAGTTTTTTATGCCTAAAACCCTAAAAAACATTATTGTAGAAACTTTATTTTTATGATTCACTAAGAAAGTAAAAATCATATGAAGTTCATAACATTGTGTCTAAAGAGACAGTAAAACTACTCAATCATTTTGATTTATTAATCAGTAGTCAATTTAAAAATGGACTCTAAGCAATTTAAATCAGAATTTTTGTGATAACTTTAAAAAGTAACACAAACCAAAATATTTCATATTATGTCCATAATCAAGAAGTTCCCAGGTGCAAACTGCCAGGATAACTTTCAAAATTCTTTAACGCTATCAAACCTATGATATATATTTGTTACATTGGTTTCTTGCTTGAGGAAGTATTAAGATATATTATTGTTCAAGGTAAATATTGACTTTTGAATTTGGGCACACAATGTTTCACTAATCCATCAACATATTTTGAGAGTGTCTTCAGCATTCAATATTTCCTTAGTGTTAAATAAAATGACAGGAGTAAAAGCAGTTTGTCTTTGTGTTCCCTCTAGCAGGTAATGTAGGGTATTTATTTGGAACAAGAAACAAACTACTTCAAAAGGATAACTTTTTAAAAACTAGCCTCTTGCTCAAAGTGTGTGTGTGTGTGTGTGTGTGTGTGTGTGTGTGTGTGTGTGTGTGTGTGAGATACTGTAATGTGGACTTTACTGAGTTGTAAGCAATAGATTTAGGAATGAATCATGTAGTTGTGATGTCAGGATAAATTCCCTGAGATCATTTAGTTTCTCATATTTACATCAATTCCTTCTTAATCATTGTCAAAAAAACTGTTTTAGTTATGTGATAGATATATCTCTAATTGCCTTCTATATTTTACCTTACATAGATAACATATATTACATGTAAGTGCATATACCTATACATGTATGTTTCTGTTATTAATATATGTATATGACATATGTATATATGTGTATCTCACATATACACATATGATAAAAACAGAAAGCTACTACATCCTAAAATAGAAAAAAGGTTGAATCCCTCGTGTGAGCTAACCTTATTTAGGTGATCTTCTTATGTTAGTAGATACATTGACTCTGAAGGCTTGTAGGCCATTGTTTTAGTTTGAATATTCACTTCTGCTTGAGATTGGCACCCATTCTTCTTCCACCACTCTATGACAATAACAAAGTTTGACTGTTTACTGTAAAATAATCTCTATATCATCACACAGTTATCAATGCACACTTGATACCTGATAATGGCAGTGTACAACTACACCCTTGGGAATGTCTCAACTCCCTTGTGGTATCCTCCTTCCACTGCACTGATCTGACAACACCCTTCTCCTTGCTTCATCTGTATAATCACCAAGTTTGCACCTGCTCTCAAGCAGAAAGTTGATAGAGAAACCACACATCTGGGCTGACTCTTATACTTTTAATCACCACAAACTTCAGCTGAGCACTCAAAATATTTTAAAATTATACTACATTTTCATAGTGTGTTTGGATAACAGATATTAATCTTTTTCTGCTTGATGCTCTTTCTCTACTGACAGGAAACAAAATACCAATGAGCTCCAAGTTTAAATTTGTCATCAGCCTGGAGTGGGGAATTTTAAGTCAGAAATTATACTGAACAATAGACAATAAAGGGATGCAACATCTTTCTTCTTTTTTTTTCTATTTTGTTTGTTTATTTTGTTCTTTAGATTCCACATATAAGAAAAATCACATTACATGTGTCTTTCTCTGTCTGACAGTCTACTCAGCACAATACCCACCAGGTCCATCCATGCTGCCACAGAACCCATTCCTTTCCATGGCCAAGTAATATTCCATTGTATATATGTACCACCTCCTTTTTAGCCATTCTTCCACTGACAGACACACAGGCTGCCTCCACAACTTGGTCATTGTAAACAATGCTGCAATGAACATACGGATGCACATGTCCACTCGAAGTAGCATTTTGGGTTTATTCTTATAAATATCCAGAAATGGGATTATTAGGTCCTTCTTTGTCCATTGTTATAGCCTTTGTTTTAAAATCTGTTTTGTCTGATATAAGTATTGCTATTTGAGCTTTGTTTGTTTGTTTCCGTTTCATGTAATACGTTCTTCCAACCATTTACTTTCAATCTGTGTGTGTGTCTTTCAATCTGAAGCGAGTCTCTTGTAGGCAACATACTCATATGTAGGGATCTTGTTTTTTTATTCATCAAATCATCCTATGTCTTTTGATTGTAGCATTTAATTTTATTTTACATTTAAAGTGATTATTAATAGGTATGTAGTTTAGTCATTTTATTATTCATATTTATTTATTTTTTTCTTTTTCTTAAAAACGTTTCTTAACATTTCTGGTATTTTTTTTTTTTTCAGTTTTCAAAATTTTATTGAGACATTGAGGAGAAACAGCCAACATATATATTCGGCATTTTATCCACACGATAGGCTCTTCTCTGGCTTTGATCTAACTTCAGGTCTCCTTGGCAGCCTCCCTTCTGCTGTCCTCTCCTTGCTGCCTGGTGTCATATGAAGTCCACCAGGCCAGAGCCCGCTGATGGGGGTCACACGTGGGAGCGGTAATTGCGATTTGCATCATCGCCCCGTTTTCTACCCTTCAGGCTGCCCTTCCGGTATTTTCTTTTGCTGGTACTTTTCTTGACTCCCTTGTAAGGAGATTGGCTCTTGCCCCTCCTTATGCCATGATTCTTTAACTTGCGGTTGGTCGACATTGCAATTTCTGCAAAAATGAGGGGCTTTGCAGGGCCGGGAGGCTGCGAGTCTGGGTATTTAAGGCCTTAGCCAACATTTCTGGTATTAATGAACTCCTTTAGCATTTTCTTCTCTGGGAATCTCTTTCTCTTAATCCTTTGATTATAAATTATAGCCTTGGTGGGTAGAGTAAGCATGGATGGAGGATCTGCTTTTCATCACTTTGAATATTTCCTGCCACTCCCTTCTTGCCTGCAAAGTTTCTGTTGAGAAATTAGTTAACAATCTTATGGGCGCTCCCTTGTAGGTAACTAACTGCTTTTCTCTTGCTGCCCTTAAGCTTCTCTCTTTGTCTTTAAACTTTGGCATTTTAATTATGATATGTCTTGGTTTTGGCCTCTTTGGGTTCATATTGTTTGGGACTCTCCGTGATTCCTGGGCTTGTCTATTTCCTCCAGCAAGTTAAGGAAGTTTTCCATCATTATTTATTCTCCTTCTGGCACCCCTAAAATAGGAAGGTTTGTATGCTTGATGTTATCATAGAGACCCAATAACTATCTTCATTTGTTTTGGATTCGTTTTTCTTTTTGCTGTTCTGATAGAGTGTTTTATGGTACCTTATATTCTGAATTGCTGATTCCATCCTCTGCTTCATGTAATCTACTATTGAGTCCCTCTAATGTATTTCTTATTTTGATTATTGTATTCTTTATTTCTGACTAGATCTTTTTTATGCTTTCTATCTCTTTCCTGAAATTCTCCCTGGACATCACTGATCATTCTTATAACCAGTGTTTTGAACTCTGCATCTGATAGATTGCTTGTCTCCACTTTGTTCAGTTTTTTTCTAGAATTTTTTTTTTTTTTTAATTTGAGACATGTTTCCCTATCTCCTTATTTGGCTGCATCCTTGTGGGTTTTTTTTCTATGTATTAGGTAGGGCTGCTATGGCTCCCAGTCTTGGTTTAGTGGCCTTGTATAGTAATTGTCCTATGGGGCCTGGTGGTGCAGTATTCCTGGTCTCTAGATCTGTGTGCTCCAGGTGTGTCCCTTGTGTAAGTTGTGTGTGCCCTCCTGTCATAGTTGAGCCTTGGTTGCTGTTTGAATGCCAGTGGCAGGGACTGACTCTCAGGCTCATTAGTTGTGAGGACTGGCTGTGATTATAGTGAAGAAGCTATTGAGCAGGGGCTGATCCTACAGAGCAAGATTTGCTTTATCAGGCTCTGGTGCCTTCCCAGTCTGCCCCTTGGGTATGTTGTCCTTGGAGGTAGCTGGGTGATGCTCTGGCTAGGTCAGAAGCTGGCCACAGAGTGTGCCAGCCCCAAAGCCTCCTTGGAGGCACCCCGTTGCAAGCCAAGTTCAGCCACAGGTTGTGCCCTGCCCACGGTTACATGGCATGAGCCACAAAGCAATCTTCAGATGGCCACCACAAGCATTGGGCTTAGATGTGCCTCAAGAGGCCAAGCCGCCAACTGAGTCCAGCCGCTCTAGTGATTGGCTTAGGGATATTCAGCCAGATATACTGGACATGTTGAAGTCAGATGCTCCTTGTTTGGGTTTAGTGAACCTTTGAGAGATTTTAGGGAAGTCTGTATAATGAGCCAAGACAGGCCGTTTGCACAGAAAAGCCACTGGAAGCAGCTTGGGTGGTCCAACACATTGTGTGGGGCAGGGTCTCAGGGAATTATCAGGGCAGGACAGATGAACTGTGTCAAGCAGGTTGATGGAAACTCAAATATGGTGGCCCCTGCATCTGTAAACCAGAAGTGGGGATGGCTCAACAAAGAAACAATGACTTCCACCAGCTCTTCTGTCCAACTTTTGCTCTAAAGCCAGATAACTCTGTTTTTCCCTGTGTGTACCTGGTGCCTTTCAAGCTGCTGCTCCAGCACCAGAGCTTAGAGCAAGTGAGCCTGTCAATAAGTAAGTTTGTGTGGGAGCCACTTAAGAGGAAGGCCTGAGACTCCAACAGCCCTCTGTCTCACTAGGCCACAATCTTCATTGATTTTTACAGCCAGAAGTTGAGGGGACCTCTCTCCCTGGCACTGGAACGCTGGGCTGAGGAGCCTGATATGGGGCTGGGACCCCTCGCTCCTCTGGAGAAACCTGCCCAGCTGAGGTATCCCTCCAGATTTTTAAAGGTCACATACAGGTGTGGGACCTGCCCATTCCATATTTCTATCCCTCCTACTAATCTCAAGGTGGCTTCTACTGTATGTCCCTGGAGGTAGGGCTTCCATTCAGCTAGACTTCAGTTGATTCTCATGATGGTGTTCTGTAGTTTAGTTGTAATTTTGATGTGGTCCTGAGAAGAGGTGAGTACAGTGTTTACCTACTCTGGCATCTTGACCAGAAACTGAGATGCGACTTCTCTTAAAGGTGGGTTTGTGGCTTATGATTTATATTTTCCATAGTATTAAGTGACTTTTCTTTGAGATAAACTACCTTATAATTCTTTCTAGTTCTCATTCTTACTTCATGATCATGTTTCATTCTTTCTTTGGAAACTCATTCTTTTATTTATTTATTTATTTATTTTGAGGGCAGCATCACTGGCCCTCATATGTGGGACCGAACCGGGGCTGCTGGCTTCCCAGGCCAGCGCTTAACCACCACGCCACTCGGCCGGCCCTGGAAACTCATTCTTTTAAAGGGGAACTTTTTAAATCTTCTGTAGTGAATACGCAATATAGTAACATTTTGTACTCAAAGCCTACATAATTTAAGGTTAAGTTTTCCATTTGAATGCAAAGAATGAACATGTGTATCTGTGTTAATGTGCTCATTCTAGGAGCAAATAAATGTAAAACCATTAATGTATATTTCCCTTTGATGTTGATTTTTTATTTGTGTAGCATTATCTCTTATATTTTGCAGTGCATGCTCTCTGAAGTAAACTATATAGTGCATTATAATGTTATTTGTCCTCTCCATTAGCTTTCATGACATCTAACTTTCTCTGTAAGTTATTGGATATTAAGCACATTTTTAGCACCAGGCTCATAAATTAATCAGCACTCAAATGATGTTAGTATACAACAACATGTGAAATTATATAATTACATGGAAATAATAGCAAAAAATAAACAAATCCCTTACAGAAGTACTGATTCACATAAACAACAGGGTAGAATCTGTAGTTCTCTTCTAAAAGTGATTCCCTAATGTGAAAATATAATACTCATAACTTATAGTCCTCTCAGTCTCTGGTGTTTAAAATTACTCAGGGCCAGGGCCGGATGAGTGGCGTGGTGGTTAGGCGCTGGCTTGGGAAGCCAGCAGCCCCGGTTCGGTCCCACATATGAGGGCCAGTGACACTGCCCTCAAAAATAAATAAAAAATAAAAAAATAAAATAAAATAAAATAAAATAAAATTACTCAAATTCTGGACACTGTTTAAAAAATGGGGGACTTTTTATAATTAAAGAATGTGCACACAAAGGGAGATTTATTAATGTTTTGTTGTATAATTTCAAATTCATATAATTCATATATATATGAATTATATATATATTTATATATATATGTAATTCACTTTATACTGTATTTAGTCATTAGTAATTATTCACCTTTCTCTTGGTTACTGCACTCCAGATTTCCACTGCAGTTCCTAACCATCATCGCAATACTCTTCTATGTGATTTGGTAGAATTGACCCAAACCCAATGGAAGGGAAGAACATAATTTGCTTAAACCAATTAGTTTTGTACTCTATCTTTAAATAAAGAAGATTTAATGAGGAATATGTAACCAACTAAAGACAGTGAAATGGAAGATTTTTCTTTCTGATGCTGTGGGGGGAAGAGGAGCTTGCAATTTATTTCAGATTAGGTGGTACAGGTATAAAATTTGAAGCTGCTGTCGTTAATCTAATGCCACAGGCTAATACAGAGGATTACCGTACAGATAGAGGCAGAACCAAGATTAAGCAACCAGGTATAATTATATCATGTGAAAAACTGATTCAAAGACTCTTGAAGCTAATTCTTCTACTGGATTTATAGCTTGTATGAGATAATAAATTCCATTCTTTTAAACACATTAAATTGTATTTTCTGTTATATGCAATTGAAAATAGTGTATTTCAATTACCAGATCTTCATTTTTTTTCTTTTTATCTGCTTCTATTTGCTCCATCTTAAATTCCATTATAAAGAAATAAATGTGCCTCCTCCTGTCAAACAACAAACCTTCCATTTGTTTTGTGTCAAATATATCTCAATTTTACAAAAAGCTCCTCAGTTATTCTCTCACTCAGTTACAACATTAATTTATTTTCCCTTTTCTGTAATTACTGTCACTAATAACCTTCTAGTATCTCCCAGTTTAAAGATGAATCACCTAAAACAAAACCTTCCCTTGTTCTTACATCATTCCCCAAATGCCATTATATTGCTCTGCTTGTGTTTTAGCAAAGAGTGGAGGTACTGTCTACACTGTTACAAATCACATTTCTTTTCAGAACATTCTAACCTGGCTCTCATCATTACCAATTTAGAAGAACCATTTTCCAAATCATCACAAACCATTATCCTCTCTTTTCTCAATCCACTGTTTTAGTATAAGATACTATCCTCAAATTTTTCTTCCTCTACTTTATAGACTTCTCTTTGTTACTGTATTTTGTTACCATATCTCTACATTTTAACACACTTCTGAGATTCATATCTAGCTCCTTGCCATCCTTTCACTGTTTTTCTCTTATATACATTCCCTCTCTTTTTTCTTTTCTTCCTTTTCATTATTATGGTCTTTTTAGGCAATTTTATTTAATCATATGATTTCAAATAATGACCATGTTGAGCTCTCAAAATATATATTTCAATCTAAGACTTCATCTCTGACCTCCAAATTCATAAGCCCTACTGTCCACTTGACATTTATTTCTGCTACACATATTTATTAAGCTTCTATAAAATGTCAGGCACTCTTTTTGGTGTTTGGGATAAGTCACTGAAAAAAACAAAAATCTATGACAGGCTTAGCAAACTTTTTCTGTAAAGGGCCAGACAGAAAGTATTTTAGGCTTTTCATACCATATGTTCCCTATTATAATTTTGTTGTTGTAGCATAAAAAGCAGTCAAAGACGATACATAAACAAATAGCAGTGCTAGTATTCTAATAAAACTTTACTTGCAAAAGCTGGGGACAATATTTGGCCCCTGGACTAGAGTCAACAGACACTTGTCTATAACATCTCCTATTAAATTGCTCATGGGTATTTCAAATAAATCATATCTAGGACAGAACTCTTGGTTTTCTTAGTCACTTTCTTTCATCTTTACAAACTCAATAAATGATATCACTTTCAATGCAATTACTCAAGAAAAAAATTTTTTTAAGGATTTTATTGGGGAATTGGGGAAGGGGAACCGTGTTGGGGAATTAAGGAAGAGGAACAGCCAAGTTGTTGTCCTTCAATCTTAGTTGTGGAGGGCGCAGCTAGCTCAGCTCCTAGCCCAGTCACCATCTGGCTGCCTGATGGCAGCTGGTGACCACTCAGTTCAGGTGCTGTGTTCAATCTTAGTTACAGGGGAGCACAGCCCACCACCCATGCAGAAGTTGAACAGGCAACCTTGTTGTTAAGAGCCTGTGCTCTCATCAGCTGATCTATCCTGCCACCTTTGGCAGCTCAGCGGCAGCTCAGCGGCAGCTCAGCTCACTGGCCCATGTGGAAATTGAACCGGCGACCCTGTTGCTTAAAGCGTGCACTCTTGAAACAACTGAGCCACTCGGTTGGCCCTCAAGCAAAAAGTTTAAAGTAGCATTCATTTTTACACATCTCTCTCACCATCAACTTCCAGTTTCTCAACAAATCATGCAAATTACATCTCCAAAATGTACTCCATATCCATCCATGTCTTTGCATCTCCAGATGACTAATTTTTTTTTTTTCTGGCTACTGCAAACAATGCTTTAGTTTAATTACTAACTTATCTCTTTCCTTTCCCATGCATTCTCTGCATAGCAGCTGGAATGACATTTTAAAACTATAAGTCAAATTACATTATTCTTCCACTGTAAATTATTCAATTGATTCTCTTTGCCCTTTGAAATAATTTCAAATCTGTATGATCCAACTAACTCTACCGGAATCCTTTGAGTTTTTTGAATACAGCGTCTTCCCTGTCTAATGAAATTTGCATCCACTCTTTCTACACCTGGAATATTCTCCCCCCCCCCCAGCTTTCACGTGACTGGCCCCTTGTATATTCTTGTTAAAGTGCTGCCAACTTTTATCTCTTATGCCAGTTTCTACAATATCACTCTGTTTATTGATTTTCTAACACTTATCACAATCTAATTTTCTAGTTTATTATCTTTCCTTTTCTCAGGTATGTAAGATCCTTGGGTACTGGGTCCCCATCACCAACAAACGCAATGCCTAACAGTCAATAAATACTTAATAGCTGAGTGAATAAATGAATCTATCTTTATTAAAGGAATTGTAAAGAAAAATAATATACTAATAGAAACAAAAGCTTTTGTTCATGTTATTGAATCTTTCATTTATTTAAAATAAAATTATTCATTAATTATTTGACTTATTCATTCAATAAATATTAAACCTGTAGAGCAGGGTTTCTCAGTCTCAGTGCTGCTGAGAATTTGGGCTGGATAGTTCTTTCTTGTGGGGGATGTCCAATAAATTGCAGGATGCACAGCAACATGCTGGTCCTTTAGCCACGATGTTAGTACGCCATCCCTTTTCTCCACTCCCTATCCAGTTGTAACAACCGAAAATGTCTCTGAACATTGGCAAGTGTGCCCTGGGAGGGAAAAATAACCCCCTTCCCAATGAAGAACCACTAATAAAGAGATATCTGTTGATGCCTTCATATTTTGCTATATGATGAGATTACAAAACAAATAAGAGGCTTTCTTGTTAACTTTAAAAAGCTAAAATTTAATATGGAATAGAAATATTGAGCTAATAATTTTATGTAAGTGCTATGAAGAAGTATAGGGTAAAATTAAAGAATTCAACAGGAAAATTGAACATAAACTAGGGGTTTATGGGAAAAGCTTCCCTTCAGGAACTGAACTTAAGCTGAGATATTAGTGTTCTAAAAGAATGGGCTAATTAGAGGAGATTGAGAATGGATGTGTGAGTATAGAAGAACAGAGCAGGTCACACAAAGGAAGCAGCATGTAGAGCGAAGTATGGCCCATTGGAAGAAGTGAAAACAAAATGCTGGTCTATCTAAAGTGCAGAGGGCAATCCATCACATGAAACTGGAGAGGTCAGCAGTGGCCACATTATATTTACACAGGTGCATTCCTTTAAAAGTTTGGGACTTTATTTTATAAAAGCCACAAATGGTTAGGAACATGATCAGACATGTATTAAAAAAAAATTCACTCTGGATTATCTGAATAAAAGGGATCAGAGGGACAAAGAGGGCCTATAGATGAACAGAGAGTACACAATGTAATGTTTCAGATGCCAGGAAATGGTGAAAGCATTGGTGACATGGATACAAATGAGGAAGTTATTGAGGGTGAATCAACTAGGCTTAATGATTAAACAGATGCTAGGAGCCAAGGATAAAAGTCTATGATGTAAGCACCTAAGCACATGATGATATTTTGTTATTATTAATCCTAAATCCATACACCCAAACTAATACAGAGAATATCTCAGAAGATAAAAATGTACTTTTGAGGACAGAGAACTCTTCATATTGACAATTTATGATATTTAAAATTGTGCTCATTTGATTTATTTCCATTGCTATCTTATTCTATGTATTCGTTATCTGTTATGGCCTAACAAATTACCACAAACTCAGTGATTTAAAGCAATGCATATATACTTTTTCATAGTTTTTATTTGTCAGGAGACTGGGCTTAGCTTAGTTGGATCCTCTGATCCAGAATCTCTCCAAAGGCTGGAAACAATCCTGAGCTCGGGTCTTATCTCATTCAGTGGTTGTTGAAAGAATTCACTTCTTTGTGGGGTGTTGAACTGTGACCCTTGGTTCATTACTGGGTGTTGGCTGGAGTTTTCCTTCAGTTCCTAGTCCCATAGGCCTTTCCACATGGCATCTTACTTCATGAAAGCCAATAAAGAGGTAATATGAGGAAGAGATTACACAAGGCCATGAACACCAGGATGTTGGACTCTTTTGGTACCATTTGCAAGTCTACCTGACACAAAATTATATATTACATAAAGCATAAACTTAATGTGAACGTGCAAGCATTCAGACATACTAAATCTCAAATAAGTGTAAAATAGGTTGTCTTATCATTTTCTTGATGGTTTCCTTTACTGTGCAAAAACTTTTTAAGCCAGTTGGGAGGAGATATTGACCAATGATACATATGACAAGGGATTAATATCCCAATTTATAAAGAACTCATACAATACCACCAAAAAAACAAACAAAAAAATCCAATTAAAAATGAAAACCACTGGGCAGTTGGTTAACTCAGGTGGTTAGAGAACAGGCTCATAACACCAAGGTTGTCAGTTCGATTCCCACATGGGCCAAGGAGCTGCACCCTCCACGACCAGATTGAAGGCAATTACTTGACTTGGAGCTGATGGGTTCTAGAAAAACAGTGTTCCCCAATAAAATTTCTTGAAAAAGAAACAAAAAAAAAAAAAAGAAATAAATGAGAACCACTGATGAAGAGATATCTGTTGCAGCCTACGTATTTTGTTATATGCTGAGATGACAAAATAAATTAGAGGCTTTCTTGCTGCCCTGAAAAACCTAAAATTAATAAGAATTAGATATTAGTGCTTTAAAAGAATAGGTATTTACCAGAAGAAACCCAAAACACTAATTCAAAGAGATATATAAACCCATACATGCATTGCAGCATTATTTACAATAATCAAGATATAAAAGCAAGCTAAGCACTCATCAATATAGACGATTAGATAAAGATGTGGTAGATATAAGAAATAATACAATTAAGTTCAAGAGCTCATCCTAGAAAAAGTGCTACATACCTCATTGCTGAATATCACTATGGCCACCTTCAAAATACTCCCCTTGGGAAGCTATACGCTGATGCCTAGTCCACCCTTCAAAGCAATTTTGGAACTCTTTTTCTGAAATGGCCATCAGAGCTGTCATCATATTACCCTTGATGTCCTGAATGTCATAAAAATGTCTTTCTTTCAATATTTCCTTTACCTTCAGGAAAAGAAAGAAGTCATTGGGGATCAGATCAGGTGAGTACAGAGGATGTTCCAATACAGTAATTTGATTACTGGCTAAAAACTCCCTCACAACAAGTGCAGTGTGAGCTGGTGCATTGTCATGATTCAGGAGCCATGAATTGTTGGCAAAAGTTCAGGTCTAACTTTTTCATGCAGCCTTTTAAGCACTTCCAAATGGTAGACTTGGTTAACTTTTTCCAGTTGGTACAAATTCATAATGAATAATCCTCTGATATCAAAAAACGTAAGCAATATCATTGTAAGAAGTTCGTGAACTTAATAAGTCAAATAGAGAAAGGCAATATATACTATATGATTTCACTTATATGTGGAATCTAAAATTAAATAAAAATAAATGAACAAATAAAACAGAAACAAACTCATAGATACAGAAAAGAAAATTGATGGTTGCCCAATGGGAGGGTAGTTAGGGAGATGAATGAAAAAGATGAAGGGATTCAGAAGTGCAAATTGTTAGTTACAAAATAGTCATGGGTATGTAAAGTACAGCATGGGAAACACAGTCAATAATATTAAAATAACTATATTTGGTGCAAGTAGGTACTGACTTATCAGGAGTTCACTTTTGTAAATTATATAAATGTCTAACCACCATGCTGTACACCTGAAACTAATATAAAATAGTATCGAATGTCAACTTTAATTTAAAAATAAAATTTAAAAATAAATAAAGTAAAATAAAATAACTGTTTTACTTAAAATTAGTCCTCCCCAGGAATGAACTCACAAAATTTTGAAAGCTGATATGTAACACAAACAAGGGAATATACATTCTATTTAGAACATGAAATTTGAATGAAAATAATAAATTGGGAACATATATTCTTTAATTATGCAACTCTTTACAGTATGGGATGGAACTAGGCGAGAACTCTTGAGAGGAGGCATAATGGTAGCTGCCAGGGACTACAAACTAAAAAACATAAATTGTTTTAATTTTCTTTAGAAATGGCACATTATTTCTTTTAAGACTCATCTGATTTTGATTAATTCTGAGGCTTGATGTACTGATGTCTTTGTAAATGTTGAGACACTCACCGTTACATCTTTTTGCCCAGTACATTATTTTACATAACTTCCTGCACATTGTTTAGAATTGATCTTTGACAGACTTTTATCAGGTTCATGGAACACTGTAAAATTTCAAGTATAAAATGCAATGTTTGGTCTATCCATGTTAGAGGACTCTTAAAATAAATATAACTCATCTGTGGCAGTATCAATAAATGTTTAAGAATGTCTTTTTTTTTCTATTCTCTTCTCAATAGTTATGAAGTTTCCAGAAGATGAAAACTTCCAGAACTTTTGCTTATCTTTACATGATATCTTATAATGATGGTATTTCTCATTTATTGATTTTTTAATCATAAATGATTTGATTTTTTATTAATACTTCCCCATCTATTTCAAGTTGATGTGTGAGTACTCTAAACATATTTTAAAATCATTTCCAGCATACATTTCTAAGCTAAAAAATAACTCAGTTCCTTTTCACAATTCATTTTAGTAAGAATTTTCTATGCAAGTAACTCAGGAAAGAGCTATTATTTTTAAATATCTATTTCTATGTTCTGTATTATTCCTGAACATTAGGTCAGCATTTCCAATTGTATTATTTAATTATTTGATTCATGATGTCAGACACTTATTATAAATAATGAACAGTACTTCCTTTCACTTAGAGTAAATGTTATTCATATGGAAATTGGCCAATTTGGAATTTAACAAGAAGGGAAGTGAGATAATTTATTAGATTTCTTCTGACTTTGCTCATGTTCAGTAGCGTGCAGTGCATGTTATTAATGCTGACTGCTATAAGTCAGTAAGATAGTAGTCTCAGGTTAACAAGAAGGGTGAAACTTTTAATTTCCAAGACTATCTCTTTTCACTGACATTCCCAAAATGTGAAATATTAATAAATCAAACCACCTATTTAAAAAAATTCTTGCTAGTATTTATCTGTGTACGCTATGTTAATGAAACAGTGGGGTCTGGTAAGAAAAAAAAAGTATGTCAGCATTTTTTAACCTACTTTCAAGCAGTAAGAAAAAGAAACCAAGATTAATTTCTAAAGGTTCTTTGAAGGGAAATTATGAGATCCAGAATTTCATCACGAATCAGAGAGTGTATGGAGGAAAGCGCTTATAGAAGAGAAGTGGAAGCTAGCTTCACTGCGGAGTGGTGACAGCAGAAGGGAGTAATTCATGGACCATGGTATACCCGGGAAGGTTGGCTATACGATGTATGACAATTAAGTCTGAGAATTTGTTGCAATGATGTTGCTAACCTTTTTTGATATCAGAGGGATTATTCATTATGAATTTATGCCAGCTGTATGAACAGTTAACCAAGTTTACTATTTGGCAATGCTGAAAAGTTTGCGTGAAAAAGTTAGATGAAAACATCCTGAACTTTTCACCAACAATTCGTGACTCTTGCATCATGACAATGCACCAGCTCACACGGAACTGTCTGTGAGGGAGTTTTTTTAACCAGTAAACAAATAACTGTATTGCAACACCCTCCCTACTCACCTGATCTGGCACCCAACGACTTCTTTCTTCACCCAAAGATAAAGGAAATATTGAAAGAAAGACATTTTGATGACGTTCAGGACATCAAAGGTAATACAACAGTTCTGATGACCATTCCAGAAAGGGTTCCAAAATTGCTTTGAAGAGTGGACTAGGCACTGGCATCAGTGCATAGCCTCCCAAAGGGAGTACTTCGAAGGTGACCATAGTGCTATTCAGCAATGAAGTATGTGGCACTTTTTCTACGGTGAGTTCACGAACTTACTTGTCAATACTGTATAATATGGGTTTCCTGTCATGGCAAGATTTCCCAGTAGATGCTAAAGTAATGGAGATGTCCACCATCTGGGAACAAATGAACTTATATAATTAATTAATCAAACTTGGGGACCTAGGTTTACATGCATTAACATGGAAAAGAACTTCAAGAACTTCTCAGGAAGCTGCTAAAGACAGGGAGAGAAAATGACAGAGTTGGATTATTTTTTTGTTTTGATTTGACTTTTTTAAAAAAAAATATTTGGCTATTTGGTAAGAGGGACTGGAGTTGAGGAGTGGACAGAGGCAGACTTGATTGGATTCAGAAAATAGTTACTGTGAATTTTTTGTTTGTTTGTTTTGGCTGTTTAAAAATCAATAATACTATTTTGAATGATGTTTTTATTTTGAGGACAGTGTCACTGGCCCTCATATGTAGGACTGAACCAGGGCCAGCGCTTAACCACCATGCCACTCGGCCGGCCTTACTTTGAATGATTTTTGTTTGAATGTATTTGAGGAATAAAGAAAAATATAAAATGATCTTTGCCAATATGGGATACATATGCTAGTGGAGAATATAATAACAGCACATAAAATATATGGCTCCCTGTAAAATGTATTGCATCATAAAAGACAATTGACTAATACTGAAAATTATTGCCACAGTAATTGAAATGAAAAGAAAATATTTCAGCTGCTGAACCAAGAGAGCCTCCTAGAGGATTAATGAGATGCTGTTTGGCATGAGATTTAAAAGTTGGGTCTTGGGCCGGCTGAGTGGCGCAGTGGTTAAGTGCTGGCTTGGGAAGCCAGTGGCCCCAGTTTGAGTCCCACATATGAAGGCCAGTGACACTGCCCTTAAGAAAAAAAAAAATTTGGGTCTTATTTCCTCCAACCAAGAGAAGTGGAAAGACATAATTGAGTGATTGCTTGTAAACAATGAAGGATAATAACAATTATTTTAACAAATTATCTTTTCAGTTAACTTACAATTCCAGGAGTATATCACTAATACTTTGAAGATTTTTTTTTAAATTTCTGTATATATTAGAGTTGAAAAATTTCTGTATATATTAGAGTTGAAAAATTTCTGTATATATTAGAGTTGAAAAATTTGAAACAGGAAAATCCTAGTAGATCATTTTAATAATTGTTGTCAATTATTAATTTAATTAATTAGTGAAACCAAATCTCTTGCCTAGAGATAGTAAATGTGAATTCCAAGGGAAAAAAATGTGAATTTCACATTCACTTACAAATTGATTTGTTTTATGAAAGTATTTTTTAAATGAGTGCACAAGTGCCTCTTGTTCCAAACTTGTCTGTCAACAAGCCATTGTAAAATAAATGTGTCTTGCCCATAAGACCTGAAATGGGACATCCTTTTTAAAATGTTTTTTTATCATAATCACTCAAAGTCCATAGTTTACATTAGGATTTACATGCTTGGTGCCACACATTCTATGCATTTGGACGAATCTATAACGGCACACATATCCATCATTATGGTGCCATTCTGAAGAGTTTCACTGGCCTAAACACCTGTTGTGCTCTGCCTATTTATCTGTCCTTCCACCCCAGCCCCTGTCAACCACTGACCTTCTTGCTATCTCAGTAGTTCGCCTTTTCCAGATTGTCACATGGTTGAATCTTATATGTACATGTTTAAATGGGCTTCTGTCACTTAGTAAGAGGCATTTATGTTTTCTCCATGTCTTCATGACTCAATAGCTTGTTTTTTAGCCCTGAATAATATTCCACTATCTGGATGTATCACAGTGTATATATCCATTCAGCTATTGAAGGACATCTTGGTTGCTTTCAGATTTGGATGACAATGAAAAAAACTGCTGTAAACATCCATGTGCAGGTTTTTTTTGTGGACAGTTTTCAACTTCTTTGGGGAAATACCAAGGAACGTGACTGCTGGGTCTTAAGGTAAGACTATGTTTAGTTTTATAAGGAACTGCCAAACTGTCTTCCAAACTGGCTGTTACCATTTTTCATTCCCACTAGCAGTGAATGAGAGTTTCTGTTGCTCCACACTCTCACAGCATTTGGCATGGCCATTCCAACCGGAGTGTAGTAATATCTTGTTGTGTTAATTTGCATTTTCCTGATGACATATGTGGTGGAACATTTTTTCATATGCTTTATTGCCATCAGTATATCTTCTTTGTTGAAGTGCCTGTTAAGGTCTTTGAGCCATTTTTTATTCAGATTTTTAAAAACCATTTAATTTTAATAGTCCTTTCTGTATTTTGGTTAACAATCTTTATCAGCTGTGTTAGGGACATCCTTTTTTAAATCTTATGACATTCTGGAAATTATTATTTGAATTGACCAGATCCAATCTACCAGTTACCAACTACCTAGCAACTCAACAGATTATCTTCCCTTATCTTTATCTCTGAAAGACATCAAGATTAGTCAGTACATTCACAGGGGGAGGCTGACATAGACTATGGATCAGACTTAGCAGGATGGCCTGCGCAAGTCATACTCAAGGCCAGGTTATATAGCGTGCAAAAATCTTAACTAAGCTGAAAATGATAGTTTTCCAAGAGAGAAATTTAGTAAATTTGGATGGAGAAGCTACCATAGGAAACTCAGAAGTAAAGAAATACAGAAAGAGTAGCTACTTCAGAAACAGGCACCTTTCTGTTTCCTTATTTTAGATTCTGGAGACCTAGCTGTGCCTTATTTCTTTTCATGATTTTTGCAAGCTTTATATGCGCTAGTGTAGGAGTTGTGTTTCTTATGGCCAGAAGAAATTTGACTATAAAATTTAAATGATGGGTTCTGATTACAAATACATGGTCCATATGTTCATGTGATACAAAAGCACTAGGCTTTGGAGCACAAGCTTCAAAAAAAACCCAAATATATATATATATATATATATATATATATATATATATATATATATATATATATATCTCCAGGCAAAGAAATTACCTGTGTCTACAATTTTGCTTTAGTTTTCTGGTCCAAACAGAAGCCATTTTATCTAGTCGGCCTTTTTCCTATTGTAGTTTTGGACTTGAGATTTTTTTTCCCCAAGAGCTGGGTTTTTTTCATTGTTTGGTTAGAAAAAAATAAATAAATAAATACTAAAAGTATATTCATTGGAAAGTGCTATGGTATCTTTGGGATTTCAAAGTCTGAGATGCATGTCAATAACAGAGAGAAACAAGCAGAGCACTGACTGGGGAAATCCAGGAAGTTGCTCTCGCTCTAGCTCCCCCTGCCTCCCTCCCTTCCTCTCTCTATTTTTCAGTTTACCCTCTTCCAGTCCCCCTGCCTCTTGCATTCACCTCCTTTTACTCTCCTCTGTATGTCTGCTTTATTTTTTTGTCTAGTTGCCAATCCCTTTTTGTTGTTTATTAGTCTGCATGGCAAACTATGGCCAAGAACAGCCTTTGGATTTACTTATACTCTGGTTCAGCTATCTGAATAAAGGAGGACATCTCTCTACTTGTTCCCAGGAGGAGACCAACTCAAATAAATAAACCCATGTCTTTGCACCACTTTCTGAGTTTTTTTATACCAAAAGCCTGTCATTGCAAATATTCCTGTTTTGTGGTTTATTTGTGAAAATACCTGATATGATACTTGCTCTAGTCTAAATGCATTACAAACTCAACCTCATCATATAAGTTTTTGCATATTTCAGAGTTGTTTCTGAAGGTAGATATTCTGCTTTATTAATCTTGTTATTTGTTCAACCTAAAGTGATATTATAAAAAAATGGAAATCACCCAATGTATTCTTTGAAAACAATGAATAATATAATGAAAAAAGAATAATAGCTAATTATCTGGTTCACATCGCTAATCTTGCTTTCTATCTTGCTGTTGCAAATGATTTCCTCCTGTCAAAGCCGGGGCTGCCGTGGGAAACCAGCTTCATCCCCGGGGCCATGTTAGCTTTGGAAAGATTTCTTTGCTTACATAGATTTCATATATTGGGGGCTAGATCTGCTTGCCCTTGCTGTGCAATATCTGTTAAAACACCATAACTTCCCCATTTTGCTCCTTACCAGGACCCTGATTTTATCCTCAGTGTATTATACGTTGTCCTTTCCAATTCTATGTATATAGTTAAGATAAATAACTTGTAGTGAATAAAATAATAAATCAGTAAATGAATGGGAGAGTGTAGATGAGTTGTGACTGTGAAAGCAAACTGTTATATTCCTAAATAGGGCTTTGTGGAGTTAAATTGACTTTTTTGACTTAAATATTTTGGATTCTGAAGTGTTGGTTCAGTGTTCTTCCCTGTGCTTTTCACCCCATGATACTTTTAATTATTTTGCAGATACATGTATAAACATGTATATATGCATATATAATATAGACATACACATAATTTATTTTTTTTTCTATAGGGCTTGATATTGTGCTTGGGGTTTAACAGACTCTGAATTTTTCTTGTGGAAAAAATGTGGATATTTTTTTTTTTGCCAACAGATCTCTCCTTTTCCTCTAGGTGACCAATCCCTCTCTTTACTTGCCATTAGTTCACATAAAGCTGTCTGTCCAGGCATATTTGTTTTAATCCATAAGTGCTATTAGTGTTATCGTCATATGTTATCAAATAACTGGGTTTATTAAAAGTATAAAAATGTGATAAACTGGAAATACCATTGGCTTCTTTTTATTGTTTCTTTAAACAGGGCTTAGTCCGGCCGAGTGGCGCGGCAGTTAAGCGCTGGCCTGGGAAGCCAGCTGCCCCGGTTCAGTCCCACATATGAGGGCCAGTGACACTGCCCTCAAAAAAACAAAACAAAAACTAAACAGGGCTTAGCAAATATGGCTAGCATAGTCTTTCTAGTTTAAACTTAGTTTATTAAGTCAAATGGATTCAGTTGCACCCAAGACCTTTACAATCAGTGTTCCAAATCATCATTTAGTTTTTAATTCTGAAGAGTCACAGAAGTCCCCAAGGGAATGCTGAACTCAGGGAAAAGATAAAAGTTAAGATCAACAACTATGTGAAATATCTTTTGTTCTAACAATGCCCAGGGCAACTGGTTATCAAATTTGGACTGTGTGTTGTGGCAGAGAAAGAGAAGCAAAAATTTTCTCTTGTGAATATGTTTGCAGCTTGCTGAGCTGAGCCAAGCTCTGTCTGCTGTCTTTTGTGCTAAGATCCTTGTAAATCTTACAACTGTTTTACTGCCTAGCTGAGCCATGACAGAAGAGTGCATGGACTCTCTTCCTTCAAATCCCTGTGAATTCCTAGCTACCCACAGCCAGTTAAGACTTTTCTAACCTTCCTTTGAAATGAAAAATAGTTGGGATGTTCTCCTAGACAAAACAATAAAAAAGAAAAGAAGTTGCAGTAATCAAAATTGTTTTGACAAAAAGAAAGGGTACAAGGATGTATCAGCCATTTATGAACTAAATCTGCAGACCTTTGATTTTATTACCTCTAGGTACGTTATAGCGGAGGGTGAGGGGCAATACAGGATGCTTCAAATCAGGGGTGCAAATTTGGAAGGAGTCCAAAATGTCCCTCCAAATCACTGGTGAGATAACAGAAATATTTTTGCTGATTTTTTTCCTCCCACAATGGACTTCAATAGTGCTAGGCTTTCCATCTCTAAGAAAGTTAAGATAATTATTAATCTGTGTTAATTTATTATTATTTCACATCATTTGTAGTTCCAATAAGTTACAAATGCCTAATATTTTATCATAATGTGTTGTTTACTCTTAACTTATTTTGAGAAGGAAGAAAAATTTTTCCTCTACCCTTCTAGAGTCTTAGCTGAGATCTTGTGTAGTAAAAGACAGATTAACTGGAGAAAAACAAACACAAGTTTAATAACATGTATAGCTCCTGAATACATGGGAGATGCCAAGGAAAACTGAGTACCTCCCCAGTAATGGTTCAAGCCATCACCTTAAATACCATCTCCAGCTAAAGACAAAAGATGTTGGGGGTGGGGCGAAGCCAATAATGGGAGGTTACCAGGAAAAGCACAGTAAACAATGGTATGGTTGTTATGCATATTACTTGCCATGCATTCTCCATTGATAAATTTCTAGGAATTTAGCCATCAGTCTCTTCCTGGTACAGAGAGGGAGACATCCTTATAAATGGAGATTTCCTGTATAAATATAAATGTCTCTTACAAAAGAGTAACTTCTACTGTCCTTAGGAGCTTCTCCAGTATTTGGCCTATTCTTTCTTAAAATAATTCAGCACAAGATAATCCTATGCCAAAGAGGTATATTTTGGGGTGTCATATTCTGCTTCCCTTCACTTACTAAACATAACAATTAAATAGTTTTCAGATAGTGTTTTAGTAATTGACCAAAATGAATTGAAATAGTTAAAAAAAACATAGGGGTCTTCTTAGTTAATCCTCGTTCTCTGTTCATTGGCAGAAAAATCTTAGAAGTAACAAATAAAGATATAAAGTTAATACATGAAAGACATAGGAGGTCATTCAAAAGAAATTCAAATTGTTTACCAATTTTATAGAGAGACACTGTAGAAGATGGCATCAACTGTGAAAAGAATAACTCATTAGAACATGTAGCCTAAAGTAAGGAAAGTTAGTATAATTGGTGGTAAATATTCTTGTGTTTAAGTATAATTCAAAGAAAAGCCCCTCACAAAATTATATAAGACACAAAGATTCCAAAGCAATAGAATGAAGAAAAATACCGTAATTTTGTTATATTAAAAAGTCCTCCTATTGAGTTAAAATGTTAGCTACTATTTATTTAGAATCTACCACATGTTAGCCATTGTTATAAATGTGAAAAATTTTATATGCATTTTGTTGTTAGTAGTAAACTATACTGTGAGCTGAGGGGAAATCTAGGAGTTTTGGAAGATGATGGAGTATGGCACCATTTGTAGTATTGATGAAAGAACATCCAGTTTATACAAGTTGGGTTTTTTTAGAGGGCAATGTCACTGGCCCTCATATGTGGGATCCGAATGTGGGCCGCTGGCATCCCAAGCCAGCTCTTACCACCGCTCCACTCTGCCGGCCCTATACAAGTTTTATAAGAATTTACTTGAGCCAAATTTTGAAGACATCTGGAAACAAAATATCAATTAATTGAGGAACTGCTTTGGAAAATGGTAGTTTTGAAGCTTATTTTATACATTAGACTCCAAGAAGAAGACATAAGGAGGGTTATATGAAATCCATTGGTGGTAGGGCTGGCCGAGTGGCTCAATTGGTTAAGAGCTCGCTCAAGAGTGCGAGCTGAGCTCTGAGCAACAGCTGTTCGAGGCCAGCCCGAGCTGAGTTGCCGTTGAGCTGCCAACAGGTGGCAGGATGGCTCAGCTAAAAAAAAAAAAAAAAAAAGAAATCCATTGGTGGTAGATTAAAGGGGTGGGAGAAAACAAAGTGGGAAAACCTCTAGGACTAGAAAAAAACAAAATGGAGACACATGCTTCTGTTACATTGGTGAGTACAGGATAGTTATAATACATTTACAGTGCATAGCAATGGTATGTGGGCAACAAGATAAAAGTGAGGGGTTCCCTGTGGTCTTGTGCTCTGGGGCTGGTAGTTGTGTCTTTGAGTAGTAGGAAAAGAAAATTACTCTGTCGTTTCAAAGGTATGTTATCCTAGATACACAGACAATAGACAGGTTCACTTAAGATAAAGATTGACCTTTGTCAAGGAAGCTATAGGTCTAGTAATATGACTTCCCACCATGACCCAGTTTAGTTAGGAATCTTTATGTTCAGATGGTCTTGTGAAGTTGCTTTTGGTCACCGAGTTTATGAGGACTGCCATTTGGGCACCTTCCCCCAACCCCCAACACACTGCCACCCCAAGAGCTTGTCAAGTTTAATAGGTGTCCTCTTTTTCATTAACAGTAATTAAATTTAATAGCAAGGGGGTTTTAAAATATAACTTTAGTTTGTAATTCTGTGCAAATTTTGTGACAGATAATGGTTTTACATAATTATTAGAGTTCAACCTCTAGAGATTTCTGTTAACCTTGTCTTTTTGGCAACAATTAGGCTTCTGTGAGACGTTACCATTTGCCCTGGGATAGGGAAATATATCCAAGAACAGACATTATTGTTCAGCTTTGTATTTCAAAATTACACTTCTCCTAAAATCCTTAGAATAGGCAATAATCCTGAATGCCAGAATTGTAATTGTAGAATTGGACTTTTTGAAAGAGAAATGTGTGTTGATCTTCAAGAGAACCTTTGAGAACTCAGAGTAAGAACCTTGGAGAACTCAAAGTATAGAATTGAATTAATACCACAAATCAGATCAGGGAAAAGCAATAAGGTACCTTGACTAGAGAAAAATGTGATAATTTTCCCACCCACCCACCCCGCACTTTATGGTTTGAATTTTTAACCAGAGCCTTAAGAACTCTTAAACACTCCTGAGGATTTGAATGTGGATTATTTTTTAGTCAAGTTACTCATGAAAGATACCTGGATTAAGACAGAAAGAATCAGATTATAAGGGGTCATTGCCAAGCATCATGGACACTGTTTGTGGGGACTATGAGATAGGCTGTCAGAGCACCTGGAAAAATGTTAGCTTTTGTGTTACAGACTTCTAGCCATTTCAGAAGAAAGCCTATAGAGCTATTTTTGATAAAGTAAAAACAGACTTTCACAGATTTTCACGCTAAACCCTTATAAGTCCTGTGAATATAGATACTATTATCTGCATCTGTAATTGAAGGAATTGATATTTAAAGTGCATAAGTAAATTCCCAAGGGTTCTATACAGTCTGTGACAGAACCAGGGGTGAAAAATGAATAAGAGGAGTCATTTTCAAATCAAACCAGAGTAGCCATTCTAGAGAAACTGCTTAGCATGTCTTACTCCTTTAACCTTGGAATTTTGAACTGAGCAAAATAACCTTTGGACTGGGTGCAGCCAACATTGTCTTACAAACAACTGTTTGCAAAGCTAGCAGGAGAGCAGACATCCTGACCAGGAGGGCTGACATCTATGGAGTCTCTCTCTGAAGATAGGATCAGAAACCAGACATGTATAGCTAAAGAGTAACTTAGCTGTTATCACCAATAAATTTTTTTTCTTTTATTCATTCAATTATTTCCCTTCCTTTTCTCTTAAAAACCGCTTGCTATCACCATCAACTCAAATCAGGACATTATTTGAGTTTCTGCCTGAATTCCTGCTTCTCCAATTGTAATTCTTTTTGATCCCAAATAAACTTTTGTTGCCTCTATTTTTTTTATTTTTTTTTTATTTTTGGCAAAAACCACTTTGCCTATTAGAAGGGAAAAGGAAGGATGCAGGTTATACCTAGGGTGATAAACAGAAAGGAGGTCTCACACTATCATATGAACACAGGGCTTACTGTAAGTAAAATTTTAAAAATTAAAAAAAAGAGAACTCTGTTAAGTAACAGACAGCTCTTCCCAATCAGGAATTAATGCTCTCTTTTACTGACATAGGGAAGGATTTCTTGTTTAGGGAAAATAAGTTTTGGGGATTGTAAATGTGAGAATTACCTGTTCATTCAGTTGTGTCTCTCCAAAATCTTTTTGGACATGTATTTATTTAATATCATATTTTAGCGACTATGCATAGGGTGCCAAAAATGTATATACATTTTAAGAAAGGAAAAAATTGTATTAAAATTATAATAATATATACCCATAGCAAAAGATGAAAAGAAGTCATGTTTGACTTCTGCAATTACAAGAAGTGCTCAAAGTGGTTACCATCAGCGTAATTTTAATATAGTTTTTTTCCTTTCTTAAAATGTGTATACTTTTTTTTTGGTACCCTCTGTATATATTATATTCTTGGCTTTGTAAGAGACATTATAAATAAGAAAGTTTAATAAGACTATTCTTGTCCATAAAGAGATAATAATTGCATGTGGAGACAGATAAGCTCATATTCTATGTCTAAGGATATACTATTTAAATAATTTGTTTCATACAATCACTATTTATTGCTGACATACTTGATATCAGGCATAGTATTAGTATATGTGGTTCATGTCCCCATGGACATTTGGTTTAGAATACAGACAAGTAAATGGGCAAATATGGTGTGTATAATAAGACCTTAGAAAAAATGAAGGGTCTGTTGAAATTTGAAGGGTGACACTAACTCATATCTGATCTCTTCCTGGGGAAGTCACATCCAAGCTGAGAGCCAAAGTGGAGGTAGAAATTTTGGTAGAAATACTTGCAGAGTTTCAGGCATCAGAAGATAAATGACACCTGAGAGAGCATAGTCTATCTGAGGACTGAAAAAAAAAGGTTAGCTAGACTAAAAAATAGGCACTTCATCTTCAATTTTGAAACCTTGACTAACAAAAAACTATAGAAACACATTCGGTCATTAGTTTATATTGATCATTTTTGTAATGTAAATCAAAGCTATATTGACTGCTTTTAAATATAAATCCAAACTTCAATTCCTTTCTCTTCTGAAATTTCTCTGGCAATATCAGCTTCAGCAATGATGACATATTCTCAGTAATTTTCATTGTTTTATATCAACATTTTGCATCCTAATATCATATCAAATAAAGATTGAAATGTATTTATTTCAAGAAGTTCCAACAGAATTATATTTAATTTTGTATTATATAATTGGATATCTTTTTATGAATGCAAATTAATAAAACTTATAATACTTATCTTATAAAACAGAATAATGCTCATATTTACAATTCAGAAAATGAAAAGTGGTTGAAAAGGTTCTATAATTTCCTGACATTATGATTGGCTCACTTTCAAATTCCTTTCCTTCTGTTATAGTCTTGATATTTTCAAAATTAATTCGTGTCACAATTTGCATAAGCCAACAATCTGCTAAAGTTTTCTCTGTCTGAAGTTCAAAGAGTTCGAGTGTCAATTTTCATTCCCACTGTCATCATGGAAACAATATTATACATCAGTGAATATGCTTTGCTAAACTTCTATTAATCTTAAAATGCAGGAAATAAGTCTAGTCCCTCTTAAACTTATGTTGTCACTCAGAAAACCAGAAAACAGGATACTGATTACCTATGCTTGTTGCATTGTGGAGTCCACACGTGGTTGAAATGCTAAATGATTCATAAATACATATTTTACCCTCAGAAAAGCAGAATTTGAATGAATGATAGGACAGGTAACATTCAAGTTATTTCCAGAAATCAGAAAAGGGAAAATGCATTTTTTATTATGGGATACATAGTGAATAAAGTGTAGGCAATTGTTATAAATGTCTATAGGATAAAGTAGATACATTTTACATTAAACATAAAATCTAAATACTAGTTTCATATTTATGTATATGTATATATATGTTTCATTTCTAAAGGGAAAAATAGATACAATATATGAATCAAGATTGTATTTACAAAAGATTATTTTAAGAATTTGTTGCCAGTTGGAAGTAAACCTATTTTAAGGTTAAGATAAATTGTCTATATGCTAGTATGCTATATCTATTCTTGTTTCCAAATAAATTATTATTATTAGTTTTTTTTTTGAGGGCAATGTCACTGGCCCTCATATTTGGGACCCGAACTGGGGCCGCTGGCTTCCCAACCCAGCGCCCAACCACCGCGCCACTCGGCCAGCCCCAATTATTATGTGTTTTAATTATTTACTTTGGTTGATTTTGATTTGGGTATTCACTAGTTCACATGACTAAGTACATTACCTTAAGGAAAAAGTTCTTTTTTTGGTTTTTCTTTTAGATAATATGTTTTCTGTGAATTCTGAAAGGATGCTCTGTTAACGAGATAAACATCCTGTAGGAAAATTCATGATTTTTGGAGGGCAAACAAACTACAGCATTTGTGTGTAAATGTAGACACAGTATATCAAAATGGCTGGGAGGGAAGGCTGTGAAGTCAGCTTTTTTTGTTCAAATCTTGGCCCTACCTGGCTCAAAAGGCATACTTAATAAGTATTATTTATTCATATTATTGAATGCAATAATACATTTATCTTGTGGGAAGCCAAGCATAACCAGAAATCATTGTTAAATGGACCAAAAAAAAAAAATCCCAAAAGTAAATGAATATGAAGAACTTTTCCACTGGTCAAACTCACAGAAAAATCAAATTTATTTAATTAATTTATTTTTTGAATGGACTCAGAATAAGGAGAATTATAGGACTCAAAGATTCTGAAAGTTTTAGCATAGCTTCAGGAAATGTATTTGAAATGCTATGTACACCTGTGTGTAAAAAGGTGTGGTCTGTTACTGGGAGACAAAATATCTGAAATTATTAACAATATTCCCTGATCTAAATTTCTATGTTTCACATAAATTATCATGCAGATCAGAAATACTTAAAGTCTAATGATTAATACTTTCTTCAAAGCAATGTCGACAGTCAATCTTTCAATCTTTTCAATCTTTTCAGGTTAACTATATGCAATGCTCAGTGATAAGCATATGGCTCTCAAAAAAATACAGCAAGTAAAGAAATAAAGTGAAGAAATTGGTCTTATGTATAGCCTTTTGAGCTACCAAATAAGGATGTTACCTTTCCATTTATCAATAAATAACACCTGAACCTTTTAGAAAATTTAAAATTAAAAATCAATTTTTTTCCTTATTTCTGATAAAGAAAAATTTCAACTTTTCTTAAACATGTCTTTGTGAGTTTATATATTGTATGTTGAATCCACTTTATTAGAATAAGTTGTAGAAATGACTTTAACATGGTAACTCAGATCACCAAAACATCACAAGTCTAGATCATTTAAAGATTATAAATATTTACGAATCTTGATTTTATCATTTCATTATCATATATCTTCCTTTTTTTTTTTTTTCCAAAATTACCTTGTTCAACTCTAATGTATACCTTATGCTCTGTCAATCACAACTGTTTTGGACTTTCTGTAATTGGTGAAGCAATTGCCCTTCATGCTTTTAAAGTACATGTGCATTTTGTAGCACTAATCAATTTCCTGCTGTGCCCTGAGTTAAATTAAATTATAATACTAATACCAGATGGGTCCCCAATAGCTCTTTCTCCCCACTTTAATAAAGCAATCATCAATGTAGAAGCAGAGTTTTATTTTTCATGTATAGAATATAGAGAACTGTTTTTCTGGAGTTCAGAGAAGACATTTATTATTCTTTAATGTTTGCTGTCCTGCAATAGCAAAGCTGTAGACTATTATAAACAGTTGATGTGGTACAATTGTTTAGTGGCTCCAAACAGTAGTTTTGCCTTCTGATTTTAGCAGCTGCCTGCTCCTTGCTCTCGCTTTCAATACAAATGAATGTAGAGTGTATGTGAATACATTTCTGCTTTCTTCTCACTTTCATGGATACATTGCTCTAGTCAAGTAGTTAATTTAAACCAATACATTCAGGACTTCAAGGTTATAGGGAAGTGGATTTCATGCCTCAAGTAGTTCCAATTGGAGATATAGCCAAAGTTTCAACCAAAAGAGTTTCATGATAACTGTATAGATATATCCTGGTATATCTTGTAGAGAAAGATCATTATTCAGGAATCCAATGCATGTAGTTCAAAGTTAGTGGGCAACTATTTAAGCTGTTAACTCATCAGACCGTTACATTAATAATGTTACGATTTAAAAGTTAAAACATGTTGATGTTTAACATGAAACATAAGTTGTAAAACATAAGCAAGAATGAATTAAAATACCTAAAAATGAAAAATGCTTGTCACCTTTTATTATTAGAAAGACTATCATTACAACTGGTCCATGGTTTTTGCAATTAAATAGAATTTTATCTTCCATTTTGTTTAAAAATGGACTCTTGCAGTAGAATCTTAAAATATAATGTATATGATTTGATTGCCTAAAATGTGGCAGGTAAGGTATAATAGGAAACTATATTCTTTTACAAGAATTAAAATGTACTTTAATGTTGAGGTTTTTTGAATGTTCTCTGCTAAATGCATTCTTCTAGAGGTATAAAACTAGAATTATTATGTGAGTTGTTGCAATTTTATGTGTTATTGAGCTATTAAGAGACATTTTTAAGATGTTTATAGTCATTGCACCGTAAAGCAAAAGTTATATTAGAATAGGGAATATGAACTGAATGAAAAAAAATAAAACAAATTGGGAAATCAATGTAGACGCAGAAGCTATAAGTGCCAGTGTTTGAAATATCAAATGAAATGGTACAATTAAAGATGCTAAGAAAAACTTGTAATGAATTAAGGAAATACATTCTCCCCTACAATTTTTTTTGCCCTAGCAGACATGATATATTTTTAAAATAAATTTTAAATAATGAAGATTTTTCCTCTCATACCAGTTATACATAGTATCATATCATTTTTCCTTTTTAAAGAATATTCTGTCATTTTGCACCATAACAATTGAAACAAAAATATGTGAAAGTAGGATTGCAATGCTTCCAACCTCACTGAAGTACAATTTTTTGTGTTCATAAACTGTTGCTAGGGGAGGAGAGAGGGCTGTTAAGCTTGAAGACAGATATCATACAGGCATGTCAATCACATTTAATAGGCAGTGGTGGAAGGTAATCTCCTTCTCCCCATCAGTCTCTAGCAGACTCCTAGACAGAACTCATTACTGTGCAAATGAACCTGCCAGATGCTTCAGCCATTTGCCTCAGTAGAGGTCACAAAGGGTTGACAACAGTTAAAGCTAGTTAAATGTGGCCAGGGGAGGAACAAGGAGATAGAGCAGCTCTGTAGGTCAGGGGAAAAAAAGCAAAAGCAAGACCGGTATCATACAGACAATAACCTTAAAGGAGTTAAAAAAAAAAATGTCCATTTGGAATTCTGAGGGTGGGGGGCAGAGAAGAAAGGTTTGCATGAAAGTGATTCAAGGGTTTAAAATTAGTTCCTCCATCATTTCATTTCTGGGGGTGCCAAAAATGTATACAAGTGGACACTTTGGTCATTGTTACTCAAGCAGTAGTTTGCTGTAATCAGAAGTGTCTGGGCACTGATGGTAATGACTTTGAGCACCTCTTGTAATTGCAGAGGTCACACATGATGTGTATTCATCTTTTGTTATTGGTATATATTGAGTATTACAATTTTAATATAGTTTTCCTTTTGGAAAAAGTTTATACATTTCTTGGAACTCTCTGTATAAAAAATGTGCATATAAATTTTTCCAGTATGCTGGTAACAAAATGTCATCTCAGCATCCTTTGCTTATAAAGCTCTATAGATTTTCTAAAAGATTCACCTCACTTTCAACAGTCTACAGTTTCTTACTGAGTCAATCTTTTCACTTAAAACTATTCAAAAATCACCATTTGATTAATAATGATGGTATAATTATTGTTAGCCCCATTGATGGATGATAAATTACTCTTTGGAGAGCTCTGTTAAACATCTTTTTTAATTTTCAAAACTGCTCAATAAGTTAGGCCTCATTATGTTTATTTTCTAGTGAGGAAACTGGACCCATAAGGAGTTGGAATTTGCCTAAAGACATCAGCTTAAAAGCAGAAAAGTTCTTATCAGGTGCATCTGACTCCAAAGCCTAATCTACTAGAGTCTCCTTGTGATTGTTTCCCTGTGATTTCTCAGTTTGTTCTATTGATCTCCAATAATATGTATATGTAGGTATAATGGGAATGTATTTATTTAAATATTGTGTTCTATAATGCTCTCCTTAGAAAGCCAATTATAATTTATAAATTTAACTTTAGGTTATTGCTGACTACGAGGTCTGACAATTAAGTTCACAAACTTGTCCCTGTGAGCTTACATTGGCAGCACTGTACAAACAGTTCGGTAAGGTTTTATAACCTTGGTATATCAGTATCTCACATTTGTGTTCATGTTGATGTGTGGCAGTGTCTTACTGAGTGGTATTCATTATTGTTGCGTGTTTTGGTGGGCTGTTGTGAGAATGTCTGAGCTTGAATTAGAGCAATGAACAAACATTAAATTTCTTGTTAAAATTTGGCAAGAGGGGAAGTGAAATCAGGGACATGTTAGTCCCAGTTTATGGGGATACTGCCATGAAAAAAATAGCAGTGTACAAATATATTAAAAGTTTTTCTGAGGGAAAGAACGCTTCACAGATGTAGAGAGGTCAGGGAGGCCAATAACAAGCAGAACTGATGAAAACAGTATAAAAATTCATCAAATTGTGTGTCAAAACCATCGGCTGACTATGAAAAGCATAGCAGACCAAGTAAACATCAGTAGAGAAACAGTTAGGAAAATCTTAACTGAAAATCTTGGCATGAGAAAAGTATGAGCAAAAATGGTCCCAAAGGTGCTCACTGATGAACAAAAGCAAAGGAGAGTCAAAGTTTGCTAAGACCTTTTGAAAAGGCAAGATGATGTTTTGGGCCGTGTTATAACTGGTAATGAAACAGGAGTGTATGAATACAACCCTGAAACAAAGCATCAAAGTGCACAATCAAAGTCAACCAATTCTCTCTCCACCAACAAAATAGTTCTGTCAGTCCAAATCAAGAGTCAAAATAATGTTGCTAACCTTTTTTGACATCAGAGGGATTATTCATTATGAATTTATACCAACTGGACAAACAGTTAACCAAGTTTACTGTTTGGAAATGCTGAAAAGTCTGCATGAAAAAGTTAGATGAAAACAACCTGAACTTTTCACTAATAATTCATGGCTCTTGCATCACAACAATGCACCAGCTCACACAACACTGTCTGTGAGGGAGTTTTTAGCCAGTAAACAAATCACTGTTGTGGAACACCCTCCCTATCACTTGATCTGGCCCCCAAATGACTTCTTTCTTTACCCAAAGATAAAGAAAATATTGAAAAGAAGACATTTTGATGACATTCAGGACATCAAGGATAATACGATGACAGTTCTAATGGCCATCCAGAAAAATGGTTCCAAAATTGCTTTGAAGTGTGGACTAGACATTGGCATTAGTGCAAAGCTACCCAAGGGAAGTACTTCAAAGGTAACCATAGTGATATTCAGCAATGAAGTATGTAGCACTTTTTCTAGGGTGAGTTCATGAATGTAATTAACTGTCAGATATTGTAAATACCTGAGAGATCAATAATTTCAAGGTAATAGCTTAATATTCAATTTAAGGAAAGAATAATAATTTTAATATATTCAATAATGGTTAATATTTATTGAATACTTTTTTTAGGCACTCTCTACAGTAATTTTCTATTAGGTTGTTGGAAAACTCATGACGCCTGTTTGCAACAGATGGCACTAGTTAATTTTTGGAAGTACTAGAATCATTTGCATCTATGTTACTGCTCTGTCGTTTTTTTTTTAGCTTCAGTCTAAAAAAAAATTGAGCAATTTGGTTGAGTTTGGGAGATTTTACAACAAGTTGAAGATGGAAGACCAAATGCATTTTTGCCATATTTTGTTGTTTTACTTCCATAAACAAAGAACGTGCATCCAGCTTGTGAAGAGTGGCATAAAGTTTACAGTGACAATGCTCTACAAGAACCTCAGTGCCAATGATGGTTCATGAAATTCCGTGCTGGCCATTTTGATCTCAACAATGCTTCTCAGTCACGGAGGCCTACCAAGGTTGATGATGACAAAATAAAGGCATTATCAAGTCAAACCCACATTATACAACACGAGAGATTGCAGAAACATTGAACATCCATCATTCAAGCATTCACAACCACCTGAAGAAGCTGGGATACATAAGCAAGCTCGATATTTGGGTTCCACATGAACTCAAAGAAGTTCATTTGACAACACATATAAACATCTGCGATATGCTCATTAAACGTGAGGAAAACGATTCTTTTTTGAAGCGATTGATAACTGGTGATGAGAAGTGAATTGTTTACAACAATGTGGTGTGCAAACGGGTCTTGGTCTCAACGTGATGATTTGCCTCAAACGACATCCAAAGCAGACATTCATCAGAGGAAGGTTATGCTCTCAGAGTGGTGGGATTTTAAAGGTGTGTGTTTTTTGAGCTCCTCCCAAGGAACCAAAGAATCAATTCGAATGAGTACTGTCAGCAGTTAGACAGTTTGAATGAATCCATCATCCAGAAATGTCCAGAGCTTATTAATTGTAAATGAGTTGTGTTCCATCATGACAACGTGAGACCACACATGAGTTTGATCACTCGTCAAAAATTACTACAGCTTGGATGGATGTGTTGCGACACCCACACCTGATTTTGTGCTGTCAGACTTCTGCTTGTTTCGCTCTTAAAAATTTTTTGCATGGTATAATGTTCAATTCAGATGAGGCTGTAAATCAGCACCTTGTTCAGTTTTTTTGCAAATAAAGACAGGTCCTTCTATGAACGAGGAATTATGAAGCTCATTGAAAGATGGCAAAAAGTTATCCAACAAAATGGGCAATATATCACTGATTAATCTTTGTTCTTTATATAAACAAATGACCTTTGAAAAACAAACAAAATAGGTCATGACTTTTCCGACAACCCAATACTTACATTAGGGTCAATTCTTATAATCACTGTATAAGATAGATACTATTTTTTCCCATTACATTTATCAGAAAACTAAGTATTAGGAGTTAATTTATTTGCCTAAATATAGAATATGGGTAAGTGTTGGAGATCTGCCTAATTCTCTTTAATGCCTAATTCTTATTTCGTAAACTGAGCCACTCCTGTATCCAGCCTTTTAAATATGTTCTAGACATTGCACCTAAAAAACAAAGTCTTAAGCAAAAACAAGTCTTAAGATTCAAATTATCTAAATAAAAGCCTACATAATATTTTTCCATGTGTTATTATGCATTCTAAAATATCTCTAATAATAAATGGCATAGACTAGAACTTAGTCAATGAAATTTTGAGTATCACTATGTGATGAGACTAAAAGTATTAGGGAGAATAACCAGGAGTTGTTTTTTTTTAAATTAATATTTCTCTAATATTCTCTTGGATGGTTCTCAATTCAATCTAATACCCATAAAGACTTTTCTTCCAAATCTCAGACTCTCTGGTAAGATGGTAAATTAAATTCAGAGTATTTGAATTAACTTCACAGCTTTCTTCTTTATTTTTCTGGAATGACACCAATTCGTTGCTCTCATAGCATGTTATGGAAAAAATGTTTTCATTTTAGATAAAAGAATGTTTATATAAGAGAATTAGTCAGTTTAAAACTTCTTAATTATATTCATGACACCATCAAGTCAGTGATTATACCTAATAGTGAGAAATATTATTTGTTCAACACTGCCTTAATTGTAATCTATGCAAATATCTGAATGTTGGACTGATATTCATTTTTTTTTTAAAAAAAAGAAAAATCATAAAACTAACTTAAGATTTCTATCTATATATTTTCCTAGTGGACTTTCCAATGTTTCTCTAGTCATAACTCCAAAGTTAACCTTTCAAAGATGAAAGAGTTGAAAATAAACAAATCAATGTGAGAGGAAAACCAGAAAGATTTTAATCTTTGGAAGACAGAGGAAGAAAGAGAATGAGACAGAGACAGAGGGAAAGATCAGTGATACATTAATCATAACAAATATTCTAGCTCAGAAGGGAACACTGGAAATTAAGAAGTAGTGATGGGTAAGCTTTTCAAAGTTTAAACATGAGGTGCAGATAAGAAACTACATTCCTATGATTACGCTAACCTTTCTTATAGAGGTTGAAATCAGATTGAAAATATGAGAACGAGCTTTCTTATAAAAATTGCTCCTTCCAGAGTCAGTCCAGCTGGAAATGCATAGAAGCATGAAAATGAAAAAGAAAACAAATAGAAATAGCTAACCAAATTTTGAACCATAGGAAAGGTTCATTTGGGTTAGAGTAGGCATAGGTCACTTCTTTTTTCATTTGAACTGATTGTTCCCTTGTTTCTAATAAGAGTGCTTTGTTGTTTTTTGTAAATGAGCCTTCATGGAAATAGTTCATCATGTCTTCACAAAGACTGGGATTATTATTTTTTCCCTGAGAAAGAGTTTAAAACATCATGGTAAAAGTGTTGAAGTAAACGACATGGCTTTGGATTAGGGCATAATGGTTGAAATTGAAAGTAATTAATGAGAACATGCTTGCAAATGGTGCAGATAGAAAAGTGAATGAATTATGCTATACATTATAACAGACTCAGGGAACCTTTGAAGGTTAGAAGTCTGACAGAATGATATAAAGGGATCAATGTACAAATTGCAGTATTAGTGCTCTGATTCCATTTTTCTAAAGAGAAACATAATTACAGAGCCAATTATCTCAATCTTTAATAATGCATTGAATAAGTATCTATGTATTCATATCTATACTTATTTTATGGTTCAGGGAACAAAACCACAGGTTAGGGAAGCAAAACTGCTGAGTATTTTAATTTGATGTGAAGAACAAGAGTTTTAAGTTGTGCTAAAAAGGAGGAAGGACTTTATATATGGTAACCATCTCTCTCCATTGTAAAACACAAAACAAAAACAAACTTTTTTTATTCAAAGTCTAAATCTTACACAACAAATACACACATGTGTTCACACACATTTTGTCCTTATAAAGTACAAACCAACTCAGTCATAATTCAACAGTGAAAAAGATCAATTGATTTATATAACTGAAAAGGCCAGAGATAAGTCACATGGCCCAAGCATACAAAATATCTGAATACTGATTGAGGGAAACCCATGAAAGCATAAGTTCCCTGTAGCTGCCCTTGGTGGCTAAAAGGCTGCATTGTTCTTCCCACTCCCAGTCAGTGGTGATCAAAGTTGCAGTGTGGTATCAAAATAAAGCCAGTAGTAATGGTGGCAGTGTTCTCATGGGACTGTCATGTGCTCCCAACAGTGCTTTCTGCTGCCTGACCCAAACATTCTGTCAGTTTCCCAAGCCTTTTTTCCAAGGTTCCTATTGATTCTATCACATGTCCAAACTCTTTTAAATAAACTCTTTTTTTCTTAATTGAACCAGAATCAGTTTCTGTTACTTCCATGCAAGATCCCCATGTGACATAACTTTTTTATTGCTAGATTGTAGCAATGCTTTATAAAAATAATAAAAACAATTTACAAATAATTAAACATACATTACTGAATAAATTATACAGAAATAATAACAAAGCCAGGCATTGTAGTTTCTAACTGTACATATGTTTTTCACTTGGGTTCATCTTGAACCCTGAGCTCTTCTTTAATTGTGAATTAATCATTTTGAGACTACATTCAAATAATATTTCTAGGCTATGTGTCCACATTTGTATTTTGTATAATAGTCAAAAAGCAAAAAAATATTAATTTAGACTGTCAAATTAATTTACATTTAAAATCACAAGTCATTTTATAGTGTTATATTTCAAAATTAGAGCTTTATTACAAAATATATTACTTATAAAAAATAAAATGCAGTAAGTATAGATATTTGATACAATACATTAGAAAACTATTAAGAAAAATATTACAAACACCATTGATTGTTTTTTTTAACTTTTTTATTATTATTAGCTACAGATGTACAAAACAATGCAATAGTTATTTTTTTTCACCCCTTACAAAGTGACTCCCCCTCCCCCTCCCCTGCCTTCCCACCACCGATATCATACATATCTATTACAATTCCATTGACTTCATCCCCACACTATATTCCACATCCCATGACTATATATCTGTTAAATTATAGTCAACATCTAATAATATTCTGCGGCAGCTTCAGATGTACAGTGCAGTGGTCAGGCCACTTCACCATCCATGAAGTGGTCTCCCTGACAAGACATGAGTCCATCTGGTCCCCTAAAAAAATATTTACAACCTTATTGATTATATTCCCTAAACTGTCTCTTCTGTCTCTGTGGTAGTATTATAGTTATCAGTTTGTGTTGCCTCATCCCTTCCCCTTCTTCCTCATCCCTGTCCCATCTAGCCCTCATCAGTTTTTCCTTTGTGTCTCTAAGACTATTTCTGTTTATTTTGCTGATTGTTTCAGTTCTTTAGATTACACATATAAGTGAGAACATATGGTATTTGTCTTTCTCTGACTGACTTATTCCACTTAGCATAATGTTCTCTAGGTCCATCCATATCATTGCAAATGGTACGATTTCTTTCTTCTTTATAACTGCGTAATACTCCATTGTGTAAATGTACCACAGTTTCTTAACCCAGTCGTCTACCAATGGGCATTTTGATTGTTTCCGAGTCTTGGCTATTGTAAATAGTGCTGCAATGAACATAAGGGTGCATATATTTTTTCAAATTAGTGTCTTGGGTTTTTCAGGATAAATACCTAGGAGTGGAATTGCTGGGTCAAAAAGTAGTTCCATTTCCAGTTTTTTGAGATACCTCCATACTGACTTCCATAGTGGCTGCACCAATCTACAATCCCACCAACAGCAAACACCATTGATTGTTTAGAAAAATATAACCCTTGTAAATATGTTTCCGTATTTTCTTTCATTTTTCAATCACTTTATTCCTTCTTTTATTTTTATATACTTATGATTGTAGAAAATCTCATACTTAACTTTTCACACCTAGTAATTGTATAACAACAAGTTTTTACTTAACACTTATGGTGATAGTGATTATTTCCTATTGAAATCCCCCAATTTTTGCATAGTATATTGTAAATGGTAATGCAATTTTAGATTACTTTTCCAGTAGTGGAAATCATAAGCCAAAGCATACAACCTTTTTACATTTCTTAAAGACCCCCTAGAGATGGGTTTTAGTTGTGTTATGTTATATATATTTTGAGGTGTTAATGTGATAGAACTGTAAAATATGCCAGGGAGACAATAACTAAATATGTATACTTATATCTATCTGCTCTTAAAAGGTGGATTGAAGATTTTATTTTTGAAAGAAGCTCAAAGCCATTTTAATATGTACGTAGCTAACAATTTCCGATTGCCAAGGAGACTTAAATATAGAGTTTGAGTGTCACTTAAAACTGTCAATTAGTATATAATCAGCAAAATTTGGTCAGAAGACATTCTTCAAACAGATGGAGATAAAAGGGACTGAGAATTGATTTTTTAAATACATATTCCAATGAAAAGCCTTAATGTCAGTGTATCCAAGTAACTAGATCTACATTTGATAAAACAGTATATTTAAAAACAGAAGATTGTCACCATTCTTAACCCTATTACATTAATATAAATACTATATGCATAAATTAAGCACTTTCAAAAAACAAACTAAATTATTACACAAACTTTTTTTTTCATATTTGTGGTTAGATTAGGCAGTCTTGTGATACCTACAGTCTTGTAACTGAAAATTGCAAAGGAAATCTGAAAATGATTAAAGTATTGAGTAGTATTATTAAAAAATCTTTTAGTAATTGTTTTCATTAAGCCTACAGTAAAGAATACAGAAACACTTTAATAAAGTTCTTAAAACATGAAGTGATGCAGGACAGTGAGTCATCATTTTTCTCTAAGAAAAAAAAGGGTTTATGTTAGAACAGAGCTTAGTTTTCCTAGACAAAACACAAAACAAAACAAAAAAAAACCCAATTTGGGGATTTTTAAAGATTCCCACTGCACTTTACACTTATTCTACTGAGATATTTAAAAATGAATTTAAAGATGTGGTTGTCTGCAAGTTTGTTTGTAAGAGCTTACCTTTAGAACAGACTAGTCTTTTGTGAACATCCCATCAAGATAACTACCATCCTGAATGTGCCTGTCATCCCGAATCAGCAGAAACTCACTTGGAGCTGAAGAAGTTGGGCTTACTACTGGATGCAGCAAGGGAGAGAACCCTCACCGTGGGAACCATGGTACTTTTTGGTAATAGGGTGTTAGAAAGAACTTGTACACTTGGGGCGTTGGTTGAGTACTTTGGTAAGAGGCTAAAGGAGTGTGGGAGTTTTGCTCTCAGTTGGGTATTATCAAAAAGTGGGGACAATTTTGTGGTTGGGCATAGCAAACAATCTTATCTATAAGGAGAGCAGAGTAGAGTAAGGATGAAAATATAGTAGGTAAAGAAGTAGCAGTCACTTGTTTGATAAGGGAAATAGTCACTCATTTAATAAGGCAGATAGAGATGTTTGATACTTTGTAGGTTGTTCAGTGACTTTGTCTAAAGTGAATGTTTGTGAGATTATGTTCAATGGGAGCACAACAGTGCTTAATTTTATGTATCACATTTGTTGTCCAAGGTCCAATTCCAGGGCTGCTTTTTTCCACACTAAGCACTAAATAGTATTTTTTAAAGTTTTTTTTTTTTTTAGAAACAAAGTGTGACATTGGGGAAAATTTTATAATTGCTACATTTTTCATTAGTTAACATATTAAGCAATGTATTTTCTGAAGCCATTTAAAAGATTTGTCCATTTGAAATATATATATATATATATATATATATATATATATATATATATATATTCCTTTGTAGGAATTGAGTGGTTACATTAACATTGTTTTCCAAAAACTTTTAATATTGCATATCAGTTCATAAGGACCAATAGAGAATTTACCCTGAAGACTAATCAGGAATTTGGGCCAACTTCCTTAAACTGATTTGCTAGTGTATTACCCTGCATGAAGAGGGTTTATAGCTGGATTAAATAGACGATGAAAAAAGGTAAAGATTCATTGGAAGCAAATAAGAGAAAAAAAATCAGTAGTTGAGCACATTCCGTAAAGAAATTATTACTATCTCTGACCTTTGGGGAACCATTATGAAAACTATAAGGAATAGCCAATGGATGTGACTTTAAAACAATACTCAGTTTTGATTTCACAATATAGAGAATAGTTATGAAAGGTTTTCTTCTTCCAATCCATAGTAGGATAAGATAGGGTAAGAAATTTTGCTTTGTTAGCAAAAGTGAAGCCAAAGTAATTACATTTAATTACCTTGTGATATATTTTATGCATGGTTTCACTTAAGCAATGTTTCAGAAACCTTGATTCTGTGAGGCAAGTGATTCCAGCTATTTTCAATAGAGTGATCAGATTTTTAGTGCCTTTAAAAAAAATTTTAAGACTAGAGTTACAATCTTAATTTAAAATAAAGATTTATTATTGGAATTACTAAAATGCCACCTGAATCTGGGCTAAATTAGGTGGAGCTGCATACAAATCCCTCCACTTCTACCTTCCAGAGATAATATCTCTCTTCATGTGTATATATTTATATTAGAAAAAACAACCTGACACCTCAGATTACTTGCTGTCTGTAATTGACATCTCAACAATTACTCCTGTAATAAAAAATTTTGAACTTTTGAATCTAAGATAAATTTCATTTAGACAAACTTTTTATTCTCATGTTGTGTGGAATTAGTGCCACTTTCAATGACAGTTAGTTTGTAAGATTTTGGTAGTTTTTCTTCAAAATTAGAAATACAAAAAAAATTTCACTGAAATATTTAAACCAGAGAATTCATGTTATTAGGAAAGAATAATCTGATTACCATTTTAGCAAGTTCCAAACTTATCAAAAGTTATTTTCATTATTCAAACATCTAACATAAAAAAGAAATATCCCTATTTTAAAAACTGGCCAAGCCTTTTCCGGGACATAGGCCTTCAAAACTTTCCCGTTGTCATAGTCTGTTTCATCACAGCCAGTTCCTTCAGAGCAGGATTGAATAAGCCTCACTTTTTTTGAGGCTTATACTGCCAAACTTAGCTCCCAAGATGGCCACTTAATTTTGAAGTTTGTTATCAGTTCAACTGTTTCCTTCCAGTGGTTATTATAATCTGGCATGACTGTGAATACTTCTAGTGGTAGAGATATTCAAGTAGAACAAAAGGAAACAAAACAAATAATACTTTCTCAGGCTAGGTTTCACAGAAAATCAAATCTGAGGTGAAGATAAAAGTGCGTGTGGTTTACTACGGAGCTTTAAAGATCCTATTGAAGGGAAGAAATGAAACACAAGTGGACAGAAGGAGAAGGGAAATCTGACAAGGTCTCAGGAAGACTGAGGCTGAGGTACTCCTTTAAAACCTCCCCCAGTGGGACAAGGGGAATGACTTTGACACCCTTAATTGAACAGGCATTGCTTTCAGATCTGCCCTAATATGAGGGAGTGACCTTCAAGGCCACACTCCTGAGCTGAGGCTGTCCTTAGAGTTGTCAATCCTTGATGGGAACCTGGGTGGTCCATCACAGTGTATATCTGAAAATTACGCATCTATTCTTATCCGCAAACATAAAAAGTCCTTGTGCTTCTGATCAGAACTGCTTCACTAAAAAGAAAAAAATCTGCTATGCTTGTTAAAAAAACAAACAAAAAAACACCTTGTTTTTAAAAATATTTATGTAATGAATAGAAACATCTATATTTTATTGACTTTCCTGCCATAAAAGTTTGTCTGCTGAATATTTTTGCAGTTACTGCACTAAAAATATAGAATAAACTTTCCACAAAATACATACATAAACAAGGTATTTGTATATTCAAGACATTTCTTTTACCCATTATATCAAACTGTATAGAATTTAAGTGCTCAGGATTATAGAAGACTCTAGGATTGTAGAAAGTTTAGAAAACAAGTTTTTGTGGGTCATGAAAAAAACCTCAGTAGTCATCATGGAACACATTAGGAGCTCCACTGGAAAATACAGAAAAATTTCAAGTGTAAATTATACAACTAAAGTTATTTTGAACTGTTAAGTGTTTTAGGGTTCTGTAATGAAAAACTATTTCCACTAATGTAATAATCCCAAGTTCTATATGTAATACCATGTAACAGCTGGATATTTTATTGATCTCAAAAATATGTAGCAAGTGGATTTTTAAACACTGTCTTAAAAAATTTGATATTTTAACACAAAAATACTAATGTTTATCATTTCTATAAGCAAGAATATTTTTCTCATTTGTAAAATGAAGGCATTAGTAACAGCCCTGTTGGGTTATTGTGATATTAAATTATACAGAGGGTGCCAAAGAAATGTATACACATTTTAAGAAATGACAAAACTGTATTAAAATTGTAATACTCAATATATAACAATAACAAAAGATGACTATAATTCACATTTCACTTTTGCAATTATAAGAGGTGCTCAAAGTGATTACCATCAGCATTCAGACACTCCTGATTATGGCAAACTACTGCTTGAGCAACACTGACCGAAGTGTCCACTTGTATACATATTTTTTGGCACCCCCAGTATAATGCATGTAAAGTACTGAATACCACATCTGATACATTGTAGCTATTCAATAAGTATTAATGCTTATTTTTGTTATTGTTCTGAATGTAAAACTTTTACCATGGCATTACAAAAATAGCTAATACGCATCTATGACATGTGTGGCAATAACTTCTAACTTCTAAGTTCCCATCCTTCAATGCTAAATTATTAGTCCAAAGACACATTTAAAAATGTCTATATTTACTTTTATTTCTGGATATGGAAAAAAATCTCACAACATGTGTATTTTAGTTATCATAATTCACTGACATACTCTAGATATATTATTTGCAGTATTTTATGATATAACCAAATTTATGCTTTTTTGGGTTCACCATTTTGCTAAGATTACCTATTGAAATGACCAAGAAGTTTGTTTTCTAATAAAACTACAGCTCATGTAATACATTTTAGAAAATGAGTACATTATTTCCCAACTGTGAGTATTTGACTGAAAAACAAAATTGAGCATTTCTCTTCTTTAGCTATGTCTTTTAGGAACGAGGAGTGAAAACAAACTATAAGTTAAATAAATTAATTCTATAAGGAAAGACACTGTTTGGGTCATAGTGAATATAATTTTTAATTATGTATGTCAGAATCAGGAATTATAAAACATCTGCATTGTTTCTCTAAATTCATTATTTGTATTACAACCTCCCTCTCTTAGTAGGTGTCTGGTCAGCCATGTCGTGATCTTAGCTTCTTTATAGAAATCCTTTCTCTAGACAATGTTTGTTCTCTTCTTAATATTTTTTGCATTAGGCTTTATGTTATTAGATTTCTTAATTCAAGTAAGGACTACTCTGCAGATTAGACATCCAAAGTGAAATATGAGTTGTCATCACTGTCAGGAAACGAGCTGAGTCAGATATATTAACTGAAATTTCCTTGGAATCTAAATGAATTAGTCTGTGCCAGGTGATAATACAAGTGAATGTAGAAATACTGTCTCCTAATAAAACTTAAATGTAATTAGATGCTTGAGACACTTCTTTAAGTAAATCGAAATTCAAATTATTACCAGAAATCCATGAAAAATGACTGAGGGTAGGGTGGTTGGAGGACAGTGCTTGTTACACATTTGTAGAGCATAAGAAATTCAGTGAGTGGTTCATATATCTGTTCATTTCCTGGAATAAGAGGAAATAACTTGGTAGGTTTCATTTTATTTGGGTAGACAGTGCATATTCAGGCAGAGAGGAAGCTCTGACTTTCAAAATTTCATTGTGAATTGTCAGTGTAAATCTAATGCTTTATGAGTCACACATACCTTCTATGGGAAAAAAGATAATGAAGATCTGTAAAGAACAGAACTTACACTTATTTGATGATGTATAGGGTGGTTTATCTCAATGTAAATAACTCACCAATGTATTATAGTCTGTCCTACTATGTACATTGTTTATTGCATTTTGTTCCATCACTAGTCTGATGTTCTCTCTAGTTCGAATTCACATCTAACTAGAGGATTTTACATTTCTTCTTGAAGTCATCAAATATTGTCAGATGGAATATAAAATTAGCTTGATTGGGAGTTGTTTGGTGTGAAATCTGTGGCTTTGAAAATACTGCATAATTGTTGGTGGCTGCATTAGTTGTTCTTCCTGAAGTCTGATATTTTTCCTAATTGATTTATCTTAAAAACATTAACTATCTCTGTGAAACTTGTCCATCAGCAGCAGTTAACACTGAACAAACAATGGGACACATGATATGTAATTTATATACTTTTGAGTCAGTCTCAAAAGTGGGAGTGAGGGAGAGGGAGTGAAGGTGATAGTCAAACAGAAACCTAGATAGAAGAATGGGAAGACATACAAGAAAAGAGAAACAAACATACTCTGCTGGAAGTTTTGTTCTTAGTCCCTCTGTTCTCATTAATTCTAGCTGCCAAGACAGATGTTTTTTAATTATGTCCTTATATCGCCACTCCCACGATCTTTTCTCTACCTTGAGAGGCAAAACTAGACAGGGTAGGTGTTTGGATATAGAAATAATTTCCATGTTGATATTCCAAGAGGACACTCTATGAAGGATGGGCGCAGGTATACCTACGCATAGCCTGATTGAATATTAGGAAGGATAAAGTCATGCCATATAATTTGGTGTTGTTGGTTTTTTTCCATTTAAAATTTTGCTTTGTTTCTTTTGCTTATAATTATTTGATGGTATTATAAAAAAATCTGCTTTGCATGTTTTTCAATATTTTGGAAAATCCTGCACCATTACTCTCACTGTCTCCTCCCAAAGGGGTAGCAGTGCTTCAATTTGGTCTTAGGTTATTTTATTGTATATCAGTCAATAATGTACTGGAAATTGTATGTAGAAAATAATTTCCAATGTCCTGAGAGTAAGATAGATTGGCTGCTATAGGGTTCATAAAGCAAACACTGTCTTTGAGAAACTAGAAAAATTTGACCTCAGTAAATAATAATTTTCTGTAATTACTATCCCTTTCCTTTAATTGCTGCCTTTGTTTACATTTCTTTGAACAATGAACTTAAAATTGGGCTTTAGTCCTTTTATTATGTGTTATTTGTAATTTCCCAAATCTCAGTAACTCTAGGTTAGGAAGTACACTTAAGCGTGACAATTTAATATTTAATTTGATTCTGCTAGCTAGAACAACCTCTTGCTTTTGTGAAATGCTCCCATGTTTGAAAGACTCCTGGTAGTGTTCCAGTTGTTTTGGTTCAATGCTGACATGCTGCCAATACACAGAGACGGAAATTTATTTCATGAATATAATTGCTCTTGAATAGGGTTAAACTGTTTATTTCATTTAAATGTGATGCTAAATTAACTTGTTAATGAGTTTGCAGGGCATAAACAAGCATCACAAATATGCTGTTTATAGTTACAAATTAATGGGTTAATGAATTTTCCTCAACAGGGTTCTCTCACACAAATTCCTTTGCGTTTATTATCTGAAACTCCTAATCTGTTAGAAACTGCTTCAGGAGTGGGGATTACAAAAGTTTAGAATGATTTATTCCTCAATACTATCATTTTTGTGTTGGTTTTTTCCTTCAAGGCACAAAGTATTTTAGCTAAAAATGTGCTTAAAGATTACTTTCAGTCCAAATCTAGGACAAAGACTTAAAAAAAAAATAGATTGGGTATATTTGAGAGTATAACCAAAATAAAAGGCTGGTTTATTTAGCGCAAACTACACAAAAATCAATACTAAAGGCTTTATTCCATTAAATAAAAATGTAACTCTAAAGAAATATTTTGACATTTTTGTTCAAAAAAATAGAAAAATAAAACAAGGCTAGAAAATGACCAAGTTAGAATTAATTATTGTTTGAATAATTTACATATTAAAAAAAAACCTCGTAACTGAACACAATATTTGAATTATTTTACTAGTACCCAATATCTATTTATATAAGAGAAAACCCATTCACATTTTCATGGATCTCCATGGGGGTCAATACATTTTTTTTCCCATGTGAAAATCTCTTATAGTATAGCCAAACTTATGCTTAGAGAACTGCATATTAGCTGTGATAACTGGACTGATTAAAGAAAAGGGGAGAATTTAAGGCATGGAATTGATCAGTTGTTCAGTGTAATTCAGGAAAAAAATCATGTAAATCAGAAAGTTTAGTAAGAAAATAAAACCCAACTATAAACATGGAAAGGCTTAATATTTCAGTAGCTGCTATTGACTTGTTCTATTGTTTCTCTCGCTTCCTAGTAGTAGGTTACTTTCCTAATGGCATCTCAGTCTAATTTTGTAATTTGTATTCATGTTTGGTTATAATAACTGTCATCAGGTATTCATTTTCTAGGTGGGGAGGAGGAGGAGAGGAACCTCACTGATTTCCTCCAGCTCTTCAGGTCTGTGCCTGTTGACACATCTTCTTCAGCCATTATGTATTGTAGAAAGTCAACTCACTTTGCTTTTCTTCAATTTTCCATGGTAAATCTATATTAACATTTTACACTATCAAATAACCAGAGGCAGAAGAGTCATGTTAGAGTAAGGAACAGGACTTTAAAACCGTGGCCTTGGAAAATTTAGCAACTTTGATCTCAATAGTGTGCCCACTGCCTCCACAATATCCTGCAGTCTCTGGATACAGGACTGTATGTCAATCAGAACCTCATATAAGCTGTACCTCATAAACTCATTATACATGGGGGAATGCATAGTAAAGGAACTGGTTGTTAATAAGTGTAAAACTATATTGCTGCCAAATAAAGACAATGCATTTGGAAATCGCTTGAAAAAGAGTCGATAAGTTAAAAAATGTAGATTCAAAGGCATTCATTCATTCATCTAGTCATATGTTCATTTGTCATACTATACTCAAGGCACACTGATAGAAGCATGACGTTTACAACAGATTGCTATTTGTATAACAAACAACGGGGGCGGAAATGGACAGTGTTATCTTAGGATCTCAGCATAAAATGTTAGTGTAAAAAAAGAACAACAACAACAACAAAAAACACCATACAACATAGCTTCTAAAAGAGATAATTTATCCTGCTACTGAATAATAATGGCCTGGAAACATAAACTTGTAATTGTTCTTTTGGAAAGAACTGCCTGAGACTATACTATAAAAGTATATACAATGTCCTTGAGAGCAAAGTTAAAACAAACATAGATACTATATAATATCTTATAAAGGTAATTTTTTATTAGACCAGCTTACGGAACATTTAAGGAAGTTGGGAATCAGTTATGTATTAGGCATAGTTGAGAAATAGTTCTAATATAACAAATCATCATAATATATTCATGCTAATGAATTGTTTTAATATAAATTTTAATTTTTAAAACTTTAAATTTTTAAAAACTCATACTATAATACAATACTTAACATTTAAACCTTAAGAATTATAACACTAATTTAAGCAAAAATATGAATCAACTGTTATTGAACATTACATATATCCTAGCTATTTCCACACCTATGCAACATAATTACAAGGCCCAATTTACAATATGGTACGTAATATGGCTTCCATAATATGTTAATGATATCCATTATCATAAACTAAAAACAAAAACAAATAGAAAATCCTATGTAGTACCCATAGTTGGGAAAGGCATATTAACTTCAAACGCACAATAGTAAGAGCTACTGCTCACTTTTTAACAGTAATAATGGGACCAAGAAGATAATCAAATACTGTTTTAAAACACAGAAGGAAAATAATGGCCAACAAAGAATTTTCTCTACAAAGTGAAAATTTCAAAAATCAAGATAAAATGATATTTTCAGCAAACAAAAAATTAAAAATTTAATGGGCCAGCAGAAAGAACTTTAGTAAAAAATATCATAAAGTAGAATTTATCAGATAGAAGGAATAAAATCCCAGAGAGAAACACAGAAATGTAACAAGAAATAAGGGATATCAGAAAGGACAAATAGTAAATAAATGTAAATAAGTGTTACCTCTACAAAATGACAATAGCATCTTGTGCTATTTAAAATATACAGAGGGTGCCAAAGAAATGTATACACATTTTAAGAAAGGAAAAAACTGTATTAAAATTGTAATAATGAATATATACCAATAACAACAGATGAATATAAGTCAAGTTTGACATCTGCAATTACAAGAGGTGCTCAAAGTGGTTACCATCAGCATCCACACACTTAAGATTATGGTGAACTACTAAGTAATACATAGATAACACCTCTTAAAATGTGTATACATTTTTTGGCACCCCTGGTATGTATAATCAAAATGCATGAAACTATAAAAATAAAGGTGATCATGATGTAAATGTAATGAAAGTATTCTAATCTAACAGCATTATTAAGTGAGGGGATAAACAGAATTTGTATTAAATTTTAATAAATTTAGGAGTCATTACCTTTAAACAAATGACAAGTTAATAGAGAGAAAACGATAAGAAAAAATAGTGCCTTCAAAAGAAGTCAAAAAAAGGAGAGAAAAAAGTAATTTATTTCTTCCTATGTCTTTCTTTCTTCAGCAAAAAGTAATTAATATTAATTAGATCAAATAGAACACAAATAGGAAATAGATTGTTATAGCCCATATATTTCAGCAATTACTGTAAGCCTAAATAGTCTATTTAAAGTTATAAGATTGTAAGACTGGGTAAAACATAAAACCCAAATATTTGCTGTTTACAAGAGTCACACTTTACACTTAAAAACACAGAATTAGAAAGATTGGGATAGGATAAACAACATCAACCTAGTCAGTAAAGGGTGGTGTAGCTATACTAACATCAGACTAAGTGGACTTCAGGGTAAGACTTTTTTTCAGAGAAATGAGGTACATTTCATAATGATGAACTAGGCTTCCAGGAAGATAATCCACGTCTACATCTAATGCATCCAATTTCATAGCCTCAAACTATACATACATATATGAGAACTGACACAACTAGAAGGAAAAAATAGATAAGTCTACAATCATAGTCCAATACTCCCAATAGCTAATAAAACAAGCAGAAAACCATCAGTCAGGAGTTAAAGGGTGTGACATCCCAATTAACAAACTTGACCTATTTGACATTATTTACCATGCAAACCTGGACCCAACAATGGCAGAGTACAGATTCTTTCCATGACGTATTTCATGGAGCATCATTATGGAATATTGCACATATATGAGGTGTGATCAAAACAGACAATGAATGTTTAAATTAAAAAAATATATTTTACAGTAAAAGACACATTACCATTAATTCCTCTCACTTCAAACACACTTATCCCATCGTTCTTACCACTTTCTGAAGCAGTTCTGGAAGTCCTCTTTCATGAGTGTCTTTAGTTACTCTGTGGTGGCTGCCTCGATATCTTGAATCAATTAAAAACATTTACCTTTCATGGTCATTTTGACTTTGGGGAAGGGCCAGAAGTCGCACTGTGCCAGATCTGGTGAATAAGATGGATGAGGACACACCATGTTTTTGGGTTTTTTTTTTGACAGAAATTGCCATACCGGAAGCAATGTGTGACATGGAGTGTTGTCATGATGGAGATGAAGTAAAGACACTCATGAAAGAGGACTTCCAGAACTGCTTCAAAAAGTGACAAGAACATGGGATTAGTGTGTTTGATGTGAAGGGGAATATTTTGAGGGGGATTAATAGCAATGTGTCTATTACTGTAATATATATTTTTTTAATTTAAACATTCACTGTGTTGTTTGATCATACCTTTTAGCATTTATTAACTTGTAAGCAAGGTTCATCAAATTTCATACAATTGCACTATGATTTCTGACCGGTGTTAAATGAAGCTACGAGTCAATAAGTAAAAGATAACAAAAAATAAATGGATAACTCATTGAAAGACATTGATTATATCATATATAATTTAAAGTTTACTGTTTTATTTTCTAGTATATGTGAGATCAAATTTAAAACTAAAAACCTGTTGTATTTTACATTTTCTAATAATTTTTAAATGTCAGCATTTAGAAGCAACTTGATTTAACTTGAAGACATTCAGTTCCTCATATTCAGGCTTGGAGGTGGTTAAAAAAGGATATTAGTACGCCTACTTGAGATCCTGACTCAGTGTCTGGCTGGCTGTGTGATCTTAGACAAGGTACTCAAACCCCACAAAGTTCAATATGCTCATCACATTGAATGCGGTTAATGACAGTACTTACATCAAAGTCTGGCTCAAGGATTAAAAAGATAATGCTGATAAAGTGCTTTCAACATAGCAGAAAAAATATTTCCAGAAAATTTAGTAAAGTGCATCTGATACATAGTATTTTCCTGTTATTGAGTCTTTCCAAATTCACAGAATGTTTTGGAACTCAGAAGACATTCCTTGGGGCAAGTATTTTTCACAACAGCACTTTCGAAATACTTCCATCTCCTATTTAATGTTTGCCTTTAGGGAAAGTTGTGTTTATGAATCCACAGTAGAACTGAAATGTTACAGTACTCTACATGGTCCACTTGACAGTAAAACTAAATAAAAAATTATTATTACTTTTTTTGTTTTTTGTTTTGTTTTTGTGTCTGAAACAAACACCATGATAGCTAGGTGAGCTGAGTCATCTGTTTCTCAGTCAAAAGTTCAAAACTGAACATATTAAAAATGTTCAATGTAGGCTATAGTGTTTTGGGGGATGAAAACATTTGATTATGATGTAACCTCATAAAATAAGATAAAGGTTTTTGTGAGGCTTTTGATTGACCTTACCTATAGACTTATTTTTGAAGCTTTATATTTGACTCTCATTATGGCAAAATTGAAAAGATGAAAATCTACAGAAGAAAAAGTTGTGAAATCATAGGTGTGTCTATTATTCTCTGCTTGGGAAACTTTGAAATCTGTTAAGAACAATTTACTTCATTTTAAGTGTAATATACTCTGTTCAGACAATTGTAATAAATCTCAGTTGACCTAGTATAATGTGAACAAAATTGACTATCTTAAATCTTCTAAATAAAAATGCCCAAATGCAAGAAGTTTAACCTCTAAAAAATGTCAGTTTGCATTAGTTTTCTATTGCTGAGTAACAGTTACCTCAACTTTAGTGGCTTAAAGAAACATAAATTGCCTCAGAGTTCTGTAGATCAGAAGACCATGACTGGGTGGGTCTCTGCCTGGGTCTCACAGGCTAAAATCACATTGTCAGAAGGGCTGAATTTTAGGCTAGAGGTTCTGGAGAAGAATCTGTTTCCAACTTCATTCAGTTTTTTGGCAGAATTTAGATCCTTGTGGTTGAGAAATGAAGGCACTATTTTCCTTATAAGCTGTCATCAGGATCCAGTCTTAGCTTCCAGTTTCTATCCGAATTCCTCATGACATGGTTCCTACCATATTCAGAGCCTATAGAAAATTGCTCATTTTTAGAATCCCTCTCATTTTTTAATTACTGACTTTTGTCTTTGACCCACTGGATAATCTCCATAGTCCATGATCAATTGATTTACCATAATTATATCTGCAAAATCTCTTCACAGTGGTATCTATATTAGTTTATGATTGAGTAACAGGGTGGAGGTCTGTGTGTACCAGCTTGGGAATCTTGGGTGTCATCTTAGAATTCTGCCTACCACAAAATTTAAGTAATATTCTTTTATTATTTAATTCAGCTTTTTACTTTATTATTTCTTAAAAGAAACAACAAATACTCCAAAATAACAGAAATGGAGACATGCTATTATAGTTGCCATCAATTAATTGTCTAATCAGTCAGTTGCTAATTAATTTGCAAAATGAATTCCAACATTTTTTCCTGGTTTTGTTCAATTTTTGCTTATTTGCATTAACCATTCATGATATTTGCAAAATACTCCAATATATGATATTTTACAAGATTGAGTTGAAAAAACTCATAAAACTGTCTTAAAGCAGGACTTACTATATTTAAATAGAAATTTCATCTATATTATTCAAAACATGGGTCTAAATTGTTTCTCGTTTTTCTTCCCTTTTCCATGTATCTAACATGAATAAGATAATTAATTACTCAAACCCGAGGTTATTATCTGATTCTTGAATTGTTTTCTTTATTTTTCAGGTAGACTAAGTGAGCTAAGCATTGATTTAATACACAAATAAATACATGAATTAACTGAATATAACTTAATAAAGGTCAGCAACCTTTTCTGCCAAGGCCAGAGAGTAAATATTTCAGGCTTTGCAGTCCATAAGATCTCTACTGTAGTTTCTTTCTTGTTTGTTTTTCTTACAGTCTTCTTATTATTATTATTATGTTATTGTTATTATTATTATCATTATCATTTAAAATTGATTTAGTGTTCATTATGTGCCAGATTCTGATTTACATGTATTATGTCAGGAAGAAAGCATAATTATTATGTTCACATTACTTATGAGGAAAGTTAAGCTAAAAGAGATTGAATGAGCTGTCCATGGGCACAAAACTCTCCTGAACAGTGTTGCCAGTACTTCACAACTGACTTTTACTCTTGATTTCTATTTTATATCTGAAATTGCAATCTTCATAAGTTATATATCAATACACATTAACAGCAGGATGAATTGTAAAATAATTGCAGGAAACATATACTACTTATGCAAACCCTGAGGATGAATTATTAAACTTCTTAACAATTTTGAGTATATGAGGTTTCTATTTCTGAGGCAGTTATGTTTCTGTGAGACATAAAGCAAATTTTCCTTCTTTTTTTTGAGGGCAGTGTCACTGGCCCTCATATGTGGGACCCGAACTGGGGCTGCTGGCTTTCCAAGCCAGCGCTTAACCACCATGCCACTCGGCCGGCCTGCAAATTTTCCTATATTAATAATGAAAAACACAGAATTCCAAATAATAAATATTTATAGTTACTAATAACTGGTGATTTTTGTTCTATTCTGTAGACCAGCTTCACTTTGAAAAACATTATTCAATTTTTTTTTTTTATGCTTTGAAATACACTATTGCCTATAATTAACATTCAAAGCAGTAAAACTTGGATCTGTTTTAGGTGTGGATATTGTAAAACATTAGTTTTTGTTTTCCTCGGGGTTTTCCAAATAATGTTTCTTAATATACCTAATAAAAATTACATGTTCTAAATATTTCTTTACATTAAGAATTACTTACATTATTGGTGAAATAAGTATAAAATAATCATATCAATTTCACATAATATTTTTGCAAGAAAAATTATTGACTCTATCGAAACTTTCCTGAAAGTTCCTAAGACAAGTTTGTGCAAAGAGGAACAAGACAGGTCCCTTTGGGTGCTTAGAATAGCAGAATACAAACCCAGTCATTTTTCTTTTTCTGTTTTTTTAAATTTTCTGTGAGTGCCTGAATTTGAAATTGCAAAGAGTAGAATTAATCCAGAAGGCTATAAATTTATGAGATATAGAATTTATACAACAATAAGTTACACAATTTAGATTAAGTGGATAAATTCCATGATGGACACACTATTAAAATCAACAACAATATATTTAAAAATCCAAAGGCCTAAAGAAATGGAAATTTTAATTGAAAGTTCATCTTACAAAGAAAAAGTCCAGGCACAGATGCTTTTCTTGGTAGAGTCTCTCAAACATTTAATAGTACACAATATCATGCATAAAAAACGGATGTTAGAAACATTTCTCAACTCATTTTCTGAGGCTAGTATTACTTGATATTAAAACCTTTTAAAGTCATTAAATTAAAAAAAAGAAAAAAAACTACAGACCAATATCCTCCAGGAATGTAGAAGAAAAAACCCCCCAAATATATTAGAATATAGAACCCAGCTATAACTAAAAATAAAACATTATAAGCAGGTGTAATTTATCCCAGAAGTTCAAAATATGTTTAAAATGTAAACATTAGTAAATATGATTCATTGTAATACCACCACAAACCAGAAAACAATAGATGTCCCAAAAGAAATTTATAAAATTCAACATAAGTCATGATGAAAACTATTAGCAAAATAAGAATAAAAGAGAACATTCTCAGACTTCAAAAGACATTATGATAAACCTATAACTATCATCAGACTTAATGATATCTTAAGATCAGGAATAAAAAACAACAACACATGGATTTCAGTCTCACTATTTCTATTTAACATTTAATTTGGAGGCCTACTCAGTATAATACAGCAAGAAAAATAAGTAAAAGGCATATAAATAAGCAGACAAGATGATTGTATATGTAGAAAATCCTAAAGCATCTCCCAAAGAGCTACCAGCATTGATAAGGTGGCAGGATACAAAGTCAAAATATAAAACTCAATTGTATGTCTGATACTAGCAATCAAAAACAGAAAAATAAAAATAAAATTGATTATTTACAATAACATTAAAAACATGATGCACTTAGGAATAAATTTAACAAAGATGTATACTGAAAGTTGCAAAAGATGAAGACCTAAATGGATGGAGAGATATATTTATGTCCCAAAAGGCTCAACATTGTTGAAATGTCAATTCTGCCCAAATTCGTCTGTAGATCCAATGAATTCCCATTCAAAATCCCATCAGACTTTTTTTTTCTTTTCTTTTCTTTTTTTTGGGGGGGAATGGGGATAAGGTTGGGGTGGGGAACTGATAAGCTGATTTTCAAACTTAAAATATGCAGAGGCTTAGACCAGCCAAAACAATTTTGAAAAAGAACAAAGTTGGAGGACTTACATTACTTGATATTAGAACTCATAACATTACGGTGATCAAAAAAGTGTGCTGTAACATAGAGTAGATGAATGGACCAACTGAATATGATAGTGAGTCCAGAAATAGAATTCCACTTATCTGCTTACTTAAGGAACATGTAAATGTATGTCCTATAATTGAATCCCTCATAATATTAATGAACTCCTCATGGCATTAACATTAATAACAGCTTTATTCGTATTAGCCCTTAACTGGAAACAATACAGTTGTCTCCCACCAGTGAATGGATAAAGAAATTATGGTATATTCATACATTGGAACCCTACTCAGCAATTAAAAAAAAAAAAAGAAAAGACTGATTAATTCAGTAACAACCTGAATCTGAAAAATATCATGCGGAACGAAAGAAACCAGACACAAAGAGTATTTATTGTATGATTCTATTTACAAGAAGTTCTAGGAAAGGCAAAATTAAGAATTAATGCCATAAAACAGATTAGTGGTTTCATGAGGATATCAGGGTGCTTAGACAATAAAGGAGTCACAGGGGAACTTTTGGATTGATGTAACTATCTTTATCATGGTTATAATGGTCAATACATAAGTGAATATTGTTATTAAATCTGATCAAATTGTATACTTATCATGGGTGTTTTTTATATTACATAAATTTTACTTCAGAAAAGTTGGAATAAGTGCAAGTTGCAAAAATAATATACTTTAAAATAACATTGTTTGCTCCTCTGCACTTCATGTATTTAAAACTTTTGATTATATTACTATATTCCTTCACACATTTTTCCAAAATTTTTATTGCCACTCTTTTATCATAATTATTTTTTCTTGTTATCTGGTCAATTTTTTTACTTTTGATAATTAATATATTTCTTTATTCCCTAGAACAGAGCTTAAAAAATAAATTGATCTGATGTCCCTTAATTAAACTCTATTTATATTATCCTCTGTGTGTAATATGTTGTACATCTAGATGACTATGACTTCTATTTCTACTGACAGTTCAATCCATAGTATGAAAAACTCCAGGGAACCCAAAAATCAGAGTAGAATGATATCTATCTGTGTATACTGACACCAGCATTCAAACAATTTTATTATTATTATTTTTTAACTCAATCTACTGAAAGATGATTAAACTAGTTAACGTTATTTCTTCTTCCTTATTAAACCTTCATTTCCAAACTAGGCAATAATTTATTTTTCCCATTTACTTTTAGATGTTTGACTTGAAGTACAATTAATAGCACCATCATCACTACCACCATTGCTAATATCACTGTCATGCTAGGTCAGGCAGTGTGCAAGGGCATTATTCTTTAGTACTTTCACTAGCTTTGTATTTGTTATTTATAGTTCAAATTAATGAGACTCATCCAATCTTCCCATCCTGCAAGAATCTCCTTATTATGTCTACTTTTTAACCAATGATTATAAGATTAAAAGAAAGTTTCTTAGACTTAACCATCATAAAAACAAGATGTCTTGGTCTAAATCTTTATATCATATTTGAATATAATAGGATCCTACTCAGTGAAGTAACAAAGAGTTTGTAGGGGTTTAGGAAACCTTTTTGTACTGAATATGTTTACACAGAATTTTGACCTAAAATGCAAGCAAATCCTGTTGCTTAAGAACCCCTCGTGACATGCCTTTCTACAATTTCTCCTGTATTACTCGCCTCTAAACTGATTTATGAGGTATGGTGGAGAAATGTGGAGAAATTCACCTTGGACTCAAAGCAGTGATTTTGATGTATAAGCTTTCACGAAAGCATTTATGTCTTTGTGCCCCAGACTCAAAAACTCATCTAAAAAGCCAGCCAAAGTTTTTGTTAGCTAGCAAAATACGATGTAATTTTGTTTACAGTTATCAGTCGACAGTCTGCACCGCTCTAAGAGTGGGAGAGTATATGTATCCTAATGTGTATCAAGGGGGAGCTTACGGAGGGCTGGCCACATCCTCAGAGGAGACACTGTTCAAACTGTAAGGGTGGAAGCCACAAACAGGGGAAATAGCAGGGTCTCGCCCAGAAAAACGGATGCAAGTGGGCAAACATATATATATATATATATATATATATATATATATATATATATATATATATATATAGCATATACATACTTCTGCATATATATACTTCTGCAGATAGATTAGATAGATAGATAGATAGATAGATAGATAGATAGATAGATAGATAGATATAGATAATAGTGCTCTGGACTATCTGGCAAATTCAGGTCAGTGCCTAAATACAAAAACACATAGATAGCTATATCCTCAAGCCTTTACATCTTCAGCTCTTCAAATGGCCTAAAAATCAATTAGAATTGAGTTACCCAAAGCTGTCTTAACTCTAAACCCAATTTAATTTTACTGGGCTTCAGTCAGGGGTTATCTATAAAATATATTGTACACAATTCCTAATTTAGTGCATAAATTGATAAGAGAATCACCATAGGAGAAACATAGAGTTGACCTGAAATGTAATTTTCACTGATTTATTTAAATTATAATAGCATCTGACAGTGGAAGATTATGTGTTTTATAATAGGTCTTGAAAAGTTTTGAATTGGTTCTTTACATATGCAACCCAGATTACTGACTGGGTATTTTACTACTGCAGTTTCAATTTCAGCTGTGAGTCTGGGAGTCAATGAAAATACAATTATTTCCATCTTGGCAAGATGGAATTGCCAGAGGGCATAATTAAGTGAGGCATCAAACTGATTGCTTTCTGAAAGAAAGTAAAATGGTGAGTGGAGTCAAGAGTGCATATGAGTCTCCAGAGAGAACTACCCCCCTCAAAAAAAAAAAAAAGGAAAGAAGGAAGAAAAGAAGGAAAGGAAGGAGGGAGGAAGGAAGAGAGGGAGGAAGGAAGGAAGGAAGGAAGGAAGGAAGGAAGGAAGGAAGGAAGGAAGGAAGGAAGGAAGGAAGGAAGGAAGGAAGGAAGGAAGGAAGGAAAGAAAACATGGCACTTCATGGCACATGCATGCATGGGGCAAAACTGCAAGCTGATGGAAGTGAAAGAGAGATGGGAAGGAAAGGAGAATTTGACACAGGATAACCCTGAGTACCGATTGTCAAAGTATTTATTTTGAAACATATATCCTGAGAGATGTCCTTTGAAGAGGGTTTTCTTTAGTTAAGTGTGTTTGGTAAACACACTGCACAATATATGCCTCTTGTTGATTCAAAACGTCTTTAGAATTTGTAAGCCTTTGAGAAGTTCTAGGGCAAAAATGATGTTTAACATGTCATTGCTAACGTTCTCAGTCCTAACACTGAACATATTTTGGGACCCCATAGAATATTTATTTGCATGAGTTCTCCTTTGAGGGAATCTTTAGTAGGAAGATTTTAATATTTCCGTTATTTAAGACCCTGATGCTAGAGAGTGCATAAATAAATGGAATAGTCTTACAGTTGAATGTTATATGCCTGTGAAAATAAATTATAGCTATATACGCTAATATGAATATAGCTTACAAGCAAACTTAAGCTGTACATCTATGTCACAAAATATGCATATATAGTATACGTTTATAAAAAGTTGAAACAGGAAAAACTAGCAATTATATTATTTAAAGATATAAATAGATAATACGTTGTCAAAAGTGAAATTATTATCACACAAGTCAGGATAATGGTCATGGGTGGGGAGAGAAAAAGGGAGATATGATGCCCTGACAAAGAACAGAGGGGCTTCTAAAGCAGGGACAATGTTCCACTTCTCAACTTGGATGATAGTTATATAAGTGTTTACAATTATTCTTTATACTGTACATACATATTCATATGTAGCTTTAGTTCTATATGTAAGTATAAGCATGTACACACACACACACTCTATAGCACAGTGGCAATAAGGCATTTCCAAACTGCAAAAGGCGACTTTTCTGATTATGTCATTGGGAAGGGTGAACTTTCTTAGAAACATTTCCTCGGCTTTTATGGTAGGTATTAAGAATAAATATAGCTGAAGTTATTGAATATAAAATACCATAATGTAAAGTCTAAATTTGAACAATTGAAGAAACTGAAGAAGTTGGTCAGTGGCTATATCAGGCAATATACAGATTGGTAAGGAAGAGTATAGAATCAGCATATGACAAAGAAGGTCATGCAACAAAATAGAGCCAGGATATGACAAAAGAATACTTAGGCTGGTGTTAGGGCAGAGATCTGAAGCATTTTGTTAATTATATACTGAAGAAGTGTTTGATTTGTAAACTCCCTATCAGTATATGAATATTGCTATTCACGTGCATCTAAGTTGATATAATTTGTCATAGCTTTTCTGTACCAAATGATAGAAATCCAGTCCAAATTTATGCAAACTTGGGGAACTTTTGGCTTCTGTGATTAAAATGTGGGAAGAAGAAGGAGGAGCTGACCTTGCTTGAATGAGGAACTCACACATAATCAAATCTCTCCATATCTATTTTCTCTCTGTCTCTCACAATTTTTGTTTTATTTTCTCTCTCTTTAACTATATAATTTTTGTTATTTGGAAAAGAGAAGTGTTGGTGGGAGGGGAGCTGAGAATTTCTATGTAATACATATGATGTTTGTGTGTAATGCATGTATTACATGTATATATTACCAGTTCTTGGCTCTCTCTCTCTTTCTCAGTTAACACAAAATAGTTAAGGCTTATGAAGTCTGACAGAAACGTGTAAACTGAAATGTATGCACTTCATCTGCATGCATGCTCCACCCCCGCCCTCCACACACACACCTTATCACCTGGAACTATTTACAAGGATATACTGTACCCACTATCTCTGTTGTGCCCCTGTGTTTTCTGTTCAAAACACTCACCACCACCCCACCCTCCTTCACTTAATATTGAGTTCTGAGGCTATACTCGGCAATGTCCTGAAGATAATATTTTGGTCAATGACAGCTCCATTCTTTCATTTGCTCAAATCAAAACAATTTCATAGTGTTCTTTTTTCCCCCCTCTATTTATTTAATACTCTGGTTGACCAGCAAATTATTTTGATTCCACCCGCCCCCCCAGCCATGTCTCACCACCTTTCATCATGGACCAAGCTATCACCTTCTCCCACCTAGGTTATTTAAGTAGCCCCCTCACTTGACTCCCTTCTGCCACACTTGCCTCTAAGAAAACAAAATAATCATTTAAAAATGTAAGATTGTCTTGTTAGGGAGACCATTTCATGGATGGAGTAGAGACTTGATCACTGCACTGTACACCTGAAGCTGATGTTGTATAATATTGTATACCAACTGTAATTGAATATATTGATAGTCACGGGATGTGGAGTATAGTGTGGAAGGGAGTCAGAGGAAGTGTAATAGATATATATGATATGGGGGAAGGAGTGGGATGGTTAATTGGGGGAGGGGGATTGTCACTTTGAGGGGTAAAGAGTATAACTATTGCACTGTGTTGTACACCTGAAACTAATTAAAAATTTTAAAAAATGTAAGATCATGTCACTCTTTTGCTCAAAACCTTCAATGTCTTTCCATCTCTCAAGGTAGATTCAAAATATTTTCTAGGACTATAAAATACCTCACTTTTTCTCTGTATTTATTTCATACTTGTCTTCCCCATGGGTCATTCTCACCCAACCACAGTGGCTTTCTTCCTATTATTGGAATATTAATGGCAAAAACTTTCCATATGCTATTCCATCTGTTTAGAGCTTGCTCTCTTCCCAGGTACCTATAGGCAGTCTCTATCACTGCCTTCTGGATTTTGCTTAAAAGTCACCTTTGTACTGAAGTGGCTTCTCTATCTACAATTGCAAACTCACCCATTCTGTACTTCCTATGTCTTTTTTCAGCTTGATTTCTTTTTCCATTACCTGTTATGTTTTTTGAATATGCTTACTTTTATTTTCTGTTTCTTGTCCTCAAAAATGTAAGTTTAATGAAACCAGAGACCTTTATGTGTTATGCTTGGTGCTATATCCTGAGTGCCCAGAATAGTCCCTGACTCCCTAAGTATTGATGAGGAATGAATATTGGATTCCAAGTCACTTTTGAGTCTACTATACTCGTAGCTATATTTCCATGAGGAAATGGGTTTGCATTTTTGGTCCTAGACATTAAAGGAGGGTAAGTAATATTCATCTAAACCTAAAATTGAATATATTTCCTTCTACTTATAAACAGGTTCCATAGTAAACTAAAGAAACCTATTTTTCACTTCTTTAAACTTTTTCTATTTTCAGTTATAATTTATAAGATTGGTGCTAAATATGTGATCAAAATTCTGAAATGTTGAAAAAATTAAATGTAGAAGAATAATTTTGCTTTTTAAACAATGTGTATGTAATATATTTAAAATGAACTTCCAAATTGCTTAGTGAAAAATGTTAGAAATATTTTTCTTAGAGTGCTAGATGTTTTTGCATTGTCTCCATTGTATCTTATATAAAAACGGTATCCATTAAATGCAATATTATTTTTCTTAGCAATCCTGTGTATCTCCCCACACACATATTTTTTTGGCAATTATTTTACACCCATGTCAAAGAATGATGTTTGGGCTAATTTTACTTAGACATCTTTTTCTTCACTTCATAGATGAGTTCAATTTCATATGAAGCCCATCTGAGGAAACCTCCGGGGTCCTCATATTCTACTGTGCCTTCAGCCTTATAAAATTTAGTATTAGAAATAAGCTTGATATTTTCTTTTTAATATATTGCTTGATAGAACCCCTAGGTATGTCAAGATCACTTTCAATCTATTTTGATTATTATAACTAAAATTAAACTCAAAGTCAAGGTGGCCCTAGACAATCATTCTATATCCCTTTATGTACTTTAGAAAGAGCTAGCCTACCAAGATTGAGTTAACTTGACATCAGATTAAAATGATACCTGACACTTAACTCTAGAGGTATTCCATTCTGCAAGGCCATTTCCTAGATTAGGAATTTCCCATTACAACATAGTGTCCTAGATCATCTCTTTACCTGTCCTTATTCAAAAATGTAGAACATTAGGGGGAGGAAATTATTTCCTGGAGTCCTGTAAGGTGTGTCTGTTTCATCTATGCTCTGCTGGACAGAGTGGGAGTATATTTTCCTCAATTGTCCAACAGCTTTATTAGAGCTAAGCTACTAGCTTTACTCTCTCAATCTCTCTTTTTCTCTCTCCATATAGACATATGTGTACAAAGTTATGCATTTCCAGATAATCCACTATCACACTCTTAACTTTTTCATTTAAGCTTTACTTTGCATATTATTTTTCTACAATAATTACCATAAGTTTTCAAAACATTTGAATTAGAAGAGAAGCCACAGACTGGGAAAAATATTTGCAAGAGGCCAGCAGAATGGCTCAGAGGTTGGCTAAGAGCACGAGCTCTGAGCAACAGGGTCACCAGTTCGATTCCCACATGGACCAGTGAGCTGCGCCCGAGCTGAGCTATCGCTGACCTGCCAACAGGTGGCAGGATGACTCAGCTGGTGAGAGCATGTGCTCCTAACAACAAGGTTGCCGGTTCAACTCCTGCATGTGATGGTGGGCTACTCCCACCCACAACTAAGATTGAACACAACACCTTGAGCTGAGCGGCCTCGAGCTGCCATCGGTCAGCCGGATGGTGACTGGATTTGGAGCTGAGCTAAGTGCACCTTCCACAACTAAGACCAAAGGGCAACAATTCCTCAATAAAATCTTTAAAAAAAAATTGCAAAAGATATATCTGATAAAGGGCAGTTTTCAAAAATATATAAAGAACCCTTAAAACACAACCATAATGAAACAAACAACCCTATTAAACAATACACCAATGACCCTCATAGATAACTTACCAAAGGAGATATACAGAGGGCAAATAATCCCATGAAAAGATGCTTTACATCATTGGTTATCAGGGAAATGCAAATTAAAACATATGAGATACTACTACCTACCTATTAGAATAATCAAAATCTGAAACACTGACAACACCAAATGCTGGTGAGGATATGGAGAAACAGGAACTCTCATTCATTGCTATTGGGGAAGCAAAATGATACAGCCACTGTGGAACACAGTTTTGTGGTTTCTTTCAAAACTAAATATACTCTTACCATATGACCTAGCAATCACCCTCCTTGGTATTTTTCAAAAGTTGAAAACAGATGTCTATATAAAAATCTGTGTAGGAGTGAAAACTTTTTTAGAGAAAATGTGCTCTATATTACACACAAAAAGGTGTTGTTTTCTCTAGCTCAAGCCAGATGAGAAATGTTTTAAGAAGCCCATTTGTTGTTTGAGGGGCAGAGTGGACTGATGTTGGTATTGGAAAGGAGGAAAGTGAAGGTGAGAGGCAGTGGATATTGATCTGAGGCAGTAGAAGTAAACAAACAAAAATCAGGAGGTTTAGGAGTCTATTTTCTATTGATAGTAAGTGCAATGGTATTCGTGTTCTGTTGAGGATCACATGTGATCCACAGGAAAGAAAGCCATCCAGGAGCTAATTCAAATCCTTCCCATGAGGCTATCCAGAGGAAGTATGATCCCAACAAAAGTATGAACAATGCAAAACCCAAGAGCTGCAGAAGAGCTACAAAGTGTCCACCAAAGAAATATGCACCATTTTTTAATGGGAATGCTTTCAATGGGACACGTTTCTGGTGTGGTTTCCAAACCTTGAAAATGCATCTATAAGAGCATAAGCCTGGTCCCAAGCAAGTCCACTTCAAACGTCTCCCAGCAGCTGAGATAAGCAATGTCAGAACACAAGGGAAATTATTTTTCTTTCTTTTTCCATTCTTCCACCTGGAGGGATCAGAGGTCCTAGTAAGCAGGGGGGTGAGGGGCGTGGAGGTCAAGCTAGGAAATAGACAGGAAATCAATGACTCACAGCTTTCCCATCTCAGTCTTCCCACCTACAGAAGGCTCAAGTTTGGAGAAGGGAGATGCATTAAAAGACATTCAAGCTAATGTCAACAGTCTTTATTGTTTTAATGAACAGAAACATTTCAATCTCTACCTTGTTTGACCATCAGGATAAGTAGCTGGCAGTGGTAGAGGTGATAATTAAAATTAATTAATTAATTAAAGGGAACCACAAATAATAATATAAGAATCTGCATGGTGTTAAAACTCTGGAAAGAGGGGTGCTTTTTCCATTAATAAAATTAACAAGAGTAGACAATTGTCTATCCCAATTTATTGAGATTTTTTCATACTTTTAAGAATTGGGTTTATCTCTTAGTTGATAAGTAAAAAAAGAAGGCAACATTGCAGCATTTTCACTCTTCTTCCCTGATTTTATTTTTGTTTTTATCTTTTTTTAAATACTGAGAAAATATTCAGATTGTATAATCCTTAGCATAACTAAAGTGTTATTTGATTTTTAAATATACAAATGCTATTTCTGACTCAGTTTATATTAAACCCACGTTGAAAATTTTTATTATGTGTATATTTCCAGTAAGTGATTTCCTCAGTTATGTCTGTGGTTTAATTTAAGCCATCAAAAAGTAAACTCTTTCCAAAATAGTGCATAAAAATCTAATTAAATTATGGGGAAATGTGAAGTTAGTGGAAAAAAGAAAGATGAAGAAAACAAATAGGACATATGAAGAGTGTCTGGTATACCATTTGTTTAGTTAAACCAAGTTCAGTTATAGTAGCCCTACTCTTACAGCACACAGAAAACATCTTAAATTTTTTAGTGATATTCTTGCTCATGGGGACCATTAGGAAAGACTTTAAACTATATTTTGAGAGCATTCCAGCAGAGTAAACTAAAGTACATTATTTAAAGTTCTGAAGGCCATTATCATTTTGGCTTTACCTACTGAGAGAACCAGGCAGCTGTTTGAACAGATTTTTTTTTTTTCCTTCTTTCTTCCCAGGGTCTCTCATTACTCAGACTCATATTATTTTGTTGAAGCAGTAAGTGGTGAATAATTCCATACATGTCTTTTCCATTTTACTGAATTTCCAGGAGCTTTTGATGCCTTCAGCAAATAAAACAGTAGGCCCTCTCTACATTACTTAAACTGCCAGAATTAGAGTGCTAGGCCTTACAGATCAGTCTGTATACTAAATAAACAAGGCATATCCCTTTTCCCTCCTAACACACATAAATAGAAGTAACCAGAAAGCCCACAGTTTGCATCTGTTAAATGAATGCAAATTCTAGAAGAAAAGGACATTTACAAATAAGCAACAATTTCCAGAACAAATAAGACAGACCAGTAAACAGATATTAGAATACAATATACATATAATGAATATCAACGGTACCATTAACTTCCTTTTTGGAAATAGGTAATATTTTCTAAAATTTTAAAACATTAGACAGAGATACAAAAATATAGGTAAATCATTTTCAAATAGAGAAGAAAAGATGTTTCAGATGAGAACTGCAATGTGAATGTGAGTTTAGGGAGTCATAGACTACGTCAACCAGATGCCCACCGCTCCCCCAGCTCCCCCAGAGAGCATGGATGAAAGGGATGACAGAAGATAAGGGCACCTTGGGTCTAGATGTTCAAGGACAGTGAGTGCCCTAAACAAAGGTTCAAACCTTTCTCCATTTCAGTTTTTGATGCAGGTAATATTTTTTAAAAAATGCATCTGGATTTTATTTAAAATGTTATAAATGTTTGTCCTATGGCTGTGGCTCTATCTTCATCTGCTTTGCATTCCCAGCCCTGAGCAATGCCTGCATCTCATTTTAGTGATATCTTTCTTACTGTCATTGCCTTTAATGGAAATGCCACTAGGGACACTGTGATAAGCAAGGCTTTGGTGTGCAGTGTCAATGGATTGTGAGCTGTCCTGAATGTGAGCTGTGGGACAATTTGTACGTATTTGCATGTATGGGCTGAGAAATGGATGAGATGAAAAAAGTCACTAAACTATTTGTGAATGGAGTTTTGCCCAGCACACACTCATTAAAATGGTTCTGTTATTCCTTGCTCTTCACTGAGGACATCGTAGCCGAAGCACAAAAATAACTCTTCTGAAGAGAAGGAGAACATAGTGAATTGGTGGCTTTTTAGGGATTATTATTATTATCTAATTTGTTTTAAACTGTTGGGCACACTCTACAACACATAAGCATTAGGCATTTTTTTGTCCCTCAAAAGCTGCCCATCTCACTCCCTTAGAAGAGAAGCTGCCTTTTGGTAATCAGATAATGACCCACATTGGTATCTTAGCATTTAATTAGTGAGAGTCTTTCCTTGAATTGTTTAAAAACCTATACAGAACTGAAGAGTTTCCTCTTCTCGTTTGTGTTAAAAAGAGCAGTCTAACAAGAGGTTTGACCCACAGTGTTCATGAACCCAACCCATCAGCCCTCTCCGTAGCAAGGAGACTTGTCTTGCTCTTTTGTTATGAAGAAGATTGACAACAATGGTATTATTCTTTCACAGCACTTCCTTTCTTATGTGGGCACTCTATTTTCAAATAGAAACATCACAACTTAGTAAGTAGCAAGATGGCAAAGTATAGAGACTTAGAGTATACACTGTAGTCAATCCTTTTCTCTTATGTAACATAAAAATTCTATCTTGTGAGAGAAATGGTCCAAACCATTTCTAGTGATAGTTGATCAAGTCTTTAATTGTTTATCCAGATGAAGAAAGAATTATCCAGGCCAAATGGACAACCACTATCCCTAACCTGTGAGGCAGGAATGATGTAGGCTTTACTCCCACATATTCCAATAAACTCTTCATCTTCCATGCTACTGGGCTTATCTTCAGACTTTGCTACATTGTGGCACAAGTTAAATTTGTTCAACATCATGTAGCCTTCCAGGTCCGTAGTCTACCTTAAAGATAGGTCCATATGTAATCCATCTAAGTACATCATACACATTAATCATGATCGTGTGACATATCCATGAAGGTTAATGGTAGAACCAATTGCTCCAGCCCATTACCCTGAAATGTCCACTTTGGGCCTTTCTGCACAGCAATTGATGAAAAGACATGGACAGAATCAGGTATCTGGATCCTAGACACATATGAGGTGTGATTAAAAAAATACAGTGAATGATGCAGCTGAATGTCATCCAGTGGAAAGGCAGGCATATACAGGATGCAGCACGTTGAACCTTAGTAACAGTGTGTGACAAGTTTCAAGTTGTTCAGTGCAGTCAGTCCGGTGTGAGCTACAGTTGAGAAAAGGTGTGTTTTAAATTATTCCATAAATCATTGTCCATTATGACAACACTCTATGTCACACATCGCTTCTAGAATATGGCAGTTTCTGTCCAGTAAAACTGGCCATCTACCTTATACACAGGATCTGGTACAGTGCGACTTCTGGCTCTTTCCCAAAGTCAAAATGATTCAGGACATTGAGGCAGCCATGACAGCACAACTAAAGACACTCACAAAATAGGACTTCCAGAACTGATTCAGAGAGCGGCAAGAATGATGGGATAAGTGAGTTTGAAGTGAGAGGGAGTATTTTGAGGGGGATTACTGACAATGTGTCTTTTACTGTTATATATATATATATATATATATATATATATATATATATATATATAAATTTAAACATTCACCAAAGTTTTTGGTCACACCTCATATTACATAATTAACATAATTAAGAGTAACCTGACATGTTTATATACCTATCCAGTCAACATGTCCCCTTGTATTTCTTATAGACATATCAAATCTAACAAGTCCAACATGACCTCCATATATTATTCTCCATTTCTGCTTTCTCAAAGACTTTCCAATCTCTCTAAATGCTAATTCCATTCTTTTTGGCTCAGGCCAAAAAACTTGAAATCATTTTGACACCTCACAATCCACATGTAATTCAGTAACAAATTATGTCTAGCTCTACTCTTCAAAATATATCTATAATTTAATAAATTTTCTGCCACCATCTTCTTTCAAGTAGCCTCATGTTTCAATCATACCTCATCTGCATTATTTTAATAGCTTTTTAATATATCTAGATGTTTCTTGTGTTGCCCACATTTGACCTGTTTTTAATCTAGTAGCAAAATTATCCAGATCGTTTTTATTCCTCAACTCAAACTCTCCAAGAGCTTGCTGGCTCAAAGTGAAGGTGAAAATGTTTCTAATGTCCTACCAATCCTTACATAATTTATTCCCTTCTATTTTCTCACATCACCTCTTTCCCTTCCTCTTCTCTCCATTTGCAAAAGCAACACTGGCTGGTTGACTTGCTCTGAATAGAGTAATCTTACTCCTTCCTGAATGCCTGTATTCTTAATAGTCCTTCTTCTTGGAATCCTCTCCCACCAGATATCAACACAACTTGTATCAATATTTCAGGTTTTTAATCACATGGCGCCTTCTCAGTGCATCTTCCCTGGCCCTTCACCCTTGTCTGAAATGACACCTTGGTATTCCATCCTTTATCCTATCCCTGCCTGCAACTCTTCCTGTCACTAACTCTGGCTTTAATTTGCTTTCCTTGGTATGTATTACTAACTAACATACTATATAATTTTTAAATTATGTACTTTTCCCCTCTACCTTCTTGACTGGAACGTAAGCTCCAGAGATCATTTAAAAAATATATCTTTTGAAGGCCAGCCGAGTGGCTCAGTTGGTTAAGAGCTTGCTCAAGAGTGCGAGCTGAGACCTGAGCAACAGCAGTTTGATGCCCAGCCTGAGTTGAGCTGCCGCTGAGCTTCCAAAGGTGGCAGGATGGCTCAGCTAAAAAAAAAAAAAAAAAAAAAAATATATATATATATATATATATATATATATATATATCTTTTGTTGTACCAAGTTGTATCTATAGCACCTAGAATAGTTCCTGACACATAGTAGGCATTCAGTAAATATATATATTGAATACATAACTACACTGTAATGATGTATCTTTAAATATTTATTCATAATTTAACACACTTTATTTTGTACAATGTTCACCAAAAATCATAATGTTTTATGTAAGAGTAAGATAAGCAATGAAATATCATGTCCAATAACTATTTTTACATATAAAAACAAAAACAAACATTTTATAAGAACACATACAAAGAGAAAGGTGCACAGATTAGAATGGTTGACTGTGGGAGAATAGAATAGTGAGGTAAGGATAATAGAAAATAACCAGAAAAAATGAAAGAAGGATATGGTAGTGTTTGATAACAGTGGTTAACTCAATCCTCAGCACCTAAGACATGTGTCTATGAAGAGAGAGAGAGACAGAGACAGGGACAGAGACAGAGACAGAGTGGACAAACTTGTAGCCAACACCAAAGTTGGCCAAAGAGATCTTGATGTTCAATGTCTTTTCTTTTCTTTTTTTAAATAATTTTTTATTGTGAAATAAACCTTTTTTTTTTACATTAGTTTCAGGTGTACAACACAATGCAATAGTTATACTTTTTACCCCTCCAAGTGACAACCTCTCTCCCCCAGTTCGCCACCCCACTCCTCCCCCCCCATATCCTACATATCTATTACAATTCCTTTGATTCCCTTCCACAGTATACTCCACATCCCGTGACTATCTATATATTCAGTTACAGTTGGCATACAATATTACACAACATCAGCTTCAGGCCTACAGGGCAGGGATCAAGCCTCTACTCCATCCATGAAATGGTCTCCCTAACAAGACATGTGACTATCTGACACACCACAAAATTTTTACAACATTATTATATTCCCCGAACTGTGTTTCATATCCCTGTGGCAATATTGTAGTTGTCTATTTATGCTGTCTAATCCCTTCCCCTTCTCCTTTATCCCCACCCCTCTGCCAACTAGCAACTCTTAGTTTTTCCTCTATATCTATGAGTCTGTTTAATTTGATCGTTTATTCAGTTTTTCACATTCCACAAATAAGTGAGATCATATGGTATTTGTCTTTCTCCGACTGACTTATTTCACTTAGCATAATAGTCTCTTCACAACATTATCAATTACGTTCCCAGAACTAGCCCCCATATCCCCACCTACGCTGTCCAAAATCTTCCCCCTCTCCCTTATCCCCACTCCCTCCCAGCCAGCAACCATCAGTTTTTCCTTTATATCTGCTTGATATGATTTCAATCTTCTTAAATTTACTGAGACTTGTTTTGTGGCCTAACGTGGTCTATCTTGGATAGTGTCCCATGTGCACTTGAGAAGAATGTATATTCTGTTTTTTCAGGGTGAAATGCTCTAAAAATATCAACGAAGTCCAGCTGGTCTAAAGTATCATTTAAGGCCTCTCTTTCTGTGTTGATTTTCTGTCTAAAGGGTCTGTCCATTGGTGACAATGGGGTGTTGCAGTTCCCTACTATGATAGTGTTACTGTTGATCTCTGTCTTTATGTCTGTCAAAATCTGTTATATGTAATTAGGAGTTGCTATGTTGGGTGCATAGATGTTTATTAGGGTTATCATGCCCTTCTTTGACTTTTATTGTAGTCATTTTAAAGTTCTATTTTGTCCAAAATAAATACTGCTTCTCCAGCTTTTTTTTTCTCATTTACATTTGCATGAAATATCTTATTCCATCTGTAAACAGCATATACATGGGTCCTATTTTCTTATCCACTCAGCCACTCTCTGTCTTTTGATTGGAGCATTTAGCCCATTCACATTTAAAATGATTATTGATAGGTGCATATGCATTGCCTTTTTGTTATTTGTATTTCTTGTCTTCCTGGGTTAGCTTGTTTTCCCCTTTCTTTTGTTTAAAAAAACCCTTTTAACATTTCCTGCAATGCTGGCTTGGTGGTAATGAACTCCTTAAGCTTATTCTTTTCTGAGAAGCTCTTTCTCTCTCCTTCAATTTTAAGTTATAGCCATGCTGGGTAGAGCAATCTTGGTTGTAGACCTTTATTTTGTGTCACTTTGAATATCTCCTGCCACTCCCTTCTGGCCTGCAGAGTTTCTGTAGACAAGTCAGCTGTTAGTCTAATAGGAGTTCCTTTATATATAACCTGCTGTCTTTCTCTTGTTGCTTTTAGGATTCTGTCTCTGCCTTGAACCTTTGCCATTTTAACTATGATGTGTCTTGGTGTGGACCTGTTTGGGTTCAGCTTGTTTGGAACACTCTGCACTTCCTGGGCATGTATGTTGATTTCCTTCACCAGGGTAGGGAAGTTTTCAGTCATTATTTTTTCAAATACATTCTCGACCCCTTGCTTCTTCTCTTCTCCTTCTGGTATTCCTATGAGTTGAGGGTGGTTGCACTTCATCTTGTCCCATAGGGCTCTTAAACTATTTTAATTCGTTTTTATTCTTTGCTCTTTTTGTTGTGCCAACTGGGTGATTTCTGCTATTTTGTCTTCCAAATTGCTGATCTGCTCCTCTGCTTCATCTACTCTACTGGTGATTCCTTCGAGTGTATTCTTCATTTCAGTTATTGTATTCTTTAGTTCTAACTGGTTGTTTTTTATGATTTCTTTATCCTTTCTTATGTCCTCACTAAGTTTGTTTAACATTCTTATCGTCAGTGTTCTAAACTCTGTCTCTGAAAGGTTGGATCCCTCTGTTGCATTTGGTTCCATTTCTAGAGGTTTCTTCTGATCTTTAACTTGTGACATGTTTCTTTGTTTCCCCATTCTGGCTGTCGTTCTGGGATTGCTTTGATGTATTACATAGATGACCAGGAGAGCCCTGGCTGGATCACACAGACACACAACTCACGGCCCAATATGCCCAGGAAAACTCCCAGTCTCAGCCTGTCCCAATCAGCCGCTCGGAGATCAGACTGAGCAGCCTGACAACCAATCACCAGCCTGGCAACTCTGCAAGCGGAGTGGGGAGAGCCAGGACATGAGGCGGCTCACGCACTCCTGCGTCTCAGTGAGCAGCCTGTTGGAATCAGAGGGCACCCACCCAGCGTTTCCCTGGCAACGCAGTATAAGCCGGGCAGAGGGTGGGGATCCAAGGCCGCATATGCATGCATGCACACACATACTTCTGTGCCAATTCCACCAGACCAATGTGGTCCTGGACCTGACCCTCTGTGGGAGGGCCCAACCCTGACAAAATGGTGCTCTCCTGTACACCAGTTGTGTGCAAGCTCCACACCAGGCGAACAATAGTCCAAAAACCTCCATCCTTTGCACCAAAGGTGCTCAGTTCAGTCCATCCCCGCAGGCTCCTGGGCCCGGCCCAGACAGGCACTCCCTCCACCAAGAACCAGGTAAGTGCTCACCGGCGAGCAAGCCTGTGCCCCGGCCCCACTGATTCTCCAGCCACTCTCAGACTCACTGAGCTGAACAAAGAGAGTCCTCACTAATTTACTGCTGGCTATCTTGGAACTCCTCTTCCCGGCAAAGGAACTCTGGGCTGGTGAGCCTGGTGTGCGGCCGGAGGGTCTCTCCCCCAACCGGAGAAGCCTCCCCACAGCTGTGGCTTCCCTCACGGGGCTCACCCTCTCTCATCTCCGCCCGTCCTAGCAGACCCGACATGGCCTCCTCTTTAAGTTCTTCGTTTAGTGGTTCTGTTCATCTAGTGTTCCGGGGTCCTCTGGGGTTGAACGTTGTATAAATTGTTTGTAATTTTGGTGTGATCCTGGGAGGTAGTTAGCACAGCGTCTGTATATTCTGCCATTTTACTTGAATTCTTTTTTTTTCTTTTTTTTGAGGGCAGTATCACTGGCCCTCACACGTGGGACCAAACCAGGGCCGCTGGCTTCCCAAGCCAGCGCTTAACTACCACGTCACTCAGCAGACCCAGGTCTTTTCTTCATTGACCAATTAATTCTACCACAGAGACTGAAATTGCAAATGTCTAAAACCAAAACAAAACACTTAACTAAGCTTTTCTTGCATCTAATGGTGCAATGTTACATACATCAAAATAATGCTATATAAGTGAAAATCCATAGGTGGACAACCTTTTACACAGAGAAAGGAAACTCCAGGTTGGAAGAAAGTCTCTCCCTTTTGCACACTGACCTCCCCTCTTCTTGAGGAACACAGTAATAATGCATCTCGGCATGCAGCCGGATTGAAAACTTGAGGATAAAAGCCAGACTGTAGAGATCATGGAGCAGAGAGATAGAAGGAGCACTTTTTGGTCACAGAAGCAGGTTTTTTTCTTTTTGGTGTGTTGGGGGGTTATTTTGTTTCTTTTTTTACTTTGTTAAACAGCTGTACAATCATTGGACTGCTTACATATGGAGTTCTTGTTACACAGGAAAATAAACTTTTATCTATTTAAGTTTTTATAATATTTTTTCTATCACTGGATGTCTCTATCCATCTAGTTAGTGAATATCAGTGCTCCCCATTATTAAGATTTGATACTTATATCATTCACTGTCAGTTAAAATGAGGATTTATTTTGGCTCAGAGTCCCAAAAATATTATCTATATGCATCAAATGGTGTGGGGAAGCCTGACTGAATTTACCTGAATAACTCGGTTCACCAGGAAGAACAACGAGCCACATGTGGCTGTTTGGTATGTTTCATCTCAAAAGCTTGCCGACCCCTGGAAGAGCCAATCCTGTCCCTCACAACAATTGAAAAATTGTTCGAGAGCCATAAATATATATTTACATAATTACCATTACGTGAATAATACCCTTTAAAAACTTTATAAATGAAACTATGATAGTTTTATTTTCATTTCCAATTTTACTTCAGAGCCACACGTATGTACCCAAAGAGCTGCCTGTGGCTCACGGGCTGCAATATGCCAATCCCTGGTGCCTCCTCCGTCTCAAAAGTTTGCCTACCCCGTTCTATAACAAATGATTACATATGTACACACCCTTCAAATTCTCAATGTCAACCCCTTTAGTTTGTTCTAAATATTTTGCATGTAGATGTGGATATTATGTATTTGAATGAGGTTAGGACTGTAATATTTTTGACCATTCGGATAAAATAAAAGGTAGGAAACTTGTTTCTATTTTTAAAATATTTTGGAACCTATAAAGACACTCCAGAAGTATTTTCTGTTCTTAAAAAAATTTAAAAAAGTGAACTAGGAGTACTTACATACAGTCTGGACTAAAATTTTTGCATAGTCACTGTCATTCTATAGTATGTTATAGATATTGATTTTATTTCTGAATGTTTAAAGAAAAAGGCCATTTATCCACTTCCTTCTGTATCCTGAGAAGTTCATAAGTTCATAAGAACTTCGATTCATATGAAAATTGTAATTATGTTCCACGTGAAAGTGTGAGCAGATTAACATTCATTCATTTATTCAACAATGTGACTAATGTAGTGAATCATACATGCATAGAACCTGTCTTCATGGAGTTTCCAGTGTGGTTAAGAGGCAGCCTTGTAAAGAGGAAATTATTAGGGAACTCTAATTAAATAATTAGAGTTATCAGAGGGGAAATTCAAGTATTTTAGGAAATTTAAGATGTGGGACCTAAGGTAAACTTGGGATAAGTGACTCCTTCCTGGGACAAATTATTCAGAATTGAAACCTGAAAAATAAGTAGGAATTAGCAAGGTAGTGTGTGTGTGTGTGTGTGTGTGTGTGTGTGTGTGTGTGTGTGTGTAATGTGGGGAAATTAATTCCATGCAGGGGTGCACTGTAACTAAAATGTCATTGGCTGGGGAGAGCACTGATCTTTCCAGAAAGCGAAAATAACTGTGCACGTTAGAATGTAGAGCAGTGGTTTGGAAGTGGACAGGACAGCAGTGGATAAAATCTGATCATTCCCCTGTGTTTAGTGTGTAGCCTGAAAATAGTGGGAATTTTCAAGAATTCCCTGGTTTATTCTTGAACCAAGTTTCAAGAATAACTTGTAGGAAACTCAAGAAGCAAGTTTCCTACAGCCTGTCCTCCTTTCTCCTCACCATTCATCTTCAGTCTTCTGTTTATATTGACCTGACTTTTCTTTAAGACGTTCACTTGGCATTTCCTCATTAATCTATTGTTCCTTTTAAATTAGATAACATTGTAACTTTATGCAAATTTGGTCACATGGTCTTTGCCAATTCTAGAAGCCCTAGCCCCAGTGTTCAGCATTATACGAAAGATTCCTGTCTAAAGTCTGTCTGTCACAAACCTGGATTGTTAGGGTTTTTTTGTTTTTGTTTTTGTATTTTTTTATTATTAAAGTTTATTGGGGTGACAATGGTTAGTAAATTTACATAGGTTTCAGGTGTACAATTCTGTAATACATCATCTATATATCACATTGTGTGTTCACCACCCAGAGTCAGTTCTCCTTCCATCATCATATATTTCATTAGTTTTGTATCTACCCTCAATCTGCCTTTAGGTAAACAAAGAAAATAATTGTTGATGTATGGGATGTAAAACTGAAAACAGCAAAGGAACAAGACAAACAAATAAAGAAACAAAACTCATAGACACCAACAATAGTTTAGTGGTTATGAGAAGGTAGGCATGGAGGGGGTGGTAGATGAAGGAAAACGGGATCAAATATATGGTGATAGAAGGAGAACTGACTCTGGGTGGTGCGCACAATGTGAAATATAGATGATGTATTACAGAAATGTATACTTATTACCTATGTAACTTTGCTAACCATTGTCACCCCAATAAACTTTTTTTTTTTTAGATTTTATTGGAGAATTGGGGTTGGGGAACAGCACTGGGGAATCGGGGAAGGGGAACAGACAAGTTGCTGTCTTTTTGTTCTTCAGTCTAGTTGCGGAGGTCGTTGCTTCACTGGCCCATGTTGGTGTCATCATTGCGCTCTTCCCGGATGAGGCAGATCAGTCACCGGCCTCTGGACAGCTGCTCACAGTGGCTCTTGGCAGCTCACACTGGCTGCCAGCCGCTCAAGCTGTCTGCCAGCAGCTCATGCTGGCTGCCAGCCACTCACTGTAGCCCATGGCAGCCCACTGCAGCAGGGGCTGCAGCCTATGCCATCGCTGGGGACTCATGGGAGCCCAGCTCCAGGTTGTTCACCATCTGAACTGTAGTTCACCACCTGCTGCTCAGAGCTGGTGTCCCAAACCAACTCCTAACCAACTCGCCACTTGGCTGGCCCCCAATAAATTTAATTGAAAAAAAAAAAGAAAGAAATGCTTTCCTTTCTCTGAGGATGAGGGTGAGGGCAGTCATGCTGGCACCCACTAATTGTTCTTATTAAATCACCCTGTTAACCCTAGTAGGAGAACAAATCTTAGAATCAGGCTGATATGAGATAAGTTCTCTGTTTAACTGCTTGAAAGCTGCATAAACATGGTCAAGCTATTCATTTTTCTAAGGTTTGGTTGTTTCATCTGTAACAATGGAAACATAAAATCTCCATCTTTGTGTCGCCTTCAGAATTAAAAGTCATTAGATTTTAGAACAGTATCTGGCAACTAGAAAGAGCTCAATCCATGAGACATATGATTGTTAACTTTTCTTCCCGAACCTCAGTTTTTTCAGTCTTTAAAATAAAGGTAATGTTGTCCACATAAAATGACTATCATGAGGAATAAGAGATTAAGACCACAAAAGCACAGAGGATACCCGGTGCATGGTAGACACTCAACTAATATGAATCTCACTCTCTTATGCTTAGGGTATAAAAAAGGTGGTTGCATTCAAAGCTGTTGTAATTTCTCCTATGTCCAGTTATCTGGGAGAAGGGGAAATTATATATATATGAACAAATATAAGAGAAAATGAAATGCTCCAGGGAATTAATGGAAATGAATACTGATGCTATTAATTATAACAGTAGGTATAGTGGTAATTCCTCACTAGTTCATGCTGAGTGAAACAGCTAGGATGGTTAGGTCACTGCGTAATGCTTCAATCATTTGTATGAATTTTTGTATAAATTAGGGAATTTGTTCTGGCTAATTTATTATAAAGTGTATACTAACATGTAGAGTGTTTTATATTGACTGAGGATAATTAAGAAATTGGCTGAATAATATGATTATTAATATTTTACTTTAAAAGATAAAAATATCAATTAGAATTTTATTTACATTCTAAAATGTATAGTTTTCCTCCAATGCTACAATCCCCTAAACTTTGTCATTTCATCCCACAACTACACATAGGAAACATACAGGAGACTTGCCAAAAACACAAAGACAAAATAACTCTTTGTGATTTTTTACAGGGATGATTGTTTATACAATTTGGATCATATTAAGAATATAGCATTGCCAAATAAAATATTATTATCTGGCATTTGGTATTCAAGAATGATTCTTGATCTTTAGTGTTCCCTTTTTGGTACTGAAAACCGCAAAGCTATTTGTTATCACTCAGTTTTGCTGCCATTCATTTTTCAGTAAAAAACATGATAAAAAGGTGACGCAAGGTCAGTTCTGAAAGGCATTCATAGTTTTTCTAATAGTATGAACTGGGCTATGATCTCTATCAGAATGCATTCTAATTAAAAATCATGGGTTCACCATAGAAAATTAAAACAATGTGGTGAGATATCCTCCATCATACATTTTTCAATGCATAAATCCTATTGGTGGATATTGACCATTAGACAATCCTACAGACAAAGAATAGCTATCCTTAATTTCATGGATTAGCCTATCATTGAATTGAAATTTCAAAAAGCCTCCTCCAGGGCCAGCCGAGTGGCTATTGGTTAAGAGCTGGCTTGGGATGGCAACAGCTCTCGTTCCGACCCCACATACGAGGGCCAGTGACACTGCCCTCTACAGCTAACAACAGCTCCACCTGGAGCTGGGCTGTGAGCCCCAGCGACGGTGTTGGCTGCAGCCCCTGCTGCAGTGGGCTGCCATAGACTACAGTGAGTGGCCCGCAGCCAGAATGAGCTGCTGGCAGCCAGCGAGAGCTGCCAATAGCCATGGTGAGCGACCATCCAGAGTCCTGCGACCAATCTGCCTCATCTGGGAAGAGCACAATGAAAATACCAACATGGGCCAGTTTAGCAACATCCTCCGCAATTAGACTGAAAAACAAAAATACAGCAACTTGTCTGTTCCCCTTCCCTGATTCCCCAATGCGGTTCCCTTCCTCCAATTCCCCAATAAAATCTTTAAAACAAAACAAAACAAAACAAAAAAGCCTCCTCCAAAATGATTTTCCAAGATTAGTTTTTTAAACTTTTCTTTTGGCTCAAATCCTTTCTTTTGTTTTTCACAAGTCTGCATTTTTTGTTTATTTTTGTTGTTGTTTTTAATGTTTGCATCTCCTTAATATTATATTTCATCCTTATTTGAAAAAAAAAAACAAAACACAAAATCTGTCAGTGGAAGTAACAGGAGGCTTTAAATTAAGCTCCTTTTACTTGTCACGAATCAACTTTCCTAATTATAAATCACATGTTTCAGTATGTTAGAGGCAAGTAGATTTGGAGAAGCATGTTAGCAATAAGCATAGGATGTTTCCCACACACTCAGGAGAAAACATGGAACTCACAGTATTAGAAAAGGCAGCCAACAATCTAACTTGCTTGAAGATCTGAAATCTACAGATGGATTTATGCAAATGAGATGTGCTGTCTAGTAGTCAAAGAAAAGGGGAGGAGGAACCGTTTAATATGGGTTGAATAAAAGTAGAAAAAAAAAGTTGCCTTTTGTTGGCTTTTATATTTAGGTAGAACTGACATCTGGTTCTAATTTGCTTTCCAAGCTGAATTTTTTTTTTTTTTAAATCGCTTCATACTGGTCCAAAGTTGTCATTTTTAAAATCTTTCATTTTTAAAAAAAGTATTTAATTTGGAAAATGAATCTATTGTTAATTTCTGAACACTAGAGGGCACTGAAATATCCTAAAATAAATTACACTCGATATTTTACCTTAGATGACTTTTGCGGGAATAATTATCATAATTTAAAAAATCTTTAAAAGAAACAAGGGACAATAATAGGATTAATACATCATTGTAAATATTAGCTTTGGAAAATTAGGATTGCAATATTATTTTTTAAAGTGACATTTCCCTGGTAAGGAATTCCCTATTAAGGAATGCATCTCTGAACATCAGGGTCTCAGAATATTTTATACGGACCTCTCAAACCCCTTCTTATAACTAATCTTCTCATTTCTAAAGTTGCAATTGCCAAACAGGTTTTAATAGATTTTTCCATTGATCCATAATAGCAACTTTTCCAAGCATCTTGATATAATCACATCAATGTACTATAATGTCATTGAATGTTCAACAATTTACCATTTTTAGGGCTGAGAAAAACTGGCCATCTATTGGCTGGATGGATAATGTTCAGAACCAGCATATACATGTTTTCATTTTATAGTTTTGGAAATGTACTTAAATAAAGGATTTTTCAAACAGCCAATAATATGTATTTAATTAAGTTTTTACTTCATCCCTTTCTTTTTGTGGTCTTTTCTTCTTTATCTATCGCACTTCTTTCTCTGAGCACTTTCAATATTCACTCTTAAGTAGTTTCTTATAAGAGTTAATAAGACAAGCCTAAAATGGAGTCACTTATGCTAAGCCCCACATCACCAAATGAAGGCTTCACTTAATTATAGTTTTGGCTCTCCCACAAATGAAATCTTAAACCAGTTAATCAGACATGGACTGATCAGTGTTAGTTAGGTAATCTGCCAGATAGATTCCCCATTTATCCCTTAAAGAAAAGTAACTTTGCAAAATTAACTTTTTTTGTTCCTAATATAACTTAGTTATTCATGCTCCCTTCTACTTAAAACTTTCATTTTCAACAGCTCTTTGGAGCTCCTTTCTATTTGCTAGAATGGGTGTTGCCCAACTGAAATAGATATTTGGTCAAATAATATTTAAAAATGTTTAATATGCTTCAATTTATCTTTTCACATGAATCACATAGAAACACATGCAAAATATTTTTCCCTTTTCCTTCCAGTAATGAGAACTAACAAATAAGAAAGGGCAACAAGGACTTCGTGTGCTATATATTAGAAGCCATTTTCAACTCTGTTTCAATTTAGGAACCACTAGTTTTAATGCCCATCTTGGAAGTGTGCATGTAAAAGCGTGAAAGTTGCAAAACTTACAAATAAATTTAAAAACAAGCAAGTAGAAAGACAACAAAAAAGGATGATAGAAAAACAAGAGATGGAAGTATCGACTGTATAATTTATCATTTTGAAGTAAATGTATTTGATTTTAGAAATTGTCACTAGGAGAGATTTGTCTTATCTGGAAAAAAATGTTCAAGGAATTTGTCTTGAAATATACAATAAGTACCCACATCTGAATACATCTGTTGTTTTCAGTGACAAAGGAAAATAAACCCATGAATACAACAATTGATCTAAACATGTGTGCCCATGAAAAAGAGCTTTTTCTATGTATTGCCTTTAACATTTAATACATAATACATAACCACCACTTATAGGAATAACATATAGTTATAGTCTATGGTTGGAGGTAACACTTAAATGAACCACCAATATATATAAAGATCTGACAAAGTAGATTATAACCTGAAAAGTGGATGTCAAAGCAAGACGTAGCTTGTCAGATCAAATCAAATGGCAGATCTGACATACAGAGGGACAGCAGTTCTAACCTCAAATGATGGAAACGTGTACATAGTAATGGCATATTCTGGTTGAATTAAATTTGTTAATTTTGGTATTTCTCTTTCTACCCCTAGATTTTTATTCCCCAATGCTATGTCAGGTACATTTTAAATGTCATAAGGGGCATACTGTGGTGTTTTTGAGTTTGCACTCTGGAGCCAAGATATCTGGGTGAAGCTTGGCTCTGCCTTTTATTCGTGGGATGAGCTTCCATGGGCTGCTCAGCCTCCCTGTGGCCTGATTTCCTCACCACTAAAACAGTAGTAATAGTGGAAGTGGTGTTTTGAGAATGAAATGAAATAATTCATCTAAGGAGTTTAGATCAGTCCTTGAACATCAGTATGAAAGTGTGTATTAAATATTTAGGGAGTAGGACAATCTGAAGTAAAGACATGAGGGGTTATTCAAAGTTACGCAGAGAAATGACAATTGCTATTTTTCAATTTGTACATACTTTTTTGAGTTAAAATACTGTATATTGATTAGATAACAGCTAATGAAATAAGCATAGCAAAGATTCGAAGCATCACATGGCTGTTAATCTATTTGACTGTGAGTGTATTTCCACAAGTGCTAAAAAACATTTGATTTTTTTTTAATCATGCCTAATGTTCTCTCTTTACATTTAGTTTACACTGTGGATTTTAAGACTTAGTCATTTAGTTATACACCAAAAAAGTGTAAGTTTCAGCCCATTCTATAAGAATATAAGAAGACTTCTCAAATCTGTCAATCCTCATCATTGCCCTCCATTTTATATAGTACTTAGCATAGTCTGCCTTTAGTTGAAATTATTTATTATTTGTGATATATATATATATATATATCACATATATATTTCATATATATATCATATATACATATATATTTCTACCTATGTATTCTATGAACTCCTGACATTTATAACCAGAGGTTCACATGAGCGAGGTTTTTTTTTTAATATTGATTTTCAGTATTGTGTGTGTGTGTGTGTGTATGTGTTTGTGTGTGTGATGATTTTGAATTTCATATTTATTTTATCTCATTGTCTGGATTCAGTTCAAATTTTTTAAAAGTGCATTCATATCAACACATCATTAGGCTAGATGCCATGGAGAACATAAATGAAAACAATTTTCTGGAGTTTATAGGATATACACAGGTAGAAAGGCAGATATGCGTATGATTTTAACTCAGGAAAATATGCTTTAAGTGTTACATCTCATAGAGGCCAAAAATGATCTGGGAGATGGCAAGATATGAGAAGGATTCCTAAAGGTAATGATATTTAGGTGAACTTTGGATACAGGGAAGAAAGGAATTCCTGACAAACAAACTGATTCTGTCAAAAGTAAAAAAATTGAGAAATCTAAGACAGACTTCTGGTATAATAACACCAGTGATAAGTAATCAAACATCAATCAGGTACTGCCCTTAGATGACTGTATGTGTTAATCCAGTTAATCCACATCAACTCTGTGAGGCAGACACTCTCTTAGTTTTTTATAGGTAAGAAAATTGAGCTGTTCAGAATTATTTCCAGTGAATCAGATTTTCTCACATTTATGATGCTGGATGGAATAGAGAATGCTGGGAGGTATAATGAGGGATGATGAGTACCGAAAAGTCATGTATCGAGCATTTAAATGTTTTTCTTTATGGACCGGCTGAGTGGTGCAGTGGTTAACAGCTGGCCTGGGAAGCCAGGCCCCAGGTTTGGGTCCCACATATGAGGGCCGGTGACATCCCTTAAACAAAAATATATATATATATATATATATATTTTTTTATAACATATCTTTTTAAATTCTCTGACATCGTCCCCCGTGCATCATCCCCTTATATGTTAGTCCAGATGCGACTATATTGAACGTCTTCCAATTCCTCCAATGACAATTTTCACTCTTAGTTCTGGCTGTTAAGAACTGCTGTTTCCTTTACCTGGGATACTTTCTTCCCACAGACACCACTATAATTCCTTGTCAATAAGTTAGGCTCAATTTAGATGGTGCTTTCTCTGAGGAGCTACTCCCAATAGTCCTTCTCACTTTCTGGCTTGTATACATACCCTGACCCTGAGCTAGTCTCCTTTCCTGGAAATTACTACATTTTTGCTGCAATTGCATGGTAAAGTGTGTCCTTTCCTCAACTTAAAATTTCCTGAGGACAGAGACCTGGTCCAGTGTATCCATTATGGTAGCCCCTGTGTGAATACAGTTCTCTGACACTTAGTAGGCCCTGAATAAATATTTTTTAAATGAAAAGCTTTTTGTTTCTGGATGTAATAACAAAATCAGTTTTTGCGATACAGTGATTTGTACACATCTGTATTACGAAAGTATTGTGGAAGAATAACTTTTGTTGCTGCAAAAAGATAAGAAAAGACTTAAGTTGACAAATATAGGGCCCACCGAGTGGCGTGGTGGTTAAGTGCTGGCTTGGGAAGCCAGCGGCCCCGGTTTGGGTCCCACATATGAGGGCCAGTGTCACTGCCCTCAAAAAAAACAAAACAAAACACAAAAAAACATATATATATATATATATATATATATATATATATATATGAAGGGGGTAAGTGCACTATATTGAAGTAGAATCATTTTTAAAACCCTACATGTGGACAAAGTGCGTGTTTGCGTATTATGAGCTAAAGACAACATACACATTTTTATCTGTTGCTATTGTGCCCAGAATTCATTTATCTTTATTTTGGTTGTTGTACTTGGTTTTCCTTTTGAGACCCATTTTTTTTCAGGGATATTCATGCAGGGCAACTGAAGGCCAATGGGAATCATCTCTGGGAACTTCTCCAGAATTATTGGGAAAAATACCTTCCCTTTTTATCAAATTCACCAAGCTGAGAGAATGTAAATTTAGATCTACTCATCTGCTTGTAGTCAACATCCTCACTGTGTAGGTAGTGACAGCCTAATGATATTTCCCCAAACAAGGGAAAGCTGAATCAAGGGACAGAGAAATGAATGCCTTTCTGACATTGTTAATTCAGGACCCAGCAAATTCTAAAAATGAATATGCTGTTTTGACTTACTTATCACATGAAATAATAAATGCCCTTTTCTTTTTTTCTTTAAATGATGAGAGTTGATATTTTTTCTCACTTGCAAGCAGTAATAATCTGTCTAAGGTGAGTAAGATGTGGAGAGGGATGAGAAATGCCAATTTATTTTTTAAAATAAAAAGGAAAACATAAATGACAATACAGAACCATTTTTGAGAACTCATGAATTATTTATATTTTGCAATGTTATTTCCAGCATAATGCAATGTGATTTTAATATGCTACTTATTGCAAGTTATCAAAATTAATTTTAATTTTAAAATACATTGCATTTTGGGCCGGCCGAGTGGCTCAGTTGGTTAACTGCTCGCTCAAGAGTGCGAGCTGAGCTCTGAGCAAAAACTGGTCGATGCCCAGCCCGAGCTGAGCAGCTGCTCAGCTGCCAATAGGTAACAGGATGGCTCAGTGATAAAAAAATAATAATAAAAAATAAAATACATTGCATTTTAACAATTCATGTCACTTTTTGCATTAGAAAGCTGAATTTCATAGATATCTGAAAACAAATTCTTCCCTAGCATTGTTTCACCCAATTATATTTTTCTCAATTCAATGTTATTTTGTCTCAACATTAGCTCTGTATTTTATGTATATATAACTTTATTACATCTTAACAACTTCATTAAATTACATATTGTAGTTTAGAATTGTAATTTCTTGATAACCTATGCAATTTGTTGAGTTATTTAATTACCTAAATTAAACACTGCTTATTACTTTTTGTTTTCCTTTTGGTCTTATGTACTTATCCAATAAAAAATGTACATACATACAATTTATAAACCCTATATGTAGAGACAAAGATTGTCATAAATAATAAATAAGTTGTTTCTTAAATAAGTGCATTCTTCCCTTTAAATTTAACTATAAACAAAGAAATAGGCATTTTCTTTCTTTTTAAAACGTCTTTCTTTTCTTAAATTTTTAAATTATTTTTACTTTTCAATTACAGTTGACTTTTAATAGTATTTTGCATTAGTTTCACGTATACACTATAATGGTTAGACAGTTCTATAATTTACAAAGAAACCCCCTGATTGGTCTAGTACCCACCTGGCACTATGCATAGCTATTACAGTAGTATCCACTATATTCTCTATGCTGTAATTTATATCATTGTGACTATTTTGTAACTAACAATTTGCACTTCTTAACCCCTTCAATTTTTTCACCCAGCCCCCAACTCCCCTCCATCTGGCAACCATCAGTTTGTTCTCTGTATCTATGTGTGTTTCTGTTTTGTTTGTTAATTTATTTTGCTCTTTAGATTCCACATATAAGTGATGGGCATTTTCTTTCAGTCAAAATAAATTAACAGCATATCTTCATCATGGTAAAAGATGAAGATTGAAGATTGTAGAAAAGCCTCCATTAATTTCTCCCAGATTGTCAGGAAACAATGTTATTCATACCATGATTAGACAGTATGTAGCAATCTCATATACAAAAATTAAGATTTCATTTCTCCTTAGGAAGCAAATCTGGAAAATGTTTCTTTTGATGTGCTTTCAGCAAGGTACTTTTCGAGTTGAAAATAATTCAACATGATTAAACTTTGTAAGCAGTTTTGACCACATTTTGTTTCTAAAATGACTTCACTTATTGTGTGTTACTTGCATAAAAGATATGTAACATATATGTAACTTATAAACATAATACTGTTATTAAACATAGCAATATATCTATTACTCATGAACTATCTACTCAAAATAAGAAATAAAAAATTTACAGTAATTTGAGTCTACGAATCATTCCCTTCCCTAATCCTTTCCTTTACCTTCTCTCTCCCAGGGATGTAAATGACTTTCCAAATTGATTTGCCTATGAAAACAGTAAAAATTGTAATTCTTGTTAAAGCATTTCTTAGAACAAAGCACTGTATGTATGAAAAAGAAAAAATTCAGTGAACTTACCTTTAATAAAAATACACTGGGAATGATCTTTATTTACTAGAACACAACTTTTATAAATAATAAGAAATCTGGGGTTCATGTTTTGAACATATTGAATCCTACTCTGGATTTTATAATAGTATAACAAAATAATGATTTCCTGTTGACCTTGGGAAATCTCAGAAATAGCAAATTTAAACTATTGGAAAATTCATTACTTTTCTATTAGGTTGCTTATGGATCTTCTTTGGCAAATTTAATATGCATATAGTTGCTAGTTTAGAAATAACATTTCCCCCCAACTTTTACAAATTCATGAGTGTATAAACTCATTGAAGTTAAATGTATTCTTAGATTTTTAATCTAACAATATGTTCTGTTTTGGCTGCCAAAGCAATTCTAAGGAACCATTCTGATTTGACAGTAAAGAGTTCAAACAGCACTGAATTTCAAAAGAAATCTGCAAAATATGTAAAAGTTGAATGTGACTTGGAGTCTCTTTAGTCTGATTTTCATTTTAGGATTATTCATGTTCACTCTGAAGAAATTTATGAAAGACCAGATAGCTTTTAGAGCACGAATTTATTATTTCCCAGATATGTGGATTGTGGAAAATCCTTTGTTGGTTATTCCCAACTCATCAAGGAACAATGTTATTAAATTACATAATAACATCATTCATTCAGTCAACAAATATTGTATTCAAAAAATATTTATTGAATCCATACTGTGTACCAGACTGAATTCCAGGCTCTGGCAATCTAGCAGTGAACAAGTCAAATTTCCTGCCCCATGAAGCATCGACAAACCAAACTGACCATTATTTTACCAGCTTAGTATTAAAACAGTAATGCAAATTCCAAGTATTTTATTTTAACTTTTCATTTAAATGATTGGTATTTTGAAGACATAGGCTATAATTGTATCTATTAAAGGCCAATAATCACTTTTGGAATCATTATTTATTAAGTAATACATTTGAGAAGAAGCCATGGCTTTCAGGATGTCCTAGAAATAGGTTTAGGGCAGAAACTATTTAATTCAAGTTTTATGAATTAATACAGGCTTCGTTTTGGAAACATAGATCTTTATTAAGCCAATTTGAAATACTAAATAGGAAATAATATTAATCAATTGAAATATTAATATCAAATTTTCTTTGCTATATTGCAGAATTATAACTTCTTTCTAGATTTGAGATTAAGGGACATTTTACTCCCTATACATCTTTAAAGGATTCATTATTATGTTCCATAGAACTGCATTGAAAAGATGTAGATCTACTTGCACTTCACATTCTTGTTTGCATAATTTTAATAAATGCCCATGGAGGCAAATGCATATTATCACTCAGTTAGGTCTGTGCCTTTACTTGCCTTGGAAAGGTGGCTGTCTAAATAGAAGAATCCTTACTATTTTACCAGGCAACCCTTTTACATTGTTTGAAACCAATAAGAACTAAACTATACAAGATCCAAAGGTTATTGAAGTTTAATTTGTTAATGCTCAACTCATTGTCCCAGTACTGGTGAGATGTCATCAAAGCCATCAAAATAGATTTCTATTTTTGTAATTGGGAAATAACATGCACAGTTAGTTGCTTCCTAGTTCAGAAATACATAGCAGATAAATACATTAGTTAGTTCTTACAGCACAATTCCTGCATATACACTGATTTGGTTAGCAAATGAGTGTAAAAGAAATTTATTAGAAAGTATATTTAAAAATCATAGATTCTAAAAATTGTCACAGTCCTTTACCTCTCCCTTGATAAGCTTTTGTCATGTGGCTTTGCAGTCTGTGTAGCTATTATAAAGGCAGAGCTTTCCCACAGTGTGAAATTGACCTGAACTTGTAACTTGTCTGCCTAAGAGAACGCTGTGGACATGGATGCCATGGAGTAGATTCCCACTCAATACCTCAAAGGCTGTGTGTGTTTTTGTTTCCTCTTGTGTCTCTACCATGGCCACCATAAAAGCATGGCCAGGCTAGCCTGCTGTGGAATGAGAGAGCTGTGGAGCACAGCTGACGCACCCCAGTCACCCCAGCATATTTCAACAGCAATCCTACACGCGAAAGCATGAGCAGGGCCCATCTGAGGTCAACAGTGCTTCCTTGCCCAAGAGCGCAGACCAGCAAGCAATACACACACTTACTCCAGTTTTCCCCAGGAGCTTGGTGGCCATTTATTATGCATGACTATTGTTGCCTTAGATAATTGATAAAATACACTTAAAATATTTTCAATCTCTACCTTAAATTGTATGAGGGCTAAAATGTGAACAAATTAATTAATTGTAAAGTGTTCACATAATAGATCTTTTAGTTTCTGAATTCTAAGGGCTTGAATCATATTGAATCATATTTCCTTTGCATAATGCCGTAAACATTTGCACTTGAACAACTTATCAATAACTCATTAGAAAAGAGTGAAATGAATTAGTGATATGAGAAAAAATAAATTTTAAAAAAATCTATAAAAACTTACAGAAGATTTTCTATAACCACAATCCCCTTTGCTTGAATGAAATAAATGGCTTCAGTCAAACCCAGAATGATCCCTAAATGACATTTACTTTCACTAAAATATTTTCCCATTCTAGCATAATTAAATCTTAAAAGATTCAAGTATGTTTTTGTAAGAATTTTCTTAGTTAGGGGAAACCTGGTTCTGATATGTCTACCATTTCAGGTTTTCTTCAAAAATCACAAGTTTAACATGAAAATGAATTAAATTCACCTTACTTGATCTCTGTATAAAAAAGGTAAGTGTGTAATCACAAAGAAATTCAAATGGTAGAATAAAATGACATAAAATGTAATTAGAGATTTCTGAACCAATAAGTGTGAGGATTTTACATCTATACTCGTCTTTAACTTTGGATCCAGCCTTCTCAATATCATATTAAATCTGTAATTATAAACTGCATTCTTACATTGTTTCATTAAAGTATTCACAATGAACCCACTAGAAGTGCTTCCTTTAAACCCTAAACCATGAATCGATGACAGGTTAATCATTGTGAACTCCTATAATTTTATGGTTGCACAAATAGATGCATACTTTTCATTTCGCTCAACTGATTGCAGAAATAACATTATTACGACAAAAAAACACAATCAAAAATAAGTGTTAAAGCTCATAGGAGAAACTTGTCCTCTAATTCAAAACCTCTTCCAAGCCATTATTTTGGTAAGGAGTCTGGTGCTTAAGGATTGATGTTAGCTTGGTAATAAAAGCAGTGGATGATAAAAATGCTTTACTTTTGGGGATATACAAGTGAAACCTATTTTCTCTTTCTCTCTAGTATTTTTAATTTATCTTATTCTTTAATTCTTGGCTATGAAAATGTTTTCATTTTTCTTTTGTGTAAAAATAGCCGTCTCATATGTATTTGTTTTTCTGCACTTTTAAGGCATTTGCCAATCTGCATTTCTTTGTGGTTACCCTTTCTGACAACTGCTTGTTTTCCTGCTGGAGTGTGCTGGATTTTCATGCTTTGCTCTATGACGTAAGAATAATGTAGACTAATTCAAAAACGATGTCGTTTTTCTTTGTATGTTAGCAAAGAATAGAAAACTTAATAGAAATGTTAATACCTGGAATGTAGAGGAACAAACAATTATTTTTACTGATCATTTCAAAATTATCTAATTTAAAGTTTTATATTTGAATATCTTATATTAGTTATAGTCATGTCTTAGTGGGCACTTACATCTATCATGATAGTGAGTAATCAAAGCTATTATTTATTATTTGCTAAATCTGTTCCAGGAAGAGTGTTAAACTAATTATTCTATAAAGCTGGTCTTAAGGAATTATACTTATTTTAGGAAATTGGCAGTTGAGGTTCACAAAGGAAGAGTGATTTTCAAAAAATTGTGTCTGAACTTATTTATAACTTCGTCACTCACCATTGGGTTTCCAGGTTTTATTATTTTTCTGATAAATTTCAGCATCATCTCCACAATTAACAGCCTGTGTATTTGAGTTTTTTAAATACATTTATCTTGTTAATAGCCAGATAGTCTTTATTTTTGTAGTTCTTTTCCTATGATAATGTAGAAACAATCCTACTTTTAAGACTATGCAGAATGAGTATGATATTTGAGGATGGCAATATTCATTGGAAAGATACCAATTGGACATCGTGAGATAATGCTAAATTAAGGACAGGATTAGGTAATGCACATTGTCAAGATGTATGAGGATGCAGAAGATTGTCTTTGAATGTTGACATTTAAAAAAACACACAATAAATACAGTATCATTCAAATGGCTAGTGTTTAGTTTTTAAATTAATGATTTCCATGCCAGAGCAGACCCGCAGCATTGCTGAACTTACTTTAATACAATTGAACCAGAAATCAAAAAGGTTGCTCTAATCCTAGTTTCACCATGAACTAGGTTTTGGAAGGCATTTGATTTTGTCAGAGCCTCAGGAGTCTCATCTATAAAATGGAAGTCGTTATAATCTCTGTACCTAATTAGTTGTCACAGCAATGCAATCTATTCTAATCAACTCAGTGACATGAAGTGATCATCCACCATGTGCAAGATATAGGAACTACATAAATGAAGAAAACTCTATCATTATTTTAAGGATTTTGCAGCCTCTTATTTGAGGTAGATATGAAATACATAATACAATGTGATAAGTGCAATAAAATCCGTATGTTTTAAGGTATAGAAAATAAAGTCATTGATTCTGCTCATTTAGGCAATTTGAAGTTTCCATAAAATAAGCAGCTTCTTTGAGAGACTGATGATTGTCCCAAAATCTGTTTTCCTTTTCTTTCTGAGGATATGGCCTCCCAGATGCCTGTTACGGGTACCAGTCTCTCTTGTAGCTATGAGTTGCCAGGTTAGCAAGAATCATTTGTGTAGCTTCCTCACTTGAGCAAAGAACAGCTGTTGCCTTGAATTTTATCTTATTTTTCTCCTTCTGCAGCCTGGAATGCATACGATTTGCATCTCAGAACCACACAGGAGAGCTGTATGTCTAACCAATGGCAGAGTAAATGAAGTCAGGAGCCTGAATCCCTGAATCACCTTATGAACACAGCTGCCCCACTAATCTAAACTAGCTAGACAGTTACATAAAAAGAAATGCACTTATTTGTGTCTCTTTGTTACAATTACCCTAACTTAATCTTCACCTCAATTGATACAACACTTGAACCAGGTTTCCGATTACCAAATAGCAGAGTTGTTAGAATTGAAGTTGAGAAGGTAGTAAGAAACCAGATCTTTAAGCTTAAGTTTCATTAAAAATATTCTGAAGGGAAACAAGATCAAACAAAAAAGTACAATTTGACTGTGAAAGAAAACCACATTGTTGGTTTTGTTTGATGGCAATTTGGTTCAAATGGCATAAAGATGTCCATTAGGAAGAACAAATGGTCCTCAGATACTTAACGAGATGACAGCAATATGAAGTATTCGAGATGACCGAAGAAGGCCAGGAGACTCCATCTAATCAGTTCCCACAGAAAACATTAATGTCATAAGCTGACATGCTCTAGCTGAACTTATAAGTACAGTCAAATATCCTTCAATATAGTGAAAGGGACAAGTCATCCATGGATAATATGGCAACTAGTATATTATTTGTCTGCCCTAATACTCCCAGTATTAATCTGATTCAGAATTTGTGACATTCAGTTCCAGAAAACCCTCTGAGTTTTAGCACTCAGTGACATATCAGTGTACAGCTTTGTAGTGGGTGGAAATATCAGTTCCAACTATCAGTCAGGTAGTGACAATTTGCACCATTTCACTCAAGTAAGAGCAGATAAAACTTTTCCTCTTACGTCTCCTACACCACTACTTTTTATGGCTCTCTGCAAATAATCATAATAAAAAAATAACAAGCAAGGCAGGGGATATGCCTAACTTACAAATGTATAAATCTGTTTACAATAAAACATATTTTCCTTACAATATGGCAATTTCTCCCCACCCTTATGTACAGAAACTAGACAGTTAAATATTAATTTCTAAAGTAAGGTGACCAAACTTCTCAGTTTGCCCAGGACTGAGGGGTTTCTTAGATACAGGATTACAGTGCTAAAACCAAGAAAGTTCTGGAGAAAGTTGGGGGAGTTTGCCACCCTATTTCAGGGGTGGGGGGACAGAAAGAGAGAGAGAAAGAGATATCCATGAGATGAATTGAAGCCTTTAGCATTGGGGACATTTACATTTCTAATAATCTAATTTTTTAAGCTTATTTCAGTTGTTTACGGCTCTATTGTGATATACTGAACCTGAAACACTCACACTTTACATTTCTCCTTTATCCCTTAACTCCCTCTGGAAGGAGAGAGATATTGGAAGTGGGAAGAAGAGAGAAGGGACTTTCTCCTTCCTATTTATAGTTGTTCCTGTCAGCATAACCCAAGCAATGGCTTCGCACCTGGGCAGCCCGGTTTTTGGACACCCTTAGCAGAAGACCCTCATTATGCTTTCTCAAAGGTATCTACATACACTAGACATGCTACCTCCTTACCAATTTCAGCTCCAAATTTATAGCGTCCTTCTACTGAGCTCTTGAGTTACTTGCATCAGTCCCACAGCACCCACTCCTCAGAGGTCAGTTCTGTCTGGCTCCTCCCCTAAGCTTTAAGATTCTGGTAATACTGCTTTCTATGGCTGGTAGCTATACTTCCTACTGTTACTACCTTTATGTTACCTCAGTGTTCCTGTTGGCTTTTTTAGGCCTCTAAATGTGGAACTGAATTACTATATTAAATTCTCTGTAGTGTAAATTCTATTTCTCTGCCTAAACCATGACAGATGCAAGCATTAATTTAAAATTAAGAACTTCTGTAAAAACGTTATTAAATAGGTTCTAAAACCAAAAATAAATTTAAAAGTTAGCAACCAATTAGCTTTTAGCTAAGATTGTTTACTATATCAGGTTTCTCCCAAATATGATTATGATTTTCTAATCAATAACTAACTAAAAATGAACTCCTAATTTAGGAAAAGACAATCATAGCACCTTAAAATTTCATCAGGTATTAGTATAAGGAACAAAAATAAATTTATGAAAATCCTTTTATGTGAGTAATATAAATGCATTTTGCTTATTTTTTAGAAAATCTAAGAAAATACAGAAGTTTTATACTCTTAAACTATAAAGTTGAACAATTCTCTGGAGTGCATTTAAATTATGTAGCTCATTTACTATTTACTATGTAAATATAAAGGAAACTAAAATAGGAAATTACATAAGGCATTATTTAGAGTTTATCTTATTAAAACACAAATTATGATTCCTACTATTCTCTAGCTACTAAAGATACATGCGTTTATATAGTCATACAATAATATTTTATACTATTTTTGTAAGCATCTCTAAATGATTAATTATCACATGGAAGGCTCACTACTCTAGGCATAATCGTAAACCCTTTAATTATAAATTAATTTATAATTTAGTTACTCTTCTGAGGTAGGGTTATTATTATTCCCATCCTACAAATAAGAAATGGTAGCATAGAGAGGTTACATTACTCACCCATGGTCATGTAGATTGTTGGAGCTAGAAGGCAGCCCTAGGCAGGTTGGCTCCTATGAGTGGATGCTCCAAATCACTCTAATATGCTGCTCATCATCCAAGAGATAATATGAAAACTAGTCTGTGTCTCGACGTAAGGGGAACATGAGCCAAACACTCATCAGTGTAGAGAACAGCGCTCTGAGTGAGCAAGAACAAACACAACAAAATAATAGTATTACTCTTTTATAAGAAGTAGCTAATTATTTGTTTTTGTTTCAACATTATTCTTTATGCAACAGAAATATTTTTATCTCCTGTGTCTACGTATATTGTTCCGCTGCAGAAGAAAATAAATCTCACCAACTGGGGTAACCTCTGAATCTAACATGCATTACAGTTTGAAATTAGTGGGATGCTTTCAAGCAATTTCTTTAATGAGTGACTTTAATTCATTAGGAAGGCAGAAATTTGGGGAAGAATTATTTTTCAAGGACAATGTATTTGATTGGACTTCATTACCAATAAAAGGAACATGTACTAAAAATATAAATTCCTGAGTAAGAACAATATGGCTACATCCTTAATCTGTTCTACCAGATAACATATATTAGATGTTAGGTTTAAGATTGGAAAACAGAAGTGAAAAAATTCTGATTTTATTAAAGTGGCAAGGTATTTATATTTCATTAACAACATTCATTAATATTTCACTCATTAGCTTAATAGGCATGGTGTATTCCAAGTATAACCCTGGATTTTTTTGTGATCTTAATTTACAAACTATCCATCATGGTTATAGAAGGAAGAAGTGGTAAGATCCGTAGGAAAGTTACTACTAATACACTTGGTATATCTGTGAGGAGGTGTGGCAATAGGATGCAAATAAAGAACTGCACATCCAATAAGTTTTCTTTATATCCGTTGCTATTCCCTTAAAAGAGTGTGACAAGTGTGACTCATAGTTTTTCCTTTTGCAAATGATAAATGCATGAAGCACTTAAAGTCATTTATGCCACAGGTTCTAAATTATGATGACTGTTTTATTATCATTGATATCTGAAGCTAGAGACAGAAAAGGAAGCAAGAAAGAATTTTCTCACATTGTAACCTGAGATCATAGATTTCGATTTGGGAAGAAATAAATGATCAGAGGCTGTCATTTTGGTCAAAAGTCCCATTCTCTTTACACCCAGATCAGACTTCTGACTTCATGCACTGTGCTTAAAAGAGCTGTGCTATCTCATGAATAATTTTAAACTTGCACTGTCAAAGAAAACTTCCTGCAGTGATGGAAATCTCTGATATACTCAAATGTGGCAATTGAGCCCTGGAAATGTGGCTTATGCAGCTGAGGAACTAAATTTTCTATTTTATTTAATCTAATTAATTTAAATAGCAACCTGTGACTAGTGGTTATCATATTAGACACTTCAGCTTTGAGGGGTTTATTTGTGGGTAGAAAATACAATTATAGTAGGGAAGATGGCAAGATATTTTGAATCCACTCACCTCAAACAATTTCTGTGTTAAGTTTCTGTATATGAAGACTGCTTTTAAGCAAAGAACAAATAACATGCTAAAGCAACAAATGACCTCAGATATGTGGGTTATAGCCTCAAAGAATGAAATCAAAGAATGAAAGAGGCTTGAGGGACCATTTATATCAAATGTCTCATTAAATATTTAAATATAAATTAAATCTCAGACATTAGTTAGCTTATGTGAAGTCACCCAAAAACAAAATTATAAAGAGACATCATTCATTGGATTAAAATTTAAATAAACAATAACAACTAAATGTCAGCTGATAATAATAAGATAACATAGCCTACCTAACATGGTAAGCATCATTATTATTCCATTTGACAGAAAACTCAGAAAGGTTAAGTGATATTCCAAGGTGTGATATTATGATATAAAAAGAAATATGTATTTTGGTGTTAATCCCCAGCTCCTGGCCAGAGCTCCTAAAACCCTTGTCATTTCCAAAGTGAAAAGAGCAATAGGAACATTTTTTTGTTATGTATGTTTCTATTTCCCTAGTTCCTGAAACAACAGCTCCATGGCAATAAAGTTTAAATGAGTGTCTCTTGTTATTCATAAGAAGACCCCTTTAACTGTATCTGTGTTTATGTTAATAAGGTAACTTTGGAAAGCCCCTAAAGATGAAGAACTAGTTGTCAAGAGGAACCAACCACGTGATTAGAGCATTGGAAGTTTCTGGTAGACCCCCTGACCTCCAGGGAAAGAGAGGTGCTGACAGTTGAGTTAACCAACAGTCAATGATATCAATCATGCCTAAATAATGAAGCCTCTATAAAAACCCTAACCAAAGGGACTCAGAGAGCTTCCGGGTTGATGAACATATCCATGTGCTTAAGAGTGACAGGTCCTGAGATGAAGCACCTGCACTCAGGAGCACTTCCAACTTTGCCTTATAAATCTCCCCATCTGCCTTTTATTTTTATCTTTTAAAATTCCCATAGTATTAAATCTATATATCCATTTCTCTGGATTCTATGAGATGCTCTAGCAAATTTTTATCAACCTGAGATTCATTGGAACCTCTGATTTGTAGCCAAGTTGGATAGAAGTCGTGGGTAACCTGGGGACTCTCTACTAGCAGTTGGAATCTGGGGAGTAGTGAGGGAGCAGTCTTGTGAAATTGAACCCTTAATCTGTGGGGTCTGTGTTAACTGTGGCAGTTAGTATCAGAACTGAGTTAAATGATAAGACACCCAGTCAGTGTCTGCTGAGAACTGAAAAGTTGCTTGCTGGGGAAAGACCCACACATCTCGTGTCAAAAGTGTTGTGAGTAGAGGAAGTAGTGAGTTAACTTTACAAAGGTTCCAGATGTGGTAAATGGAGGAACTCACAAGCAAACTCCAGTCTGATTCCAAAGTCTACCGTTTTTCCCTCCCAGGACACTGAATTCCACAAGGTTAGGGATGAAACACTTGGGGTCAACGTGAAGTCCTCCCTATGGAACTTTGGGCCACATTAGGTTGGTCACCAGAGTTGGATCAAGAACCCATCCATAAGGAGGGCTCAGTGAGTTATGCTACTATAGAGGACGGCACTAAACATTGTGAGTTCTGCCCCATAACAGTGAGGAAAAGGTCAATCACATTTAATCGAGAACCTAAGTCATTTTAGCTTTTCAGAAATATTCCTATGTTGAATAAAAATTCATCATTTTCCAGGCAATCTAGAATGATTAATATCCCAGAATGCAGTATTTCCAAAGTGACAAAGATATTTCTGTGTTTTTTGTAAGAATATCTATCTGTGACTTGCTGTACCTGGCATTTACTGGCCTGCAAGTCATGATTGCTTAATTTCAAAAAGTTTGCAAGTTAGTTGCCCCACATTGGTAACTTGAAAATGACAATGGTGGTAGAATTTACACCATGAAAAACAATGAATGTTACAGATAACTGCCTCCCCAACATTGAAAAGCCAGTTTTGGGGGGGGAAAAAAGAAAATTACTTTTAAGGGTCTCTCATTCATGAGAGCCACCAAAGTCTAATAATCAACTTTAACTGCATTATCTAGCTCTTGTTCCAGCTTGTCATGTAATTTTATCCTTATTTCTTTCATGCCTCTGCAATTACGCATTTCTACTTCTCCCCTTCTCACCAACAAAAGACTACTTATCATTTGTCTGAAAATTTCCCCAGCTGCTTTAATTTATGATTTTTACTATCTTCTGTTATTTCATCTAATTTTATATCTTGTATCCTGCAGTTTTCCTTTTAATCCATTTCACTTGGTTTCATGTATCTTAATCTCTTTTTCAAATAAGTGGAAATTATCTCATATTTACTTTCATTTTGTATATTTCACAGCTCCAAGCATTGGATTTTAAGTCATAATTAGTGCTTGACTAAGAAATTTAAAATGTTGGCGATATTCTGAAAGACACTGAAGAGTTTTGGTTTATTTACTTTAATTGGTTTTCATTACTTCACCCTGCCAACATCCAACATCTTAATATCTCATCTAACAGATATCTCAGGTGGTCCAGTTCTCTGCCTCCTCCTGTCCTATATCCACACAAGTGGAGAAAAACAAAGACATACCAACTGGTCACTAGTCTTAAAGGAGCACTTAAGGCTGCCTGCCCATTGTACTATATTTCCATTGCACATTTCTTCTATTTGGATACATAACGACATCGCACATTTAGGATGTCCAAAAATAACCTTCTAGTCTACGTCTTTAAAACTGACACTCACAAAATCATCCCCATCAAAAGAATTTTTCAAATCAGTTGTTCCATATGGATACCATGAAATTGGTTACGTAAGTCATTTTAGCTTCCACATCAAAGTTAGTCATAACATCGTTGTATCATATAGCTTTTGCTGTGTAATAGCCCCTAACCCTCACCCCCCAGTGTAGTGGCTAAAAACAGAATTTAATTATTTAATTAACAGTTATGTGAGTTGGCAGTGCGGGCTGAAATCAGCTAGGTAATTACTGTACTGCTCTCTGCTGGGCTCACTGATGCCTCTGAGGTTAGCTATCCATCAGATAGATTGGCTCTGCTTTGAGGAATCAACTGAACATTATCAGAGACAACAAGGGTAATTGGGCTGCATGTTTCTCATTATCTGGACTGTTGGGGCTTGTTTGCATGGAGGTTCAATGCCCCAGGTGAGCAAGCAAACCCCAAGATGCAAGCATTTTTAAGACTTACATATTACTGTCATATTTTTTAAAGTGAGTCAAACAGCCAAGCACAGATTCAACACAGCAGTAATTAAAGGAATACCCTTGTATTCAAAACCTGTGGATAAAGGTGAAAACTAATTGGATCCATTGTTGCAGTTAACCCTTGATTAACTCAAGCAAAATCTTTGGGTCATCTTTGGCACCTCTTTGTCTTATTTCCCACATATAATCACAAAGAAAATTTTACAGGTTTTATCTTTAAAATATATCCAGAACCCAACCAATTCTTACCACCAGTACTGTTTCCCCATCGTGTAAATCATTGTCATCCCTCATCTAATATGCTACAGGCTCATAATTAATCTTCTTTCTCCCACCCAACCCCTGGTCAATCTGTTTTTAACATTGCAGCCAGAATGATCCTTCACAATGTAAATCAGGTCATGTCACTTATCAAAACCCTCCAATGACTTCCTACTCAGAGAAAAGCTCAATATATGAAATGGCCCACATTCTGTACAGATTTTGATATATTGATATCTTTCTTATTCCATCTCCTATCATAGCCCCTCTATCTGATAACTCTAGCTACATTGGTCTCCTTGCTATTTTTCTCATACTCACTTGGCTCATCTGCAATTCAGGGACTTTTCACCTGTGTTCTCTCTCCTTCTAACACTCTTGCAACCAGATCTCCACATTGTTATCTGACATTTTGTTTGGTCTTTTTATAACCTTCCCAGTGAGACCTTTCTTGATCACTCTATGTAAAACTGTATCTCCCAACTCTGTCTAATTGTTCTCATAGAAATTATCATCATTTAACTGCTGTACATTTAATTCATTTTGTTTATTGTCTTTTCCCTATCATTAGAATATGAGGTCTATGATTTCAGAAATTGTTGTTTGTTTATTTACTTTAGTATCCCAAGAATCTAGTGTATTTCATGCACATAGTAGTAACTTAATAGAAGAATGTTTGAATAACCATTGAGTGAATGAAGTAGAGCTAAATGGCCAAAAAAGTCCTAGGTACAAAGCATGTGGTAGTCAATGTCAGATTAAGTCCTTGTGGTAGATTGTTCTGTTTGTTTTTCCCAATTATTTGATGCATTACCTCCAAAAGGAATATAATCCTTATTCATTGTCATCCAAGTAGGAAGATGCCATTTCCTATTCAAGTGACATCAAGGTTGGCCATGCTGTTGGCTATGACCAATGACATGTAGCAAAAGTGATTCCATTGGCAAGAATAGATTTTAAGTTCCAGATAATTTTCTACCATTATTCTTTTCACTGTGCCATGAGAATAACATGTCTCAGATAGTGGCTGCTTCTTCTGTCTGGATTCCAGAATGAATATATGTGGAGCATAGGCTCAGTGGACATAACTGACATGAGATCTCGCAATTAATGTTGAGAACTCATCCTAGAAAAAGTGCTACATATCTCATTGCTGACTATCATCACTAGATCACCTTTGAAGTACTCTCCTTGGGAACCTATGTACTGACACCAGTGCCTAGTTCACCCTTCAAAGCAATTTTGGAAATCTTTTTCTGGAATGGCCATCAGAGCTGTCATTGTATTACACTTGATGTCCTGAATGTCATCCAAATGTTTTCCTTTCAATATTTCCTTTATCTTTAGGTAAAGAAGTAAGTCATTGGGGGCCAGATCAGGTGAGTAGGGAGGGTATTCCAATACAGTCATTTGTTTACTGGCTAAAAACTCCCTCACAGACAGTGCCGTGTGAACTGGTGCTTTGTTGTGATGCAAGAGTCATGAATTGTTGGTGAAAAGTTCAGGTTGTCTAACTTTCTTCACACAGCATTTTCGGCATTTCCAAATAGTAAACTTGGTTAACTGTTTGTCCAGTTGGCACAAATCCATACTGAATAATCCCTCTGATATCAAAAAAGGTTAGTAATATTGCTGAAACAAGTTCACAAATTTAATTATCAAACCTCATATAATGTGAGCAAATATTAACTTTTGTTTCTTTAAGCCAGTGAAGTTATAGGGCTATTTGTTATAACAAAATGACTGAGGCAAAGCTGACCAATATAGTTTCTAACCACATGAAGTATATAGGCACAAAAGGAAAGCCATCAAACCTACTGTAATATATCTTACATTGTACTTAATTAAGTTTAAATCATACGGGAATTGACTGGACATGGGAACTTTACATATTGCAAAGAAAACAGAATTCAGGTGTGTCTGAAGAATGCTGGGCATCTTGCCCATATGTCTTATGATATGTCTTTATTCTAGCCAAAGTCACACTTTCTCACATCTGTTTATTTGGTGTCTTTCTGATCTTCAGAGACACTCTATGCAGAAGCAAGTCACTGAGATGAGGAGGCAAATGTACATTTGATCAAGTTGTCACAGTTTAATGGGGTTCAGAATTCCTATTACATTGAGTCATTTAAAACTTTTAAAATACTCGTATTTTACAGATTTTGAAATAAGTAGCTTACTGTGAAAAAATGCAACATTTCACATATGAAAGAGTCATGGTTTGAGCCTAATAGCCCCCTGAATTTCTGTGAAAAGAGCCACACAATGATTCCCATGTTTAAGCAGGTACGGGGATAAAACTGCAGGAGGGAAGGCATATGACTTCTAGCTAGAAAGAATTTCTATGAGCTTATACCTCCAGGTCCATCCTCAGAGGCCAGTACAGAACTGAAACTAACAACATGCTCCTTTGTTCTTTGTTTGCCTGTGTATGCCAAGTTTCAGATTTAAACCAAAAACAAAGTGTAACATGTTATGGGAAAAAAAATAGCCTTGACATTCATAAAGTTAAAGTTACGTTGCTTCTCAGGTAATTCTTTATTTTGTTACTGAGTGTTAGAATGAAGAAAAAAAAAAAAAAAAAAGGAAGTGTCATGTCCCTGGGAATCAGCAAGCAAATAAAAATCTGGGTAAAACCCAGAGATAGGAGTAAATACGTGGTAGACAGCAGTTAAAAAATTCAGTTTGAGATATAAACTGGTAAGAACAGGAGTGTGATGTTGTCATGGATTTTATCATAGTAGTGATATTACTCATTCATTTTTAAAATCTCCTATAAACATGTTTGCAGGTAATGTCTTTCAAATTTTTTTTTTTTTTAGCTGAGCCATCCTGCCACCTGTTGGCAGCTCAACGGCAACTCAGCTCGGGCTGGCCTCGAACAACAGCTGTTGCTCAGAGCTCAGCTCGCACTCTTGAGAGCGAGCTCTTAACCAACTGAGCCACTCAGCCGGCCCTGGTAATGTCTTTCAAAGAGAGATATTCCTTGAGATCAAGATCTGTGTTTCTTCTACTTTCTTTAAACATAAATTACCTCATATATTTTACATACACATAGTAATTAGGAAATAATATTTAATCAGGAACTAATTATGATTTTTAGAATGTTATGTAATATCTGAAGCTTAAAAGATAAGACAGGTACCATATATGTCAATTATGAAGTAGAATAATAAAATGAATTCCTGAGGACTGACTACCTAACACGCACTAGTTGTTCCAAGATAATGCTCTCCCTACCATTTTACTTCTTTCTTATCTCGTGAAGCTATTACCCCTGGAGGCAAGCACATTTCTGAATTTTGCTTTATTTTCTGATCATGAACTCTTTGCTAAATACTTATTACTTATTCCCTTGCTGTGTTTGAGACAAGGGCATGTGAAAACTCTCTATGCAAAGATCTCATTTTTTCATCTCACGTACTGCTCTAACATATCTGTCTTAATCCTTCTGGGCTGCTAAAACCCAAATTACCAAAGGCTGGGTAACAGCATAAATTTCCTTCTCCTGATTCTTGAGGCTGGAAAGTTGAAGATGAGGGAGCCGGCCTTGTCTCATTCTGGTGAGAGCTTTCTTCCTGGTTCACAGATGGCCATGTCCTCCCATGTCAGAGAAAGAGGAAGCAAGCTCTTTCTTGTCTCTTCTCACAAGAGCCCTAATCCCACCATTTGGGCTCCAATCTCATGACCTAATCACCTACCAAAGGCCTCATCTCCAAATACCATCACATTGGGGTTCAGTGTTTCAACATATGGATTTTGGGATGACACATTCAATTTATAATGCCACTTGAACTAACAAATTATTGTAATTAAAATAATGTGAATGTTCAATCAGAGTGTTGTTGGGATTAAATGACTGTTTTTGATCTTTATTAATCTTTACAACTATATGAAACAGTCTAAATATATATAATCTAGTTTCCAATTAAGGAAAAGTGTTGTTGATTATTCCAGAGGATAAGTGATCTTTTAACATCATGTTGCTAGGGGCCTAGTCATGTTCAGGTTCCAGGGTATATGATTTGTATCCTGGTGGTGAATAGTCAATGAGTTCCTACTCTGTACCAAAAATTATGCTTATCTTTTGCCAATAAAACTATAAGGTATGAATAGCAACTATCCTCAATTTCCTGTTAAGAAAACTGGGACTCAGGGTAAGCAATTCATTCATGATCAAACAGCAGGAAAGTGGCAATGCTAATTTTTATGGCAAGGTCTGTATGACTACAAATCACATTCTTTTAACTACCTACTGTTGTGACTCAAGCTATTTTGTCACACTGTTTCTTTTTAAATATACTAAACATTGATGTGATAGGATTTCAGTAAAGGTGGGCTCAATATATTTTAAAGAAATAGAAAAACAATTCAAGGAGAAAGCATAAGATTTAAAGAAGCTGGGAAGAATAAAAAAAAAAAAGAGGGAGTGCCATAAGTGAAGTAAAAATATGAAAGTAGAGTAGTAAATCACACAGAAATAAGCAAATCATATAAGGTGATAACTGGGTGACTTAAATATCACCTCTGCAAATCCAGAGCCATGGACCCAAATATGAAAAATTATCAATTTTGAATAATTTTATTCATTATGTATCAGGAATTGGATCTTGATTCAGATAATCTATGTAGTAGTATAACTACATGTCAAAACTCAACCTCAGCCATGACCATTGTCTTCCCTATTTACAAGACACTTCATTTCACAGGGATAGAACATAGTATTTCCTAGCCATCTATTCTTGAACAAAAGTCACTGTAAATAACCTTTTAAAATTCAGGCAACAGAATGGAGGGGGATTCTGAAGCTCATTTCCTCTGTAGTTTATCTCTGGATCATAACTTGGTCAGAACCTCTCATACTGGTGTTGTTTGAATCCCAACCCAAGGATGTAGTTTTGATCTGACAGTGATATAAACTGTATCGTGAATTAAAGCTCTGTAAGTTATAGAAGCAGGAGGATAATATTGTAAGCCAAGGTAATGACAGCAGAAATAGAAAGGCAATGAAAGGTGAAAAAGAATATTGAAGAGGATGAAGACTAGTATAAAGGAAGATTTTAAATGATCTGGTAATTATTCTGAAAGGTAGAATCATGGAATAAGTCATTATAAGTAGAAGTGTGAAATAACCCAACCTGTGTGTTAGGAAGAACTTTTGTCACCAAGCAATGATAAATCTTATAGAGAGATGAGATGTTAAAGTCACAACTTCTCTTTGTTTGCAAAATTTAAAAAAAAATGCATTAATCAACCAATATTCAGTAAGTACCTAATATACATCAGACATTTTTATGCCACAGTGAAAAAAGTAGAGATGATCCTCGCCCTTGAAAAGCCCACAGAAGAGTTGAAAAAACAGAGATTAAATAATATTAGTTGAAGGAGCGTTATAAAAGAGGTTCAAAATTATATGGGACTATAAGGCAATATTTTCAATATTTTCTCACTGGAAACTTATGAAAAATCTCGATATTAAATATCTCACGATTCTCTGCACTCATGCTTTTTGGAACTTCTGACAAAATCATTAGTCATGCCTTTATTCCAAATGTTCATTCTTTCATTTGATCAAACAAAGTTTGCAAGAGTCAATTACCAAATGCGTAACATTAATGTGCTTATTATGGTGCCATTTATAAAAGTCAACGTTAAAGAATTTAGAAATCTCATATATAAAGCTAAGAATAATTGAAAAGGGAAAAAGGAACATATTATCTGATGGGGTAGGACACAAAATTTGGATTAATTGAAGTAGAGAGAGAATTTTGAGCTTCATTTCCCTACTTATGAAGAGGAAAAGCTTTGAGGTGAGTGGAACATAGAACATTGTATAACAATACATGGAGGAGTTAAGTGAATGTGTGAGTGTATGATTTCTGTTAACTCCAGAAACTCTTTGTATTTTCTATATGTAAAACCTAGCATGAAATTATATTATTTTATGGGTTTATTATCAGCTATTGCCCAAATTGTTCGATTGTGAATTCAAAAAACTAGTTAAGGCTCCTCCCGCCGCTTCCCTGAGTCACTGCCTGCGCAGCTCCGGCCGCCTGGTTCCCCGTGCTGGCCACCGATATTTGGCGTTCTTAAAACATGGCAGACATTGACAACAAAGAACAGTCTGAACTTGATCAAGATTTGGATGATGTTGAAGAAGTAGAAGAAGAAGAAACTGGTGAAGAAACAAAAATCAAAGCGCGTCAGCTGATTGTTCAGATGATGCAAAATCCTCAGATTCTTGCAGCTCTCCAAGAAAGACTTGATGGTCTGGTAGAAACACCAACAGGATACATTGAAAGCTTGCCTAGGGTAGTTAAAAGACGAGTGAATGCTCTCAAAAACCTTCAAGTTAAATGTGCACACATAGAAGCCAAGTTCTATGAGGAAGTTCACGATCTTGAAAGAAAGTATGCTGTTCTCTATCAGCCTTTATTTGATAAGCGATTTGAGATCATTAATGCAATTTATGAACCTACAGAAGAAGAATGTCAATGGAAACTAGATGAGGAAGATGAAATTTCGGAGGAGCTGAAAGAAAAGGCCAAGATTGAAGATGAGAAAAAGGATGAAGAAAAAGAAGACCCCAAGGGAATTCCTGAATTTTGGTTGACTGTTTTTAAGAACGTTGACTTGCTCAGTGATATGGTTCAGGAACATGACGAGCCTATTCTGAAGCACTTGAAAGATATTAAAGTGAAGTTCTCAGATGCGGGCCAGCCTATGAGTTTTGTCTTAGAATTTCACTTTGAGCCCAATGAATATTTCACAAATGAAGTGTTGACAAAGACATACAGGATGAGGTCAGAACCAGATGATTCTGATCCCTTTTCTTTTGATGGACCAGAAATTATGGGTTGTACAGGGTGCCAGATAGATTGGAAAAAAGGGAAGAATGTCACTTTGAAAACCATTAAAAAGAAGCAGAAACACAAGGGACGAGGGACAGTTCGTACTGTGACCAAAACAGTTTCAAATGATTCTTTCTTTAATTTTTTCGCTCCTCCTGAAGTTCCTGAGAGTGGAGATCTGGATGATGATGCTGAAGCTATCCTTGCTGCTGACTTTGAAATTGGTCACTTTTTACGTGAGCGTATAATCCCAAGATCAGTGTTATACTTTACTGGAGAAGCTATTGAAGATGATGATGATGATTATGATGAAGAAGGTGAAGAAGCGGATGAGGAAGGGGAAGAAGAAGATGAGGAAAATGATCCAGACTATGACTCAAAGAAGGATCAAAACCCAGCAGAGTGCAAGCAGCAGTGAAGCAGGATGTATGTGGCCTTGAGGATAACCTGCACTGGTCTACCTTCTGCTTCCCTGGAAAGGATGACTTTTCATCATTTGACAAGCCTATTTCAAGTTTTTGTTTGTTTGTTTGTTTGCTTGTTTTTGTTTTTGCAGCCTAAAATAAAAATGTCAAATATAAAAAAACAACAAAAAAAACAAAAAAAAAACAAAAAACTAGTTAAATACATGTGCAGCTTTAAAAATCACATCTGTAAAAACAAATCTTTGTGTGAGTTGGGAATAAAAACAGGATTCCTTCGCAGCATTTGTGGTTATACAGCAAAGAGACTCGACTCCCAAAGATAAAATTAGACATCCTTATACAAAGGGCATGAGTGGCAAATTATTTTCTCAGTGCTTTAATAATTGTAATGTTCATTGATAGCACCTTTTGACCTAATAATTAACCTGTGTATCTGCCAAGAAAGATCCACCATTAATTTTAAATCTGATTTTTCAGAAAGCTTCAAAAATTTTACCCTCAATAAACCTTTACAGATATGTTAACCGATTACTAATTGATAAGGTGGAGTGTAATCATAAAGTAATTTATAATAAGTATAGAGAAATGAAGGTTGACATTCTCTTTTATGCTACCAGGATAGTCAAATACAGTGTATCATTGCTCTTATTTATCCTTTTGTCTGTCCAAATACAGCCAACACATTTAGACATGTTTTCAAAACTGGAACACTGAAAACATGAGATAAGTACTTGAGTAATTTGGGTATTCTTCCACAAATCCAGGTGGGAAAGTTATCACTATCTTGTTGGCAGTCACACATGAGATTTCAATTTAGGAAAAAAGAAAGAAAGAAAGCTTTCACAGAATAAGTAAAGTTGGGAGAATCATGCCTATGAAAATGATTCAAGATTTAATTTCTTGAGTTTTAAAATCTAAGATGTGGAGAAAGATATGTAAGACAATAAACTTCATAGTTTTATGGTGTACTTACTTTTGTTCCTAGGTGCCTTTGTTTTAGCTTCCTTTTCTATATGATTATCCTTCCCCCCACCACCCCACCTCCATACCTTATAAATTATAGTTTATATTTAAGGTGGAGTCAAATAATTACCTTCAACATTATTGTGTTAGATACATTTGTTATCACTATTGGAAAGGTAGGTCTTATCATGCCCATTTCACAGATAAGAAAACAGAGGCCTAGAGAATTTCAATAAGTTACCAAAGTCAGATAGCAAGTGGCAGAATCAGGACCAACTCACATACTCCCCTCACCACACCCCTCTGAAGCCATGGGTTTTCACTTCTGCTAGTCACTCTAGTTTTCCAATTAGAATCAACCTTTGGGGTTTGAATTTCTGTCTCATTACTTTTAGTGCACAGAGTGTCCTCCTCCCAACCTCCGCCTATGCCCCATCTTTATCTTGTAGACTTAATAGCTATATTCTCTCATGGAGACAGACTTTCACTCACATGGCTCCAGATACACATTTCTTATATTATACTATTTTATTATAAAAAAATAATATCTGATATTTCATGGAAAACAAGATTAATTATTTCTTTACTCTGCTAATTTTGGAAGTGAGAAAACTTGAATATGAAATGTATTTCAATTAAGGAACAACATGAAACATTTGCAATGAACTTTTACATACCTATGTAATAAGTACAAGTATCAATAACTCCATATTTGGTTTTATCTTTAAATCTTTGGAGAGAAATGAATATATCCAATAAAGATGATAAAATGCCCTTCAACTAGAGAAATAAATCTTGTGGAGTTTAATTGTATAACATTTTTTTCTTGTTTACGTGACCCAAATGGTAAGGGTACTGGTATAAGTATGATCAAATATAAATTCATCAATGCCTTTCTATTATGTGACTTACAATGAGTATGTCTGTGTTTGTATGTGTGTGTGTGCCACTTAATCTGGTGACTATATTATATGGTACTGAACTTCCTTTTGAGAAAGACTCTTCCCAGATGCTTTACATAGGATTCCATCTCTTGTGTCGGGCTTAGGTCAGGCAGGTGGGAGATGTCAGTCTGAAATAGAGCATTTTCTTGCACACAGTGAGGACTAAGTGAAAAGTACACAAACAAAACCATTGAGACAGAATGTGATGCTTTCTGAGGCCACTGAAAAAGAGGTAAGGACTCTTCCCTGTGGAACTTAAACCCGAAAGGCTGGGGGGCTGAGAACAAAGCCAATGTATTGTATTGAGAGCCAACACATGTCGAGAAAAGGAGTCCTGTTGCTTGGAAGGCTGCAGATCAAGCTGCACCTGAAAACTTACAGCTGGACATTTCAGTTACATGAGGCAATAAAATTTTTTTGTGTTGTTGTTTAAGCCAGTTTGAATCGCATTTCCTGTCATCTGTAAGAAATAATATTAACCAATAGAAAACAGATGACTTGGACACAGTGACCTAGCAGAACCCGGTTTTTATTATTAGCTTTAAAACGCAGAATTTCTAAGAAAAAGAGCTCTGTTTTGCATAGAAAATGGAAAATAGCTTGGAGATGGTGGTATGTGGGAAGAAAGAGAACTGAAAGAGAATTCCTGTCTGCACTGACATTTGGACATCAATAACAATAATATTTATAAAGCAGATTACTGTTTAAAATGACAAGCAAGTCGGATGTGATCCCTGCACTCGAGCAGCTTATTGGAGCAAAAGATAATAAGTGATTCTGATAAATAAGTAAGTAGAGTGTTGATAACTTAGTTAAGCTTGACTTTGATGAGTTCTAGGAGGGTTACATTATATAGTATGAACACATGGAAAGTTTACCTGAAACCTCGCATTCAAGCTGCCACCAGAGGATGTGAGGAGTATGCTTAGGTGACTGGGGGTCATGAGTTGGAGCTGGAGACAAATAAGTATGGTGAAGACTCTATGCCAGAAAGTAAAGACCAACTTTAAAGGATTTCAAATACCAGTTTAGCTGAGATGTAGTGGCAGAAAAGAAAAGACAGATACTTACAAACGACAACTTGACCTGCTGGGCCAAAGACTCTATTCAGGGAGAGAGGGAGAGTCAAGGAGGCTGCTGGTGGAGAGAAAAGAAAAGGAGGAATCAAAGACTAGCAGGTCCCCATGAGGTTGTAAAACAGGGGATGTAGTCATTGAGAAGGATGGATAAGAGCAGAAGGTGTGAAATTATGATTCTAAGTAAAGAAAGTCTGTGAGACTGACGGTTCGACATATGACTGAGCAGATTCGTTATCACGGCTGACAGGAAAGAACATTCCTTGGAAATTATAAAGTTCAAGTCTTAGTAGTGCCAGGTGAGTCTTCCATAATGTTATTCATATCACCCAGTTTGGTAGTAGGAATTGGAGTGTAACAAAAACAAGTCAGTCAATGCTAAGTCTTCAAAGCATTAGGAACATTTGTGTGTGACATAGCAGGAAGCAAATAAAATATTGAGAGTCACTTATTATTGAACACAGAGCCTATTAAGCAATGTTATTTTATTAATACACATTATATTGATTCAATTTATTCTTATCAGGTAAGAACTCGATACTTTTTTATTTTATAGATGAAGGAATCAAACTGTAGAGTGGAGTGATGAAGTAATAACCTGCCAAGAGTTACATAGGATGTAAACTCATGAATTTTGACTCCAGAACACATATACTCAATGTTAAAATTAAATTGCTTGAGTATCAAAGAAGTAGAGGAAGTGGCAGTGGGAAGACAAAAGACACTGACCCCAGTAGGAGTTTTTTGTTGTTGTTTTTTTTTTTGAGGGCAGTGTCACTGGCCCTCATATATGGAACCGAACCAGGGCCGCTGGCTTCCCAAGCCAGCGCTTAACCACCGTGCCACTCGGCCAGCCTAGCAGGAGTTTTAGAGGTGTATCAGAAAATGATATAGGAAGAAAAAAAAGGGGCTTTCACCAAGCAGTATAAAAATGCCAGTAGTATGGATGGATCATTTGACTTCACTTGAGGTCTGACAGGTAACTATATTGTTACTTTTTCTTGTGCTTTACAGATACAGGCCCTGTGGTGAACAGATTGCAAACTTGAAATAAGAAAAAGATCAATTCAAACTTCAGATTATTTACAAAATTATTGTAACAATTTGCCTCCTCATATCAACACACATGGTTATTTCTTCCCATTCCGACTATGTTCTTGGCCATAGGACAAAAACTAACATGATTGTGACTTGATTTGGCCAATGGGCAAAACCAACAAAATTCAAGGGGGGGACTTTGAAAGCGCTTGCATTTTACAATTTTCTGGCTCTTGTGGATCTTGGGAATTTTGCAGTCACCACCATGTAAAGAGCCCTGCTAGTTTGCTAGATGAAGAGAGTCTCATACCTTTTGTTTATTAAAAAATAATGTTTACATTCACTTATCTTACAGTTTATTTTTCAGTTTTAGTATCTACTTTGATGATGCTAAGAGGTAATAAGCAGGTCTATGATTTTTTTCCGTTCATGTTTTTCTTTAACTCGATTTTTTTTTTATGTTCCTCCCATTTTAACCCTTTCAACCTTAGTTTTCATCTCTGTTTGGCATACTAAATATGAGATGATCTCAATACGATGAAAGAATGAACAAATAAATGAATTGACCAGCATAGTCCTTGACATATAACACATGATAAATACATAATTATATATTTTATTAATAAGACCCATGGCTATAGTGTTTTTCACCCTTCTTATTAATTCCAACATGTCAGAATAAATATTGTTTATAATTACGGACATACACTCCGTAAATGTACCTCTTTTCTCTGTAAAGTGATTTCAAAATTTTAAAGAAAACTTCAAAGTTGATAGTCCATCCATACACTGATACTCTATATTTAAATTAAAGCAATTAAACAATAGTTGATAGGCTACCAGGCCTGACAATTATGTTCATGAACTCATCCTAGAAAAAGTGCTACATACCTCATTGCTGAATATCACTACAGTCAACTTCGAATATTCCCTTTGGAAAGCTGTGCGCAGATGCCAGCGCCTATTCCACCCTTCAGAATAATTTTGAAACTCTTTCTGGAATGGCAATCAGAGCTGTCATCGTATTACCCTTGATATCCTGAATGTCATCAAAATGTCTTCCTTTCAATATTCCCTTTATCTTCAGGTAAAGAAAAGAGTCATTGGGGCCAGATCAGGTGAGTAGGGACCTGAGGGTGTTCCAATACAGTTATTTGTGTACTGGCTAAAAACTCCCTCCCAGACAGTGCCATGTGAGCTGATGCATTTCTGTGATGCAAGAGCCATGGATTGTTGGAGAAAAGTTCAGGTCGTCTAACTTTTTCACGCAGCCTTTTTAGCACTTCCAAATAGTAAACTTGGTTAACTGTTGGTGCAAATTCATGATGAATAATTCCTCCCATATCAAAAAAAGGTTAGCAACATCATTTTGACTCTTGATTTGGACTGATGAAACTTTGATCTTGGTCTTGGAGAATCTGCTGACTTCCATTGTGCACTTTGACACTTTGTTTCAGGGTTATATTGGTACACTCATGTTTCATCACCAGTAATAACATGGCCCAAAATATCATCCTGCCTCTCCAAAAGGTTTGGGAAATCCCAACTCTCCTTTGCTTTTGTTCATCAGTGAGCTCCTCTGGGAAAATTTTTGCACACACCTTTCTCATACCAAGATTTTCAGTTAACATTTTCCTAACTATTTCTTTATTAATGTTTACTTGGTCTGCTATGCTTCTCACAGTCAGGTGATGATTTTGACACACAATTTGATGAACTTTTGCAATGTTTTCATCAGTTCTGCTTGTTACTGGATGTCCTGAACTCCATCAGTGACGTGTTCTCTCACCTCAGAAAAACATTTAATCCATTTGTACACTGCTATTTTCTTCACAGCATTATCCCCATAAACTTGGATTAACATGTCCCTGATTTCACTTTCACTCTTGCCAAGTTTAACAAGAAAATTAATGTTTGTTCGTTGCATAATTCAAGCTCAGACATTCTTGTGACAGTACACAAAAACATGCAACAACAATAAAGAACGCCATTCAGCAAGACACCGCCACACGTCAACACTAGCACAGCTGTGAGACACTGATGTACCAAGGTTATGAAACCTTACCGAGCTGTTTGTACAGTACTGCCAATGTAAGCACACGGTGGCAAGTTTGTAAACCTAATTGGCAGACCTCATATTTTGGGTTCCACTTACAGTATCTGAGCAGTTTATGTTTTTCAACAATGTTATGTAATTTTTTATATTTTAAATCTTAAATGTAATCAACTGTGTTTATATTATTACATATTCATCAATGCTACCCAGACTTGTAAAACATCAAAATAAAAATTTTATGATATGCCACAATACTTTTTGAACCACATCAACTTTTCCAAACAGCATACAACAAATACAACCATGTGTTTCAAAGTGTTTTTGATATATTAATGCATAAATTAATTATCTTTTATTTTTGTCTAAAAAGTAGGAGGCATCAGTGTAAAGGCATGATGGCATTGATGCCAGAAAGAAGCAGGGAATACAGCTACTTGATTCAATTTTGTGAACCCCGGAAAATTTAGTAACTTTGCAAACTGAAGTTTCTTTAACCAGTACACAAGAATAAAAGATACTCCTTCATTGTGTTTTTGATAGGATAAAAGGAGTAAGGTATGTATAAAGCTCTTCATAAGTTACAAAGTAAAATTTTAAAAATAATTAATATAAAAATTAATTTTATTTAAAATTAAATAAAAATTAGAAACATAGCAAAAGAAAGAGCATGGTCTTTAGATTCAGACATCTGTGCCATAATAGTAGCACTATTATTTAATAATACTAAGACTTTGAGAGTTTTATTGAACTTTTTAAAAACTGTATCTTCAGATTTGTACGATCAGGATAACAATTTCTAGCTCATATGACTTATGATTATTAAGTGAACATATTATGTGTCAAATACCCACCATGATATTTAAGGCATAACAGACGCTAAGGAATAGCTAATATTATTACTATTATTGTTATACTAATCATCAGTGTTAGCTGTATTATTTAATAAAGTTATAGAAAAATTAGAATACTATTAAAAGTTAAAAATGTAAAATAAATAAAATAAAAGCTAATAAACTAATGACCTATATTTAAATCATGCCTATAGTTTTTTCTCTCTAATTTCTTTTTTTTAATCAGTGGAGATCAGGGTTTTTTTGTTTTTTTGTTTTATTTAATAAGGTCAATGGATTTTAATTGGTATTTTTATATTTTGTATACTAATTATACAATAACATGTTTTAGTATATAATAAATATCATGATAAGCCTTATTTTGTTGTATTTATTTAAATGCACAACTTTTAAATCTTTATTAATATACATATAAATCACTAATATCATTTTCAATGCATTAATAAATTAAGCTAGGTAATATAGCTTTAAAAGTTTAGGAGGCTTACAGTTAATTTGGATATTATAGGTAAAAGAAACTCAGAATGTAGTTGGATCAAAAAAATATGTTTGAAAATATACATGCTTAGTGTTTAGTAATGAGTTCTCTTACTTTTATGCAAAATATACCTCCATAGTTATAATTGTATGCAGGTGAGATTTAGAAAAAACAGCAATCACTTCTTCAGTTTTTGACATCAGGATGGCATGCAGAATGAGTTTCACATTTCTTGTCTTTTACATGATAGAATATCTATTATTTTATTTTTATAGCTATTAAAAAGTCCATATCTGATTAAGTCCAACATACTATTCATTGGCCCAAGCATAAAGGTTTTTAATTATATAAAGCTAGATCACTTTTAGCTTTAGAATATTAATCATTCAGGGACAAGGTTAGCTTCATCTCTTATGTTAATCTTATACTCTGGCATTTATTCATATTGTTTTTTACATTCTTATAGACCATTTTATCTCATATTTTCAGAGAAGTCTGATGAACTATTTTCTAGCTTGTTCCAGCACTGAGTAGTCAGAACCAGAGAAGAAAAAGGTACTGAAGAATAACCAGGATGAATGTTCAGTTAAATGCATCATAAGCTATAAAAATGGCTTAATCATTTTGTGCTTTAAAAATGGAAGTGGAAGAGATATAAAGACTTTCTTTTCCTCTTCTATAATTCATAGCATGTTTGGACTGTGATCATTGCAAAACAGTCAGAAGAAAAATAAACTGGTGCCAAGGAAAACAAAATGACAAACTAAGATTAATTATAGAAAACCATACATCATCATTCTAAAATTAGTTCAATTAAATAGACAGAGAAATATAACAACTGTGAACAATAGGTAATATTTCATTTTGTGTTTGTCCTCTCCTCAGTTTTTTATTTTGTTTTTCAATAAAATGGAGACTGATGATATAAGTAAGATACTCTAGTCCTAGTATGTCTTCTGTTTAAAAAAGTAATAATAATACAAACAAATGTACAAATCAAAACTAACATATTATCTATAGTGGTTGGGGTTTATTCAGAGTAACCTTTTATTCACTTCCCAGAGGTGTGAAAGAGGCATGTCATTGTTCCCTATCATGTATATTTTATGGGACATAAGTCCCAAGATGTGTTTCAAAACTAAAAATACCAGGGGGCGGGGGGAGAATTATTCCATGGTTGAATGCATTTCTTTCCTTGAATAGTCAGTTACATTAGTCCACTGAAGATCCCTAGAAATCTTCTGATTTGATAAAGATGCTTATTTAGCTTTTTAACCCAGTTTTCTTAAACTTATGTCTCTTCATATTTTTTTCCACATATCACTGTCTTCACAGTTGGTGTTAACTTGATGGTAAAGTGGGCCTTGGGGTCAGAATGCTTCAGTTCCAATCCTGACTCTGCTACATTTTAGATGCACCATCTAAGACAACTTATATAACTTTGTTTTTAAATAATGTTTTTATTTCAAGAATAGTTCTAGACTTTACAGAAAAATTGTTCATGTGTTTTTAGAGCATCCCTCAATGGGATATGTCTGATTTTTTTCATGATTAGACTAGAATTATGGGTTTTTAGGAGAAAGAAAGAACACAGAAATAAAGTGTATTTTCATCACTTCATATTTAAGAGTACACGCAGTCTTCCCTCCATATCCACAGACTCAACAAACCATGGAGAGAAAGCATTCAGGGAGCATAAAAAGGTACCTTGTTGCTGATATGTACCATGTAGTTAGGTCTGTAATGGTTGCATCTGTACTGAACATATACAGGCTATTTTTCTTGCTAGGCTATTTACTCCCTAAGCAGTAGGTTATAATGATTATTTGCATAACATTTACATTTCATTAGGTATTATAAGCAATCTAGAGATTATTTAAAGTATATGGGTGGGATGTGTGTAGGTTATATGCAAATACTATGGCATTTTATATACAGAAGGTGCCCAAAAATATCTACACATATTAAGAAACGAAAAAAAACTGTATTAAAATTGTAATACTCAATATATACCAATAACAAAAGATGACTACAAGTCATGTTTGACTTCTGCAATTACAAGAGGTGCTCAAAGTGGTTACCATCAGCATTCAAACACTTCTGATGATGGCAAACTACTGCTTGAGCACACATAACATCTCTTAAAATGTGTATACATTTTTTTGGACTCTTGGTATTTCTTTCCTCAGTCTTCTTAGAGTTTCAAGGAACTTTGATCCTTTTTATTTAAAATTAAAATCTAGGTGCTAAGTGTACACCTTGCTACTGGAGTGTCATTTTTTTTTCTAGACCCTGTCAGCTGTCAGAATACAAAAATAAAAAGGAATATATTTTATATGTAATAAAATACTAATATATATATATGTAAAAATGTATATATTTATACATATATACTTATATGTGACTATATATACTAATCTGTTTATATACATTACAAGTAAGTATTTCTATATTTAACCATCTATATCTATAATAAGGTAAATATGCATAAATTCTGATTTCTATGACCCTAACCCATTATGAAATAAATTATTCTAGCCTCCTCTTGCTGACACATAAACTTGCACTCTAACAGTGAGAAACATGGCTCTCAACAACCACCATCTATTTACTTAATTGTTCAATTCTAGTATACATGTATAGTGATATCAGAATTATTATCCTGCACCTTTATAGGAACAAATTTAAAAATTACAGTAGAAGCTTGTGCTTGGTTTTTTTTTTTTTGTTTTTTTTTTTGCCTTTAGTCACAGGCTCCCCTCCTTCCAATGTTAATTAGCTCAGTACCTGTTTTCCCCACACCCTTCAATGTAGCTGTTTCATACATTCATCATACAGTTGGACTGTTTTGTCATCTGCATCACACCGATATCTCCTGACCTCCTAAATATTTCTTGTTAATTACATACATTAAATTTATTTTTGTGCTATAAAGTAATGAGTGTTGACAAATGCATAGTTATGTAGACACCATTACAGTATCAATACATAATATGTTCACTGCTGTAAAACATCCCATTGTGCTTTATCCTCCCTCATTCCTTCAACCTTTTGATCACCATTAATCTGTTTACTGTCTATAGTTCGTGTTTTTCAGAATGTCATATAATTGAGATAAAATAATTTGTAGCCTTTTAAGATTGACTTTTTTCACTTAGCAATATGAATTTAAAATACATCTACATTTTTTACTGGTTTGATAGCTTATTTTCTTTTATGCTGGAAAATATCCTAATATATTTATGTGCCAGAATTTGTTTATCATTTACCTGTTAAAGGACGTCTTGGTTGACTCCAGTGTTTGGTGAATATTACTAAAATCTCTTCAGACATCAGTGTTCAAGATTTTGTGTGGAAATACATTTTCAAATCTATGGGGGAAATAAATAGAAAGATGATTGCTATATCCTTCAATATGACTATTTAGCTTTGTAAGAAAATCCCAAATTGTCTTCCAAAATACCTGCACCACTTTGCATTCCCTCAAAGCGATCAATAAGAATTCCTATTGCTCTGAATGCTAGATAGCAATTGAAATTTTCAGTTTTCTGGACTTTGGCTATTCTCATAAGTGTAAAGTGGTACAAGTATATTATTGTTTTGATTTGCAATTCCATAATAGCAAATGACGTTCATCATCTTTCTTTATACTCATTTGCTTTTTGCATATTTTCTTTGATAAAAACTATGCTCAAGATTGGGGAAGATGGCGGAATAGATGGACGCTCTCCGAACTGCCTCCCAGGATCACATCAAAATTACACATAATTTATGCAACATTTAACCTCGGGAGTCCCCTGAACATTAGATGAACAGAACCTCTAAATGAAGGACCTAAAGAGGAGTCCACATCAAGTCTGGTAGGAGGGGCGCCGATGAGAGAGGGTGAGCCCCGTGAGGGATGCCCTAGCTGTGTGAGGAGGCTTCTCCGGTTTGGGGAGAGACCCTCTGGCCCCACACCCAGCTCACTAGCCCAGAGTTGCTTTGCCAGGAAGAGGAATTCCACGATAGTGGGCAGTAGAAATTAGTGAGGACTCTCTTTGCTCGACTCGGTGAGGCTGGGGGCAGCTGGAGAACCAGTGGGGCCGGCGCACGGGTTCGCTCGCCGGCGAGCACTCACCCAGTTCTTGTCGGAGGGAGTGGCTGCATGAGCCGGGCCCAGAAGCCTGTCGGGAGGGACTGAACTGAGCACCTTTGGTGCAGAAGCTGGAGGTTTTGGGATTGTTGTTCCACTGGTGCGGACCTTGCACACGAGCGGCGTACAGGAGGCCACCATTTTGTCAGGGTTGGGCCCTCCCACGAAGGGTCAGAGCCGGGATCCCATTGGTCTGGTGAACTTGGCTCAGGAGTGTGTGAGTGCGTGCTGTGTGCACGCGCATGCAGCCTTGGATACCCACCCTCCTCCCTGCTTGTGTTGTGTTGCCAGGGAAATGCCTGGCGGGTGCCCTCCGGCTCCATCAGGCTGCTCACTGAGATGCAGGAGTGCGAAAGCTGCCTTGGATCCTCACCCTCCGCCCTGCTTCAGCTGCGTTGCCAGGGAAATGCAGGGTGGGTATTCTCCAGCTGCATCACTCTGTTCCCTGAGACACAGTAGCAGACAACCTGCAACAACCTGTGAAGTTTTTTTTTTTTTTGGGGGGGGAGTGAGCACTATTCCAGAGCACACAGCAGCTAATTGTGGAAAGCTCACTGCAACCCTGAGAAAGCAGTCTGCAGATTAAAGAAGACAGAGAGCACCCCCAACATCTTTCCTTTTTTTTTTTTTCTTTCTTTTTTTGTTTTTTTTCTTTTCTTTTTTCTTTTCTCTTCTTTCTAGGTGATCTATCTAATACATTGAAGCATTCACAGAACGACAGCCAGAATGAGAAAACAAAGAAACATGTCCCAAGTAAAAGATCAGAAGAAAACTCTAGAAATGGAATTAAATGAAACAGAGGTATCCAAACTTTCAGAGATAGAGTTTAGAACACTGATGATAAGAATGTTTAAGGAACTTAGTGAGGACATAAAGCAAGATAGGGAAACCATAAAAAACAACCTGTTAGAACTAAAGAATACAATAACTGAAATGAAGAACACACTAGAAGGAATCACCAGTAGAGTAGATGAAGCAGAGGAGCGGATCAGTGAATTAGAAGACAAAATAGCAGAAATCACCCAGCTGGAACAACAAAAAGAAAAAAGAATAAAAAAGAATGAAAATAGTTTAAGAGACCTCTGGGACAACATGAAACGCAGCAATCTTCGTGTCATAGGAATACCAGAAGGAGAAGAGAAGAAGCAAGGGATTGAGAATGTATTTAAAGAAATAATGACTGAAAACTTCCCTACCATGGTGAAGGAAATCGACATACAAGCCCAGGACGTACAGAGAGTTCCTAACAGGCTGAATCCAAACAGGCCCACACCAAGACACATCATAGTAAAAATGGCAAAGGTTAAAGACAGAGACAGAATCCTAAAAGCAGCAAGAGAAAGACAGCAGGTTACATATAAAGGAACTCCTATAAGACTAACAGCTGACTTTTCTTCAGCAACTCTGCAAGCCAGAAGGGAATGGCAAGAGATATTCAAAGTGACACAAAATAGAGGTCTACAACCAAGATTGCTCTACCCAGCACGGCTATCACTTAAAATTGAAGAGAGATAAAGAGTTTCTCAGAAAAGAATAAGCTTAAGGAGTTCATTACCACCAAGCCAGTATTGCAGGAAATGTTAAAAGGACTTTTTTAAACAGAAGAAAGGGGAAAACAAGCTAACCCAGGAAGACAAGAAATACAAATAACAAAATGGCAATAAATATACACCTATCAGTAATTACCTTAAATGTGAATGGGCTAAATGCTCCAATCAAAAGACACAGAGTGGCTGAGTGGATAAGCAAACAGGACCCATGCATATGCTGTCTACAAGAGACTCATCTCAGATCAAAAGACACACACAGACTGAAAGTAAAGGGATGGAATAAGGTATTTCATGCAAATGGAAATGAGAAAAAAGCTGGAGTAGCAATACTTATTTCGGACAAAATAGACTTTAAAATGAAGACTACAATAAAAGACAAAGAAGGGCACTACATAATAATAAAGGGATCAATTCAACAAGAGGACATAACCCTAGTAAACATCTATGCACTCAATATAGGAGCTCCTAAATATATAAAACAAATTTTGACAGACATAAAGGCAGACATCAACAGTAACACTATCATAGTAGGGGACTTCAACACCCCGTTGTCACCAATGGACAGATCCTCCAGACAGAAACTCAACACGGACATAGTGGCCTTAAATGACACTTTAGACCAGCTGGATTTAATTGATATTTTTAGAGCATTTCACCCCAATGCTACAGAATATACATTCTTCTCAAGTGCCCATGGAACATTCTCCAAGATAGACCACATGTTAGGCCACAAAACAAGTCTCAACAAATTTAAGAAGATTGAAATCATATCAAGTGTCTTCTCTGACCACAATGCTATGAAACTAGAAATCAATTACAAGAAGAAATCTGGAAAGCTTACAAATACATGGAAGCTAAATAACATGCTTCTAAATAGTGAGTGGGTCAAAAATGAGATCAAGGAGGAAATCAAAAGATACCTCGAGACAAATGAAAATGAAAACACCATGACCCAAAATCTCTGGGATGCAGCGAAAGCAGTCCTAAGAGGGAAGTTCATAGCAATGCAGGCCTACCTAAAGAAGGAAGAAAAATCTCAAATCAACAGACTCTCTCTACACCTAAGGGAACTCGAAAAAAAACAGCAAAACAAGCCTAACGGGAGCATAAGGAAGGAAATAATAAAGACCAGAGCAGAAATAAATGAAATAGAAAACAAACAAAAAATAAAAAAGATCAATGAAACCAAGAGTTGTTTTTTTGAAAAGATAAACAAAATCGACAAACCCTTAGCACGACTAACCAAGAAAAAGAGAGAGAGGACCCAAATTAATAAAATCAGAAATGAAAGAGGAGAAGTGACAACAGATACCACAGAAATACAGAAAATTTTAAGACAATACTATGAGCAACTATATGCTAACAAATTCGACAATCTGGAAGAAATGGATAAATTTCTAGAAGCATACAGTCTACCAAGTCTGAACCAAAAAGAAACAGAAACTCTGAACAGACTGATTACTGCCAAAGAAATTGAATCAGTAATCAACAATCTTCCAACCAACAAAAGCCCTGGACCAGATGGCTACACAGGTGAATTTTACAAAACATTCAAAAAAGAATTAGTACCTATTCTCCTCAAACTATTCCAAAAAATACAGAAGGAGGGAAGGCTCCCAAATTCTTTCTAGGAGGCCACTATCACCCTGATTCCTAAGTCAGACAAAGATATTACAAAAAAGGAAAACTACAGGCCAATATCACTAATGAACATAGATGCAAAAATTCTCAACAAAATACTAGCAAACCGAATTCAGCATCTCATTAAAAAGATCATACACCATGATCAAGTGGGATTCATTCCTGGTATGCAAGGCTGGTTCAATATCCGCAAATCAATTAACGTAATACATCACATTAACAAAATGAAAAATAAAAATCATATGATCATATCAATAGATGCAGAAAAGGCATTTGACACAATCCAGCAGCCATTTATGATAAAGACTCTTAACAAAGTGGGAATAGTGGGATCATACCTCAGCATAATAAAGGCCATATATGATAAGCCCATAGTAAACATCGTTCTCAATGGGGAAAGGCTGAAAGCTTTCCCCTTAAGATCAGGAACAAGACAAGGCTGCCCGCTTTCACCACTTCTATTTAACATAGTTCTGGAAGTTCTAGCCACAGCAATCAGACAAGAAAATGAAATAAAAGGCATCCAAATTGGAAAAGAGGAAGTAAAATTGTCATTATATGCAGATGACATGATACTATATATAGAGAATCCCAAAGACTCCACCAAAAAACTGCTGGAACTGATACACGAATTTGGTATGGTAGCAGGATACAAAATTAATATTCAGAAATCAGTGGCATTTCTATACACCAATAATAAACTATCAGAAGAAGAAATCAGGAAATCAATCCCTTTTACAATTGCTTCAAAAACAATAAAATATCTAGGAATCAATTTAACTAAAGAAGTAAAAGACCTGTACTCACAAAATTATGAGACACTGAAGAGAGAAATCAAAGAAGATACAAATAAATGGAAATACATACCATGCTCATGGATAGGAAGAATTAATATAGTTAAAATGTCAATACTTCCTAAAGCAATATATAGATTCAATGCAATTCCAATCAAACTACCAAGGACATTTTTCTCTGAAATAGAACATAGAATCCTAAAATTTATATGGAGTCACAAAAGACCCCAAATAGCTACAGCAATGTTGAGAAATAAGAACAAAGTGGGAGGCATCACACTACCTGACATCAAAACATACTACAAGGCTACAGTAATCAAAACAGTATGGTCCTGGCATAAAAACAGACACATAGACCAATGGAATAGAATAGAGAGCCCAGGAATAAACCCATCTATATACGGTCATTTAATCTATGACAATGGAAGCAAGAATTTACACTGGAGTAAAGATAGTCTATTTAATAAATGATGCTGGGAAAATTGGACTGACACGTGAAAAAAAATGAAAATAGACCATCTACTGACACCATATATGAGAACAAACTCAAAATGGATTAAAAACTTAAATGTAAGACCTGAAGCTATAAAACTCCTAAAAGAAAATACAGGGAGTAAGTTTGTAGACATTACCCTGAGTAATATTTTTACCTATATATCCCCTCGGGCAAGGGAAATGAAAGAGAAAATGAACATATGGGATTACATCAAACTTAAAAGTTTTTTCACAGCTAAGGAAATCATCAATAAAACAAAAAGGCAGCCTACTGAATGGGAGAAGATATTTGCCAATGATATATCTGATAAGGGGTTGATATCCAAAATTTATAAAACACTCATGCAATTCCACACCAAAAAAACAAACAACCCAATTAAAAAATGGGCAGAGGATATGAGGAGGCCTTTCTCTAAAGAGGACATACAGATGGCCAACAGGCATATGAAAAAGTGTTCAACCTCACTAATCATCAGAGATATGCAAATAAAAACCACAATGAGATACCACCTCATTCCAGTCAGAATGTCTATCATCAACAAATCAACAAACAACAAGTGTTGGCGAGGGTGTGGAGAAAAGGGAACCCTGGTGCACTGTTGGTGGGACTGCAAATTGGTGCAGCCATTATGGAAATCAGTATGGAGATATCTCAAACACTGGAAATGGAACTGCCGTATCACCCAGCAATTCCACTCTTGGGAATCTACCCAGAGGAATCCAAGACACTAATTCGAAAAAATATATGCACCCCTATGTTTATTGCAGCGCTATTTACAGTAGCCAAGACTTGGAAACAACCGAAATGCCCATCGGTAGATGACTGGCTTAAGAAACTGTGGTACATTTATACAATGGAGTATTACTTTGCTATAAAGAAGAATGAAATTGTACCATTTGCAACAATATGGATGGACCTAGAGACTATTATGTTGAGTGAAATAAGTCAATGAGAGAAAGACAAATACCACATGATCTCACTTATATGTGGAATTTGAAAAACTGAATGAATGAGCATAAGAAACAGAAATAGTTTCATAGATATAGAGGAAAAACAGGGTTGCTAGTTGGAAGAGGGGTGGGGATGAGGGAGAAGGGGAAAGGGTTAGACAGCATAAATAGGTAACTACAGTATTGTCACAGGGATATGAAAGAGAGTTCGGGGAATATAATGTTGTTAAAATTTTGTGGGGTGTCAGATAGTCACATGTTTTGTTAGGGAGACCACTTCATGGATGGAGTAGAGGCTTGATCACGGCAGTGTATACCTGAAATTGATGTTGTATAATATTGTATGCCAACAGTAATTGAATATATAGACAGTCACGAGATGTGGATTATATGGTGGAAGGAAGTCAAAGGAATTGTAATAAATAGTATGATATGGGGGGGGAGGAGTGGGAGGGGAGAATTTGGGGAGGGGTGTTGTCACTTTGAGGGGTAAAAAGTATAACTATTGCACTTTGTTGTACACCTGAAGCTAATTAAAAGTATATAGAAATTAAAAAAAAAAAAAACTCTGCTCAGATCATTTGCTCAGTTTTTTAAAAAATTGGGGCTATTTACTTATTGTTGAATTTTATGAGTTCTTTGTATATTTTAATATGAGTTCTTTATCATATTCATATATGTGTTTTGCAAATATTTGAATACAAGTCAGTAGCCTGTCTTTTGATTCTCTTAAGATTGTCCTGCATGGAACAGATGTTTTGAATTCAATAAAGGCCAACTTATTAAGTTTTTCTTTCAGGGATTACACTTTATGTGTTGTGTCTAAACACTCATCTTAAAACTCCTCTTATAAGTTTTCATCAAAAAGACAAAAAAGTTTAACTATACATGGTGGCAGATGGTAATTAGGATTAATTTGGTGATTATTATGCAGTATACACAAATATTGAATCATTATAGTGTATAGTTGTCCCCCCTTGTCCACAGTAGATATATTCCAAGACCCTTAACAGATGCCTGAAACCATGGATGGTTCCAAACCCTATATATACTGTTTTTCTATACATATGTGTTACATGCTTATGATAAAATTTAATTTATAAATTAGGCACAGTAAGAGATCAGTAACAATAATAAAATAGAACAATTATAACAGTATACTGTAACAAAAGTTATGTGAATATGGTCTCTCTCAACATACCTTATTGTATTGCATTCATTTTTTTTCATTGATGTGAGATAATAAATGCTTACATGATGAAATGAAGAGAGGTGAATGATGTAGGCATTGTGACAGAATGTAACTATAATGGTTACTAGAAGCATTGTGATATTGCTGCAGTCAATCTCATAACTGAGGTGAATACTAAGTGACTAATAGGTGAGTAGTGTATGGAGAGGGGAAATGCTGGACAAAAGAATGATTCATGTCCTGGGCAGTATGGAGAGAGTCACCAAGAGATTTTACCACACTCTACTCAGAATGGTGCACAATTTAAAACTTATGAATTGTTCATTTCTGGAATTTTCTTTTAGTTTTTTTGGACTATGATTGGCTGAAGGTAACTAAAATTGCAGAAAGTGAACTGCAGATATGGTGGGACCGCTGGATTTCTGAAATTAATATAATGATGTCAATTATACCTCAATCAAAAATGAATCAAAAACTCATCACCAAAACCAAGGTCACCTAGACTTCCACATAAGTTTTATTCAAGAATATATATATATATATATATATATATATATATATATATATATATATATATATATATATATATAAACTTTGAGTTAATTTTTGTGAAAGGTTTACGATTTGTATCTAAGTTCATTTTTGTTAACATGACTATATCCAGCACTGTTTGTTGAAAAGACTATCTTTTCTGCACTAAATTGCCTTTGCTCTTTTGTCAAATCAGTTGACTACATTTGTTAAGAGGTGCAATAAATCATACATGTTGTAAATAAAGGTGTTAGATCTTTAGGCAAATATTTTTAGATCCCTAGTCCAGTGTTCTTTTGCATTTTGCTTCATCAAAAAAGAGTGCATCTCATTGCATAAAGTTCCTCATACTTTATATATATAATTTTATCACCTTCCCTCCCAGCTCCTCATGTTATCTCTATTTCTCTCCCTTATTTACTTAAGTAATATAACCAATCACCAACTTGTTGGATTTATCATCAACCTTTATCTATACCAATAATATGGGACTTCTCCAGTCACATATGTTAATTGTGTCTCTTACTCTGTACATGAGTTTGAGAGTAATCTATGTGCCTTTTTTTCCCTTCACTGTATACTTTTTCCTTAAGTATAAAGAATGCATCTTTTCATTTTGCATTTGTATGTTTTGCTGACAATGAAGACTATAGGACAGTGGAAAGAATGTAGGTTTTGAGACTCAAAGAATGGGGCTGAAAAACAATTCAGTCAATTATTAGATGTGTCATCACATTTTTTTACACTGGATTTAATTTTTCCATCAGCAAAGTCACAAGAGTTATATGCAACACTCAGTTTTTATGAGAAATACATATGTAAATGGTAGAGATGGTCCCTGGTAAATAGGAGATATTAAAAAGAAGGCTGTATATAGATGATATATTCTAGAAATGTACACTTGAAACCATATAATTTTACTAACCAATATCACCACAATAAATTTAATACAAAATTTTTTAAAATTAAAAAAGAACATTTTTATCAAATTTAACAGAAAAAAGGGGAAAATAATATAATATTTATTGTTTATTTATCATGTATCAGAGACTTTACATACATTTTTTAACAATGACACTAAAATAATCTACAGTTGTCTCAAGGATAATTGATGGATGGATCAACAGATACAGGCAGAGGAAAATATAGATTTATAGAAAAAAAATGTACACCATGATGATAGCTACATAGACTAGGAGACAGAGCAGCTTCACAATGGTTCCCGGATGCCATGGAAATGCCTTGATTTGGATAAGAGACCCTTGAGTACTTAAGCTTGCATGTTTCATGGGGTTTTTTAAGGTTTAATACCTTCTCTTATGCTTTCAAGCTTTTGCTACATGACTGCATACCAGTAGCTGCTATGAACTGTTAGCCTGTGTGATAGTTACAAGAACTGGTGAAACATGGGTCCGTGTTCTATCTAGGTCTATTACATCATTATAGACCAAGACCAAGCCCTTCCTGGTATCTATTTTTATAAGCTTTAAAAGTTTAGGGCATACCCATTAAGAGATGCATCAACTGTGTCATAGAAGTTATACTACTTCCCCAATAACAGTATAATTACATTTCAATATCACTGATGCCCTGTGTTTTCTACTACGTCCTGGAAAATACTGAATAATAATATTCTCCCATTTTCCCGTTAACACAGTGGACTCATTGGAAGTTCAAATTTATTTTAAAGTTGTCTTGCTGAAAGATATGTTTCCTATAAATGGACTACAAATTAAAAAAACAATATTGAGTAAATAATAAGTTTAAAGTTTTTTTTTTAATGTGAATAAATAAAAGTATTAAGGATGACTGACTGGTTAAAATGAGAATATTTAGAGGAATCAAATGAAGTGAGATTATGAATTGGTTTGAACTTCATGGAGTATAATGCAGCCTTAGAGAGGAAGGAAATACATGTTTATTTATATGTTTAGAAAACAGGAGTACATCTTTAAAATATAAGTAAGTCAAATGCAGAGGACGATTTCAGTATTCTTCAACTCTAGACTTTGAAAAGATATGTGCTTAATGGGAGACCACGGCCTATTTACTCTAAAGATATATTTTATAAAAGTTGTACTTTTTTATCAGATGTTCCTAGCATTTCAGAGAGATTTTGAAAAATGTTGGCCTTTGGGACTACTAAGGGTATGGCATTTCATATTCTGCAAAGCAATACTGGCTTTAAATTGAACCATTTATTTTGTCCTTGTTAAATGTCACAGTTGCCCTTTCTCTCGAGTTATTAGTTTTATCACCTACAAGTTCTTTTCAGGAAAAACTGGTGGATATCACAATGGACCAAAATAGAGAACTGATATAGTCTGAGGTCTGAACAACTAGGAATTGGAGACCAATAAAGTATTTTGGTCCCCCAAAGAGCTATTTAAATCTAGAATTTTGAACTTGAATAAAACTGATCCTATTGTGTCAGAATATATATATACACACAAATAAGAAAACAGACTTCTCACTTCATTGCAGAGGCTAAGAGTCCACCAAAGAAAAGTTTTAGAGCCATGGTTGTCGATAACCCTTCTTTCTTTAAAGATTCATAAAATAAGATTATTCTCCAGAAATGAAAGACTAATTATTCCCTGAAAGTATCATTGTCTCTCTTCCATGATGGTCATAAACTATAAAAATATAGAAGGCACTTGGTGTGGTTTGTGTGATAATTCCATCAAACATGACTTAATACATATCACATTTTTACATCTTTCCTTCCTTTGGCTCAAGCTTTGTTGCCTTTGAATGCAAATCTCTTAAAAATTTGTTGTGTAAATAAATTTATTGGATTTTTTTTCATAGTAATTTTTGAGAAGAGAATCAAAAATATTTGGTCACTAGGGGAGGAGTAGAAAGAACAGAAAAGGACTGAGGAATGACAGGCATAGAAAACACACAGAGAGAAAACTAGAGAATAAAAATCCAATATATCCAAACTTTTTGATAGAGAAGCCAAGGGAAAAGAATGATAAGAAAGAAAAGAAAAAATATTAATATGGACTAAGACAATTTTTAATATGAAACCTAGAATAAATAAATTGCTTAGGAAATGTAGTGAAAGACCTATGAAAGATATTGTGTTGCACAATATGTGTTTCATACAGAGGATACCAGAAGCAGAGTTTGACCGTGAGGAGAAGTACTGGCAGAACTCTCAGCTGACAAAACAGAATGCACAGCTGAGTGAAATTCTAGCAGGAAGCTAGAGAGAGATTATGTGTCAGTAACTTTGTCAACAGATTGTTTGCACCCAAGAGATAGGGAAGTTGGAACCTAGTGCTCCGGGGAGTTGGGGAAACTAAATTTCTCATTGAATCCCACAAGATAGCTAAAAGTGGAATGAAAAGTCTAATTTCAAATTCCATCTTACACAAATCAGAAAGTAACTCCTAAAGTACCATGATGTAATGCTCAGAGTTTCAGGCACCAGCAAAGTGAGCTGAGGCAAATTGTGAAATATTTTAGTACACGTAACTGTCAGGTAAAGAAAAGGCAAAGTCTGAGAAAATCTCTAAATCCTAAAAAATCTCTCCTTTATTTCTGTGAAACTACTAATTCTGTCAAAATTTTATGTAACACTCAGTATAGTAAATGTGATGCATAGAAATAGGCAGTTAAAGTAGCCTAGGGAATATGCATAAAAAAATGTCTTAAATTGAAGTGGAAAATAGTCTAAGGATAGTTATCAGATTACTGATAGAAAACAAACAATAATAACAACTGTAGAAAACAAATACATTGAAAAAAGAGTTTTTGAAAATATTCTACAGGAAAAATAATTTAATTCACAGAGACTATTTTAAATATATAAAGGATAGATAGACCTTATTCATTATTTTTCATTTTTCAAAGTAGTCACAAAAATATTTTCCACCATTTATGCTACCAACATATGTTAAATATTCTTTACTAAAATAATAGATTACACACATTTGAGAAAATTCACACAACTTGGAGAAAAAAATGATGCTAGTATCTACTTAGATTTCAAACCAGAGAAAAGCTGAGTAATATTAAATGAAAATATAAAAATCATAATATTGAATCAAAGATTTTGTAAATTAATATCAAATAATTGATTGAGAATTTGTTGAATTTAGAGAATAATTTCTGAATGCTTTGCAGAGAGTGGAAAGGGCAGTAACAAAAAGATTCAGAATTTGGAATAGGGTAGCTCTGACTTTGTTGAATTGCTTCCTCTCTTGATCACTTGTTTTCTTCTTTAGTGTAAAGGAGGGCAATATCTACATCTAAGCATTTTGAACATTAAAGGAGATAATACAGTGCATACTGGAAACCATGTCTTGAGCTATATTTATTAATATAACTAGGACGTTTGCTCTGCAGCATTATTGGATAGGGTCCCCCAGCCCCAAGTTTAGTTGCATTAAGGACCCTCATAGGATGGATGATATCACTTTATAGAAGAGAAAGACACATAGATTCGGTTTACTAATAACATCTTCCTGGTTGCAGAGCAACAAGACTGAAGGCTACTCTGGGACTTGGCTATTATCTCCCCAAAATTAGAGCACCAATAGTTGTTTCCTGTTCCAGAGAAGGGAACCAGCTGAAAGTTGTCTGTTAAAGAACAACTTCTAGGGCTAGCTAAGTGGCGTGGTGGTTAAGAGCTGGCTTGGGACGCCAGCAGCTCTAGTTCGGATCCCACATATGAAGGCCAGTGACACTGCCCTCAAAAAAAAAAAAAAAAGATAACCCAGAAGAAGCAAGACCTATACAGAGGATTCAAGAAACGTACTGGCAGGAAAAATCTAGCTCATAGCAAAGTGCAGTAGAAGATGCCGAGAGGTGAAGCTCTGAGGACTTTGCAGCAGCCTCTGTAACGGGGATAACGGGCCAGCACTGCTTGGACAGTGTGCCTCCTTGTACAATAGAGGATGAACCACTAACAGCTCAATTTCTGAGACTCCTTTGCCACTGCATTGCATTTAAAATTTAGATTTGAATAACCACATGTATTTGTGTGGATAGTGAAGACAGAAGCAGCGTGGAGTTCAAACTTGGGCTGTTTCTGTGATTTTGACTGACATGCATAACTGCAGAAGCCATTGTTTTTCTGTGTTAATAATAGGGAAGTATCAGTTGCTAACTTAGGGATGTCAAGAGGGAGAACATGGAGCATCCATTTTGCTGACATCACCCATTTGTGGAACATGCACAGCTTCCTGAATATGTTAGGCTTCTGATATTGTGATTGCTGATTGAAGCTGCAACACTCTCTGCATTGTAGATAAGGGAGTGACAACTTGGTGTCCCTCTTCTATGATTGATGGCTTTGGGAACCATCCCTAAAAGCTAATTTAATCTCTTTATCCTGCTGTAACATGTGATGCCAGAAGTGGTCACAGGCAACAGGCACGGACATGGCAGTAGGGACATGGCAGCCCGAGATGGATTACCTTTCTGGCTGAGTTTGAAGTCACCAATGCCCTCATGAACATTAGAACAGAGACTGGTGTTTGTATAGCATGTTATGGCAAAACAGTTACTTTAATCTGAGGTGCTGAAATTAAATACCTATGGAAAACATTTTTCTGAAAGACTGGGTGTTTGCCACAATACATTATCATGGCAAAAATAAGAAATATAAAGATATTACAATAATGTGACAAATTCGGAGTGTGCCAAAGGACTTAAACATAATCAATCAATCAATCAATAAATAAATAAATCCAGGTCATACATATGACCTGAGGGAGCTCCTGTGACTGACCGCATGCTTACCTCAGAGCATAGGCTTGCCCTGTCTTTTATGTGCAAACTAGGACTTTGTCTGAGAAAGAGAGAGGCACAATGTCATATCTGCAGGATTACTAATCACAAGAAAATATCACACAAACCCAAAGTGACAAATATGCTACAGAAAAATTGGCCTTCACTCTTCTAAAATGACAAATTCGTGAAACAATGACTGACAAATTGTTCCTGATTTAAGGATGTTATAGAGACGAAGACTAAATGCAATGTGCGATCCTAATTGGACCACGGATCAGGACAGAGAATAATCTTATACATAAAGGGCATTGTTGGGAAAATTGGCAAAGTGTCTATGATCTGTGAACAGATAATTATATTAGATTAATTTTTATAAATTAATAAATATATTTATGCTTATACTTATTAATTGTATTTAGGTGAAATTAGGTAAATAATCTGATTTTGATACTTGTACTAGGGTTATGTGTGAAATGTTCTTGTTCTTGGGACACATACACTGAATATTTAGGGGTAATATGACATGTACATCTGCATTGCATTCTAAAATTGCTTTAATAATCATCTGTAGATATATGCATATATATGTGTATGCTTAGATTTGAATGGCAATTGAGATAGAAAGATCAAGCTAGTAAGTGATTGGCATTTGCTGCATAGAATTTCCTATTTTCATGACACATTTATGCTGTTTAAAATGAATGTTTATAAAACGTTTTAGTCTATTTAGGCATTCAGAAGCTAACACCATGTTATCTAGTGCCATTGAAATTGACTTTTCAGATCTTTAATAATATAATATTAGTCGATACTTTTAGATAACCAATGTAAGTAGTTATATTTTGGGCTTAATAATTTTAATGACATTTCTAAGAAGTGCACTAAAAAAATACAAACACCATCTGAAATGTCTAATAATTATGCCACAAGTTAATGAAATAGGAAAATAGGGAATATGAATTTCAAAAATCTTACAGAAATCCACTAGAAAAATATATTTCCAAAACTTACTATTACCATTTAAAAAATGAGAATGGGTCATTGAAACTTTTATGAATCCATATTTTTATAATTTTAATCCATGTGTCATAAAACATTTTACATCATATATGACTTTATTTAAATGTTTAAGTCATAATATTGTGGTTAGAGAACAGTATTAATAAATATGTTAAGTGCATAATTGTGAAAATAGTGAATATGTGGTATATAAAATATGTTCACCATATTTTGGAAATACCAAAAGTTGGTTTCTATTAATTTAAAATATGTAAGTACAAAAACAGACTATTCAAGATGCAGGGGATGATGTTATTGGCATGAGACAGAAAATAATGTTTTATGTCAAATTATTGTGCCTTAGAATAACTCTTTTTTATTAACCGTCTACATTAACAATTCTACCAACACAGGAAAGAAAGATGTATAAAGAAATCTAGATGCCAATCATTTTATGCATTTGGCTTCCCAAGTATTATCAAACATTTATCACACTTTGTACCTGATTTTAATTTCCTGGTTACTAACATTTTTATGCCACTTATTGCAGTACCTCTTTGAAAAAAAAGATGTACTCAAGCAAATATTCCTCAAAATACTAACTGGTTAATGAATGAAATTTTAATGCTTTTGATGTTTAAATAAAATAACCTGAAAAGAAATAAATAAACATGATATTTAGCTTTGCATGTGTAAGTGGAATTTTTGAGGGAAAAATAAATAAGGTAGAATTTTGTTCCAATGTATTATAAAAATTATTAAGGATTATAACAAAGTGGTGTCCACAGAACGCGAAAGGCTAGAGAAACAAAAATAAAGTCATAGAATAATAAACTGTTTAGTCTTTTTCATTCCAGTGAGGCTAAATCTTAAATCTCTAACAAGAAATGTCAAATTGAAGAAAAAAAGATGCACGCTGTTTATTTTATTTTCCAATACCACATATATCTGAAACCAGATCTGTTTCTTTGTTCTTACTCTGTTTCTAAATGTCATTTTAAATAAAGTAACCCACATTTACTTGCCTTGTCCCACCTCCCTTTCTGAGTTTCAGCTGTAAAATATATCATTGTGTGAAAAACATTCTCCATAGATGCAGCTTCCTGAATGGGTCTTTTATTATTTCAAAAGGACAAACATATTAACTCTAGCCTCACAATTTACAGCTTTATTCTTCTTTGCATAATGTTCTGAAAATGCAGTAACAATCATAATAATTTCCTAAGAAATATTGGGGAAAATGTCAAGGGAATTTTATGTTTCTTTTTACATAAATAACACACATATGATTTTTATGTGAAGGAAGTTTGATGATTAAGTATACTGAGCACAAAAAAAAGTTCTTGTATCTCAAATGCAAAATGACTTATAGAAGTCAGAATATAGATTTTCATATTTAAAATATAGGTTTTTGTAATTAAAACAAAGTCATGCAGCCCTCGTTTTCCTGTTTTCTCTTTATTTTCTATAGCTGTTAAAGATTATATATATATATATATATATATATATGCACACACTTATGCATATATATGTATGTATGAATACCTAAATGAGTTTATGCATATATATATAAGTATATGAGTAAATACACATGCATAGTCATATGCAGGTGTATGTGTCAGTGTTTCCTCTTAATAAAAGCAACTTGCTTTTTCCTGCAGAATGGGCATTTCTTCCTTTAGCCAGTTTAGTCTCTTTACTTGTTAAACCCTTCTTTTTCTTCATTCTCCATCCATAGAAACACCTGGCGGTTGAAATCGGACTTTAATAATGCCATGTGGAGGGAGGGGCAAGATGGCGGCTGTGAGGAGGGCTCCATGAAATTTCCCCTGGAAATATCCACAATTTGAACTTCTAATACGCTTCAAAGAGACATCTACTCATCACACAGAGCAACTAAGAGTTCCAAACAAGGATTGCTGGAAGGTGGGCAGGCCAGGCAAGTAGGGGAAGAAGGCGGCCAGACGCATGAGGTGCAGCCCGCACCCGTGGCTGCTGAGTCACGGTGAATGTTGCCCCGGCTCGCTCCCTGCGGCCCGCGGCCCACCTGGAGTTCAGCAAGAGCGCGTTGGTTTGCAGTCTGAGGCAGAAGCCTCAGGCCGGGCAAGTGCGGGAGGAGAGAGAGGAGACCACTGTGCAGAGGTACGAGCTGCATCCGCAGCTCCTGGGTCCCCAGGAAGCAGGGTGCAGAGCCCCGCAGCGGCAGGGCAAGATCAATCCCTGCACCCTCCCAGTTCAGGGATCAGTCTCTGTGCCCACCGGGTCCTGCGGAGCGCAGAAGCCTGAAACCCGGGAGCAGGGGAAAACAGAGGACTCGCCCGCTGAGACGCAGCACGCCGGGCGGAGACGCAGGTCCCCGAGAGACGGAGTGGGATCGGAGCCGTGTGGAAAGGTGCATGCAGTCCCCTGAACCCCTGCGGCAGTCCCTCCAGAAGCACAGCAGGAGAACGGCGCGGGCGCGCACTGGCTCCGAGGCAGATGCCTGAAACCTGGGAGGAAGGGAAAAAAGAGGACTCGCCCGCGGAGATGCAGCGTGCGCCAGCCGGAGACACAGGTCCCTGAGAGACGGGAGCCGGGATCTGATCCTTGCGGCAGGGGGCGCGCAGTCCCTTAAACCCCCGGCAGTCTCTTCAGGAGAGCAGCAGGAGCACCGCGCAGGCGCGCGCTGGCTCCGAGGCAGAAGCCTTAAACCCGGGAGCAGGGGAAAAAGAAGACTCACTCAGACACGCACCATGCCGGGCAGAGACGCAGGTCCCTGAGAGACTGAGCGGGGATCTTAGCCACACGGTAGGGTGCGCTCAATTCCCCAAATCCCGGCAGACCCTTTGGGAGAGCAGCAGGAACTCCGCTGGAGCATAAGAGGCAAAGGCCTTAGCTTAAAACAGTGTTGGAACTGTGGTTTTGTTTATTTTTGTTTTTTATTTTTTTTTCTTTTTTCTACTCTTGAACAGAAAGCAAAAAAAAACAATAACCCACCCACTCCCACAAACTTTGGCCCCCGCCAAGACAGTCTTAAACTGACTCCTGAATGGAGCAATAGGGGCAGACTAGGAAGATATTCCTACTTGCAGGGGGTTGAGAATTTCCACCCCAGTAAAGGCAGCAGAGTGAGACTACCTACCCCGCCCCCACCTTTAGGCAAGGCTTGGGAGGCAGGGCAGGTTCACCTGCTAAGGCACTAATTAACAGATTCTTAGCAGCTGGCTTTTGGTAGTGAGGAATTCTTTAATTCTCCAGGGCTGTCAACCTAAAGGGTGCCCAGAGACACTCATTGAGCCTTTGGGGGTGCAGCCTGCCTTGGGACAGGCAAAAGCAAAAAGGCAGTGACTTTGTAAAAGCCACCAATCACACGTTACAACCACACTCAAGTACAGCAAACCTGCAGTGCCAGGATCACGCTAGGCATCAGGTGGCCTACTGTTCCCACAAGACGCACAGGAATTTTTGTACAGCAGACAAACTGAAGATAGCTTGGTGGACTTTAGCCAAGACCGGCATGGGTATTTTTGGTTTGTTTGGTTTTATTCTGTTTTGTTTTCCCTTTATTGGCTGCTTATCTTGGTTGATTTTGGTTTTTATTTCTATTACATTCTTATCATTTTGTAGCTTTTAATATAGGCATATATATAGGTGTATATAGGTGAATATATGTCCATATATGGGTGTGTAGACAAATATATACATATATTTTTTCTTTTTTTCTTTTTTTTCTTTTTCTTTTTCTTTCTTTTCTTTTTCATTTTTACCCACCCTCACTTTCTCTCTTATTTTATTCATTCTTCTCACTGCTCTACTTTTCCTCTTTTCCTTTTTTCTGCAAATTTTATTTTTTAATTTTTATTCCTACCTTTTTTATTATTATTTTAGTTTATTTTTATTTTTTAGGTATAGCTAATCGGTTTCTCATGTTTATTCTATTTTTTATTTTAGGATATTGTATTTTATTTTGTTTCCTCTTCTGTTATTATTGTGTGCGTGGTTTTTGTTTTGTTTCTATTTGTTTTCTTCATTAGTATGATTGATATTTCTGTACAAGTTGACTGTAGTTTGATGGTTAGTTTTTTTTACTTCTGCGAGCATTTGGTTTCCTTTGGTGGCTGTGGAGGTTGTTCTTGTTGATCTGTTATGCTCTAAAATCACTCTGCAGCAGTGGGTCCAAACAAACAGACACAAGAATCATCATACCCGGAGGCCAACTTTAGATAAAACCAGAGCATTTCTGGGTTTGACATACAAGAGTCACACCCAAAAGGAAGTTGCTACAGGTACTAGGGCCCATAGGGTCCAAGTTTCATCAGAGGGGTCAATCCTCTCACAGGAGCTCATAAACTGCAGATGCTGCTGATCCTCACAGCTAATCAATCTGGGAGTCAATCCCACCTACTGACAAGCCAAAAGTAATCAAAACTAAAACTTCAACAAGTGAGGACACAGGACACAAGGAACACCACAGATACAAGCACGGGAGAATAGGGAGACTGAGCAATTCAAATATAAAGGACACACACCATATAAGTTTACCCAGAAAAGACTGAGAAATCTGGGGGATCTATCTGTTATATTGAAGCAAACACAAAGAGTAAGCCAGAATGGGGAGACAAAGAAACACAACACAAATAAAAGAACAGAAGAAACTTCCTGAATCAGTGGAAATAGAGGAAATAGAGGTAACAAACCTATCGGAGACAGAGTTCAGAACACTGATTATTAGAATGTTCAAGGAAATTAATGAAAATATAAAGAAGGATAGAGAAATCATGAAAAGCAACCAGCTAGAACTTAAGAACACAATTACTGAATTAAATAACAAACTTGACGGAATCATTAGCAGATTGGATGAAGCAGAAAATTGAATCAGTGACTTAGAAGACAAAATAGCAGAGATCACCCATGCGGAACAACAAAAAGAAAAGAGAATGAAAAACATGGAAAATAGTTTAAGAGAGCTGGGGGACAACATCAAATGCAATAACCAATGGGTCATTGGAGTACCAGAAGGAGAAGAGAGGGAGCAAGGGATTGAGAATATATTTGAAGTAATAATGTCTGAAAACTTCCCTAACCTGGCAAAGGACTTTGAAATACAAGCTCAGGAAGTGCAGAGAGTTACAACCAGGATGATTCCAAACAGGCCCACTCCAAGACACATTGTAATGAAAATGGCAAGGGTTAAGGACAAAGACAGAATCCTTAAAGCAGCAAGGGAAAGGCAGCAAGTTATTTACAAGGGTACCCCCATAAGATTATCAGCTGACTTTTCTACAGAAACCTTGCAGGCCAGAAGGGAGTGGCAGGAGGTTTTCAAAGTGATGAAAAATAGAGGCCTACAACCAAGATTGCTGTATCCAGCAAGGTTATTATTTAAAATCAAAGGCGAGATAAGGAGCTTTGCAGAAAAGAATAAGTTAAGGAAATTCATTACCACCAAGCCAGCTTTGCAGGAAATGCTAGAAGGGCTTCTTTAAGTAGAAGAGAAAAACAACCTAAGAAAGACTACGAACATAAATAACAAAATGGCAATAAATACACACCTATCAATAATCACATTAAATGTAAATGGATTAAATGCTCCAATAAAAAGACATAGGGTGGTTGAATGGATAAGAAAGCAAGACCCCTGCATATGCTGTATACAAGAGACTCACCTCAGATCCAAAGATTCATACAGGCTGAAAGTAAAGGGATGGAGTAAAATATTTCATGCAAATGGTACTGAGAAAAAAGCTGGAGTAGCAATTCTTATATCAGGTAAAATGGACTTTAAATTGAAGAATATAACAAAGGACAAAGAAGGACACTTCATAGTAATGAAGGGATCGATCCAACAAGAGGACGTAACTCTAGTAAACATCTATGCACCTAACATAGGAGCCCCTAAATATATAAAACAGATATTGTCAGACATAAAGACAGAGATCAACAGTAACACTATCATAGTAGGGGACTTCAACACCCTGCTGTCACTAATGCACAGATCCTCCAGACAGAAAATCAATGTGGAAACAGTGACCTTAAATGACACATTAGACCAGCTGGATTTAACAGACATTTTCAGAGCATTTCATCCCAAAGCTACAGAATATACGTTCTTTTCAAGTGCAGATGGAACATTTTCTAAGATAGACCACATGTTAGGCCACAAAACAAGTCTCAATAAATTTAAGAAGATTGAAATCATTTCAACTGTATTCTCTGACCACAATGCTATGAAACTAGAAATCAATTATATGAAGAAATCCGGGAAGCTGACAAATAAATGGAGGCTAAACAATATGCTATTAAATAGTGAGTGGGTCACAAATGAGATCAAGGAGGAAATCAAAAGATACCTCGAGACAAACGAAAATGAAAACACCACGACCCAAAATCTCTGGGATGCTGCGAAAGCAGTCCTAAGAGGGAAGTTTATAGCAGTGCAAGCCTACCTAAAGAAGGAAGAAAAAGCTCAAATCAACAGGTTATCTTTACACTTAAGGGAACTGGAAAAAGAACAGCAAAAGAGGCCCAAGGGGAGTACAAGAAAGGAGATAATAAAGACCAGAGCAGAAATAAACAATATAGAGAACAGAAAAACAATTCAAAAGATCAATGAAACCAAGAGCTGGTTTCTTGAGAAGATAAACAAAATTGACAAACCTCTAGCCAGGCTCATCAAAAAAAAAAAAAAAAAAAAAAAAAGAGAGAGGACTCAAATTAGCAAAATCAAGAATGAAAGAGGGGAAATGACTACAGACATCACAGAAATACAAAAAAATTCTAAGAAATTACTATGAGCAACTATATGCCAACAAATTTGACAATCTGGAAGAAATGGCTAATTTTCTAGAAGCATACAACCGTCCAAAGCTAATGCAAGAAGAAACAGAAAATCTAAATACCCTGATTACTACCAAGGAAATTGAATCAGTAATTGACAAGCTCCCAAAAAACAAAAGCCCTGGTCCAGACAGCTTCACAAGTGAATTTTATCAAACATTCAAAAACGAACTATCACCTATTCTTCTCAAACTATTCCAAAATATCCAGAAGGGGGGAAGTCTCCCAAACTCTTTTTATGAAGCCACTATCACCCTGATTCCAAAACCAGATAAAGACATCACAAAAAAGGAAAACTACAGGCCAATCTCCCTGATGAATAAAGATGCAAAAATTCTCAATAAAATATTAGCAAACAGAATTCAGCAATATATTAAGAAGATCATACATCATGATCAAGTGGGATTCATCCCTAGTGCGCTGGTTCAACATCCGTAAATCAATTAATGTGATACACCACATCAACAAAATGAAGGATAAGGATCACATGGTCATTTCAATAGATGCAGAAAAAGCATTTGACAAAATCCAACAGTCATTTATGTTAAAAACCCTTAGCAAAGTGGGAATACAGGGATCATATCTCAACATAATAAAAGCCATATATGATAAACCTACAGCTAACATCATACTCAATGGGGAAAAGCTAAAACCATTCCCCTTAAGATCAGGAACAAGATAAGGCTGTCCTCTTTCTCCTCTTGTATTCAACATAGTGCTAGAAGTTCTAGCCACAGCAATCAGACAACAAAAAGAAATAAAAGGCATCCAAATTGGCAAGGAAGAAGTAAAATCGTCATTATATGCAGATGACATGATACTGTATATAGAGAACCCCAAAGACTCCATCAAAAAACTATTGGAACTGATAGACAAATTCAGTAAAGTAGCAGGATATAAAATCAATGTTCAGAAATCAGTGGCATTTGCATATACCAATAATAAACTAATGGAAAGGGAAATTAAGAAAACTGTCCCATTTACAATTGCATCAAGAACTATAAAATACCTAGGAATAAATTTAACCAAAGAAGTGAAAGATGTGTACTCAGAAAATTATAAGACACTGAAGAAAGAAATTATAGAAGATACAAATAAATGGAAACACCTACCATGCTCATGGATAGGAAGAATTAATATAGTTAAAATGTCCATACTGCCTAAAGCAATATATAGATTCCATGCAATTCCTATCAAACTACCAAGGGCATTTTTCACAGAAATAGAAAATATAATCCTAAAATTTATATGGAATCATAAGAGACCCAGAATAGCCTCGGCAATTCTGAGAAATAAGAACAAAGTCGGGGGGATCACGCTACCAGACATCAAAACCTACTACAAGGCTACAGTAATCAAGACAGTTTGGTATTGGCATAAAAACAGGCTCATTGATCAGTGGAACAGAACAGAGAGCCCAGAAATAAATCCAGGCCTTTACGGACAGTTAATCTATGACAAGGGAAGCAAGAATTTACACTGGAGTAAAGATAGTCTATTCAATAAATGGTGCTGGGAAAATTGGACTGACACATGCAAAAAAATGAAACTGGATCACCTCCTTACGCCTTATACAAGAACAAATTCAAAATGGATTAAAGACTGAAATGTAAGACCTGAAACCATAAAACTCCTAAAAGAAAATATAGGGAGTACATTTGCAGACATTACCCGGAGCAATATTTTTACTGATACATCCCTACGGGCAAGGGAAGTAAAAGAAAAAATGAACGTATGGGATTATATCAGACTTAAAAGTTTTTTTACAACAAAGGAAACCATTAATAAAACAAAAAGGAAGCCTACTGAATGGGAGAATATATTTGCCAACGATATATCTGATAAGGGGTTAATATCCAAAATTTATAAAACACTCATGAAACTCAACACCAAAAAAACAAACAACCCAATTAAAAAATGGGCAGAAGATATGAAGAGACATTTCTTTAAAGAGGACAGACAGATGGCCAACAGGCATATGAAAAAAAGTTCAACCTCACTGGTCATTAGGGAAATGCAAATAAAAACCACCATGAGATACCACCTCACTCCAGTCAGAATGGCTATCATCAATAAATCAACAAACAACAAGTGCTGGCGGGGCTGTGGGGAAAAGGGGACCCTGCTGCACTGTTGGTGGGATTGCAGATTGGTGCAGCCACTATGGAAGTCAGCATGGAGGAATCTCAAAGAACTGGAAATAGAGCTACCGTTTGACCCAGCAATTCCACTCCTAGGTATTTATCCTGAAAAAACCAAGACACTTATTCAAAAAAAGTTATGCACCCCTATATTCATAGCAGCACAATTTACAATAGCTAAGACTTGGAAACAACCAAAATGCCCATCGGTAGATGACTGGATTAAGAAACTGTGGTATATTTATACAATGGAGTATTACTCCGCTATAAAGAAGAATGAAATCGTACCATTTGCAATGATATGAATGGACCTAGAGACTATTATGTTAAGTGAAATAAGTCAGTCAGAGAAAGACAAATACCATATGATCTCACTCATATGTGAAATCTGAAAAACTGTATGAATGAGCAAAGTAAACAGAAACTGTCTCATAGATATAGAGGAAAAATCAGGGTTGCTAATTGGGAGAGGGATGGGGATGAGGGAGAAGGGGAAGGGATTATACAGCAAAAATAGGCAACTACAATATTGCCACTGGGATAGGAAAAACAGTTTGGGGAATATAATTAATAATGTTGTAAATATTTTGTGGAATGTCAGATGATCATAGGTCTTGTTAGGGAGACCATTTCATGGATGGAGTAGGGGTTTTGATCATTGCACTGTATTACTAAAGTGGAGGTGGTATACCTACTGTAATTGAATATATATAGATAGTCACGGGATGTGGATTATACTGTGGAAGAGAATCAGAGGAAGAGTAATAGGTATATATGATATGGGGGGGAGTGAGGTGGCGAATTAGGGGTGGGGGTTTGTCACTTTGAGGGGTAAAATGTATAACTATTGCACTGTGTTGTACACCTGAAACTAATTTAAAAAAATAATAATAATGCCATGTGGTAGAGCTATTTTTACCTGTCTTATCTTGATGCTAGTGTTGGTTCATTGATTTCTTCCATCATATTTGCTGCGGTGTCTCAAAGTTGGTAGTTGCACAAAAACTCTTTCTTATATGGATGAATGAGTTTTGCCCACAACATCTGAAGTGCCTTATTTCCTTTATCATCTCTGCTTGAAAACAGATTTGTGGTTGGTTTGAATACAATGTTTCCACAGATGTTGTGAGACAAATACTCTATAAAGCACCATGGAAGCAAGATTTAAAACTGTTTTTCACTTCTGCTGCTCCTTTAGTGACTTAGTTAGGGAGGCATATAGTATAGCTCAAAGCAGAGTAAGACACTAACACATCAAAACGAAGAGTCTGAACTTCAACACAGTTTTTTGTGTTTTTTTATTTTTATTTTCATGAGCAAAATAAAATGATGTCTACTTCACAGGTTTTATAAAATAAAAACGAAGTGATGAATGTAAAATACTTAGCACATAATAAGCAGGTAGTCATGCCAGAACGATAATAAAGAACCTGTATTATAATGAATAAAAATACTTAGTTCTAGGCAAAAGATCCTGAGGAATGCTGCTGCATTTCTTACAGTTGGAGTGAATTTATGGCTCCTTTTGTCCTGGACTGTATGGTTTATATTTGTTGTTACATAATTATTATTGAATAATAGTATTTATTTTTACTTTCAATAATCTTTCTAGTCTGGGAAATAAATTATACGATCACCCTACTCCAACTCCTTCTTCATGCCCCCTTTATGTTTAAAAGTATTATTGAGCTGTCTACAAATTTTTGAACTGGTAAATTTTTGTAATCCAAATAAGCTAAGTGGATAGGCATTACTGCTTTCTTTTTATATCTCTTTAGAAAAAAATGGACTGAGTTTTAGGTTATGTTATAAAAAAATATCTTTCTGTGTTTTAGGAATAATTTCATTCCTCCATTTTTTATTAAAAAGTAATGTTTAAAAAGGTGCATGCCTCTTCATTTTAATATTGCAAATTCCATCATTTCACTAGATGTTTTGTTTATTTCAAAATTGATTATTATGCTAAGGGAAATAAGTCAGGCAGAAAAAGTTGAGAACCACATGATTTCACCAATACATGGGGTAGAAAATTGAAAGCCATAAACAAAAAAAGACAAACAAAGAAACCAAAACTCATACAGACAATAGTTTAGTGGTTACCAGAAGGTAAGGGGGGGCAGGGGGATGGTAGATGAGGGTAAAGGGGATCAAATGTATGGTGATGGAAGGAGAACTGACTCTGGGTGGTGAACACATAATGTGATATATAGGTGATGTATTACAGAATTGTACACTTGAAACCTAGTTAACTTTACTAACCATTTTCACCCCAGTAAACTTTAATTTAAAAAAATTGAAACAAAAAGTATATTGTACCTAAAGATTTTCAGGCTTAATTTTTAAGAAAAATTAGAAAGTCAAAAAAAAAGCCAAAAACATAATTAAACAAACAAGAATATAACTACATAAGAAATGTCTAAAAAAAGACCTACTAAAACAAAAACAAAGCAAAACAAACAAAAACAAAAAACAACAAAAATAAAACCACACATACACACACACATTTTTACAAAATGATACCTAACATAAAAACATGAATATTAATTTTTAAATAAAGGTTGACATTGTATTTTTTATTTACTCATGACTCCTTTTAAACATCTTTCAAAGATATAGAAATGTACATTAAATCAATCAATATTACAAATATCTTTACATTAAATCAGGCACTTGAATGAAACAGCTCAAAAATTAGAATTCAGTGACTGTCAACAGGAAGACCCTCTCTGAGAAGTAATTCTGTTTTAATTTAGAAATTGACTGGGCTTTATATCTTAGTTTGCTTATTAAATCCTTGCTTGCTTGCCTCTCCTATTACTCCCAACCAGGGATAAAAATATTTGCCCTTCTGCACCTGCACAATCTAGGATTAAGAAAAAATAAATAAAGTTGAATAGATAGTTTCTACAGGGGTGATACTCTGACCTTGATGGTAAAATGTTGATGTCTTATATGGGGCTAACTGCACTATCTGCAAGACTTGATCGTTATAAAGCCATATTGCTTTTAATGTTAAAAAGTAGATCAAAGTAATTATTATTCATTCTGGTTTAGTTTTTTGTTTTTAGTTTTTAATGTTCTTCCACACATTGGAGCAAAATACCTCTAGTGTGTCCATAGAAAGGAAAAATTGTACCTCTGAAAATGAAGAATGGCCAAGAAATCTTACCAAAGCTGACTACCCTCCTGAAAAATCTCACTGCTTATTGTACCCAATTCTGTAACTAAGCATTTTCTTTTCATGCTTTATTTTTGTTTTTGTTTTAGTTGGCTGTATTTTTAAAATGCTATGTTGTGATGACCTAATAATCTTTCATACACTGTATGGATTAATAAAAAATGTACTTCCTCATTTACACTGAGCTAGGGTTTCCCCTGTCAAGAATGGAAGACATTGGCTGAGGTTTGAATGTGAGGTGGAGAGGTAGCTGGAGTAGGTAGTGCTGGCTACAGTCTGTGGCTGAGATTTCCTTCACCATTTCCATATTACCATGAAGTTCTATGGCGAGGGAACTCAGCAATGCAAATTTGCAAACGCTAACAGAATATTTGAAGAAAACTCTTGATCCAGATCCTGCAATCAGACGACCAGCTGAGAAGTTTCTTGAGTCTGTAGAAGGAAATCAGAATTACCCACTGTTGTTATTAAAGTTACTAGAGAAGTCCCAGGATAATGTTATCAAAGTGTGTGCCTCAGTAACATTCTAAGATAGACCACATGTTAGGCCACAAAGCAAGTCTCAATAAATTTAAGAAGATTGAAATTATTTCAAGTGTCTTCTCTGACTACAATGCTATGAAATTAGAAATCAATTGTAAGAAGAAATCCGGAAGCTGACAAATAAGTGGAGGCTAAATAACATGCTACTAAATAGTGAGTGGGTCACAAATGAGATCAAGGAGGAAATCAAAAGATACCTCGAGACAAATGAAAATGAAAACACCACGACCCAAAATCTCTGGAATGTAGCGAAAGCAGTCCTAAGAAGGAAGCTCATAGCAGTGCAGGCCTACCTAAAGAAGGAAGAAAAATCTCAAATCAACAGGTTATCCTTACAACTCAGGGAACTGGAAAAAGAACACCAAAAGTAGCCCAAGGTGAGTACAAGAAAGGAGATAATAAAGACGAGAGCGGAAATAAATGAAATAGAGAACAGAAAAACAATAAAAAAGATCAACGAAACCAAGACCTGGTTTTTTGAGAAGATAAACAAAATTGATAAACCTCTAGCCAGGCTCATCAAAAAAAGGAGAGGAATCAAATTAGTAAAAACAGGAATGAAAGCGGTGAAATTACTACAGACATCACAGAAATACAAAAAAAATTTAAGAAATTACTATGAGCAACTATATGCCAACAAATTTGACAATCTGGAAGAAATGGATAATTTTCTAGAAGCATACAATCTTCCAAAGCTAACTCGAGAAGAAATGGAAAACCTAAATAGTCTGATTACTACCAAGGAAATTGAATCAGTAATCGATGAGCTCCCAGGAACAAAAGCCCTGGACCAGACGGCTGCACAAGTGAATTTTATCAAGCATTCAAAAAAGAACTGTCACCTATTCTTTTTTTTTTTTTTTTTTTTTTTTTTTTTGAGGGCAGTGTCACTGGCCCTCACATGTGGGACCGAACCAGGGCCGCTGGCTTCCTAAGCCAGCGCTTAACTGCTGCGCCACTCGGCCAGCCCTGTCACCTATTCTTAAACTATTCCAAAAAATCCAGAAGGAGGGAAGGCTCCCAAATTCTTTTAATGAAGTCAGTCTCACCCTGATTCCAAAACCAGATAAAGACAGCACAAAAAAAGGAAAACTACAGGCCAATATCCCTGATGAATAAAGATGCAAAAATTCTCAATAACAGATTAGCAAACAGAATTCAGCAATATATTAAGAAGATCATACATACATCATGATCAAGTGGGTTTCATCTCTCGTATACAAGTCTGGTTCAACATCCGTAAATAAATAAATGTGATGCACCACATCAACAAAATGAAGAATAAAGATCACATGGTCATATCAATAGATGCAGAAAAAGCATTTGACAAAATCCAACAGCCATTTATGTTAAAAACCCTTAGCAAAGTGGGAATACAGGGATCATATCTCAACATTATAAAGGCTATATATGATAAACCTACAGCTAACATCATACTCAATGGGGAAAAGCTAAAACCATTCCCCTTAAGATCAGGAACAGGACAAGGCTGTCCACTTTCTTCTTTTTTATTCAACATAGTTCTGGAAGTTCTAGCCACAGAAATCAGACAAGAAAAAGGAATAAAACGCATGCAAATTGGCAAGGAAGAAATAAAATTGTCATTATATGCAGATGACATACTGTATATAGAGAACCCCAAAGACTCCATCAAAACACTACTGGAACTGATAGACGAATTCAGTAAGATAGCAGGATACAAAATAAATGTTCAGAAATCAGTGGCATTTGCATATACCAATAATAAACTAACAGAAGGAGAAATTAAGAAAACTGTCCCACTTACAATTGCTTCAAGAACTATAAAATACCTAGGAATAAATTGGACCAAAGAAGTAAAAGATCTGTACTCAGAAAATTATAAGACACTGAAGAAAGAAATAAAAGAAGATACAAATAAATGGAAACACCTACTGTACTCATGGATAGGAAGAATTAATATAATTAAAATGTCCATACTGCCTAAAGTGATATATAGATTCAATGCAATTCCTATCAAACTATCAAGGACATTTTACACAGAAATAGACAATATAATCCTAAATTTTATATGGAACCATAAAAGACCCCAAATAGCCTCAGCAATCCTGAGAAATAAGAACAAAGTCAAGCTTATCACATTACTAGACATCAAAACATACTACAAAGCTACAGTAATCAAAACAGTATGATACTGGCATAAAAACAGGCACATAGACCAGTGGAACATAACAGAGAGTCCAGAAATAAATCCATGCGTATATGGACAATTCATCTATGACAATGGAAGGAAGAATTTACACTGGGGTAAAGACAGTTTATTTAATAAATGATGCTGGGAAAATTGGACTGACACATGAAAAAAAATGAAACTGGACCACCTCCTTACGCCATATACAAGAACAAATTCAAAATGGATTAAAGACTTAAATGTAAGACCTGAAACCATAAAACTCCTAAAGGAAAATATAGGGAGTAAATTTGCAGACATTGCCCTGAGCAATATTTTTACTGATTCATCCCCATGAGCAAGGTAAGTAAAAGAAAAAAATGAACATATGGGATTACATCAAACTTAAAAGTTTTTTTCACAACAAAGGAAACCATCAATAAAACAAAAAGGAAGCCTACTGAATGGGGGAAGATATTTGTCAACGATATACATGATAAGGGGTTAATATCCAAAATTTATAAAACACTCATGCAAGTCAACACCAAAAAAACAAACAATCCAATAAAAAAGTGGGCAGAGGATATGAAGAGACATTTCTCTAAAGAGGACAGATGGCCAACAGGCATATGAAAAAATGTTCAACCTCATTGATCATTAGGGAAATGCAAATAAAAATCACAATGAGATACCACCTCATTTCAATCAGAATGGCTATCATCAATAAATCAACAAACAACAAGTGCTGGTTGGACTGTGGGGAAAAGGGAACCCTACTACACTGTTGGTGGGATGGCAGATTGGTGCAGCCACTATGGAAGTCTGTATGGAGGTATCTCAAAACACTGGAAATGGAACTACCTTCTGACCCAGCAATTTCACTCCTAGGTTTTTATCCTGAAAAACCCAAGACACTAATTCAAAAAAATAGATGCACCCCTATGTTCATTGAAGCTCTATTTACAATAGCCAAGACTTGGAAACAATCGACATGCCCATTGGTAGATGACTGGGTTAAGAAACTGTGGTACATTTACACAATGGAGTATTACGCAGCTATAAAGAGGAAAGAAATCGTACCATTTGCAACAATATGGATGTACCTAGAGAACTTTATGCTAAGTGGAATAAGTCAGTCAGAGAAAGACAAATACCATATGATCTCACTTATATGTGGAATCTAAAGAACTGAAACAACGAGCAAAATAAACAGAAATAGTCTTAGAGACACAAAGAAAAAAACTGATGAGGGCTAGATGGGACAGGGATGTGCATGAGGGAGAAGGGGAAGGGACGAGGCAACAGAAACTGATAACTACAATACTACCTCAGAGACAGAAGAGACAGTTTATGGAATATAATCAATAAAGTAAATATTTTTTTAGGGGACCAGATGGACTCATGTCTTGTCAGGGAGACCACTTCATGGACAGTGTAGTGGCCTGAATACTGCACTGTATATCTGAAGCTGCCGCTCATTAATATTAGATGTTGACTATAATTTAACACATATATAGTCATGGGACGTGGAATATAATGTGGGGATGGAGTCAATGGAAATGTAATAGATATGTATGATATCGGGGTGGGAGTGCAGGGGAGGGGGAGTAGTCACTTTGTAAGGGTTGAAAAAGAGAATTATTGCATAGTTTTTTACATCTGACTAATTAATAATAATAAAACAATATTTTTTTTAAAAAAAAGAATGGAGGATATTGATTGGTAATATCAGAGCATTTTTGAACTTCATGGTAGAGCACAATCCAAATTACATCCACACTGGGGAATTTTATAACAGGAACCATAGAATGGAAGCAGGTAGTAGAAAAGAGTTATCAAAAGGAAAGTTGGGGGGAGTGGGGCAGGAGCAGCTGGTTAGCTCAGTTAGAGCATAGTGCTCGTAACACCAAGGTTGCCAATTTGATCTCCACATGGGCCACTGAGCTGGCTCTCAACAAGTAGATTGAAACAACTACTTGACTTGGAGCTGATGGGTCCTGGAAAAATACACTGTTCCCCAATTTAAAAAAAAAGCAAAGCAGGGAGAAGCCAAAGACAAGCCAGTGGACCACACTGTGACTCTGATAGGGAGACACTGTTGAATGCATGCCTAGTAACCATTTGTCCACCTTCCCGTCTCACAAAAAGAAACCTATATGGCAATATGCAAGGCCCAGAAAATAAATCCTGGGACTTTATGATATATGTAAGTCAGTATATTGCAAGCTATTGAAAATGATGCAATTTTGAGTCATAAATTTAATTTAGTGGGTAAAAACCAATTTAAACTGTAGAGAAAATATTAAAGTTTCCCAGTGTATGGCATTATTTCATAGAATTTCTGTTTTATTGTAAACATTAATTAAGCATAATATTTTGATGTAAAAATAACCTTTTTTTACCATGGGATACTATTTAATCCATGGATAGAAGCCAACAATGGAAACTGTCCACACTGCCATCGATTTGTCTCTTCATGGACAATGGTTGTGCCCTGATCATTGATTCTCCAGGGAATGTTTGGTAGGTGTTTTTAGGAGAAAAACGTATTCCTTTACAGAAAAGAAAGTAGAGAAAGGACATAGCTTTTTTTTTTTAACCTATCTTTCCTTCTCGTTGGTACACTGTTCCATGTTAATTGATGCTTATATTCATAGCAACTACCATGTGAATGCTATTCTTATGCTGAGAATGACAGAACAAAATTATCAGAAAAACCTGGATCCTTAATGATAATATTAAGTCACCGCACTAGCAAAGAAATGGCCCACCTCTAGCCTTCTTGTTAACTTATGTAATAAATGTCTGAATTGTTTAAGCTATTATTGTATTGGTATTCTTTAATGTACAGTGAAAATTGAATGGCTACAAGTCGAAAGCCAGTCTTGCTGGGAATAAGTTCTCAATTATTTCATTATTTTTCTACACTCATTGTCATTATCTTTTGCCTTTCTATTTGCCCTTCTATTCTTAACTCTCAGATCTTAAATTAATAATTACATTACTTAATATTTTAATCAAAGACATGAATGCTGTTTATGTCAAATATACTCTTTTTTAAAATATAAAAGAGCAAAAATAAAACTACATTATACAAAAGGACAGTTTCATAACTAGGGTTTAGATAGTGGAAGTTCCTTTCCTATAAAAATCAAATAAGTAATTCATCAGTCTCAAGTGGCAAATAATTTACATAATGATAAAACTCCTAGTGGAAAGATACGATAATAAAATCATGAGTTATATTATCTAATAAAAAGGGCAGAAAGGGTGATATGTTCATATAATTTTTGATAACAGGACATTTATGTTAATAATTTTGATGCCATAAATTGGTACCAGTGTTTCATGAATATTAGGAAAACTAAATGTAATCTAAATATTTGCCTCTAATTAATCAGATTGATTCAAAAATTATAGATAGACTAATTTTCTAGACTTTGCTATATGCAAAGCATGGGTTTTGTTTTTTTTTGTCAGGACTGTATTCTTAGAGCCTAATAACTCCAGTATTAGTTAAATTCAATCCCTAATTGTTTCATATAGGGTTGGTTCACATAATTCTATATTTAAGGCATGGAAAAGGCACAGAAAGATATATATGAACTGAGTCATACATTTTAGAATAAAACTACAAGAGAGTGAAAATGGAATGCCAAAGAAAAACACTTTCCATAAGCAATTATAGGATATTTTTAATGTTTTGAATTTATTTCCAATAATTATGTGTGTTGGGTGGGGTGGGGGACAATGGGTTTTCAGGCAAAATGATGAACAAGAAGAAGCCAATTGTATAATTGGTAAATATTTTGTATAAATTATATCAAGATTTTAGATTCTATTACTGTATAAACAGAATATTTTGTTCTAAAGAGTCTATCGTTTGTAAATTAAGAAATTATTTCCAGCATGCATTTTTTTTCTTTTTGAGGGCAGTATCACTGGCCCTCATATGTGGGATCCGAACCAGGGCTGCTGGCGTCCCAAGCCAGCGCTTAACCACTGCGCCACTCGGCCGGCCCCAGCATGCATATTTTTAAAGGCAGTATAATAACGTCTGAAAATATAGCTCTTTTCACTAGTATTACTATGTTTAAAATCTAATAAAGCTGTGTGCTATGTGAAGTTACATGTAATTTGGTCCTAAATTCCACATACATTATTAAACGTGTAATCCTCAAGTGTCAGTTTACTTATAATTCAAGACAAAACAATGTTATTGTGAAGTTCAACAAAGTGGTCAATACTGTCTTCACCTGTGTGTATCTCTAATGAGCTTACATACTTAGGTATTAATGAATAATTGATAATGTAAACACAGAAGTTTGTGTTCAATAAGAAGTTGTTATAAACTATTGTTCTAGCTTAAACAGATATTTCAGTAATTAACACAATGCATGGTATATAATCTATATTAGTTGAATAACTGGGTGATTGAAAAATAAATGAGTTATTGGATACATAAATATTTTCACTACATATTAATTCAGGAATAAACAAAAAGTAGGAAAAAAAAAGGACTTCCTTATTCTGAAATGACACAGTTGCTGGTATCAGATTAAGCCTCTCACTGAGAAGACATAAAAATATAGCAGTTTGCAGCATTAGACAGCATCCAAGGGATATGAGATTTGATTTGAGGAGGAAAAAAAAACCTTGAGACAATAAAACATAGGAAGTTGATTCCTATATTGGCCACCTTTTATTTATTTTTTCTGTTCAGGGCATTTTTTCATTCCCTGCCTGGGCATTAGGAGCTGCAGTCAGGATCTGTGGCACTCTCAGCATGCTTTGCGAGAGACAATGGAATTTCAAGGAAAACAACATGTAATAGAAAGGGTCTGAAAAAAAATATATTTTTTTTCTTTTGAGTAATTTGCCAACTCTGAGACCTTGGACAGAATAGACATGCTGATAAACTAAAAGCAGAGACTTTAAATGGTGCCACGAAACTCTTGTGATTAAGAATAGGTCTAAATGTTTACAAAGGAATGGATTGAGAGACTTAAATTCTACGTCCTAGGAAACTACATAGATTCACGCTCATAGCCTAACATCAAGTCAAAATTGAATCAAAAAGAATTCCCAATATTTTAACTGTAAACTAAAACTAAATTCAATATTCATTAGAGGCACTACAGAATTGAAAGCCTCCCTCATGTGTCATCCAAAATATTCAGTTCATAATAAAAAAATTACTAGCCATTCAAAGATATGAAAACATGTGACACATAATCCATAAATAAAATGGCCGATAGGGTCAGACCCATAGATTACCAAGATATTGGAGTTAGACTCTTAAACAGTTATTTTAATTTGTAAAGAATTTACAGAGAACCATGGATGTGATAACTAAAGACTTGGGTAATTCAGTAAAGACATGGAAATTCTAAAAAGAAAAATAATTATAGAACTTAAAGATACAACATCTGAAATAAAAAATGCATTAGATAGTGTTAACAACAAATTGAACATTGCAGAAAGAAGGGTCAGTACATATAAAACCAAATAAAAATTGTCTCAAGCTGAAACTCAAAAAGAAGAAAGATTTTTTACTTTAAAAGAGCCTTACATGCATGTGTGGCATAATCAAGTGATTTGACATTTGTATAATGGGAGATACAGATGGAAAGGAGGAATGGGATGGAAAAGAAACAAATGTTCATGGAATAATGACTGAATTTTTCTGAATTTGAATAAAATACATAAACTTAATAACAAAGGAAAACAATAAAACTGGTAAAACTCAATGTTGAGGGAAAAATGACAATTCAAAAAAGATGTTTTATAAGTAAAAATAGGAATTACTGTTGACTTCTCATTAGAAGTGTATGTCAGAAATCAATGGATCGATATACTGTTGGGGAAAACTGTTAATCAAGAATTCCATATTTAGTCTGATATAGTTCCATTCATTAATTTTTGCACAGCAAAAGAAACTATCAGCAAAATAACGAGGCAACCAACTGAATGGGAAACGTTTTTTGCAAACAGCGCCTCTGATAAGGGGCTAATAATATCCAAAATATACAACGAACTCATACAGTTCAACAACAAAAGAACAAACAACCCAGTAAAAAATGGGCAGATGACCTGACTAGGCATTTCTCCAAAAAGGACATTCAGATGGCCAATGAACATATGAAAAAGTGCTCAACATCACTAATCATCAGAGAAATGCAAATAAAAACTACAGTGAGATATCACCTCACACCAGTTAGAATAGCTATCATCAACAAGACATATAATAACATGTGCTGGAGAGGCTGCGGAGAAAAAGGAACCCTCATACACTATTGATGGGAATGCAAATTGGTGCAGCCTCTGTGGAAGGCAATGCAGAGATTCCTCAAAAAATTAAAAGTAGAATTACCATATGACCCAGAAATCCCTCTCTTGAGTATCTGCCCCAAAAATCTGAAAAATCATTTATCTGTAAAGATGTATGTACTCTGATGTTCATTGCAGCTTTATTTACTGCGGCCAAGGCATGGAAACAACCAGTCTCCTTCCATAGATGATTGGATAAAGAAGTAGTGGTATACATACACAATGGGATACTATTCTGTCATAAGAAAAGATGAAATAGTGTCATTTGTAACAACATGGATAGATCTTATAATGCTAAGCAAAATAAGTCAGACAGAAAAAGTCAAGAACCATATGATTTCATTGATATGTAAGATATAAAACTGAAAACAATAAAAGGACAAGAAAAACAAATGAAACAAAACTCATAGACACAGACAATAGTTTAGTGGTTATCAGAGGGTAAGGAGGGAGGGGGTGATAGATGAGAGCAAAGGGGATCAAATATATAGTGATGGAAAAGAACTGACTCTGGGTGATGAACGCACTATGTAATATATAGATGATGTATTACAGAATTGTACACCTAAAATCTATGTAACTTTGTTAACAATTGTCACCCCAACAAACTTTAATTTTCAAAAAAGAATTCCATATTTATTGAAAATATATTCCAAAAATGAAAGTGCAATAAACAAATTTTCATATAAAGTAAATCTAAAAGAATTTATTACCAACAGGTCTACATTTCAAAAAGTGTTAAAGGAAGTTTTTAAGTGGAAAGGAAATTCCTATGAAAATTTTGGGGTGCATAAATGAAGAACACCAGAACTGATGAATATGTGGGTAAATTTATTTTTTTTAATTGTTTAAAATAAGCTATTTTTTAAACAAAATTATATTTTATTAGGAGAAGGCTATATCATGTAGAAAAAAATATATGGCAAAATATATCATCAATGATAGGAGAGGATAAATAAAATTATACTGTTGCATTATTCTTTCATTAAATGATAAATGGAATATAATTAATTCAAGATAGGGTGTGATAGAGTCCATATTATAATTGCTAGAGCAACTACTAAAAAATAAGTTATAGCAATGGAGATAATAAAATGCAAATCATAAATACTACATATTAAAATAACAGAAGGGAGGAAAGGAGAAACAAAAGAAAAAAAGAACATGTAAGCAAATAGAAAATATGTAGAAAGATGGTAGACTTTTAAATAAACTGTCATATATAATTACATTAAATATAAAGAGTACAATTAAGGGGTAGACATTCTTAGATTGTATAAAAAAGCAGGTCCCAACTCTATGCTGCTTACATGAAACACACTTTAAATATAAACTGAAAGATAGATTCAAAATGGAAGGATGGGAATGTTTTTATATCACACATAACAATAAAACATCTTAAGTGAGGGAAAATCAGTGGGGAAAAATAGAGCTGAAATAATTACTTATTTATATAAAAAAATACAATTAGATACACACCTCTTATACTATAAACAGGCTAGACTGTGATAAATTAAAACTTTACACTATAATCCCTAATCCCACCACTAAAATAACAAATGAATGGTTATGCTCAATAAAACTTCAAAGGAGATCAAATAAAACCATAAAATTATCAAATAAAAAAACAAAAAGGGAATAAAAAAACACACGAAACAAATAGAAAATAAGTAGCAAGATGATCTATTTAATCTTAACAATACCAATGAACACATTTAATATAAATGGTCTTATTAAGATCCATTTTCAGATTGAAGAAAAAAAATGAAGACTCAATTATACATTGCTTGTAAAAAGGAACTTCAAGTATAAAGTCACAAATATGTTAAAAGTAAAAGAGTAGGAAAATATATACCATGATAACACTACCCAAAAGAAATATGAAATGGCTATATATAGCAGACAAAATATATTTTACAATAAAGAATATTACCAGTGAATTTTTTTTAAATGTTATTTTATAATGATAAAGAAGCCAATTTATTGAGAGGGTATTACAATCCTAAACTGTTATGTACCTAACAACAAAGCTCCTGAATATATGAATCACAACACAATAGAACTGTAAGGAGGAAAGAGCATACCTTAAATTATAGGCAGAGTTTCATACCAGAGGTGCCAAAAAACTGTAAACTCATGACTTGTATTCATCTTTTGTTATTGGTATATATTTAGTATTACAATTTTAATACAGTTTTCTTTTTCCTTTCTTAAAATTTATATACATTTTTTGGCACCCTCTGTATATGACTATGAATAATTGACAGAACAAGAAAAGAGAAAACCAATAAAAATACAGAAAATTTGAACAATATCAATCTATTGTACAAGATGACATTGACATCTATGGGACAGTCTACCAAACAACAACCAGCTAAACATTATTTTCAAGTACACATGGGATATTTCCGTTGATATTCTATATTTTTGGCTAAAAAGAAGTCTCAAAAATATTAAAAAGGATGATAACACTAAATTAATCATCTCTTGAGTATAATTTAATTAAATCAGAAATCAATAGTAGAAAGATTTTGGAAAATTTCTATGTATTTATTTTAAGCAATGCACTTCTAATTACTTATATGTTAAAGGGTTATCAAATGAGAAATATAAATTATGTTGAACTGAATGAATACAAAAGCACAGAGAATCAAAATTTGCAGATGCCACTGAAGTAATAGTTAGGGAAAGGTAATAGCACTAAATGCTTCTAAAGAACAGCCACTATTCAATGTTCTCAGTTTCCACCCTAGGATACTAAGAAAATAAGAGCAAAGAGGAATATGAAGGAAATAAAGTTCAGAGTGGAAATTTATAAAAAACAAAACACAAAGTAACAATAGAGAAAATTAATGAAACCCAAAGACATTTGTTTGAAAAAAATCAATAACACTAATAAAGCTCTACACATACAGATGATGGGGAAAAATAGAGAAAATGCAGATAACCCATATTTGAAATGATAGAGATGGTATCACTACTGATTTTACAAATAGTAAAAGAAAAATGAGGGAGTCTTATAACATTATGTCAAAACATTTTCAAATGATGATAGATGATGTATTATAGAAATGTACACTTGAAACATATGTAATTTTACTATTGTCACCCCAATAAATTTCATAATAAATAAGTAAATACATAAATAAATAAATGTTGATAAATTATCAAATGATATAAATTTTTTTTTTTTTTTTTTAAAGATTTTATTGGGGAATTGGTGGAGGGGAACAGCGTTGGGGAATCGGGGAAGGGGAACAGACAAGTTGCTGTCTTTTTGTTCTTCAGTTTAGTTGCGGAGGATGTTGCTTCACTGTTGGTATCGTCATTGCGCTCTTCCCGGATGAGGCAGATCGGTCGCTGGCCTCTGGATGTCGCTCATCGCGGCTATTGGCAGCTCACTCTTGGCTGCCAGCCGCTCACGCTGGCTGCGGGCCACTCACTGTAGCCTATGGCAGCCCACTGCAGCAGGGGCTGCAGCCCACACCATCACCGGGGCTCGCACAGCCCAGCTCCAGGTGGAGCTGTTGTTAGCTGTAGAGGGCAGTGTCACTGGCCCTCATGTGGGATCCGAACCGGGGCCGCTGGCATCCCAAAACCAGCGCTTAACCAATGCGCCACTCAGCCGGCCCCGAGAGACTTCTTAATATATACTTTCCATTTGAGCCCTGCAAATGATATAAATTTCATTCAAGAAGTAACAGGTAATTTACATAACTCTGTATTTATATAATAATGTAACTTTAATCTAAAATAGAATACCATTAAGAAAACTTCAGGCCCAGGTGTCCTCTGGTAAATTCTACAAAGTATTTTAGAAATAATTATACCAATTTTATACAAATTCTTTACAAAAATTATTCTGACACAACATTAATATGATACCAAAATCAGACTAACACACAATAAGAAATGTAAACTACAGGTGAATACCCTTCACAGATATATATATGTAAAAAATTCTAAACAAAATTTTAACAAATTCAATGAAACAATATATCTATAAAATAAAGCATTATGAATCAGCAGAGTTTATCTCAGGAATGTGAGACTGGTTTAACCTCTACAAAGGAGTCACATGATTTGCCACATTAACAAACTAAAAAAGGAAATCATGTAATATTTTCATTAGGTGAAGAAAAGCAACACCCTTTCATCATAAAAACTCTAAGAAATGTAGGACAAGAAGGTAACTCTCTCTACCTGATAAATGCTTCTTCAAAAAAACCTATGAGAAATTTTATAGTTTGGGATGAAAGCCTAAATATCACTCCCCACCCCCAACTACAGGAAAAACACAAGTTTATCCAGTCTCACAATTTCTATTCAACATTGTTGTAGAGTTGCTAGATAGTATATTCAGGGAACACAATGAAATGAAAATATTTGTTAACCATATATCTTATTAAAGACATAAAAGCTATAAAACATACAATTTTCAAAACCCAATAATAAGGAAAATAATGACAATGCATAAAGATCATTACACGCACTTCACCAAAGACGATATGCAGACTGCCAGTAATTACAGGAACATTTTTTTGTTGTTGATATTAATGCTTAATATCAGTAGACATTAGGGAAAATGCAAATTAAAACAATGAGATACTACTCTGCGATTGCTAGGCTCTCATTTAAAAACACTGACCACTTTTGCAAGAATAGAGAACAATGGGAAATTTCACACTGATTTTGCGAATGTAAAATGGTACAGTAACTTTAGAAACAGTTTGTCTAGCTTCTTTCTAAAAACAGTTTTAACAAAGTACTGCATGTACCAGCTATCCCACTGTTAGGTATTCAGTGAAGAAAAAGAATAGTATATGTCCATATAAATACATACATATAAATGACCATAGCACTTTCAAAAAGGCCCCAAACTATAAATAATCCCAATGTCAAACAACAGCTGAAAGAATAAACAAATTATGGTATATTCATACAATGGCATTGATTGTACTCAGAAATAAAAATAATTGAACTATTGATACACACAAACAATTTGATAAACATCAAAATTATACTGAGTGAAAGAAGCTAGACAGAAAGAAAGCCATATTGTATGATTACATTTATAAAAATTCTAGAACTCAATCTACAGTGACAATGCTGTTTGGTGACCATGTATGGACTGGGGTGGGTGTTGGTCAAGGAGGAATAGAAGAAAAGGATTATAGAGGGATATGAAGGAATTTTGGTGGATGATAGATGTGTTCATTATCTTGATTGTGTTTATGGTTGCAGGGACATATATCAAGACATTATTAGATGCATATAAATATCTATTAAAATTAATATAATACATGATGCTAACATCTGAATAGGAACACATATTTAATAATGTATGCAAGGTACATCTCTACATGGCATGCAGCAGAAAGTTGAAAAGTGTTAGGAAGTGTCTGACAGTTGAATTTTTCAGTTTTCTAGACGTTTTATATAATGGAAATAAGCAGGCTTATTGACTGTAATGAAAGTTGTGAGATTAAAAGAAAGAGAGGAAAGTTCTGGGTTGGAATGTGACTGCTGCAGACAGTCAAGGAAAATTGAATGTATTAACTCAAATGTAGCATTACAAAAATGAAATGGCTATGATAAAATAAGCAAAACATAATAATATTGCAATGACAACTGGAAATGTCCCTTGTCACAGAGTTATTCTTTCATATTTTCAAACAAACCACTTATAATTATTTTGACATTTCAATAATGGTTATGTTGAGCTCATCAGATACATTCTTTTTGAAATATCTGATGCGATCCAAGGTATTCCCATTATAGATTTTTTTCAATTGGGGTGCGCAGGAAAATATAAGCCAGTAATAACTTTGGTTAAGATATTTATTTTGTGTATTTAATTCATTGTTAACATTTTCAAATGATATTAAAAAGAAATATTTGAGAAAAGTTTACTAATATTTACTAAATCCTGATTAATCCTTAAAATAGTTTTAAATATTATTTAAAACAATGAAGCTTTGATGCTTGTAAATGGAATTTTGTTTTCATTCATGAAAAAGGGGCATGTGAGGGGCGGCTGAGTGGCGCGGTGGTTAAGAGCTGGCTTGGGACGCCAGCGGCCCCGGTTCGGATCCCACATATGAGGGTCTGTGACACTGCCCTCAAAAAAAAAAGGGGGGCGGGGGCATGTGATTTCTTATCTCTAAATAATACTGCAAATAAAATTTGAGGGTTATATATACTTAAAAATCTAGTTGGATACCGAACTTTTGGTTTTTATACAATTACCTCCAATCAGACACACAGACTGATAAATGAACCATGAATTACTTTTGTTGAGATAAACCTTTGTAGTATTCATTAATATCATAGTAAACTTTGATTCTCATTCACTTCAATTACAAAGCTTTGTTTTTCTCTAAATGGTATTGCAAATGAATTAAAATAGTTGGAAAAAAATCCAAGTACCTCCATTTCAAGTTGATTACTGTATTTACATGAATCCTTTTGAAATTACTGTGGTGCTAGTGAGCATGAATAATGAAGATATCATGTTACATAATATGTACTCAAGCTTTTTGTTTCAATCAAATTTAAATTATATGTGCTGCACTATAAATTTCCCTTGTTTGAATAAATATTGTAGTACAAATATATAGTGATTCTGTAGGAAAATACTGATGGTTTGCCCTTATAGCAATCAATTCAATAAAATAAAATGCTACCCAAAGAATTAGCATGCTTGAAACAATACCTTAAATTTTTCAACATAGGCTATAAAATTATAGCTTATTTTTGATGCTAAATTTTTATCTTTTTTTTTATCACAAATGTAGTCATTTGCTAAACTGTCTATTGCTTCCAAAATGAAATCTTACACTGGCAATAAATGTGATCAATGTAATGTGTTAGATACAAACAAGATGAGGAGGAAATGGGAATGAAAGAGAAAAAATAATAAAACACATAAAATTGCACAAAACTTTGAAAATGAGTTTTGTATTTTGTAAATCTATTCTCCAGTTGTATGATATTCAACAGAGAATACAAAGTATTGCTGCTAATAAGCTTTTAATACTACCTGTCCTAGCAGAAGCATTTCCTGCTAATACTGATGTCTTGGAAAAGCAATTTGCTTTGAGAAATAAAAAGGAATCAGCAGAACGCAGACAGAGAAATCCAATTTTTATCCTCAGACAGGCAAAAAGCCAAATGCCTTCTATTTTAATGACTGACAGCCTCTATTGTTTTATACAAGCATCATGTAAGCAATGAACGCAACTTTCCAATGGAGGCACGATCCAGCATAATAACACTAGTGGTATCTTCTAGGAGGGCAATTATCTACATAGGCACATACTGGATTCAAGCCCAGAGAAAAGTATCACAATCTCATCAATTTCTACATAGTATTTCCATAACAAAAATGAGTGATATTACATATAAACCAGTGTGTCCCTAAGGAATAGCAATGAATTTTAGGAAAGAATTCCCTGACAAATTGTGTGTAGTAGGACCCGAGATTCTCTGAGTGCCCAGTACTTCAAAGTTACTAAGAAATGTTTGAGTGAGGGTATTCTAGTGAGAGACAATAAAAGAACTAGATTTCATAACCCAAGGACATATCTAGAGCAAAAACAGGACAGCAAATGCAGACAAGAGTAGAAAGACAGAGAGAGAAGACAGGGAGTTTATGAGAAGATATTGAAGTGATTTACAGAAATTGAGGAAATGGCATAAAACATAAGGAATTGGAATTGAGGTTGAGGTCAAATTTATACTTTCTGGATTCTTTTTAAAAGCTACCTAATGTGGCCACTATAAACTACTTTATATTTCTATGTTGAATAACTCAGTGTCTGATACAAAGTTTCATTTGCTATTATGGTTTTGACTTAAATTGAAAACTTTGTCAGCTCATGCACATGTGAAATCAATATTGTCAGCATAGGCAAATAGAGAAAACTGGAAAACAGTTTGGAAAGGGGGGTATCTTTCATGATTTATTATATTGTTATGCCTATTTATATTAATAAGATGAGAACAATTACAGTAGTCTGTTGAATGTTTGTTTCAAAGGGAATAGATGTACATTTATTATGGAGTTCAAACATCTCTCTGTGTTCCAAAGTAGTCTGGGACCTAGGTACATGGCTTTCGGCTCATGGTTTCATTTTGTACCATATGCCACATTTAGCTGAACTCTTTTCCAGTACAAGCAAAAATATTCTTATAATTGAAATCTTAAAGAAGTGACTGTGGAGGCACCAATTTTCTTTAGGCTCCTGTGTTAGGCTTACTTATAATTAATAAAAGGTTTTTGTTGTTGCTGTTGTTGTTGTTATTGTTTTTCCTTTATCACTTTGAATGTCTAAAGCCATTGCTTTCTGGCCTTTAAAGTTTCTGCAGAAAAATCAGCTACATATCTTCTAAGGATTCTTTTGTATGAAACTCACTGTGTTTCTCTTGCTGCTTTTAGAATTCCCTCTTTATCTTTAATTTTTGACACACTTCACATATGTGTCTAGGTGTGGCTCTGTGTGAGTTCATCTTGTTTGAGACTCTCTGATCTTATTATTAGAACTGGCTGTCTGTTACCTTGACCAAGCTAGGGAAGTTTTCAGCTATTATTTTTTCAAATAATTTTTTTGGCCTTTCTCTTTCTTTTCTCCTTCTGCAACCCCACATACCACAAATGTTAGTATGCTTGAGGTTGTCTCAGAGGTACCTTAAACTATCCTCATTTGTTTAAAATTAATTTTTTGCTTTGAGCTGTTTAGCTTGGGTGATTGCCACTACTCTGTCTTCCAGATTGCTGATCTGTTCTTCCTTATCATCAAATTTGATATTGATTCCCTTTAGTGTAGTTTTCATTTTAGTTCTTGTACTCTTCAGCTATGATTGGTACTTTCTTATACTTGTTTGTTCTATCTGTTTGTTGAAGTTCTCACTGTGTTCACCCATTCTTCTGAGTTCAGCATCTGTACAACCACATTACTTTAAACCCTTTATATGGTAGATTGCTTATATCCCTTTCACCTGATTCTTTTCTGAAGTTTTTGTTGTTGTTTTAACATATTCTTTATGTTCTCATTTTGCCTAATTCTCTGTGTTTGTTGCTGTGTAATAGATAGAGCAGTATATGTAGATTTCCTGTGGTTCTCAGCAGTGCAATCCCCTCTGGCCATCACAGCCACATGCTTCATGGGTGGCCCCTGTGTAAGCTGCATGTGTCTTTTGTGGTGAGACTGTGACTGCTGCAGGTATACTGCTGGACAGTCACTGTGAGGTCCATACAAAAGAGAGGGGTGGGTGGGGGTCTCAGTAGGGTGAGCCCCATGTTGATAAAAGGCTAAAAGGAGAATTCCAAAATGGCATCTGATAGCACTGGTGTCAAAACATGATTGCAAAAATCGCTGCTGCCAGTGTCTCAGTTTCCAGGGACAAGTCCCAGCTGCCTTCCTCCTTTTAGGCTGGCCTCTAACATTAGTATGTGGGTCTCCTTTGCCTATAGTATTTGCACTTTTCTATCTGGTGTTTTCCAGGTCGAATGAGTCCATGTGTGAATTCTTTAATAGCTGGTTTTTCTTTCCCCATAGTTCTCTTACTTTGCCACTTGAAAACTGATTTTCTTTGCACATCAATGTGCCAGACCAAGGGAAGGAACCACAGTTCACCTAGTCCAATTTTGATCCTTCATCCCTCATACACTGTGTCTCTCCAGCAATTAAGTGTTCTCATGTGATTCAGTTTGGGTCGATGAATCATGGGAATGTTGTAGTGGAATCTGGGAAATATTATTTCCTCCATGACCAAAGGCAAAACGTATACTAAGAAGTATCTTGTCACTCTGGATACATTTGATACTTTCTTTGAGTAGAGTTGTGTAAAGAAATGAGGCCTAGAGATTTTGAAGTAATTGGAAACCATCAATGAAAGATTCAGAGAATTTCTGAGAAAGTGACACAGAGGTTTAACGTCACTTGGTCACACTACACTGTCTTTTTCAAGAGTACTTTTTAGATGAGATGCTTAAATATTTTTGTATTTAATATCTTAAGGATATAACATACATTATGATGTGGAGAAAAAAGAAAACCAGAAATCACCTAATTCCCCAGTAGTAGGTGCCTTAACATAATAGAATGCATATTATTTAATTAAAATTGAGGTTTAAACTTAATGGAGATGTGACTATGATATACTGCATGGGAAAATACAGAATGCATTTTTTTTTGAAATATTAGCCTAATCATGTGAAAATCATATAGAAAAATCAGAAAGAAAATATGGTTGCATGAGTGACTTTTTCACAGCTTCTTTCATTCCCATGATTCCCAATATCTTGTTTATGAGTGTATGTTATAGTCTATACAGATAGATAAGTCAAAGGTCATTGTTATTGATGTTATTTAATGTTGGAACACTTAGTTTGCCACACATATGTGAGGATTCCTAAAAGTAAGTCAATCTATTATGATAGCTGATGATTATAATAGTGTACTGCAGTTGCTAAGAAAAACTTCCTTCAGGTTTGGAATTCGCTTTTTAAGAGAGCAGAAAAATGTGCTCTTTAAAAAAAAATACAAGTTAGTAAATGAAACATTTATTAATATATAAAATTGACTTATATGCAACAACTTATCTGTCTATGAAAGCGAAATAAATGATGTTACTATATTAATCACAATAAGACCTCTTTGAAATATGGTGTTAAGAAATAAAATGAAGAGCCACACTCTAAATAAAAGTTATTTATCTAAAATACATGATTTTATTTAGAGGGAATGTTTTATTTTGAAATATTATACTTGAGTTCAGTTTTAATTACACTATTTATTATAACTGTTTCTAGAATTTTTAAGGCATCTGTTTATTTCATAAGTTTCTCAGACATTTAATATTTTATGTTTCCTTCACATTGTTTCCATGTCATAATATCATTCATTGTTGAGATCAGAGCATACTTTCTAAAGATTTCAGTCACAATTTGGAAGAAAACCATTAGTACATTCAATATTTGAAAATACACCAACTATATAAGTGAGTTGCTCTGGGAGAGTATTAAATGTTCTGTACTGTACAAGAAGCTGACATCATTTTGGGGATGCTGCCAGCAGATATTTGAAGTGTCAAATGTTAAAGAATTTTACTGTCTGCTGACAGTCTCTGATTTCTTTTACTCTGGCAAGTGTATGAAAAGACTTAGTATAAAGAGTTAATATTTTTTTAGAGCTTTTAAAGTGCCTTTCTCATATAATTAATGACTGGAATGACTAACGTTCATTTGTATTTACTAAAAATATTATTCCAGAACACTTAAGAATTACACTAAAATTTGATGTGTAATAAATAGCCTGTAATTTTAACGTTTTATAAACTAACTTTGAACTGAAATAAATCTTTGGAGCTCATTGTAAAATCCAATTTTACAAATACATTGAAATCAGTAGTCTCAGTGATTTATTTATCCAAGAATCTGACATATCTTGTCTGATTATTTTTGCAAGATACCCCAGTTATAAAGTTTGACCACATTCTAATCTTTTTAATTAAAAATTATTTTTCTCACTTCTTTAGACCAGTAAACAACCAACCAACCCAAAACCAATGGCAAAAACTTAATGATATACATCATACAGTTGCCTTGTAATTTTAACTGTGTATATCCTTAATATAGTAAAAAGGATGCATTTTGACACCATCTCAGATTATTATATAGATGTGTACTTTCAAGTTCATTGCATAGTAATGAATGTTTGTATACATATTTCTTTCCTTTTGCAAAAGTAATGTATCACTTGCTTAACTTAATTATGTTTCTTTGTTAATATGTTACTTATCTTGCATATATAATATGTTTGCCAATATAAAAACATAATAAAGAAAAAAAAAACTAGTTACTGCCATTCAAGGGAATGAACTGGATTATGGTTTGTCATTACTTTGTTTATATATCTGGTCTTATGCAAGATTGAATCTTATCTTTGTTTTTAATAACTTTGTAACAAGACTCTTGCTTAAAGTTTTTGCCAATAGTGTCATATGTTTTAAGTTTTTAATTGGTTAGAGATGGCTCCATAGAACTTCTTGTAAAAGAATACAGCAAACTGAAAACGAATCATTGAAGATAAAAGCAAACATAGTTAAATAACAATATTGATTGAAAATTCTATAAAGCTAGAGCCACATGTCTCAATTTTTTCATAAAATATAGTAGTAATGCAAATATAAAAACATTATTGCATATAATATGACTACAGACCATTTCTTAACAGGATAATACCAATCATAAAACTGTAAAATTTGACATTTGTGTTGTGTAGTCAATATGGCTGTGAAATGAACAACTAAATTTTCAGTCAAGTATGTTGGTGTTATGCACAGATATAATGGTTTGCTTTACTTTAATATATATGAAGAAAGATTAGAAGTTACTTCTTAAGTCAGAGTAGTTATAATGGTATGTAGGCCTCAAAATGTTCAGGAATTAGATTTTTATAAACATTTTGATGTGTGTTTCTATAATTTTACATTGATTTATTTTTAATTTCTGTAAGCTTGGCCATTTCAGATTTCAGTCATTAACTTATACATTGAATTGCCTTGTTGCATTTTTTTTCAATTTCTAAATCTATTTAATTTGAATCTTTAGGGGATTAGTGAACAAATAACGTTCAAAGTAATATTTTGTTATATGAAATAAGAGTATAATATCTAATAGAGCTCTAAATCTCTCATCAACAAATATGCAGATCTATTTCTTTATACTGTTAGAATTTCAAAAGGCACTTACAGGGATGACCCTCAAAACTATAATGTAAATCTTATGCATGTGCACATACATACATGAAGCAAATTTTATTTAGATAGAAAAATAAATAGGCTTCTTTCTCTGTAGAATAATGCAAGACTTTTGCTTTCCGTCACATGTTCTGAAAATAGCTGTTTTTTAAAAATAATTTTTATAAACATATCCCCCCATCTAGTTAATTAACACAACTATCGCTTCCCCTCCCTTCTCTGGGTGAGATTAAATTCTTCTCTTTTGGAAAATGTAAATTGTACAATATGGTATTATCAACATCAGTCATCATGTTTTATATTAGATCATCATACTCATTTATCTTATAGCTTAAAATAGCTGTTTTTAATAGAGCTTTATTCTCATTTTTTAAAATATTTCATTTTCTGGTCACATTTATTTATCTTTACCACCAGTGGTAAACTTTGTCCAGAAAATAACTGCTGTGCACTTGAACTGATAATGTCTCTTTTCCTTTGTTGCTCAGTGAGTATACAGTTTCAATTATGCTAGATGAGTAAGTTCTAGAGACCTACTGTACAGCATAGTGACCACAGTTAATATTAGGGTATCATGCACTTCAAAGTCTGTTAAAAGGGCAGATATTAAGTTAAATGTTCATGTCAAGAAAATCCCAAAATCAAAATAGAGGGACACCAGGAAACTGGGAAGTTAGATATGTCTATTACATTGATTGTAGTGATGGTTTTACAGGAGGTTGCTAAACTATTCAAATTGCACATATTAAATATGTACAGTTCTTTGCATATCAATTATACCTCAATAAGCTGTTAAATGAAAAAGAATTATATCCTGATCATCCGAATTTTCTTGACTGATATCTGAGTAGTCCATTGCAATCTTACAAATTTACAAAAGCCAAAACATGTCCAAAATTGAGTTTTTGTCATGTATCAGCTCTTTGAACTTGTCAGGTAGATAGATCTTGCTGAAATAGGAAACAAACCCCCAAATCTCAATGGCTTAAAAAGCAAATATTCTCACTTATGGGTTGTGTAAGTTTGTTCCATATTGCTTCCTCAGTAATCAGGACTCCTCTCTCGGGGTCATTGTCAAATGCCTTGCCAGATGGACAACTGCGCACCCATGTGACACATGTCACATCACTAATATTTTGTACAAAGAATGTCTCAGCCACACCTAACTTCAAATGGAGCTGTTCATGTAATTCAATTGTATACACAGAAAGAATAGCACCAGTGTCTTCTATTACTTTTACTAAATAAATAAAGTAATTTTTCTAAAACAAAACTACAAACAAAAAATAATCAAGGATTTTTGAGTTAGCATGCTCTTTAAAGTATAGCTTTCAAGTAGAATGTTGAAAAAAATTGGTCTGTAAGGACAAAAAGTATGAATTTAAATGTTTATATCTTTTATTATCTATATGTGTCTTTAAGAAATGTATTCAACCTCTCTAAACCTCAGTTTCCATCTCTGAAAAATGTGTTAGTACTTCACTGCCCTATAGAATGATTATAAAAATTAAACACGACAACCTAGGAAAAATACATGACAGAGTAGTTTATATGTTGCAACATAATGGTAACACTTAGTAGATACTACAATGACAATTACTATTATTCAATTATTATTATTATTATTATTATTATTATGATTATAAATATATTTCATCAAACATTCATCAAAGAATATATAGTGAATCCAAGATTGATAGTTTGGATTATTCAATGATACAACATAGTAAATTGGCTAGTTTAATTCAAGAACTGTTATATATGACATGTTATTAAGTGGAGGACATTGTTTTGGATTCACAGGATAGAAGATAAGTGAGATTTGGTGTTATCCATAATTTCAAGTAAACTTATGAGGGAATATGATTGAGTGTTCTCTTAAAGAGTATGTAAAAGTTGATCAGAAAGGAAAGAGTTCTAACCTGATTAACTGAAGAGAGTATTAGTAACACTGAGAAAAACTTATTGGAGCAAAACATAAATAAGGCAGAGGCGCACAGACAGATAAGCCTATGTATAGTTTTGGTGTATGTATATCTATTCTTGGCATTTCCAACTAGTGTCATGCACAAAGGATTATGATTAGCAACTATGGTAACAGCAGAACTATCAAATTTCGGTAAATATAGAACATATTTGGCATCTCATAAAAAGCAACAAAAGGGAGAAAGAAAAAAGGAAGATCTTGAAAATAACATTTGTTCACATTGTAGAAAAGTATTAATTTAGGGCCGGCTGAGTGGTGCAGTGTTTGAGCACTGGCTTGGGAAAAGTATTCATTTAATTTGGAGTTGAAAGAAGAGATACCTTATTTTTACTTAAATTGATTTCAATGTTATATTCATTTATTAAAATTATATTATTTGCACTTAATTTTATGTAAATCTATATTATATAATGTGCTAAAAATATTTATTCTCTAGACAGTTAGGTTTCCTTCAATTAATCATCACTGTGCTGGGAACAGCATTAGTTTTGCATGTCAGAGGTTGTCATGTGTCCAATTCTTATTACTACATTTTGCTGAGGAAAAGAAAGTGACAGTAATAAACATCAAAAAAACTATGGATGAATGGACTTGGGAGTTTTGATTTGACAAAACATCTCAAATTATCTTGAGTGTTTTGGTCTATGCAAAATATTTTGTCAAGCAACATTTCTCATTGCTTTATCTTATTAAATAAAATTGAAAACAGATGGTCATAATTACTCACATACATCTTAGCAAAACATTGGTATAAAAAAGTTTATGAATTCTTTGTAGATTTATGAGTTATATCCCTTTACTAGAGTTTTTATAACATTTAAAGTGGGAATTGGGATTTAAAGAATGGGAGCATTTAAGCAATTTAGAATCTATTGAAGTCCAATAAGATGAGGAATGATATGCTCATCAAATAATATATCAGTAGATTTACATACATATAATAATTTTGAAAATGATTCATGAGCCAATATGGCATTATATAAAGAAAATTGAAGCTGGAGTCACAGAGCAAGAGTTGAAATCCAGATTCTGCTTTTTAATTCTCTAAGCTTCAGTTTTCTCATCTGTGTAACAAAGATACTGATTTGAACGCCACAGAATTGTTTTGAACATTAAGTTGTAAAATACATTAAAATAACACATGATTCCTTGAGAAGAAAACCACATATGAAGTTCTCTTTGAATGATATGTTATACCATGGAACTTCTGTGGGTTAAAACTTGATATTTTTTAGTTATTTCTATGTATTGTCTTCCTATCTATCATGTATCTATCATCTATCTATCTATCTATCTATCTATCTATCTATCTATCTATCTATCATCTATCTATCTATCTATCATCTCTCTCCATGTCTTGTATTAAGATTTTCAGAGCTTGCTCCATTCATAGTTCCATATCTTCCTGAGATGGATAGCATCCATAACCAGCCAAATTCTAATGTATAAATGGGCTGGCTGTGTGGTTATTTAGCATTCACTTCCTTCTCCCTTTTAAATACCTTTGCAAGAAAGCTTTATGTTGAACAAACAAAACACCATGGACTTGTTGCTAATCACAGAGGAGGATTGCAACTACATGGAGAATAGCAACAATTATCACAATGTTAGTCACCAGAACTCAAAGTCCAAATACTTCTTCTGTCCATTGCATTTCAGTGTCTGAGTCACCAAGGAAATACATGATGGGAAAATGTGTTTACTCACATACAGAAGAGACAGAGCAAGACCAACTCCAATAATGTGTGTAAGTACCTGACTGGGTGTCCCTGGCAGTTAATGTAGAGCAATTGGCCTATGTGTACCCATCTCTTGGCCTAGCAGAAGGATCCCAACCCATCCTCTGTAGAGTCTGAAATACTGAAAAGCAAGGGGCTTGCCTGGGGTCCATTGGTATCCACACTTGAGTAGAACAAAGGAACATCCATGGAGCATGAGACAGGGGAAGATATTCCCACACAAAGTAAGAAGCCTAGCACAGGCCATGTGAACTCTGTAATCACTTGGTAACACTGTTCTAGGCCCAACACCCAGTTATGTGACTGAATAAGGATCAATAGACTGTGCACCTGAGACTGCCTTTCCCAACATTTTAAATTAAAATTCAGTCAATAAAAAATACAGCAATACATTGATAAAAAAAATCATAAGGAAAAATAAACAAGTTTATCAACCAAGAGGAGAAAAGTATATTTTACGTGATAAATTTGGAGAATTCAGATATTTGCATATGTCTCTTTTAAGTATATAATTTTAAGTCATTTTAAAAGTCTTGAATATTTAGCACACCTAACAATCAAACCCTAATTTAGAAGACAAGTAAATACCCCTTGAATTTTAAGAAAAACATTTCTTTGCTAAAGAATCTAACCTGAGCAATTTTTAACATCATCTTCTATATATTTTTCAAAAGTAGAACTCCTATAAGTATCAATGAACACCCACTGACTTCAATATGAACAATTTAATTGAAACCTCTGTATGCCCAACTCCTACTAACATAAATTGAAGAAAAAAAAATAATCAGTTTCAGTGGGAGTTATGTGAATGCGCAGGTTGTAGATGAGTGCTAAATCAGAGTAATTTTCACAGTGTTGATGGTCTTAAAGTCAGAATAAAGGTCTTAAAAATAAGAAAGATTAGATACCCATTTCTACTGAGTACAGATTAGAAGTGAGATGAGGGTCCTGCCCTGTTTGCCCCACAGCTTAAGCCTGCATTTGTTTTTTAATACATCAAGAAGAAACAGTGTACAACGTACAAAGACTAAGAAGACTAAGGAGAAAGCCTGGGTAGGATTATTTCTCACATAAAAGATATTCTCATTTTTAGTTTCTGAAGATATTAGAAATGCAATTATTAGCCTTATTGGAGGCAAGCGTTTTCTTTAGAATAGACATTAGACATAGAGCCAATTGTAAGCCATGGACTAGAAAACTAAGTTAAATTAATATATTTTATTGAATGAATTAGTATTTACATTAAATTTTTCTTAAGGTACATTTATGGTCATTTTTTAAATTATAGAAGCTAACACCAACTATATTCCAAGTGTTCTTTTTGAGATTCAACAAAATATAGCTTAGCTTATTGAAGGGTGTCATTGTCTTTGTCAAAAATAAGATGGCTAAATATAGACAAAAGCTAGAGAAAAACCTTTCAAATATGAAAATTTTATTAACATAATTATAAAATCAAAGACCCTAAGGAAATTTAAGCCATGGTATATTGATATAAGATATTTTCATTTTTAAATAATATATACTATTAGCTACACTTTTTAACTTTGATAACATTTGCTTTAGATTATTACTTTAAAATACACAGTAATCTTAGAATAAAATATATGGAGAAAGCTGTTTACATAAAATGCTATTTTATATCAAACCAATATGTAACCTTATTACTTATGCAACTCAAAGTACATTTATCCAATGAAAGATGCCTTGCTTGGTTAACAGTTAGGAACAAAATCATTTGTAAAATACAAATAGCATAGCATTACTTCTGGAGGATTAATTTAACTAAAAGAAGTAAAGGTATTATTGAGAAGTCGATAGAATTTTATAAATTTTTTTTATATTAAATTTACCAGAGGGACATTTTTTGGTAAAATTATATAAGTTTCGACTGTTCATTTCTATAATAAATCATCTGTATATTGCATTGTGTTCACCACCCAGAGTCAATTGTCTGGGTGTCAGTCACCAAATATTTGACCCCCTTTTCCTTCTTCTACCACCCCTTGTCCCCGGTTACCCTCTGGTAACCAATAAACTGTTGTTTGTGTTTATGAGATTTTGTTTCTTTGTTTGCTTGTCTTGTTTGTATGTTGCTTTCAGTTTGATATTCCACATATGATTGAAGTCATATGGTTCTCCACTCTTTCTGACTTATTTTGCTTAGCATGATAATTTCAAGGTCCATCCATGTTGTTGCAAATGGCAGCATTTCATCCTTTCTTATGGTTGAGTAATATTCCATTGTGTATATATGTACCACATCTTTATCCAATCATCTATCAAAGGGCACTTCCGATGTTTCCATGTTTTGGCCACTGCGAATAACGCTACAATGAACATAAGGGTACATATATCTTTATGGATATAAATTTTTAGATTTTTTTGTGTGGATACCCAGAAGAGGAATTGCTGAGTCATATGGCAATTCTGTTCTTAATTTTTTGAGGAACCTCCATACAGTTTTCCATGGTGGCTGTACCAATTTACATTCCTTCCAGCAGTGTATGGGGGTTCCTTTTCTCCATTTTCTCAAACACTGTCTTGTTGATATAATACCTTGTCTTGTTGATATAATAACCATTCTAGCAAGAGTAAGGTGATAGCTCATTGTTTTGATCTGCAGTTCTCTAATAGCTAGTGAAGTTGAGCATTTTTTCATACACCAATTGGTCGTTTGTATTTCTTCTTGGGAGAAATGTCTGTTCAGGTCCCCCACCCATTTTTCAATTGGATTGTTTGTTTTGTTATTGTTGAGTTGTATGAGTTCTTTATATATTTTGAATATTAACCTCTTATCTGAGTTGTTGTTTGCAAATATGTTCTCCTATTCAGTTGGTTGCCTCTTTGTTTTACTGATGGTTTTTTTTCCTGTGCAGAAGGTTTTTGGCTAGTTAAATAAATAATGAAATAGAAAACTGATAAACTGGCAATATAAGTGAAAGAATAACATTATTTTCTGGTTGATAGATGATAATTATACATTTAAAAAAACTAATAATGGGTACTGCTTTCCCTTGAAGCTTTTTCATATTGTTTTTATGTCTATGACACAATATGATTAAACCACTTATTTTCCCCCATACTACTTATTTTCTCTAAAAAATGAAATGCACTATTACTCTGAAAGTTACATGTTGAGAATTGTTTGTTTGTTTTCATGGGATATATGTACTGAACAAAAATCTTCCCTACAAAACCTGATATCTATAATAGAATTAGTGTATAATGCACTATAGGAAAGGCTTTATAATTATTTTAATAAAATTTTCTCTCAGCTACCTTTACTCTTCTACTTTGTTACATCAATTCTAATTGCTGGAAAGCTTTGTACAGATATGATTTCCAGCTATTAATGACTGGGAATACATTCTTTCTTAGAAACCAAGTGATCAGAACCAAGTGTGATGATCTCATACGTTCAAAAATGTATGCTATAACTGTTAGCTCTATTAATTTCAGGCCAACACACCTGAAACCTAAAACTATTTTACATCTCAAATAAAAATCAGTTAGCACAAGACAAATAATTCCCTTGAGGACATAATTTCTTCAGAAGATGCAGTTCATCTTAAATGTATGCTGATAATTCAAAGAAACTGTAACACATCTGCCTAGTTCTTTCCAAAGTAACTAATTACAAACAGAAGTTAGAGCAGAACACTTTGTGAAATGGTGGAAAATAGACCCATAACTCAATTTCAGAGCACACGAATTAAGTTCATGTGGGTTGCTCAAAGTTTTGTGTGAAGTTTCAAGGAACAACTAAAATAATTTATGAAACAATTTATTTATTTTTGTTTTAATTTTTTAAAAAGAAATATGAAAGGAAAGCAATAGATTCTCTCTTATAGAACTGGATCTTGAACTGCTGTGTAAACATAGGTTGGAGGTGGATAAAATTCTCATCCAAAAAACTAAAAGCCTGGCCAGGGGAATACATAGTAAAAATGAGCCAGATGCAAAGTTTATTGTGGAAGCCATTACAACAAAGAGAACTCCTTTCTTATCAGGCTCTGGCTTAGTACATAAGAATTTCTTGGTAGAGGGAGGCAAGGAAGAATATTTTTTTGCTTAAGTTTTATGAGGTAGTTTATAAAAATATTAAAAGCTGGTTCCTTGCTTCCTTAAATAATATTGCTTATAGCACTGATTGTTGCCAATGGTCTACCATTGACTTTCAAGAAACAGTAAAATTAAACCCTTATTTCTTTGAGGCCAGAAGTCTTCTTCCCAATGTTTTTACTTGGTGAGTGTAAGCTTATGTGCTTTGGCCTGGTCCTTCACCCCTGGACTAGCTGTGAAAGTATCTTAAAACCTACAGCCATTGGCTCTGACGCATATTCATATACTAGCCACATTGGCTTAGATTCACTGCTGAGTCTGGTAAAATAATTTTGCACTGATGTTTTGTTAAGTTTTGAGTGATGAAGTAAATGTTCAAACATAGATTAGTGTTAAAATTGGAATTCCAAAAGTTTTCCTGAGTTGTAGTCTGATATGCAATATTTCCCATGATACCTGAGAATCAACCACTAGGCTGCCAACTGAAACAGATAATGAAGATTGCAAAATGCATTTGTGGTATTTCTATTATTTAGCAGTGTCATATCAGGTAGTGACTCTGACTGTGTGCCAGTGCCTACTGAGGCTGCCTAAATGCTCAATCATTGGAAGGAGGTGATGTGGTGAGTTTTATTCAATTTGAATCACTTTAAATCTCCGATTCATTTCTGGGCCAGACTATGATCCTAAACTTCTGCAATGATGAATCTGGAAACTACATCAACTGTCAACTAATTCTGCCATTTCCAAGTGTGGCTGTGTATTATAGTCACTTAGGGGGATTTTGTTTTAGAAACCCTGTGTGCATAATGCAGATTTACATTTTTCTGTTACCTGGTATTGTTGCATAAAAGCCATCCCCAAATTCAGGGGCTTAAAATAACTTCAAATTATTATATTGAGTAGCTGTGTTGATTGGCTGAGGTTCAGATAGGAATTTTTTCCCCCTACCAGTCTCACTTATGGCTTCTCATTGGCAGCATTTTACTAGGAGCATGCCTGGAGCTGGGTTGTTCAAATGGCCTCTTCTCCGCCTGGCTTCTCTAGCACAGAGTCACTAAGAGTGGGACCTGGAAATACATATGTTATTTCAAAAGACCCTTTTAAGTGATTTTGATCCATTGGGTTCAGAGTGGAATAAGTGAAGAAGTCAATGAGGAAATGAGAACATGTATTGAGACAGGTTAAATACCATGAATGAGGTACCACAGCTGGTTAATGGTAAGCCTGAGTCTAGAACTCAGATCTTTGGCAATTTGGGGCCTAGATTTGTTACTCGACATCATTTCATATGTTTATGTTTTATATAGAATGGTGAGGGATTAATATACTGAGAAATGCCATAGGACCATACACTTAAATGCCATAATTATAAACTATTATAATATTATGGATTTTTTAGATGGATAATTAATAAATTTCTTTCTTTGGATATGAATCAATGTTGATTTCCAATCTGCTTGTGTTGGTTGGGATTTTAGTTTCTCCATACCTCCTTCTTGAGCAATCGTTTTGGACAACATATTACTTCCAGCTGCATATTTTTCAAGGTTAAAGAAGAAAAGAATCTTAAGCTCTATATTATTAGGAACACTTCAGGAATCTCAATGCCCCTCAGTGCAGGCCTAGCTTATTTAGAAAGAGGGTGACATTTTCTCCAACTCATGAAAAAGGCCTGCCTACAGAATCACATCCCATGTCTAAGTCATCCCATGACTTTTTCACCAGAAGATATGCAGTGAGATTTTTCTTTATCTTTATGGGAAACCATGCAATACCCTCAAATGTGTGTGTATTGTTTGTTTTCCTCTCTGCAAAACAGAACACAACCATCTAGCATGAAGGTATTAAAAGTAAACCAAACAATCCAGTTTAGTTACTTTTTATAAAATTTCCTTAAGGTCAAGATGAAAACTAGATCTACATCTCTAGTTTATCTTCAAGCCATTCCTTGAAAGTAAACAGACAATAAGAACCTATAATCTTCTCATTGCAACAACATAGATGGACCTAGAGGGTATTATGCTAAGTGAAATAAGTCAAACTGACAAAGACAAATACCATATGATTTCACTTGTATATGGACTTCAAAAAACAAAATAAATGAACATACAAAACAGAAACAAACTCATAGATACAGAGAACCAATTGATGGTTGCCAGATTTGGGGAGGAGGGAGGTTGGGGGGCTAGGTGAAAAAAGAGAAGGGATTAAGAGGTATAAATTGCCTTTTATAAAAACAGTCACAAGAATCTAAAGTATGGTATAGAGTATATAGTCAATAATATTTTAATAATTATGTATGGTGTCAGACTGGTAATAGATTTATCAGGGTGATTATTTCATAAGGTGTGTAAATGTCTAATTACTATGCTGTACACATGAAACTAATACAATATTGTATGTCAACTGTAATTGAAAAAATAAATTGAAAAAAAAAGAACCAATAATATACTGGAATAAAACAGCCTAAACCAAGATTGAGAAAATTTAGCGATTTTCCAAAGGAAATGTAACCCTGCCCATCATCAATAAATATTTTTGTTGTTAAGCAGAATAATTTAGGACATTGGAAATAAAACCCCAAATATCTGATTGAAAAGGTTTCTACTACTTACCCCTACCCAGCTTTCCTTTCTTCTGGGCACACAGGCACATCACAGTTCTTCTTCTCCTGATTCGGGCAGAGCCACTGGCTGATTCTAGCCCACTGACCTATTCCCATATCCGATCAACCACATCAACCTTTCAGTGAGATAGGAGAACAACATTGGTATTCTCTGTTTCACTGACTGGTAACATGGAAGTTATTTCCCTGGGGAGTCACCAAGATTTCAAATACACTTTGTAGGAGAAATAAAAATTTCTTTTTTCTGTGCCATTGAGATTTTGATGAGTTTTATTTGTTTGTCTTAACTGTAGTAAGCTAGTATATCCTAGCTTCCTCCAACTAAAGGAAGCCCATTCTAGAAGAGTTTTGCTCTTCTTATCCATATTTAAATAACAATCACAGTGGTTTGTCTAGGGGTTGTTCCTAACGGTGAAGATAGCTCTTTTTCAGTATCCTATAAAATACTCTATGGCTGCTATCCTGAAAGCTTACATGTACTGGGGTGAGGAAGTATATAAAGGAGGTGTTTGTAAGTGCTGCTAACAGTTTGTTTGACGATCTGGGTCTTATTTACACATGTGTATAATTTATGACAATTCATCAATGCTGGTGACAGTGCTTGTTCACTGAAAATGTGTCACTCTGTTCACTTACAATTTGTATACTTTTCAAAATAAATGTTTTACTTTATGAAAAAAGTTTGCTAAAAAGAATATAACTTTGAAAAACATAAAATTATATCACTGTTTTATTCATATTTATCTCAAAGCCTCTTCTCAAAAAATTATAAAGTCTTTGAGGACTGAAATATCAGATCATAGATTTTTAACTCTTCAGAGGCTGCAATTCAATTTACCCTTGCAAACATTATTAAATTTTCTTAGGAATATCAGTAGAAAGATGGAGAATACCTTGTGTCTTGTGTCAACTATAATAATTGAGTGTTCCATGAGACCTAGGTAAAATCATCTCAAAACTTCCATTATAATTTTTAAGGAAATCTAAGTATTCCAAATATTTCTGCAATTTTGGGGGAATTGGAGTAGATTTGTGCCATCTTTTGGTTTGGGCTTCTAATTCCATACAATTTGTTTAAATTACAGCTCCTATAACATGCTTTTGTGCCAATTCTCTTCAGTGATGAATTAACTAAGATTTAAAAATCAGCTATTTGTTTAATTAAAAAAAAAAAGAGAGAGACTACAAAATAATATTCCAAACCCTCAGAGGACACTTGAGTACATAGTAAAGTTGACTAAGATTGGATGTAGTTAGATAAGAAGGTATACATATTAAATCTACACACACTATTTAAATTAGATATGATTTATTATTTTTCTTAAAAGAACTTTAGTAAACTTCTGGTTTGATCTTTGAAACACAGAGAGAATAAAAATCCTGACTCCCCTCCCTACAACAATAATAACTGAATACATTATACATTAACTTTCCTTGGACCTTTCAAAGAATATAAATGGTAATTTTGATGAATTTTTAGAAGCTGAGTATGGACTGGCTTGAAAATGAGAAACTCCTAGAGGCTGCAGTTACCGTCTCAAAGGAGCCCAGAATTTTATAGATTTTTACCTACAGAGATGGCACCATGGTCTCACGGATCTAAGAATGATCTCCTCCTAGCTCTGGGTTTTAGATGAAGCCCTGATAATAATATTACTAAGACACTCTGAAAATAAGCATTCGAGTTTGTAGTTAAATAAAATGGAAGCTGAAATTTCTGTTTGTTTTCACATTCAGTAATTTTAGTTACTTAAACTAAGAGAATAATACATCATTGTAAATGCTAAATGGAATATAGATTTATTAGTTTCTGAATTGTTTTTATTTAATGTTACTATATGGCAACGTAGATAATAAAAACTGTTCTTTGCATTGCTAATACAGGCACTGTTTTCAGTAAATGTCACTGTTTAAGTATTTACTTCTGTCTGTCACATCATTAGGATAAGAAGATTTACTAAAATTCCATACACTTTATTTATTTATTTATTTATTTATTTATTTTTTTGAGGGCAGTATCACTGGCCCTTATATGTGGGACCGAACCTGGGCCTCTGGCTTCCCAAGCCAGGGCTTAACCACCACGCCACTCGGCCGGCCCTCCATACACTTTAATGTGATCATTTATTTCTGTTTATCTAACAATAACAGGTATTTGCCTTGATGTTACTAATTGAGCAGCCACTTCTGAGCTTGGGTGCACTACTTAAATCTCAATTTTTTTCTTTCTGTGTACAAAGTACATCCACCCCATCTCAACATCTCCTAAAGTTTTAAGCAGTCCAGCATCAACAGTAAGTCCAAAATTTTCTGTAAACATCAGCAAGGTAAAGTCCGAAATCTCATCATCAAAATCATTTAAATCAATTATCTGTGTGACTCTGGATATTATTCATCTCAAGGCAAAATTCATCCCTCATCTGTGAACCTGTTACTACACAATTATCAACTTCCAAAATACAATGGTAGGAAAGCATTCGATAAACATCTGCATTCCAAAAGGAAGAAATCGGAAGAGCTAAAGAGATCGCAGGTCCTTCACAAGTCCAAACTCCAGTGGGTATATTTCATTAGATTTCAAGGCCTGAGAATAATTCTCTGTGACTCTGTACTCTGTCCCCAGGGCCCACTGGGACAACCCACTGGCGCTGGGCAGGGGAACCAAGGCAGTGCACTTTCCCTCCCCTGGTCCTATGCCCTCTGGTCTTTGGTGGCAGCAGCAGCCTTGTGGCCACTGCATTCTCAGCTCTGCCCTCAGAGTCATTTTTTTCCTCATTTCTTCCCATCTTTCTCTCATTCAGTCCATGCTGGCAATGTTTCTGTTGGTATAAAATTCGCAGAAACCTTCTTGGCTTTTAAATCAATTATCTGTGTGACTCTGGATATTATTCATCTCAAGGCAAAATTCATCCCTCATCTGTGAACCTGTTACTACACAATTATCAACTTCCAAAATACAATGGTAGGAAAGCATTCGATAAACATCTGCATTCCAAAAGGAAGAAATCGGAAGAGCTAAATACCTTGCTGATGTTTACCATTCTTGGTGCCATTCTCAGGCACCAAGCCACCAAGAGAGGTCTCTGCAGATCTTCTCAGGATAATCTTATCTCTATTCCTGGCATCTGCTGAGTTGGTTGATTGGATCTATGAGTCTCACACCTAACTTCTTTAGCAAAGATTTGTCTAGCCACACTTTTGGTTCTTTTTTCATGATAGGCTGAGAATCTTCTCAATCATCAAATGCTGGTTTCTTTTTGGCTTAAAAGTTCATTCCTCAATTTTCCTCTTTTCTCTTGAATTTTACTAAAAACAGCATAGAGAACTAGATACACCTTCCACTCTTTGCTTGGGTATTTCTTCAGTTAAGTATTCAAGTTTTTCACATACAAATTCTACTTTCCCCACAAAAGTAGCATATAATTCAGCCAAGTTCTGCCAGTTTATGATAAGGATTACTTTTCCTTCAGTTTCCAATAACATGTTCCTGATTTCCATCTGAGACTTCACCAGAAAGACCTTTACCATTTATATTTCTGGTACATTCTTTTTGTGAGAGTGTATGTATTCATACAGAAGGCAATAGAAGCTTTCTCTGCACCTCTCCTGATTTTTTTTTCTGAGCCCTCATCTCAATTGTCACCTGAAATGTACACATTTCTACTAACAAGATCTTTGAGGTCATCTATGCTTTTTCTATCACATACCTCAAAATTCTTTCATGCTCTACCCATTACCCTATTCCAAAGCCACTTCCATAATATTTTTAGGTATTAAGTACAGCAGCAGTTCACTTCCCAGTACAAAAATCAGCATTAGTTTTCTAGGGCTTCCATAACACAACTGGGTGGCTTAAAACAGAAATGTCTTCTCTCACAGTTCTGGAAGCTAGAAGTCCCAAATCAAAATATCAATAAGACCACACTCCCTCTGAAATACTGGGTAACATTCTTCCTTGCCTCTTCATAACCTTTGGTGGCCTTAAAACATTGACATTTGTTAGCTCACAGATGCATCATTACATGGCATTCTCCCTGTGTGCCTCTGTTTCTGTGTTCTAACTTCCCTGTTCTTATAAGGACATCAGTCATATAAGATTAAGGGTATACCTTACTTCAGTATGACGTATTTTAATTTAAATAATTCCACTTGTAACAACCTTATCTTAAAATTAGATCAGATAGGGGGCCAGCCAAGTGGCTCAGTTTGTTAAGAGTTGGCTAGGGAGTGTGAGCTCTGAGCAGCAGGGCCGCTGGTTCAGTTCCCACATGGGCAAGTGATGCTGCGCCCTTTAGAGCTAAGATGGTGAACAACAGCTCCACTTGGAGTTGGGCTGCCATGAGTCACCAGCAATGGGGTAGGCTGCAGTGGGGCATCAGTGTGCTGCCATAAGCCACTGTGAGCCACCATGAGAGGCCGTCCAGTGGCCAGTGACTGACTGCCTCAGCCAGGAAGAACGAAATGATCATAATACCAATGTGGGCCAGTGAAGCGACATCCTCCACAACTAGACTGAAGAACCAAAGGACAGCAACTTGTCTGTTCCCCTTCTCCTGATTCCCCAATACTGTTCCCCTCCCCCAATTAAAAAAAAATAGATCAGATAGGTGTTAGGACTCCAACATATCTTTGAGGGAGACACAATTTAACCCATAAATGAATACGTGTATTTGCAAAGCAAAATTTAAAAAAATAACTTGGAGATATATGTGTCCCTATGTTCATTGCAGCATTATTTATAATAGTCAAGATATGGAAACAACCTAAGTGTCCATCAATAGGCTACTGAATAAAGAAGTTGTGGTACATACATACAATGGAATATTACTCAGCCATGAAAACAATGAAATCTTACTATTTGCGACATGAATAGGCCTAGAGGATATTATGCTAAGTGAAATAAATCAAACAGAGAGAAACAAATACCATATGATTTCTAAAAACCAAAATAAATGAACAAACAAAACAGAAACAAACTCATAGATACAGAGAATAAATTAATGGTTGCCAGATGGGAGGTGAGGTTAAGGGGCTGGGTGAAAAAGTTGAAGTGATTAAGGAGTACAGAGTGGCAGTTACAAAACAGTGACAGGGATGTAAAGTGCAGCATAGAGAATGTAGTCAATAATATTGTAATAACTAATGTTGTCACATAGAAGCTAGACTAATTGGGGGATCACTTCATAAGTTATATAAATGTCTAATCATGATACTGTACCCTTGAAACTAGTATAATGAACTAGTATAATGTAACTGAAAAAAATGAAAAAATGAAAAAAAATAACTTGGATGAAATAAGAAATACTTTTGAACATTATAATACATCAAATTTTTTAAAATGAAAAATCAAAAATTATAAATAATACATTGCATGATGTTACAGTTATATACTTCTGCAAGTGGAAATGATTCATTAACCATACAACAATAAAATCTTCATATTGAGGAAAATATTTAGAACTCACATTGCCAAGAAAGGAATAAAAATTTGATTATGAAAACAAAGTTCCCCCCACCTATTAAAAAAAAAAAGAAACTGTTAAAGAAAAAATGTACAAATATGAATAGATGCTGAAAATCACTAGCAATTTAGAAATGTATTTTAATAGGACCTAATTAATCACTCATTATTAGATTGGTGAAAAATAAATAAATAAATAAATAAAATGTAACTATTGTTTGTAGGGATGTGAGAGACATGAATTTTTCAATACTGATAAGAGGAGTATAAATTCTTACAATCGCCTTGAAAAAATTTAAGACGCTCTTATACAATTTTAATGGGATTATCTCATCATTTGATTTACTTTTAAGTTCGTATCTATATCAATTAGCTATTTCCATCATGATGTGGTATAAGAAAACTTATAAACTCAGTGATTCAAAGCAACAGTTGTTTATTCTGATGGATCTGTGGCTCAACTTTATTGACAAGCTCTTTAATAGTGTTAGCTGAGTGCAAGTCAACAAGCAGCTTGTAAACACTCAAGGCTACTTAAGGCTTAGGCTCACACCAGCACCTTGTCACTTCCATCCATATATTATTGACCAAAGTCAATCCCAAAGTCAAAGGGAGAAGTGCACTTGGCCTTTTTGTGGAAGAAACTGAAAAGTTATATATCAAAGGACATGAAAACAGGGAGGAATGAAGAATGTTAGCCAATAATTCTACTGAATGAAGTGTCTTTCTTGGTCATAATTACTTACAAAGTTACTAGATCTAAAACATGTCCACACTCATCTCAAGAACCCTAATCTAATCATACCATCAGGCCTGATCTATATGAATATCAACTTTGGGTTAGCTCCTCATGATTAAAAGTCTCATGAACTAAAATAATGTATCCCCCAACATATAATGGTAGAACAGAGGAAGAATATCCTCAATTCTTGTATTTAGACAATTTGAGTCACATAGCAGGCACTTGTTCATTTGTCCCTACCCATTCTGAAATCCTGCTGACAAAATGATGCCAGATTTTCCTACCTGCAGGGTAGGAAATACATTTGTTTAGGCTCTGATTCTGCTCCCTGGGACGACTTTGCCATTCTAATATTCTCCAAGGTGCTTGAATTTGCCTTAGGGACATTCTTCTTTTATCATTTCCTTTGGCTAATTCTAGACAAATTTCTAGAATGTGTTTTTTTGGAGGATGAGCAGATTTCCCCTTTATCATGCCTGTAGAAAGTTGAGCAACAAGAACTTTTGTCATCCTGAACCATCTCAGCCTAGGTTTGCTGCACTTTTTAAAATACATTTATCTTTAAAATCTTCATTGATTTTCCATATATTTGATTCCAGTTAATTGTCTTTGTCACAATCTATAGCCATAATTCTTTTAGAGAAATCCATTTCCCTCTAGATTTAAATACAAGTAATTTAGGCACACCTTTCTTCAACAAAGCCATATTCTTATGTCTTTTATAAGCCATGTTGCCCAAATGAAAAGATCTACTAAATGTCATCTTAATTCTTTCAGAGGTCTTGTTTTTGATTTTGTGTTTGTCTCCAGGCTGTATCTTAATTTGGGAATGTTTTACTCACTGGAGAGATGGGAACAAGAGGCAGTTCTTGTTTCCCTTCTAAAGTTCTGAGATTTCTACGTTACCTCTGAATTCTGATTGAACTCTGTGCAATTATTTTCTGAACTTGTCAACTTCTTTTGGTGGTTAATATTCAGCCACAAGCTCAAACTTTCAACGTTTTGCCTGGAAAACATGTTACCACAAGTTTATTTGGTATCTTTCCTTTATTAAATTTTACATATGTTAGTTTTACCAAATGTTTTACCGCACTACATAGTGTTGTATAAGAGCATAAATTAAAGATCATTTCAATATATGATACATTTAAATATATTTGATAATACATTCCTGAGTATTATCTCTTAACAGATTAGGAATAAAAGAAGACACATACACACACACACACACACACACACACCTTTTATATTGATTTATACTAGATCCTTCTTACAGCAACAAAAGTTATGGTACCATTCTGCAGTATTTCCCTGAGTTGTGGGATTATCAAAAAAATCTTTTTTTTTTCTTTTTTTTTAAATTGAAGGCAGTGTCACTGGCCCTCATATGTGGGATCTGAACCGGGGCCGCTGGCTTCCCAAGACCAGCGCCTAACCACTGCGCCACTCAGCCGGCCCTCAAAAAAACCTTAACCAAACAATAGAGGTTTTTTTTGTTTCTTTGTTTGTTTTTGAGGGCAATATCACTGGCCCTCATATGTGGAACCAAACCGGGGCGCTGGCTTTCCAAGCCAGCGCTTAACTGCCATGCCACTCGGCCAGCCCAACAATAGAGTTTTTAAAAGATATTAATCTAAATTATATTGTGAGAGTTTAACTATGGAAATACTCCCAGGTTTTTAAGATAAAACAGAATATGCTTGAACAATTTTAAGCCACTCCATTTGGACCTATACAGGGAAATATGGAATAGTTGTGTAAAGTTTATAAATGCTTTAACATTTGTATAGTTTCTTTGTGTGTTAATCTGAGAAAAATCTAATTGTAAACTTTAATAATAATTATATGGAGCCTAAGGGAATATAAATGTCATACACATATTTTTAACAGTTACACTTTGAAACAAATGGGTTTTGAATGTTATACAGCACAGAGCACTTGTAAATAACTAAACATCACTAGGTATGTCCAAACAGAATAATTTGCCTTTCATAAACATTGGAAAAAAAATACACCTTCCAAACAGAGAAACTTTTCATTATTTATGTAATTCCACATGCAATTAAGCCAAATTAAAATTTACCCATTACATATAAGTTTAGGTCATACTGTGAAATTAGTTTCCTTAAAGAATCTTTTGAAAAACACTTTCTAACATAGTAACTAATAGTTCAAAAATTCACTAAAATATTACTATTCACTAAAATAGCCCTTGAATAAGAAGAAATTTCCTTTAAAGGTTAAAGCATTTTCAGAAAAACAAATAGTTCTGTTTTTTATTGTGCCATCTGTTTTTTTCACACTGAATATAAATTATTTTGTAAATTAATATAAAAGTTTATGAGTTATTACACCACTAATACTTTTTGCACATTTGCTGAGTTTACTTCACTTGTGCTTAACAGCAGAAGAGCCACCATCTCTCCCATTATTAGCTAACTTCCTGTTAAATTCTGCCAACAGAGGGCTCTGAGAACAATTATAAAACAAACAACCCTATTAAAAACAGACAAGAAGATATAAACAGAAAAATCACTAAAGAAGATACACGAGTATAGATTGTAAATAACCACATGAAAAAATGTTTAACTTCATGCGTTATTAGGGAATTAATTAAAACAAGGAGATCCTGCTATTAACCTATTAGAATGGGTAAACCCCAAATGCTGACAACACAAACTGTTGACCAAGATGTGGAGAAACAGGAACTCATTCATTGCTGGTGTGAATGCTAATAATACAGCTACTTTGGAATACAGCTTGGGAATTTCTTATAAAGCTAAAGATGGGCTTACCACACAATCCACAGTTGGGTTCCTAGGCAGTTATGCAAATGAGTTCAAAACTTGTGTATACACTTCATGGACGGTATAGAGGCCTGACCACTGCACTGTACACCTAAAGCTGCTTCTGAATAATATTAGATGTAACTATAATTTAACACATATATACTCATGGGATGTGGAGTATGGTGTGGGGATGGAGTCAATGGAATTGTAATAGATATGCATGATATCAGGGGTGGGAGGCAGTCGAGGGGGGCGGGGGAGTCACTTTGTAAGGGGTGAAAAGGATAAATATTGCATTGTTTTGTACATCTGTAACTAATAATAATAATAATAAAAAGAATTGGCTTGGGATGCCAACTCTGAGCAGCAGGGCCCCGGTCCGGATTCCACATAGAGGGCCAGTGACGCTGCACCCTCTATAGCTAAGATAGTGAACAACAGCTCCACTGTAGCTGAGCAGCTGTGAGTCACTGGAGACTGCACAGGCTGCAGTGGGGCTGGCCAGCAGCTGGCATGTGTTTCCGTGAGCTGCTATGAGCTGCCGTGAGTGGCTGTCCAATGACTGGGGAGCAACTACCTCACCCAGGAAGAGCACAGTGATAATACCAACATGGGCCAGTGAAGCGCCATCCTCCACAACTAGACTGAAGAACAAAAGGACAGCAACTTGTCTGTTCCCCTTCCCTGATTCCCCAACACTGTTCCCCTCCCCCAATTCCCCAATAAAGTCTTTAAAAACAAAAAACAAAACAAAACAAAAACTTGTGTTCTATACAAAAACCTGTATACAGATGTTTATAGCAGTTTTATTCATAATTGTCTCAATTTGGAAGCAACCAAAATATCTTTCAATAGGTGAATGGATAAACAAACTTTTGTACATGCATACAGTGGACTATTATTCAGTGATAATAAGAAATAAGCTATCAAGCCACAAAACAACATGAAAATCTTTAAATGCATATGACTTAGTGAAAGGAGCCAGTTTGAAAAGGCAATATATTGTATGATTCTAACTATACGACATTTAGAAAATGTCAAAATTATAGAGAAAGTGAAAATATCAGTGATTGTATGAGGTTTGTGGGGAGAGGAGACGGATGAATGAATAGAGCATAGGGGATTTTTAGGGCAGTGAAGTCATTCTATATGATACGCTAATGGTGGACATATGACATTATGCAATTGTCAAAACCCGTAGAACTCTACAAGAGGAAGGGTGAATTCTAATTTAAATTGTGGACTTGAGTTAATGATAATGTATTGGTTCATTAATTATAACAAATATGTCATATTCATGCAAGAAACTAATTATAAGGGAAATCGTGTAGGAGAGGAGGGGCTTTATGATAGTTCTATTTAATTTCTGCTCAATTTTTTCTATAAACCTAAAACTTCTATGAAAAATATTTATTAATTTTATTTTTTAAATGATAATCATATGCTTTCTACTTCTAGAATATTATAGGCTGCTTATATTATTTCCTGTGTGTTGATTTAATTAAAGATTTTTGTTTGTTTCAGTTATATTTAATGCAGTATTAATGTAAGTGTGTGTATGTGTTTATGTGTTCACTACATAGATTATGCTGTTGTTGTTCCATTATAGTAAAAATATCGCTTGGAGTGCTGATGACAGGTTACAGACAATATTTCATACATGTATTTTTAATTCAAAGATAATGCTATTGTATCATCATCAAAAAATATTTCTTTTTGGGTGGCAGATTGTAAAAACTGTCCCATATTTTTAAGTCACCCATCTTCTGTTAAATAATGTGGAATAACCTATGAGCAATTTAAGGGTAAACATTTGTTTACAATTAAAAGAAAGAAAAAATCATAGGAAGGTATCTGTTATTAGTTTCCTAATGCTGCTGTAACAAATTACCACAAATTGGGTGGCTTTAAACAACAGATATAAATCTTCTCAGAGTTCTAGCAGCTAGAAGTCTGAAATCAAGATGTCTGCAGGGCAATTATTCCTCCAAAGGCTCTAGGGAAGAATCCTTCCTTGCCTCTTCCTAGCTTCCAGTCTTTGCCCATAACCCATGGCTTATAGCTACATTAATTCAATCTCTGCCTCTGTTTACAAATGGTCTTCTTCCCTTTGTGCTAGTGTCTAAATTTCTTTCTTCCTTTTTTTATAAAGACACCAGACTTTGGATTTAGGACTCATCCTAATTCCCTACAAACTCATCTTAATTACTTACATCTGCAAAGACTGTATTTTCAAATACATTTACATTCTAAGGTTTTAGGGTATAATAATTTTTTGGAGGGGGTATATTGCTAAACCCAGTATAGTACATATCTGGTTATGGAACTTGCTTAATTAACACTGTCATTTCACTGATCTAGATAGTTCACCTTTCCAATTGACAGCAATATGTTTTCTAATATCTACCTTATAATAATTCAAATCAACTGCACAGGATGGACAATAATATGCATACAGAGATGAAGGGGTAACTTTTAACTGGCCCTTAATTTGACTTTTTCCCTAACACGGAAAGCTACTTGTGATTATCAGTGAAAAATAATTTTATATTAACTGGGTTATAATAATTGAACATCATGTATGAGACTGTTTTAGACTACGAGATTTGATTTTCCTATAATGAATTCCAAACTTCTTAAACTGCTTGATCTCAATTCAGCTTACGTGTGGGTATTGTAGTCCAATTTAACTTTTTTTTTCTTTTTAATAGTCTGTGCTAGGAGACCTATAAATGTTTTCATGTTTGTGTGTTAGTCTAATAAAACTATCATTTTAAGTGCAAAAGAATATAAATGCAATGCCATAACATGAGCTAAGATGTCCATAAACCTTGATTTAATTTATTGGATTATATGATGAGAATAAACACAGAATCCAATTATAGATTATGTGTCCATGGTATAGATATGTAAAGGATCTCATAGATCTCATACTTGTAAATTTGTTCAAGGAATATAGTTTATTGAATTTTCATTGACTTCTTTTAAGAACTTAGATTTGCAGTTGCCAGAGAAATTTTAAATAGGAAAGAAATACCTCTGAAGCTTTACATTATCTGAGGACATATGTCTCTATTTAAATAGTTCTGTACTGGGCTGACCAAGTGGCTCAGTTGGTTAAGAGCTCACTCAAGAGTGTGAGCTGATCTCTGAGCAATAGCAGTTTGATTCCCAGCCTGAGCTGAGCTGCCACTAAGCTGCCAATAGGTGGCAGGATGGCTCAGCTAAAAAAAAAAAATAGTTCTGTACCATATTAAACAAAAATTTCTGATTAAAGTTCATTAAAAAAACAAATGAAAATTCAAAATCATTTTATATTGGTGTTATTCCTACCTTTAAAGTTTATTTGTAAAGACCTTGGAAAAAATATTTTCTGTTGATGAGATTTACAAACCTTAACAACAAAAATTATCCTGGATTTCTGGTCAAGAGGGTGGAGTAGGTAAATGCTGTGCTTATCTCCTATCATGACCACATCAATATTACAACTAAACTACAGAAAAAACATCATTGTGAATTTCCTGAAGTCTAGATGAACCAAAGCCATATAGAAGAAGCCACTTTGAGACTGGTAGGAGGGGTGGAGATGTAGAATGGGCTGCTCCCACACCTGTGTGTGGCTATTAAAAATTGGGAGGGATATCTTGGCTGCAGAGGTTCTTGACAGGGGAGCAAGGAGTCCCAGCTCTATACCAGGCTCCCCAACCCATGGTTCCAGTGCCAGGGAGAGAAATCCCCATAACTTCTGGCTGTGAAAACCAGCAAAGATTGTGATTGAGTGAGACAAAGTCCAGGTGTTCGGCTTATAGGGCCAACACATGGACTTACTTGCTGACAGACTCACTCACTCTGAGCTCCAGCTCTGGGGAAGTGGCTTAAAAGGTGCCAAGGGCATATGGAAAGGAACTGAATTGTCTGGCATCAGGGTAAGAGCTGGAGGGGCAACATTCTACCAGAAAAAGGGGCTGGTGGAAGTCTTTGTTTCTTTGTTGAGTCCTGCCCCATTGTGGATGCAGAGGGGGGCAGTCACCATATCTAGGGCTCCATCAACCTAGCTAACAAGGTTCATCTATCATGCCCCCGTGATTCCCTGAGGCCCTGCCCCACCCAATATTTGGGCATACCTAAGCCTTTTCCAGTGGCATTTCCATACAAATGGCCTGTCTTCGCTCATATTGCAGACTTTCCTAAAACTTCTCAAAGGGTCAAAATATCCAAAAATGCAACACCGAACTTTGGCATGTCCCATGCCACTGTCTGAGCAGCCCTAAGTCTGGCACTGGACACAGCTAGCCTTAGTTCATGGCATGGCCTCTCAAGACATCTCCAAGCCCAGTGTGGGTGATGGGCATCTGTAGATTGCTTTGTGGCTCATGTCAGGTGGTTCCAGTCAGGGCACAGGCTGTAGCTGAAATTGGCTGGTGGTGGGGTACCTCTCAGGAAGCCCCAGTGCTGGCACATCCTATGACCAGCTTTGGACCGAGGTGGAGCATCACCCAACCACCTCCAAGGATGATACACTCAAAGGGCACACTGGACAGGCACCAGAGCCCTGCTGACATGAATCCTGCTCTGTGTGATTAACCCTTATGAAACAGTTAATTCACTGTAGTCACAGCCAGTCCTCAAAACAAACCACCCTGAGGGTCAATCACTTCCATTGATGTTCAAAGAGCCCCCAGGGCTCAACTGCAATAGGAGGGAACATAAAACCCACACAAGGGACGTCCAGCTCAGGTGACTTGGGAGACTGCGCCACTGGGCAACACAGACAACTACTACATAAGGCTACTCTATTAAGACCAGGAAACATAGCAGCCCTAACTAATACATATAATAGAAACAAACACATAAAGGTGCCCAAATTGGGAGACAAGGAACATGTCCCAAATAAAGAACAGAACAAAACTCCAGAAAAAAGAACTAAACAAAATGGAGAAAAGCAATCTAGCAGATGCAGAGTTTCAAATACTGATTTTAAAGATGTTCAATGATCTTAGTGGGAGCTTCAACAATGAGATAGAAAATCAAAACAGAGATAGACAACATATAAAAGAATGAGTAAAAAATTAAAAAATTCAATTAATAGAAATAAAGAACATGTAAGCAAGACTCAACTATAGACAGATGAAGCAGAGGATCAAATCAGCAATTTAGAAGATAAGGTAGCAGAAAATGCCCAATCAGAACAGGAATAAGAAAAAGGAATCTAAAAAAAAAAATGAGGAGAGCTTAAGGAGCCTTTGGGGCAACATCATGTGTAGCAATAGTGCATCATAGGGTAGCAGAAGGAGAAGAGAGAGAGCAAGGAATTAAACACCTATTTGAAGAAATAATTACAGAAAATTTCCCTAACCTGGTGAAGGAAATAAATATATAAGCTCAGGAATAACATGGTGTCCTAAACAAAATGAACCCAAAGAAACCCACCACGAGACACATATTAAAATGCCAAAGGTTTAAAACAGAAAGAGAAAAGCAGTTACCTACAGAGATCTCCCATAAGACTATCAACTGATTGCTCAACAGAAGCTTGTAGCCCAGAAGGTATTGGCAGAAAATATAAAAAGTGATGAAAAGCAAGGACCAACAACCTAGATTACCCTGTAAATCTATCACTTAGAACTGAAGGACAGATAAAGGGCTTCCTAGACATAAAAAAAGCTAAAGGAGTTCATCACCACCAAATCAGTATTACAAGGAATGTTAAAGAGACTTTTTAAAGACAAAATAATAATAATAATAATAATAATAATAATAATAATAATAATAATAATGCATAACTACATACCTCTCAACAATTACTTTAAATATAAATGGATTAAATGCTCCAATCAAAAGATAAGGTAGCTGGGCCAGCCAAGTGGGACGTTGGTTAAGGGTTGGCTTGGGACACCAGCTCTGAGCAGCAAAGCCCAGGTTTGGAATCCACATGAGGGCCAGTGATGCTGCGCCCTCTACAGCTAAGATGGTGAACAATAGCTCAACCTGGAGGTGGGCTGCCGTGAATCTCCAGCGACAGCGTAGGCTGCAATAGAGCTGGCCAGCAGCTGGCATGCTCTTTCATAAGCCGCTATGAGCCACTGTGAGCAGCCTTCCAATGGCAGGCAAGCAACTGCCTTATCCTGGAAGAGCACAATGATAATACCAACATGGACCAGTCAAGCAACATTCTCCACAACTAGACTGAAGAACAAAAGGACAGCAACTTGTCTGTTCCCCGTCCCCGATTCCCCAACACTGATCCCCTCCCCCAATTTTCCAATTTAAAAAAAAAGAAAAAAGATAAGGTGGCTGAATGGATAAGAAAAAAAGACACTTACATATGCTGCCCACAAGACTCACTTTAGATTGAAAGACACATGCAGACTTAAAGTAAGGGGATGGGAAAACAGATATTTCATGAAAATAGAAATGAAAAACAAAACAAAACAAAAAAACTGCAGTAGCAATAGTTATACCAGACAAAATTGATTTTAAAACAGGAGACAAAAGGGACTCAATAATTCCACTTCTGGGTATTTATCAGAAAAAAAACCAAAATGCTACTTCTAGGGGACATGTGCATCCATACATTCATTGCAGTAGTGTTTACAATGCCCATGATATGGATGTATCCTGGGTGTCATCATTGGATGAATGAATAAAGAATACGTGGTGCATAGATACTATAAGATATTACTCAGCCATGAAAAGGAATGTGTTCTCATCATCTGCAACAGTATAGGTGGACCTGGAGGTTATTGTGAAATATGTCAAAGACCGATACAATGTGATTTCAAATATATGTGGAATCTAAAAAACAAAATCAACAAACAAAACAGAAACAAATTCATAGTTACAGAGAACATTTTGATGACTGCAAAGATGGGGGAGGGGGGTTGCGGGTGTTGTTGAAAAAGAGGAAGGCGTTAAGAAGTACCAATTAGTGGTTACAAAATAGTCATGAGCATGTGAAGTAAAGCATAAAGAATACGAGGTATGACAACTGAGTTTGTGAACTTGTTGCAACAATGTTGCTACCTTTTGCTACCTTTTTTGATATCAGAGGGATTATTCATTATGAATCTGTACCAATTGGACCAACAGTTTACCAAGTTTACTTTTTGCAAGTGCTAAAAAGGCTGCATGATAAAGTTAGATGACCTGAACTTTTTGCCAATAATTCATGGATCTTGCATCACAACAATACACCAGCTTACACAGCACTGTCTGTGAGGGAGTTTTTAGCCAGTAAACAAATAACTATATTGGAACACACTTCCTACTCACCTACTCTAGCCCCCAAAGACTTCTTCCTTTACCCAAAGCTAAAGGAAATATTGAAAGGCAGCCATTTTGATGACATTCAGGACATCAAAGGTAATATGACAACAGCTCTGATGGCCATTCCAGATAAAGAGTTCTAAAATTGCTTTGAAGGGTGGACTAGGCACTGGTGTTGGTGCATTGGTTCCCAAAGAGAGTATTGCTGCTACGATATTCAGCAATGAGGTATGTAGTACATGGTCTAGGATGAGTTCACGAACTTAATTGTCAGTCCTCGTATAGTCAATAATATGGTAATAGCTATGTATAGCGCTAGTTGAGTACTAGACTAGTTAGGGGGATCACTTCTTAAATTATATAAATGTCTAGTACCTATACTGTATACCTGAAATTGATATAAAAAAATGTTGAATGTCTACTAAAATTGAAAATTTAAAAAAGGGGGAAATGTAAGGGGGAATAAGAGGTTCAAATTTCCAGGCATAAAACAAATAAGTCATGGGAATGTAATGTACAGCACAGGGAATATAGTCAATAATATTGTGATAGCATGGTACGGTGTCAGATGGTTGCTGGACTTATCATGGGGATCATTTCTTTAGGTCTATAAATGTTGAATAACTATGGTGTACACCTGAAACTAATATAATATTGTATGCTGGCTATATTTTAATAAAAATACTAAAAATACATACATACATACATACATAAACTATATTTCTATAGCTAAAGATGAATTGACTTATTCAGATTATTGGACAATAATTTTAAGTGAAAAACCCAGTGATTATGTAATATGGTATTTGATGAAAAGCCAAGTCATTTGAATATTTTTTGCTAAAGGAGATGGAAAATCTCCTCAATATTCTATTATAGGTATTATATACAATCTCAGTGAAAATGGATTATTCCAGGAGTTCCATTAATTTTTTTCTCTTGAAAATTTAAGTGGATTTGCTGTGTAAAGTCTACACATCACAGATTAGTATATATGATTACAACAGACAAAGCTACTTCCAAAAAGAATCATAATAGGAAAAGCCTTAAAATAAAATACAAAATAAACACTGAATCAGAATAAAAATTATCATGATAATTTATATACTACTATAAAATTTCCTATATCTTGACTGCCAGTATTTCCTTCCTGATGTAACTTCCTATACACAGCACATTAGTTTTACTTCCTCAAGAAGCAGATGTCCAAATGAGATCAGATATACAAAACATTTACTGAGAGAAATCATTATGAAGAATAAGAGAGAAGAAGCAGGAGAAATTTCAGACCATCATGCACATCTGGCATATAAAGGAGAGTGGGAAGGAAGGAGGATTCAGTGGGAAGAGTCTCAGATGACAGTGCAGTTCTCAGAAAATTTGGCCAGGGTAATGTTGAGCCCATTTGTCAGTCACCTGTCAGCAGAGTCCTACTTCCCATAGGAACCATTCAGCACCAGCATCCACCCTTCTGAGTAATTAACTGGGAGCAGCCCTTGGGAAGGATGGCTTTGGCACAGATAGGACAGGAGATCTAAAGGACCAGAAGCAGTAACTTGGACTATTGGTTAACTATATGGTCCCCAAAGCTGATCTGAGTGTCCACTTCTCAAAATGTATTACAGATGAGTATTCCCCACCACCCACAAAATGAACCTCTCTAATTCCTCTGAAATGGTAGTTAACTTCTTTCCATTGATAAAGAATTTGAAGAATGTTTATTGCTTCTTCATTTCATGAGTTGAATTTTTTGGACTACAAACTGCCAAATTCCCAGAATTCCAGGGAAGAATTCAAATAATCTCTGAGTATTTAAGATTTACATTTATTATTTATTTGAATTTTGAGGTGAACACTTGTCTTCCTTCTTCCTATATTGACCCTTATGTTTTCATCTTCCTGTGTATCTACTTAGCCTCAGAGTTCTCCTTTATTTTATCATAATAAATATGCATAGATTAATTGGGCACAAAGTATTACTATAATGGTTAAGATCAGATGCCTTCTGTTTCTCCTGTGTTTAAGCATCATAGAATATTTTTACATCAAAACTAGGAAGAACACCTTAAGAGGTGGTGGTATAAGTGAATCATACACAACTCTTTCAATTTGAAAATAAATTTTCTCAGGTAAGCATTCTTTCTTATAATGTAAATTATTTAGTCGTATTGATATTTAAAGATCACTGCATTTAATGAAAATACATGTTTTTTACTTTTTATTAGGTTTTAATTACAATAAGATTAATTTATGGCATACCCTAAAGGAGGAGTTAGGATTAATCTCTTATAAACTTTTAACAAAAAAAAATCATATAACTCTTCAATATTAAATATTATATTTTTATCCAATTTGAAACATGGCTGAAGCGTGATTTATTGTTAGGATAATTTCTAACTTTATCAGTGCGAGCTCTCTCATATTTAGTAAAATATTATATTTAATGAATTCTCAACAAATTCTGCACTGACCTGGATATATATAATTTTCTTTCCAGTGAAAATTAGATATCTTCATCTTAGAAAATATTTTACCTGAAGCTAAACATAATATTGGTTTTACACTTGTCTTAATTATAAAAATTCTTTTTAGTATTTTAGATGAATACTCATTATAATCTTGTTCCAAGGTTGTCTGCATTTCAACCAATTCAATTAACATTTATTTTAATTCTTATATCTTCTTTTTTTAATGTGATTTCTAAGTTTTATGATTCCAAAATGTCCATTTGCCCTCCTATGACAATATTTTGTGATTAACTATGCAATTTCCTTTTTTGTTTTTTTAAATTATTTTATTGTGAAATAAACATTTTTTAAAATTAGTTTTAGGTGTACAACACAGTGCAATAGTTATACTTTTTACCCCTCAAAGTGACAATTCCCCTCCCTCAATTCACCACCTCACTCCTCGCCCCCATGTCATACATATCTATTACAATTCCTTTGACTCCTTTCCACAGAATACTCCACATCCCATGACTATCTATATATTCAATTACAGTTGGCATACAATATTATACAACATCAGTTTCAGGTATACAGTACAGTGATCAAGTCTCTACTCCATCCATGAAGTGGTCTCCCTAACAAGGCATGTGACTATCTGACACCCCACAAAATATTTGCAACATTATTATATTCCCCGAACTGTCATTCATATTCCTATGGCAATATAGTAGTTACATATTTATGCTGTCTAATCCCTTTCCCTTCTCCCTCATCCCACCCTCCTCCCAACTAACAACCATCAGTTTTTCCTCTATATCTATGAGACTGTTTTTGTTTACTTTGCTCATTCATTCAGCTTTTCAGATTCCACATACAGGTGAGATCATATGTTATTTGTATATCTCTGAATGACTTATTTCACTTAACATAATTGTCTCTAGGTCCATCCATATCATTGCAAATAGTACGATTTCATTCTTCTTTCTAGAGGAGTAATACTCCATTGTATAAATGTACCACAGTTTCTTAATCCAGTTATCCACCGATTGGCATTTTGGTTGTTTCCAAGTCTTGACTATTGTAAATAGCGCTGTAATAAATATAGGGGTGCATATATTTTTTCAAATGAGTGTCTTGGATTTTTCGGGGTAGATACCCAAAAGTGGAATTGCTGGGTCAAAAGGTAGTTCCATTTCCATTTTTTTGAGATACCTCCATACTGATTTCCATAATGGCTGCACTAATCTGCAGTCCAACCAACAGTGCACCAGGGTTCCCTTTTCTCCGCAACCTCACCAGCACTTGTTTGTTGATTTACTGATGATAGCCATTCTGACCAGAGTGAGGTGGTATCTCCTTGTGGTTTTATTTGCATTTCTATGATGATTAGTTAGGTTGAACATTTTTTCATATGCCTGTTGGCCATCTGTATGTCCTCTTTAGAGAAATGCCTCTTCATATACTCTGTCCATTTTCTAATTGGGTTTGTTTTTTTGGCGTTGAGTTGCATGAGTGTTTTATAAATTTTGGATATTAACCCCTTATCAGGTATATCGTTAGCAAATATCTTCTCCCATTCGGTAGGCTGCCTTTTTGTTTCACTGATGATTTACTTTGCTGTGAAAAAACTTTTAAGTATGATATAATCCCATATGTTCATTTTTTCTTTTATTTCCTTTCCCAAGGGGATATATCAGTAAAAATATTACTCAGGGTAATGTCTGCAAACTTACTTCCAATGTTTTGTTCTAGGAGTTTTATGATTTCAGGTCTTACATTTAAGTCTTTAATCCATTTTGAGTTTGTTCTTGTATAATGGGTAAATCGGTAGTCCATTTTCATTTTTTTGCATGTATCAATCTAATTTTCCTAGCACCATTTATCAAACAGACTATATTTACTCCAATGTAAATTCTTGATTCCATTGTCATAGATTAAATGACTGTATATGGATGGGTTTATTCCTGGGCTCTCTGTTCTGTTCCATTGGTCTATCTGTCTGTTTTTATGCCAGTACCATACTTTTTTGATTACTGTAGCCCTGTAGTATGTTTTGATGTCAGTTAGCGAGATGCCTCTAACTTTGTTCTTATTTCTCAAGATTGCTGTGGCTATTCGGGGTCTTTTGTGGTTCCATATAAATTTTAGGATTCTATGTTCTATTTCTGTGAAAATGTCCTTGGTAGTTTGATTGGTATTGCATTGAATCTATATACTGCCTTAGGTAGTATTGACATTTTAACTATATGAATTCTTCCTATCCATGAACATGGTATGTATCTCCATTTATTCTATCTTCTTTGATTTCTCTCCTCAGTGTCTCATAATTTTCTGAGTACAGGTCTTTTACTTCTTTAGTTAAATTGATTCCTAGATATTATATTGTTTTTGAAGCAATTGTAAAAGGGATTGATTTCCTGATTTCTTCCTCTGATAGTTAATTATTGGTGTATACAAATGCAACTGATTTCTGAATATTAATTTTGTATCATGCTACCTTACCAAATTTATTTATGAGTTCTAGCAATTTTTTGGTGGAGTCTTTGGGATTATCTCTATATAGTATGTCATCTGCATCTAATGACAATTTTACTTCCTCTTTTCCAATTTGGATGCCTTTTATTTCATTTTCTTGTCTTATTGCTGTGGCTAGAACTTCCAGAACTATGTTAAATAGAAGTGGTGAAAGTGGGCAGCCGTGTCTTGTTCCTGATCTTAAGGGGAAACCTTTTAGCCTATCCCCATTAAGTATGATGTTTACTGTGGGTTTATCATATATGGCCTTTATTATCTTAAGATATGATCCCACTATTCCCACTTTGCTAAGAGTTTTTATCATAAATAGTTGCTGGAGTTTGTCAAATGCTTTTTCTGCATCTATTGATATGATCATATGATTTTTATTTTTCATTTTGTTAATGTGATGTATTATGTTAATTGATTTGCGGATATCAAACCAAACTTGCATGTCAGGAATGAATCCCACTTGATCGTGTTGTATGACCTTTTTAATGTGATGCTGAATTTGGTTTGCTAGTATTTCGTTGAGAATTTTTGCATCCACATTCATTAGGGATATCAGCCTGTAGCTTTCCTTTTTTGTAATATCTTTGTCTGACTTTGGAATCAGGGTGATAGTGGCTTCATAGACAGAATTTGGGAGGCTTTCCTCCTTCTGTATTTTTTGGAATAGCTTGAGGACAATAGGTATTAATTCTTTTTTGAATGTTTTGTAAAATTCACCTGTGAAGCCATCTGGTCCAGGACTTTTTTTTGTTGGAAAATTGTTGGTTACCCATTCAATTTCTTTTTCAGTAATCAGTCTATTCAGAGTTTTTGTTTCTTTTTGGTTCAGACTACGTAGATTGTATGCTTCTAGAAATTTATCCATTTCTTCCAGATTGTCAAATTTGTTAGCATATAGTTGCTCATAGTATTTTCTTAAATTTTTTTCTATTTCTGTGGTATCTGTTGTCGCTTCTCTTTCATTTCTGGTTTTATTAATTTGGGTCCTCTCTCTCTTTATCTTGGTTAGTCTGGCTAAGGGTTTGTCGATTTTGTTTATCTTTTCAAAAAACCAACTCTTGGTTTCATCGATCTTTTCTTCTCTATTTCATTTATTTCTGCTCTGGTCTTTATTATTTCCTTCTTTATACTTCCTTTAGGCTTGTTTTTCTGTTCTCTTTCCAGTTCCCTTAGGTATAAAGATAGTCTGTCGATTTGAGATTGTTCTTGCTTCCTTAGGTAGGCCTGCACTGTTATGAACTTCCCTCTTAGGACTGCTTTTGCTGCATCCCAGAAATGTTGTATCGTGGTGTTTTCATTTTCCTTTGTCTCGAGGTATCTTTTGATTTCCTCCTTGATCTCATTTTTGACCTACTCACTATTTAGTAGCATGTTATTTAGCCTCCATGTATTTGTAAGCTTTCCAGATTTCTTCTTGTAATTGATTTCTAGTTTCATAGCATTGTGGTCAGAGAAGACACTTGATATGATTTCAATCTTCTTATAATTTGTTGAGACTTGTTTTGTGGACTATCATGTGGTCTATCTTGGAAAATATTCCATGTGCACTTAAGAAGAATGTATATTCTGTAGCTTTGGGGTGAAATGCTCTAAAAAAATCAATTAAATCCAACTGGTCTAAACTGTCATTTAAGGCCATTATGTCCGTGTCGATTTTCTGTCTGGAGGATCTGTCCATTGGTGACAATGGGGTGTTGAAGTCCCTTACTATGATAGTGTTACTGTTGATCTCTTTATGTCTATCAAAATCTGTTTTATATATTTAGGAGCTCCTATATTGGGTGCATAGATGTTTACTAGGGTTAAGTCCTCTTGTTGAATCGATCCCGTTATTATTATGCAGTGCCCTTCTTTGTCTTTTATTGTGCTCTTCATATTAAACTCTATTTTGTCTGAAACAAGTACTATTACTCCAGCTTTTTTCTCATTTCCATTTGCATGAAATATCTTATTCCATCTCTTTACTTTCAGTCTGTGTGTGTCTTTTGATCTGAGATCAGTCTCTGGTAGACAGCATATGCATGGGTCTGTTTTCTTATCCACTCATCCACTCTGTGTCTTTTGATTGGAGCATTTAGCCCATTCACATTTAAAGTGATTACTGATAGGTGCATATTGATTGCCATTTTGTTATTTGTGTTTCTTGTCTTCCTGGGTTAGCTTGTTTTCCCCTTTCTTCTGTTTAAAAAAACCCGTTTAACATTTCCTGCAATGCTGGCTTGGTGGTAATGAACTCCTTAAGCTTATTGTTTTCTGAGAAGCTCTTTATGTCTCCTTCAAGTTTAAGTGATAGCCGTGCTGGGTAGAGCAATCTTGGTTGTAGACCTCTATTTTGTGTCACTTTGAATATCTCCTTCCACTCCCTTCTGGCCTGCAGAGTTTCTGTAGAAAAGTCAGCTGTTAATCTTATAGGAGTTCCTTGGTACGTAACCTGCTGTCTTTCTCTTGTTGCTTTTAGGATTCTGTCTTTGTCTTTAAGCTTTGCCATTTAAACTATGATGTGTCTTGGTCTGGGTTTGTTTGGATTCAGCCTGTTTGGAACTCTCTGCACTTCCTGGGCTTGTGTGTCAATTTCCTTCACCAGGGTAGTGAAGTTTTCAGTCATTATTTCTTTAAATACATTCACTATCCCTTGCTTCTTCTTTTGTCCTTCTGGTATTTCTATGATGCGTAATTGTTGCGTATCATGTTGTCCCAGAGTAAACTATTTTCATTGTTTTTTATACTTTTTTCTTTTTGTTGTTCCAACTGGGTGATTTCTGCTATTTTGTCTTCTAATTTGCTGATCTGCTCCTCAGTTTCATCTATTCTACTGGTGATTCCTTCGAGTGTGTTCTTCATTTCAGTTATTGTATTCTTTAGTTCGAACTGGTTGTTTTTTTATGGTTTCCCTATCCTTCTTTTTGTCCTCACTAAACTCCTTAAACATTCTTTTCAGTGTTCTAGACTCTGTCTCTGAGAGTTTGGATTCCTCTGTTTCATTTAGTTCCATTTCTAGAGTTTTCTTCTGATCTTTTACTTGGGACATGTTTCTTTGTTTCTTCATTCTAGCTGTCATTCTGTGAATGCTTCGATGTATTAGATAGATCACCTAGAAAGAAGAGAGAGAAAATAAATAAATAAATAAATAAATAAAAAGAGGGGGAGGGGCTCTCCAACCTCTTTAATCTGCAGACTACTTGCTCAGCAATTGAGAGTCTCTAGACATCTCAGCACCAGCTATTGGGGGGAAGGGCTTAACGTTTATGCACTGGCCTCCCTCTCAAGCTTGCAGTGAGCTTTCTGCAAATAGCTGCTGTGTGCTCTGGAACCGTGCTCACTACCAAAAAAAAAAAAAATCTTCACAGGTTGTTCCAGGTTTTCTGCTGCAAAAAAAAACAAACCCTCTGTGGCCTGTGGCAATGTGGGCCAGGCACCAGGGATTCAGGGTGCCTCTGGCAACACAGCTCTAGGTGGGTGGGGCAGGGCCCCAAGGCACCACTCAATGTGATCAGTGGCCCCCACCAAGTCAGAGCAGCAAGCACTGTCCACCAGCAAGCAGCCCACACAAACTCGCCAGGAAAGCCTCGATCCCTCCATGCAGGTGCACAGCTCCCGGCCCAACACTCTCAGGAAAACTCCCTGTCTCAACCTGTCCCAATCATCTGCCCGCAGATCAAGCTAAGCAGCCCAGCAGCCAATCCCCAGCCTGGCAACTCTGCACAAACAATGCAGAGAGTGGGGACCCAATATGGCCTGTGCACTCCTGCGTCTCAGTGAGCAGCCTGTTGGAGCTGGAGGACACCAGCCCAGTGTTTCCCTGGCAACACAGCACAAGCAGGGAAGAGGATGGGAATCCAAGGCTGCATGTGTCTGTACACACGCACGCACTCCTGCACCAATTCCACCAGACCAATGGGGTCCTGGATGTGAACCTCTGTGGGAGGACCCAACCCTGAAAAAATGGCACCCTCCTGTACACCACTCGTGTGCAAATTCCACACTAGGGAAACAATGGTCCCAAAACCTCCAGTTTCTGTACCAAAGGTGCCCAGTTCAGTCCTTTCCCACAGGCTCCTGGGCCAGGTTCAGACAGCTACTCCCTCCAACAGGAACTAGATAAGTGCTCATTGGCGAGCAAACCCATGCGCTGGCCTCTCTGGTTCTTCAGCCACCCTCAGCCTCACCGAGTGAAACCAAGAGAGTCCTCACTAATTTCTACTGCCTGGTATCGTAGAACTTCTCTTCCTGGCAAAGCAACTCTGGGCTAGTGAGCTCGGTGTGGGGCCGGAGGGTCTCTCCCCAACCAGAGAAGCCTCCCCACAGCTGGGGCATTCCTCACGGGGTTCGCCCTCTCTCGTCTGCACCCCTCCTACCAGACTTGACGTGGACTGTTCTTTAGGTCCTTCGTTTAGAGGTTCTGTTCATCTAGCGTTCAGGGACTTCCGAGGTTAAATGTTATATAAATTATTTGTAATTTTGATGTGATTCTGGGAGGCAGTTTGGACAGCGTCTGTCTATTCTGCCATCTTACCGGAAGTCACTCAATTCCTATCTCTTCTTGATGCTGTATTATTGACTTAAGTTGCTAAATTCAAATCCTAGCTCTAACACTTAATAACTACACACACTGTCAACTTTTTCTTTTCATGTTTTGTATATATATTAGTTGTGATCTTATCAATGTAATTTCCTATGGCAGAAACTATTACCTCTAACCCAATATCTATTTTCCCTTTGATTTAGAATGAGATCACATTTAATTTTACCATAATAAAACTCCAAGTGCCTTTGCAAAAGCCATGATTACTTGAGTGTAATCTCCTTATTGAGATGTAGGGAAAGGCATGTGTATAAATTTCAGAATGGCTCCTTTCAGGTACAGCTTGTGCTTTTCCTTTCTGATTGGCTAAAATGTAGGTGTGAAGTCTGTGACATCCAGCTTGAACTTGGAGGGATCTGGAGAATATGAGGTCTGAAGAGTGGAGCAAAACAATAGAAAGTTATATCTCTGAGGACTTTGTGGAACATAGCCTCAATACAAGATCTGAACCTATTTGTTTTCTCCCAAAACAGTAGTTTTCATATTTTCTTTATCTTCATTTTACATATCTCTCTTAATTTTCTCTATCAGATTAACATAGATCGAAAGCATAGACATTTAAGCGATTCCTAATATAAATTATCCTTCTAACATTTAATAGCTATGTAAACTTGGGGAAGATATTTTACCTATTTGTGTCTCAATTTTCTCATTGGAAAATGGAGATGAAAATAATACCTAGCTCATTTAGTTGGTGTAAATACATAAAACTTTTTTTACACATATTAATTGACCTCTTCATCTTCTTGTTAAGCCTAATCATAGCCTATTTGGTTCTCTTGTTTATTTGATGATAATGAGAACACAAGCTCCTTTAGAGATGTGACCTCTTTACTATTTTTCACTTAAGGGCATGCTGCTTGCCACATATCTCATCAGACTTATTCTGGCAAGCTGTCATGAGATGTTTCCCATTTTTTCCATTTGTTTGTTTGTTTTGATGTGTTTCATTTCTGTATTAGACCTTCAAAAGATAGACATGCCTATTTGTATTTTTATCATAGGGTATCCTTAAAATCTAAATATGATGCATGATAGTAATAATATATAGTTAAAATAATATATGTTATTAAAGTAATTATTCCTGGATTTTCTAAGCCATTATTATAAAATATTTTTTCCTTTTCATGTTACAGAGGGAAAACAATTGTGAGCATACTTACATAAAAGCACAAATCATATTTTTTGAAGTATACATTTTTATTGTAACACATCTGATCACAAATTGAATAACTAAGATGAAGAGAAAAGAAAAATGTTTGCCAATATGAGCATATTTTCCTACTATGCTTTAAAAGTGGTCCAAAAATGCCTTATTGGCAATCCATAGCAGCAATTCATGTAAAACAGGAAAATAATATTAAACTGATGTTTAAAGATACAAAAAAAGCAAAAGCAAGGCTGGGTGCTGTACATGTTCACATGTAAGTTCATGTGCTTTCTTTCGTCCTGTGTTTCCCTCTTTATTAAACTAAAGTTTCAAAACATGTTCCTTCTTTGGTGTCATAAAAGTAACAAGGGGAAATAACAGATGGCACTATGAATGAATCAACTACTTAATGGAGTCTTCAAAAGAAAAGGAAAATAAACCCATTCAATATTTATACTACAAAAGAAACTGGGGGTAACTTCTGCATTAAAATGGGATCAGCTACTCCCAACTTTCCTTTAAACTATTCCCAAAGCAGGAAATACATAAAAACTTATTAAAAGTATTAAGTTGAACACCAATAGAAAAACAAATGCCAGAAACTGAGATAAATATTAACTAAATATAAATTACATTTATAAAATTCATTGGTGGCATAACCTCAAGAATCAACTGCAGCCCTGCATGACTGAAAGCATATGAGGCCATTGTTTTTTTTTCCTACCATTTGCCCCTAATTCAGTGAAAAAGAGATTATGCCAAACAGAAAACTCAGAAGCCATCTTTCTCCTTTTTCTTGCTGCTACTTTTTTAAAGTAAACATCTGTTCAAAGTGACTGCTTTTTTTTTTTTAGTCTCAACTCCCCAATAACAATTTTACAATTCTTTAGAGAATGCAACTCCTATAAACTAATATGGCGGGAAATAGTAAGTCTTGGTGATATCACATTGCATTCTAGGAAACGCACAATTTATTTTTTTTTTGTTTTTTTTTTTTTTTTGAGGGCAGGGCTCTGGCCTTCATAATGTGGGACCCGAACCGGGGCCGCTGGCTTCCCAAGACCAGCGCTCAACCACCGTGCCACTCGGCCGGCCCAAGAAACGCACAATTTAATGGAAAATCCTATAGAAAGGTAATAGGCAAAACAAGTCTGGATTGCAAGGCATGCTCAGGATTGTATTAATAGAAATTCACCTGGTCTACCTTTCACTGCCTGAAATCTTATCTAGTAGGAAAAGGACTTAATCATATTTAGTGTAACAAATACCTTCAAAATTGCACTGCATATTACACTGCTTTCCATGAATGTTTCTGAGAACTTGTACCTTACCTAAGTGCACAGTGAATGAAACGGAAAGCAAGCAAACAAACAACAAACAACCATGTCCTATGAACTCTACCATTTAAAGGCATGTCATCAGACTATGTTTCCCCTGAATTAAAAAAAAAAGTAAATAAAGTGAATAGATTTATATTAGAACATGATATAATATAGGCAGCAAAACTTCTAAATGACACAAGAAAACTTTACAAAGGTCCACAGGGGCTAGGAACATATCTCCATGGACACACTAAGTGAATGTTGTAAGGATGAATCATGTAAGGATAAGCAATGATTGCAAGGGTGGAAAGTAAACAATGGATGTAGAATATAAGTTTTAGCAGATGTAGAAAAAAAAAGACAAAGAGTGAAATTGTAGAACAATTAATTCAATCCTGGAATGAGAAACTAACACCAAATGTCCACATGTGGCTATGAATAAGCAAATTTGTGAGGGGAAAATGATATTTATAATAAAAGTAGTAGGAACTACTATTTAGCATTTCTATGGTAAATATTAGATACAATTCTATTGTTTTCTGATTTAAAGGGAGCATTATTACACCAATATAGTTTGTTGGGTACTTTTGTTTAATGAACTTTGACAATATTAGGTTACAAAGATAAGAAAAAGAAAAGTTAGACAATGGTTTAGCCTTGTCTATATGATATAAGAAGGTAACCTCTCAGAGAAAGAAGTAAACTTTCATAGTAAGAGATAAAATTGACTTCAACAAAAAAAATTAAAGAATGGAGAACATGGTCTAAAAAAATGGGAGCTGATCTTTGAGCCTGATTTACCACAGATTTCTTTTAATCACCACATAAGAAATGTTAAAACTGAATGCAAATCATCATTCAAGCAAAATGTAAAATATAGAAAAAAACATAATGAAAAATTATGAGATGAAAGTGCAAAACTTTGTATTTTCTCTGATTATGACTGTATGTTTTAATCATATATTTTTATTTATAACTGTTATTTCTTTAGTTTTATCAGGTTTATCAATCAGAAGCGAATATCTTTATAATAGTTGCTACCTGATGTAACTCTGCATAATAGCATGTCTTTTAAATCATGCTCTTATTGTTTTCACTTTGAACAGCTTAATTACTTTCTTACTCAAAGAAAATAAGTGTGTAAAACTAATTCATTCTTTTTAAAAGTTATTTTTTTTCTATTACAGTTGACATTCAATATTATTTTATATTAGTTTCAGGTGTATATCATAGTTGTTAGATGCTTATATAATTTAAGAAATGATCCCCCTAATTAGTCTAGTACCCACCTTGCACTATACATAGTTGGAGCAACATTATTAACTATATTCTTTATACTGTATTTTACATTCCCATGACTATTTTGTAACTGCCAATTTGTACCTCTTAATCCCTTCACCTTTTTCACCCAGCTCCCCAGTCCCCCTCCTATCTGGCCACCATCAGTTTGTTCTCAGTATCTATGAGTCTGTTTCTATTTTATTTGTTGTTCTTTAGATTTTACATATAAGTGAGGTCATATGGTATTTGTCTTTCTCTGTCTGACTTATTTTACATAGCATAATACCCTCTAGGTATATCTATTTTGTTGCAAATGGTAAGATTTCATTCTTTTTTTATGGCTGTGTAACATTCCATTGTACGTATATATACCACTTTTTTATCCAATTTTCTATTGATAGGCATTTTGGTTGCTTCCATATCTTGGTTACTGTAAACAGTGCTTCAGTGAACATAAGGGTATATAAATCTTTTAAAATTAATGTTTTGGATTTCTTCAAATAGATACCCAGAAGTGGAATTGCTGGGTCATAAGGTAGTTTTATGCTCAACTATTTGAAGAATTTCCAAATCATTTTCCACAGTAACTGCGCCAATTTGCAATCCCACCAACGGTGCACAAAGGTTTCCTTTTCTCCACATCCTCTGTTGAAACTTGTTGTTTGTTGGTTTATTGATGATTGCCATCTCTCAGGTGTGAGGTGATATTTCATTGTGGTTTTAATTTGCATTTCTCTAATGATTAGTGCCAGAAGGGAGGGGGCGGTTTGGTGGGTGAGTGAAAAGGTGAAGGGATTGAGAAGTACAAATTGGTTGTTACAAAGTAGTCTGGGGATGTAAGGTATAACATGAGGAATACAGTCAATAATATTGTAATAGCTATTTATGGTGTCAGATGGATACTAGCTAGGTTTATAGTATGATAGATGGAAGATGGTTGGTGGGCAGGGTGAAAAAGTTGGAGGGATTGGAGGGATTAAGAAGTACAAGTTGGGGCCGGCCAAGTGGCGCATTGGTTAAGCGCTGGTTTTGGGATGCCAGCAGCCCTGGTTCGGATCCCACATGAGGGCCAGTGACACTGCCCTCTACAGCTAACAACAGCTCCACCTGGAGCTGGGCTGTGCGAGCCCAGGTGATGGTGTGGGCTGCAGCCCCTGCTGCAGTGGGCTGCCATGGGCTACAGTGAGTGGCCCGCAGCCAGCTTGAGCGGCTGGCAGCCAAGCGTGAGCTGCCAATAGCCGCGGTGAGCGACATCCAGAGGCCGGCGACCGATCTGCCTCATCCGGGAAGAGCGCAATGACGATACCAACAATGAAGCAACATCCTCCGCAACTAAACTGAAGAACAAAAAGACAGCAACTTGTCTGTTCCCCTTCCCCGATTCCCCAACGCTGTTCCCCTCCGCCAATTCCCCAATAAAATCTAGAAGTACAAGTTGGTAGTTACAAAATAATCGTGGGGATGTAATGTAAAGCAAAGGGAATATAGTGAATGATATGTCAATCACTATGTATAGTTCCAGGTGGGTACTAGACTAGTCAGGGGGATTACTTCATAATTTATACAAATGTCTAACCACTATGCTGTACACATGAAATTAACATGAATTAATATTGAATGTTAACTGTAATTGAAAACTTAAAAAAGGAGGACAAAGGTGAAGGGAAATAAGAGGTTCAAATCTCCAGGAATAAAACAAACAAGTAATGGGGATGTAATGAACAGCATGGGGAATATAGTCAAATATATTGTGATAGCATAGTTTGATATCAGATGGTTGCTGGACTTATGGTGATCACATCTTTAGGTACATAAATGTTGAACAGCTATGGCATACACCTGAAACTGATATAGTGTTATACATTAGCTATATTTTTTTTAATAAAAATCTTTTTAAAAAGATTTGAATAATACTATTTTCACTTACTAACTCTATCCTAAACAGATAACATGGAAGTAAGTATAAGGCTGACTTTATTATCTTTTTTCCATTAATAAATATAGTAAACTGGTATTCTCAAATTGTCCATTGCTTCAAAGAAGCATGGGTTGTCATGATAACTCTGCAACTTCTTACGTCTATTATGCCCCGTTTTTGATCTGTTGTACAAGGAATATTAATACCTCACAAGATTGTCTGAGGAAAAATAAGACAATAGAGTAGAGCTGATTACTGATATATTTCCAGTGACTTGGAGAGTCCCTGTTACACAGTCACACAAAATAAATGAAGACAGGAAATACCTTTTCTCTTGGCACTCAGGGAATTTTTAATAATTATGAAAATGAATTTTTCTCTAGGTGAAAAATGGCATATGATGCAATTTTCTCTAATGCATATTAAGTTTTTAAACATGTTTGAAACACCTCCTAACATATTAAACACATTATTGTTTGTTTGGAATGTGGTTATTCCTGCTAAAATGCATGGTATATTAAACTATATTGTACATATTACAATATAAGTCTAGTATTTGACTATGAAGATTTGGATAGCATGATTTACATATTAAGTGTTTATGGTTATTTTTTTCTCAGAACTTATGTATAACACTTAAAATATTAGTGTAAATCTTACTGTTTTAACTTTTTCCAATTTATGTGTTTTTAAACAATCAGTTAATGTTTCTTTTGTAAACATTTATCTTAGTTATCAAAGCTAATTGATAAGAAAATACTTTACTTAAAAATATATTCTTTAAGAATGAATTTTTTGATGCAAATACAAGAATCCTATACACGAGGTCGCACAATTAAGTTTGCTACCGTTGTCCAACCTCGTAAGTTTGAGAATATATTTTTTAGTTATTTTTGTGAAATTGTGAAAAGTGTATTAGAAATTAATGATGTGTAATGGCGATAATCTTAAAGAAGCAAGGCATTCCTGGATTTCAATATGTTGACTATTGTGCAACACGTTCTCTCATCACATTGCTTCGTATATTCTCTCCCCCAAACCTTTAAAAATATTGGGACACTATAATTAGAAACACCATTTTTGATGATATATTTATATTTTTAAGTAGAAATTGATGCATGTGTTTATTCTTAAGTAAACATATAAAAGATTTTTCAGTAATGCTTGATTTTAATATGCATGTGGTTTTTAGATTTCTAATTTATAAAGACATCTACTTCATTAAAGAATATTAAGTTTTAACAAAGTAGTTGATATTTAGATGAATAATATCTTAATTGCACCATAAAGCCAAGATTTTAATGTATTGAATCAAGAAATAAAGGTATAAGCTATTTCTAACAGAAAAAATATAGAATGTCCTATGTGAGTGGTATAAAGATAAAGGCTTTTTAAATAACTTTCATAAAAGTAAGGAACCCTGGGCCGGCTGAGTGGCGCATTGGTTAAGAGCTGGCTTGGGATGCCAGCAGCCCCGGTTCAGATCCCACATATGTAGACCGCCAGTGACACTGCCTTCTACAGCTAAGATGGCGAACAATAGCTCCTCCTGGAGCTGGGCTGCTGTTGAGTCCCCCAGTCTGTATAGCTGCAGCCCCTGCTGCAGTGGGCTGTCATAGTCTACAGTGAGTGGCCAGCAGTCAGCATGAGTGGCTGGCAGCTGGTGTGAGCTGCCAAGAGCCAATGTGAGCGGCCGTCCAGATGCCAGCGACCGATCTGCCTCACCCAAGAAAAGCGCAATGATGATATCAACATGGGCCAGTGAAGCAATGTCCTCTACAACTAGACTGAAGAACAAAAGGACAGCAACTTGTCTGTTCCCCTTCCCTGGTTCCCCAACGCTATTCTCCTCCCCCAATTCCCCAATAAAACCTTTTTTTAAAAAAAAGGAAGGAAACCTTATGAAAATATATTTCAAATTGCCATTAGTTCTGAGCAGAAAGAAGTATTCTATTGTGATAATCTTCAAAAAGGAAATGGGAAAGGACAGAAGTGTTCATAGTGGTCATATGAGATATTAACACATCAGGAAATTTCATCTGCCAGAGGTACAGCTTATGAAATAGTGACTTGGTGTGAAGTCATACAATTTGAATGTTCTTTGAGTGAATGAAAAACATTATTTAGATGTACTCTATTCTTAATTTCTTTAAAGAAAAGTTGCCAAATACCTGTTGTATTCTGTAATATAAAATTTTTAAAGTCTTAACATACAATTTCATTTTCATTTGCTTTTTTTTAAATTTGCTTTTTATTTCTTCTAGTATTGTGAATATGTAAACTAAGTAGGTGTAACATAGACTGTGATGAGTAAAATAATAAGTCAGTCTACAGTAATATATGAATTTTATATGCAATGGATGTTTATAATCCTAAAATCACAAAGCACATACACATCTATTTCTTCTATAGAATAATGCTGAAGCCCAAAAATATCAGTAGTAGGACTTATAAGACTATTTTTTTCCAGAAGTAGTTAAATGAGACATTTTATCAGTTTATTTCATTTCTGTATTTAAAGAGATTCGAACAATACATCGGCTATAACAAGTACTCACTCAGTATTTATTAAATGAATGATTGTTCTAATCATTAACTAAACTGCCTGACAGAAATTAGATCCACATGGGTAATCAATGTTTCCATTTCAGAAGTTCTCATTACTAAGACATCTAATAAAAATTTGGGTTCATTATTCAATGAAGATATAGATGCTGATCATATAGCTTCATAAATATTACTTTTTGTTTAAAATATCTGGTTTTGAATTCCAGTTTCACCTCTTATGTAAATTTAGGAAGGTGTAGCAGTCAAATTAAAATTGAGAAAGAGAACCCACACAATAATTTGCACAGGGAAAACTTATTCTAAAGAATTATAAACTAAAATGAGTGATTGAAGTAATGAGAGATTAACTAGTAAGAAGTAGAAGAGAACACTAAGGAAGAGCTGGATATAGCATTTATAAAAAGTAACCATTAGCCCCAGGGAAAGCCCAAGGAGGCATTTTCCCAGGCTAAGACCTTATTGAAAACCCTATGTTTATCCACCAATATGGCTCACTGGACATAGGAGTTTGGAGATACTTTATTTAGATGGTTGTGATAAATAGTGGTGAAAAGGGAAAGAGATTTCCAGGTTGTCATTTTTTTTCTGGTGTTGGAAAATTAGTTCTAGTGATTAATTTAAATATGATACATATAAGGAGAAGATTGGAGAAACCTGATGATCTTGCTCCTGTTAATTTTGAGGTGATAGTCTTATTTTAATTGGCAGTAACTCTCCTGTTACAGAGGAAAGAATTTCCCTATTCCTGTCCCTTGCAAATTTGTCTATTTCTGCCTAGGCTCATAACTCTCTCCTCCATAATTAAGAATTTTGCTCCTAAAATTATTTCTGCTCTTTTCCATATCACCAAATTCTACACGATTAAGAACATATTTTATCAGCCAACAAAATGCACAAACAGAGTCATTGAAAAAAGCCTTTGATTTTACATGCCTGTCCAATCCATACTATAATATCACATTTTTACACTTCTACGAGAATGTCTCACAACTAGTTTTCATGCTCACATTTTTCACCACTTTATTCTTTTCTCAATCTATTCCACTTCTATTCTCTTCTTTTCTCTCAATTACAATGCTATTGTTGAGATTCCCTTGCTTCTACTTTTATTTTTTTTCTTTCAATACTCTGTACTAAGATGAACATTGCTATTCAGTATCAATGTTTTAAAAATCATCTATTTGCTTGTGAGTCTCAAATCTATACCCTCAAGAATTTTCACAGCTGATACAATGTTCTAAACTGTAAATATGATTGTGATAAATAGAATTGTTCTCATATTTCATTCTTGTGCTTTATTCAGATCTGTGCTGAAAAATCTCTTCTTTCATTACCCATTCTAAATTAACACCTTTGTCATTCTCTATTCTTTTATTGTGCTTTGTTTTTTTGCAGTTTTATGCCTATCTGGTCTTTTATTATACAAGTTTTAGTTGCTTATTCACTTATTGTACATTTTCTCCTCTTTTATTCTTCTCTATTATTGTTCTCTCTTGTCAATATGCTGTAACATCAGAATGTATAATAGGTACAAGACAAGTTATGAACTAATACAATGTAGGTGCTCAATAAGCTTTAATGATAAATAAATGAACTTATCTGTTGCACACAATGTCTAATTTTTTCTACTATTTTAAAACAAATAATAAATTCAAAGCATGGTCTAACATGTCAAACTCTTTAATTTAACTCCATATATTCTCTTGTTTCATTTACTACTTTTCAACTAAACTGTTCTTATTTGTAATGCTAAACACAGGAAACAAATTCACATATCAGATTGTGCCTGGATTATTATTCTGTTGGTTTATTGATGTCTGTCTTCTTCTACCCATTAGCTGAGAAATTTTCTGTTGTTCACAACAGCATATCTTCGATCCTCCTAGGTACAGTATAGGAATTTGTTGACATTATTTGAATTAATTAATTATTTAACATATGAATTGATTAGACTCTTTAATAAGCAGGTGAGGAGTGAAAAATGAATGAGGAAAAAATTCCTGAAAAAAACCAATTTGACTGTCCTGGAAACCAAAAAACAAGTGTTTTTCAGTAAGAATAAAGTAGTTAACTTCTGTAATACAAAGATATCCAGTGTATTGATTACTACAGCCTCTACATGTTCAACTTGGTTTTCTCTCCAATTTATTTTTCTGCTACCTAGTGAACAATTTAGACTGGAAGTCTGAGAGTACACAGAGTTCAACATATCTAAAATCCATCTCATCAACTTCTTCCTCAAGTCTGCTATCCCATCTTGCCAATATTTTCAGATTAGTTTCCCCAGGAATAAATCTAAGGCAGAAGATTTATTGACAGGGATCAACACACAATTTCTGCACACAGAGTTGTGTGCAGAAGTTATAAGTGATCAACATATATATAAGGTGGTGAAGTAAGCAGGATTAGGCAAAGTTAAAAATTCTGTGATCAGGAGTTGGGGTACAAGGATACCCAACATTGGCCAGTAATTGGTGCTGACTGCCCCTAGGAAGAAAATGAGCTAAATTTGGGTAAGGTGACTCTCATACAAATAGGACATTCAGCTGTCAGGTTCAGCTGATACCCCGGGGCAGATAGGGGAATGAATGCTTCCATCCTAAAAAGAGGAGGATATATGGGAGCATACGAGTATCTCAGTGTTTACAGCACCTATCAAAGTGCTGTCATACCACAGTACTAGGTGAAAGTAGCAGCTGAATAAGGATTTATTTTAATTAAAAGTCTTCATGCTTTTATAAGAAAATATTTTAATAGGTATCTAGGGTATAAGGATGATCTTTAGAGTATCAGTATTAACTAGGAAACTGAAGAGAGCGACCAAGTGTGCCATGTAGAAAATTAGAGAAACTTATTTTCATTCTTAAGAAGGAAGAGACCAAGAATTTTAAGGGAAGGGTATTGCTAAATAACTAAATGCTGAGATGATATGGAGTCGGGGGCCATATAAAGTGAAGTGGCTTATTAAAATTTCTTATGGGAGGAAAATCATTGTAATTATTGCTCTTTAAAGATCTATTTCAATCAATGTATAAATGTATATAATTGTCTCTTCCATTCTTCCCACTGTCATTCCAATCTTCAATATAGGCTTCTATATTTACATCCCTCCTGGAAGGTGTGTGTGTGTGTGTGTGTGTGTGTGTGTGTGTGTGTGTGTGTGTGAAATTTATATATGGCAAAGCATATATAAAACAAAGATAACAACTGTAGGATACTGAAAAGATTATAAAATGGAGCCAATTCCTTGTTAGGAGGAGTCCTGAGCTAGAGATGGTAAAGAAAACTTACAGCCTTCTAGAATTTTATAAATTCAAAAAATAGGGCTTTGAAATTCTACAGCACATACTTGTTTAGTTATTCCTCAGGACACCCTGCTTTGGTGCAAATCTCCCTTGTGAAACAGTAAGCTGCTGGAAATCAGATAATTCGTCTTACTCAGATTTTGTAATGGTTACATTGATTGGAGCAGGCCCTCTGAACTATAAACAGAAGACATTTTCTTTTTTTAATCTTTGTCCCCCACTGTTTCTTATATTTAATTGGTGAGGTTATATCGTCCCATCCTTATAGTTGAAATCTAAGGCAGGGTTCAGGTTTTGTTATCTACTGCTTTGGAACAGGTTGTCCCAAAACTCACTGGCTTAAAATGATGACAACTGTCTTACCACTTCTGTGTGTTAGGGATCCACATGTGGCTTAGCTGAGCCCAGACTCTGGGTTTTTCACAAAGCTGCAATCACAGTGTTGGCCAGGGCCTCATCTGTAGATTTAACTGGGGTGGATGAAATTTCCATGCCCATTCTACTCGCAACTGGCAGGATTTACTTCCCTATAGTCTGTTGAACAGGTAAGGCCTCCTTTTCTTTCAAGCTGTTGACAAGAGGCTACGCTCATTTTCTTGCTACACGGGCCTTTTCATATAGCAGTTCTTATCACAATAGCTGGATTCTTATGCTAATATGGCATCAGCCTCATTAAAATCTGTATTTTAATTGGGTTTTGTCTTTCAGAAACTTGTATGGATGTTGCCCATAACTTAGGAGCTGGCAGTTAGTTAGTTATCTACACATGCCTTGATCAGAGCAAATACATCTCTACACCTTTTAGTTGTTTTGTCTTTGTTCAACATTAAGTCTATAGTGATATCTCTAAGTCTCTCTGCCAAGGTCTTTTTATACCTCAGGCAGTTTTCTTGGATGGTGTCCAAGACAAAACCATGCTCTTCTGTGGCATGGCACACACCTGGTCCTTGGTAAAAACAGATGCTTTATCCCAACATGTCCTGGGAGAGCGAGCCACTCAAAGCAGCTACTTTTCTATCACTTGCATGTCAAAGCTGCTAGCCATATCATCACTCTCCCTTTAGATATCTCTATAGGGGTCAAATGCCAGTGCACTCTTCACAGGGCATTAATCAAGCTCACTAAGTTTCCTAACAGCTTCACTTACCCCTCTCCACTAGGGAAAGTGGAGCTTAGAGCACACCCTAGCTTTATTAGTGAATCCTGTTCTAGCTTCCAACTCCAGATACTTTTAGATTTTACAATGTGAGTAAATATGGAAAAACATTAAAAAAAGAAAATTAGAACGCTTTTTTTTTTTTGTCTTTCCAAAATGCTCTTCCACAGTTTTGCTTCTTACTTTGGAATATGACATTTGCTTTTGTAATTCCATAAAGATTGCTACATACATGTAGGTGCTCAAAAATTTTTTTTAAATTAATGAATATTACTATGTTGATTATTTCTTTAATCTTTTAAAGACATTTATATTGAATAGGTAATTTCTCAGGATAATTTATTATAAGATGCTTTATATGTTATACACCCAATGTCCAGAAATCTCATGAAGCTCTTTCTTAGGCCTGTCTCCCCAGAAGCATACTGCTAAGTTGAGCATAAGTTCACAACTGATATATTGAGGAAATCCTCTGAGAGGAAACCAATAAGAAAATGTAAGAAACAGAACAGAAAATAGGAGACAGGCAAACAAGGATGAGACTGTAGGCTAAATCATGCATAGAGTAGCATCGGTCTCATCCCATAGGGGACTCAGGAGTGCAAGTTTCACCACTGAGTTGAACTGACCTAAAGCAAATGAGCTGCTTCTTTCTTACAACTGTCACATGTCTGTTAGTCATTGATTAAAGGACACTCCAGAGAGAAAAAGAAATCTCAGGCACTGTCTGGTTTTTAGGGGATGTCAGGAAAGTGGAGTTTAGTAACTTAAGGGTCCCTTTCCTGAAACACACACAGAAAGGTAAAAGGATATCCCAGAGGATCTGGGCGGAGTACCACATTTGCAATACAGACACCTTCGGATAGTACATGGGTATTAAAACAGCCTTTCAGTATATCCTGTTACTATATTTTTTGGTTTTTATGAAATTTACTATTGTGCATCTTGTTTATTTCACCTAAAATTTCCCTGTTGAAAATTTGGTCACACCAACTGTCACACACCATTCCTGGAAGGGACAACCAAAAAGTTTTAATCAGATTATTTATGAGAAGAGTCTTTTCCTATAAATAGTTATCCCTTGAACAACATGGAATTCAACTGTGTGTGTTCACTTATATGGAGATTAAGCTCAATAAATACCTGTACTGTTTTTGATCTGTGGTTGGGAATTTGCAGATGCGGAAGGCCAACTATTCATTGTTCTACCCCATTTTATATGGTGGACTTTCACATACATGGATATTGGTAGCTGCAAGGGGTTCTGGAATCAATACCCCATGGATATTCAGGGACAACTCAAGTTTTTAGGGAGTTGAATGTTGGATGTCAATTTTTGATTGTGCAGAGATTGGTGCCCCCAATGCTCTGTGTTCAAGTGTCAACTATATATTATCTATTGTAGAAAGGAAGAGAGAAGGGGGTGAGGGAAGAAAAAGAAAGGAAAGAAGGAAGAAAGGAAGGAAGGAAGGAAGGAAGGAAGGAAGGAAGGAAGGAAGGAAGGAAGGAAGGAAGGAAGGAAGGAAGGAAGAGAGGGAAGGAGGGAAGGAAAGAGGGAGAGAGGGAGGAAAGGGGCCAGCTCTTTTGGCCAACACCAAAGTAATTACAAAATCAATTTCAGGACAAACTAGATTACTGATTGATGCTAATCATATTGAATTACCTCACAAAACACATGCTATCAGTAAAGATAAAGTCTCATCATGATAAAAACATGCATGACTCAACAAAATGTATTGCCACTAACAGAAAAATAACTTAAAGTACATCCTCTGTTACTTGTGAGTGCATCACATATTGTAAGAGATATGCAAAAATGTAATTCTTTTCGATATAGGCTCGTCTTAATCCTTTGTAGTCTTTTGATATATCACCTGAGTTAACAAACATTGTCCTTTTAAAATATCATAGGATTTTAATTCTAATCTTCCTTGATCATTCTTTGGCTCTTAACTATTAAAGATCTACTCTTTAAATGCTATAATCTTTTTTTTCTGTTTCTCATTTTCTTATTTCATTCTTTTTATACAACAAATCTATAAATGTGAGATGAGTTGTTAACTGCCTATTTTGTTTGGTATCAAACTGAGTCCTATGTAAAGATTATTAAAATATTTTTGGAGCATCATAGTCTTCCCCAAATCTTGGGCTAAGACATTAAAGTGCTCAACCTTTGTCTCATCTCTTTTTATTATCATAATTTTGCTGTACAGCAGCATGTGAGTTATATATTCTCCATTCCCCCCTTCTTTTTCATAACTGTTTCAATAATCCAAACAAGCACACTATCAGTACTAGATTATTACTGAAACAAATTGGCTTATTTAAAAGAAAAATACTGTTTGGGCAATTAGAGGCAATGATCAGAGTGAGAGGCTTTGGTATTCTAATCTTCATTTAACCACATATTTGTTATACAGGTTTATTTAAGTCATCTCTCTCTAATGAGCATTAGTTTCCTAATTGTTTATAAGAAAGAAAAGGTGTATGCAAATATGTTAATGTGTAAATGGTTATGGATACTTGACAAATGCTAGCTATTCTTATTAACATCATCAATAGAACTTACTAGATCAGTGGTTCTGAATCAATACTACTGGAGTTGGAGTAGTGTGTTGGTAAAACTCTTCAGGTGGTTTTTGTAATTCCATCACCTTTTGTAATTCAATCACTGTGAACCAATGAATTACAAGTTTTATCAGCTCTCTTTTAGCTGCCAAGTGCTTTTATCTATGATCTATTGAAAGGAGAGGTAAAATATTTCCTCACATCTCCTCCTATCTCAAGGTGGAATAAAACCCAGCACTAAAACAATCATGCCCTTTCTCTGCTCACCCATCTTTCTGGAAAGTAGGAGGAATTAATCACCTGAATGGTAAATGGTAAACAGAAACTAGGAGTGTGTATTTCAGATCTTTCCTATTCCTCTCTCTTCTGATCTCTCTCTGTATTGGGAGTACATTCAGGTTTTGCTTCCCTAGATTCCTTCTTTCCTGTGAAGAATGGGGCAGTGGTTTTATAGTACTGCCTGTGTTTAGGGTGATGAATAAGTCTGTTTAATACAATGATACAATCATAGTGGTTGTGCACCTAGAGTGCATAATTCAAAAGTTCTAAAATTTGATATTTTGACCTCCATACCCTTTATTGACCTCTCAATTGGTTCAGAATATAGGAAAGAAATTAAATGTGTTACTGAGCCCCTGAGTCCTCAAAATTGATCACTGAAGGTATAAGACAAGATCCTTTCAATGGATCATGATTAAAAAGAAATACACACGGGCCGGCCGAGTGGCGCATTCATTAGGAGCTGGTTTTGAGAAGCCAGCGGCCCCGGTTCGGATCCCACATGAGGGCCGGTGACACTGCCCTCCACAGGTAACAACAGCTCCACCTGGAGCTGGGCTGTGCCCTGGCGATGGTGTAGGCTGCAGCCCCTGCTGCAGTGGGCTGCCGTTGGCTGCAGTGAGTGGCCAGCAGACAGCGTGAGCAGCCGGCAGCCAAAGTGAGCTGCCAATAGCCGAGGTGAGCGACCATCCAGAGGCCGGCAACCAAGCTGCCTCATCCGGGAAGAGCGCAATGACGATACCAACATGGGCCAGTGAGGCGGGGTCCTCCGCAACTAGACTGAAGAACAAGGAGACAGCAACTTGTCTGTTCCCCTTCCCCGAATCCCCAACGCTGTTCGCCTCCCCCAATTCCCCAATAAAATCTTAAAAAAAAAAGAAATACACGTATTTACATACACACATATAAATACACACACTTCTGTCTATTTATCTAGCAATCAGTTTGTCTATTTAAAAAGTAGAATTACAATGTAAAATAAGAAATGCACTCTTCATTTGAAGCATAATAATAATAAAAAAATAAAAAAATAAACAAAACAGAAGTTGGGAGCAATAAGTAGTGTGGGATAATGCACGAGAGAAAAGGAGCAATGTCCAAGATGGATAGGGCCATTGAAGAGAAAGGATGAAAGTCCTGTCCCAGATGTGACACTGGCTCATTTCAAACACCAGAAGTTGAATTTCACTTCCTATCAAATCATTAAGTAAAATGGGAGAGCATCACATCCTCTTTACAAAAGACTGTAGTAAATGGATATAGAATTCAGTTAACATAATTAGAATTTAACAACGTAACAAGCATGGATCCAAGAAAAACCAAATGTCTAAATGCAAGCAATATTATAATAGAGAAAAAACAAACACATATTAAAACAATGGGATAGAGCAAAGAGACTATTCATAGGAAAACATAGTGTGTTAAATGTTTTTTATTTTTAAATAAGAGAGAGAAAAAGATATTAAAAAAGTGTAATTGCTATAAAGCCAGAATTAGTGCAGTAGACAAACAACTGTATAATTTATTAATTAAACATGCCTATTTTTACAAATACCATTGAATAAGCAAATCTATGATAATTGTCATTAGAAAATATAAGGAGAAAGCGTACAAAAGCAAGATTGGGAACAAAAAGAGCACATAACTAAAGATTCAAGGAAGAAAGATAAAATAATAAATGAATAATATGTTCAACCTTATGACAATAAATTTGACAACATAGACAAAATGGTCAATTTTTTTGAAAAAGTATACATTTCTAAAACTGGCTCAGAAAACAAACGCTGTACCTCAAGAAATCAATAATTGTGGTAGATATAAACAGGTAATAAATTTTCTACCTATAAAAAGAGACAGTACCAACACAGTTTTAGAGATGGTTTTAGCAAGCATTGAATGAAAAGATCAGTCACCTTTTAAAAAGTATTCTGTCAGAAAAAGGTAAAAAAGCAGAGACCTACCCAACATGTTCACAAGAAATATAGAGTTCTGATATAAATTTCCCTAAAACAAAAAAAGTGCCGATAAACAAACTGACCAACAAATCAACAAGTAAATAAAACTATTGGCCAATTTTACTTGTAATTATAGATGCTCAAAATGTAGAAATTAATAATTGTAAAAATAATTACATATTATCAAAAGGAACAAATATGAAAAATATCTAATTTTTGAATTTCCAGTCAAGATGGAGAATAGGTAAGATTTTACAAATCTTAAAAAAATGCATAATTTCCATATACAATTTATTTCAGATTACAATGATAATGTAAACAAAATAAATACCCAAATGCAGTCACCACCAGTTTAACCAACTCTGCTAGCAGAATTCAGTTTGATAATCAAACTTTAAAAAAAAAGATTTTCGTTAAAATATAGCTAACATACACTATTATATTAGTTTCAGTTATACACCATAGTTATTCAATGTTTATATACCTAAAGATGTTATCACCACGATAAGCACAGCAACAATTTGACACTGTACCATGCTATCATACTATTATTGACTATATTCCTTATGCTGTACATTATATCCCCATGACTTATTTGTTTTATAGCTGGAAATGTGAAACTCTTGATAATCAAACTGTTGAAGAAACAAAACAGATTTCATTGAGCACCAAGCTTACTTAGTCTTCTTATTACTCTAGTGTACTATACTTTTATCATCTTTTTCTTTGTATGCTTGCTCTGAAAAAAATTGAGGGGACTTTTCTGTGCCCTAGAAGTCATATCAGAATTAAATTCATGCTCTTAAACTATGGTAATCATTGTCTTAATGAGTTACCAGTACACATGAGAATTCATCTTACTCCTCAATGTACTGACTGGATAAAAGCTTGAGAAAAATCTTATCAAACTCTTTGGTGTGCATGTGCATGCACGTGTGTGTGTGTGTGCGCACGTGCGTGTGTGCTGGGGGCACACAAGAAAAAAAGTGAATATACATTGCAAAATAAAGATATTGTAAGTATATATTTACTTCTGCTTAAAAAAAAGAAGAAAAGGAAACAGCAAAACTTGCATGGCAAGAATAGAGCAAAGAGCAAAGTTGCCATGATTCCCAGTATATTTTCTCATGTTCCACTCGTGTAATATGTGGGATATCTGTGGTCATGAGAGATGCAGTGAGTGAATGTATATGGTTCAAGGAATCCATCATTATCTGTCTCTTCATCTCTTACATTTAATTAATCAGGTGTATATGACTATCAATCACATAACTCTCTGAAGGATATGTGACTGAAACTCATTTTCTGAGGTAGCTATGTGATCTCAAAACCTGTTACAGATTATGCAAAAAATAATCTTGACAATGAGGTGTATGTGACAAGATAAGATTGTCATTTATCTTGAATCTAGCATAGTTTCTTAAAAATCACTTGAGTTAATTCTGCAGGAAGATTTTAATGAAATCATTAGAAGTTTCTTCACATACTGTTCTGATTTTTGTCCTGCATCTTTTCTTAAAATAAGTATATTTAGAAGATAGTGGAGTAGATAAATGTTATGCTTGCCTGACCCTGTGACCACATTAAAATTACAACTAAATTATAGAATAATCAACCTGGAGAATCATCTGAAGTCTAGCTGAACAGAAGTACTATAATTAAGGATGTAAAGAACAAACCATGTTGAGACTGGTAGAAGGAACAGAGACATAAAACAGGTGGGCCCAACACCTATGTGTAGCAGTTGTGAATTGGGAGGGATATTTCATCTGTGGGCATTCCACCTAGAGGAGTGAAGGGCTCCAGGCCCACATGAGGCTTCCCAGGGTGGAGTACTGGTATCGGGAAGAGAAGCCCCCACAACATCTGGATGTGAAAAACAGTGGGAATTCCAACCATCCAGCTGAGACAGAGGATTGTGGAAAACCCAGACATCCTTAAGGACCTGTGCACAGACTCACTCATTGGCAGGCACTCATGCCAGGCTCCAGCTGAGGGAGGGTGACTAGGGAGGCATCAGAGACAGGGAGAGACTGAATAATGTGGCTTCAGGATGATGACAGAAGAGACAGCCACCATTTTCCTTGTGTAGAATCCTTTTCCCAGCAGCTGGCAGACAGGCACAAGTTTTTCTCTGTTGAGCCCTATCCCACCCAGCCAAATCTGAATGTGCATTGGCCTGGTGACCTCTGCTCACTCCACCATAGTGACTTCCTGGGAACTCATGCCACCCAACTAGCACAACACCAGAGGCACTTTTACAGCAACCAGCCATCCCCGTCTGTACTGCAGTTGTTCTTGCACAATTATTGAGGATCCACAGGCCCCAGGATGGCAGCTGGCATCAGTGCTCTGAGACCTTTGCTGAGTAGCTTCAGGCTCAGCACTCACATCAAACCAGAATCTACATTAATCTGGTGAGCACCACTCATCCGACCCTGGTGACTCTCTGAGTCTCCCCCAATCTAACTCATGTCCTGCATGAGGCTTTATTAGCAGCTGAACCTTATGAGAGCTGGCACGGTACAGCAGGGATCAGGGTTCCCTGAGCTTTTAGCAGAGCTAGCCCTGGCTCAGTACAGTGGCAGTGGTCCTCAGGTCACAGCATGGCCTCTCCCAAGCACCTCCTCATCCAGCACAGGCAGGACTGACAATGGGTCATTTTGTAGTTCCAACCAGTTATTCCTAGGCCAGGGAGAAGTGGTGGGCTGAACTGGGCTTGCACAAGAACCCCTCCCAAGAGACCCAGAATCAACATACCTGGACAACAGTTTCAGACCACAGCAGAGCAACACCCAATTAGCTTCACAAGCATCACATGTGAAGGGCGGTCTCAGCAGCCACCAGAGCTCACAAGAGTCTATTCTGCTCCACAGATTAAGCCCCCCTGCTTTACATCCTATAAGCTGTGGATGTGGCCAAATCCCACAGCTTCTCAGCCTGAGGGTAATTCCCACCCACCAACATGCCAACAGCAACCAAGGCTCAACTATAATAGGAGGACACCCACACCCACACGAGGCACAATCCTGGAATACCTGGTGCAGGTGATCATGAAGACTGTGCCACTGGGACACACAGGGCACATACTATATAAGGCCACTCAGACAAGAGTGTAAGACATAGCAGATCCACCTAATATATAGAAACAAACACAGAGAAGCAGCCAAAATGAGAAAACAAAGAAATAAGTCCCTAATGAAATAAGAGAAAACTCCAGAAAAAGGATGAAAAAAAAAATGGAAGCAAGCAGCCTTCCAGATACAGAGTTCCAAACAATGATTATAAGGATGCTTAAGGAACTTAGTGAGAATTTCAAAAACAAAAAAAGATAGCAAGCATTTAGAAAAAGCATACAGACTATTAAAAAGACCCAGTTAGAAATGAAGAAAACCATAACTGAAATAAATAATGTGCTAGAAGTAATTGCCAGCAAGTTAGACGAAGCAAAGGATCAAATCAACAACTTGGAAGAAAGACAACCTAACAGAAAACACGAAATCAAAATGGCAAAAAGTAAAAAGAACTGAAACAAAAAAATGAGCATAGTTTAAGAGACCTCTGGGACATCATCAAGCATAACAACATTCACACAACAGGGATACCAGAAGGAGATGAGAGAAATCAAAGGATTGAGAACAAATTTAAAGAACTAATTGCTGAAAATTCTTAATTGGCAAAGAAAATAGACATACAAGTCCAGGAAGAACAGAGATTCACAAACAAGATGAACTGAAAGGCACCCACACCAAGACGCATTATAATTAAAATAGCAAAGGTTAAAGACAAAGAGAGAATCCTAAAAGAAGCAAGTGAAAAGCAATTAGTTATTTACTAGGGAGCTTCCATAAAACTGTCAACTGATTTCTCAACAGAAACTTTGCAGGCCTGAAGGGATTGGCACTTTTAATCAAAATGATTAAAAGCAAGGGCCTACAACCAAGACTATTCTACCCAGTAAGGCTATTACTTAAAATTGAAGGAAAGATAAAGCACTCTCCAGTTAAGAAAAACCTGAAGGAATTCATGACAACCAAACCAGTATCACAAAAAATATAAGTGTTTTTTTTTTAAAGAAAGGGGTAAAGGGGGTAACAAAAACAAAACAAAAAAACATTAAAACGAATAATGAAATTACAATAGCTATGTATCTCTCAATAATCACTTTAAATGTAAATGGATTTAATGTTGCAATCAAATGATATAGGGTAGCTGAATGATAACAAAACAAGATCTATACATATTCTGTCTACAAGAACTCACTTCAGATTGAGAGACACACACACAGACTGAAAGTAAAGGGATAGAAAAAGATTTTCATGTGAATGAAATGAAAAAAAAAAGCAAGGGTAGCAATATTTATATCAGACAATATAGAATTTAAAACAAATTCTATAACAAGAGGCATAAAAGGATATTACATAATGATAAAGGGATCAATCCAATGAGAGACTATAACATTTATAAACATTTATATACCCAACACCTAAATATATAAAGCAAATATAGACAGACATAAAGGAAGAGATCAACAGTAATACAATCACAGTAAGAAACTTTAAAATCTCATTGACACCAGATACTCCAGATACAAAATCAACAAGGAAACAGCTACCTTAAATTGTGAGTTGGAGTTAATTGATATTTTTTATAGCATTTCACCTCAAAGAAGCAGAATATAATTTATTTTCAAGTGCATTTGAAATATTTTCCCAGAGAGACCACATAATAGGCTACAAAACAAGTCTCTTATTCAAAACAATAAGTTTTGAAAAGATTGTAATCATATCAAGCATCCTCTCCAACCATAATGGTATGAAACTAGAAATCAATTACAAAAAAAAAAGTCAAGAAAAACCCAAACACCCTGAAAGACACAAACACATGGAGGGTAAATTAAATGATACTCAGCAATAAATGGGTTAACAATTAGATCAAGGAAGAAATTATACGATACCTTGAGACAAATTAAAATGAAAACAATGACCAAAAATCTATGGGACACAGTGAAAGCAGTCCTAAGATGAAAATTCATAGCGATGCAGGCCTACCTCATGAAACAGGAAAAATCTCAAATAAGCAATCTAATCTTACACTGAATAGAACTAGAAAAAAATAAACAACAAACAAAGCTCAAAGTGAGTACAATGAAGAAATCAGAGTGGAAATAAACAAAATAGAGTCTAAAAAACAATACAAAAGATCAATGAAACCATTGAAAAAATAAACAAAATTGATAAGCTTTTAACGAGACTCATCAAGAAAAAAAGAGAAAGGGCCCAAATAAATAAAATCTGAAATGAAAGAGGAGAAGTGACAATGGACACCATAGGAATACAAGATTATAAAATAAATTATACACAATTACATGTCAACAAATGGACAATATGGAAGAAATAGAAAAATTCCTAGAAACATACAATCTTGCAAAACTCAATCACAAAGACACAAAATCTGAAGTGACTGATTACTACTAATAAAGTCAAATCAATAATCAAAAATCTTCCCCCAAAAATAAAAAATAATAAAAAAATCTTGGACCACATGGCTTCACAGGTGAATTTTAATAAAGATTAAAAGAATTAACACCTATTCTTCTCAAACTATTCCAAAAAATTCAAGAGAAGGGAAAACTCCTGAGCTCAATTTATCAGACCACCATACCCTGATCCCAAAACCAGACATTAAAAATAAAAATAAAAATCTAGGCAAATATCCCTGATGATTATAGGTGAAAAAATCCTCAACAAAATATTTGAAAACTGAATTCAGCAAAACATTTAAAAGATCATACAATATGGTCAAGTGGGATTTATCCCTGGGATGCAAGTTTGTTTTAATATCTGTAAATCAATTAACGTGATATACCACATAAACATAATGAAAGGTAATATCGATCCTATCAGTAGATGCAAAAAAATTGTTTGACAAAATCCAGCATCCATTTATGATAAAAACTGTTAGCAAAATGGGAATAGAGAGAACATACCTCAACATAATAAAGGCCATATATGACCAATCCACAGCTAACATCACACTTAACCCAGAAAAGCTAAAAGTGTTCTTCTGAAGATCAGAAACAGGACAAGAATGCCCACTTTCATTACTTTTATTTAACATAGTAATGGAAGTCCCAGCCATGGCAAACAGGCAAGAAAAAGAAATAAATGTGTCCCAATTGGAAAGGAAAAAATAAAAATGTCATTATTTACAGATGACACGATACTATTATACATAGAACCCTAAAAATTCCACCAAAAACTATTAGAACTGATAAATGAGACCAGTAAAGTAGCAGGATACAAAATTAATATTCAGAAATTGGTTATATTTTTATGCACTAATTCTCAGAAAGAGAAATTAAGAAAATAATCCCATTTACAATTGCATCATAAAATACCCATGAATAAGTGTAACCAAGATTTTTATACTCAAAAAAATGTAAGAGACTGAGGAAATACATCAAAAACAATATATTAAATGAAAACATATACCATGTCCATGGACAGGAAGAATTAGCATTATCAAAATATCCATACGACCCAGAACATCTATAGATTCAATGCAATCCTTATCAAAATACCAGTGGCATTTTTCACAGAACTAGAACAATCCTAAAATCTATATGGAACCTCAAAAGATCCCAAATAGCCATGACAATCTTGAGAAAGAAAAATAAAGTTGGAAGTATTATGCTACCTGATAACAACCTATACTACAAAGCCATAGTAATCAAAACAGCATGTTATTGGCATTAAAAACAGACACATAGATCAATGAAACAGAATAGAGAGCCCAGAAATAAACCCACACTTATATGGTCATTTAAAAGAGGTCATTTAAAAGGAGGCAAGAATGTGCAGTAGGGTAAAGACAGTCTATCAATAAATGGTGTTGGGAAAACTGGACAGATAAAAGCAAAAAAAAAGAAAAAAAAAAAAAAAAAGAAACTGGACCACCTTCTTACACCATATACAAGAACAAACTCAAAATGGATTAAAGACTTAAATGTAATATCTGAAACCATAAAACTCCTAGAAGAAAACATAGGCAGTGAAGTCTCTGACATTGCCCTTAGTAATTTATTTATTTATTATTTTTTTGATATGTCATATCAGGCAAGGAAAACAAGAGAAAAAATAAACAAATGGGATTACATCAAACTAAAAAGTGTTTACACAGCAAAGAAAACTACCAACAAAACAAAAAGACAGCCTACTAAATGGGACAATATTCACCAATGATACCTCTGGTAACAGGATAATATCTTAAATTTATAGATTTAGAAATATATAATTCAACACCCAAAAAACTGAAAGATCTAATTTAAAATGGTCAGAGGACCTGAAAGGACATTTCTCCAAAGAGGACATACATATGACCACTTGACATATGAAAAGATGCTCAACATCACTAATCATCAGTGAAATGCAAATCAAAACCACAATGTGATATCACCTCACACCTGTCAGAATGGCTATCATCAGTAAATCAACAAACAAGTGTTGCCAAGCATGTGGAAGAAAGGGAACCCTCATGCACTATTGGTGGGAATGTAAATTGGTACAGACACTAGGAAAAACAGTACAGAGGTGTTTCAAAGAATTTAAAAAGTAATAGAACTACCTTATGACCCAGGAATTTCTCTTCTGGGTATTTATCCAAAGAAATCCAAAACACTAATTCAAAGCATATATTGCACCCCTATGTTCACTGCAGTGTTATTCACAATAGTCAAGATATGGAAGCAACCTAAGTATACAATTAGATACATGTATACAATGGAATATTACTCAGCCATAAAAACAATAAAATATTATCATTTGTGATGACCTGGGTGGATCCAGAGGGTATCATGCGAAGTGAAATAAGTCACACAGAGAAAGACAAATACCATATGAGCTCATTTATATATGGAGTCTAAAGAACAAAATAAACAAAACAGAAAGACTCATAGATTCAGAAAACAAACTGATGGTTGGCAGAGGGGATGAGGATTGGGGGGTTGGGTGAAAAAGGAGAAGGGATTAAAAAGTACAAATTGGTAGTTACATAATAATCATGGGGTTGTGAAATGCACTATAGGGAACATAGACAATAATATTGTAATAACTTTGTAAGGTGCCAGGTGGGTATTAGACAAATCAGGAAGATCACTTTGTAAATTATACAAATATCTACCACTAGGCTGTACACCTGAAACTATCTCAAATAATATTGAATGTCAACTGTAATTGAAAAATAAAAATAATAAAAAAAAATAAATTATCATGAAGGCAAAATAATAACAACAAAAACTGTGCTGGAGTTGACAATTTTCCTTCTCTGTGGTTAGTTGGGGTCAGATAATATCCCAGCAGGATAGGCTCTGTTTAACCAGTTTCTCCTGATAGCGGGCCTTACTAAGAATAACAGAGTGCTCCGGTGAATAACAAAAATGGTTATTATTCCTCTCCCATCCTGGAGAATTAGTGTTTCTCTGATATTTACTCTTAGAGGCTGGTCTGGCTCCTGGAGGGATATCTCATAAAACTGTAGGCCCCTTTATAACTGAGTTCTCTTAGCATTTTTAACTCCCAGTGTTGTCCACAGGAAAACTCAGCAATTAATCAATTACAGTTCAGTTTTGCCTAACCTGGTATTTGTTCCCCTCATAATTTTCTTTCCTGAGTCTCTGCTCAGGTAAGTCTGTGTCTCCTTTATTTTCCTGTTTTAACAATCTTGGGGTTGGTGGTTTGCCCTATGTCCTCATCTCTTTTATGGATCCTAAAAGATTTGTTGACTTCTCAGTTTGTTGAGCATTTTACTTGTTAAGAGAGTGGCAGCTTACATATGTAACTGGAAACCAAAAGTCCCTGTGTAATTTATGTGTTCAATTATACCTTAAAAAAACTGTTAAAATGCAAAGTAAGTACACTTGGTGTTGTGTGAAACCTATTCTTTCTGGTGAGTTATATTGTCACCCTGAATCCAAGACAACGATTAGAAAACTAAATAAATACCCAAAATTTGGGAAGCCAGCAGCCCCGATTCAGTCCCACATATGAGGGCCAGTGACACTGCCCTCAAAAATAAATAAATAAATAAATAAATAAATACCCAAAATAATTCAATAAAATTCAGCTGACATTTGTGTTAAAAATCTCATGTATCTTGGAATAAATAAACTTGTTTTAATTTTAAACAACTGATATAGGATACTCATCAAAACAGTATATTTATGATAAAATATTAGAAGCATCACCATTAATATAAGAATATAACAAAGGTATTTTACTATTTAACACTGAACAGGAGACTCTAGTCAGTGTACTCAGACAAAAAGAAAAGCTAGAAGCAAGAACAGTTTTATGAAAAGGATTAAAATGCCATGGGTAGAGTATGAGTATATTCCTTGAGTAGAATATCATCGTGTATTCAGGAAACTCAAGAGAATGGAGTATATTATTCAGCAGTAGGTAGTCTAGGTGATTCTTGCTCAGGTATATTCTTATTTGAAAAGACACAATTCTATGAGTAGAGAATTCTAAGTATACATATATAAAACTAGTAAATATGTTAATCAGGTTTGCCATGATACAAAATCATATGCCAATTACAAAGCAACATAACAAATAAACAACTGGAACATGAAAAGTTAATAAATCAATGTTAAATGTATAATCAAAAACATAGTCCTTAGATATAAATTTAACAAGTCATATATAAAACCTCTGCATTGAAAACTATAGGACCATATGAAATCTTGCTCCCTGGCACATGTCATCAGTTTGGCCCAAATAAACTATTATAAATATTTTTTTAAAATAGAAAACTACAAAAAGACATTAAAGAAGATATAAATAAATGAGGAAACATACCATGATCATTATTAATATGCTGATACTCTCCAAATTGATATAAGAATTAAATGTTGTCTTATTTAAAATTCTTGTAGGTTTGTTTCTTTTGTTGTTTCTTTATTTTGTTCTTTTGAAACTGGTTGATTGTAAAATTCATCAGGAATTGTAAAGATTTAAAATAGAGCAGTATTGAAAATGAAGATGTAGTGAATTTGCATTTCTTGGTTTCAAGATAGTAAAAACCTATAGTAATCAAGAAAGTATGGTATTATCATATGAATAGAGGAATAGAACAATGGAACAGAATAGAGGCTGGAAATAGACCCATACATATATGGTCATTTTATTTTCTTCATAGACTCCAAAAAAATTGAATTAGAAAGAAATTCTTTTAAAAAAATTGTTCTTGAACAACTGTCAAAACATAGGGAAAAACAATCTTGACTCCTAACATTTGTCATATCAAAAGTTAACTTAAAATTAATCAAAGGCTCAATAAAAAAATAAAATATGAAGTTTTACAAAGCAAACTTATTTTAGACGAATATTTTGCTATCCTTGTGGTAAGAAAATATTTTTGAGACAAGAAGCACTAATTACAAAGGAATAAAATTATCACATTGAAATTTCACAAGCTTAAAACTCTCTGCACATCAAAAAAATATCATTTAGAAAATAAAAGGACTTAAAAAAATATTGGCAATGCATGTAGCAGACAAATAATTAATATTCAGAATATAAAAAGAATCACTAGGTATCAATAATTACAATACAATGTAATGTGAAAATTTTGAACATACATTTTATAATAAAGAAAGACATTCAAATGGCAAATTAGTCCTTGAAGATATTCTTAACATCATTGGTCATCATGGAAATGTCACATGAAACCACAATTAGATGATCATCATTCTTTAGAACGACTAAAGTGAAAAACAATCTACAACACAAAAATTTGGCAAGGATGTGAAACAGTTAAAATTCTCATCCATGGCTCTTTGGGATATAAAATAATGCAAGCACTGTAGAAAAAAGTTCAGTGTTTTCTTATTAATTTCTTATACTTACTATCCTAGGTATTTTCATGGAGAAATAAAAGCATATGTTTAAGAAAGATGTGTATGAGAATGTTCCTAGTAGCTTAATTTGCAATACCCGAATTTGGAAACGACCAACAGGGGAGTGGATAAATTGATTGTAGGATGCCACTCAGCAGTTAAAAGAATGAGCTACTGAACTGTGCAGCCACATGGACAAATCTCACGGGGATAATGTTGAGCCCAACTCAAAGATTTATACAATATTGTCCTACCTTTTCATGTAAAATTCAAGAGAATACAAATGTAACATATGCCATTTAAAATCAAAACAGAGCTTGCTCTCTGGAGCAGATGTTGGCATTGATTCCAAAGGGGCATGAGAATAGTTTTTGGGATGATGGAAATGCTCTTTATATTCTCTGTGCTGGTAGTTCCTTTGGTACATATTCCTCAAGTCTCCTCAAATTCTTCAGGTAAGCCACATACATTTTTTGAAATTATGTCTCAATATAAAATAAACAGCACCAGTATAAATCAAGGGACTGAGGAGAAAAAAAAAACTTAGAAAAATAGACAAAAGAAATAAAGAGCCATAATATGCAAATTCTATGAAAAGTTGCTTAAGTTCACTTATATTAAGATAAATGTAAATTAAAACTGTTTTGAGATAGGTGGTTTTCACCTGTTAGATTGAGAAAATTCCAAAAGCAAGAGTGACAGGGCATGAGAAACAGGAGTGGGGGTGAAAAAATTTTCACGTTTTGCAAGTAAACATGGTATAATCTTTAGGGAGGGAATTTGGAAAAAATCTTATGAAACACATTTGTTTTGGCCCTTTGCCCAGCAATCTCATTTCTAGGACTGTATGTACCCTGAAGATAGACATTCACAAATTTGAAAACAAACTAACAATGACATAATATCAACAACAAAAACTCATACACAAATGTATTCACAAGAATAATTTTAATACCAATATGTTGGAAATAATCTAACAGCATACAAAGACTATTAATTGGAAAAATAGAGGTGCTTATTATTAATAAACTATTCAGCTGTGAACAATGTAAGAAAAATCTCTGTGAACTTCTTTGGAATGCTTTCTATGTTACATTATTAAGGTTTAAATGGATCTAACAGTATGTATAATATGCTATTTGTTCATGGAGGAAATGAAAATAAGTCTAATTTTGGAAGAATTTTATGCATTAACAATCGTTTGAAACTAATGAAAAACATTACTTACAAGACGAGGGTGAAAAGTGGTAAAATAGTGGATTCGGCTTTTGTGAATATCCCTTTTTCTATAGTTTTGAATTTTGAAGAAGTTATTTTATACATCAAAACATTAAGTTAAGTAATAAGTAAATGAGTTAATATATTGAAATTCTTAGGAACAATTTGTCTTACTTTGGGTAAAGAGAGGTGCAAATATGGAATGGTAAAAGAAGAGGAGAGTAAGAATAATGCTAAACTATGATGTTGAACTGGTGTTAAAGACATTGGGGTCATTATTAAAAGACATGGAAATTGACTCTTTGTTAGCAATGATGATACTTTATGCCCACTCTGGTACTATTCTCTATTGAAAACAACAACAACAACAACAAAATGTGCTTCTTACAAAAATGGCTGGTTTCAGGTATAGGACCAGAGCATTTCAAAGAAAGCTGGGATATTTAATTGTTCAACAAAGTAAGGAAATGCTCCCAGACTAATTGAGATATGGCAAAAACACATAGGAGTCAGATGAAACAGTTCCCACTGGCCAAATAATACATTTTAAGATGAATAATGACATACATGGATTCTAAGATATTGATTTCAAAATAATAGTAGGTCATACTTATACAAAAAACAAATAATAGTTAAAAAGTGCAAGAAGAGCAAAGGAAATGATTTTCTTTAAAAAAATAATGCTACTCAGTACACTGAGGACTTCATTTCACCTAAAATTCAGTGCATATTTTGTTAAAGAAATCCATGGGCTTAAATCACATTATAGAAATGAGTTTAAAAATAAGTATTCTGAAGCTTTATATTTTAAATTTTCTATTAATTTGTGAGCATGCATAATGAGCTGTTGTTAAAATATTAAAACATAGTGACTGAAACTCACTTGGAACTTGTTAAAATTGTTGTCACAATCTGTTTTGCTTATTATGGGTAAGGCAATGGATATATATTTTAACCTTTCTAGGCAAAGATGATCATTATCTATTAAATATGCATAACATCATATATAATGGATTGACTATCAAATATATTTTGTTATAGAGCAAATGGAAAAAAAATAATACTCTATATCTTCTTTTCCTCAAAATACATCATGTATTCCTATTGCAAATTCAATGAAACCCAAACTTCTTACCAGCTCCCACAAGGTTCTCTTAGGGTTAGCCCTGCCCATTCTTCCACTTTCTTTGCTCTAGTCACGTTTTCCTCTGTTACGTGGTAGAACATATTAAGCTCTTTCCTGTATCAGAGCCTACATGCTTCTGACTCTATCTTCAATGATTTCCCTTCAGTTCTTTTCATGACTATTTTTTATTTACCATGTTTAGTTGACAAATTATATTTTCCTGACCACCTCATATCTTTAATTGCTTTTTTCTATCTCTCATTAGACCATTATCATTCCTTCAATGAACATTTGAAATATTATCAATATTCATTTTTGGGCTTGTTTAGTTGTGTAGTGTTTGTTTCTTCTACTAGATTGTAAATTTCCTTCTCCTTACAGAATGCTGTATTTACCATTATTCCCCCAGGGCCTAGCATACGCATCTCACACATTGAGGGTATCAACATAGAATTTTGAAATATAGTAATGAATCAATGTTTTTATTTTTAATAATAAATAATGATTCAGTATACATAATTGCTTTATTCTAGCAATTTTATTTTAAAAACAAGCTTTATTTTTTTTTACCCATATATTAAGTATTTAGTTGGTGCTTTGGGAACAACAAAGATTAATTTAATGTGCAGCTGACAACTCTAACTTGAATCTATAGTGCATGTCTAGAAGGTCATGATGAGTCATCAGAATTTGCTTTGTACAAAGAATCTAGACAATTCTTGTGGGAAGCAATAGGACAGTGGAACTGGCTTTAAGTAGGAAACCATCAACTATATATGCGTAGTAAAAAAACTAAGCTTTAGGAGTCAAAAGGGAAGACTTTATCTCTCAGGGGTCAGCTTCCTTTCTTCAGATGGGATCAAGTTTGTTGTTTCTCATTTAAATTTGTTTTGAGCCCAATACCATGAACTCACATCTTAACTCTGGGAAGAGAAAGATAGGTGCAACAAATTAACAATGATGCAACTGTTTTCAGACAAACTCCTGTGATATGCTGGAATGAGAAAGTAGCATTACTTGGGGAACAATATAGGAGAGGATGGTACCAAGATTAGGGCAGGTAGAGGCAGTCTTCTTGTTTCAGCCCAATATAGGCTCAGGTACAGGGGGAGACATGGCTGATGGATAAGCAAGAAAAACATATGTTGGTCTGGATCATCTGACCATCAGTGGAAGATGTGAACTTCAAGCATTCTTTTTTTTGTTTGTTTGTTTCTTTTTTAAGATTTTATTGGGGAATTAGAAGAGAGGAATAGCATTGGGAAATCAGGGAAGAGGAACAGACAATTTGCTGTCCTTTTGTTCTTCAGTCTAGTTGTGGAGGATGTCACTTCACTGGCTCATGTTGGTATTATCATTGTGCTTTTCCTGGGAGAGGCAGTTGCTCCACGGCTATTGCACAGCCGCTCATGGCAACTCACGTCAGCTGCTGGCCAGCCTATGCCGCAGCAGGCAACTCACGGCAACCCAGCTCCAGGTCGAGCTGTTGTTGTTCACCATCTTAGCTGTAGAGGTCACAGCATCACTGGCACAGCATGTGGTATCCGAACCGGGGTCCTGCAGCTCTTAACCAACGCGCCACTCGGACAGCCCCGGGAACTTCAAGCATTCTTATGGAACTCATTAGACAACCCCTTTGGGATCCACAAGTAGGAAAGAAGACATTGAGAGGGACTAGTATTTGTAATAGTGGATGGAAAAAGAGAAATTAGCTTATTGTGATGTGACTTCATTTTTATTCCTATGCCATGATAACCCAGGGTTACACATAGCCCTTGGTTTCAAGGAGTTCACAAACCAATTTGTGAATTAATAGTTATATTATAGAGTTTTTAAGGCAAAAATCTGTAGGTTTCTGGAGATTCCTAATAAGTATTAGCCCTACAACTTTCTCTAAGAGCTTTTAGAGAAAGTAAATGTAGAAGAAAAGTGTGATAATGAGGCACTATTGCAAAGCTTAAAAGACAAACTATTATCATAAAAGGGTGTGGAGAAGTACTTTGAAGAAGTAAGATTTTTAAAGAATTCAAATAAAAGACTACTGTAGAAGATTATCATCTGTATCCAAAGAGAAAGATAATGAATCATTGGCTTATTGGACAACTTGTAGCTGCCAAAACTTTTACAGAAAGTAAAAGGAATCTTCTTGTATAGGTACCTCACTAATCAGAATCAGCAAAGACCACTTAGAAACATACTGATCTTTAGTTTGAAAAAGATTAAAGAAAATATATAATATAGAAAATAATATTTTAAAATTTTAAATTATAATTTATATAACATATTTTATTATTTTGACCTCTACTGACTGATACATTTACTAACCAATAATTCCTTAAATTACCTCATTGCTTTTTATCTTATGAACTTTCAACTTACAGGGAAAGATACGTATAGGATTGTCAACATATTAATAGTTATTTGTCATATTTTTATCAATGTAATAAAATTTCATCATACAAATTAGACATGACAAAAATGTTTTTAAAAGTTTTTCCTGGGCCAGCCGAATGGCGCCATGGTTAAGCGCTGGCTTGGGAAGCCAGCGGCCCCAGTTCGGGTCCCACATATGAGGGCCAGTGACACTGCCCTCAAAAAAAAAAAAAAGTTTTCCCTTTTTTTAATATATAAATACACATAAAAATAAAATTGAGTTCGTGGTCTGAAACATACATTTTTGCATTTATTTAACAGTTTTATAATTTCTATACTTCACAATAGTCTGTAGGTTAAAGTAGTGGCATTGCTAAAGATGATCTTTCTGTACCATAATTTTAATAAATTTTTTGTGCTCATTATAAGTAACTTTATTAATTACAAAAGTGTTTTCAGTGTTAGGGATTGCTGGACTCAGTATTTTGTTTTCTTTTGATCAGGAGGTGTTAGACTTTATTGCCTGAAGTGATACCATTTATTCTCTGTGAAATATGGTTAGTGTCACTTTACTTTTTTATTAAGTGTATATTTATAACCTTTAGAAGCAAATGTACTCTCTCCACATGGTTAGCGTTTATTGTTTTATGTTCTGCACGCAAAGCTGCTTTTCTTAATAATAAGAAACAGCTGTCATAAGCACAACAATGAATGCAACGGGTCATACATGCTTAAATTAGATACAAAGAGAGCCAAGCATGGATAAACTCTTTAATTCTGCCTCACTCTTCCATGATTGATGCAGTCTAAAAAGAGCAGTTCTGCTCTGTGTTGAGATTTAACAGATGCTTAAAGGAGCCAGTTCTAGTGTGCATTTGTTAGGCAGCTGTGTTTTACACCAGCAGTGATTACAATAGAGAATCTATGTTTCTATGACAGTAAGACTGACAGAACTTACATACAGCAAAGTAAGGTAAAATAATGGAAAATATTAGTGCAGACCACAAATGCAATCAATCATTTCTATGATATATAAATATATATATATATATATATATATATATATATATACACACACACACACAAAGTTAAATATCCTTTTATTGGTTTGTTTTTAATATCATTTCATGTATCACTCATTAAATCTAAAGCTCAATTCTTTGCAGAACTGATAGCAGAGTTACTGAATTATGTACAGTAGTGGTTACAAGACATATGGAGCTATGTATATTTTGAGGAAAAATAGAAATACACTTAGAATTTATGGCATGTTTTACATAAGAATAGTCAAAAATTTTACTTCTATTTTAACCTTTATTTTCATGGATTTATAAAGTCATCTTTTGATTATGTATTTCACATTTTAAACTTTAAATGTTCATATTAAGAAAAATTTGAAATCATTTCTGATGTACGTACCTACTTTGGAAGGAGGAAAAAACTTCACATATGAGTAAAATAATGTCTACTGTAGACTTATTCACTCTGCTTTCAAAGAATTTACAGTTAAGAATATAGAGGTTTCTCATCTTTTGGCAATTATGAATAAATCTGCAATGAACATGAGAGTGTATATATCTCTTTGAGATCCTATTTCCAATTTTTTTTTTGTAAAGTGCTCAAAAGTGGGATTGTTGAATTATATGGTAGTTCTATTTTTCACTTTTTTGAAGAATCTCTGTACTGTTGTTTATAGTGGCTGTACTGTTTTACATTCCCATCAACAATTAAAAAGTGTTGTAATTTCTTCACATTCTTACCACAGTTCCTTATTTTCTGGGGTGTTTTGATAATAGCTATACTGACAGGTATGAGGTGATATCTCATAGAAATCTAAATTTGCATTTCCCTGATGATTTTTGATATTGACCATCTTTTTATATAACTGTTGGCCATTTGTATGTCAACCTAAGTATCCACTGACAGATAAACGGATAAATAAAATGTGATATATACATATAATAAAATATTATTGGGCTTTTAAAATATATTGCTTTTTTATTTTTCAATTACAGTTGGCACACACTATTATATTAGTTTCAGTGTACAACACAATGACTAGATATTTATATAATTCATGAAGTAAACAGTCTGATAAATCCAGTACTATCTGATATCATATACAGTTATTAAAACACTACTGACTTGACTTTTTCTGTTTGACTTATTTCTGTCTTCACTGATATGTGAGATATAAACTGAAAGCAACAAAAAATATGACAAACAAAGAATCAAAAACTCATAGACACAGACAATAGTTCAGTGGTTACCAGAGGGTAAGGGGGAATGGGGGATAGTAGAAGAGGGTAAGTGGGGTCAAATATATGGTGAAGGAAGAAGAACTGCCTCTGGGTTGTGAAAACACAATGTGATATATAGATGATGCATTACAGGATTGTAGACTTGAATCTATGTAATTTTACGAACCATTGTCATCCCAATAAATTTTAATGAAAAAAAAACAACAAGTATAGAATTCATAAACAACAGAAAAATACTACCCACTATATTCTCCATGCTACAGTCTACATCCCAGTGACTATTTTGTAATTTCCAATCTGTACCTCTTAATTCTATCACCCCCTTCACCCATCGCCCCAACACTCCACTTCCAGCAACCATCAAAATGCTCTCTATGTCTATCAGTTTATTTCTGTTTTGTTTGTTCCTTTATCCTGTTCTGTAGATTCCACATATAAGTGAAATCACATGATATTTCTTTCTCTGTCTGACTTACCCTCCTCAGCACAGTATCTTTATCCCATAGGTCCATAAACGCCATTGCAGATGGCAAGATTTCATTCCTTTATGGTTTAGTATTATTCCATTATATATATATATCACCTCTTCTTTATCCATCTGTCTATTGATGGACACCAAAGTTACCTCCATACCTTGGCTATTGGAAATCATGCTGCAATGTAAATATGGATGCACATGTCCCTTTGAAGTAGTGTTTTGGGTTTTTTTGATAAACACCCAGAAGTGAAATTACTGGGTCCTTCTTTGTCTCTTGTTATATAGCCCTTGTTTTAAATTCTATTTTCTCTGGTATAAAAATTGCTAGCCCCAATTTTTTTTTTCATTTCCATTTTCATGAAATAACTTTTTCCATCCCTTTACTTTCAGTCTGAAGTGAGTCTTTTGTAGGTAGCATATGTAAAGGTTTTGAGGTTTTTGTTTTCTTAGATATTCAGCCACCTTATGTCTTTTTTTTTTAGGGCAGTGTCACTGGCCCTCATTTGTGGGACCCAAACTGGGGCTGCTGCCTTCCCAAGCCAGCACTTAAACCACCACACCACTCAGCCGGCCCCACCATATGTCTTTTGATTGGAGGATTTAATCCATTTACATTGAAAGTAATTATTCATACATATGTAGTTATTGCCATTTTATTATAACTATTTTGGATCTTTTGTTTCCTTCTTCTTCTTAAGAAGTCACTTTAACATTTTGTTGTAATACTGGTTTGGTGGTGATAAATTCTTAGTTTTTCCTTGTCTGGAAGCTCTTTATCTGCGCTTTGATTCTAAATGATAGTTCTGCTGGGTAGAGTCATCTTGTTTGCAGGTCCTTGTTTTTCATTACTTTGAATATTTTGTGCCAATCTCTTGTTGCCTGCAATGTTTCTGTTGAGAAATCAGCTAATAGTCTTATGGGAGCTCCCTTGTAAGTAACTAGTTGCCTTTCTCTTGCTGCTTTTAGGATTATCTGTCTTTAACCTTTGGCATTAAATTAAGAAATGCCTTGGTGTGGGTTTCTTGGGTTTATCTTATTTGAACTCTGCACTTCCTAGGCTTGTATGTCTATTTCCTTCACCAGGTTAGAGAAGTTTTACATCATTATTTCTTCAAGTAGATTTTTTATGCCTTGCTCTCTCTCTTCTTGTAATACCCCTATTATGTGAATGTTGTTATGCTTGATATTGTCCTAAAGGCCTCTAAAACTATCCTTATTTTTCTTGGATTCTTTTTCTTTTTCTCATTGTGATTGGGTGTTTTCTGCTACCTTTTCTTCCAAATTGCTGACTCAATCCTCTGCTTCATCCACTATTTATCCCCTTTAATGTATTCTTCATTTCAGTTATTGTATTCTTCATTTCTGACTGGTGCTTTTTCTATGTTTTCTATTTCGATTTTTATGTTTCATATCTCTTTGTTGAAGTTTTCATTGAGATCATTGAACATCTTTGTAACCAATGTTTTGAACTCTGCATGGTAGATTACTTGTCTCCATTTTATTTAGTTCTTTTTCTTTAATTTGGGATATGTTTCTTTGTCTCCTGATTTTGGTTGCCTCTCTGCATTTGTTTTTATATATTAGATAGAGATGCTATGTCACCCAGTCTTAGTAGACTGGCCTTATGTAGTAGGTGCCCTGTGGGGCCCAATGGTGCAGTTTCTCTGGTCACCTGAGCCAGGTGCTCCAGGTGTGTCCCTTGTGTTGGTTTTGTGTGCCCTCCTGTTGTAGTTGGTCTTGTTGGTCTTTGGTCATCAGTGGGAGAGACTGACCCTGAGACTGATTCTGAGGATGGGTCTTGACTTCAGTGGAGAAGCTGTTGTGCAGAGGCAACCCTATGGAACAGGACTGACTGTAGAAGGACTCTGGTGCCTGCTTATTCTTCCCATTGAGTGTGTCATTTGTGGAGGCAGTTGGGTGGTGTCTGGTGTGATCTGAGGTGTGATAGTCTGAGGTCTCTTAGGAGAGACACCATTGCAGGTGAAGGTCAGCCATAGCCTATGTCACACCTGAGGCCACTTGGTATGAACTACAAAGTGATCTGAAAATGGTTGCCACTTTTGCTGGGCTTGGAAGTGCCTGGGAGAGGCTAAGTTGTGAACCGAGGCCATCTGCCACTAGGGCAGATTTGGGGCTACTTAGCAAGAAGTACGGGGCATGCGGAGGCCAGGATCTTCTTGTTTGGGGTTTGTGAATTTTTGAGAAAGTTTAGGAATGTCTACAGGATGAGCCAAGGCAGGTCATTTGTGTGGAAAAGCCACTGGAAGTGGCTTCAGTGGGCCCACAAGTTGGATGGGGCTGGGTTTCAGGGAATCAACAGGGCATGGCAAATGATGTTAGCCAGGTGAATGGAGACTCAGATATGGTCTCCATCTGTGTCTACAGGTTGGGTGGGGGTAGGGCTCAACAAAGGAACAATGACTTCTGCCATTTCTTTCTGTCTGAAAGAAAGCTGCCCCTTCAATCCTCTCCCTGGAGACAAACGGGTTAGTTCCTCCCTGTATGTCCCTGGTGCTTTTGGAGCTGCTGTCACAGCATTGGAGCTCAGAATGAGTGAGTGTGTCAGTGACTAAGTCCATCTGTAGTCCCTTTAAGAGGATTTTCTGGGAGTCCCACAGTCCTCTATCTCACTCAGCCACAATCTCAGCTGGTTTTCACAGCTTGAATCTGTGGGAACTTCTCTGAAACCCCATGCTGGGGAGCTTGGTGTGGGGCTGTGACTTCTTGCTCCTCAGGTGAGTACTCTGCAGACATCTCTCACATCTGGAGCTGTCACACATGGTTGTGGAACCAGCACCGTTCTGCACTCCACCCCTTATATCAGTCTCCACATGAACTCACATCTTTAATGATAATTTTTTATAGAATCAGAGAGATACCACAGCTCCCCAAGCAAAAATGTAGCCAGTTGTTAAAAGACAAAGTTAAGCTTCACATAGGGGATGTTGCAAAACTTTTCAAATTCATGTGTTTATGTTCTGCTTCTGGAGAAAGAACAACATCTTCCAAATATCAAATGAGTGGCTAACTTTGAAAATATCACTGGAACACTGCTGGAAAAAATATTTTGGAAACAGTAGTTGCCATGCTTTTAGACTCTGTTCTATATATCACCTTTCATAATCCTCATAATATTATATCACAATCCCATTGCATCCACAGTGCATTCTCAATGGTCATTTAGTCTGACTCCAAGATTTAACTATTGCACATAATGCTGCTATGAACATTATTGAACATTTTACCTTGTGCCCATGTGACAACTTCTGTCATTTATATACTTAAATGGATTTGATAGGCAGAAGGCAATGTTATTGATTGCCTTTGTTTTCCATGCCAGTTTGTATTCCATAATGATTGATAATTTTATTTTTTTTTGAGGGCAGTGTCACTGGCCCTCATAAGTGGGACCCGAACCGGGGCCGCTGGCTTCCCAAGCCAGCGCTTAACCGCCGTGCCACTCGGCCGGCCCATGATTGATAATTTATAGTCCAATCAGCCATGGATGAAACTTTCTATGGCTCAAAATAATTTTCAGACAGTTGATATTATTAGCACCTACTTTTTTTCTTTTTTGCCAATCGAAACAATGTGAGATGTTTTTCTTTAGTTTTAATTTTTAAATTTCCATATTTTTCCCATGTGGGTATTTTATATCCTGATACAATTTACTGAATAGTCTATTTCATTCTTCACCAACTTTTTTTTTAATATTCCAGCATTATTTATGTGATCAAAGTAAAAATACACTTTCCATCACTACAAACTGTTTACACATCCATATTTTTATGACATGCCAACATTTTGCATCGTACATGAAACATTTGGTTTTGAAATAAATCTTAAAGTTCTCTGGTTTGTTTCTCATCTTCTCTCTCATTGTCTGGCATTCTCTGAAGACATTTTGTACTAACTGTGTAAGATTGATTTCCCCAGACATCTAAATAGTATGGAAGAGAGCAGGGAACAACACAAGATTTACCATTCACAGGGATGGATGACAAACCCAACTTTGGCTAATGACTTGAGAACAACTTAAAAGGGTAAACAGATATTCTGGAGGGTGGGGAGGGTGGCTGTGCAACTACATTCCCATTTATCAGAAGCAAACATGGAAGGTTATATACATAATAAACTACTGTTTAGATTTCAGACACAATTGCTAATAATAATAATAATAAAAACATGCATTATGAATACCAATTTGCTATGTAGTATACATGTAAATGATGACTCAGCTATCCACCTCTAGTATCCTGAATCTGTTTTTATTATAGGGGTTATTCGTAAAAACATCAAATGTCAGCAACTCAGATTAGTAAATACTGACATCACAATGTTATCACATACAGGGAGAAGGAGAAAAAGCCACAGTTCTTCCACTTTGCCAAAGTATTAGAATTGGGAAGGAGATAAGTGAAGTTATGAAATGAAATTGAAATGCAACTTAGAGAAGAATTGTGCAAGCCACATTTTCCACTCATCAGCAAGTCATTCTACCTTCCGAAGGACAGAAGTGTTTTTCAAAGGGACATGGAAACTTAGTATTATCTTCCAACATTATCTTCCAACAGTTTTCTTCTATTAAATACTGCATCATTGGTTTAATCAAGGTACTCCTTATTCATCAATAAACACTGAGAGTCCTACCTTTCTTTGTTCTACTAGCCAATTACTCTTTTTTTTTTTTTTTTGGTTAGTCATGCTGCCACCTGTTGGCAGCTCAACAGCAGCTCAGCTTGGGCTGGGAATCAAACCAGAGGCCCTGTTTTTTGCTCAGAGCTTGCACTATTGAGCGAGCTCTTAACCAACTGAGCCACTCGGCCTGCCCTAGCCAATTACTCTTATTCTTTCTTTACTAACTTTTAAAACATTTTATTTTGAAAAATATCAAATCTACAAAAAGATTGAAAGAATAGTACAATGAACCATATATATCTTTTATCTAGACTCATTAATTGCTATTTTATGGCATTTGCTTTCTTTCTCAGTGTGAATTTATATATATATATATATATATATATATATATATACTAATATATAATTATAGATATTACACATTATACATTTATAGTTAGTGTTTTTTTTTCTTCTTTGGGGGCAGAGGTGGTCTTCGATAAAATCCTAAAAACAATATGCCTATGCCCACATTGAGATTTTTTTCCTTATTTAAAATTTGTCACTGACACTTGAATAAGTTGCTAACTGAATTGGCCAAAGAAACTGGAGACATATTTAAAAGGTAATTCAGTTCCATCCATCAACTCATTCAGATGTTGTGCATTCATTTTTGTATCAAAATTTAATATACATTAAGATTCACCAGTCTCAAGTATGTGTAGTTGTGTATTTATTATTTATTTATTTACTTATTTAGCAGATTGAGAAAACTCTGTCTACCCACAATGACTTGGTGATTTGTCTAAGATCAAACTGCTAGCAAATGGTGGAGCTGGAATTCAAGCTTGTATATATCTGACTGCAAAAACCATACACTTTTCATTAAGCAGACATGAGGAAGCCTCAATTCTTGTTTCAAAAGTGAGTTTATAACAATTGAGGAGGGAAAGTGAACTTAATTTTTTCAGGAAATAATGGCAGCAACCATAACTAAAATTCAAGGTATTTTAGAAATAATTGATGCTGCCTGTTGGATCGAGAATGTCTCATTGGAGATGATAAATAAGCAGATCTGCAAGAATAATAGGAACTGGGCAGCTGGAGATGGCAGAACGACTTTAGAGAATGAGAGCGGCATGCAGTGAAGAGTGTTCTAGGGAACTGAGAAATGGAGACGGGAAGGTACATACTGAGAGATCCTGCTGCCCTTCAAGTTGATGGCCCTTGGCAGATGGTGCTAATTGTGTCTGGGTGGGAAGTAGAGGAGTGAAAACTGATGTTGGAAACTTTAATATCCAAGAGATAGTTCCTACAATAGGTGGGAAGGTGGAGACAGGGACAGAAAGAAATCAAAAGAACCTCAAAGATCAATCCAGGGCTCCCTGAAATATTTACTCTGGGCAGAGCTAACTCTGGAGGTTGAATGTGTAGCTCCAGTGCTTGGTTACCCAGCCAACTAATGATTTCAGTTAGAACTGGGGACTATTTGACATTGCAAAGCCCAAAGATTCAGTCCCTGCTGCTCCCCATTTACAAGAGAATTCATCCATATTCCCTGGGGAGTCATTGCCTGATCTTGTCCCACACAGTTCGGTTCATTTAGAGTTTAAAGGTTTCACCAAAAATTGTGATCCTTGATAGAATATGGACTACGTTATTATATATTCGCAGGAACCCTGTAGCTAACCACAAAACTTAGAAAGGGGACTGTAATTTCCATTTCAGTCATCTAGGTGTTAGGTTTCCAGTCAAAGATAGATGACATGATTTTGTGGAAGGTGGATGTGCACAAAATATTTAGACTGCATGTGACTATTGGAGCTTCCACTTTTGTATGCTGGAGGCATCTGATGGTGACTTTTTGGAATTTACTCCATGTCAGGTAACTTTTCCATACTAATCATGACCACTCGAACCTCATGCCTGTGGCTTGATAATAGGTGAGTGACTCAATTTTGGCCAAATTGACACGCTTTAAGTCTCTGGGAATTGTTTCTTTGCTTCTTTAAACCTCAAAGAGATCATCCCCTTACTTCCTCTAGTAATTATTGTCAGAAAGTGACAACACATTGCTACCATCATTCTGATATTTCCCAATGATGCCAAAATGGAAGGTAGAAAATCCTGGGATTTTCAAGACCACTCTGAGCAATTGCATCAACTCCAGAGACCAACCTCTTCACAGACTTCTATTTCCACTGGTCTATATCTTTGTTGTTTTCTGTACATATGAGTTTCTACCTTGTATCATAACCTTCTAGTCTGAAAGATATTTTGTCAGTTCTTATACTGACAAACTGTCTCAGCTTTCCTTATAGTGACATTCTCTCTCAGTTTTCTTTTTTCTAAAATCATTATTTAAACCTTGCCTTTTTTTGTTTTGTTTTGTTTTTTACTATTTTATTGGGGAACTGGGGGAGGGGAACAGCGTTGGGGAACTGGTGAAGGGGAACAGACAAGTTGCTGTCTTTTTGTTCTTCAGTCTAGTTGTGGAGGACATTGCTTCACTGGCCCATGTTGGTATCATCATTGTGCTCTTCTCGGGTGAGGAAGATCAGTTGGCTGCCTCTGGATGACTGCTCAAGGAAGCTCTTGGCAGCTCACACTGGCTGCCAGCTGCTCACGTTGGCTGCCAGCCAACTCATTGTAGCCTATGGCAGCCCACTGTAGCAGAGGCTGCAACCCACACCATCGCCGGTCATCTTAGCTATAGAGGCAACCAGGTGGAGCTGTTGTTCACCATCTTAGCTACAGAGGACAGTATCACTGTTCCTCATATGTGGGATCCGAACTGGGGCCCCACTGCTCAGAGCTGGCATCCCAAGCCAGCTCCTAACCAATGCACCACTTGGCCGGCTCTCTTTATATCTTTACAGATAAATGTCTTCATATTTTGGGGGTAAATACCTAGTGGAGGAATTGCTGGATCATATGGCAATTCTACTCTTAATTTTTTGAAGAACCTCCATACTGTATACCATAGTGGCTGTACCAATTTATATTCTTACCAGCAGTGTATGAGGGTTCCTTTTTCTCCACATTTTTCACAGTGGCCAAGGCATGGAAACAACCAAAGTATTCTTTCATAGATGATTAAACAAAAAATATGTGAATATACTTCATATATATATATATATATATATATATATATATATATATATATATATGAAAAGAATGAAAAGAAGATATACTGTCATTATTGGCATTTGTGACAACATGGCTGGATCTTGAGATTATCATCCTAAGCAAAAAAGTCAGTTAGAAAAAGTCAAGACCTATATAACTTAACTCATATGTGGGATATAAAACTAAAAGTAACAAAGAAAAACTCACAGGCACAGACAACAGTTTAGTGGTTATCAGAGGGGAAGGGGGGAAGGGGAATAGTAGAAGAGAAAAAACTGGGTCAAATATATGATAATGAAAGGAAAATTGATTCTGGGTGATGAACACACAATGTAATATATAGATGATGTATTATAGAATTGTACACTTGAAACCTATGTCATTTTACTAACCAATCTCACCTCAATAAATTTAATAAAGATTAAAAAAAATTTCTCCAGCACTGCATAACCACCACTGAACAGATAGAACTCCTCTTGTTCACGAGCCTTGCTCTGCTTCCTCTGCATCCTTGTCTGACAAACTTGATATTGATGAGATTGAGCAATTCGATAAGTCAAAATTGAAGAAGATAGAAATGCAAGAGAAAAATCGACTGCTTTCAAAAGAAATGACTGAACAGGAGTAGCAAGCCAGCTAATCATAACAAGGCTCACACCACCAACACACACTGTATATTTCACCAGCATTGCCTTCTTATTTTACTCCTTTTAGCTGTTTAACTTTGTAAGATGCAAAGACATTGGATCAAGTTTAAATGACTGTGCTGCCCCTTTATACTGAAAAGACTACTGACAACAAAAACCACACCTATCCCTCCCATCTGCTTGTCTGGCTGGCAGGGAAGGAAAAAAACTTGCATGGACAGAAGTTGGGGGGACAACAGTGAATTCTTGAGTAAAAACCGAACTGGTCCAAGGTGTCCTGAGGCAGTAAAATGCAGTTTAATCAGAGGGCCAATTTTGTTGTTGTTGTTAAAATGATTTTAATTATTGAAATTCCCAATTTTTAATTATGAAAATAAAAAGTTTACAACTTGAAAAAAAAGTCTCCAGACATTATCAAATATTCTATGTTGGAAAATTTGCCTAATTTTTCCCTTCCTCCATTAAGAAGGGACTGTTTCCCTTCTTCCATTAAGAAGGGAATGCTGTAGGACATGTTCTTACTCCTAATATGTAGTCTTTCTGCTACTTCAGCTGGATGCCATGAATGTGTTAAAGTTAAATACAAAATAGAGACCGGACATAAAAATTCCTGAGTAGAAAATACCATTTAAGCCACATAAACAAAGCTTACTTCATGAAAATATGCACTACTTAGGTTACTGCTTGGAAATGCCTCCAATAATCATGAAAGAAACTTAAATTATTTTCCTAAAAGTGGTATAAAATAATCACTTTTAACCAATCCCTGACACCTGGAAATCCGCATTGTAATGACCAATCATTATGAAGGTTAAACATTTTCCTCATTTTCATTTTGTGAGCCATCTTGCAACATATGACCCTGAGCATCACATACGCTTTAAATTTGCAAGCTCCAAGTTCATAAATTATATATATGCACAATAATCTATTGCTAAATTCTATTTACTGATTTTGTTGTTTTGATTTTGCTATTTCTGGATTTTTTACAAATATTAATAAGTTCTGACAATTCTGGGTGGACCAGAACTCAAATCTTCCCATTTTCTGGTTTTCCCAATATAATTTGCCAATGAAATGCAGTACATCTATTCTGTTTTTAACCCAGTTGTTGCTATTTTCTGGGAAACGTCAGTTCATCTTACCCCCTGCGCATATAGCTGCCCTCTCAGTCTTGACATCTGAACAAGCCCCTGGATGGACTCTCAGGCCATCTCTTTTTATAATCCCTCCTCTTTCTGATGTTCCAAATGACAGGTCTGATCACTGCTTCATCAACTCAGTGGAATTGTTCTGCTCTATTTACACTTTATCTTTTCCTCAACGTGGTCAGAAAAGTGACCCTAAGCAACAAGTTGGGTATCTGTGCTCAAGTTCACTTTGTCAACTTCCCTTTCTCAGAGTGGTAGTGTTACTTTGCCTGTTGACCTGAAAATAATTGAATTATATGTATTGTCCAGCTTAAAATTGTTTACAGCAAGAGAAATAGTCTGGCATCAGTTATTGCATCATTTCTAGAATTAGGTTATTTATATTTATTAAATATTTGCTCACATTTTCTTCATATCAGAATATTATTAAGAGCTTTTACATTTTCACTTATAAAATAAAAAATTAAGATTCATCATAGTTGAGTAATTTTGATCACTAGCAATTTGATTGTGATTGTCCTTTCACTAATGGATCTTCTCTCTTTATTATATATAACTTGCTCCCAAGGAAACTTTGCATCATTCCAATTATTTAAAGTCTCCTCCTTTTCCTCCCTTTCCAGTCTTTAATGTGAAACCCTCCAAGTATTGGATAGTACAAGAACTTTCTTTCATAATCACTCATTTATTTATCCTATGGAAGAGGTAATAGGAAAGGAATATTATTTTCATTTTTCCTTACTGTCTCCCCTTAAAAGGAAAATGAAAAATATTTCTTGGACCCACTAAAATAAAACCACAAGTATGTTTCCTCCCACCACAAAACAGTATTTCCTTACTGTAGCCTTTAGTCAGAAGTGGAAAAAGTGACCAAAACATTACTAGTTTGAATTTCACCATTTCTACAGAAAATGCCAATTGCTAATTAAATAATGTTTATTAAATTATTTCAGCAAAATTTCAGCTACAGACCCACTTAGACCTTTTAATTTTACTATATTTCTTGTAATATAATTAAATGTTGGAATACATTTTTGAAGAGGCAGTAAGTTGATCTTATTATTAAATTATTATTATTATTGTAGTTATATTAAGTATTCAGAAAAATAATATAAAACACATAATATAAAAGTTATATTATATACAGAAAAATAATATAAAACACAAGGAAATGTAATTGATAATTGCATGTAATGAATTGATAGTTATTCAAAGCCTATACACACTGATCCTAAATCATGTAGTTTCCTCCAAGTACCTCTAGATAAAATACTTATTAACCACAAAAGAAAAAAGAATATATTTACAGTACAGAAGCCTGTAAGATCCCATTTTAACCAATGATAAATGTTAACATCATGAAAAATGGGACAATTTATCATTGCCTGTCAGTTTATGGAATGCAGTATTTTGGCAGGAGGTACCCTCAGGCTACAAAAATATCTTATTCCTTATTATATTCTTAATTAATGAATGTTAGTACAAATTAATAGACCATTGATTTATTGTACAGTTTATTATATACTACTATAATTATATATATTTTTGATACATAAAGCATCTCTGTGTAGGCCAGGGGGAGAATCTTCAAGCTATTTCTAGGCCTTTTTGACATGGCTAAATTATTCTTTAAGCATTTTGATATTTTATGGCAAAAGTAAATGTTCTAGGCTCCTTTGTAATTTCCCTGACCTAGCCTTGTAATCAAGCATTTCTTCATTGTAGTTTGTTTTTTTTTAAGCACAGATTGGTTTATTAAGCTGTCTTCTGAGGTATACTAGTGGACAAATCTGGTGAATAAATGTATGTACAAAGTCTGACAATTAAGTTTGCAAACTTCTTGCAATGATGTTTCTAACCATTTTTGATCAGCTGGATTATTCATTTTGAATTTGCAACAGCTAGACAAACAGTTAACCAAGTTTACTACTTGAAAGGGCTGAAAGGTGTGAAAAAGTTAGATGACCTGAACTTCTCACCAACAATTCATGGCTCTTGCATCATGACAATGTACCAGCTCACATGGCACTGTCTGTGAGGGAGCCTTTAGCCAGTAAACAAACAACTGTATTGGAACACCCTCCCTACTTGACTGATCTGGCCCCCAATGGGTTCTTTCTTTACCCAAAGATAAAGGAAATATTGAAAGGAAGACATTTTGATGACATTCAGGACATCTAGGTTAATACAACAACAGCTCTGATGGCCATTCCAGAAAAAAGAGTTCCAAAATTGCTTTGAAGGGTAGACTAGGCACTGGCATTGGTGCATAGCTTCCCAAAGGGAGTACTTTGAAGGTGACCATAGTGATATTTAACAATGAGGTATGTAGCACTTTTTCTAGAATGAGTTTGCGAACTAATTGTGAGACCTTTGTGTATGTGTGTTTGTGTGAGTGTGTGTGTTTGTGTGTGTGTGTGATCATTAAACAAAAAAAGGATAGAAATGAAGTACATATTAGTGGTTGTCAATTGTTAGGGATGATGAGGGAAAAGCAAGGACTATGGGAGGGAATATAAGTGGCTATAAAAGGACAGCATGAGGGTTTTCTGTGGTGATGAAAATATTCTATATCATGACAGTATCAATGTGAGTATCCTGGATATGCTTGTGTACTATGGTTTTGCAAGATAGTACCACTGGGGAAAACTGTGTATACATGGAATCTGTCTATATTAGTTCTTAAAACTACATGTGATTCTATAAATAATTCAGAGTATAAAGTTTAATAATAAAGGTCAAGTGGGTGCTACAGTTGTACTAACTGTCCCCAGATCCCAGTCTTAACACTACACTGTATTGGCTTGAATGACTTTGTCATGACTCTGCCTGTATGGCTTCCATTTGTTTTTTAACCAAGTGTTTTGTTTTATTTTATTTTTTTCATTTTATGATAGCATGATGATAGTTTCTTGCATTGGTTTTTTTTTTTTTTTTTTTTTTGGATATTCCTTGCAGTTAAGTCTAAAAGAACACAACTGTAAAACTTTATGATTTAATAGGTATGTATTCTGGGTATTGTGTGGGAAAGTGAGTGTTTTCCAAAAGAGTTAATGCAGGTTAAATGGGTAGGTGATGATGGGTTGGCTCTTGTTTGCCCCCATTTTACATAATGTTAATCACTTTTTTTCAGACTCATTAAATGCAAATGCTATTTCCAAACAAGGGAATATTTTAGAACAGTACTTGGAGTGCTAACACCATTAACTAGAAAATTTTTCAAAATAAAAAGGAAAATCATCACTTAGAAACTGGTAATTTGTTTTGAAAAGAATAAAAACATATAAATCAACATAAGTATCATTTTCACCTCCAAAATTAAGGGCATGAGTTGCCACTACAAGATAATATGCCTCTTGTTTTGTGAATTTTACAATGAACACATCCAAGTAGGCAGGAAAGGGTAGATGGCTGTTTTCCCCTTGCTTTTACTGGGCAGTAGGTACTCCCAAATTACCAAAGAGCACAGAGAAAAGTTTAACAAACAATGGAGTCAGAGAATGAGAAATCAGGGTGTATTAGGGTTCTTCATATACTTATACACACACACACACACACACACACACACACACATACATACATACAAGGTATGATCAAAAGATAAGGTGAATGTTTAAACAAAAAAAATATTACAGTAAAAGACACATTGCCATGAATCCCCCTCAAGATACTCCCTCTCATGGTGAACACACATATCCCATCCTTCTTGCCACTTTCTGAAGCAGTTCTGAAAGACCTCTTTCATGAGTGTCTTTACTTCATCCTCCATCATGGCATTATTCCATGATACACATCACTTCTGGTATATGGCAATTTATGTCAAATAAAAACATTATGGTGTACATCAACCTTATTCACTGGATCTGGCACTGTGTGACTTCTGGCTGTTCTCCAAAGTCAAAATGACCATCAAGGGAAAATGTTTTGAATCCATTCAGAACATTGAGGCAGCCACAACAGCGCAACTCAAGACATTCACAAAAGAGGACTTCCAGAACTGCTTCAGAAAGTGGCAAGAACAGTGGCATAAGTGTGTTTGAAGCAAGGGGGAGTATTCTGAGAGGGATTAATGGCAATGTGTCTTTTATTGTAATATTTTTTTTTAAATTGAAACATTCACTGTGTTTTTTAAATCACACCTCATATGTATGTGTAAAGAAATAAATGTATTTCAAGGAATTGACTCATGCAATTATAGAGGCTGAGAAATCCAAAATCTGCAGGGTTGGCTAGCAGGCAGGAGATACAGGGAAGAGCTGATGTTGCAGTTCAAGTTTAAAGGTCCACTGATGTAGAATTCAGCAAGAATTGATGTTGCAGATGAAGTCTGAGGTCAGTTTGTGGGAGAACTGCCTTTTCCTAAGGTCAAGACATTTGTTCTTTTCAGGAGTTCAACAGATTGGATAAGGCCTACCCACATTGTGGAGAACAATCTGATTTATTAAAGGTTCACAAGTTTAAATGTAAATTTCATCCAAAAAGACCCTCACAGAAACAAACATTTGGGCACTATGGCCCCAAAGAAGTGACACATACTATTAACCATCACACAGGGCAATTGCTTTAAGTAAGAGATATTAATACTCAAAAAGAAAGCAGTAGGACATTTCACTTTACCTGAGATAGTTAAAAGACTCCATGAAAGATTAAGAAAAAAAGAGTCTCTAAAAATTCCCTGTCTTGTTTGTAGAATATACACAATAGTTAACAGAAAATATACTCTAGTCTATGGAACATAAAATTCTTCTAATTTTTCCACCAAATTTAATTTTATGCAAATATTATTAGCAAACCTATAAAGCTCTTACTGTATACCAAGTATTCTCCTAGGTGTCCTATTTTATATATATATATATATATATATATATATATATATATATATATATATATTCATATTCTGATTGAGTCATTATAATACATTATAAGGCAAGACTTCTTATCATTTGTTTGTTAAATGTGAAGTAACTATAGCATGGATAGGTTACAAACTTTGCCCAAGGCCACAAGTTTAATAAATATCAGATTTGAATTTGAACCCAGGCCATCTAGTTTTTGAGTTTGTGTTCTTAACCACTATCCTGTAATGCCCTTTATTAATGTAACAGAAATTGTCACATTATTTTTGAATCTTTTTTTAATATTAAGAGTGCTAGCATGCTTTAGTATAACAGAGAAGCTTTTGTGGAGTGAGGCAGAACAAACAACTTTGATTCTATTTCTAATATGTCAAATGAGAATGATTACTGTATTGGGTTATGAGGATCGAAAATAAAGTAATCATCATTGGCACACAATAGAACATAATTTATTTTTCTTCTCTTCTCTCACCTGCCTTCCTCATTACTATTTAGACCTCCTGCCTAATTTTTCTATAGATGTTCCCAAGTGTTCTGAGGAAAGAACATATTCTAGCTAAATCAGAATTTCAAAATGAAGGGCTAGAGAATGTTTTGGCCAGGGAATACCTGACACATGGGTCATATGTTATTGGATGAATATAACTCAGCTTAAGACAGCTTTAAAATTTTAATGCTACAAATCCAAAAACACGTTACTGTGTTCTGCAGGATTCTTAATCCTATTTCAAAACACACAATAACACAATATTCTGTATGCCTTTGTCTATACCTAAATTAACATAGAATTTACTTTTTAACATAATGAAGGCTTTATCCCAAAATATTGATTCTAATTATGATGATATATTTATTGCATTTCAAAAAGTTAGTTTTTATTTTATTAAGGTAAAGCCATTACACACACACACGCCTACAAACACACACATATCGCACATATACACATATAGTATATTTAGGAGGTAGGTAGATTATTCTCTAGGTACACTAGTACATAGCAGTGAGATTATTTATTCCTTGAAAGTTTGAAAGAATTCCCTGACAAAAATTAGACAGGCCTATAGCCATTTTTTTTTTCTAAAAATGTTTCTCCTTTGTTTTCCTGACTGTGATTTATTTTTTCTACTAAATATAAAGCTAACTTTGTGTTTTTAATAAGAATTTTATTTATTTCCACTAGATTTTTTTTACAGTATTTAGCATAGCTTTATTAAATTTTTAAAGATTAATTTCTTTTTTTAAAAAAGTAGCCTTATTTTTTAACTTCTAATTTTATTAATAAAATAGAAAATATAAATTAAATATAAGGCTAAGAAATGTTAAGCATATATCCTTATACTATAAACAAAAGTGTCCTGGGTAAAATAAATTTATTTTTAATTACTCGATGATTTGGGACCAGCCTTTCCTTCAGTATGGTTCACTTTAAACTTGATCTATAGAAATTTTCTTAGGGCTTCTCTCCTATCGATAACCTCCTATTTCATTACTCAGGTGGAATCATCTGAGTGGATTTCTGGAAAGTAGTTTTGCCTCTATGCCTATATCACCCTCTTGCCCACAGTCTCTCTCACTGGTTTCTTGTTCCTTATGTCTTTAATTACTTCTTGATTCCATCACCATTAATACAGACCTTCCCCAACAATATATGTTCTTTCTCAGTTAAAGATATTTTTGTTTTTGTTTTGGTTTGTTTTGTGTTCTCTTTTTTTCCCTTATTCCTTTCCATTTCTTTTTCCTACAAAAAAACAGCAACTCACTCGAGCCAGCCCAGGCAAGTGGTTTTTACATGGGTACAAACAGAAACCCAGACAGACCAAAATATACCCAGGACTCTATGGTGTGGAACTGGGAATTTGAAAGTCACCAGGAATTCAAGTTTCTATTTATCATGGGCAAGAACTTCTCTCAGTCATTATATTTCTGCTTCTCCTTGGGTGCCTAAACTTTTTATATTTTTCTCCTCAAGTGCTCAATAGCAACTGGTTCAGTCTCATAGTGTTCAAATTCCAAGTTTCTAAAAGATAAATCTAATTGCCCTAACTTGTTTTTATTAGGAATTCAAAAGTCATAGGTAACGAGCCTTCCTTTTGTTCACATTTTTTTGTTTGTTTGTTTGTTTGTTTGTTTTAGGGCAGTGTCACTGGCCGTCATATGTGGGACCGAACCGGGGCCGCTGGCTTCCCAAGCCAGCGCTTAACCACCGCGCCACACGGCCGGCCCTACATTAAGAGTTTTTATGTCCTATGTATTTTGTATCTCAGATCTCTGTATTACTCTGTATTACTTAGATCTCTGCCTCTCGTTATTTTATGATATTTCTCTATTCTAAATACTTGTTGCCTCTAGTCCTTCTATTAGAATGCTTTCCACCTCATTTTCATACGTGTTTCTTCTCACCAGGTCTGCAACTACCCTCAACTACCAGCTATATGAAGAGGTGGGTCCAAGAGCAAATTAAACATTTCAGGAGGAAACTATGCTATTTCAGGCACATAATGGTATAGGATTCTTTGGCAAAGATAATAATTCTGGGAAAAGTAGAAAGTAGCAGGAAAAGAGGAAGAACAAATATGAGAAGGATTGACTCTCTAAAAGAAGGTTTAGACTCCAGGAGCTGAGCAGGGCTGTTGAGGACAGGCCATTGTGGATGTCACTCATTTACAGTTACCAGGTGTTGGAGTCGACTCAACTGCACGTAACCCACACTTACCTTCTCACTGTTTCATTGTATCCTGCAGGACATCCTGAATAACTTTAAGGAATGAGAATTATGCATCTGTAGAAAATTGATGAAAATGGGAGGAAGAGCAAGAACAAAAACCTGGGAAACTTATAGACCTAGATTCAGGGCCTAGAATCTCGGTTCTTCAGTGATTTGTTTACTACTAAGAACATTGCTTAATTTCTAAGAGATTTAGGTTCTTTATCTGCAGAATGAAGATTTTTGCACTTAGCATTACGACATTGTCCAAGGAAGAGGTCAACAAACCTAAGATTGCATGCTTCTTCATGAATTTGCAAGAGCCCAGACACTAATCTGGCTCTCCGCCTAATAGATAAGAAATTTGATTTGTCAGCACACTCAGCATGATTTCAACATGGCTCCATCCATAATATTACAGCTGTTTTTTACATAATTACTATTCTACAAACATATTTTTCTCCTCGCAATATTTATTGGACATGCAAATAAGACCTAAGTGCTAAATAGAACAACACATTTCTATAGATATTTACACTAAAATATTATATTTATGAGTACCATAATGCCACTGGAGTTAACTTTCTTATCTGTTTATAATCCCGAAAAAAATATTTTCAGCCTGAGATGAGAACAGAGCTATCTTCAGGGTTTTTCCAGTATGGGTGTGTTTTGTGCTATTTGGGGCATAGGGACACTTAATATGCTGTGGTTAGTCAAAACTCCAGTGGCTGTCATCAGTGGGAAAGGTGGTATAGAGGAAATTAACTTGAGGCAAGGAAATAATAATGGCCTGAAACATGGGTTTTATTTTTGTGTAAACAGTAATTTTCTGAGTCAATAATAGCATTTGTGGTGCCATTCATTGAAGATTTGGTTTCAACAAAATTTCCAATTACAGATGTTATTAATTTCCCCTAGAAGCCACAGACAAAAACATATTACAGGATTGTTGATTTGTCTGTCTCAGAATATCATACAAATTTTTATAGTGAGTGAGGAAAAGGCAAAATGCAAAACCTAGAAACAAATGATTACTGTGAAAATTGAGTGTTTCTTCTTTAGTGAAAAACTTTGGTTTCAAATTCAAAATTTAATTTTATGATAACTTAAAATTAACTTCAAACTCTGTTTTCTCATATAGAGTCTTATGACCTGTGCCCTACATGTTACTCCTTCTATAGACGGTAAAAATTTCATTTAGTTTTTGATAAAATAATATTTATCAATTAATAGTCTAGAGAGAGTTAATATTCATCAAAATTTATACTTAAAAGGGTAATTTAATATTAGTACAGTGGAGAGTTTTAGAAAACTTTTAAAAACATTCAATTTGGTTTTTAGCAGCAAATGTTTGCTTATATGTCTATAGGAAAAAATCTACTTCACATTTTTCAGAAACGCCACTGTCTTTGATACTTCTCAATAGCAATCACATGTCTATGAGCTTTCATTTCCACTCAGCTGTCTGGCTGACTCTTGCCTAGGCTTATGTCTAGAATACAGAATTAAGTAGTTAGGACATCTACTTCCTGAAAATTGGTCTTTTGTCCCTTGGGTGGAATCAAACTCATATGACCCAAGGTTGAGAGCTGCTATCACCCAAGGCATGGATAGATACTGATAAAATGGCTTCAGGTAACCTGCATACATATTTGGGATTGTGGAACTATGAACAGAGTCTAGGAAGAGATAAATTCCTTCTGTGCTTGAAAGCTGTTCTATAGAATACAGACGAAACATGTAAGGCCCTAGTATTGAAAGAGAGGTATTATAAAGATAGTATTTCTAAGTAAAATTGGAGTGACTATATGTTCCCATATAGCAGGCTTTAAATTAAAGCAAATGTCCAGGGGAGATATATGTTACTTGGCACATATCCATCAAAGTAAAATGAAAATCCAGGAGTGGAGAAAGGCATGTCCACGATTCATAATTCTTTGTTTTAGATAGCATAAACGGTGTGGAAAGAGCTGTCAGGATGTGTATTGGGAAGTTCTTACACCCCAGTTTGCCATAACTGGAAAAGTATAAACTATGAATAAAGATTGATAGTGACAGAAAGGTTCAGTGGGAAAAAAAATTATGAAACAGAAGCTATAGTATCAAAAAAGACTGTGAGAAAATCTTACTGCAACACCAAAAGAAAGCTTGAGGATAACTTCTCATGGTCTGGGTTTATTAAAATTGTTCAGCGAACAATTGGGCAAGTGGGAATGGCAGTAGATATTATAAAAAATAGAAAATTGTAATAATAAAAGCTTCACAATAGGCGACTGGACGAGTTAAGTCATCCTAGGGATTTACAGAGATCTCTTTAGTGACTAGCCCTCTTTTTTGCTATGTAACCTAGTCCATGAAGGACTAAAATATTTTACTTGGACTGTTGATGTTAGCCACAGAGAGGGTATAATCTTTCTGGGATTGTGAGTTGCCTGAATAATAAACTATTGGAAGTGATGCAAAAGTGAAACTTATAATATTGTGTTACTTCTTCTCCTATGTCCCCTATGATTTTATTGTGTCCCAATAATTGGTGTTCACTTTTTTTAGTGTATCAGCTTAGCCTGAATATATTATATCAAGTCTCTCAGGTTGGCAGTAATTTTGATTATTTAGACTGTACAGTAAGCCAAGCTGCTATTTCTAGTTTTATATAAATTTAAGATTCTACACTGCAAAATATAAGGGAAAATGTGTTCCCCATTCATGGAGATTCTATTCCATACCTAATTTTCGAATTTAGAGTCAAATGACACTTTTAGTAAACACTTTGTTAACTTTTGCTTAACCAAATTTTCTTATCTTCATTAATTTTATAAATGTTATTTTTGGAGTATTATAGATTTTGAAGTCTTAGTTTGGATTCTGAGTCTCTTAAAACAGATATATCTATGCATTTTCTGTTTTAAAACATAAAACAATAACATATATAACAACAGTGCATACAACTATATGATGCAGAATATCAAGTAACTGCAAAGCCAATGCCATGTGATCATCATGTAGCTTGGGAAGAAACTTACCACCTGCCCAGAAGTTCTTCATATGTTTTTGTTTGATCACACCCTTCACCATCAGGAGCATCTACTATGCTAACTTTCATGGTGTTTAGCTTCATATTAAAAAACATTTTTTCCATCTAGTATATATCCCAAAAGGATCCTCCTGGTAACACACATGCTGACATTGATGGTAATTACTTTGTTTTTTTTCATGTTTTTACCACCTGCTATAGACTGAATGTTTTGTCCCTCCTCCCCTCTGCCCCTATTCATATGTTACTATGAACCCCCAATGTCATGTTATTAGGAGTGCAGCTTTTGGTAGGGCAGTAGATCATAAGGACAGTGACCTCCTGAATGAGATGAGTACCCTATGAAAAAATCCCCACGACAGTGTGGTGATCACATTTGTAAGACATATAAGTCTTGAATCATTATATGATACATCTGAAACTAATATAATATGTATACTGACTGTACTTAAATATAAATGAATTAGTGAATGAATAAATAAATACATAAATAATAAATAGTAGGAACAACAACAACAAAAAGACCCTGGAGAGCTCCCTTGTCCCTCTGTCCACAGAGAGGAAACAGCAGCAAGACACAGTTTCTGAACCAGACACCAAATCTGCCAGCATCTTAACTGTGGACTTCCCAGTCTCCAGGACTGTGAGAAATAAGTGATTGTCATTTAAGTTACCCAGTCTATGATATTTTTGTTACAACAGCCCAAATGGACTAAGACACTACCTATGTATCTGTCCTAAAATGATATAATATTTTCTCTTTTACCTTTTTATAAATGTAATCATATTGCATATTTTACCTTTTGTTTATATCTTACAATCAATACTGTTTTTATGATATACAGGTATATTACATGTGGCTGAAGTCCAGTAAATTTAATTGTTGTATGTTTGCTAATTTGTTGTATGGCTATTACGCAACTTACCCACTTATCCATTCTACTACCGAAGGACATTTTGATTGTTTTGAGATTTGGGATAGTACTAAAATGCTGCTATATTCTTGACATTTATTCTGATATACATGTGTATGCATTTCCCTAGAGTATCCACCTAAGAGTAGAATTGTTAGGTCATAGATATGCATATCCTCTGATTTACTACATAAAGCCAAATGGTTTTCCAAAAAAGTTGTACTTATTTATACTTCTACCAGGAGTGTTTCAAAGAACTTCTTGCTCCATACTTTAGCTGATATTTATTAGTTCCAGCCTCTTTAATTCCATGCCAATCTATTGTGTGTATGGTGTAGAATTTCATTAAATTTTCCCGAGTACTACTGAGTCTGATGGTCATTTTCTGTTAATTTATCTTTTGGATTTCCCCTTTTTATAATTTTGAAATAATTATAGAATTACAGAGACTTGTGAAGATAGCTCTGAGTTCTCATATAAACTTTACCCTGTTTCCTCTTAATGTTAACATTTTAAATAGCTATAGTAAAAAAATAAAAAACAACAAGAAATTCATTTTGGTACAACAATACTAACATACGATAGACTTTATTTATATTTTAACAATTTTTCTACTAATGTCATTGTTTTATCTCACTGTATTTAGTTATCAAGTTTACTCCAATCTGTGACAGTTTCTCAGCTTTTCCTCTTTTTAAAATAACTTTGAAGCATTCTGGTAAGATATTTTAAATAATTCCTTCAATTAAAGTTTGTCTGATGTTTTCTCATGATAGGCGGAAATAAGGAACTTAGAGGAAGGACAGGACAATGGCAAAGGGTTCTTCTCATCAAATCATATCAGAAAATACATAATATCAACATGAATTGTTTCTGGTAATGTTAGCTTAAATAATTCTAAGTTTTTGTACGCTAGGTTTTCTACTACAGAGATAATGTCTTTCACTTTCTGCACTCTATTCCTTTAAAGCAAATCACTAAGTCTAGTCACACTTAAAAGAGAAGGAGTTAAACTCCACCTCCTAGAAAGAAGAATATCAAGACATTTGTGAGGATAAGGTAAAACTACCACAATCATTAATAATGATGCTATATATATATATATATATATATATATATATATATATATATATAAAGATACTGATTCCTCTTAAAGTTTCATCCACTAATATTAGCATTCATCACTAGATTTTGCATGCAACAATTATTACTATGGTTTTCTAAAGATGATCTTTTATTTGTTTTTATTTCTTTTACCTTTATTATTTGAAATTGCTCTGCAGAGAAAATACTTCCCTTCTCTGCTTTTTAAATTTATTTAATCATTTATTTATATCAACATAGGCTTAGATGTTTATTTGTTCTTTGACTAGTAGTTCAATATTATAATTATTTATTTTATTGATGAAATCGTTTTAGCTTTGGTCACTGGGAGCACTTTCAATTGGCTCCTGTGTCTGACATGCTCTCATCCTTCTGTTCCTTTTCAGCCTTTCTTACTCTTTAATAATGCAAAATGTTTCAGGATTATCTTGTATTTTCCCAGCTCCAGTCCTAGAACTTATAATTCTTCAAGGAATGTTATTTAGAAAGGCCTCAGTACTTAATGTGCTTATTGATAGTGGGGTGCTTCTAAACCCTTTCAGTGGACAGATAGCAATATATGTACATGTACTGTGTAGAAACGCATACAAGCAGGTATGATTGTTTCTGTGTCTACCAATATATGTGTTAAGCAAAAAATGAGTTCATATGTGTGTCAGATAATACTATTTTAAAATGTTTTGGCAAAGCAAAACTCAAGCAGATTTAAAAACCAATTTTTATGTAAATAATAGTTAAAATAGCAAACACACATAAGAAGATATCTCACCACCCACTGTTTACTGGTTCGTTTACTAAACACTTTATTTAGCATAACACCAGTAGAGAAATACTACTAATAAGTTTTTTGAAATAGCAAATAATTTAAACAAAATCATAAGTATAAATTTAAAAGTAGTGATATTCACAAATATAAATGGGAAGTAGCATTATAATTGAATACACTGAATGAAGAGGTTATATTATATATGAACGGTAATATCTCAATCATCACCTATAAATTGACCTTTCTTTAGTCAATCAACCTTAGTTTCTTCAGTGGTAAAACAAGAGCAAAAACAGATATTGATTTCAATTATAAAAACAAGTGTTTGGTAAATTAAATATGCTCACAGTTGTATATAATTATGTTTTATGAACATTGTGACACTAACAGTTGGCAGACTTTGTGCAGAGCAAAAATATATGTAATAACTCAGGTACGTAATAACTCTGAGATGAAGTAAAAATGATAAAGCATTGCTAACCTAAACTTAGATTTAATTTTATAATAATTAAAAAAATATATATATATATCTACAGGCATGGCCCATATTTCTTTCATTCTAGAAGGCATTCAATATAAGTTAAAACATTGATTTAAAAACAAACAAAAAAAAGGGATATTAATTACATTTGAATGAGAAGCACTTGTTAATTTTAAATTAAACAATGTTTATTATATTTTAATTAGGAACTATGGAGCCTAGTATGTATTGGGAAAATCAATCAGTTTCACAGTATGGTGCAGTTAAATAACTTTTCTTTTATAGTTAGAGATTTCCCAAATTAAAATAACAGTTCCCAATCCTAATACCTTCCAATACCAGTTTCTACATCTGGTCAAGGAAAGACTCATCAAATTGGGAGTATTATAAGATGATCTAAAATATTACTTGTCATTCCCTAAACAACTGTCTACTAAAATGCACAAATAAGCACCAGTTACATAATTAAAAAGAGAGAGGAGAGAGAACAACATTGAAAGAAAAAATAAAGGAGATTTTGCAGAGGTACTGAGAAAAGAAGAGGAGAGATGAGTGGAAGGTGGGAGGTGACTAGGGTGGGATGGTAATCACAGCCTTACATACTGGATTTTGATCTTGGTTAGAAAGTTCAGATCACATCTGTGAGTAGATTAATTGTAAGACACTGAGCAAAGAGAGAGATACTTCAGTGTTAGGAATGAGTGAAAGAGGGTCTTCTAGACTTTTATGGAACCCATTAACATTTTAAAAATATTTTTAATTTACAATAACATGCACTTCTTTTTGGTGTATAGTTCTATCAGATTTAACACATGTACGGATTTGTGAAGGCACCACCATAATCAGGATATGTAATAGTTTTTTGTTTGTTTGTTTGTTTTGAGGGCAGTGTCACTGGCCCTCATGTGGGATCCGAACTAGGGCCGCTGGCGTCCCAAGCCAGCTCTTAACCACCACATCACTTGGCCACCTGGGATATGTAATAGTTTTACCACCCCATTAAAGAAACCTCCCTTATGCTATCCGTCCATTTGTAGTCACATGTTCCCTTTTAGCCGTTGGCACCACTGATCACTGTCAAACCCCATCATTGTGTTTTTACCAGCATGTCATATAAATTGAATTTTGATTATATACAGCCATTGAGACTGGCTTCTTTATTTATCAAATACATTTATGATTCATTCATGTTATTACATTAATAAATAGTTTGTTTCTTTTGGTATTGCTGTGTTCTACTGTATGGATGTACTGCAGTTTTTTTAACTGATTCACTCAGGAAAAGACATTTGAATTGTTTCATTTGGAGCTATTGTGGATAAAACTGCCACTCACATTTGTGTATAGATATGTGTGTAAAATGAGTTTTTATATCGCTTGGGATAATACCCAAGAATAATATTGCAGGGTTATAGACTAAGTTGATGTTTAACCTCCTAAGAAACTGTCACGCTCTTTTGTGGAGATGCTATACCATTTTCCATTTCCACCACAAATCTATGGGAGATCAACTTGCTCGATGTCTTTGCAGCATTTAATGTTAGGTTTTATTATTATCTTTACTGTTATTGTTTTTATGTTAGCCATTTTAATAGGCAGGTTTTACTATGTTATCATGATTTTAATATACAATTCCCTAATGTATAGTGATGTTAAGCTACTTTCAGGAGCTTATATGGCATCATTATCTTCTCTTTGGTGAGGCCATCTGTGCAAGTCTTTTGCCCAGTTTTGGATTGGGTTGTTTATTTTACTATTGAGATTTGAGAGTTCTTTATGTATTATTCTTGGATACGTGTTCTTTGTCAAATATATGATTTCAAAGTATTTTCTCTGAGTACGTGCCATATTCTTTTAAAAATGTTTTCCACAAAGCAAGTTTCTTTTGTTTCGTTTTTTTAAGGATTGTGCTTTTTGAGTCATGTCTAAGAATCCTTCGCATAGCCCTGTCAAATATTTTCTTAGTATTTTTCTAAAAGTTTATATTCTACCATTAAAGTTAAAATTATATTTTAAATTTAGCTATTTTTTTTGTCTATGGAATGTGCTTTGTTTGGCACTATTTGTTGCAAGATCTACAGAGAATTCTATATAGTGTTATAACTGATTTTTATGAGTTGAGTTTGAATCTTGTTACTTATGAGCCTTGTATATTAGTTCTGGGAGATTCTTTGTAGGTGATGTGGGGTTTCTAGGTAGACAATCCTGTAGTCTACATATAGGGACAATTTTACTCCTTCTAATTGTATAGACAATATAACTTTCCTGTAGACTGTCAAGCATATATTAAAAAATATACAATGAGAAGAGAACATTCTGTCATATTTACTCTGATATTAATAATTTCTTTTGCTCTTCATTCCTGATGTTTCCTGTTTCCTCTGGCCTCAATACTCTTCTGCTTAAATAATGCTCCTATGCATTTCTTTTAAATGAAACCTGCTGGCTAGGTATTCTCTCAGTTTTTCTTCATGGATATTGTCTTTATTTCACCTTTAATCCCGAAATATATTTGCACTGAAATTGAACTCTGAACCAATAATCTTTCTTTACACTCTTTATAAATTATAATAATACTTTTCTTACTTCATTCTGGCCTTTATTATTATATTATTGTTATATAAGAAATCCTCAGTCATTTAATTCATTGCTTCCCTATAGGTGATGTTTGTTTTTTCTCTAGCTGCTGTCAAGCATTTTCTTTTCTTTTTCTTTTTTTTTTTAAATTAAAGTTTATTGGGGTGACAATTGTTAGTAAAGTTACATAGGATTCAGGTGCAATCCTTCTCTTAGGTATCTAGTCAAGCATTTTCTTTGTCTTTAGTTTTCAACTGTTGAATTATTATGTAGCTGATGTGGACTTCCTTGAGTTTCAACTATTTGGGATTTTCTCAGTTTCTTAAATCAGTAATTTATATCTTTCACTATATTGAAAATATTGCAACCATTATTTCTTCAAATATTTTTCTTATCTGTTCCACACCTATTCTTCTTTCCTCCAAGAAGCCTTATGATACAAATATTACAATATTACAACTTTTCGTAATTGACCCACTGGTTTTGAGGATCTGATAATATCTGTCATTTTTTTTTCTCTTCTGCTCAGATTATCTACCTTCAAGTTCACTGATTTTTTTCCCTCACTTATATCTATTATGCTATTGGGCTCATCCAAAGAATTTTTTATTGTGGTTATTGTATTTTACAGTTATAATATTTCCATTTGCTTTATCTTTGTACCTTTTATTTTATTGCTAGGCTTTCCAAATTTACTTGCCTTACATCTTGGATAATGGCTATAGCTGCTCTAAAGTTTTTCTCTATATTCCCACCGTGCACGTTACCTTGGATTTGAAGTCTGTTGGTTTTATTTTACTTATTTTGTTCTTTTGCAAGTTCAGACTTTTCTGATTTTTCCTGTGCTGAGTAATTTTGGATTGCACCCTAGACATTTTTTTTCTTCAATTTGAAAACAGTGACTGTTTATTTTATTAACTGACCAGATTACAAAAATACCCATGGTAGATACTTTAGTTCATCCTCCTAATGAGCCTGTCGCCAGAGTCTCCCCCCTCCACAAAGTGGGTGGTCTTCTTTTTCATTCCACCTCCTGGGGAAGACAGTTTGAAGGGCCACCGGAAGTTGATTGCTTCTTTGAAGCGTTTTCCAACAGTATAGATCTCATGAATCAGATCCTCCATGCAGATGATGCTGTATTTACCAAGAGATCGAGCAATCAATGTGTTATTTGTCAGGGCAGTTCGCTTTTTGTTGATTTTGTCATAACCTCGCTTGTAGATCAATTCATTTACTGATTTCAGGTTTGGGCATCCCCTTGCAATGTATGGCTCCACAATCCTCCGCATGTTAATGGAAGCCTTGGTGAACTTGACGAAGGTGGCATTGAAGATCTGGCGAAGGCGAAGAAGCTGCAGCACCTTTCAGACCTTTGGGTTCACACCATTGATACCTCGGATCCTTATGACAAATGCCAATTTGAGTTCCGCAGGTACATAGAAGTTGCCAGCTTTTTTTGCCATCCTAGCCATTTGAATCTTGGTCCTGTACATCTGCCTATATTCTTTGTGATAGTGCTTCGCTTTTTCATAGATAAGTTTTCTTCTTGCCGTTCGAAGCATCTTTTGGGCAAACTTCTTTCCAGGCGCTTGATCTTCAGCTCTGGGAAATTCCTTTGCTTTTTCGTAAGGGTTTCTGGCAGAGCAGGAACCTTCTTCTTTTTCTCTTCTGCACCCTCCATGGTTCCGGCCGGAAAAAAAAAGAGCTGCACCCTAGACATTTTGAATATTATGCCATAAGTATCTTGCTCATGCTTCAATTCTAAAAAGAATGCTCATTTTTATTTGTTTATATATTTTATGTAGACAATCCACAAGGTTGGATTCAGGCTTCTCTGAAGGCTGAATTCCAATATGGCCCTCATTTTTTTTATTACCATGTTATTGGGGGTATGATTAACATACAAAAGCTACACAAATTTAATGTATACAACTTTATGAGTTTGGAAATAAGTATACACATGAGAAACTATCAACACAGTTTATGCCATTCACATATCCACCACCTCCAAATGTTTCCTCCTGCCCTCTTCATTTTTCTGATGTGTGTGATAAGAACACTTAGTCTAATTGTTCTTAAAATTAAAATTAGCAAAAATTTAAGTGCACAATGCAGCACTGTTAACTATAAGCACTGTGGTATATAGTATATCTCTAGGATTTATTCATCTTGTATTAATATAACTTAGAAGCTTCAAAAAGACTTTTTAGTGATATTTGGAACTGTCTCACATACACACCATCCAGTGGGGAGTTAAGTTCCTGGATGGTGATTTTTTTTTTTTCTGTAGTTGAGTTTTAAAAATCATTTGTATTCTGTTTAAGGACAGTTGGGAGTGAACCCAGGAAATCATTAACAATTTTAAGGCATTTCTTTGTGGAATTCCTTCTTCAGTGCAATCACCCTAACACTTTCTGCTTCCCTAGGGCTTCATTACTCTAACTTTCCTGCTTCTCTGCACATTTCTTCTGACTCTATCCACATCTACAGCCAGCTATAAGGATAAAGAGAGCAAAGATAAGCAGAGGAGCTTCAGCTCATATTCTTGGTACTTTGACTCCTGTGGTCAGAAGGAAAGGTTCCTCTCCATCTGAGTTTAAGGCAACTGCCTGACCAGTACTGCAGCTTCTGTTTCACTGTCAGCATCACCACAGCAGTCACTGATGGCTGGGGAAGAGAGAACAGAAAAGAAGGAAGGAAGGAATGGAGGGAGGAAGGAAAGAAAGGAAGGAGAGGGAGGGAGGGAGGGAGGGAGGAAGGAAGAAGAAGTTCTCCATGATCTCTAATTAGAAATTCCCTTTTCCTACTTATTGGGCCAGGAAATGAGCACTTCCCTTGGAGTGATTTCTTTCTGAACACCTCTGGGTTTGGGGTTGCCATTGAGTCTAGGTTAAATAATACCAAAGGAAAAAGTAAATAAATAAAGTGTCAATTTCACCACCAGTTCAGTGAAATTACAAAATCTAGTATTCTTCTATAATCAGACTACCACTCTAATAAATATACTGGGGAAAAATTATGTCTGATTATAGCATCAAGGAAAGTTGTGATCCATGTAAGTAATGACAAATTCTCAATTTTATAGATACTCTGAGTTTCCTAAATGATTTAATTTTTTAGTTTTAGTTTGGTGGTAGGAGCTTAGATGAAAAGAATTTGACCTTTCTTATACAATGTCCATATCATTCATAGCTGCATTTCTGTCTCCTTTTTTATCTCAGTCTTATTTTAAATTTTTGATTATCTCCTTTATTTAAAAAACATTATCTCATTGTGCTATTGATATGTTATTTTAAGCTTCTTTAAACAAACAAACTTAAAGATAAAGATGTTTTTCTTGACCATTTTGCGGCAGGCACAGAAATGTGGTGCTCAGATCTCTCCTGAAGGAAGTACTGGCTGGCTACATATGAGGGATGTGATTAGCTGACAACGTCCTTCTGGAAGCTCCTACCTTAGCTTTTCAGTTAATTCCATTTACTTCTTAGTGCAATCCCCAAACAGGCAGTGGTACACAGGCCTAGGCACTTTTGTCAAGGGGAAAGAAAATGTTGACAAAAAAGAAAATATATCTAGAACAGGTAATGTACCTAAAATTCCATGAGAAGATAAAAGATAACTTAAAGAAGGGCAGTAGTTAAAAAATTCTTGAGGAAAGATTCCCTAAGTTGAAATCACTAAATCTAATATTGAAGAGCTCAGATAATTCAGTATGAATTGATGAGAAAGGAAATAAAATGCAAAACCAAATAAAACATGAACCTTAGCATCTCCTGGTAAAATTACTGAAGTCTAATCATAAAGAGAAGAATATTTACATGTTTTCAAGCATAACATAACGAATTAATGTTAGTAACTTGTAATGTATACAATATCTGCCTGGCATTATAATATTTGACAATTATTAAATGATAATTACAAATAACATAGAAAAAAGATTGCTATCAAATTATTCAATAACCCATGAAGTTATCTATAATCAAGAAGAAGAAAAATCCATGTAGATATGCAAAAATTTAGAGATATTACACAAGCACTACAGCTGAGGAAAACACTTGAAAAATAGTTTTAATCACATAACACGTGAAGCAAAATAGAGTCCTCAGAATATGAGAAAATAATAGGAAGGGGCTGGCCGAGTGGCGCGGTGGTTAAGCGCTGGCTTGGGAAGCCAGCGACCCTAGTTCGGGTCCCACATATGAGGGCCAGTGACACTACCCCCCCAAAAAAACAAAAGAAAATAATAAGAAGAACTATTGGAATAACAGTGGCTAACTGTAATAGAAACATTCTAAAATAAGATACCTTGAAAGAGAGGAGTTATACTGAGTGACATTGTAATAATAGACAATCTAAAATGTATAAAACATTTAGGAAAACCTGAGGTCTATGGGGAGGAAGGGAGAGTGCAATGTTTTCAAAATTTCATCAAAAATTGTGAAGGCACAGGAGGAGGTATACAGAAGAAGAGAGAAGGGAAGTAAAACTAGGCCAACTTATTGGAATTGGGAAAGTGCGGTGGAAAATATCAGGGAGGGCCGGCCGAGTGGCGCGGTGGTTAAGCGTTGACTTGGGAAGCCAGTGGCCCTGGTTCGGTCTCACATGTGAGGGCCAGTGACACTGCCCTCAAAAAATAAAAATAAAAAAATATCAGGGAAAGAGAATGAAACCATCAATAAAATTTAAAATACAGTACAAAATCTTAATTAACAAGGTAAAGAACAGAAATGAATGTTAAAAAGAGTTAAATGAGAAATAAACATAGAGGAAACCAAATGATGGAAGATAATTGATGAATGCAAAGGTAGGCATAGATTAAATAGCAATATTTAATAACATTTCATATCTAACATTATATAAAATGTGGATAGATTTAATTGTCTTTCTATGATTCAGTCTCTGATTGGGTAAACACAAAACTAATCAACTAAATGTTTCCAACACGATGACACATTTAGGCCAAGTGATTAAGTAAGGTTGAAAATAATTTGCCTGTATTTTGTAGTAGAAATACAAGCAAATGAAAACAAAATTAAGCAAATACAGGAATATTCATCTTAGATATATTGAAAATTGAGAATAGGGACCCAGTGGAGCACAATTACAAGGTGCAGCCATCATAAATAGGACACTGACTGATTTCATAATAAAATAAATTAACATCATTATGTAGAAATTAAGAGAGAAAGAAGAAGGGACAGAAAGAAGATAATAAGAAAATTAACTTTCTCATACAGACAACATACATTATATAAATATCTACTAGAATAGCTATTAGTAAAACCTCTCAATTTGCAGCCACAAGGAAAATTTAAGAATGTTAAGATTTTATAGGCTGTTTCTTATTATTATAATGTAATGAATTTAAGTATGATTAATAAAAAGCATGTTGAGAAACAACTACTTGGATATTTGGAAAAACACAACTCTGACTCTAGAATCAAAGAAAAAAATTTAAATTTCCAAATAGAAGTAAAGTTTCAATCTATGTAGAAAACAATGAAAGGAAATGTGCTTTGTACTAATAAATATAAAATGGAGTAAATGTTATAGGACAGAAAATTTATAGTTATCTATGCATCATTAAAGAAAAAAGACAAAAGTTGCAAAGAATGGATTTATCGTTTGAGTTAACTAAAGAAATAATATAAAAATAAAATATTCTTAATAAAATATAAATGCTCACCAATTTAAGGAAAAGAAGAAATACATATGCAAGTAAATTAGAAAAACAGGTGAAGCTATTTTAAGAAAATACTACATGTGACTTCATAAAACAAATATATGATTGCCTAGAGACATGCAAATCATCAAACTTGATCCAAGTGAGGTGAAAAGTTTGATTAATTGTTCTCAAAAAGATTAGGAAGATTAATTTACATGGAAAAATGAGTTCTTGTTGGATGATGCATAATTTTACCTAACTTTTAAAAATGAGGTAAGTCCATATTAAATTATAATAATCCTTAGAAAAATATAATATTTCAAAATTGATTTTATAATGCTCAGTTCCAATCATTCCCTGTGGAGAAACATTGTTGACCACCTTTAAGTCAATAAATATCCCAGAAAAGTCAGGCCTTAGTAGAGAAAATCTAGCAATAGGATAAAACCTACAATAGACTACCATAATAAAGCTTAAACACAGCATCAAAAAAAGTCAAGCTGATCACAATTAATTTATGTACCAACTATAGAAAAATTATGCAATGTGTAAATAAGCTAAATTTTTACTAACGGTGAAAGATGTAGAAAATGAAGTCTATATAACAGGATGAAATTTACAGTAATTTAAAAATGATGAAAGAATAAGTCAGTGACCTTTAATATGTATTAATATAAACTATCAAAAATAAAGTTCATAGGAACAAAACACTGAAAAAATAATGTGTATCATTTAGTGACTTGTGGAACTCTGTCACGCCATAAGAAAGGTATTTGGAGACTCAGAAGAGGGTTGCAGAAAAACATTTGAAAAAATAATTGCTGGCAGGACCTTCCTTATTTATTTTCCTTTATAGTTCTGGGATATACCATGTGGCTGTCAGTGTCTTGCTTTCCTACCTTTCTTTACATCAACTCTAGTTCAAAACTTCATATTTTTGGAACTTGGACAAGGAGAGTATTATATTCTCATAGTCAACTTGGATTGCAGGCAACAGGCAAAAAGTCTCTTTTAGTACTTATTACCTTAGTTTTTTGCTTTTAGAGAGGCTGCCATTATACTTGGTTTATCTCTATGTTTGGAAATTTACTGAACACTTGAAGAAGGAAACAACACAGATATTCTGTATTTTTTCTATGTAAATACATATTATTCATAATTACATAGTCTTTCTTAGTATACTGGACATGCCTTAAATGGAGTAGAACAGAGAACACTAAAAGGAAACCAGTCAGTAAAAACTGGGCACATGCTTAAACAGACAATTCACTAGAAAAGAACTCTGAATGATCATTAAGCACATGAAAATGTTTCACCATCATTATTCATTTAGAAAATGCAAATCAAAACCATTAAAACCTGAAAACAGACCAAAACACACCAAGATGGAAGGTTGTGGGTAACTGGAGATCATATTATTCGTGTCAGTGTAAAATGGTACAATTATTTTGGAAATGTCTGGAAATTGCTTGTAAAGTTGAAACTATAGCTGCCCTATGACCCTGCCATTCCAATCCTAAGTATTTACCCAAAAAAATGAAAACATGTGTTCACAAAATACTTATACAAGAATGTTCATAGCAGCTTTATTCATAATGGCCCCAAACTGGAAACATTCCATATGTCTATCAATAAGAGAATGACTAAATATGCTTTGGCATATTAATAAAATAGGATGCTACACAGAAATAAGAAAATGCTGGTACATAAAACACCATGGGTTAATTTCTAAATCCTTATGCTGAGTAAAAGAAGCCTTAAACAAAAGAAGAATATTGTCTGATTCCATTTTTATGATATTAATGAACAAGTAAATCTTATCTATGGTGGAAATAATTCAGAACAGCCATTTCTTTCATGCATGTGGGGCAAAGGATGATTGTAAAAGGCATTAGAGAAACTTCTGGGAGCTGATAGTGTGCTAAATCTTGGTAGCATTATGGATTACACAGGTGTATGCATTTGTCAAAACGTAGCAAAAACACAACATTATAGCATTTTACTTAGAACAAAAGTGTTCATGTGACCAATTTTATTAGTTTTTAGCCTTAGAAATTTATGAAATATATATAGACTGTTTCTCTCAACTTTTATAATACAACTTTTAAAAAGTTTTTAAAACTTTTATAGGAATCACTTAGCTTATTTATTAAAAATGTGGATTCCTATAGGTCTTTCTCAGAACATTCTGAATCATAAATCATCATTTTTACAAATGTGATAGGTCATTATTTTAATTGGCAAATTCTGTTTTAAGAAATACACAACATTTGCCTCCATGCTATAAGGCAAAATTTTAAGGCTCACAGTCCTCTACCAATTGTTGCCACAGGAATATACCTTTGTCATTTTTATTTCCTTCATCACTGATATTCAAAATAAATATCCACAATAATTTTGATATTTATAAAATGTATGGCTTAGCATACCCTTTCTTTCAAAGAACCAGTCCCTGTTGATAGGAAATTATGATATTAGAGAATAGGTAATACGCTATAATTTTTAGAAATATTTTTTTAATCAGCAGGAAGACTTATATTCTAATATTTCTATGAAATTAGAAATATAATTTGATGTTATTCATTCCAGAATTTGGTAAAAGCTGCCTAACAATCAGGTGGCCTTAATCTATCTGAACATTTTTCCTTAACCATAAAAAGGAGATACTAATAGTATTTGCCTATTAGGCATCGAATGAGACATTCTATGAAAAGATCATTTAGTAAATAATAACTGATTCACATCTACTAGCTGGACTGTTTCTGAATTTAAAAAAAACCATTACAGCTTTGGGTATAATTCAGTAGAGTTCAAAAAACGTACTTAAAATACAAACATTATAAGCAGGTATACTTAGTTAGGGGATCTTCTTACAAGCTTAAAGAAATCAAGATCTTACCTTTGCTATTTCTCTTCCACAAGAGGGAGTCAGGGTGCAAGGGGTGTGTGTGTGTGTGTGTGTGTGTGTGTGTGTGTGTGTGTGTGTGTGTGTGTGTGAGAGAGAATTGGTTCTTTCTTATAGCTTGGAGAAGTTCTTTCTTACAATTTACATGCATTCATTCAAAATAGGGAGGCAGAAGGTAATTCCTTTGCTAAAATTGTCTACACTGTAATGCATATGCTCTGCTGTTTTTCACATTTACACTCAGGATTGCTCCAACATGTTTTCACTGAACTTGCCTCAACCTCAAGACTCCAAGTGCCCTGTGACTTTTCATCCAGACACTTGAAAGCTGGGAGTTGTCAGGAACACCTAGATGTCTGTGGAGCTTTCCTGAGCAACATCAAGAGTTCAGGTGGGAGCAGAGGTTAGCTTATTTATTATTGTACATCATATACACATAAAAATAATCTTTTTGGATAAAAGACAGAGTTGAGCAGACTATTTTTGTTACTAGAAGGAATTCACTGTTGCTGTTAGAAAGAAGATAAATTTTTGTGAATATAGACATACTGCAATAGCCATGACACACAGTGTTTTTGGAGCAAATAAATACTTCCTTCGTGTTTAGTTTCTGCTATTCTGATATTTATAAGCATTTTTAATTTGACATATATATATATTTTTTAAAATTCTACAATAAAAAGCTATGAGCTCAAGGTAAAGCTTTCAATAAAACCACTTTTCTTAGTGAAAGATGTCAAATAGCCAGTTGGATTTTTCCTACATTAACACCAATTAACCTGTTTTCAAAAGCAGTTGTGTTTGAGAAATTTTTAATATTTGCCTTTAATAATTCCTGAATTCCTCCATGCACTATTTTTTATATTATTCCTCACCTGACTATGTATGCCTAAACGTCAAATTAAACTAGGTTATCTGTAATTATTAGAATCATTCATTATTTGAGAAACCTCCTTTGTAATTTTAACTTTCAGAGTTCTCCTGTTCTTTGCACCTCCATCAAAATAATGGACTATTACTCAGTCATAAGAAAAAATGAAATACAGCCATTTGTGAGATCATGGATGGATCTTTATGTTAAAGATAACAATCTTTATGAAGGTTATTATGCTAAGCAAAATAAGTCAGGCAGAATAGGTTGAGAACCATATAATTTCACTCATATGTGGGATATAAAACTGAAAGCAACAACAAACAAGACAAACAGAAACTCATAGACATAGACAACAATTTAGTGGCTGCTAGAGGGTAATGGTAATAAAGGGTAAAATGTGTCAAATATATGGTGGTGGAAGGAAAACTGACTCTGGGTAGTGAACACACAATGTAATAGATGATGTATTATAGAATTGTGCACTTGAAACCTATATAATTTTACTACCAATGTCACCCCAATAAATTTAATAAAAATTAATTTTAAAAATAATCAACTAAAGTGATATAATAAAAGAAGACAAATCTTTGAGTACCTTTGTGTGTGTATCATTTAATCCTGGGGATGTAAATATATTGAGGTTAGTTAAGTATTCCCGAATACTCCTTTTCCTTGTTTTAGTTTGGCTTACAATCTTTCCAACACAGCTGGGATATATTCAAGTTACCTGGTTACACATGATATACTTCTGTAAATAAGTGAAAGCTATTACATTTTTCTATCTTTATGCTGGCTTTTGTTGTTAAAATCCACAATCAAGGGAACAAATTAGCATTGGTATTCTTCTCACTAATTCTGGTTCCACAGTGTTTAGAGTGTAAGGTTTGTAGAATTTTGAGATTTGGTTCTCTTTTTACTTATTTTCTTTAAATGTTGCCTTCTTTTGTTTTTCTTTGCATTAGCCATTCTGATTCTTCATAAACATTTTTTCCATCCATAAAATCATTTTGGAACAAATCAAGACAAAGTCAACCCTTATAACAATGTTTTATGTTACCAAATGTATACCGAGTTTTTGTTTTTGTTTTTCTTGTATGTATTGTATAATCCTGTATTTTCTGTTTGTGATTTATTTTCTTATTTTACTTCAACAAGGGTGAATTTGACTGGAAAACAGTACCACATCCATCTCTTCTTAAAAGTTAGTAAGACTACTGTTGTTTCATATTTAATGCCTCTAGTTCCTAACCTCTCAGTACTGTGAAACCATTGCAGTCAGACTCATGTTCCCAATATTTCACTGAAAACAATTGAGTCAATGCCATTAGTGAGCTCTATTTTGACAAATCCAACAATTACTTCATTATCCTAAAATTACTTGACCTCATAGCAATTCCTACACAGTCAACCCCTGCCCTCTTTAATACAGAGAGAGCCAAAAAAAAAATAAAAAAATGTATACACATTTTAAGAAAGGAAAAATAAAAACTGTATAAAAATTGTAATATTCAATATTATTTTATATTAGTTTCAAGTGTACAGCATAGTGGTTAGACATTTATACAATTTATGAAGTGTTTCCCCTGACTATATCACCTATGAATAGTTATTACCATGATATTGATTATATTCCCTATACTTTACATCCCCATGGCTATTTTGTAACTACCAATTTGTATTTCTTAATACCATCACCTTTTTCACCCTGTCCCCAGCCCCATTCCCATCTATCACCCTGATCTAGTATCTGTCTGGCACCATACCTAGTTATACAATATTGTTGAATGTATTCCTTATGCTGTACCCTACAACCCCATGATTACTGTGTAAGAACCAATTTGTACTTAATCCCTTCCCCTTTTAACCCATCCCTAACACCCTCCCATTTTAAAGAAGTCCCTCTAAGATTACTTGTAATACTGGTTTGGTGGTGATGAACTCCTTTAGCTTTTTCCTGTCTGGGAAGCTCTTTATCTGTCCTTCAATTCTAAATGATAGCTTTTCTGGGTAGAGTAAACTTGGTTGTAGGTCCTTGCTTTTTCATCACTGAATATTTCATGCCAAACCCTTCTGGCCTGCAAAGTTTCTGTTGAGAAATCAGCTGGTAGTCTTATGTGGGCTCCCTTATAGATAACTAATTGCTTTTCTCTTGCTGCTTTTAAGATCCTCTCTTTACTTTAATCTTTGGCATTTTAATTATGATGTGTCTTGGTGTGGGCCTCTTTTGGTTCATCTTGCTTGAGACTCTCTGTGCTTTCTGGGCTTGTATACTTATTTCCTTTCCAGGTTAGGGAAGTATCTGGACTTATCATAGTGATCACTTCTTTAGCATAGGGAATAAAATAAATAATGTGGTAATAAGACTGTATTAGAGTTAGGTGGGTACTACTGAATAACTATGACATACTAATATAATATTGTATGTTAGCTATTTTAATTTAAAAAAACATTAAAATAATTAATTAATAAATAAAATTGTAATTCTCAATATATAGCGATAACAAAAGATGCACACAAGTCATGTGTACACATTTTTTTGACACCCCCAGTATAGCTGTATGGGAGAAACTCAGTCATTATCTTACCTGTTCTTTCCTTCATGTGTTGTAAGAAAGTTTTAGCTGGACACATTGCCATTTCCTTAAAAACTATACTTCCAACTTTTGTAGCAGCTAGAGGTAGGACCATGACTCTAGGTACTTGTCATTAGGATATTGCCTCTTCTGGGACATGGCCTTAAAAGAAATAGGAGTAAACTCCCTTTGCCACTATTTTCTTTTTCACCATATGTGAGATGACTGGAACAGGAGTGGACATATGGACCCAAAGATGGAGCCACATGTCAAGTGAAAAAAACTGCCCTAAGAGCCTGAACTAACCTCTGGACTAACTCATTAAAAAAAAATAGATTTTTGTTGAATCAAATGTATGTTCAGATCTTTGTTTCATAATATTTCAGCTTGTACTCGAACTAGTACAAATGTTTTCACTATATTTATAGGATAACTTTTTCTGCTGGTTTCTATGCTGCTTATTTGGTCACTCCTTCTATGTTTCCTTTATATCCTCTTCCTTTTCTTTACTGCTAAAACATTTAGCTATGCAAGGTTCAGTTTCCACCATTTGCTCTCCTTCACTAAGCCTTGGGCCAATTGGTTTTTTTTTGTTGTTGTTTCTTTTTTTTTTTTTTAGCTGAGCCATCCAGCCACCAGTTGGCAGCTCAGCTGCAGCTCAGCTCAGGCTGGGTGTCGAACTGCTGATGCTCAGCGCTCAGCTGGCACTCTTGAGTGAGCTCTTAACCAACTGAGCCACTCAGCCAGCCTGGGGCCCATTGTTTTAAATCCCACCAACATGTCAACAACTTCTGTGGAATATTTCCTTTTAAACTCCACTAAGTGATATTTCATTTGGAATACAGAAATCTCTAATGTAACGTGTGCTAAAAAGTAAATCTTGATTCTCTCCCAAGTTTTGTCTTCGCTCATCTCGTCTTAGTAAATGGTAGTACCAATCACCAGCATTCTTATATGTCAACCTTGCTCTCTGTCTCTCACATTCAAATTTAATCAGGAAGTTGCAGTTAATTTCTCTCCAAAATACTTCATTAACAACCCCTTAACCTGTTCGATTATTATGACATCTCTTACCTTGTTCACTTGGTCTATTCTTTTCTTGCTACACTGTAAAATTTTCTCCATCCAGCAAATCTCAGGATATTTTAAAAACACCAATCAGATCATGTGATTCTTCTGTTCCAAATCCCCCAAAGACTTCCAGAAATGAAATGTAAATATCTCATTGTGTCCTACTGGGTTGTACATAAAATGCTCCTTGTCTGTGATTTCATTTCTTCCCACTCACAGCCTTATCTTACTCTGTTAAATCCACACTGCTTTATAACCTGTTGCTCCATTTTTATCACAGCTCTCATCACAATAGATTTTGTGCTGCTTGACTGCAGGCATTACATACATAGGTGTGAATATGTATGCATGTGTATATGGGTATGTCTCCACCCACTCAATTGAAGTTCTGTGAGGGGAAGTTCTTTCTTTTTGTTTATTACTGCATTCATAGAATCAAATACAGTGCCTGGCAAACAGGAACAGTCACTGTGTGATAAATGAATAATATGCCAATGGAAAAATAAAAATGAATAAGATTTAGTTGAGGGGTTAAAAGCTGAAACACATCTACATAGAAGAATAGAGTAACAAATGCAAGAAGAGGTATATGTAAAGTGCTAGAAGCTGATGACAGCATGACATATAAAGGAAACTGTAAGTGCTTGAATAAGGTTGAAAGCATGTTAGGTTGGAGAGATGAGAAAGTCTTTGATGGTGATGAGCCTGGTGATAAGTAATTAGTACATTAAATTTTATTGTAGGAGAACTGGAAAGCCAAAAAATAAATTCCCAAAATGATTTAAGAATTGATGCTCAATAATAATTAAGGCTTAATTTTTCACACACACACACACACACACACACACACACACACACACACACACACATACACACACACACAGACTCATATGTAAATTTGTATTATATTTACAAGGTACATGTTATGATTCCCCCATAGTAGGTAAAATTGAAGCTCTCAGATTCCAAGAGTATAGTCTCTAAGTAGTAAACCTAGGCTTCTAGGTCACATCAATCTGAGTACAATTTGACTACAGAGCATATCATTTGCATATCTTCCTTCCTAAAGTATCTGTTCAAGTCTTTTGTCTATTTTACTTATTTGTCTTTTTGTTATTGAGTTGTTCGGTTGTAGGAATTCTTTATGTTTTGGATAAAGTCATACATATATATATGTAATTTTTTCCCCTCCCAGTGTGAGGCTAGACAATCCACTTCCTTTTTACTTTTTTATGATGTATTATTCAATATTTTTTCTCTTATGGGTACTGTTTTATGTGCACTATCTTTGCTTGCACATAGATAATGAAAATAGTATTCTATATTTTCTCAAGATTTCAATTTTAGGACTATATTCATCTCAGTGTGATTTTGGGATTTGACTATCCACATGGTTATTTGTCTCCACATTTACTGAAACTCTGAGACAAAATTTTTAGGTAAATTTGCGGAGGTTCCAAAGCTATTAAGTGTTACAGATGGTGTTTGTAATGCAGATGTAATGGCTTCAGAGTCTGTGTTCTTGAATGCCAGGCAGAGAAATGCCTTCTGTCTTCTTTTTATAAAATGCACATCTTTGAATGTTCCCTCTTTCCAAAATGAAAACAGAACAAGGAAATTAATTTTATTCAGGCTATTACAAGAGGGACAGTACCCCAGATTTGAACATGAGAGTGTTTTGGCAGGATTATATTGCCTCAAACTTTTATAAGGAGTAGCGGACCTATAATAGTTGGCATGCTTTAGAGTTAGGACTGATTTTGCAATCAGGGGATGTCTCAGTCAGTCAGTGAAACAAGAAAATATTTATCTCTGTGTCTAGCTATTTTAGAGGGATGACTAGTTTAGCTAATCATTCATGAGACAAAAAAGAAAGGGGGGAGAGTCAGAGGGTATGGGTCTGATCTTGTTAGGTTCAAGCAACAGGTCAGAAATCTGTGTTTAGCTTTCTCATAGGTAAACAAGGGTGTCATTCCTGAGTCTTATGGAAGTCATGAAAGAGTGGATAGCAACTCTAAGTAAATCATATGGGAAAGGATGGTTCTTTGTTGTACTTCATTTTCTTGGACACAAAATTATGGGGGAGATTTATTATCTATTGGTGTTTTTAGAGCTTAGGTGAAGTTTAACATTATCATCTCCTAAGGGCTTTCCTTATTTCTGCTCAATCTTCCTTTCATTTGGCCAGTTATTCTTATGTATTGTGGTTTGGAGTTACAGATATCTCCTAATATTATTAAAACTTTCTGAGACGGGAAGGTCGGAAGTATTTTCTTAATTGTGCTACTTAAAATGGAAAGATCTAAAAATAAATATGAGGTCCAACATCACAGAAAACACCTAAGACAATGAAAGCACTTCCATAGCCCATATGTTATTTATTTCTATTATTTTATGTATTGTTTCCTTCCTTGCCACTTTGCTTTTTATTTTCTGAAAATTTGTCCTTATATCATTCTTATAGATATTCTACAATCAAATCAATTGTAAGAATTTCACTTTATTCTCTAGCAAAAATTCCTTTATGCAGACACCTCTGCTATTCTGCTAAACTTTATAGAATCAGAACGAATAATATATTTCAGATAATTTCATGTGAATTTTATCATTGGAGTTAAAGTGCTTTATAATATTACTGAAAATGTTTGGTATTTAGTTTATTTTCCAAAAAACACAATGTAATTATAAGATGTGGAATAAAAGACAGGCCTGTATGAATTGACTAAAGCTGTTTATTTGATTATTATTATATAACATATTATAAATATATTAAATATGGTATGTTTACCATATTTAATTTAAAAAATATTTAAAAACATATTTGGCTTATTTATGGAATAGGTCATATATTGAAGTTCACCACTTGCATACTTTAATCATGATCTATAATCCAACAAGTGTGTTGATGACCTTGTTGCTAAAGAAGAAAGGAACATTAAGAGATAATAGCAAACCTGCAAGAAGATGAAGGTTTCCCTGACCATTACATCCCTAAAATGCAGTGAAGATGTTTGAATTTTGCTAAAACCAAAAATCATAGTATTAATATTTTCATCATAAAATTTGTTATTATCATTAAAACAAATATGATTCTATTTGAGTCTGTATTTTATATATTTTATGTACCATCAGTGAGCAATAAACATGAGAACTTTTATAATTTTACTAAATATTCATTTCAGCCCCAAAAGAAAACTAAGTTAAAAACAAAATAATAACTGAAACAATATGGAAAAATTGATATTTTTGCATCAAAAGTTGGGGAAATGGATTATAGCAGATGAGCATAATTTATTTGAAACACTAAATGGTTATCAACTAAAGTTACTATCAAATACAAGTCTCAAATATTCAAAATGAATATTACCCAGAGAATCTGGAAATATCACATTTATAATTGACCTAGTTACAATTTGAATAGTGTTTCCAAATTCAGAGTCCCTCAGACTTAATAGAAATAAAAAATTGGAGACAGTACAGTGGAAAGGAAAAGATATGATTAAATGGCTAGAAAATGAGGATAACATGTAAAACCTAAAGAAATGTGTATGCGTGACTTGGATAAAACAGCTAACGAATGGATCTAATAATAGGACAGTATGAGGTGATGTGTATGTTCTACTGCATGAGTAGATGAAAAAACTTTTTTCCCCTTGCACAGGAGCAGGACCAAATAATTCAACTAAGTTGCGGCAGGAATGATTTAGGCTAAAAACTAGAAAATGCAGGAGATATTGCTATAACTATTGTCCTCTCCAGTTTATATCATTCTTCATAGAATTTCAAAGAGGAAAAGTGCATGAACTCTAAAATACGGTGTGTGATTAGTCATTTAGGTTTTCTAAATATGTTTACTCATCTACGAATCTTAAGTATATATGTATATTTAATAACAATTTATAAATGGTGTTCTTTCATCATCATTATGTTATTTTTGTCACCACAACAACTCTATGAATTACAACAAGGCAAGACTCCATATCTCTGTTTTACAGTTTAGGAGACATGCTCAGAGTTGCTGGGGTTCTCAGGGGTGTCAACTTAGATTCCAGGATTCTTGAAGCACTTGTGCTTCCTCTGCTCCAAGATCAATTGGATTGGACTAATTCATGTTGTAATTTCATTTTTTAACTTTTAGGTTATTATTGCATTTTGAGCAGCACCTACATTACACAGAAGAGTAATGTAAAGGCCAAGTCAGTAAATCTCTTCTAGCACTCACTTGAGTTCTATTCATATGGTGTCAAGAAAAGAGAAGATTCAGATATACCTAGTGACAAAGTATTACTTGATGTTATCATTAATCTATAGAAAATAAAAAGTAGACATCATATTATAAGATTTAATTATAAAAATATACAATTCAATAACCCAAGGATATATCTGATCTCTTTAAATTTCAAAGTAAATATGTATTTTTTGCTTAATAGAGCTTCATTAATTTCATTGATAAACCATCTGTTATTTTAGTAAACTTTGAGTTTGCATTGAGTGTCTTAATTCTTTTTCACTAATAAAAAGTTGATTAATTGATTATACCATAGTCATTACATGATAGTGATGCTGGAAAAAGATGAAAATTTTGAAGTATCTATAGAAAAAACGATATGCATAAATATAAAGATTATTGACTGTGTAATTAAACTAAAATGAAAACATTTTATGTCATTGATATTTATAAAATATTGAGTTGAAATACCTAATATCAAATATCAACTCTAAATGGCTTTTAATACATTTTGAAATTCAACAGTTTTTCTTCATATCTGGTGAGAAATCTCTGCCCCAAAAGGGGAAATGGTAAATGCATAGATAACTTAGATTCTCTGTTTTGAAAATTGCATTACAATATATGTTGAGGTTACATTAATTGATAGAAGGAGCAGCAGACCAAATACATGAAAGAAAATAGTCAAAGAGATTTTCTGAGTAATATTGACAATAATGTGTAGAAACAGAGACTTATTTATAAGATGAAAGCCATTGGAGTTCTCAGAAAATTACCTGAGCTTCTGCTACTATCTGATTAAACTATCAGACTGCATTTTATTGTAGGTCAAAAAGAATCAAATATTGGCAATTTCTTTTGATTCACTAGATAGAATTCCTAATGGACCCTAAAGACATTTCCTTCTCAATATAACCTGCTGTCATTATTCCAGTGAATATTCTCTGTGAACCTTTCATTCTTGCAAGAGTGATAGAGGGGCAAGATGGTAGAGTAAGTAAACAGCATGCTTGCTGCCACCAATGACCACACTGAAATTACAATTAAATTATAGCACAATTAAATTATAACACAACCTGGAGAACCATCTGAAGACTAGCCAAACAGAACTCTAATGACTAAGAATTTAAAGAGGAGGCCACATTGAGAATAATAGGAGGAGCCAAGATGTGAAATGGGCAGGCCCAACATTTCATGTGGTGGTTGAGCATCAGGAGGGATATTATGGAGGTGGAGATGCCCCTGAAGAGCAAGGGTACCCAACCTCACACTTGGCTCCCCAGCTGAGTTCCAGTGCTGGAAAGTAGAGTCCACACAACATCTGGCTCTGAAAATCAGCAGGTACTTTGCCCATGTGGGTGAGACGGAAGGCTGCTGGAAACCCAGACATCCACTTAAAGGGCCCATTCACAGATCCACTTGCTTGCAGGCACTCATTCTAGGTTCTGGCAAAGGGACAGCAACTCCGGGAGGGGTGGCACTAGAGGCATACAGGCAAAGATTGAATTGTATTACCTCTGGGCAAGGACTACAGGCACAGCTACCATTATTTTTATATTGAATCCTCTTCCCATTTAGCTTACAGGTGGGTGCAGTCTTTCCTGAATCAAGCCTTCACATGGGGACAAATCTGATACTGTATTGGCCTGGTGAACTCCACTTGTTCCACCCTGGTGACTTCCTGGGACCCTACCCTACCCAACTCATGCATGGCCAGAGGCACTCTTTCAGTAGTTGGCAACCAGCCCTGCCCCATGTACCACAGGGGGGTCTTTCAGCAGCAAACAGAGTGCCTTGGCTTGCACACTACTGGAAGCAATTTTGATGGAAAGCAACCAGCCCCAATCCATGCTGCAATCTTTCTTGCACAACTCTCGGGCATCTGAGATCCAAGGCAGGCTGAGACTGGCCTCAGTGTGCTCTGAGACTTTTTGCAAGGGGTCCCAGGATCAGCACTGGCACCAAACCTGATCCTGCATTAACATGGTAAACACCACTCACCTCATCCTGGTGACTCCCTGGGACCCTACTTCACCCAACTTGCCCAAGGCTCTGTCAGTGCTGAGCCTTATGGGAAGCCAGCTTGCAGGTGACATCAGGCCTTGGGGTGCTCTGGGCCTTGTGCTGAGATGCCCCAGGCCTGGTACTGGTGACAGCTGGTCTTGGTGTGTAGCTTGACCTCTCCCACATACCTCCATGTTCAGCCAAGGTAGCAACCAACTGCAGATTGCTTTGTAGCTCCTACCAGGTAGCCCTGGACTAGTCACAGGCAGTGGCTGACTTTGGTCTACATGGGAGCCCCTCCCTAGAGACCTCCAAAACCACATGCCTGGGGGCCAGTTTCAGACTACTACAAGCAGCACACCCAAGAGTGGTCTCAAAAGTCATATGTGCTTGCTAGGGAAAATTCCTCTCTGTGGAGTCAGCCCCACACGGCAGCTCATATTCTGTGGGCATGTCCAATCCAAATAGTCAATCAGCCTGATAGTAAATCCCACCCACTGACATGCCAAGAGCAATCAAGCCTCAACTATAACAGAAGGGCACATGCCACCCATACAAGGGACACTCCTGGAAAACACAGAATAGATGATCAGGGAGACTGCACCACTTGGTCATACAGGATACCTCCTACATAAGGCCACCCAGCAAAGACTGAGAGACATAAGGGATATACCTAATACAAAGAAATGAACACAGAGAGGCAGCCAAAATGAGAAAACAAAAAAACATGTCTCATATGAAAAAAACAGGAGAATACTCCAGAAAAAGAACTAAATTATTTGGAGGCAAGCAACCTACCAGAGACAGAGTACAGAACACTGGTTATATGGATGTTCAAAGAACTTAGTGAGAACTTTGACAAAGTGTTAGTAAACATAAAAACAGACAAGCCATAAAAAAGAATTAGTCAGAAATAAATAATGCAAAAACTGAAATGAAGAATATACTGGAAGGGGCCGGTCGAGTGGCTCAGTTGGTTAAGAGTTAGCTTAAGACCGTGAGCTCTGAGCAACAGGGCCACCGGTTCGGTTCCCACATAAGTTAGTGACGCTGCACCTGAGCTGAGTTGTCGCTGAGCTGCCAATAGGTGGCAAGATTGTATAACAACAAGATTGCCTGTTCAATGGTGGGCTATGCCCACCCACAACTAAGACTGAACTAGGCACCTTGAGCTGAGCTGCTGCCTAGATGGCTCAGTGGATAGAGCGTGTGCTCTTAACAACAAGGCTGCTAGTTTGACTCCCACATGGAATGGTGGACTATGCCCACCCGCAACTAAGATTGAACACAGCTCAGAGGCCAAGAACTACCTATGGGAAGGAAGCCAGATGGCAACTGGTGCCCTCCACAATGAAGACGGAAGAACAACAACTTGCTGGTCCCCTTCCCCAATTCCCCAATAAAATCTTAAAAAAAAAAAAATGGAATACACTGGAAGGATTCAACAGCAGATTAGATGAAGCAGAGGATCAAATCTGTGATTTGGAAGACAGGTAGCAGAAAACACCCAACGAGAAAAACAAAAAAGAAAAAAAAGAATAAAAAAAAGTGAGGATAGTTCAGGGAACCTCTTAGACAGTATCAGTCATAACAACATTCACATAATAGTGGTCCCAGAAGGAGCAAGGGACTGAGAACCTAGTTGAAGAAATAATGACTGAAAACTTTCCTAATGGTGAAGGAAACAGATATACAAGTCCAGGAAGCAGAGGAAGTCCCAAACAAAATGAACCCAAAGAGGGCAACACCAAGACACATCATAATTAAAATGGCAAAGGTTAAAGCCCAAAAGAGAATCCTAAAAGTAACAAGAGAAAGACAACTAGTTACTTGCAAGGGAGCTCCCATAAGACTGAGCTGATTTCTCAACAGAAACTTTGCAGGCCAGATGCAATTGGTACAAAATATTCAAAGTGATGAAAAGCAAGGACCTCCAACCAAGAGTACTCTACCCAGCAAAACTATCATTTAAAATTAAAGGAGAGATAGAGCTTCCCAGACAAGAAAAATTAAAGAAATTTATAGCCACAAAGCCAGTATTACAAGAAATGTTAAAGGGACTCTTTTAAGAGAAGAGGGAGGAACTTAACTATGAATAATATGATGGCAATAACTATGTACCTATCAATAATCATGTTAAATGTAAATTGATTAAATGCTTTAATCAAAAGACATAGGGTAGCTGAATGGATAAGGAAGCTTATTCATTCCTTTAGTTAGCTTATTTCATTAGTTCACCAATCTTTAAACAAGAAATAATTTTCAATAACATTTTGAGATTTCTACAGAAATTATAATCCTTAGCAGGAAAATTATAATTTTATGTAATTATAATTATTGATTTGTTCTCATCGCAATTGCTACATGCCAGACATTTGGACTTCAATCTTTTCTGTTCTTAATGGTTCCTGGACAAACTGAAAATATAACCAAGTTTTCTCAGAACCTGTTGGTATCCCAACATATCCTCATGCCTGGAAAAAAAATAAAATTTCCCCCTAAATACATATAAGTTTATAAATACTATGGGAAATGTCTTTTATTTTTTTCTCACAAAGTTAGTTTTCTAGTTTGTGCCTGATGAGCGAAACACTTATATTTTAGAAAGAGCCCTCTGAACTCTTTGATAGTGAAAATCTACCTCTTTATTAGGCTACTGTATTAAAATATTTGGGAATGTTTCTTAAATATGTGGCTTCACAGGCTCCACCTCAGGTTTTTACAAACACACAAATAAATTTTTCACATGTTAAATAAGTTTGTATTATGCTTTATACTGATAATTAAAGAAAAGGCACCTAAAATCAAATATATTTTTATCAAACAATAACCTTTATTTATGAATAATCTTTTTGACTGGTATGTGAGAAGTATTTTAAAAATCACAATAATTTAAATTATTGGTGATTCAATAACTCACATAAGATCATGATTGGGTAAATAGTTTGATCTGTACTGTCCAATATGGTAGCCATAGCAACATGTAGTTACTTAAATGTAAAGCAAGTATAATTACATTAAGTACAATTAAAACTTTAAAAACCCAGTTCTTCAGTCACATTAGCCCCATTTTAAGTACTCAATGGCCACATGTGGTTTAGTAATTACCATATTAGCACAAATAGAGGCTATTTCTATTTTCATAGAATGATCAATTGGACAGCATGGCCCTCGAATTTACACATCAGGTTACCTCAGAAAGACATGTTATTTGGACCAGAATATTATTATATTACCTTCCCCCACTGTAAAGTGAATGCTATTATCATCTATTTCCAACCTATCTGTCCCAAACACATCAAATGCTGGGGAAAAGCCATGGTGAAAAGCATAGCCTCAAATATAAGATGAGCCATGCTCTTGAATCTATAGAACATCAGGATTCATTGAACTTTTTTAAAATACAGTTAAACAAACAAACAAAAAAGTTAGAGTGGGTGATTTTTCAGGAAACAATACTTGATAAATAAAATATGCAATTTACATTTGATGAAAGAAAATGATTTCCCAGTAGGTCTTTTAATCCTGGGAAATTTCCACATATTTTGAATTTATGATTAAATAAAACAAAAAAGAATTCTTATTTTAAATGCAGATTAAAAACTTCTGAAACATTCATCCGGCTGAGTGGCTCAGTTGGTTAAGAGCTCACTCAAGAGTGCGAGCTGAGCTCTGAGCAACAGCAGTTCGATGCCCAGCCTGAGCTGAGCAGCTGCTGAGCTGCCAACAGGTAGCAGGATGGCTCAGCTAAAAAAACAAAACAAAACAAAACAAAACAAAAACTTCCGAAACACTTTTCAATATATTATCACCTATATAATGCTAAGGTAATAACATTTATTTTTCAGAGTATTTAATTTACTATATGATGAGCAGAGACATTTTTGTTTTTAGTTACAAAAGTTGATACTTTTACCAAGGGGTTATAATTCATGTGTATGTAGGAACTAATAATGAGTAAGTTAAGAGGGGTATAGAGCAAGTTAAGAGAATGATGTGTGAACAAAATGAAAACAAAAAATATCTCAAATCACCAAACTAACTTTATATCTTAAGGAACTAGAATAAAAAACAACAAAAACAAAAACAAAAAAAAACTAAACCCAAACCTAGCAATAAAAAGAAAATAATAAAGATTGCAACAGAGATAAATTAAATAAAGAATAGAAAAATCAATAGAGAAAAGCAACAAAACGAAAGTTATTCTTCAAAAAGATCAAAGAGGTGCCAAATCTTTATCTAGATTGACTAAGAAAAGAAGTGTGAAGATTCAAATTACTAATAAAAGAAATGAAAATGAGGACATTACTACCAATACTATAAAAATAAAAATGAGAGTAAGAAAGTATTATAAGCAATTGTAACACCAATAAACTGGATACCATTGATAAATGGAAAAATTACTAGAAACACAAAATTCACCAAGACTAAATCACAAAGAAACAGAAAAGCAGAATAACATATAACTAGCAATGATATTGAATCAGTAATCAAAAACCAATCAACAAACCGACGTCAAAGACCAGATAGCTTCACTAGTGAATTCTACCAAATATTTAAGAACTAAATCAATCTTTCTTAAACATTTGCAAGAAAATGAAAAGAAAAACTTCCTAACTCACTTTAATAAATAAGCATTACCCTGGTACCAAAATCAGACAAATAAGCTATACAAAAAGAAAACTACAGATTAATATCCAGATGAACATGATGCAATTTATACTACGAAGCAACAATAATCAAAACAGTATGGTGTTGGGCCAGCCGAGTGGTGCGGTGGTTAAGAGCTGGCTTGGGATGACAGCTGCCCGGGTTCGGATCCCACATATGAGGGCCAATGACACTGCCCTCTAAAACAAAAACAGAAACAAAAAAAACCCACAGCAAAACAAAAACAGCATGGTGTTGGCAGAAAACCAGACCAAAGGAATAGAATGAGAACCCACTAATAAACCCACATATATATGGCCAGATAATTTTTGACAAAGGAGTCAGAAACATACAATGGAGAAAAGAAAGCCTCTTCAATAAATGGTTCTGTGAAAATTGGAAAGCCACATGCAAAAGAATGAAGCTAGACTGCTATCTGTCACCATGTACCAAAATTAACTAAAAATGGATCAAAGACCTGAATATAAGACCTGAAACAATACATTGCATAGAAGAAAGCATAGGTACAAACTAATGGAACACAGGTTCAGAGAGGATTTTATAAATTTGAACTCAAAGGCAAGGGAAGTAAAAGCTTAAAGTAGAAGCTTAAAAAGCTTCTGCACAGCAAAAGAAATCATCAACAAAACAAAGAGGCAACTAACTGAATGAGAGAAGTTATTTGCAAACAACACTTCCAGTAATATCCAAAATATATAAATAACTCATACAACTCAACAACAAAAAAAACACAAACAATCCAATTATAAAATGGTCAGAGGACCTGAAAGACATTTTCCCCAAAAGACATACAAATGGTCAAAAGATATTTAAAAAGATGCTCAACTTCACAAGCTATTAGGGGAATGCAAATCTAAACCACAGTAATACCACTTCACAGCTGTTAGAATGGGTATTATCAGATAAGTAATAACAAGTGTTGGAGATGATGTGGAAAAAAAGGAACCCTCATACATCGATGGTGGAAATGTAAATTGGTACAGCCACTATGGAAAACATTACAAAAATTCCTCAAGAAATTAAGAATAGAATTACCATATGACCCAGCAGTCCCTCTCCTGTTATTTAACCCCCAAATCTGAAAACATTTATCCATAAAGATGTATGTACCTTATATCCATTGCAGCATTATTCATGGTGGCCAAGACTTGAAAACAATCAAAGTGTCTTTCAATAGATAAAAGAGGTGTAGTATATATACACAATGGAACACTATTCTGCCATAAGAAAAGGTGAAATAGTGCCATTTGTGACAACATGAACAGATCTTGAGATTATGCTAAGTAAATAAGTCAGACAGAAAAAGTGGAGAACCTTATATTTTCACTCATATGTGGCACATAAAACCTAAAGCAACAAATGAACAAGACAAACAAACAAACAGAAACAGACAACAGTTTAGTGGTTACCAGGGGAGAGGATGGAGGGGCATAGAAGAGAGTAATGGGGGTCAAATATATGTGATAAAAGGATAACTGACCTGGGCGGTGAACACACAGTCCAATATATAGAGGATGTATTATAGAACTGTACAACTGAAACCTATATAATATTACTAACAAATGTCACCCTAATAAATTTAATAAAAATAAAATAAATTAAATCTGCAATTAAGGCAAAACATACACTTCAGTGTATATAAAACCTGGTAAGTAAATGATATTTTACTTATAAAAATATATTATCTTCAAGTATATTCAATGAAAAAGCCTTATAACTCCTAAAATAAGAGTATTGATTTTCTGAAGAAAAATGCTAATAATAGAAAAAGGCACCATCAACAGAGTAAAATGCAACCCACAGAATGAGAGAAAGTACAGGCAAATCATTTATGTGACAAGGAATTAATATCCAGAATTATAGAGAATTTCTACATTCAACAGCATAAACGAAACAACCTGATTCAAAAATAGACAAAGCACTTGAATAGACATCTCTCCAAAAAAAGATACATGAATGACCAATGAGCACAAGAAGAGATGTGCTATATTGCTAATCACTAGGTAACTACACCCACTGAGATGGCTATTATCAGAAAACCAGAACAGAACAAGTGTTGTAGAGGATGTGAAGAAACTTAAAAGCTTGTGTTCTGTTGTGGAAATAGAAAATGGCACAGCCACCATGGAAAGCTGTATGGTGTTTTCCCAAAATATTGACAATAGAATGACCATGTGATTCTGCTATTTCATTTCTGGGTATATACCCCAATCAATTGAAAGCCAGGGATCAAAGAGATATTCGTACAGTCATCTTTATAGCACAATAGTACACAAGTATCCATAGGGGATGAATGAATAAATAAAATGTGGTATATACACACTAACACTATGCAGCCTTGAGTCTTTTGCTTCTTCCTGCCCACCGGAAAACTGAGGATATGTGGAGTAGCAGGGTTTGGCGTCTCCTGCTCTCTGAAAGCAGCGGGGACTGCCGGGTTTTAATCCCCTGCGGGCGTTTCTCGCTGGCCTTGTGGAGAGACTTCTTAAAGACCACAACCAAGGGAGAATTTGATGTGAGGCGAGTGGACATAACTCTGTTAGAACAAAGGAAATTAACTTTTGATACCCATGCATTGGTTCAGGAGTTGGAAACTCATGGATTTGACAAAGCACAAGCAGAAATAATTGTATCAGCGTTAACCACTTTATCAAATGTCAGCTTGGATACTATCTATAAAGAGATGTTCACTCAAGCTCAACAGGAAATAACAGTACAACAGCTAATGGCTCATTTGGACTCCATCCGGAAAGATATGGTTATCCTAGAGAAAAGTGAATTTGCAAATCTGAGGGCAGAGAATGAGAAAATGAAAATTGAATTAGAACAAGTTAAACAACAACTGATAAATGAAACCAGTCAAATCAGAGCAGATAATAAACTGGACATCAACCTAGAAAGGAGCAGAGTAACAGATATGTTTACAGATCAAGAAAAGAAACTTATGGAAGCAACCACAGAATTTACCAGAAAAGATACCAAAACCAAAAGTATTATTTCAGAGACCAGTAATAAAATTGACACTGAAATTGCTTCTTTAAAAACACGAATGGAATCCAACAAACTTGAGACAATTCGTTATCTTGCAACCTCAGTGTTTACTGGCCTGGCAATAGCGTTGGGATTTTATAGAATCTGGAAATAGCAGTGAAACGACATTATTATGCCCCTCTGCTGCTGCTGTCGACTTCTTAGAACCTTCACCAGGATAGATTTACTCTGAACCTTGAAAGTTGTAGCAAAGTTTAATACAACAAGATTATTTAAAGTACATATAGACTAAAAAGAAATGTTTTAGAATGAGATGTATTTTGTCCGTTTATGTGTCTTTATTATGTTGAAAAGCTGCCATTCAAAACCTGATTGTGTCTTTATCTTTTTAATGGTGCATAGAAACTGAACCAGAGTTTTCTTGTGTTTGCCTGAACAACTGTATAAATCATATAGGATTCCTTTGGTAACTGCTGCCTACATACTTTGATATTGCAGTCAGCTTTTCTGACAACTATTGCACAATAACCTTTTCACATACAAATAACAAAGTTGTTTGGATATTAAAAAGTGATTTACCAGATAGTTAGAGACTGTTTTGGGTTTTTTTGTAATGAACAATAAAAACAATAATTTTAAAAAATTTTTTTAAAAAAAGAAATACTATGCAGCCTTGAAAAGGAAGGGAATTCAGACATATGTGACACCACAGATGAATCTTGAGGCCACTATGCTAAGTGAAATAAGGCAGTCTACTCCCCATCAAAAAACAGAATTAAAAAAACAACCCAAAAAACAAATACTGTATAAAATTCCACTTATATAAAGTACTTAGAGTAGTCAAAATTACAAAGTATAATAGTAGTTCAGTGGCTGGGGTGAGTGAAGTACATAGAATTGTTATTTAATGGGTAGAGAGCTTTACAAATGGGGGTGGGGGTGATGGTTGCACAACAATGCAGATGTCCTAATGCCACTGAATTGTACATTTAAAAATGGTAAATTTTATATTTATGAGTATTTTTATTTTACTACAATTTTTTAAAAGCAATAAACTATTTACTTAAAAAAGCAAACTCAAGACATTGTTTAAATCAGAATTTCCCGTGAAGGGGGGAATAAAGGTGGGAAATTGATGACAAATAAGAAAAAAGTTAGAGTAATTTTCATTATGATTGTGTTGTATTACCTAAAAGAGAAAACTACTCTTTTGAAAAGACTCTGTTTTTGAAAATTGAAAACAAAGAATAAATTAAAAAGAGACTTGTGAAGTCTGTGATATTGAAAAAGTAATCATATCTAAAAAGTATTGTAATAATTTTCAGAGGTATCAAGCATTGCTAGAAAACTGGGCTAAAAGTTTCTTCTTAGAATATTTGTCCTCAAATTAAAAAATATATATACATATATAAAATAAATATATTTATATATATATATAATTTCCATATTAAGCCATAAACTTTTCATTAGTCAAAGTCTATAAAAATTTTTTCCTTTTAATAATTCTGCTTAAAAATTGAATCACTGTGTAGATGGCATCTGGTCATCTAAAATATTCTGAGTGTCTGAGGAAACAAAACTTCAGTTTCATGACTTGAAGATGATCCATGATCCCTAATAATACTGGATTGAATTTATCAATCCCGAGGCAATCATAGTGTTAAACAAGCAACTTAAAATTTGACAGATAATTTCGTATAGGAAAGTTTGCATGTTTGCACTGTCAGAGGCTGAAAACATGCTCCACAAAACAGCACTCACTCTGCTGAGGTACGGCCCTCTGTGTAAGAAAATAATTAAAGAGTACTATGCTCCCATTTTGGGTCCTATAGAAATTTGACTAAAACTCATTTTTTGGGGCCCAAGAAGACAGAGGCTGTTCATTTTCACTCCAAAATTTCAAACTGCTTTCAATAAAACTGACCGGATTTGAGCAAATGTCTTAAAAGGAGTTCATCAATAGTGACCTGACTTAAAAATGAAACAAACAAATGAGCTGTTTGGGCCTGGGAGATGGGATTAGGGCAATCTGACTTGGATGAAGAATTATTCAGACTATTGAGCTCACAAAAGAGGTGGCTGCCTGGATCCTGCCCCCAAATAGACTAGGGTGAGGCCAACCCCATAGCAGATAGAATTGTATGTCATATAACATGTTTAGAGTAAACCAGTTTTCGATAAACTGATAGATCTTACTACTTTTACTGCAGGAATGTTGTGACACCTTTTAAATATATGTCATTAGAAATACTCCATAGCCTTTAAAATATTCTAATTTATGAATTTAAGAGACATAGAGGTAACAACATTTTTCCCCTTCACACTTTCTGACTTTTCTGATACTGATTATGTGTTGACCAGTTTAGTTGGTTCAATAGCCTGGTGGAAATCAACCCAAAAACATTCCTTAATGCTCCTGGATGTCTCATTGTTTCACAGATCAATTTTCTAAACATATCATCCTTTACTAGGAAAAACCTGAGTACTGTTTGAGGTGGAGTTCTGAAATACCCCCTTGAAATCTCATTATCAAGTTAGTAGATTTAGCTTTAATTTGCTTTTTTCTTCCTAATTCTTTTCCCTTTATTGGCTACTATTTTTATTTTCAGGGAAATAAAACAAAACAAATATTTGTCACTATTGTTCCAATAATCCTTTGAATTATTTGATTGGGAGATAATGTTGCATTCATAAAATTATTTATATATTATACTTTATCAATTGAATTATTCTCCTGCCTTTATGCAAAATATTAGGCATAAATCAAATGACTTACAGGAGGGACTTGTCTCCCATAAACATTATGTTAGTTGAGTATCTGCATAGATTTGTGGCTTAGTACAAGCTAACTTATTTTCAATTTACTGTTTTATATATATATATATATATATATATATATATATATATATATATATATATATTACATTGTCCCATTTTGCAAAGGAGTTTCTTCAAGCTGACTTTTTAAAAACAACTCCTAATACCTTTCAAAATAATATTTGTTTCTCAAAAAAATTTAAAACAAGATAAAACTTTATTAAAGTGCAAAATACTATTAGATAACAATACTTGGGCTCTAGGAGTTTCCATTGTATGGCTATCTTTAACTGTGTGAAATAAAGCAGGATAACATGGATCGTTAGCCGTTTTTTTTGTTTGTTTGTTTTTTTGAGGGCAGTGTCACTGGCCCTCATATGTGGTACCGAACCGGAGCCGCTGGCTTCCCAAGCCAGCGCTTAACCACGGCGCCACTCAGCCGGCCCAATTGTTAGCCGTTTTTAAACAGAAAAGGAATCTATCTGGGAAAAATTAAAAAGGAAGTCCCATAATAGGTGGTTTAAAAGACTGACAATTATTCTCTCACATTTCTGGAGGCTAGAAGTTCAAAATCCAGGTTTAGGCAGGACTAGTTCCTTTTGAGAGCTGCGAGGGAAGGATCTGTTGTGAATCTTACTGCTTGGTTGGTAAGGTCATTATTTCCCTACCGTCTCTCCATACTGTCTTTTCTTTAGGATGCCTTTTTGTTAAAATTTCCCTTTTTATGAGGACACTAGTCATGTTGGATTGGAGTCCACATTAATGACCTCATTTTACCTCTATAAAGACCTTATCTTCAAGTAAGATCACATTCATGAGATACTGGGATGTCAGCATACGAATTTGGGCGAGGACTCAATACAACCCACAACACTGACACATAAATACTTGTGCTTGGGCCGGCCGAGTGGCTCGGTGGTTAAGTGCTGGCTTGGGAAGCCAGCCGCCCTGGTTCAGTTCCACATATGAGGGCCAGTGATACTGCCCTAAAAAACAAAAAACAAAAAAAAAAAACTTGTGCTTAAATCTCAAGGTTACAACAAAGATTATAAGTACACAATTTTATTTTCCTCTCTTTGATCTTTGCCTTAACACTCTGAAATTGGCTCAGAAGAATTAAAATGGGTTACTATTTTTAGATTTACTAGAAAACCAATAGTATTTCTGTTATAGATATGAATAATTAATCATGGCTGATATTTAAAAAACATGGCCGAGATTTTCCATTTATAATCTCACTTTATACTCAAAGTAACTTTATGAGAAGGCATAATTATTCCTATTTTAATGAGGAGGAAACAAGGCACTAGAAAGTCAAATAAATAATTGGATGCCACATAGCCCTGTGGACAAATGCAAGATGTAAATTGGCATTGTAAATATATATATATATATATATATATATATATATATATATATATATATATATCACATTTCCTACCACTGAATAAACCATTATGCATACAGAGTTTTCCAGGGTCAAAAGGTAAGACAGTTTTCAAGGCAGTAGATATATTTTCCCAATTTGAATATGAAAGTTATATGTTCAGCTAGACTGTATATTTCATTCAATCTTTGTATCATATGAAGTTTAAGATGTTCAGTACTGGAGACTACTGCTCATAGTTTTTTGTTTCCTTGGGTATTTTGTAATTTTGAATTTTTAATCATTTTTAGTAGGCTTTTAACCTAGTGAGGCATTCTCTGACTTTATCTGTGGAGTCCCTTTCATTTATTTTTGCTTTGCTCCTCGCTGCTGCCAAACTTAGAATCATTTAATATGATTTTCTTAGTGTGAACTTCCTCAACCATGTTGTAAATGTCAAAGTAAACAATTTTCCTTTTCAGCTACCTTTGCTACCCAAGGGGATTTTTGTCAACATTTTCATGGAGGCTGTAGATGTTCTGGGGTCTAGCATTAAAACCACTATTCTTAATTTCTTAATGACCACAACTAGTAAATGACCCACATGTGACTATAGTTTGAAAGTTAACTTGCAATTCTTTTGTTCAGATTTTTAAATTTATTTTATTTTATTTTATTTTTATTTGGTCTCTGAGATTTTTGTTATTCTCTTGTAAGTACAGTGTAGCCTTCACAAATATTTGCTACACTCTTCCAGCATTTATAGGTATTTTGCATCAGGAACTTTCTCAGAGCATCTATGTGGAATATTAATGGAAAACGAAGTTCAGGTACTCTGTTTTATGCCAACATAATAAACAAAGCACTTTGAGCTTTTAACTTCCTGAGAGAAAACATAGGGCATTGAAATTAGATAAGTGTACAAAAGTCAAAAAGCTTGAGTACAAGGAAAATACTGCAGATTGGCCACAAATTTCATAATTCAATAAAAAGAACCAAAAGTTACTCACTGAAGTGAGAAAGGGTTTTTGTCACTTATATTAAATATGGGTTCCTATAACCAATAAAAATCATCTTCCTTTTAAAATATCTGTAATCTGTGAAATCATTAAAATTATTTTAATTTCATTATATAAAGAAGAGTTTAATCAAAAAGTAATGTTAAGTGAAAACTTCACATCATTTCTACATAGCTGTTTTTTGTGTTACAAAAAAACAACTTTTTTGAAGCCATGTCCAAGTATAAATACAAATTAAAATAACTGGGTAATTCCTATCAAGATTGTTTAAAGTGAGATATACATTAACTATCATTGAAATGTTATAACTATTCCACTGTACATTGTCAAATACCTTCTCAGATATATATTGTTTATATAAGCACAAAATTAAGCTGTCATCATTCTTTTATGTTTATGTCGAATTGACCAAAATTTATCACTTGGGTTGTTTAGTTTGTGCTGGACAAGTATTTCGTATTCTTATTAAAAATATCTACTATTCACATCTTATCTCACAAGGAATCATCCTGATCTATTGGGACATTGAACTTTAATACCTTAATTGTGATTATACTCTACCAACCCAACTTTAAAAAGATGTAAGTGGAAAAATATTGAAAACTAAATATATTTACATTTAATCTTTCCTATGGGACTGTATATGTCCTGAAGATCAACATGAGTAACTCATTTCATGATATCAATACCTTTTGGTTGACTAAGATAGTTCTAAATTTTATGAAATTTTCTAGCTCATAGAAAAGTTAGAAACTTTAAAGTAGCACAAATAAGATGAGGTCTGACAATTAAGTTTGTGAACTTGTTGCAGTGATGTTACTAACCTTTTTTGATATCAGGAGGATTATTCATTATGAATTTGTACCAACTGGACAAACAGTTAACCAAGTTTACTATTTGAACGTGCTGAAAAGGCTGTGTGAAAAAGATGAAAACAATCTGAACTTTTCAACAACAATCCATGGCTCTTGCATCACGACAATGCACCAGCTCCCACAGCACTGTCTGTGAGGGAGTTTTTAGCCAGTAAATAAATAAGTGTATTGGAACACCCTCCCCACTCACCTGATCTGGCCCCCAATGACTTCTTTTTTTACCCAAAGATAAAGGAAATATTGAAAGAAAGGCATTTTGATGACATTCAGGACATCAAGGGTAATACAACAGCTCTGATGGCCATTCCAGAAAAAGAGTTTCAAAATTGCTTTGAAGGGTGGACTAGGCACTGGTGTCAGCGCATAGCTTCCTAAGGGGAGTACTTCGAAGGTGACTGCATTGATATTCAGCAATGAGGTATGTAGCACTTTTTCTAGGATGATCGCGAACTTAATTGTCCCACCTCGTATACCAAGTCTCACTTTCACCTGCTTTATTATACATATCCATTTACTTATGGTCTTCATCCACAAGAACGTGAACAGTGATTATCTCTTTTGTTCACTGACATAGGCCACAGTTAGTGGTTTAGGCCAGTCAACACTCCTTTCTCCCTACTTACATTAACTGCTCCTAATATTCATTTGGGAGCCACATTCCACTGGACTGTCCATACTCTTCTCATGAGTAGCCAATGCTTGATTCAGGAGTGCAGTTTGGGAGCTAGGGCTGGGCACACAAATACATCTGAATATGCTGCCACAGAGACTAATTCTGAAAATATATTCCTGGCTAAAATTGGGCCATTCAGAGATATTTAGTCTCAATGTTAGCATTTGGTTGAAATTAATGGGTAAGCATCATTCATTTCATGTTGGCTTAAAAGTAAAGTTATGACAGAAAATTCTTTAACCATTATGTTAACACAGCTAAAGAACCTCTTTTAAAATGGAGAATACAAATAAAGTAAAAAAGGACAATATTTTATTATACTGATACATTCTATGCATTACAAAGCAACCAAACTAAAATGCCAAAATTATTTCTAAAATATGCAAAAAATGAAATTAACATACACATATATGTATAATTCTAACTTCAATCGATTTTTAAGTAGAATAAGTGAATATTTAAAGAATTATGCTACTTTTCCTTTTGAAATAACATAAATATATTTCTGTGTATTATATATTGCTATGTAAGTATAGTCATAGAAAAGTAGATGGATTTCAAGAGAGACAGAAAGCTCCCAATGTTGTCGGAGGTTGAGAGGAATCTCCAGTCCAATTGAATAAGGAAATAATTCAACTGTTTCAAATTGGCTAAATACACCTATTATCTCTGAAATTCTCTTATCCTTTGACCCTGGAGCACTCTCTATGAACAATGGTTTATTCAATAGGACGGAATATAAAATACACAAGAGCAGAGATTCTAATCAAACTGCCTATTCATTCCCTGTTAGTCTATGAAGCTATATGGCATCCAATTAATTATTTAATCACCCTATGCTTAGTTTCCTCTCCAATAAAGTAGGAATATTTATATGTGGTCATGAGTCTGTTTTATTTTAGAAAAGCTTAGCCATGTTCTACAATATTATAACTAATAGTAACCTTACTGATATTTGTAAAAGAAAATATTATGTGATCTAAATCTCCATAAATAAAGGATAAGTATATAAAATATAATAGTATTTTATGCATCTTTCAAAGTGGTAGTTAAATTCACTGTGTAATCACAGGCCAAAATTTATCATAAAATTATAGGTTAAACTCGAGGTAAAATTTTCTATAGTCATTGAGGGTGTAACTATAAATATAAATATAAGCATCAATTCAATTCCTAGGCATAGGCATATGGACAAAAGTAAGAATATTTTGTAGCATTTTGGAGTTCTTTTTCATTTTCCCTCAATATTCTGGAGTTTCAGTGACTGCATAAGGAGTAAGAGCACGGGCTCTGGAGCTGAGACGGAGCGCAGACTGTAGGCTGGCCCTGAGTCACCTGAACGGTTCCTTAAGCACAATAGCAATTCCTTAAGCATAGCAAGGATCATTATCCTCCCCCATAAAATACGGATGCTAATAGTAGCTAACTCAAAGGGGTACTGAGTGGATTTCTTGAGTTAATATATGAAAAGAATTCATAACAATGCTTGATACAGATTAAATGTCATTAAAGTTTCTTGAAAATAAATGAGTCTCTTTAAAATCCCTTTATAGAAATAAATGGAAATTATAAAACATGCCTATTATTTCTTTAAGTGTTTTGCTTATATATTCTTAATAATATATTCTGCCTTGATATGAAATGTAGCATTTTTTTTACTAATATCAAGTCTCACTCTTTTTCTAGAAGCAAAAAAAAAAGTCTAAATTTCAGACAAAACCAAACATTATGGAAATTTTTAAATGAGGATATAAAGTTGTTAATAAGGACATTTTACAACCATCATATGTCCACAAATGGACATGATAGTTTTCAAGAGCAAATTTTTTTTCTGATATAAAATGTTCAGAGTTATTAGTATTAATAAATGTAACAAAGTATAAATCATTTTTAAAGCTCTAGTGTGCTGTTTTATATTGTTATATAACCTTTTGACCCATTTAAAATGAACATGTAGGGAATCCACTTTAATAGCTTCTTCCTGTAGGCTTGAGGGATTCTATAGCACAACTCCTAAACCAAAAATGTACTTGGTTATTTCCACTCATTTAAAGATTACTATGCCAGAAAGTTTTGTGTTGAGTTGGCATCTCCTAGGAATACAAGTGAATAAACAACAGAGAAAGAGGTAAGAAAAGAGAAATATTTGTTCAACACTCTGCATGTTGTAACAACGTGCAACATCATTTATGATGTTACCTCAGCCAAAAATGACATGATGTTATAAATCACTAATTTCTCAATTTTGAATAGGAAGTTGGAAATATGGGATAAGGTCATGTGCAGTTCAGGTCATGAAAACCAAAAATGCTCAGGTTGGACTTTTTATAATGTTTTACCAAATCCCAGAGGAGGTTCAATATCATGGTTATTACTATTATTTTCCTCTTAGAAAAGAAAGGAAATGGAAAAATTCTTGCCCATTTTCTGAGGCATTATAATATGGCCTGGAAAAGTTTTACTTTTTATTTAATACTTATAAAATCCTGGCTATTCTTTATTTCATAAGGTAATATTTCAGCAAACAAATATTAATAAGTTTTTTTTTTCATTCCTGACTCCCTGTAATACATTTTTCTTTACCTACATTGATCATCCTAAATCTCCGCATCCTGGATTTTATTTTAATCTTCAAGAAAGTTCTAAACCAGTATTGGAAAAAAAAAAAAAATATATATATATATATATATTCTAACTATAATATATTATTCCCACATTGTGACATAATTAAAATATATGTATTTATATTTTATATACATATATTTTAATTATGTAACAATATTTTATTATGTATTATAAATATTATAATATATTATTTTAAATACATTTCATTACATATATAAAATATAAATATATACTTTAATTATGTCACAATTGTTTCAAAGCTGAGATAGTCTAAATAATAGGACCCTAGAGAATCAGCTTTCTTGAACCAGGAAGACTGTTCTGCTAGAAGAATGAGAAATGCATACATTTTCAATCTTTCTCTTGTTATTGTGCCAATGGGCTTTTTTCACCCTGAATACAACTTCTATTTCTTTCATTTAATCTAGGGATAAAGAGCCACAATAGAACCACAGGTTAAAGATGAATTATCCAACAAAAGAAATATAAAACTCTGAAAAAGTCACCTTGATTCTACAAAGTTCAGAGGCTAAGGATCGAGGTTGGCTTCCTGTTTTGGCCCCTGTTAGAACTAATTTATCTCCTTTATGTTTTATATTCCAGTAAAGAGCAGCAAGCCTATTAAATATGGCTACTGGAACTTTACTTTAGGACTTATAGAATATATAAGATAAACTTTTATAATGTGGAATTCTTGCTGCACTTTATATCCACATTTTGCCTATTTCCTATGTTTAAACCTTTTAAGCAATTAAAATAAGGCTATGGAATTGACATTCTCTCTCTGCCTATGCCAGAAGTGATAGCTTAGTGGATGAGGTAGATAAATTTGAAACGCAATGGAATGAAACAGGAAATTTCAGAAATAGGTATATATACAAAAAGTGCAACAGGAGAAAGTGTGGCTTAGAGTAGGAAGTCAGACAGATGCAGATTAATATATATAACAAAAGCTGGGTGGGAAAACATAGCTTGCTAACAGTGCATCAAAGACTTACCCTTATTTACCCAGGTACAGACTTAGCTGGAAAACCACAAATTTCCTCTATATTATCTTGTAAAATTTATACCATGAAGAGACCCCTGAGTCTAAAAGAGTCAACAGCTAAGCTAAGCATGTCTGGGTCCTTTTTGTTGAACCTCTAATCAGAGAACTCACTCCTCCAACATGAGAGAAATGGATAACAGGTGGGAAAAGAGCTTTAAGTGTTATTCTAGTAAATTCCTTCATGTGGACACATGCATGGCTGTAACATAAACAGTAGTTTATCAAAGTGCTTGATTCCAGGAATTGAAGGACTGTAGGTAAACACTTTCTGGTGACACACTTAAGCCCCACCCCCCACTCCCCACCCCCACCCCTTTCACAAATCTCTTTACTCTAAGAACAAAGCAAAAATCTTGGGAAGGTTGGACCCTGATACCTCACCCTCACCAAATCACTTTTCAAATACAGCATGAAATGAAAAAGTACACATAATCCTTATAATGTGCAATATTATGGGATTTGGGGCACCTATTAAAAATATTATTTGCCACAAAAGAGTACAAGTCATAATAATTGAGGATCTGTTATGTAACCTGAACTTAAGAATGAAAGCATTGAACTGGAAAATAATTATTCTTATATAGTTCACTTTATGAAGGGAATGTTTTAGTTCACTCACACTCCTAAAGAAAGTGATTTAACTATATATTTAAACAAATCAGTTAATGATACCATCTTAAGTTTATAAAAGTATATTTCAGCCTAAAAGGTATTCTCTTTGTCCCTTTTCCTTTTAAGAAATGTAACTTAGATATAGATTTTTGGTTGAGGTAATCATAAATGTTAATTTTAAAAAATAAGCAAATTTAAAAAAAATCAATCCTTTCTTCTCTTACTTTCGTTAATGGTACTGATACCCCCTCTTTTTAGTTTTAGAGTGCACTTAAAGAAAACTTTGATTATTATTTCTTAGACTTAAATAAGCCATAATTGTCTGTCTAGTAAAATCTCAGAGAAGTCTTCTGCTGGCTAACGCAGAGACCCACAGCTAGAAAGAGGTAATTTTCTCTAGCCAAGTGTATGCTTTTTTGTTCAAGAATCACAGACCTACTTTTGCTGGTTACCCTCACTTCTGTAATAGTACTTGACTTTGGTAGAGCGACTACTATTTTGTGCCTTGAAAAAAAAAAATCACATGGAACATTTAAACTAATATGGGGATAGTTTATTGCTCTTTAATTGTTGATTGCCAGGAAAAGGCAAAATTTAAATTTCATCTTCTGATAACACAATATCAAATAAAATAAATAATTTACTATAGAAATTTAAAATTGTTAGTAAGAATATGTGCGAAAGCATGCACATTTCAAAATTAAATAATCAGCCCATAAAGTTTACCGCCACTCTCTTTAAATAAAAAAATACCAACCTGACTACTTACAATTTTTTTCACATGCTGACAATTAATAACCCAATGTGAAACACTGCCTCAAATAAATGTTATCATTAAAAAAATTAAAATAAGCAAATACAGTTATTCTTCCTTCCTGCTTGCCCCTGTATTACTAAGTCAGGGTTTCATTGAGATTCTTGAAATTGTCAGTTTATATTTTCATCAAATTTTGAAAAACTTTGACTGATATTTCATCAACTATTTCTTATCCTCACCTTTCCTTTTGGGAACTACAAGTTCATATATTACACATATTACACATATTAGGCTGTTTGAGATTGTTTCATCAGTTCCTGTTGTTCTGCTCTTAGTTATTTTTTGGAATCCTGTCTGTGTTACATTCTGGATGGTTTCTGTTGCTATGTCAATAGATCTTTGTTGAGGTATATAGTACTTGCTATAAAAGCTAATGCAAGTATAATGAATGCCAAAATATCAACCATTCTTAAAATATTGGGAGTTTAAACTGGATAATTTCATTGTAACACATATATATTACTCACCAAAAATTGTTGACACAAATATAGAAATGTGTTAAATAACCCTAGTATGCCATTTCAACAATAATTTTAAGATATTTAATTATTATTGAGGGAGTACGTGCCATTTAAGTCCTGTGTACTTTCCAGTACAGTAGTATAATCAGTTAATTCTCACAGCAGATCTGGTGGATAAGTACTATTCTCATTTAACAGGATAACAAGTTGTTAGCCTCACAGCAAGGAAACTACCACAGTGCTGGTAAACCGTAGAGCCAAAGGTAGGCTCTCATTCACTTAGACTCCAAAGTCCATATTCTTTTTCCTGTGCATCATGACCTGGAGAGACTGCTCTTTTAAGGGAACAAAAACAAATTTTCTGGGGATGGGAGATGGGGCATTGGACTTTGAAAAGGTACACCAAATATTATAAAAAGGATTTACATTTAAGAAAATAAAGAATGTATTTCCACAGCATAAATTGTAGAAATTAAAACTTGATAAACTTAGCTCAGCTGAGAGGGCATGAACTAAAATGATGTTTAAAAATACTGTGTTAAAAATTTCACATTACTCACCCTTTCTTTCCCCCCAGATCGATGACTCCCAAATCTAGTGATTCTAAAATGAGAAAATAAAAAGAGGTTTCATTTTACCTTCCATACTTCATATCAGTAGATATTTCTACATTTGTACTTAAATTAGTGACAAAGAATCAGTCAGTATTTTCTTTTAAATTAGTTTAACCTTTCCTGCCTCTTTGAAGCACCAAGATACCTATTCAGTTAAGTAAGAACTAATCATTCAAAATACTTAGTTGTGTTGGTGTCATGGAAATTTGTCACTAGCTAATTAGATTGGCATTGTCAACCAGAATTGCAACTTTTGAGATTAGAAAAGCTGGGCAAACATCTTCTTGTATCCAACATATAAGCAATTAATTGTGTAACTTTGAGTATACCTCATGGAAAAATTGAATAATATTGTGGAAAAAATGTGTCACTAGCAGACACATTTCTTACAATTATATGCAGACCTCAAGGTACCTCTCTATCAAAAGGATAATTTATTTTTTTTCTTAAATGACAAGTTTCATGTTTCATAATATTTGTGATAACCATTACACACAAAAACAGATTCTTTAACAAGAGTATAAGATATGCATTCAAATTGGAAGTTCTCTCACATTCATTATTTCACATTTAATTTTACACAGTAAAATATTTAGACCTTTCAGTGTGCATTATTTACTGAGGATTTTATGATGTGCATCATGTAAGTGGGAAGGAAACAAGAATTGTTTTTTTGCAGCATTCCACATTCTTCTTCCTATTAATGAATTGCTAAAAATGAACAAAATCCCATAATTATGCTCTTATTTTCTTCAGGGCTTTTTCTAATATTTTTCTTTGTTCTTTGTCATTTGACTTACAAAGTTAAAAAAAAAGTCCCAAAAAAGTAAAAAAATACGTTTCTGTTTGCTTTCCTGTTGGTTGAAATTGTGACATATTTATTATATAAAATGACATTTTATTCTAATTTAAATGAATTGGTGGAGTGCAAGCTGTGAATGAGTTTTTCTAGGATGAGTTCATAAACTTAATTGTCCAACCTCATATATATTGTGAAGTGGTTCTCACAAGATGGTTATTTTACACATCCATTATTTTTAAGTTATACTCTCCAAAGTGTGTCAGAGATGGATATTCACTTTCCTCCAAACAGTAGTATACTATTTTTTTTATTCCTAATATTAAGAATTGTTTGGAGAGGGAGAAAATGTGGAATTGCCTATTGAAACGATGAAAAAATTGAGATAGTACCCAGAACAGAATGATGGCTCTTTTTCTAAGATTGCTTCCAGTACAGGTTATTGGGCTCCAAGTTGCTTTTTCTGTACTAACAACATCCTAGCTCCTTAGCCCAATGTGAAACATAACATGACCCAAGCTGAGCCAATCATTCCAGTCCACATATTCCTGACCACACTTATGTGAGTCAGAGCTGTGTACCCAAATTAATCTAAGCCATTTAGAAAGCTTTACAAGATTTTTCAAACTATAACAAAGAGCAGATTAATTCTTCTCTGGTGGTAGTAACCTAGATATATGAGTTTTAACAGCTATTGGTGAACATATTCCTCATGGAGAGCAGAGTGGAGAGTATGCAGTTCACAGGCAAAAGATAAAAAAGATGAGATGGAGAAACAACCCATGGTAATATTTCTGAACATGCTTGTCTTTTGCAAACTTTCATAAAATATTTCAATACCTTTCTAATAATTGTCACTTTTACTGTCAGCAGTATCAAGAGTACTTTAACTTCTTTGATAGTAAATATATCATGACAAATAATAGCAAATTCTCAATGCTTGAGACATTTATTCATTATCTTTAGATCATTCATTCATTCCAAAAAAATATTAAGCACCTTTAAAAATAAGAATCAGAAAATATTAACAGTCATACATCCCCCAATGCTTAAAAAATAATCCAAGGCCAGTTAATTCTTAATGGTTATTAATCCTGGAAAACATTCTATGCCAAACGAAACTGCTATTATTTTACACTCAGTGGGGAAAGCAAAGAGAAAATATTCTTTGTTTTTAGAAATTTGGAGTACTTGTGTCACCTACTTATTTTTAAAGTGATGATTTGAGGATTATCATGCTTCTTTGTTATCCTTAGTTACACATAAATATTAATTTGTTTATAATCTTTACCAATGATAAATGCATAATAGTGTTGAATTATTCTTTATCATTTAATGAATTGAAAGGAGCACTTAAAGGGATATAGATATGTATTGTTCCATAAAATTAAACCTATTTATATTAGGAAACAAAACAAACATAATAGCTTTACATAAGTTCAAAACATTTCAGCAATTAACTTGTCTTCTATCCTGGCTAAATTACTTCCTGGGGAGGATATACCATTTAAGAATAAAATGTCATTAAAAAAAAAGCCAAAATTAGTTAAATCTGGCCTGCTCTTACCAGACAATTATACTGCATTGAAAACTTACTGTTAATACATTCTTAATTTAAAAACAAAACAAAACAAAACTCCTGACACTGATTCAATATGTGCAAGCTGTTAAAATTAAAGACAATACAGGTTGGTTGGATAGAGTTAAATTATGAACAAATACTGACAATTGTTTCTATTTTTTGCATTATAGCAGTTCATTCTATATTTAGTAGTGACATTTAATGCTTGGATTGACAATATTTTTTCTGGCTGTGCATTTCTAGCCTAAGTAGGATAAGGAAACAGGAACACATCACTCTCATCCTCTTCAGACAATTCCCCTGAAACTTTATTTATATTGGGATGAATTCAAAATTGCTCTCAACATTTTAAGGATTGTCTTGTTCCAGTATAACTTATGGATCTAAATTTCCTTTTCTAATTTCCTTAGCTCTCTACAAGATCTGTTCCATAACACTTTCTTTCTCCTTGGGGATTTAATACTTGATGATATAGTTTTGTTTTTTCTATTCTAATTGATAAATAAGCTCCAACCAGGGACACATCAAATGGGTGGTATTTATGCAAATTCTTTCTTCTACTCTCACATTGTAATAGGGGTTTGGTGTCCAGTTCCAGAAAGAGATAGATTAGTAAACCAATCCCGAAAGCACTAAAATAAAACATTAGAGTGACAGAGAGAGAGAAAAAAGAGAGAGAGAGAGAAAATGAATGAATGAATGAATGAATGAATGAAGAAATATCAGGCTTTTTAATTTATTTGATTGTGATTACAGTTATAATTAAATTGCTCCCAGTTTTTGTTTCCGTAAGCCTTATCAGTATAACATAGATGGTAGACATTAGAGAAAACACAAATATTCTACTTGTCTCTTCCTCCAACTACTCTTTGTTATATTTCACTTCATTTACCAACTTGAATTTAGAGGTCCCCCTATGATTTATTTTAGCTAATGAAATATGAATGGAAGGGATATTGTCATTCCTAAGTAAGGATGTTATGAGCCAGGGAGTGTCTCCCTATACTCCTCTCCCTCTGTTGTAACAACTAGCAATGGCTCAGATAATGGAAACACAAGCCTGGTTCCCATGATGAAGATGATGATGACAACATATAGATCTCACAGGTAACCCAAAATAGACTGAGTTTCAACAAAAAATATAAATCATGGTTCTTGCCAACACTGATATTTGGAAGTTACTCATTTTTCAGAGTAAGCTAGATTTTCCTGACAGGTGTAAACAAACTTGAATGATGCTCAATTACCTATAGTATTTAATATGAAACGATTTTACTCATAATTAATATACTTACTCTAGGCAATATTGTTTTATAAATCTCTATTATCTTGTGGTTTCAAATTCATGATGCAATGTTTAGTAAATTAATTAATAACTTTTATCCAATAGGAAGCAATTTGCAGTAATCTAGAGTAAAGGCACCACAAAGATTGTGTTGCCCTGAATCATAAGTTTTTAAGTGTGGATATGTATTGTTTTGCTCAAATTTTTATGTTTTCTCTTCCTGAATCACTATATTTTATTTGTGCTTTAGTCATTTAAATTGTTCAACAATTATTACTTAAAACATTCCCTTATATTGTCTCCATTTTATTTTACTGGGAATCTTGTTAGATATATTAGAACTGTTCATTATTTTTTAAAATTTCTTTTAGCATTCTTTTGGTATTCTCTATCTCTTTATCTCTCTCTACTGAGTGTATTCTTTGTATACACCTTCTAGTTTTTTTACCTCTCTCTTTAGCTATATTTTTTTGCTGTTTTATCCATATGTTGCCCTTTTATATTTCAAAAATTAAAATTTATTTCTTGAACTTCATTAGTTTCAAATTTGTTTAAAAACCTAATATAGATATTTGGTTGCTAATATTGTGTTTCTGACAATTTCAATAACTTAAATTCTAGAAGATAATTTTACGTTTATTTCTTTGATTTTCACAAGTAAGTATTTTTGTGCTTGATGGTATTTATTGTAAGTTCATTGCCATGTCTTCGTGTGGAAGATCCCTGTAAGAGTAAACTGGCACCGATTTTGTCCAAAGAAAATGCGTATCTTTTTCAACCAATATTTTTCAGCGGAAAAATATTTGATATGGGAGCATATTGGCTCCCCTCAAACTTTTTGTCTCAGTACAAGAATACCAGGCTCAGATCTTGCCCAAGTTCACTAACCAAATTATCAGTGATTGCTTAACCAATCTCTGGAATACTCCCAGCATAATTTGTGAATGGCTTTTGATATCTGACACGAACTTAATTTTTTTTTGAGAAGTGTTCATGAAAAACTTTCCTATTCTGTATAATACCAGCAATGCCTCAGGGAAAAAAAAAAAAAAAAAAAAAAAATATATATATATATATATATATATATATATATATATATCTTTCAGCATCTAGTTGTTCTGCAGCGAGCGGTACCTTAAAGTGTTTCCTGTCCCCTATCATTTAGGATTAAACCCTAGAATCTATTCAAGCTTACCCTTTGGTGATTCCAGAGGATTTGGATTGCTGAAGAACCTCTGAAAAACATTGCTGCTAAAATGTAAAATTTTATTTTAAAAGCCATTTAAAAGTATTAAGAATGTGAGCAACAGTTTAAAGTATTCTATTTTAGAATGATCACTTTGGTATCACTCTACAGACTGAAGGGGAAGAGATGGGCTAGAGGGAAACAAAACTGAGTCCAAGATTAAGAAAAGAAATTGGAAGGCCTGAGCTAAGGCAGTCATAGTGAAGAAGGAAAGATTAAAGTAGGAGAGAGACAGACAGAGAGAGAGAGAGAGAGAGAGAGAGAGAGAGAGAGAGAGAGAGAAAAGTGTTAACATACAGGAAGAGTGGATTAACATTCTTTTTGCATATGTTTCATATTATGCATGTTATACTCAAGGGGCATTTTTCACTCAGATATCCACTAGGTGGCATTACAAACTGTACTGTTTTAATAGTTCATTGATTAAACACTTAATAAAATTATGTAATAAAGCACCTGTTCATGATTTCTTTCAAATAATCTGAGTAAGGTTTTCTACCTTTATTTTTAATATTAATAATAATAAGACTTTCATTAAAATTAGGGTTCATCAAAAGTTTTATTGAAAATCTATAAAGTTGTTTAAGTATATATATATAACACTAAAGGACCTATTTTGGGGACATTCTTATAATATTGTAGTTTTATTATCCCAAGATACCTTTAAATTCTCATAGGCTTTATATTTTAAAATCCCACCTGTTTAACAGATATTGTACGTAAAAGGAAATAAAAACAATGAAAATAGCTTAGATAGCAAAACTTTGAGGACTTTTATTAACGAAAGTTGGCATGGTTAACTTGAGGCTGATCTGATCCAGGAAAATAGCTTTATTCCCACTTCTCCTTAAAACTGTCAGACAGTTAGACTGTGTGCTTAAAACCATAAGATTAAACTTTTGAATCACCTGAGAAGTAATTTTAGTCAGATATCCAATTGAAATAATTCCTTGCCCCTGATAGGGTTGAATTTTGGTTTAGGGTTTCCATAGAGATTTTATTTATTTATTTTTTTTCTGCAATGCACTCCTAGTCGAATGAATGTGCAGTTTGTTGGAAACGATGAGAAAAAGAGAAGATAATTTTGGGAAGAGATACTAAAGGTAATGTGGATATTAAAGTGGGAATACATGTTGTGAAATATGGCCCTTTGAGAAATTATGGAGGCTGCAGAATAGTACTTCCATGCCCTGTAATTGCATTTCTGCATCTGTGAGGGAGCTGGAAATTGTGATGAGGAAAGGCACACTGAGAAGGACAAGTCAAGTCCTATGTATGCTGGCAACAATTTAAAATGAAAAGAGCAGAATCGAAACGAACTAGTGCATTGGGGAAGTAGTTTTTAAAATGCCACAGGGTATAAATGCAAATGTTTTACTTAGCAATGCCAAATGACGTCAGTTAGAAATGCTACCTAAATTTTTCATGTCTCACATGGTTAGGAAATCTGTATTTATTGAGTAGGAAAATAATATGAGGCTGGAGTTAATCCTATGTTTAAAGCAACTGGCTTCCCACAGTAAAATTAATCAACTTACTCCAGTTTAATATTCTCCTGGAACCAAGAAGAACATGGGAAACTGAAAGAGAGTGTTAGGATGTGTGGATGAGTGGCAGATGAATAATATTTGTTTTGCTAAGAAATGTGATAGAAGAGAGAGATGATAGTTGGCCAAATGTGGTTAAACTGTTTTGTTTTTTTTAATATATAAAAAAGAGAGAATAGAGAAGAGATTCACTTAATGATATAAAATAAGAAATGTGGAGCATTTGTGTTTCTCAACGATGGGATCAATCAACTTAGACCAAAATGTGAATGTTCCTTTTGTGAAGAAATTGTACTGAAAGAAAAAAAAAAAGTAACAGAAGGCCAAAATATGAGGTGTAAAAACAATTTGAAGATCATGAAATAATCCTGTCCAAGGAAAACATTATATTATCATGTGGACAGAATAACAGAAACAAAAAATTCCAAAAGAAAAAAAAAAAGAAGTGCATTTCTGCAGAATGTATTTATTCGGGTACACATCTGGTATATAAATATATATACACGTATATAGTAATGCTGTAACTAATCTAACTGCCACCAGAGCCACCAAACTTGCACTTACAGATGTATTCCTGCCTCAGCTAATTCTTTTCCTTGGGCCAATACTTTTGGATTAATTTTTAACTACTTGCTCTCACACCATAGATCTAATCTGTCTGCATATTATATTTAGAATCCAAACAAATCTTATCACTTTCATGGAAACCAACACGGTTCTAGCATCCAATATTTTTCATGATGATTAAACCTATGTTCTCCTAACAATATTCCTTTTCTCATCATTGCCATCTCCCCCAGTCTCCCAGACAGAAGCTTGAGAGAGCCTGATAATGCCTTTTTGGAAGCCTCCACTGACTCCTTATTACACTCAAGAGTAAAAGCAGACTGTATTTTAATGATCTGAAAATGATTTAATCTTCCCTCCTTCACACACGTATCTCTCAATCCCTATCTCCTAATATAATTCCTCTTGTTCTGATGAAAGGGACATGCATTCAGTAACATTCACCAGGAAAAACAAAACAAAACAAACTAAAAAGGAAAAAAAAAAGGCATTCATATTAGAATGCAAAAATGGGTAAATCTGTCATAAATTCAAAATATCAAAGCTGACTTAAGACTTATTATGTCTAGTGTGACATGTAAGGAACTTGGAAGTTTCCAATTCATCCTGACAACAAATAAAGAGCTGGAAAAATCCCTGAAAAATCAATAACTGTTTTTAGATCCATCAGAGAAGTGAGGTTACAGGGCTGCCTCCAAATCAGTGCCCCTAAAATTAGAGGCAGACAAAATGTTACAGAGAATCACATCTTATAGGAGCAGAAACTCACAAGCAAATATCTCTCTGGGAACCAGTACCAGAAGAGGTACTGAGCTATAATTGATAAATTGCAGAGGCTCAGGGTAGACAAGTCTGAGAGTTAAAATAAGGCCCCCATATTTCTGTGTGATTTACCTCATGTAGCTCACCAGGTTCTCACAGTAAAATTCAGAGAAAAATCCCCTCAAGCTTCTGTCAGGGGGAAAATAACTGTTTTGAGATTGTCAGAAATTTCTGTTTTTCTGAACAAGTCTTGCCCTCAAGAGAATCCATTTTAAAGAGCATAATCTATTGAAGTTATATCAGGGCCTCACTGACCTTGGTAAAGAAATATATACAACTCCAGCTCCCTCTAGCCTTTGATGTGAGGTCAGAAAAATACCAAATTCCCATCCCTTCTATCCATCATGTCCCTCCTAAGATAAGGGGGAAAAGATGAGATGCAGTTGCAAAATTCACAGCCCAGGGCACAGGCTCACTTAAACACTGATGCCTATTCACAGGATTATAGAATATATACCTTTTTTATACATTACCAGCACATCATAAAGGCATATTTACAGGAGTTACTTTGCCCAGCACATCATATCTGGCTTTCAACAACAATAAAAAAATTATAAAGCACACTAAAAGGATAGCACAGGCAGACACACACACACACACACACACACACACACACACACACACACGCCTTGAAGAGACAGAGCAAGCATCAAAACCAAACTCGTATGACAAGGATATAGGAATTATCAGACTATCATTTTAGGGCAACTGTGATTGGTCCGGCTGAGTGGTGCGTTGGCTAAGAGTTGGCTTGGAACGCCAGGTGTGAGCAGCAGAGCCCCTTTTCGGATCCCACATATGGGGACCAGTGAGGCTGCGCCCTCTACAGCTGAGATGGTGAACAACAGCTCGACCTGGAGAAGGGCTACCTTGAGTTGCCAGCAAGAGCAGGCTGCAGTGGGGCTGGCTGGCAGATGGCATGAGCTTTTGTGAGCTGCCATCCAATGGCCAGGGAGCAACTGCCTCACCCAGGAAGAGCACAATGATAATACCAACATGGGCCAGTGAAGCAACTTCCTCCACAACAAGACTGAAGAAGCAAAGGACAGCAACTTGTCTGTTCCTCTTCCCCATTCCCCAACACTGTTCACCTCCCCCAATTCCCCAATAAAATCTTTATAAAATAAATTTTTAAAAAACACAGCAACTGTGATTAATATGCTAAGTCATCTAATGGAAAGGTAAACATGCAAGAACCAATGGATAATATAGGAAGAAAGATGGATATTCCAAGAAAGAATAAAAAAAAAAAAAATTCTAGGTATCAAAAAAACTAACAGAAATGAAGAATGCCTTTGATGGGCACATTAGTAGACTAAGCACAACTGAGAAAAGAACTTTTGAACTTGAAGACATATCAATAGAAACCTCCAAAACTGAAAAACAAAGACAAAAAAAAAATAAAACAATGAAAAATTGAAACAGAATATCCAAGAGAAGAAAATATAGAGTGTAAATTTGCAGACATTACCCTGAGCAATATTTTTACTGATACATCCCCATGGGCAAGGGAAGTAAAAGAAAAAATGAACATATGGGATTATATCAAACTTAACATTTTTTTCACAACAAAGGAAACCATCAATAAAAAAGGAAGCCTACTGAATGGGAGAATATATTTGTAAATGATATATCTTATAAGGGGTTAATATCCAAAATTTATAAAACACTCATGAAACTCAACACCGAAAAAACAAACAACCCAATTACAAAATGGGCAGAGGATATGAAGAGACATTTCTCTAAAGAGGACATACGGATGGCCAACAGGCATATGAATAAATGTTCAACCTCACTGATCATTAGGGAAATGCAAATAAAAACCACCATGAGATACCACCTCACTCCAGTCAGAATGACTATCATCAATAAATCAACGAACAAATGCTGGCAAGGCTGTGGGGAAAAGCGAACCCTGCTGCACTGTTGGTGGGATTGCAGATTGGTACAGCCACTGTGGAAGTCAGTATGCAGGTATCACAAAAAACTGGAAATGGAACTACCTTTGACCCAGCAATTCCACTCCTAGGTATTTATCCTGAAAAACCCAAGACACCAAATCGAAAATATATATGCACCCTTATGTTCATTAGTAAATAGCAGAGCTATTTACAATAGCCAAGACTTGGAAACAATTGAAATGCCCATCGGTAGATGACTGGATTAAGAAACTGTGGTACATTTATACAATGGAGTATTATGCAACTATAAAGAAGAAAGAAATCGTACGATTTGCAACAATATGGATGGACCTAGAGAACATCATGCCAAATGAAATGAGTCAATCAGAGAAAGACAAATACCATATGATCTCACTTATATGTGAAATCTAAAAAACTGAATAAATTAGCAATGTAAACAGAAATAGTCTTAGAGACACAGAGGAAAAGCTGATGATTGCTAGATGGGACGGGGGTAGGCATGAGGGAGAAGGGGAACAGAAGAGGCAACATAAACTGGTAACTACAATATTACCACAGGGATAGAAGAGACAGTTTAGGGAATATAATCAATAATGCTGTACATATTTTTTAGGGAACCAGATGGACTCATGTCTTGTCAAAGAGACCACTTCACAGACAGTGTAGAGCCCTGACCTCTGCACTGTACATCTGAAGCTGCCACTGAATAATAGTATATGTCAACTATAATTTAACACATATATATTCCTGGGATGTGGAATATAGTGTGAGGATGGAGTCAATGGAATTGTATAAATATGTATGATAACGGGGTTGGGAGCGCAGTGGAGAGCGTAGGGGGTAGTCACTTTGTAAGGGGTGAAAAGGATAACTATTGCATTGTTTTGTACATCTGTAGCTAATAATAAAAAAATAATAAAAATAAATAAATAAAATGTGGAGAGAAAAATGTCCCACCAACCTGGGATTCCATACCTGTGAAATTTTCCTTCAAAATAAAGGAGAAATAAAGACTATCCCAGTGAGTGAATCTGTGGTCCACAGGCCTAACTTTTAAGAAATATTTTAAAAAATAAAGATAGCGAAGGGAATTTTATATATCTGAAACTTGGAACTACATAAAGAAAGAAAAAGCATCTGAAAAAAAATAAAAATATGTGAAAGTAAAACAACAATAGCAACAACAACCAAAAAAAAAAAATAAAACTTCAATATTTTTTATTTTTACTTGATTTAACATTTAAAATTTTGTTCAAAATAATAATTGGAAAAATGAATGAAATGGCATATGCTTACTTGTATACACACACTTAATGCACACATATGTGTAAGTAAAGAGAAAAACAGTAATGACGCATGAGACAAAAAGGAATTAGAATTCCAAATGCTGCATCTCAAAAACACAAAACACAAACAAACAAACAAACAAAAAATGAATTAGGACTATTTTGTTATTACAAAGTACTAGCACAAACTGTGAAGTGGTGTAGTGTTATCTGAAAGTGGATTGGAGATTGTAAATACATTACAAACATTATAAATGTATATTTCAAACTGGCAAAGAGGTAACAAAAATGAAGTGTAAATGATATGCTAAGTAAGGAGAGAAAATGAAATATTTTAAATGCAAGAGAAAGGAGTGAAAGGCAAATATATGGACAAAGAACAAGGACAACAATAGAAAAGAGTAATAAATAGAGTTGACATTAATCCAACTTTATAATTTTGAACATGTCTAAAAGTAGCAATTAAAAAAGCAAAGATTGTCCAAGTGGATCAAAAAAAAAAAAAAAGAAAAGAAAGAAAGAATGATATGTTGTATACAAGAAATCCACTTTAAATATAAAGGTACAAATAGACTAAAAGTAAAAGGACAGAAAAAGATATACCATACTAATACTATTGACATAAACCTGGAGTAGGTATTAATTTCTGACAGAACAGACTTCAGAGCAAGGAAATTTTCAGGGATGACATAGGGGAATTATATCAGGATAATGAGGTCAATTGTCCAAGAAGACGTACAGATTTAAACATGTAGGTACCTAACAACAGAGCATCAAAATATAAGAGGCAAAACTGGTAGACTGCAAGAAATGGATAAACCCATTGTTCTAGTTAGAAACTTCAAAACCTCTATACATTAATGGACAGATCCAGCAGGGAGAAAATCAATATGAACTAATAACTGAGCTCAATAGCATCATTAACCAACTGAATATAGTTAACATCTATAGATGATTTCATCCAACAACAGAAAAATACATATTCTTTTCAAGCTCATGTAGCCCATTCACTATGATAGAACACATTCTAGGCCATAAAACACATCTTAACAGATTTGAAAGATAGAAGGCATACAATGCCTGCTCTCAGACCACAATGAAATGGAAAATTAATAGGGAAATTATAGCTAATAAGATCCAAAATATTGGGAGCTTAAACAGCATAGTTTTTAATTACACATGGATCAAAGAAGTAATCTCATGAAAAATTAAAAGATATTTTGAAGTAAATGAAAATGAAAACCCTACTTATCAAAATTGTGAAATTCAGCTAAAGGAGTGCTTAGTGGGAATTTAGAGCATTAAATACACATACCATAAAAATGGAAAGGGCTAAAATCAATATCTAAGTGTCCACCTTAAAAAATTAGAAAAAGAAAAGGAAGTTAAATTTAAAGTAAGAAGAAAAAAAAAGAAATAATATGAATTAGAGCAGAAGCAATCAACTTGAAAACAGAAAACTAACAAAGAAAAATCAATGAAACCAAAATATGGTTCTTTGAAATGATCACTAAACCCAATAAGCCTCTAGACAGGCTAGGTTAGAAAAAGGCAAATTACTAATATTAGAAATAAAACAGCGTTCATTACTACTGACTACATAAATAAATAAATTCTATGAAAAACTCTAGGTCTACAAATTTGATAAACAGATCAATTAATTTCTTGCAAGACACAATCTGCCAGACTCACAGAAGAAGAAACAGACAATTTGAATAAAGCTATATGTATTAAATACATATTGAATCAATAATTATAACCTTCCATAAAAAAAGCTGCAGGCCCCGATAGATTCACTGGTGAATTGTTTCAAATACTGAAGAAAATATACCAATTCTCTACCATGTCTTCCAGAAGACAGAAGCATAGGTAATACTTTCTAACTCATTTTTTGAGGTCAATGTTACCTTACTACCAAAACCAGATAATGACAGCATAAGACAAATTAAAAAAAAACAAAAAACAAAAAAGAACTACAGACAGATATCTCTCATAAATATAAATCCAAAAATTTCAAGAAAAAATTAGCATATTGAATACAATGATGTATAAAAACAAATATATCCCTCTCTCAAGTGGAACCCCCAAATGTGCAAATGTTGAGCATTCACAAATTAATAAATGTAACCATTACATCAACAGGCTAAAAAGAATTAAAAGGGTAAGCTGCATGATTATATCAATAGATGCAGAAAAAAGTGTTTGGCAAAATCCAGCACCCATTCATGATAAAAACAAATTAAAATAAAAAATGAAAACAAAAGCTCTCAGCAAACTAGGAGCAGATGGGAACTTCCTTACTTGATGAAGGACATTTACATAAAAATTATAGGTAGCATTATTCTTTGTGGTGAGAAGCTAGATGTTTTCCAGCTAAGATCAGGAATAACGCAAGAATACCCCCTTTTGCCACTCTTCAACATCACACTGGCAATCTAGTACATTGTGTTCAACTGCAATAAAACAAGAAAAATAACTAATAGGTGTACACATTGAAGGAAAAAAGAAAACTATTTGCAGATGACTTGATTGTCTATGTAGAAAATTCAATAGAATGAACAAAAACTCACCTGGAGCTAATAAGCAATTACAGGAAATCCAAGATGGTGTAATAGATAAACAGTGTGTCTACTTCCTTCCATGAGCACATTAAAATTACAACTAAGTTATAGAACATTAAACCTCAAGAACCATCTGGCTGAACAGAAGATGTATAACTAAATATATAAAGAAACCACATCAAAACAGGTAGGAGGGGTGGAGATGTGACACAGCCTGGCTCCACCTACTGGGGGATGGTTGAGAATCAGGAGAGATCTTGGCTGCAGAGGTTCCTTCTGAAGGGAGGAGGGATCCCAGCCCCACACCAGCATCCTTACCCCAGAGTACTGGTGGCTAGAAGAGAATCCCCCACAACATATAGCTGTGAGAAATACTGGGGATTCTAACCATCCAAATGGGAAGAAGGAGGTGGGAAACCCAGCTGTCCTCTTAAACCGCTTGCACTCAGACTCACCTGGCTTTGAGGCCAGGGCTGAAAGACAGTCCCATTTTCCCTGTACGGGGTCCTCTGCCTGTGTAGCCAGCAGTCTGCTGCCATCTTAAATATGTTGAGCCCACCTCCTACGCTTATGGCCAAATCTGAATCTGATTGGTCTGGTGAGCTCCACAGCTATGCCCTGCTGACTCACAGAGATCCAGCCCCAACCAACTCCCCTAAAGCCAAAGGCACTTTCTCTGCGAGCAGCCAGTCTTGCCTGCATTGCACCTTTTCTTGTGAAACTTTAGGAATTCATGGATGCCAGGTGGCCGCTGCTGGCCTCAGTGTGCTCTGAGACTTTTGCTGAGTAGTAAAATGACAATAACTACATATCTATCAACAATTGCTTTCAATGTAAGTGGATTAAATGCTCCAATAAAAAATATGGTGGCTGAATGGATAAGCAAACAAAACCCTTACATATGGTGCCTACAAGAGACCCACCTCAGATTGAAAGATACACACAGACTGAAAGTAAAAGGATGGAAAAAGTTATTTCATGAAAATGGAAAAAACAACAAAGAAAGACGGGGTAGCAATACCTATACCAGACTTTAAAACAAAGACTACAACAAGAGACAAAGAAGGACCCAATAATTCCAATTTCTTGTATTTATCCAAAGAAACCCAAAATGCTAATTCGAGGGGATGTGTACATCCATATGTTCATTGCAGCATTGTTTACAATGGCCAAGATGTGGAGGCAGCCTGGGTATCCGTTGATAGAAGAATGGATAAAGAGGAGGTGGTTCATATATACAGTGGAAAATTGCTAGGCCATGGAAGGGAATGGGTTTTTTCCATCTGCAGCAGCATGGATGGACCTGGAGGGAATTGTGCTAAGTGGAGTATAAGACAGAGAAAGACAGATGCAATGTGATTTCACTTATATGTGGAATGTAAAGAAGAAAATAAACAAAACAGAAACAAATTCATACATACAGGGAATATTTTGATGGTTGCCAGATGGGAGGGGTTTGGAGTGGGGAATGAAAAAGGAAAAGGAATTAAAAAGTATAAATTTGTTTTTACAAAGTGGCCTTGGGGATATAGGGTATAGTATAAGGATTATAGTCAATAATATTGTAATAACTGTGTATGGTGTCAGAGGGTACTAGATGATTGATGGGGAGTTGAGATGAAGGGTAAAAAAGGAAAAGGGATTAAAAAGTACAAATTGGTAGTTAAAAAATAATAATCAGGATGTAAAATAAAGTATAGGGAATATAGTCAATAGTATGGTCATAACTATGTTTGACGATGGCGATGGGTAGTAGACTAGTCAGGGGGATCACTTCTTAAATTATAAAAATCTATAACCATGTGCTGTACACCTGAAATTAATATAAAAAATATTGAATGTCAACTGTAACTGAAAAATTTAAAAAAAAGGGGAAAGGTGAAGGGCAAAAAATGGTACAAGTTTCCAGGTATAAAACAAATAAGTCATGGGGATGCAATGTACAACATAGGGTATATAGTTAATAATATTGTGATAGTGTGGTGCAATGTTAAATGGTTGCTGAATTTGTCATAGAGATCACTTCTTTAGGTATATAAATGTTGAATAACTGTTGTATACACCTGAAACTAATGTAATATTGGATGTTAACTATATTTTTAATAAAAATCTTTTAAAAAATAAAACAAATAAATAAAACATAAATGAAAAAAGGTAGGATGGATATGAGACCAGCAACTTGCCCTTCAATACTGTCCTCTCATGGAAAGTGTAGCTACTGGTCTATAAAGAAAATTGTCAAGCAAAACACAATAATTGCTATCCAAGGCCAACTTCATTTGGTACTGGTAAGGACTAAAGAAGATAATAGTAAATGTTTGGCAGAGCAACAGTAGTATAAAAGATATTCGGTATATTCGAAGTTGTTGTTACTGTGCTGTTGTTATAATAAAGTCTGACAATCCGAAAAAAAAAAATGGGAAAAGACCTGCATAGACACCTCACCAAAGGGGAGATGCAGACGGCAAATAAGAACATGCAAAGATGCTCCACATCATATGTCCTTGGACAAATACAGATTAAAACAACAATGGGGTACCATTATATACTTATTGAACTAGTCCAAACCCAGAACACTAGCAACACCAAACGCTGGTTAGGATGTTGAACAACACGGACTCTCAGTCATTGCTGGAGGGGATGCAAAATGGTAAAACCACTTTGGAAGACAATTTTCAGTTTCTTACTAAACTAAACCTACTCTCATCATACGATTAAGCAATCATGTTCATTAGTGTTTGCCTAAATGAGTTAAACATCATGTCCTTAAAAATCCTGCATATTTTGTTTATAGCAGCTTTATTAATAATTACAACAACTTAGAAGCAACCAAGATGTCCTTTTGTAGGTGAACAGATAAATAAACAGTGTTACTTGCAGACATGAAATGAGGGAAATGAGCTATGAAGTCAGGAAAGGACAGGGTAAAGCCTGAATTCATAGTATTAAGTGAAAGACGATAACCTGAAAGGGCTGTATAATCTATGATTCCAACTACATGACATTCTGGGAAAGGCAAAATTGTGGAGGCAGTAAAAAGACCAGTGGTTGCCAGGGGGAAGGAGAGAGAGATGAAAGAAAATAGAGGAGAGACTTTTTAGGTCATGGAAAAATTCCCTATGTATAGTCAATGAATTCTCTGTGAATCTATAATGGTGGACACTTGTCATTACACGTTTTTGAAAACACATAGAATGTACAACACCTAGAATGAAGCTTACTGTGGTTGAAATGATGTGTCGGTGTAGGTTCGTCAGTTGTAATACATGTAACACTCTGGTATAGGATGGGAGAAACTGTCTTTATAGGGAGAAGGGGATATATGAGAAATCTCTAGACTATCTGCTCAATTTTGCTGTAACCTAAAAATGCTCTAAAAACTGAAGTCTATTTAAAACTCTCCTTTAGGGATGGCTGAGTGGCTCAGTTGGTTAAGAGCTCACTCAAGAGTGCGAGCTGAGCTCTGAGCAACAGCAGTTCGATGCCCAGCCTGAGCTGAGCAGCCGCTGAGCTGCCAACAGGTAGCAGGATGGCTCAGCTAAAAAAATAAAATAAAATAAAAATAAAAAATAAAAAATAAAAATAAAACTCTCCTTTGAGCGCAACAGATCTCACAGATTCATTGTACACAAAGATGCCACTATGAAACACGTCTTTACTGTACTAACTCACAAACATGACTGGCGACAGGTTACAGTAGAGTGGGGAAATATGGAGGCAATGAATCACAATACTTAAGTTAACTGTTAGGTATTTGAAAATTTGTGTGCAATGAATCTGTGAGATCAATTGCGCCTGATGGAGGGTTAAGAGGCATCAAATGAGGAAAACAATCTCCAATTAAGTTTTAAGAAGAAATCTCATTACCATTTAAAATGGTTATTTTGTAATTAAAAGTTCTTTCCACAAAACATTTAAAGAACAGAAAATTAAAATCATTCATAAACAGAACCATAAAGACCATTTCCCAACTCATTTATAACAGTGTCATTATTACAAAAACCTGGCAGTACTAATGTAAGAAAAATAAACTTGATTCTCATCACATTTATAACTATACATGTCAAAACCCTACACAAAATATTAACAATCTAAATCCAGAAAAGTATTCAATAATATAATGCATCATGTTTTTCTTGATTTTATCCCAGAAACTCAGGAATAAAAGGTTGATTTAATTAGAAAAATGATTAATGAAATTCACCATATTAACAGGAAAACAACTATATGTAGTGTTAACCGATGAAAATAACAAATATTTGATAATGCTGATAATATTAGATTTAAAAAAACTCTTGTCAAACAAGAAATAGTGAAGACTTTGCTTATTAGGTTTTTAAGGGCGTTTAAATCTCCATTTGTCTCGTTAATATCTGTTGATCTGAATAAATCATCAAATCTTTTCTCAATGGTTTTGTAATACATTGTATTTTATAAGGCAGTTTAAATATATACTATATCACTTCACTTAATCCTTACATTAACATAATGAGTTACATAAAACAAAGCATTTTTATTAGTGTAAACATTTATAGACAATAAGGCTGGGACACAGGGATGCTACAATGAATGTCTGATATCAAGTTTGGAATGTGGCAAAGTTATTTAGAATTTATATAAACAATGATTCTTATTTAAGAGCCCTTTGGAGAACTCGAATCTCATTCCTGAAGAATTAACAACCATAGATTTTTGTGAATAACCAAAATCTACCTGTCTGTCTGTCTGTCTGTCTATCTATCTATCTATCTATCTATCTATCTATCTATCTATCTATCTATCTATCATCTATTTAACTGATTTAATGTAAAAAGGAGAAACTATTTTATTTCTTTGCATTGAATCCCACTCCCCTCATGCCTAGAGAAAGAGAGCAAAAGGAGAAAATGTTCCTGAGCCCTGGTCCACGTTTTTCCATTGTCCATAGCTTTGCACCTTTTAAGTAGTGATTGTGTGAAGGAAGCCTTGTGAAGAGTACAATAATGAAAATTTGTACTGACAAAATGAGATGCCTGATCCAAATCTTTTATCTCCTTAAGGCAAGGGATGTAAATAATGTGATTCAAAACATGTAGAATTTGACAGCTTCTTGGGAAAAAGATTCACCATAGTCAAATTTAAGCCCAGGAAACTCAGAAAACCTGAGAGAATTTATCCCCTTTTAGTGTGTATTTTAGTTACATGGACTTGAGATCAGGTAGGAGTATATAGATGATTATAAATATGATAGGCCAGGTGTAAAGATATTCTATATAATTTCTCTGGAAAAAAAGCTTTTATATACATTATATATATCTTGAAAAAATATCTGAAAAATTTGTGCAAATTAATATTTACAAAAGTAGTTGTCAGTTTTTGCACTGAAGCTTTAGTAATGCTAAAAGTATGAGGCTTTTTTTCATATATTTATACAAATATAATTACACATACACACACACTAACATACACACACATGTGAAAGTGATCAATTCATCAGTGTTGAATCATTGTCTAATATTAATTAGCCACTCGCCTGAAACTGATACTAATGAAAAATATGCTATATATGATGAAATCTACATGTACTTATGTAGCATTTTTATTTCTACCAAAAGATGGTTTGTTTACATGTATCAAATATACAAAAGAACTCTTGGTTAGTATTTAAAAAATTTTTTTTGATTAATAATCTTTAATAGTTTATGAAATTAAACTTATTCTTCTGAAACCATACTTTGGAAATGCAAAACTATCATTTGTGAGTTCTCAGAGAAAAATATCATTACTATTTGTACCCCCTTGATCAAATCATTTGTTTTTGTGGCTCAATAAAAATTTATTTTGTATCTATCTCATTAAATCAAGAAAAAATGCTTCCTTTCATTTACATGCCCAAATCATAATATAGCTAACATTTTTGACTGTCAATCTGTATAGGAGTGAAAGCTGTATATCATGATTCATTGTTCAAAGTTATAGAAAAATTATTGTGACATCTACAAAATATATTTAACAAACTATTCAAGTTTAGATATAATTACATATAATGTATATTTGGCTTAAAGCTTTTCAAATTATGTACATACTGTACATACAAACTGTACATACATATAATGATGGAAATATATAATATGAAAATATGAAATATAGCTGTGAAAAGAACCTGAGTGCAAATATGTAATGAAATCAATTCAAGGAACTGGAAGTGGAGAATTTCTGCAATATATATTCAAATGATATATTCAATCGTTTTTTTATCAGAGTATATAATCTTTCATTATTTATGTGTAATCTGTTTTCTCCTTTGCCAATAAAGTTTTACATTATCTTCAGTTGTCACTGTTTTGATATAAGATACCTTATCGATCTTTGTTGGTTACATTTTGTCATTCATTGACATATATGTTTTAATCTTTCATAGTATGTATAAGCACAAAAACATCATAAGAACATTTTACTTCCAGAAACTGTAGTAAATACTTTCTGTGCATCATTTCATATAATCTTCACAATAACCACACAAGAGGGGTATTTTTGCTACTTCTCTTTTAATAGTGGAAACTGAAGCCCTTCAGGGGCTAGAGAACTTACTCAAGGCTTTAGAATTGTTAAATGCATGACAAAATGTCAGGCCACCATTTCTTATATGTAAGGATATAAAATGGCAATTTTCAGTTTATTTGAGAATAATCATCAAAAATAGTGGTATAGCTGGTGACTGACACCAATTCATGAAAATCATATTTCTTATTTCCTGCTGCTGAAATATAGATTATAAAAGAAAGGGAGGAGGAGCTCAGGCTAGATGTTAAATTATCTATAAGAAAAAAAAATGGGGAAAATCATATAAAGAACACCATTCTTTGGCATGGCTGGTTCCTTATTCAAAAGTCACAAAGATAAAAGACCACAAGGGAGGTTGCATTTACATTTTTGCATAACAGGTTTTCCATTCTTTCAGAGAAAAGAGGGTTGTGCTTATAAACTAATTCCTTTCTTTTTATCTGCTCTAAATTGGCAATTGGGTCTGTGTAGTTTAGAGAATGTAAAAGAATTGCCAAAACGTGGAATTTCCCCAATGGAGGAAATACTGTTGAATCAAAATGAAATTATAGAGGGATAGAAAGACATAATTTGGTAGAACCATAGATTTAGCCAAGATTATGGAGTTGGGCCAAATGAGAATGACATCAACTGCCTTGGTAGTTTTCTTTAATAATTTTATTTCATTTTTTAAAACATTGTAATAAAAGTTATCTTATTGAATATTTATAGGGAAAAAAACACATTTCTCAGCTACATGTTTTCAATGGAGCCCTAGAAATCCTGTGCATTACTTTTTTTTTGTGAATTGATAAAGTGAATTTCCCTTTAGGTAGAAAGCCAGATACTTACATTGTTAGGCATTATATGGGAAATAATGGTCATTAAAGTTTTTGATAAAAGACCTAATAGAGGATTTGCCAATTTCTTTTTTCTAGGGCTTCCTACAGCAAAATGTGGAAAATTAGTAGTTCTTATTAAAGATACAGATTCTGATCACTACTGTAGATTTACTGAGTCAGGTGAAGCTTAAATTTTTAAGCTCCTCAGGTTATTCTTATGTACATTAATATTGAAAACTCCTGACCCAAGAATATACAGTACTTTAAGACAAGTGTTTCTATAACCCCTTTGATCATACTTTCTGATTTACAATTGAGTCCAGAAGGGCTGAGGATACCACAAGCCTTAACTCATTAATTATTTTACTTATCATTCTATTCTACATTAAACATTCATTCAGCACTTACTATGAACTAACTGAGCATCTGTATTAGGCATTGCTGAGATAACGATGGCCAAAATACTATTCTTAACTTTTAAGTAAGACAAAAAGTAACAGAAAATATAGGCATGTGAATCATTACATGTAACCTCTTGTTATACTCTTTTCTTAATTTAGACTTATGTTTTAACTAACTGATATTTTTGTTAAATAATATTTAGACAAAGATTGATGGTCTTTAATTAACATGTGACTTTATAAGATAATATTTGGTGTGTACATTTTATTTAGTGCTATAACTAATACATCCATATAACTAACAAGTTTAAAAACATATTAAAGCCAATGAAAAGTTTTTTTCCAAGAAAATAACTATATCTGACCTGAAGTGTGCTTTTTTTTGTTGCATACTTTCTTGTTTTAGTGTACTCAAACATCTAAAATATATCTGCAAACATTTTAGCTTAACGCTTTACCTAAACAGAGACAACTTCTTTCATCTAACAAATCCTTTAGCTGTTTACACTTATGGAAATAATAATTATTTGATATTAGCTGTCCAAATGACTGTTTCCCATTTGTAGATGAAAATCAAACAAGATAAGCATGGTAATTACGTTTTGACCAATTGGAAAGTAAGCATTCTACTCTGAAAGTATTAGTTATTCATTGTTAACATGTTCTTTTTCGCTTGGTTGCTCTGCTCATTTATTTCTAAGATCAAAATTCTCAATAATTATATTTATGTATTAATTAATTTCTTCATCAAACATTTATTGAGTAATTGGCATGTACCAGGCACTCCTATAGCTGCTATTGATGCCCTCATGCAATTTATATTCTAGTAGTAGAGGCAAGTAATCAAAGTTAACAATAAGTATATTGTAGGATATACTGGAAGACAATGCTAAGTGCCTGAAGGAAAAATGAAGCTAGATAAAGGGGCAGAAAATAATAGATAGGGAGTAGACTCTTATTTTATTAAATAAATTAATTGGTCAAGTCATTTAAAACATACTGATGTGATATAAAAGGGTAACTAATAGACAGCCACTGAGGGATGTGGTCACATAGCAGCCTAGCTGTCTGCCCCCATGCACCTTTCCATAACATCCGATCCTCATGGAGACAGTGCTTTCACTATGCTTATGGCAATTCCCCCCCATGGGACCCCAGAAAGAGGGCTGGTAAGTCAAAGACGGGTATGACCCTAGTGGCCAATAGGGCAACTCAGGCCAGACACAGTCACAGGGGTACCATGGGAGGAATCATGGAGGTGAAGAACATGGGCCAAAGACCCCTTATCTTGAGTGCTGATAGCCTGCCTGAGAACGAAACTTAACCAGGTGATAACATCTGTCCTCCATGCATTCTTGTCTCTAAGCCTCAGCTTGAGAACTTTCTTGTCTCTCAGGAGGTACATGTATATAAGTCATGGGACTTTCGGTAAAGGCAGCTTGCAGGCCATGGGGTGATTTGACTCTGAGCTAAGTTCTCTGGTATGATGTATATGACTTACAGACCACGGAAAAAACAATGCCACTTCCCTGTGTGTATCCCAATAAAAGCCGCAGTCAAGCCCGATTGGGGGCTCTTTGTCCTGGAGGCACTGAGTCCCCTGGCTAGCACTGCTTTTGAACTATCCTTTGTCTCTTGTCTATATTTTCTCTTTCTCAATCCCCATCGGCCCTCTTGAACCAATACGGCCCTGTTGTGGAGCATGCGACAGAGGAACTCAGACTTATGGAGAATATGCCATCTAGAAACTTATCTTTCAAAATTGCCAGAGTATTGTCATCCAGTTGGCAGAAAAAGAAAGATCCTAGGTCCTACAGGTCTTTTTCATGAACCAGGCCTGGAACCAGCAAGCATCACTGCTTTCACAGTCCAAGAGCTACAACTCATTCACATGGGCATCCTAATTAAAATTGATGGGAAACGAAGTCTGGCTATAGGTCTGAATGAAGAAAATCACATTGAAAGGTAGAAGTTCCTGCCACACCAACATTTTAGATTTCATAATGTCTTATCTAGAACACTATTTTCTGAATACTTACGAATATTTTGTTGAATTTAAGAACTGTATTAATTTGATTATGGTATAAGTGTATGCAATAAAATGCACTCATTTTAAATGTACAGTATGAAGAGTTTTGAGAAATATATATATACCCATGTAACCATCATCTGAAAGAACATATCTGTTGTCCCAAAAATCTCCCTCATGGAGTTTTGTAGCTACTTCTATCCATACTCAAATATAGAAAATTATCTGGTTCCTGTATTATAAATGAATTCAGTCATTTTTAGAATTTCAAATAAATGGCATCATGCAATATTCACTCTTTGTATCCAGCTCCTTTTATTTTCCCACTTTTTAAAACCTTTTAATTTATTTAGATAAATGTTTCAAATCTACATATTGTACTTAAAAATAGTCTAATAGACCCCAATGTAACATCCATATTTAAGAGATGTAAGCATTTTCCTATATTTTCATTATATCTCTTCTTTTTAGAGATAAACATTACAGATAAACATATAGCCCCTGCTACTTCTACTCTGTTCCCGTCTTCCCTCTCTTCATTCCTAGAAGAAACCACTAACCTCATGAATCACTCCTATATGTATTTTCTACTTTTAATCAATATGTGTGGATACATTTGATGATGCAGAGTTGTTGCTTTACGTGTTGCGTTTAGTAGTCCTTAGGGACTTCTACCAAATCTTTACAGCTCTTCACCTACCAGGCCTCACCTTCTGGGTCTCTCAGCTGACCCAGTTGATGTTTCAGTTCACATAGTAATAAAAATATCAATTATTATGAGGAAATTAAATACAGGATGGTCTGATATATGCTAAATATTGATCACATATTTTGAAACTGTATATCCAAGAAGCAAATGATAAGGATTCATCTCTGGCCATTAATGGTAATAAAAGAGGTTTCATCCCCCAAAAGTAATACCCTATTGACTGCACTTAAGAAAAAGATTTGTATTAAAATATAACTAACAGGACTGACCAAGTGGTACATTGGTTAAGAGTTGTCTTGGGATGCCAGCTCTGAGCAGCAATGCCCTGGTTCGGATCCCACATATGAGAGCCAACGACACTGCCCTCTACAGCTAAGACGGTGAACAACAGCTCCACCTGGAGTTGGGCTGCTGTGAGTCGCTGGCGACAGCATAGGCTGCAGCTCCTGCTATAGTGGACTGACATGAGCTACCTTGAGTGGCCAGCAGCAAGCGTGAGCGGCTGGCAGCCAGCATGAGTTGCTGTGAGCTGCCCTGAGCTGCCGTCCAATGGACAGTGACCTATCTGTCTCACCAAAGAAGAATGCAATGGTAATACCAACATGGGCCAGTGAACCAACGTCCTTCACAACTAGACTGAAGAACAAAAGAACAGCAACTTGTCTGTTCCCTTTCCCCAATTCCCCAACGCTGTTCTCCTCCCTCAATTCCCAAATTAAAAAGAAAAAAATCTTAAAATAAAACTAACATATAATATTATATCAGTTTCATGTGTACACCATAGTTATTCAATATTTATATACCTAAAGAAGTGATCACCATGGTTAGTTCCACAACCATCTGACACTGTACAACACTATCACAATATTATTGACTATATTCTCCATACTTTACATTACATCCCTGGGTATTTGAGCCTCTTATTACCCTTCCCCTCGCCCCCTTTTCAGTTTTCAATTACAGTTGAAATTCAATATTATTTTATATTAATTTCAGGCTTACAGCATAGTGGTTAGACACTTATATAATTTAAGAAGTGATCCCCCTGATTGGTTTCGTGCCCTGATTGGCACTATACATAGTTATTATAGTATATCAACTGTAATCCCTGTGCTTTACTTTACAATTCCATGATTATTTTGTAACTACTAATTTGCACTTCTTAATTCCTTCACCTTTTTCATTCTGCCTCACAACCCCTCTCCCATCTAGTACCGATCTGACACTGTACATAATGTTTACGATGTTATTGACTATATTACTTATACTATACCCTACATCCCCATAACTACTTTGTAACAACCAATTTGTACTTCTTAATCCCTTTCCCTTTTTCACTCACTCCTCAACATTCCTCGCATCTGGCAACCATCAAAATGTTCTCTGTATCTATGAGTTTGTCTCAGAATGATTTTGAGATTGTTCAAGTTGTTGCATGTTTCACTAATCTGTCCTTTTCTATTACTGAATAGCGTACCCCTGCATACACAGACCTGTTTAGCTCTTCTCCTAGTGATGAACATCTGACTTATTTTTACTTTTCTACTATTATCAATTGTGCTATTATAAATCTTCATGTAGAAAATTTGTATGGATATATATATATATATATATATATATATATATATATATATATATATATATATATTTTAGTGGGTAAATACCCTGGGGTGAAATAACTGGGTAATATAATTCTTGCCAACCTTTGGTATTGGCAGGTTATTTGTTCTTAATTTTAGATATTCTAGATGGTGAGCTGTCATATTTCTGTGCTTTTAGTTTGCATTTCCTGATAGCTAAATGTGTCTTATTAATTTCCTTCATATAAATCAATTATCTAGGTTACCATATTAGATGATTCATATCACTGTCTGAGCGTGACCTATTTTTACCTAGTACATAGATTTAAGTGAAGTGAACACCTCTCTCTCTCTCTCTCTCTCTCTCTCTCTCTCATTCTGATTAATTTATCATTTAGTTGTGCTATTTTTCTATTATATTTCTTTGTTGTTTTTTTAAATACTAGATATGACCTACTGTATTGATTTCATGACCTAATAATGAATACACACACATGGTAACAGGATGGAATAATGAAGAAAAAGAAAGCTTTGGACATGGAGTAAAATGCTAAGTTTGTAGGTGTTGTCTCTTCTACTGTTTCAGTCAGGAAAGGCAAAATAATAGTGCTGTAAAAAGTCCAAAATATTGTTTTAAAAATATTTCTTTCTAGCTTATGTTCTGTCTTTGCTGCAAGTAGGCAGGGTATTTCTACCCCTGTTGGTAAGTCAGAGACTCAAGCAGCAGCCATGTCAAACATCACCAGAAGAAAAGGAGAGTTCTGGAGAACAAATCTTATCTAGGTCTAGGATGATGAATACTGAAAATACTGCAAAAAGCACTAGTGTATGTCACATTCATTAATTAGGTAACACTTATTAGCAGCTTTAGCAACATCTTATGTATTTATAAGGTCATTCTTAAGGAGGTCTTCTAATGTTGGCAAAAAGTAAAATAAAAATTTTTGTTGCTCACCTGTGGCCTGATTGCAGGTTCTGAAATATATCTAATTATTTATGTTTCCATAATTGTTTTCATATCCTGGGATTATATAATGAGTTACTCTTTTTAGATATTATAATTTTTTGGAGATTTCTCCTAGAAAAATAATTCCTGAAATTTTTATCATTTGGAAAGCTATTTAATTTTTTTTAATAATCAAATTTATCAATAATAAATTCTCCTATAGTCTAGTAAGTTTCTTTCTTGGTATGGAAGCTGGATTAGAAAATTAATTATACATAGTGCAACTGAATATTTATTAATGAGATTATGATGTCTTCTTTTGTGTAACTCACAGATGATTACTTGCTAATCTCAGAAGTAAAGCTAGTTTATACTTATTGAACTAGTTGCTATGATTTTATTCAGTACCTGTTGATTTGGCCAAATATTGTGTCAGAATAGATCTTTAGCATTAACTACTTGCCATAGAAGTGATGAAAGAGAAGGATGGTATAATTTGCTATGTTTGGTTATATTTGAAATAACAAAGCAATCTGGGTATACTGAGCTGCTGACTTTTTTTTTTTTGTAGTATCCAGTTAAACTTAGTAACAATAATACATTAATAGAAACTGTCATAGAAACCTTTGCATAAATATATTAGTTTCCAATTTAAAATAAAAATATCACATGCTAAATTTTTGTAATATTTATTCATTAACTTGTGAAGATGAAAAATTTTCTGCATAGATACTCAGTTTCTTTTTTTCCATGTTGCTGAAAGCTAAGGTTGAAAGATAGACATCATTTTTTTCCTTAGGATGAATTTTTAAAATATTAACTCGTTGCTAAAACATTATAATCAATGTTATTTTATATTGCTAGAGATAACAACAATTAAATTTGCATTTTAGTTTTAGGACGAGACAAAAAGAACAAGATGGCTCTAAAAGGAATCATTTTACTTCATATTGAAGTGCTATCTTCTCTTAGTAAAGGATTATTTTAAATTATCTAGGCAATATCATAACTATAAATTTTAATTGTGTCAAGCCATTCCTAACTAGATTAAATTTTAAAAAGTATTTTCTTTTTTTCTGATTATAGCTTGTGTTAGACCTGTGTAATTATTTTAGTGGGGAGGTCTTGGCTGTTCACCTTTAACAAAATGTTAGTAATAAAATATAACCAATAATCTTACAATTGTTCAGCAACTATAATGTATGTATGAGCATTACATGTAATTACACAAAGGTTTATTAGTTTTATAGGCAATGACATAATAAACTAGTTATTTTTTTCCTGAAAATTAAAGTTAAATAATGATTTTGAAAAAAATCAATTATTTTTTTCTAATTTCTTCTTTTAACTAGAAGTCTATAAATTATACACAGTAAACTAAGTGTACTAGAATGGAAAAATTATTCCTTGATGTTGTATATTTTTTAAAAATATATTTTTTTCATAATAAAATAATTTTATTATTTTATATTGCTATATTTTCCATTATAAATATGTAAAATGCATATTTTATATAAAATATAATGATTCTATCAGTAATCATTAGAGAGCAATTTTACTGTGTGGTTGGGTGTGTTATAAAGAGATCATCACACCAATACCAGTAAATTAATCCAACCTACTGCAGTAATTTCCAAGAAGACACCATCTTATTTTCATATTTATTTTAATGAAAATAATAATTATCATTTAGTAGTTAAAAAATAAAGACTCATGAATCAGATCAAACAAAAGTTGTTTTAGAGATGTCAAAAGAAAAGTCATTATTTCTCTGTTCACAAAACTAATTGCTGATTGGTCTAAGAGCTGAATTAGTATAGTGGTACCTAGACAACCGGTTTTACTAGTATTAGCATCTGACCTCTCGAGAAAGCACAGCAGATCCCTGACATCAGCAAATACTAGCAATGGCATTATAAAGGCTTCTTTAGGGTAACTAAAGAAGGGCAACTAAACTTGTTTGTAGACAGACAAAGATATGTTACATCTGCATTTCAAATGAATACTTTCTTCGTTGTGTAGTTTAGTTGGAGCTGGCAAGTTTCCATATAATTACAATTAATATTGTTTCACCTGACTTTTATTTTTTTTTTATTCAAGTAAAAACATCTAATCATTTTAGGAATATCACTTGGTAGGGTTGCACCAGTAAATATGCCTTCTATGTCCAAAGGTATATAAAGCTTATATTATAATATTTCATTTGGCTTGTTATGGATCACATCTACTTAAAGAAGTACTAATTTATTCTAAGTTGAATGTGCTTTAATTAATTATACATTGGTTTGTATAAGTATTCAAAACATGTACTAAGTGTCTATTATATGCCAGATAATTCAATTGGTGGTTGTGAAAATGAATTAGCAAATAAGGCTGTTCTATCAAAATAATACAGCTCACCAAAGAAATACAGGCATATAAATAAAGGTAACACGGCATTATAAGCTATAACATGGTGCAAAATAATGCAATAGTTTCCTTCCAGCAGTAGGGAATAGTGGCACCAAAAACGTAGTCACAGTTTTATAAAAATCAAGTCTTGAAAGATATGTTATCTTGGACATTGTTTTTGAATGGATTTGGACATGAACCAGATTTATAAATACAGCTTACCCTGCAAAGCAGTATACACACTGAGATACACATATATGTGTGTGTGTGTATATATATATATATATTAATATATATATTAATATATATATATTCATAATAATTAAAGTTTCATGAAGTAATACTTATCCTTATTGTGTATGATGCACTGCTATTTTCAGTTCTGTTCTATGCAATTCTGACCCTACATTGATTTCACAAGCACACTGAAGGGTCAGATCCTCTAATCCATCATCTTAGTTTCAAAAACACTTCCCTACAAGTAATGATACTGGTAATCAGTGCTAGTAGAATGATTCTAAGTATAGGAATGATAGGAGCAAGGAAGTAAATTTTATGTTTACAGTGGAAAGGTGAATGACATGAGAAATAAAGCCAGAGAAAAAGGCATTGTGTGTGTGTGTGTGTGTGTGTGTGTGTGTGTGTGTGTGTGTATGTTCTCCCTTATTTCTCTCCTTTTCTTATGGTTCATTGATAGATCCTTTTAAATCAATAATTTAAGATGTGGGTGAGTCTCACTTGAGCCTAAATTTAAAAGAATAAACTGGGTTGAGTCCAATATAATCTAGTGGAAAGGGAATCATTTAAAATTATATGTGCAGCTAAATATGACTGACAAAGAGCTATATACATTTAGGTTAGCCATTTTAAGTTAAGGATCTCATCACTTCAAAACCGGTTTAGAAAATTTTGTGGGGAATATGGGAATTAAAAATAAATTAATTCCCAGATAATCTGAAAGAATCACTTTGGAACTGGCAATAGTCAATAATAGGTTGTCAATTAAATAATCAAACAAATGGCTGCTATTAACAAAGTTTTCCAGAATTGTGCCTTGGGAACATTAAGTTTAGGTTATGGTTACAAGAAAATTTCTCTAGAACTTATATAACTATCCTTAAGATATTGGCAAATGGTGAAATAATCTTTCCATTTAATCTCAGATTTTACAATGTCTTCTCTAGTTCTGCTGTTTAAAATTTCAGAAATAATGCTGTCAATCATTGGGCACCCATAGAAGCCAGAGAACATAATGCTATCAAATTCAGTCTAGATACATAAATAATCTGCATGCATCTTGTAGAAAGTTTTGAACATCAGAGCAAACTATATTAGTATTATTGAAAGTTAAATTAAATTAAGGAAATAAGTTTATCTGGATGCTTAACCAAGCAAGAGAGGGCAACTTTGCTCCTACCCACTTTCTTCCCTTGTTTCCTTCCTTATAATATGACAAGTAAATAACCATAGATATAAGGGTTTTCTTTTTCAAATCCAAATTTCTTGAAAGTAGGGAATATAGCTTGCAGAAATACTTTAGTATATCACCATCCTAATACATTTTGGAAGAAGGAATTTGGTCCTGGAAATTTCATTCCAAGGAAAATGTCCTCAAGTAGTGCAAAGCCAAGAAAACCACATGCAAAATGTGACATGATTTGACATAAGTTGAAAATCCAGATGTACCTGCCCAGGCTTTTCTGCCCATCGTCATGCCCACCTCAAGGTCTTTATGGGAAAGGAACAAGTGCCAGATGAACAATATTATTTGCTCTCCACCACCTGGTGTGATAATTTATCCTGAACACACCATAGCCATTAGACCTATTGAGAAGGCATTTATTTAGTTCTCAGCATTCAGTGACAACTGGGGACCAATGTAATTTAATATATAGCCACTCATCATTCAACAATGTCCATCATGAGAGTTATTCCATTCCCCTTACTTGATGCCTAAAATGATAATGTTATCTATATGTTGATTGATTATCTATAGGCACATAATGCTATAAGCCTTCTCTCTAGTGACTTAAATTGAAACTTTCTTCTTTCATTCAAATTTTCCCTCTGTGTCCTCTGAAACTCCAACCATTCCATGATTGATAAACTCTCTACCTCCTGCTCTTTAAGTACCAGCAGGTTCTCCTTCGAGAATATCTATTTCCTATAGCCCACACAATAATCCCCTCAAGCCCAAGGCAGCTTCCTGAAAATGACTTTTCCTTTAATAAAACTCCTGCTTCTTTGAAGCTTATTACATTGAGTTTTATTACTTTCTACTTCTCCTCTCTTTCCTCGGGCCATTTAATCCAACAACTCTTCTATTTTCTCTCTAGCTCTTACTGTCTTCTGTCACAGCTTACCTTACTTATAGTTCAAGCTCCAGTCTTTCAACTGTTGCTTTAGATCTTCTAAAACTCCTTTTCTTTTTCATAATCCTGGAACAAAATATAAATCTGTATAAATATAAATCCTGGTATGTCTTTATACCAAAGCTGATGATCACTGCTAGAAAAAAAGAAAACTGTAACACAGCAGTCTTTTACCATAATAAACTGAGTCTTCAGTATTTCCCAAAGGGTCAGCACTCTTTTCAATGATTTCTCCCTAATCTTTTCAGTCTCCAATGAAACACATCCTCAGTACAAAATATTTCTTCATAACAGATGTAAAGTTGAGAAAACACAGGTTTCCTTTTTGATGAGCATCTTAATTTTTCAGCACAATTGGACTTATTAATGATAGTTATATTTGTGTTATAAGTGGTGACTATAGCTTTTTATTTAGAAATAAATTATTTTATGCAGCACTTGAGAATAGAACTTAAAAATGCCATCAAAATAAACTTAAATCTAAGCAACTTCCTCTTAGCTCTCATCATCAAGAACAGGGGTGATCAGGGGGCAAGATGGCGGCTGTGAGGAGGACTCCATGAAATCTCCCCTGGAAATATCCACAATTTGAACTTCTAATATGATTCAAAGAGACATCTACTCATCACACAAAGCAACTAAGAGTTCCACAAAAGAAATACTGGAAGGTGGTCAGGCTGGGCGAGTAGGGGAAGAAGGCGGCAAGACGCGTGAGGTGCAGCCCGCACCCGCAGCTGCTGAGTCACGGTGAGTGTTCCCCCGGCTCGCTCCCTGCGGCCCGCGCGGCCCACCTGGAGTTCAGCAAGAGCGCATCAGTTTGCAGTCTGAGGCAGAAGCCTCAGGCCGGGCAAGTGCGGGAGGAGAGAGAGGAGACGACTGTGCAGAGGTACCAGCTGCACCCGCGGCTCCTGGGTCCCCAGGAAGCAGGGTGCAGAGCCCCCGCAGCGGCAGGGCAAGATCAATCCCTGCACCCTCCCGGTTCAGGGATCAGTCTCTGTGCCCACCGGGACCCGTGGAGCGCAGAAGCCTGAAACCCGGGAGCAGGGGGAAACAGAGGACTCGCTCGCGGAGACGCTGCGCGCGCCGGCCAGAAACACATGTCCCTGAGAGACGAAGCGGGGATCTGAACCTCGCGGCAGGGGGCGCACAGTCCCTTAAACCGCTGCTGTCTCTTCGGCAGAGCAGCAGAAGCAACGCGCGGGCGCGCGCGCGGGCTCCGAGGCAGACGCCACCCGGGAGGAGGGGAAACAAGAAGACTCGCGGGGAAACGCAGCGCACCGGTCGGAGACACAGGTCCCCAAGAGACGTGGAGCGGGGATCTTAGCCACACCAAAGCAAAAAAAAACAAACCAATAACCCACGCACTCCCACAAACTTTGGCCCCCGCCAAGACAGAGTCTTAAACTGACTCCTGAATGGAGCAATAGGGGCAGACTAGGAAGATATTCCTACCTGCAGGGCGTTGAGAATTTCCACCCAGTAAAGGCTGCAGAGTGAGACTACCTACCCCGCCCCCACCTTTAGGCAAGGCTTGGGAGGCAGGGCAGGCTCACCTGCTGAGGCACTAATTAACAGATTCTTAGCAGCAGGCTTTTGGTAGTGAGGAATTCATTAATTCTCCACGGCTGTCAACCGAAAGGGTGCCCAGAGACACTCATTGAGCCTTTGGGGGTGCAGCCTGCCTTGGGACAGGCAAAAGCAAAAAGGCAGTGACTTTGTAAAAACCACCAATCACACGTCACAACCACACTCAAGTACAGCAAACCTGCAGTGCCAGGATCACACTACGCATCAGGTGGCCTACTGTTCCCACAAGATGCACAGGAATTTTTGTACAGCAGACAAATTGAAGAGAGCTTGGTGGACTCTAGCCAAGACCGGCACGGGTATTTTTGGTTTGTTTGGTTTTATTCTGTTTTGTTTTCCCTTTATTGGCTGCTTATCTTGGTTGTTTTTGGTTTTTATTTCTATTTAATTCTTATCATTTTGTAGTTTTTAATACAGGCATATATATAGCTGTATATAAGTGAATATATGTCCATATATATGGGTGTGTAGACAAATACATATATATATTTTTTTTTCTTTCTTTTCTTTTTCTTTTTTCCCCACCTTCACTTTCTCTCTTATTTTATTCATTCTTCTCACTGCTATACTTTTCCTCTTTTCCTTTTTTCTGCAAATTTTATTTTTTTAATTTTTATTCTTACTCTTTTTATTATTACTATTTTAGTTTATTTTTATTTTTTATTTTTTAGGTATAGCTAATCGGTTTCTCACGTTTATTCTATTTTTTATTTTAGGATATTGTATTTTATTTTGTTTCCTCTTCGGGTATTATTGTTTCTATTTTTTTTCTTCATTAGTATGATTGATATTTCTGTACAAGTTGACTGTAGTTTGATGGTTGTTTTTTTTTACTTGTGCGAGCATTTGGTTTCCTTTGGTGGCTGTGGAGGTTGTTCTTGTTGATCTGTTATGCTCTAAAATCACTCTGCATCAGTGGGTCCAAATAAACAGACACAAGAATCATCATACCTGGAGGCCAACTTTAGATAAAACCAGAGAATTTCTGGGTTTGACATACAAGAGTCACACCCAAAAGGAAGTTGCTACAGGTACTAGGGCCCATAGGGTCCAAGTTTCATCAGAGGGGTCAATCCTCTCACAGCAGCTCATAAACTGCAGAGGCTGCTGATTCTCACAGCTAATCAATCTGGGAGTCAAAACCACCTACTGACAAGCCAAAAGTAATCAAAACTAAAACTTCAACAAGTGAGGACGCACGACACAAGGAACACCTCAGATACAAGCACAGGAGAATAGGGAGACTGAGTAATTCAAATATAAAGGACACACACCATATAAGTTTACCCAGAAAAGACTGAGAAACCTGGGGAATCTATCTGTTATATTGAAGCAAACACAAAGAGTAAGCCAGAATGGGGAGACAAAGAAACACAACACAAATAAAATAACAGAAGAAACTTCCTGAATCAGTGGAACTAGAGGAAATAGAGGTAACCAACCTATCGGAGACAGAGTTCAGAACACTGATTTTTAGAATGTTCAAGGAAATTAATGAAAATATAAAGAAGGATAGAGAAACCATGAAAAGCAACCAGCTAGAACTTAAGAACACAATTACTGAATTAAATAACAAACTTGATGGAATCACTAGCAAACTGGATGAAGCAGAAAATCGAATCAGTGACTTAGAAGACAAAATAGCAGAGATCACTCATGCAGAACAACAAAAAGAAAAAGGAATGAAAAACATGGAAAATAGTTTAAGAGAGCTGGGGGACAACATCAAACGCAATAACCAATGGGTCATTGGAGTTCCAGAAGAAGAGAGGGAGCAAGGGATTGAGAATATATTTGAAGTAATAATGTCTGAAAACTTCCCTAACCTGGCAAAGGACTTTGAAATACAAGCTCAGGAAGTGCAGAGAGTTACAACCAGGATGATTCCAAACAGACCCACTCCAAGGCACATTATAGTGAAAATAAGGGTTAAGGACAAAGACAGAATCCTGAAAGCAGCAAGGGAAAGGCAGCAAGTTACTTACAAGGGTACCCCCATAAGATTATCAGCTGACTTTTCTACAGAAACTTTGCAGGCCAGAAGGGAGTGGCAGGAGGTTTTCAAAGTGATGAAACATAAAGGCCTACAACCGAGATTGCTCGGTTGTATGATAATGATAATCCAGCAAGGTTATCATTTAAAATCGAAGGCAAGATAAGGAGCTTTGCAGAAAAGAATAAGTTAAGGGAATTCATTACCACCAAGCCAGCTTTGCAGGAAATGCTAAAAGGGCTTCTTTAAGTAGAAGAGAAAAACAACCTAAGAAAGACTACGAACACAAATAACAAAATGGCAATAAATACACACCTATCAATAATCACATTAAATGTAAATGGATTAAATGCTCCAATAAAAAGACATAGGGTGGCTGAATGGATAAGAAAGCAAGACCCCAGCATATGCTGTATACAAGAAACTCACCTCAGATTCAAAGACTCATACAGACTGAAAGTAAAGGGATGGAGTAAAATATTTCATGCAAATGGTACTGAGAAAAAAGCTGGAGTAGCAATACTTATATCAGATAAAATGGACTTTAAATTGAAGAATATAACAAAGGACAAAGAAGGACACTTCATAGTAATGAAGGGATCGCTCCAACAAGAGGACATAACCCTAGTAAACATCTATGCACCTAACATAGGAGCCCCTAAATATATAAAACAGATATTGTCAGACATAAAGACAGAGATAAACAGAAACACTATCATAATAGGGGACTTCAACACCCCGCTGTCACTAATGGACAGATCCTCAGACAGAAAATCAATGTGGAAACAGCGACCTTAAATGACACATTAGACCAGCTGGATTTAACAGACATTTTCAGAGCATTTCATCCCAAAGCTACAGAATATATGTTCTTTTCAAGTGCACATGGAACATTTTCTAAGATAGACCACATGTTAGGCCACAAAACAAGTCTCAATAAATTTAAGAAGATTGAAATCATTTCAACTGTATTCTCTGACCACAATGCTATGAAACTAGAAATCAATTATATGAAGAAATCCGGGAAGCTGACAAATAAATGGAGGCTAAACAATATGCTATTAAATAGTGAGTGGGTCACAAATGAGATCAAGGAGGAAATCAAAAGATACCTCGAGACAAACGAAAATGAAAACACCACGACCCAAAATCTCTGGGATGCTGCGAAAGCAGTCCTAAGAGGGAAGTTTATAGCAGTGCAAGCCTACCTAAAGAAGGAAGAAAAAGCTCAAATCAACAGGTTATCTTTACACTTAAGGGAACTGGAAAAAGAACAGCAAAAGAGGCCCAAGGGGAGTACAAGAAAGGAGATAATAAAGACCAGAGCAGAAATAAACAATATAGAGAACAGAAAAACAATTCAAAAGATCAATGAAACCAAGAGCTGGTTTCTTGAGAAGATAAACAAAATTGACAAACCTCTAGCCAGGCTCATCAAAAAAAAAAAAAAAAAAAAAGAGAGAGGACTCAAATTAGCAAAATCAAGAATGAAAGAGGGGAAATGACCACAGACATCACAGAAATACAAAAAAAATCTAAGAAATTACTATGAGCAACTATATGCCAACAAATTTGACAATCTGGAAGAAATGGCTAATTTTCTAGAAGCATACAACCGTCCAAAGCTAATGCAAGAAGAAACAGAAAATCTAAATACCCTGATTACTACCAAGGAAATTGAATCAGTAATTGACAAGCTCCCAAAAAACAAAAGCCCTGGACCAGACGGCTTCACAAGTGAATTTTATCAAACATTCAAAAAAGAACTATCACCTATTCTTCTCAAACTATTCCAAAAAATCCAGAAGGAGGGAAGGCTCCCAAACTCTTTTTATGAAGCCACTATCACCCTGATTCCAAAACCAGATAATGACATCACAAAAAAGGAAAACTACAGGCCAATCTCCCTGATGAATATAGATGCAAAAATTCTCAATAAAATATTAGCCAACAGAATTCGGCAATATATTAAGAAGGTCATACATCATGATCAAGTGGGATTCATCCCTAGTGCACAAGGCTGGTTCAACAACCGTAAATCAATTAATGTGATACACCACATCAACAAAATGAAGGATAAAGATCACATGGTCATTTCAATAGATGCAGAAAAAGCATTTGACAAAATCCAACAGCCATTTATGTTAAAAACCCTTAGCAAAGTGGGAATACAGGGATCATATCTCAACATAATAAAAGCCATATATGATAAACCTACAGCTAACATCATATTCAATGGTGAAAAGCTAAAACCATTCCCCTTAAGATCAGGAACAAGACAAGGCTGTCCACTTTCTCCTCTTGTATTCAACATAGTGCTGGAAGTTCTAGCCACAGCAATCAGACAACAAAAAGAAATAAAAGGCTTCCAAATTGGCAAGGAAGAAGTAAAATTGTCATTATATGCAGATGACATGATACTGTATACAGAGAACCCCAAAGACTCCATCAAAAAACTATTAGAACTGATAGACGAATTCAGTAAAGTAGCAGGATATAAAATCAATGTTCATACTGCCTAAAGCAATATATAGATTCCATGCAATTCCTATCAAACTACCAAGGACATTTTTCACAGAAATAGAAAATATAATCCTAAAATTTATATGGAATCATAAAAGACCCCGAATAGCCTTGGCAATTCTGAGAAATAAGAACAAAGTCGGGGGGATCACGCTACCAGACATCAAAAACTACTACAAGGCTACAGTAATCAAGACAGTTTGGTATTGGCATAAAACCAGGCACATCGATCAGTGGAACAGAACAGAGAGCCCAGAAATAAATCCAGGCATTTACGGACAGTTAATCTATGACAAGGGAAGCAGGAATTTACACTGGAGTAAAGATAGTCTGTTCAATAAATGGTGCTGGGAAAATTGGACTGACACATGCAAAAAAATGAAACTGGACCACCTCCTTACGCCTTATACAAGAACAAATTCAAAATGGATTAAAGACTTAAATGTAAGACCTGAAACCATAAAAATCCTAAAAGAAAATATAGGGAATACATTTGCAGACATTACCCGGAGCAATATTTTTACTGATACATCCCTACGGGCAAGGGAAGTAAAAGAAAGAAATGAACATATGGGATTATATCAGACTTAAAAGTTTTTTCACAACAAAGGAAACCATTAATAAAACAAAAAGGAAGCCTACTGAATGGGAGAATATATTTGCCAATGCGATATATCTGATAAGGGGTTAATATCCAAAATTTATAAAACACTCATGAAACTTAACACCAAAAAAACAAACAACCCAATTAAAAAATGGGCAGAAGATATGAAGAGACATTTCTCTAAAGATGACATACAGATGGCCAACAGGCTTATGAAAAAAAGTTCAACCTCACTGGTCATTAGGGAAATGCAAATAAAAACCACCATGAGATACCACCTCACTCCAGTCAGAATGGCTATCATCAATAAATCAACAAACAACAAGTGCTGGCGGGCTGTGGGGAAAAGGGGACCCTGCTGGACTGTTGGTGGGATTGCAGATTGGTGCAGCCACTATGGAAGTCAGTATGGAGGTATCTCAAAGAACTGGAAATAGAGCTACCGTTTGATCCAGCAATTCCACTCCTAGGTATTTATCCTGAAAAAACCAAGACACTTATTCAAAAAAAGTTATGCATCCCTATGTTCATAGCAGCACAATTTACAATAGCTAAGACTTGGAAACAAGCAAAATGCCCATCAGTAGATGACTGGATTAAGAAACTGTGGTATATTTATACATTGGAGTGTTACTCCGCTATAAAGAAGAATGAAATCGTACCATTTGCAATGATATGGATGGACCTAGAGACTATTATGTTAAGTGAAATAAGTCAGTCAGAGAAAGACAAATACCATATGATCTCACTCATATGTCGAATCTGAAAAACTGTATGAATGAGCAAAGTAAACAGAAACTGTCTTATAGATATAGAGGAAAATCAGGGTTGCTAATTGGGAGGGGGATGGGGATGAGGGAGAAGGGGAAGGGATTAGACAGCAAAAATAGGCAACTACAATATTGCCACTGGGATATGAAAAACAGTTTGGGGAATATAATTAATAATGTTGTAAATATTCTGTAGAATGTCAGATGGTCATAGGTCTTGTTAGGGAGACCATTTCATGGATGGAGTAGAGGTTTGATCACTGCACTGTATAACTAAAGCAGAGGTTGTATACCTACTGTAATTGAATATATATAGATAGTTACGGGATGTGGATTATACTGTGGAAGAGAGTCAGAGGAAGAGTAATAGATACATATGATATGGGGGGGGAGTGGGGTGGTGAATTGGGGGTGGGGGGTTGTCACTTTGAGGGGTAAAATGTATAACTATTGCACTGTGTTGTACACCTGAAACTAATTAAAAATGAATAAAAATAAAAAATAAAAAATCAATAAAAATAAAAAAGAACAGTGTTCAGCAAACTGCAGCTCACGGGCCACATTCGGCTCTTTCAGTACAGTCTGTCTCAAAAGTTTGCCGGCCCCTGGAAGAGCCAATCTTGTCCCTCACAACAATGTAAAAATTATTCGAGAGCCATAAAAATACTTTTACAAATAAGGAAAATTTAAAGTAATATTATAAATAAAACTATGATAGCTTTATTTTCATTTTCAATTTTACTTCAGAGCCACATGTACGTACCCAAAAAGAGCCACATGTGGCTCACGAGCCACAGTTTGCCAACTCTTCCATTTCAAAAGTTGCTGACACCTGATCAAGAACAAAATATGAAAAAAACGTTCCTTCTGAAACTTATGAAGAAATAGTAACACAAAGAAGGTGGATCAAACCCAGAATTCTGGTAGTTTGGTAAGAGATGCTCTGTTATACCTTCCATAGAGTTTTAATAGACAGGTCAGGAATCCTTTGTTGTAGTTGTTGTGATTTTTGTTGTTGTTGTTGTTATTATTATTATTTTAAGTTAAACTTAAAGTTTAAAAATTATATAGTATTTTTTCTCTATTATCCACCACAAAATATTGCTGCTTCTGTACAAATGTTATTGCAAACTTATTTATTTAATTAGCCATAGAACCGTGTTAGCATAAAGACCATGAGGTTTTGTCCATTGGTCTTCTTATATAGGGAATAAATAATTTGAATTGCCAGTAACCAAGAACTTATATATTTACCTGATTGCCATTTGAATATATTTGACATATAACAGTCTTGCTTGTGAAACAACTGATATTGTATTGAATTTCTTAATGTGTTTTAAAATAGACAGATTGGCAAACTGGACTCAAAAAATATAATAATAAAAATGGAAAGAGGGTAAAATTAGTTTAATCCAATTAGAAAAAGTAAAAAATTTAGAAATATAATCAAAATTAGGTATTAATTATTAATAATTTCATAATTACCACTATTAAATATCAAGTTTAGAAAATGAAAAGAACATAAGAAAATAACTAACAATAAATAATCATATATAGTGAAAAAGGTGAATTGTGTATACAGGAGTACTAAAGGAATAAAAAATAGAAAATATTTTGACATAATCTATAAGGAATATAAAATTTTAAGTGGATATAAAAAACCAAAAGACAAACTTAGTTAAAAGAAAGACAATGAATGTTGAACAGTTATCTAGAATTCTATGGCTTTAGTGGTTTCACTGGATATCAATCAGAACTCTCCTCCAGGTTTACTGTTTGCATTAATCTAAAAGAAATAGCTTTAGATAAACAGAAGTTCCCAGTTTGTATTGAATTAAGGTTTTCTGGAGTCTATAAAGAGCATAAAAGCATTTTTAGTTGTTTTAAAGAGATTTTTAACAGATGGCATTTCTAATATTGAAGAGACTATTAATACTTGCCAATCAGAGAACAATGATTCAATTTAACAATGCTTACATTTAAATAACTCTAAACAACAAAATATTCACTATTGAAAAACAGCATAAACACTAGGAACAACAATAACAACACAACAATAGTAAACTCTCAATATACTCATAACAGCAACAACGACAGCAATAACAAATATGGGGTTGGGGAAATGAGAAAACAAGTTGACAGAGAATGCTCTTACTATAGACTATATAGAGAGTAAGTTATGAATAGGATCAATACCTCTCTGACATGAGAGCACTCTCCCTTTAAGACCAATCTTAGGCAATAATCTCATCCAAAAAGTCATTTCTCTTCCTTTATTGTTTTTTCATTTTTTATTTCTTTTTCCTTTTAAAATTTTATTGGGGAACTGGGGAGAGAACAGTGTTGGGTATTGGGGAAGGGTAACAGAATAGCCGCTGTCCTCCTGTTCTTCCTTCTAGTTATTGAGGACATCGCTGCACTGGCCCATGTTGGTATTGTGATCACTGTGCTCTTCCTGGCTGAGGCAGATCTGTCTCCAGGTAATGGGCGGCAACCCCCACTGCAGCCTATGCCATCGCCAGCGACCCACAGCAGCCCAGCTCCAGGTTGAACTTTTGTTCACCACCTCAGCTGTAGAGGGTACAGCATCACTGGCCCATGTGGGATCTGAACCAGTAGCCCTACTGCTCAGAGCCCATGCTCCCAAGCCAACTCTTAACCAACGGGGCACTTGGCTGGCCCCATTTCTTTCTTTAGTCTGTGCAAAGAGTTACATAGTAACTCTCTAATGTAGCAGTTATTATTGCATCGTAATTATCCCTTAATCATTCTCTCTTTTTCAGTAGACTATTACCTTCAAAAAAAATTGTCCAATTTAATTTTTCTACAATGTATCTATTGTAGTACCTGGGCCACAGTAGATCATCAATAAACAGTTGATGAATATAATGCATGAATTAGCAACCAAGATAGAGAAAGGCTCTCAAATTAATGTGTTTTCAACTGAGCTGACCACATCTATCCTAACAAAAATTAATAGTTAACTCCTCTCCACATCTGTTAAATATGAGGTTCTGTATTTTAATTCTACTCCCACTGGTATTTTATCATTACATTAATATTTATGCCATTCCCATTTTACTACACTTCACACTATGGCATTAATTACCATTGTCTTATTTATATTATTTAAAATAAACATTGGTTTTAAATGTCCACAACATAATTTAAAAATGAAACTCCTAATTATATGGTCATTGAGTTAGTGTCAGTTTCAATTGATACATGAAAAAAAAGCATGAACCCCTCCAAAAGTGCCAATATTTTGGCAATTGTGTCAAGACTTTCAAGAAGAGGAAAAGAGTAAATTTGGGAAATGGAATACATGAAAAAATGAGTAAGTCTTAGTGGCCACAACACAAGGCTTTAGGATTTGATAACACTGTAATATGAAGTATGATACAAAAATATGCTGAATATTTAAATAAAAAAATTTTATTACAATAAAAGACACATTGCCATTAATCCAACTCACAATACTCCCCCTTGTTTCAAACACACTTATCCCATCATTCTTGCTATTTTCTGAAGCAGTTCTGGAAGTCCTCTTTCATGAGTGCCTTTAGTTGTTCTGTCGTGGCTACCTCCATGTCCTGAATAGATTCAAAACGTTTACCTTTCATGATCATTTTGACTTTGGGGAAGAGGCAGATATCTCACGGTGCCAGATCTGGTGACTAAGGTGTATGAGGACACATCATAATATTTTTATTTGACAGAAATTGCAGTATACCAGAAGCGATGTGTGACAACAGAGTGCTGCCATGATGAAGGATGAAACCATGAGTCCATTCCTCAGGCCATTTTCTATGCACATCATTTCTTAAACACTCTAATAAGCCTTTATAATGTTCAGAGTTCACTGTAGTGTTCCTGGGTACAATTCAGCTCACACAATTCCATCAAGGTCAAAAAACACAATTAACATCACCTTGCTGTTAGATCTTGATTGATGCACTTTTTTCGCTCAAGGAGAACTGGGTGATTTTCCTTGTGAACTTTGAACCTTGATGTCAAGATCATACTTGTAGCCATAGACCCAAGTTTCATCTCCTGTGATGACATGTCTTTAAAAGCTGAAATCTGAAGCAGCACAATCGGGCAACTCCAATGAAATTGACAAACTCCATTTTTTTGTTTGACAGTCAAAACGCATGAAACAAATTCTGCATTCACTAGACTCATGTTCAAATCTGTTGTTAAAATGCTTTGAACGAAACGGTAAGAAATGTTCACATCCTCGGAAATTTCCATAATAATCAACCATCTAATTGATCAAATCATTTCGCTTACTCTTTCCACATTCACTTGGGTTTTTGATGTTGAAAGATATTCAATCTCTTGTCATCTTTGATTCACAGCCATTATGAAATCACTCAAACCACTTGTAAACTATCTTCATGGTCACTGCAATATCACCATGAACTAATTTTAATATTTTGCGTGTTTCTTTAGCAAGTTTTTGCAGTTTGGAACAAAATTTCATGATCCATGATTTACAGCACACTTTAAAACACACATTCTCAGGGCACCCCAGATGGCACCTCCTCTCATTTTGAGAGCTGCTACTTTATGCCCTAATAAAACTATCCTCTGCTGTAAACTTTACCTCTCTGGTCCATGTCTCCATTTTTCGGCTTCACAAGACTACTATTCCGGCACAAGAAATATCCTACATCAAAACTACTTCCTTTTAACCTCTCTCCAAACTACACACACACATCCCTTTTCTTCCTTCTAGAATAACATTCCTTCTAAATTTCAAAACCATAAAAATATTATTGATAATAAAGAAGTTATCTTATATGCCTTTAGCAATTATTAACAATGGCTATATAAGTACAGGGTTTGAGAGAACCCTAAAGAACAAGTATAAGTATTATTATTACTAATACAATTAGCAGACAGTTAAAGACAATCAAACAAATTGTTATTTTAAGTTCAATATCAATTATGTAGACACACATGCCTTCTCGATGTCTTGGGTTAGCTGTCTATCCCTGATGTCAGCAGCTTCTCATCCTTGAGGAGTCTTTGATATCCACTGATGGGTCCTTTCTGACAAGATTGGAGGTTTTAATTGATGTCTTGTGCAATGAACAAAATGTCCCAGTTGTGAGTTGAGGTATTTGAAGTCTTCGTCTTCCAGGAGCACATTGAAGTGAATCAGTTACTAATTTATTAATTTCTTTAAGATAATTGATAAGTCCTTGATAATAATAGCATGTCTCCATTTAGTAAGGTTGGTTCATATGTCTATTCACATAATGTGAACGATGACTAATGAGGAAAAACCCTTTGTTTACCAAAAGGAATATTTCAGGTTGAGAAGCATGATAAGAAGAGCTTTCGGCCAGAGGAGGTTAAAATAGAAGCTTCTAAAATTTTCCCTAGTTGAGTTTTAATTTACCATTTCTATGTGCTACCAATCCAGAGGACTGGGGTGATAAGCACAATGAAAATGCTGTAAAAGAAACCAAATATTACAAAAACAAAACAAAACAAAACAAAAAACCCACACCTCTCAGCCAGAGCTCACACCCAACTGATTCCAACAAACAACTTGAAACTTGCCATACACTGTTACTAAGATTTGATGTGCCGCTTCCTCTATTGAAGACACCTACCTTTTTGTTGGATGGTACCTGGCAGCAGCATTCATCATATGTTTTGATCACACATCGTATACATGGACTATGTACTTTTGAAGCTTCAAGTTGTGTGACAGGCTTTGAGTGTCAAAGATTGAGAAATAAGTAAGTGGCTTCATATTTTATTCTCTATAGATAGTGGCCTTGAAATATCTACTATGTCATTTGGGGTGTTACTTCACAGGCAAGGGCAAATTTTATACTGACATGTCAAAATCTCTCTGCATAGTTTTCAGGATGAGGACCCTTGCAATCACAAGCCTTGTTACAGACGGTATATCCTGTGAAAGGATGTCATACATCAGCCTTAAGAACTTCAGCTTACATAAAAATATTAATAAAATTAAGAATAACAATTAAAATTTAATATTTTCATGACAATATTATTCTTTTATTAAAATTGTTGTTTACTGTTTTTGAATAAAAGTGTTAAGTGTAAATCTAAATTTTCCTCTATGACAAAGTTACATTTACATATATGTTAGCTCTTTTTTGTGTTTGAAAACATTTGCTCCACAGAGGGTAGAATTCTTTTACCTGAACTGTTCATGATTAGAAAACTTAATATGTAAATTATTAATTTTAAATAACAAAAAAATAAGTTTGTATCCCCTTCGAAATTTGCCGGTGATAGGGAAACTTTAGCAGCAAGTTAGATAGCAAGGAACAGTCACATTTTAATGTAAACTGTTTAGGAAAATCTATGTTATAGATATTATATTTTCTGGCAATCTGGTTGACTGTACTTGAAACAACACTCAAGGAATAGTTTAAATTTAGATGTGTTTATATTTGGTAATAAACAGGGATTTCTATAAACCTGACTTGATTAAATGGTTGTAAAAATAATTTCCCATAAAATCAGTCATTTCATTTCACTCTAGAGAAAATATTTGAATATGTATCTTCATTCCTTAGCCATTACTTATAAAATAAATGTAGCTCATGGATTTAAGTGCTTCCCAGAAAATGAAATTTTAAAGTATAATACATAGAAAAGTTCATGACTTTCAAAAAATAAAAGGCTTTGCATGAATATTAACCAAAAAATATATAAATTATTACTTGTAAAATTAAATAATTTCACACGTAACATTTTGTATCTGAAATTCTGACAAAACAAAAAACAAAACAAAAAAAAACTCTTAAATTATTATAGCATGTTTGGGCTTATGTAAATATTTCAATCTCACAGTTATACTTTTTTTCATATTACTTTTTTATTTATTCACCATGGCTACTTAAATTCAACTCTTCGCACCTACAAATGAATTAGACTAGCTTCTAAGATGCTTTGGCATGTGCTTCTTATGGGAAAAGAGAAAGTAAAACTGTTTTTTTCTGACCTTAAATTTTAGCTTCATGAAGAGCAGTAAATATCCAGGTTATAAATTTTGTTTCTTTGGTCTGTTTTAATCTCAGTGATGCTTGCCTTCATGAGACCCCAATTATGAAGATGAGGTGGGTAAACATATGAAAGGAAATAATTTTACCTAAACTTCAGGATCTATTGACTGATATAACTGTAATAAATTGAAGCATATCTTTTATGATTACTTATGCTAGATGACTGAATAATGCCCTCATCATATATTCTGGTACTGTTTAACTAATCATGTCTGCTATTGTAAGCTTTATCTGAGACTAATGGACTGAAATGTGAGTTATGAAGTCTCAGTTGAAACTCTTGCCATAATATGATACTTAACTTCCTTTCCACAATGGTTACATGATATGTGAGCATTATAAATATATGAATGCATGAACACATGACTATTGACTAATAATCTTGGCTTCTTTTCTGATTAAGTATAGAAAAAGGAGAACACGTCATATATTAATAATCAAATTTATAAGTGTTATCCATCCATAAAAACACTTTTTAGAAAACAAATGTAGTTTGCATAAAATGAAAAGCTTAGAATTGATTTTTGTTTGTTTTCCAAATCCAAATAGTATTTTATTTTTTATTAGATTTTGGGGGTGACACTGGTTACTAAAATTATATAGGCTTCAAGTGTACAATTCTATAATACATCATTTTTATATTGCCTTGTGTGTTCACCTCCCAAAGTCAAATCTCCTTATGTCATTATATATTTGACCTACTTTACCCTTCCCTCTCATCCATTACCCTCTGGTAACCAATAAACTGTTATCTGTGTCTTCAAGTTTTTGCTTATTTGTTTGCCTTGTTCTTTGGTTGCTTTCAGTTTTATATCTTACATATGAGTGAAGTCGTATGGTTCTCAACTTTTTCTGTCTGCTTTATTTTGCTTAGCATGATAATCTCAAGAACCATCCATGCTGTCACACATGGCAGAACTGCATCTTTTCTTATGGCCGAGTCATATTCCATTTATGTATTACCACATCTTCTTTATCTAATCATATGTTGAAAGATTGTTCCTATGTCTTGTCCACTGTGAATAATGCTGCAATGAACATAGGGGTACATAAATCTATATGGGCATTTTTTCATATTTCAGGGTAGATACCCCAAAAAGGAATTGCTGGGTCGTATCATAAATCTATTCTTAATATTTGAAGGAATCTCCACACAGTTTTCCATAGTGGCTGTACAGCTTACATTCCTACCAGCACTGTATGAGGGTTCCTTTTGTCCACAACCTCTTCAACACTTGTTATCACTTGTCTTGTTAATAATAGCCATACAAACACCCTACCTCTTCAGGAAATCTCATGCTGCACGAGAAACCAGGACAGCTGAAGAAAAAATAAAGCACTTCAGCACAAAAGAAAATAAACTGCTCCAACACTATTTGCTGGAAAGCAAAAGACTGACCTCTTCATATCAACCAGATACAGAATTCACTCCTACAGATGCCCAGGAAGAGAAATAATTCATTAATTGCCATGAATAACCAAATTAATAAGGCAGCTCAGAAAGAAAATGAAAAAAACTCCAGAAAAAAACTTAAAGAAATGGAAATATGTTGCTTAAATTACAGAGAATTCAACATTGCAGTTTTGAGAAAAAACACAATGGGATATAAGAAAACTAAGAAAGGAAGTTTAATTATCTCCAAAATAAAAACCATAAATGCAATGAATATTTTACTAAAGAGATTAAAACTTTTAAAAACAACAAAATAGAAATTCTGGAGCTGAAAAACTCAGTCAAAGAGATGAAGAATGAAATAGCCAGCTTAGGAAATAGAACTGACCTGGTGGAGGAAAGAATTAGTGATGTCTAAGATAGAAATCTGGAATTGATGCAGATGGAAGAAGAGAAACACTTGAGAGTTAAAAGAAATGAGAGAATGCTACAAGGACTATCTGGCTCCATTAGAAAGAGCAACATAAGAATAATGGGTACACCAGAAGGAGAGGAGAGGGAGAAGGGCACAGAGAGACTATTCAGACAAATAGTCAACAAGAGCTTCCCAAAACTAAAGAAAGAAATGGATCCTCAAACTGATAAAACAAATAGAATACCTAATTACCTCAATCCTAACAGGCCTCCTCCAAGGCCCATTATATTGAAGCTGTCAAAAATTAATGACAAAGAACGAATTCTCAAGGAAGCCAGGGAAAAAAGACAGTAACCTAAAATGGAAAGCCCAGGGCCGGCCTAGTGACGCATTGGTTGGGAGCTGGTTTGGGATGCCAGTGGCGCAGGTTTGGATCCCAGGTGTCAGGGCCAGTGACACAGCCCTCTACAGCTAACAACAGCTCCACCTGGAGCCAGGCTGTGTGAGTCCCGGCGATGGTTTAAGCTGCAGCCCCTGCTGCAGTGGGCTGCCATAGGCTACAGTGAGTGGCCGGCAGCCAGTGTGAGCAGCCGGTAGCCAGCGTGAGCTGCCAATAGCTGCGGTGAGCGACCATTCAGAGGCCGGCCAACGATCTGCCTCATCCAGGAAGAGTGCAATGATGATACTAGCATGGGCCAGTGAGGCAATGTCCTCCGCAACTAGACTGAGGAACAAGAGGGCAGCGGCTTGTCTGTTCCCCTTCTCTGGTTCCCCAAAGCTGTTCCCCGCCCTCTATTCCCCCCAAAAAAAAATAAAAAAATAAAAAAATAAAATGGAAAGCCCATTAGATGTTCATCAGACTTTTCAGCAGAAACTCTACAAGCCAGGAGGGAGTGGAATCGAATATTCAAACTATCGAAAGAGAGAAATTACCAGCCAAGAATAATATATCCTGCAAAGTTATCCTTTAGATGTAAAGTAGGAATAAAAAATTTTCCAGTTTAACAGAAGCTCAGGGATTTTCCCACCACAAGGCTTACATTACGGAAGATAGTGAAGGAGGTTGTTCAACCTGAAACAAAAAGACGAAAGGATCAAAACTATGAACAAGATTACTAACAGACAAACATAAGCAAGAAATGGCAACCCCTACACAGAATGGGGCACCATACACTTAAACATAACATAAAGGGTAAGTAGATAAAGACATAAACAAGATAAGGAGAAGACAAGTTGCCACTGCAACTCAAAAATGGACTCACAGCATTAAAAGGGATAATCTGTGACAACAAAAATATAAAATAGGAGGGAGTAAAGGTCTGAATTTGTGAAGGGGAATAAGATGCATGCTGAAGAAAACAGACTACTGTATATATGAAAATTTCTTTTACATAAACTTAATGGTAACCACTCCAAAAATATGCAGAACTGAGACATGTCACATTAAAAAAAAAAGAAAGAGGAAAAAGGAAAAAATTAGAGCATACCACAAAAGTAAAATAACAGACAACAACACAAAGGCAAAGAAACAATAGAGACCCTAAGTTGCCAGAAAACAAAAGATAAAATGGCTATAGGAAATTTTATATATCACTAATCACCCTAAATGTAAATGGACTGAACTTACCAATAAAAAGACACAGAGTAGCAGACTGAATCAAAAGTCAAAACCGAACAATATGCTGCCTTCAAGAGACACACATCTCAGCTACAAGAACAAATATAGACTCAAAGTAAAGGGTGAGAAGTGATACTCCAAGAAAATGGCATCCAGAAAAAACTGGGGGTGGCCAAACTATGTCTGATAAAATAGGCTTCAGGATAAAAAAGGTAACAGGACACAAAAATGGACATTTCATAATGACAAAGGGGATAATACAAGAAAAAGAAATAATCCTTATCAATATACATTCTCCTAATCAGGGAGCACCAAAATACATAAAGCAACTACTGACAAAACTAATGGGAAAAGCTGACAAAAACACAATTATAGTACTAAGTACATCATTGACAGCTATGGATAAATCATCCAAACAGAAAATAAACAAAGAAATATCAGCCCTAAATGATACATTAGATGAAATGCACATAATTGACATTTATAGAGCACTTCATCCTAAAACACCAAACTATACATTCTTGTCTAGAGCACGTGGAACATTCTCATGAATAGGCCATATGTTGGGACACAAAACTAGCCTCAGCAAATTTAAGAAGTTGAAATCGTACCAACCATATTCTCTGACCACAATACTTTGAAATTGAAGATCAACTGCAAAAAGAAAGCAGAAAAGAAACACAAATACGTAGAGATTAAACAAAGTGTTACAAAAGAACAACTGTGGGAAAGAAGAAATAAAAGGAGAGATCAAAAGATAGAAACAAATGAGAATGAAAATACATCAAATCAAAATTGTTGGGATGTGGCAAAACTAGTATTAAGAAAGAAATTTATGACATTACAGGATTATCTCAACAAACAAACAAACAAACAAACAAATCCCAAGTAAACTATCTAACATTACATCTTAAAGAACTAGAGAAAGAATAAATGAAACCCAAAATTAGCAGAAGAAAGAAAATAATAAAAATTAGAGCAAAATTAAAGGAAATACAGAACAAAAGGACAACAGAACAAATTAATGAACCAAAGAGCTGGTACTTTAAAAATATTAATAAAATTGAAAAACCCCTGGCTAGACTCACTAAGGAAAAAAGAGAAAAGACACAAATCAATAAAATCAAAAATGAAATTGGAAAAGTTATGACAGATACCACAGAAATACAAAGAATCACATGAGAATACTATGAAGGACTATATGTCACCTAATTCAATAGCCTAGAAGAAATGGACAAGTTCTTAGAATTTTATAACATTCCTAGACTGAATCACAAAGAACTGGGAAATCTAAATGGACCAATCAACTAAGGAAATTGAAATAATCATCCAAAACATCCCCAAAAGCAAAAGTCCAGAAACAGATTGCTTCATTAATGAATTCTACCAAACATTCAAAGATGACTTAGTGCCTGTCCTCCTCAAACTTTTCCAAAAATTTGATACACCACATAAAAAAAATAAAGAATAAAAATCATATGACTATATCAATAGATGCAGAAAAAACATTTGACAAGATACAAGATCCATTTCTGATAACAACACTTAATGAAATGTGTATAGAAGGAAAATACCTCAACATAATAAAGTCCATATATGACAAACCCTCAGACAATATCTTACTTAATGGTGAAAAACTGAAAGCTTTTCCTCTAAGATCAGGAACAAGACAGGAATCCCCTTTTTTACCAATTGATTCAACACAGTATTGGAAATCCTGGCCTCAGCAATCAGGCAGAGAAAAAAATAAAATAATCCAAATTGGGAATGAAGAAGTTCAATTAGTACTTTTTGCAGATGACATGATTCTATAAAAAACCCTAAGGACTCCACAAAAAAACAAAAACAAAACAAAACTATTAGAAACAATAAACAGGTACAATAAAGTTGCAAGATACAAATCAATGTACAAAATGCCATTGCATTCCTATATACTAACAATGAAATTTTAGAAAAAGAAATGAAACAACATGCAATTACTTTTGTGATTGCAACAAAAAGAATAAAATTCCTAGGAATAAACTAAACAAAGGATGTGAAGTACCTATACATTGAAAACTATAAGACATTATTAAAAGAAATTAAAGAAGACACAAAGAAATGGAAAGATATTATGTGTTCCTGGATTAGAAGAATCAACATAGTTGAAATGGCTGTTACCCAAAGCAATATACAGATTTAATGCAATCCTTATCAAAATCACAATCGCATTTTATTTAAGAAATAGGACAAAAAAACCCATCAGATTTGTATGGAATCACAAAAACTCCCTAATAGCCAAAGCATTCCTAAGAAAAAACAACAAGGCTGGAGGTATACTTCCTGACTTCAATGTGTACTAGTAAGTGACAATAATCAAAACAGCATTGTATTGGCAGAAAAACAGACACATAGACCAATGGAACAGAATTGAATACCCAGAAATAACCACATATAGATGGCCAGATAAGTTTTAACAAAGGAGCAAAAACATACAATGAAGAAAAAAAAAAGCGTCTTCAGTAAATGGTCCTGGAAAATTGGAAAGCTACATGCAAAAGAGTGAAACTAGTTTGCTGTCTCTCCCCATGTACCAAAATTAACTCAAAATGCGTCAAAGATGTAAACACAAGGCCTGAACAATAAACTGCATAGAAGAAAATAAAGGTTCTAAACTTATGGACCTTGGGTTCAAAGAGGATTCAATGAATTTGATCTCAAAGGAAAGGAAGTAAAAGCAAGAAAGTAAAAGTAAAAGCAAAAGTGGGACTATATCAAACTAAAAAGCTTCTGCACAGCACAAGGGGCAACCAAAGAAATGGGAGAAGATATTTGCAACAGCACTTCTGGTAAGGGACTTATATCCAAAAAAAATAAAGAATTCATACAACTCAACAATAAAAAACCAATTCAACTTTAAAAAATGAGCAGAGGACCTAACAGACACTTCTCCCAAAAGACATAGACACAGCCAACAGATATATGTAAATATGCTCAACTTCATTAGGTATTAGGGAAGTACAAATCAAAACCACAATGAGATACCGCCTCACAACTGTTATAATGGCTATTATGAAGACAAGAAAGAACAAGTGTTAGGGAGGTTGTGGAAAACCTCATACAGTGCTGATGGGAATGTACATTGTTACAGCCATAATGGAAAACAGTATGGAGATTCCTTAAAATATTAAGAACAGATTTACAATATGATCCAGCAATCCCTCTTCTTGGTATCTAACCCCAAAATGTGAAAACATTTATCCATGAAGATATATGTACCTCTATGTTCATTGCCACGTTACTCACAGTGGCCCAGACATGGAAATAACCAAAACATCCTTCAATAGGTGATTGGATAGAGAATATGTGGTACATATATACAACGGAAAACTATCTGGCCATAAGAAAGGATGAAATACTGCCATTTGTGACAACTTGGATGGATCTTGAGATTATCATGCTAAGCAAATTAAGTCAGGCAGAAAAAATTGAGAGCCAAATGACTTTACTCATATGTGGGATGTAAAACTGAAAGAAACAAGCAAACAAGACACACAAACAAGAAACAAAACTCATACACACAGACAATAGTTTAGTGGTTACCAGAGGTGGGGGGGGGGTGGTAGGAAAGGGTAAAAGGGTCAAATATATGATGATGGAAGAAGAACTGACTCTGGATGGTGAACACACAATGTGATATATAGATGAGGTATTATAGAATTGTACACTTGTAACATATTTTACTAACCAATGCCACAAATGCTACAAAACATTGTCACATCATTAAAACTGAAATACAGGTACTATGCCAATTAACTGGTTTGCCTTCCTTTCAAGTTCTTTAATGTTCACAAGATTTTATTTGTTGCTGAGGACTACAGTTACTAAATGAAGTTGACCTATTCATCTATTTTATCTTTAAATTTGAGATTTAACCTATGTCAAGTGCATTAAATGATTATAAATTCAGATGTTTAGCTTATCAATAGAATTTAAAAACATGTGTCTTAGAAGAACATATTCTTAGTATGGGGATATTGTTGTAGGTCTTTAATATATCAATTAGAGCTCTATTCTAACCCTTAAATGTATATGAAGTTTTATATTATACTAAATGTACTACTTATATTAATTAAATGTCTCTATATGGATAAAAACTTTAAAATTTATTTAATTGTACTAGAAATAAGTTTTTACTAAATCCATTGAATGTTGAATAGACCATCAGTACTCATAAAATAACTAATGAAACTTTTGCTTAAAATGATAAGTATGGTACATTTTGGGAGATTAGCCCAATATTTCTTATAGAGTTGCCCCTGACTACTGTTGGATTCACTTAAAGCAAGATGCAATTTTTTTTCTAATTTGTAAATAGACAACTGCAAAAATGTTTGAGTTATATATAAAAAGATGCATTCAGTAATTACAAAATTTAAAGGAAAATATGCTACATTACATCAAATGTATCAGAAAAATAAAATATGTGGCCACAGGAGGAGCTAAAAGAGGAGAAAATTCTTTCTCTCTGTCTCTCTCTCCCTCCCTCTCTTTCTCTTTCATTCATTAAATATATAAAATGTGAAAATTCTAATTTACTTTTGATAATGTTCAAGATCAAATAAGCTTGAATCAAAATTAATATACTAGGAAAAATTTGATCATATATAAAAATAAATCCAGATTGCTTAGAAAAGAGACAAATATTTAATTTTTACCTGTAATGGTACTCAACAAAAATAAATAAAGATAAAAATGAGGTCATAGGGATCACTTGAAGCACCCTCTCTTTTGAGTAGAGCCCCAAGTGTTACAACTGCTGTTAGGAAATGAAGAAGTCTATATCGAAATACTATTGAAAAGTGTCCTCTGAAATGTAAAGATAAGGCTTATGTGAAAAAAAAAAGTTGGAAAACATTTCACATTGACAATGAAAATTGAAATAGCTAAAACAAGAGATGCTGTCATTTTATTTGGTTTTAGATTCTCTTGGTAAATTTCACAAAATTTAAATTAAATATGTAATATTATCTTATTTAGGAAATAGTCATGAGTACTTAGTTTTCATCATGAATTTTACTTTACCCTAATTTAATGCTATCTTTAATTCTCCATAATTCCTACCTTTGCTAGTTTAACTCTTCGGCTATATTTTAATGTGTTTTACATTTTTTTGTTTTGACTTATTTATATCACATATTTGGATTTGAGTTTACATGTAATCTCCAAATCTTTCTGTTTTAATGGGTTGGTTTCACTTATTCATATTAATTATAATGAATTGTAAGTTGGGCCTTATTTATTTCACTCATGTTGTGCTTCTCATATTTTTATGCCAACTTAGTTTTATCTCTTTTCCCATGCTGGATTTTGTTACATTTGATTAATATTCATTTCAAACACACATGTACACACACAAACAAACTTTACCTGTTAGTAACGTCAAAGCAATAAGATGATGCATTTATTCCTTCTTTCCACCCCATTACTCATTCAATTGTTGAGACTATAATATATAATTTTAGATACATGTCTTTATGAATTGCAGGTTATGTTCATTTCTCTTTTATGACTTATGATTCTTCACATGCATTATTATGGTGGAGATATTTATTAGTAAACAAAAGCTTTCATAGTTTCATTGATACATTTGTTCTCCTATCTTTCTCATTCTTTGGGTTTTTTTTGTTCTTTTTTTGAGGGCAGTGTCACTGGCCCTCATCTGTGGGACCCAAACTGGGGCCGCTGGCTTCCCAAGCCAGCGCTTAACCACCGCACCATTTGGCCAGCCCTCTTTTTCATTCTTGATATGTTTAAAAAATAAAATGAGGGCCGGCCCAGTGGCATGTTGTTTAAGAGCTGGCTTGGGATGTCAGCGGCCCAGGTTCGGATCCCACATATGAGGGCCAGTGACACGCCCTCTGCAGCTAAGATGGTGAACAACTGCTCCACCTAGAGCTGGGCTGCTGTGAGTCCCCGGGAGGGCATAGCTGCAGCCCCTGCCGCAGTGGGCCGCCATAAGCTACAGTGAGTGGCAAGCAGCCAGCCTAAGCAGCTGGCAGCTGCTGTGAGCGGCCATCCAGAGGCCGGCGACCAATCTGTCTCACCCAAGAAGAGCACAATGATGATACCAACATGGACCAGTGAAGCGACATCCTCCACAACTAGACTGAAGAACAAAAGGACAACAACGTGTCTGTTCCCCTTCCCGGGTTCCCCAACGTTGTTCCCCTCCCCCAATTCCCCAATAAAATCTTTTTAAAAAATAAATAAATAAATAAATAAATAAATAAATAAATAAATAAAATGAAAAAAAAATCTCAGTAGACTAAGGTTTGATTTATTTTTCAGGAGAGCATTTGAAAGTTCTATTTCCTCCATTCATATTTATCTGATATTTTATCCCTTCTGATCTTACACAGGAATAATAAGATATTTGGTTAAAATTCTTAAATGAAGTACCTTTTCCTTAAAATTCTACTTACTCAATAATATTTTTTGTCACTTGGAATTAATGTTAATTCTCTACCTACTCCATTATGAAAATGTTTACTTGTTTATCCGACATACTTTACTCACATTACCTTAGTCAAAATACACTTAAATATGAGGATATATCTTGAGAGAGGTAACATTTTATAGATTTTGCTTCTTCTTTAGACAGTGAGAAATTAAGCAGAATTTCTTCTATCTGTTCTTTGATTATTGTATATTAGTCATATCTAGTTCCCTATTTCTAGAATATTAGTTTATAATGATTCTTCGCTTTCTCTTTTCCATTCTTTGTATTTTCTGTAACTGAGTTATCATTTTACCCTTGGCTAAAGGACATTAATATTCTAATATAATCTGAAGTGATAAGGTGCTATTGAAATGATACATGTAAACATGTCAAAAGCAAGTATTTGACCACAAGAACATACTTGATAGGACACTTTGAACAATCCTTCAGAGTTGATAAAATGCTTGTCTGGCTACCATACAAAGAAGCAACAGAGTACAGTAGAAGGAGCATAGTAGAGTCAGGCAACCTAGGAATCTGTGCCACCCTTTATCAGCTACATGACTTCAGAAATTTTTCTTAAGCTTTCTGTATCTCTGTTTATTTGACTATAAGTGGATATAATAGAGCTGCCTACCAAATGGATAAAAATGGCTCAGGTTAGTTTTTTCATAGTATGTATAAAGTATATAAGTTCTCCCACTAAGATAGATACATTTCTTATTGAATATTATTACTATTGTTCTATTATATTCATATCTTTATTGAATTATTTCATATTCTGACTGAATATTCTATACCAAATTTGCTGTAAGATTTTTTCTATGAATACTTCTTTATTTTTCTCAAAAGGATTTTTTTTTTCTGCCTAAAAGTGCTGATACTCAAAGAAGAAAGGCAGCCTTTTCTCATTTAATCCAGTAAGAAATTTACATTGAAGATTTCTGGTCAAGATGGAAGAGTGAGTAAACCCTGCATTCACCTCCTCTCAAGACCACATCCATTACAACTAAACCACAGAATAACCATTGCTGAGAATTGCCTGTAGTTGAACCAAAGCCCTATGAAGCCAGACTTACAGAAAAAGTCACCTCAAGACTGGCAGGAGAGGCAGAGATGTCAACCAGGCTGATTCCACACCCATGTGTGACCTTTAAAAATCAGGAGGGATATTTTGGCTGCAGAGGTTCCCCCCTGAGGAGCAAGGGGTTTCAGTGTTGAGAAGAGAAGTCCCCTAACTTCTGGCTGTGAAAACTAGCAGAGATTATGGCTGAATGAGAGGGAGGGTGTCTGCACTCCAAAGTGCTCCTCTTAAACAGCCTATGCATGGACTTACTCACTGATGGATTCACTCACTCAGAGCTTCAGTGTTGAGGCAATCGCTCCAAAGGCACTAGGGACATATAGGGAAGAACTGAGTTGTCTGGCTTCCAGGTGAAGATTGGAGGGGCAGCTTTATCCCAGATTGAGGAGCTGGCAGAAGCTATATTTGTTGAGCCTTCCCCCTTCCAAGCCTGCAGACACAGACAGGCACCATATAGGAGTCTCCATCAGACAGCCTATCACCTTTCATCTGCTCCACCCTATTTATTCCTTCAGAATAACCCCAGCCCAACCTAACTTTCAGGCACACCCAAGCCGCTTTCAGAGGCTTTTCTGTATAAACAGCCTGCTTTGGCTCATGCTACAGACTTTCCTAAAATCTCTCAAAGGTTCACAAACCCCAAACAAGCAGCATCTGGCTTCTGCATATCCCATACCTCTGGCTGAGCAGCCCCAAGCCCAGCCCTGGTGACAGCTGCCTTGGTTTGCAGAGGCACCTCTAAGCACAGCATGGGTGGCGGTCATCTCTGGATTGCTTTGTGGCTCATGTCAAGTGGCCCTGGGCACAGACTGCAGCTGAACTTGGCCCACAGTGGGTCCCCTTCCAGGAGCCCTGGGGACAGGAACACTGGTGGCAAGCTTCAGACTGAGCTGGAGAATCATCTGAACACCTCCAAGGATGATACACCCAAGGAACAGACAGGGTAGGCACTGGAGCCCCGCAAAAGCAAACCCTGCTTTGTAGGATCAGCCCTTGCACCACAGCTCCTCCACTATAGTCATGCCAGTCCTCACAAGTAACTAGCCTGAGGGTCAATCCCTCCCATTGACATGCATATACCAATCAGGGCTCAACTATAACAGGAGTGCACACACAACACACACAAAAGACACACCTGGAGCACCTGGCTCTGGTGACCAGAGAGACTGCACCATTGGGTCCCACAGGACACCTACTACATAAAGCCATTCTACTAAGACTGGAAGACATAGCAGCCCCACCTAATACATAGAAACAAACACAAGGTGGCAGCCAAAATGGGGAGACAAAGAAATGTCCCATCTAAAAAGAACAGAACAAAGCTCCAAAAAAGAAATAAACAAAATGAAGACAAGTAATCTGCCAGACACAGTGTTCCAACACTGGTTATATGGATGCTCAATGATCTCAGGGAGAACTTCAACAAATAAATAGGAAACATAAAGAATTGAGATAGAGAACATAAAAAAGAATGAGCAAGAAATAAAGACTACAAAAACTGAAATAAAGAATACACTACAGGGGATCAACATTATATTAGATGAAGCAGAAGATTAAATCAAGGATGTAATAGGTAAGGTAGCAGAAAATTCCAAATAAAACAGCAAAAAGAAAAAAGAATTAAAAAATTGGGGAGAGTTTAAGGGGTATTTGACAACATCATGTGTACCAACATTTATATCATAGGGATACCAGAAGAAGTGAGAGAGCAAGGGATTGAAAACATATTTGAATAAATAATGATTGAAAATTTCCCTAACATGACAAACGAAATAGATATATAAGCACAGGAAGTGCAGAGAGTCTCAAACAAGATGAACCCAAAGAGGCCCAGACCAAGACACATCATAATTAAAATGCCAAAGGTTAAAGACAAAAAGAGAATTTTAAATGCAGCAAGAGAAAGGCAATTAGTAACCTATAAGGGAGATCCCATAAGACTATCAGCTGATTTCTCAACAGAACTGCAGGCTTGAAGGGATTGGCAGGAAATACTTAAAGTGATGAAAAGCAATGACCTACAACTAAAGTTACTTTATACAGGAAAGCTATCATTTAGAATTGAAGGACAGATAAAAGAGCTGCCCTGACAAGAAAGAGGTAAAGGAGTTCACCACCACCAAATCAGTATTACAAGGATTGTTAGAGGGACTTCTTTAAGATGAAAAAAAAAAATAAAAAAAAGATAAAAAATATGAATAATAAATGACAACAACTACATATCTATCAACAATTATTTTAAATATAAATGGATTAAATTATTTAATCAAAAGATAGTGTGGCTGAATGGATAAAAAACACACGACTACCTCAGGTAGAAAGAAATACCAACTCAAATTAAAGGGATGGAAAAAAAGATATTTCATAAAAATTGAATTTAAAAAAAAAGCTGTGGTAACAATACTTATACCAGACAAAATATACTTTAAAACAAAGGCTATAGAAGTAACAAATCCCACATCTGGGTATTTATATGAAGAAACCCAAATGCTACTTCCAGCAGACTTATGCATCCATATGTTCATTGCAGCATTGTTTACAAAGGCCAAGATGTGGAGACAGCCTGAGTGTTGTGGATGGATTACTGGATAAAGAGGAGGCGATACATATATACAATGGAATATTGCTCGCCATGGAAGGGATTATGTTCTTGCCATCTGCAGTTGCATGGATGGACCTGAAGAGTATTGTGCTCAATGAAGTATGTCAGACAGCAAAAGAAAGATGTGATTTTTCCTATATGTAGAATCTAAAGAACAAAAGAAAGTAACAACTAAAACAGAAATAAACAGATATAGAGAACATTTTGATGGATACCAGATGCAAGGGGCTTTGTGGAGATGGGGAAAAAGGGGAAGGGATTAAGAAGTACAAATTGGTTGTTACAAAGTAGTCATGGGGATGTAGGGCATAGCATAAGGAATGTAATAAATAATATTGTAATAACCGTGCATATTATCAGATGGGTACTAGATTTATAGGGGTGAAGATGAGAAGGGGTTAGGGGACAGAGTGAAAAAGGTAGAGTCATTAAGAAGTATAAATTGGTAGTTACAAAGTAGTCATTGTGATGTAAAGTAAAACATAGGGAATATAGTCAATAATATGGTAATTACGTAACATGCCAGGTGGGTACTAGACCAGTCACTTCTTAAATCATATAAATCTCCAACTACTATGATGTGCACCTGAAATTAATATAAAATAATATTGAATGTCAACTGTAACTGAAACATTTTTAAAAAGGATTAAGGTGAAGGGAAATAAGAGGTTCAAATTTCTAGGTATAAAACAAATAAATCATGGGGATGTAATGTACAGCATAGGGGATATAATCAATAATATTGTGATAATGTAGTACAGTGTCTGATGGTTGCTGGACTTATCATGTTAATCACTTCTTTAAGTATATAAATTTTGAATAACTATTGTGTACACCTGTAACTAATATAATATTGTATGTTAGCTATGTTTTAATAAAAATCTTAAAAAGGAAGTTTACATTAAGCTCTATTATAATTGAATTTATTTTAATATATTTAAAAATGATTGCATAAGCAACAAATAAATGATTATAAAAATTAATGATGAGTCATATATGGATCAGTTTAGATGAGTAAAACCATAGAAAAATTAGCAATTTTCTCCTAACATCCTTTTGTTAATGCTATATTTTTATTCCTGTAATTATGTTAAACATACTAGAAAACATCATTGCTTCCAGTCATGGACATAATGTAAATCAGACCCTGCAGATATTTCTGCTTTCCCTCTTCATCTTAGGTAATTATTTCCAAGAAATTTTTTTTTGTAGAGAGTTTAAGCAGAATTCCTCATCTCAATTTGATGATTAATATCACTTTACAAAAACCTTTGACATCACTAAAAATACAATATACAGTACCTATAACTACTTAAACTTTAGGTTTTTCCAAGTGCAGAACTCATCATTATAGGGAATAGTCTTGAGCTTTTTTTTTTTTTTTTTTTTATAAAGAATTGATTCGAACTCCACAACCTTATCTGGATTCCTGTAGTATTTTTTTCTGGCAATCATATTTTGAAATGTGGCAGAGCAGTTTTAACTCAATATCTGGTAGAAACTGTTGAGTATCAAAGGGACCACAATTTTAATTGATAAAGATCCTGCCAAAGATGTCAAGAATTAAAATTTCAAGGCCGGCCAAGTGGCTCAGTTGGTTAAGAGCTCACTCAAGAGTGCAAGCTGAGCTCTGAGCAACAGCAGTTTGGTGCTCAGCCTGAGCTGAGCTGCCGTTTAAGTAGAAAAAAAAGTAGGATCTAATCCTACTTTTCTCAAAGTAAAGTTTGAGCAGGTTTCCTCATCTCAATTTTATGGTTATTATCATTGTAAAATATATTTTGTATCCATAAAAATATTGGGCTGTCAGAAAAGTCATGAGACATTTTTGGGACAAAAAACAGAAAAAACACGTCATGACTTTTCAGACAACCCAATACAATATACAATAGCTATATGTCATAATATACTTGTTGCATATTGCTGTCATTAGTGTTGGAAACACAGATGTATTATTGTTGTATTGATTAGTGAAATCTAGATTTTGCAAGTTGCAAATTTCTATGGGAAAGAGAATGATGAATATAGTGGAGATTAAATTTAGGAACAGGTAAGTGGGCAGAGGATGATCTGTAATACCTTTGTAGTTAGTACCTTTATTCTTTAGTGGAAATTATTGTGCAGTAGATAGCCTGATGTAAGCCAAATTATTTATCTCTTTTTAAATTTTTTCTATTTTCTTGAACCTCTTTTTGGAAAACAGTTGCCATTTCCCTCATATTTTCTTCTTCAATGTTCTATTAATTACAGGGTCTAAATAATCAATTTAGAATGTTTCCAGGTTAAATTAAAACTTTATTTTAGGAATGTGCTAAAGATAATTTGATCAAGGTTATAATACTGAGTTTAAAGTATTAAGTAAACTTGCATAAAATGCTGATCAAATGATATAATTACTGGGAAATCACATCATAAATATAAAAATAGATAATATTTTGCAATATAAAATAATGGTTTTATTGTAGTGTAATCTTTTTTCCTATTTCTCAATGAGGTTATGTAGACTTTGAGGTTAGATAATATGTGTTATGAGTGTAATTGATTCTCAAATCTTCAATGTTTTAAACATTTTTTTCTCTCTTTAATTACTCTGCTAGCTACTATTTACATTGTTCTTTGTGGATAAATTATTTTACTATAAAAACATTAATAAGAATTATCAATTTGAATGAAAACAGTGATATCTTTAAATTTGATAAATCATATTTTTGATATAGCAAACATTTCCTTATTTAAACCTTAATTGAAAGTAAAATGAAATGACACACATGGAGAGAGGGTGCTGGCGATTGAACAGTCTATTTAGTATACCTCTTATATTTTCAGCATGTTATTTCCATCCTAATTTTCATACTGCTTCCCTGGAATAGCCAAGGTCTCCACATTTCTGAAGATTAGCCACAAGAAATTACTTCATAAATTAGATATACCCCAAAGCTAACTCTTTCATAGTTGAGTCATTGAGATGTCATCAATTTTGAAACAAAGAAGGAACTCTTTAATAAGTATTTTTCTTTTTAAATACTGATTTACAATTCTTTTGATTCCAACGTTGAAAATGTACTGTCACAAAACAACCAACTACAAATGTTTTAAATCCTGGAAAGATTATGTTCTGAACAGAAATTAATACGTAATTGAGGTTAAAATTAAACTGTTTCTCCACAAACCTTGTCACACATATAATATAATTTTTCAATTGCGCTTCCTAAAGGTAGTTTTTCTGTCATTTCTCCATTGCCAATTTTAGTTATCATGTTATATTGTCACTGGCTGAAACTAAAACAAATGGAATAAAACCTCAAATTATTTTGTTCATTAATAACCCTATAATACATATTTTATTTAAATTATTCCATTCTAATAAACATCCCTATTAATAAGAATTTGATGTCAATTTAAAGGATAGATAGCCACCTCTCTTCAGTTATTTCTTTAAGAAGAGCTTTATAGAATATACATATTATAAATTTCAGTAGGGAAAATATTTTTTTAATTAAAATTTAATGGGTGACACTGGTTAGTAAAATTACATAGGTTTCAAGTGTACAATTCTGTAATACATCATCTACATATCACACTGTGTGTTCACCACCCAGAGTCAGTTCTGCTTCCATCACCATATATTTGATCCCTTTTACCCACTTCTACCACCCCCCTCTCCCCTTACCCTCTGGTAACCACTAAACTATTGTCTATGTCTATCAGTTTTTATTTCTTTTGATTATTTATCTTGTTCCTTTGTTGATTTCAGTTTTACATCCCACATATCAGTAAAATCATATGGTTCTCAACTTTTTCTATGTGACTTATTTTGCTTAGCATAATATTCTCAAGATCCATATGTGTTGTCATAAATGACACTATTTCATCTTTTCTTATGGCAGAGTAGTATTCCATTAGTATATATACCATATCTTCTTTATCCAATCATCTATTAAAGGACACTTGGTTGTTTCTGTCTCTTCGCCACTGTAAATAAAGCTGCATTGAACATCGGAGTACATATAACTTTATGGATAAATGTTTTCAGATTTTTGGGTGATACTCAGAAGAGTGATTGCTGGCTTGTACGGTAATTTTATTTTTAATATTTTGAGGAACCTCCACACTGCCTTCCATAGCAGGTGCACCAATCTGCATTCCTACCAACAGTGAATGAGAGTTCCTTTTTCTCCACAGTCTCTCCAACATATTATTTGTCTTGTTGATGATAGCCATTCTAACTAGTGTGAGGTACTATTTCATTATGGTTTTTATTTGTATTTCTCTGATGATTAGTGAAGTTGAGCATCTTTTCATGTCTATTGGCCATCTGTATGTCCTCTTTGGAGAAATGTCTATTCAGGTCCTCTGAGCATTTTTTAATTGGATTGATTATTTTTCTGTTGTTGAGTTGTATGAGTTTCTTTTCTTTTCTTTTTAAATTGGGGAACTGGGGGAGGGGAACAGTGTTGGGGAATTGGGGAGGGGGATCAGCCAAGTTGTTGTTCTTCGATCTTAGTTGTGGAGGGTGCCAGTCACCATCTGGCTGCCCTTTGGTAGCTCATGGCCTCTAAGCTCAAGGTGCTGTGTTAAAGTCTTAGTTGGAAGTGGACTTAGCCACCATTCCATGAGGGAGTTGAACCAGCAGCTTTGTTGTTAAGCGCGCATGCTCTATCCACTGAGCCATCGGGCAGCAGCTCAGCTCAAGATGCTGAGTTCAGTCTTTAGTTGTGGGTGGGCGTAGCCCACCATCAAGTAGGCAAAATTGTTAGGAGCACATTTTGTCACCAGCTGAGCCATCCTGCTACTTGTTGGCAGCTCAGGGCAGTCAGCTTGGGTGCAGCGTAACTGGTGGTCCTGTTGCTCAGAGCTCGCACTCTTAAGCTAACTCTTAACCAACTGAGCCACTCGGCTGGCCCCTATGAGTTTTTATGTTTTGGATATTAGCCCCTTATTAGATAATTTTTGACAAAGTAGCAAAAAATATACAATGAAGAAAAGAAAGCTTCTTCAATAAATGGTGCTGGAATAATTGCAAAACCATGTGCAAAAGAATGCAAGTAGACTGCTGTCACTGTGTTCCAAAATTAACTCAAAATGGATCAAAGACCTAAACATAAGATATGAAACAATAAACTGCATAGAAGAAAAAATAGGTACTAATCTTATGAACCTTGGGTCAAAAGAGGATTTTATGAATTTGACCTCAAAGGCAAGGGAAGGAAAAGCCAAAATAAATGAATGAGATTATATCAAACTAAAAAAATCTCTTCTGCACAGCAAAAGCAACTATCAACAAAATAAAGATGCAACTAACCAAAAGGGAGAAGATATATGAAAGCATGGTTTTTATACACAGCAGGACAAATTACAGAATTCTTCCAACTATAACATTTAGCTTGTAAACCAAAGATGAAAAAAATTATAATGGTTTTGCTGGTGCGCACACAAAAACAAACAAACAAAATCTATTCAGTTTTTGGGCATACATAGAAAGTTACTCTGTAAAGTTTACCAAGGTTTTTTCCAGCCTATATTTTCTGTTTAACTGTTATAAGCACAGTAGTAATAATCCTTTCATAATAGTTATTTTGATTTTTCTTTTTACTCTAAATATAAGCTTGATATTGAGATATTAAATATTTTTTTCTCTATCAGTATCCTAACATTTAAGAAAGCTATTTAAAATACTGTTTATTGTCTAGTAAATATTGAGGTTATACATTATAATTGATGACATTTGGAAAATACTAAAGAGCAAGAGTAAATAATAAAAATAGTAGTAGTAGTAATAGTAGTATTTTCACAACACAAGAAAAATAATTGGTTACATTTTGTGTTATATACTTTGTTCATTTTTCTTGCAATAATTTTGAATACAGTTAAGATTATATTGTATATGCTATTTTTATTCTGCTGTGATTTATTGAAGATCTTCCTATCCATTTTATTTTTTCTCTATGTTAGAGGAGAATTTTTGTGTTACTTATTATATTTTTTTTTTTTACTTCTGATCATGAACCATAATAAACTATCAGTCAAGTCATAACAGGCTTATGAAATCAGATTCCTGCAATTTGAATCTGAACTATCTAATTTATTGGCTGTGTCACCTGGACAATAATCTAATATCACTTATGTTTTTTTTTTTCATCTATTAAGTGCAAAAGAGCATTACCCACTGCATGTCGGTGTTTTACGGCTTAAAGTAAGTAGTCTATTCAACGTCCTTGGTACATAGCAAAAGATTATTTTTAGCTACTTAGTCTGACAATTAAGTTCATGAACTTGCCACCATGTATTTACATTGGCAGTACTGTACAAACAGCTCAGAAAGGCTTCACAACCTTGGTATATCAGTGTCTCACAGCTGTGTTCATATCTACATGTGGTTGTGTCTTGCTGAGTAGCGTTCATTATTGTTATTGCATGTTTTTGTGTGTCGTCTGAGCTTGAATTAGAGTGACGAACAAACTTTCAGTTTCTTGTTAAACTTGGCAAGAGTGGAAGTGAAATCAGGGACATATTAGTCCAAGTTTATGGGTATAATGCCATCAAGAAAACAGCAGTGAACAAATGGGTTAAATGTTTTTCTGAGGGAGAGAACATGTCACTGATGAAGACAGGTCAGGGTGGCCAGTAACGAGCAGACTAATGAAAACATTGAAAAAAGTCGAATTCTGTGTCCAAATCATTGGCTGACTGTGAGAAGAATAGCAGGCCAAGTAAACGTTGATAGAGAAATAAATAGTTCAGAAAATCTTAACTGAAAATCTTGACATGAGAATGGTGTGTGCAAAAATGGTCCCAAAGGAGCTTACTGATGAGCAAAAGCAAAGGAGAGTTGAAGTTCGCCAAGACCTTTTGGGGAGGAAAGACGATGTTCTGGGCCATGTTCTCACTGGTGATGAAACATGGGTGTACCAATATGACCCTGAAACAAAGCGTCAAAGTGCACAATGGAAGTCAGCCAATTCTCTATGACCAAAAAAGTTCCATCAGTCCAAATCAAGAATCAAAATGATGTTGCTAACCTTTTTTGATATCAGAGGGATTATTATGAATTTGTACCAACTAGACAAAGAGTTAACCAAGTTTACTATTGGGAAGTGTTGAAAAGACGGCATGAAACAGTTACAGAAGGGCCGGCCGAGTGGCTCAGTTGGTTAAGAGGTCACTCAAGAGTGCGAGCTGATCTCTGAGCAACAGCAGTTTGATGCCCAACCCAAGCTGAGCTGCAACTAAGCTGCCAACAGGTGGCAGGATGGCTCAGCTAAAAACAAAAAAAAAAGGTAGACAAAAACGACATGAACTTTTCACCAACAATTCATGGCTCTTGCATCATGACAATGCACCAGCTCACATGACACTGTCTGTGAAGGACTTTTTAGCCAGTAAACAAATAATTAACTGTATTGGAATACCCTCCCTACTCACCTGATCTGGCCCCAATGACTTCTTTCTTTACCCAAAGATAAAGGAAATATGAAGAGGAAGACATTTTGATGACATTCAGGACATAAAGGGTCATATGACAACAGCTCTGATAACCATTCCAGAAAAAGAGTTCCAAAATTGCTTTGAAGGGTGGACTAGGCCCTGGCATTGGTACATATCTTCCCAAGGTGAGTCCTTCAAAGGTGACAGTAGCGATATTCAGCAATGAGGTATGTAACATTTTCTAAGATGAGTTTGTGAACTTAATTGTCCAACCTCATATGTCTCCTTCTCTTTCTCCTTTTCTCTCCTTTGTCAACTACTACTACTGCTATGACTACTCTAGGTCAACACTATTACTAGTATCAATATGAATACTATGTTTAATATCAACTTTAATACTATATTCCATTGAGTCAAAGAGTTAGATTTTGCTTGGCATAATGGTCTCCAGGTTCATTTATGGTTTCACAAATGGGACACACTTTTTATTTTTAAGGCTGAATGATATTCAATTGTGTGTATATACCACATTTTCTTTATCCATTTGTGCATCAGTAGACATTTAGGTTACTTCCATGTTGTAGTTATTATGACTATTTTCTGAAATGAACATAGATGTGTAGATTACTTTCCACTATTCTGATTTCAATTCCTTTGGATGTATGACCATAAATGGAATTGCTGGATCATATGGCAGTTTTATTTTTAATTTTTTTAGGAACTCCCATACTGTTTTCCATAATGGTTGCATTAATTTACATACCCAACAGCAATTAACAAGTGTTCTTTTTTTTTCTACAATCTCACCAACATGTATTTTTTTTTAATTTTGATAATAGCTATTCTATCTGGTGTGAGGTATTAATCAAAACATAGAAATTTTCAGCTATGTCACATGAATAACTCCTAGACATACACTGTATCCTATAGTTAACAACACTGTATTGTATATTTAAAATTTTGCTAACAGGATAGATCTTATGTTAATTCTTATAATAATAATATTATTAATAATAAAGAAGAAGAGGAGAAAGCTTTTGAAGGTGATGGATATATTTATGGCATAGATTGTGGTGATGGTTTCATGGATGTGGATGTGTACATTTTTCCAAACTCATTTAGTTGTTTACATTAATTCTGAAAAGCTTTTTATATGTCAATCATATCCACATGAAGAGTTTTTTAAATAAATTCATTAAAATTTCCTTTTTAAATTAAATTTATTGGAGTGACAAGGGTTAGTATAATTACATAGGTTTCAAGTGTACAATTCTAAAATACATCATCTCTCTATCACATCGTGTGCCCACCACCCAGAGTCAGTTCTTTTTCCATCACCATCTATTTGATGCCCTTTTCTTCTTCTACCACCCCCTTTCTTCCCTTACCAACAAAAACTCATAGACAGACAACAGTTTAGTGGTAATCGGAAGGTAAATTCATTAAAATTTCCATCAGAGAAAAAAAAAAAAAGAGTCAGATTTTGGAACCAAACTTAAGATAAAATCTTTCCTAGAATTTTACTAACTGTGCATTGGGAAAATTAGTTATTGTAACTTAGTCCCAAACTACTCATTTCTAAACATGGGGATAATTGATTCAGCTACAAAGCTGTCATTTTTCAATGCATGTTATTTTGGCTTGCAAACCCCCAGACATATATTAGGCATCAGGTAAATACAGTTCCCGCTTCCTGCCCCGATTTTCTCTTGTGTAATTCAACCTCAATACATATCATAGTTTATGTTTACAATTTAATGAATGAAAAGAGGAATTGCTAAAGATCCAATATTTGGAACAGTAAGAGAAAGAAAAGAAGAAAACTGAAAATATTGCTGATGTTGTGAAATTATTTTCAATATTTTTATTCCTAAAGTCATGTTAATAGCTGGAACAGAGCAATTTGAAAGCATAGAAAAATATTTATATTTAACTTAGTTTATTACAGTTTTTGTCCATAGTTCTCTTAAGATAATATATTTTCAATTGATGAGATAGTGGTATCTGATTATATTAAGCTGCATAGGTTTGACCTCTGTGTAGGAGTTGCAATTGGTATAGTATTTTTATTTCAAAATAAATCCCTAAAGAGATGATAGATGTTACCTTAAAAAGTGCAGTCCTTTTGTAGGGGATTAAAAATGTTACTATCAAGAGTTATAATAAATTTTAATATGTCAATGCTGAGCTAGTCCAGTCATTTTAGCTCTTGAACATTTAAAAGCAACTGTTTGAGGTGCACACTTTTTAAAGGAACATGTTGATAATTACACTGAACGTGCTGGAAATGATGTATGTATTCGCAGAAATCTGGAAGCAAAGGAGGCAAGAAAAACTTTTAAACACCTGTTCAAATAAAGCCATTGCAATGTTGAAAAGCAGCTCTTGCATAGGATCTGTATATAGAATTATCCTTTCTAAAACGTTGTTTTTATATTTAATAGCCTCAAGGCCAGTGTAGTGACATTATACATGTGTAAGTTAAGAAAAAAAAAAAGATCAAGTGATTACAAACTCACCAAAAATATCCAGAAATCACAAACTCACTAGTTCATGACAAAATGAATTATTTTTAAAAGATTTATAATTGTCATGAAGTATTATCAACTACCATTTTGTTTCAATGTTATTATACAGTTTACTATGCACTTAAATAAATGTTTAGCCCATTAAAACTTCTATTTTAAACATTTGGAGGTTATATATGTTTTACAATAGAAGCTCATTATTTTCTTCTACAAAGCAATTAAGTAAAGACTATTGCTGAATTGCAGTAACTCTGACTATTCCCTTTATTTTAGTACTTTAGATATCACTGACATAAATGTAAGATATCTTTAAAAATCTTGGCATTGTAAACCTAATACCTTAACAGAGAAGAAAAAACATAGCTACTGGGAAATTATTTAGAATTGAAAAGATAAACGGAGAGGGAAAATAATGTCATTAACTTCTAAGCTGACAAGTGAAATAAAGACATTGCTTTTTCTCTGTTGTTTGGCAGAGTGTACATAGTCATCAAAAAATATATTTGCTTATTTAAAATAGAAGCACAAAAAGTGACTGCTTGGATTTTCAATTATGTATAATAGAATTAGCTATATAATGAGAAGATGAACAAGGTCTTTGGGGGTTGGAAAGGCTTTATTATTCCATTTAGGAAGAAAATATGTTTTCCCAGGAGAATTAGTGGAAAATAATATTAGAGGTCAAAGCAAACAGAATAAGGCTGATCACCTATTTAATAGAATTGGAACACTTTCAGGACTGTTGCACAAATTATCTGTGTCTATGAGATAATCACTTTCAGTTTCTAACATTCAGACTTCTGGTGCCTTTCATGTTCAGGGTTTCTCATCCTAGGTACTTTGACATTTTACACTGGATTCTTCATTGTTGGAATGGGGGTCTTCAGAGCATTGTAGGATGTTTAACTGCATCTCTGGCCTCTACTCACTAAATGCTAATAACGCAATCCACACCAATCATGATAGATAGTCAAAAATGCTCTTTATTGATATTCCCCAGGAGGACAACATTGCCCCAGCTGAGAACGTGTTAATCCATAGAGGGAACATACAGCATTGCTTCTCTATTAATTTCTGATATTTAAGGGTTTTTTTTTGTTGCTGTTTGCTTGTTTGTTTGTTTTTCATATTGGGTTATTATGAGTAAGAAGAGTGTTTGGAACATGTCTTTACAAATCTTTCTATGGATATGCATTTTTATTTCTTCTGGGTAATACGGAGTAAAATTACAGGGAGATATTTTGTCTGGGACATCATCTTTCTACACTGGTGTCTGCTGAGTGCTCCTCATTCTTATGTGGCCTATGCAGTACACAACTAAATTCTCTCTTGTTTTCAACCTCGGGACCCCTTTGGATTTGGTGCTGTCTCAGTTGCTTATGAGTTTTTTTTACTAACAGTAGTCATTTTGTGAGGGCTGGTCCATGTGAGGCTGTGGAAAGGGCAGTGGGTGTTCTCAGGTTCTTTCATGTCGCACTTAGGAAATGAATATTCTTGTTCCCCTTTTGGAATGTTGAGATGTTAGTCCTTTACATGGCTCATGAGGCCCTTTCCACCTACACTTCTTTTCTGGTATCATGCATTCTCCAAGGGTTCTACTTAGAAAACAAAAACAAAAACTAGCTCTCTAAACTCAATATCCAACAAATGTATCTGAAGTGCTTCCATTGACCCACTATGCCAGGTCTATTTTTGGAAATAATTTTCTAGACCAAGATCACAGGTATCAACAATAGCTCTTCTTGGGCCGGCCGAGTGGTACGTTGGTTGGGAGCTGGCTTGGGACGCCAGCGGCCCCTGTTCGGATCCCACATGTGAGGGCCGGTGATACTGCCCTCAAAATAAATAAATACATAAATAAATAAATAAACAATAGCTCTTCTCCCACCACTGCCTAACTTCCTGTCTGCACCAGAAAACTGAAGAACAGATACATAAACCTGTGGTCCAGGGATTAATATTCAGATCAAAAGCCCTGCCAATTCTGGCCTCTGCTTCTTCTCACTCACAATGCTTCTGAGTGGACACCGGAAAGCACTATGAGAGAGCCTCATGTTACACTAACTTTGATTGCCAGGAGCAACAGCCTCAACTCCCAAGAAACCGATGTGCATGTCAGTTTCCTCTTCTAAGTTTTGCACAAATACATCTAATTATCAGAAAATAACAATATATATCCAGAACCCTGGCTTCAAGGGAGTCTCAATTATATATATATATATATATATATATATATATATATTTTAGCATACTAATTTTTCTTAACAGAAGGGGGACTATATTAGAATCAATTCAAATACCCCTCATTCTAAGGGATATTAACTATTTACTTAGTGAGGGATATGCTTTAGTGCCTCATTTGTATCCTCATTTGTATACATTTCAATTAATGCTGGAGTATTTGGGGGCTGCAGAGTGTTTTAAGTGATGAGGGCAAGTCAGGTAGCCAACAAGAGTCGAACACTGGAAGCACAGTATCACGCAGTCCCCCCTAATTAGATGTTTGAGGTCTCACTAAATATGTTTTGCTCCTGCCTTGTGCAGGTTCTAGGAGGGATGTTGAAATAAGCAATTGCCTGGAGTTAAGGAAATATGTATGGGCTGACAGTACATATCTGGGAATTGTCAGCATATAAAGGGAATTCAAAGCCATGAATGAATCTGTGTGATATCATCAAGGGACTAACTATAGCTAGAAAAGAGGTCTAAAGAGTGGTCCCTGAGGCAAACCCAGCATTTGGAAGCCCTGGGGAAACTGCAACAAGATGAAAAAGAGCAAGTAAAGGATAATGAAAAATAAGTCAGTGAAACAGGAGAATTAAGTAATGTAGTGGTTAAGACGCCAAAGAAGTATTTCTAAGAGGAAGTGATGGGCCATGTTACAAGATGGCTAATGTCATTAATACCAAAGGTAAGGATAATAATAATAAAAACAACAGCTAGCACATATCACACCTTATGACAAGCAGCATTCTAGCACTTTAGGTTGGTTAAAACTCATTTAATCCTCACTATTCCACGAGGCAAGTATGAGTATATATCCAGTTTTGCTTATGAGAGCTCTGAGGCCAACAAAGGATAAGTGGCATGTCTGGGGTCATACAATTAGTAAGTAGAACAGTGAGGATTCACACTTAGGCCATCAGGCTCTAGAGTTTACACCCTTATGTATCTTTTTCAGTGTTTGAAAACAAGTAAAAAGTATTTGTATGAGATTTTGACAATGGCTGTTCCATACTTGAATGTGTTCATTGTCTGTGGCAGGGGCCAGGCAAACTGTGGCTCTTGAGCTACATGCAACTCTTTGAGTATGTACATGTGGCTCTGAAGTAAAATTGAAAATGAAAATAACACTATCATAGTTTCATTTATAAATATTTTAAAGGATATTATTCACATAATGGTGATTTCATTTGTTTTATAGGTCTCACAGAACTTCAAGGGACAGGATTGGCTCCTCTGTCTCAAAAGTTTGTAGATCCCTGGCCTATGGAATCTGCTAATTTACTATAATAATGGGTAATTTAAGTTATTTCCTCCTTATAAATTAATAACTTATATGAACTCATAAAGAAACTCTATCATGGGCCAGCTAAGTGGCGCATTGGTTAAGAACTGGCTTGGGATGCCAGCGGCCCTGGTTCAGATCCCACATATGAGGGCCAGTGACACTGCCCTCTACAGCTAACAACAGCTCCACCTGGAGCTGGGCTGTGCGAGCCCCGGTGACAATGTAGGCTGCAGCCCCGGCTGCAGTGGGCTGCCATAGGCTACAGTGAGTGGCCGGCAGCCAGCGTGAGCTGCCAATAGCCGCGGTGAGTGACCATCCAGGGACCGGCGACTGATCTGCCTCATCCAGGAAGAGCTCAACGATAATACCAACATGGGCCAGTGAAGCAATGTCCTCTTCAACTAGACTGAAGAACAAAAAGACAGCAACTTGTCTGTTCCCCTTCCCCGATTCCCCAGCGCTGTTCCCCTCCCCCAATTCCCCAATAAAATCTTTGAAAGAAAGAAAGAAAGAAAGAAAAAGAAAGAAAGAAAGAAAGAAAGAAAGAAAGAAAGAAAGAAAGAAAGAAAGAAAGAAAGAAAGAAAGACAGAAAGAAAGAAAGACAGAAAGAAAGAAAGAAAGAAACTCTATCATATGTATTTTTGGATCCAGGACTTTATTCTGGGGAATCATTATTTTCCTCACTGCATCTTCCTTCTCTTATAGTCATATATCTGCATTTTTTTTATCCAATTGTCATTGAAACATACCAGTAAACACTTTACAAAACACTAAAATGTGAAGAGCAGAAATTGAGCTGTTGGTGAAAGATTCAGGGCAACTGTTTCTAATTAAGACATGGCAGTGGCCACTAAATCGACCTTCCTACCCCCCTGCTACATATCTAGATGGGGCCTCTTTGAGGCCATGTCCTCTATGGATATTTATCCTCTGACTTACTCGAGAAAGAGTCCAGCAGGGACAGTCTTCAACCAGGTTGCAAGAGAGTCTCCCCACAGGGAGTCAGACCCTCCCGCAGAGCTCAAACCATAACTGAGATTTCTTTGCAAATTTCATGTGTGGAGAACCAACCCCGGAGGAACTTTCTAGGAGAGAATTTCCATTGATTTCAGCTGTGCCTAATTCACCATGAAACTTTAGAGAAGGCAGTAAATTGGTTAGTGTTTTGAGATGGAATCTCCTACTATAGAGGGCATAAACACAAAAATGGAACGGAACAGATGCAGTATTTTTTTCTTTGAAGGTGAAAGGAAATCTCTGCCCTTTCTGTCACTTCAGATACCCATGACTGAACAAGGATGGACACATCGAAGTGGTGGGTGGAATTCGTGTACACTGTGAATTTTATTTTAATGTAATAAAGTTGATCATCTTCAGTTTATAAAAAACAGGCACAGAAAGAATGAGAATCGGACACCCTAAAATTACTCAATGGAAACTGAGTGATGTGATATGATGGAGTGTCACTAATACCAATGGTGCAATCTGTATTTATAAACAGAATTTGCTACTTGTCACAAATCCAGAAAACAAATGCATTTGTTGCATAGGGATTCCCTTAGGAAGAATTGCATTTGATCATCTACCTTGGTCTTCCCTGAGCCATTTTAACTGAAATAAAAGAACTACAGTATATTTGAACTGAAAGTCCCACTGAATTGATAAAAGAGAGTGTCAAAAACCTATTTCTTTGAAAAATTGGAAAGATTTTCAAGTGGGGTTGGGAAAATGTGGAAATCCTGCTTCAAACAAAATGAGGGAGAAATTTCTCACAAGGAACAAGAAAAGCAAGATTAACAACTTTACCAAAATTATAGCATAGAGCATATGAAAAAAAAAATAACACCATAAGCAAATTAATCTGCAATTTTATAAAGAATAAAGTAGAGCATATGGCTGTTATAATTTTGGTGTTAATATTCTGAGAAAGGCCTGTTTTGTAATCAGTTTTGAGGCATACAAAGGTGCCTATAATTGTACCAAATCCAAGAGGAGTCTTTTTCTGAGATTGATAATATTCTCTGTTTCTTTAAATTGGTTAAATATTTACCCATTCCAACAACTTGGAGACTATTTATTTCCCAAAAAAGGGTATGGCAAATTTTATTTAGAAATGCCCTATATTCCTAGGCCAATTCATACCTAATTATAGTTATGACTACCCTCTGTTGCTTAATTAACAGCTTGGAATATTGGAGTAATGAAATATTTCAATTTACGTATATCCTAAAGCAGAAACAACTAATGAGAGTAGATAGAAAAAAATAATAATTTTGTTTTCTTTTGTTGAGTTTATAATATGTGCTTGTGTGTGTGTGTGTGTGTGTGTGTGTGTGTGTGTGTGTATGTGTGTGTGTGTATGTGTTTGTATAGTAATTTGGTAATAATGGATGGGGTACTTGAAAGTGGGAATTTCGTTTACAGATAAAATCTTATCAACCAAATGCTGTTATCTGCTTTATGTCTTTGTTTCCTGGCTGTGGAGTTAGGCCTCTCTACTTTTGAATTTGGACTCTCTTCATCACCAGTTGTGTAACTTTAGGCTTGTTCATCTATTTGGCCCCACATATAATTGAGACACTATATGATATATGTATAATTGGGACACTATTATAATTTATTAATATAGGAGTTACTGGACAAAGTAGAATAACATATACAAAAAACAAAGGAAAACATCTGCTTCATAATAAGTACTCAATATATTGTTTGAGTACTTATTTGTAGCTATTTTTCCTCCCCCCGCACTTTTCCTTCCTCCTCTTATTAAATGATATTTATTTATATAATAAAGAAAATAGTTATTTGATATACATAATTTATAAGAGTTTAATATATTTCAAATTTAGTTGACCTGATCTAGACTGTGTTAGTCTTTTTTCCTTCATTTTTCATTATATGTGTAAGAGTTTTAACTAAGTCAAATACTCCAAATAATTGAATATCTATATCAACTAGAGATTATAGAGCTAATGTTATCAAAAACAAGTTTTCTCAAAATTACCTAAACTTTTAGGAATGCCTTGGACAACAGATAGTTATCATATTGACAGTTTTAAGGTGGCTTTAAAGTTTATATTATCACTTGTTAAATTTTGACTATGAATATGTGTATTTTGTTTAATTGAAGGGTATCAAAATATGAAAAGCTTTGGTGAAAACTAATAGTTCTCCACAAAGCCCTTTTTGCTGTGACATGCTACCTCACTACACTAATTATTCCAAGATATGGTCAATTCTCATAATTTATGGTAGTTACATTCTGTAAAGCAGGTACAAATGCTGAATTAGCAAATACTAAATCATTGCTCCTATAGGGTTAGTTCCAGCAAACTTCTGGACAACAGTTATTGCAATTGATCATTCAATAACTTTCTTGTGTGTTTCTGATTAAAAACTCTTTATTTGATACTCATTATTGATTCATTAACATTGAACTCAATAAACTAAAAAGAAGTCAATTAATTGCCCTATAACTCTTGCCTGAATGAAGCTTATTTAACACGCGGTTTGTTGTGTGTGTGTGTGTGTGTGTGTGTGTGTGTGTGTGTGTGTTTCTTGTAAGGCACATCACAGCTTGTTTGTGCCTAAGAACAGGACACCTACTTCAACACTACAGTTTGTGTCATTTTAAACAGCAGAACCACCAACAAAAGCGAGCGTGCATGCACATACACACACACACACACACACACACACACACTCACACACACACGCACAATGTGGCACTAAATAGACCATAAAAAGAACACTAATTTATTGTATCAGAGCTGAAACAAGAACACACATAGAGTCACTTTGTTCAATCTCAGTTAGGAATACATAGGTTAAGTAACTCAAATTTTTTGCTTCTCCACTCATGTCTGTGAATGACCATGGCAGGGTCCTGAGTATTGATTTAGGGGTTACAAATAAACTTTAGTGAGTAGGCAAATTTGCAAATACAAAATCTACAAATGAAAAGGACTGACTGACAATTTTCAGTGAAATTCTGTCTGCAATGTATAGGCACTCTAGTGGAAACAGATACTCTTTTTCAAGTTCTCATATAGTAACTATAAACTTTATGTTCTGGAAAGAATGTGAATCAGCCAAGTGCAAAAAAGAAATAATTTCCTCTTTCGTTTTCACTGTTGAGAGATGGGGAAATTTATGTAATAATGAATACAGAACAATTTTGATGCATCTAGAAAGGCATGTAGTTTAGAAAATTTGTTCTTTACCATAAAATCAGTTTCCTTTATAAGAAAAACAATATCCTATATTTCTGAAAACAGCAATGACAACAACAATAGTAACAAAAGAGTAGTTTTTCTTTTTGAATTTTCTTGATTCAGAATGCAAATTACTACCCTAAAAGTTTATATACATCCTAAAAGGAAATACAATTAGATATATTCTTGCAACTTGACTAGTCTCATTATGTAGTTTCCATCTTCACTTCAGGGAACTACAGTATATGTGACACCACATTTTGTCACTCTTTCAGACAGGAAAGAAAAATAGCACAGATGTTGCCAAATTTAAAGAAAAAAAAAAAAAAGACAGGAGGTTCTCTGTGTGCTGAGAGAATATGTTCCCTGGGAGGAAACATTGACTTGCCAAATAACCTTTCTGTTTGCTTATTATTAATAATTCAAACTTTTAAAAATGTGGTTTAAAAGGGATATTTCATTCATAATCCTATCAATCCATGGGTTGTATCTGACTTTACTATTTTTCTAGAAGTTATCTGAAATGGGCAATTTATTAAACAGATAGATTTTGGTATTTCCTAAATGCAGTGAAAGATAATGGATAGTGACCAATAAATTTCTAAAGAGCACTTACAGTTTTATAAAAATAATGATCCCTATATTATTAATTCAAATTTGAAGATGCATCAAACAGTAAAATATTTTTTAAAACTGTGATTCATTACTTCTGTCATGAAATAAAATGAAACAAATGTACTTCTTTATCGGTATTCATATTATTAAATTAGTGGCTCTTATATATCTACAAAAGAAAAATGATATGTTTAAAGAGAAAAGAAAAATATAATTTCAACTTAATCAGGGGGGAAAAAGATGACCGTGTTGCTATATGTGCAAAGTTTAGATGATATCTAGTAATGTGCTAGCAATTTTTAACAATCAGTTCTCTAAACACTCACATACAACCTTAGTTTGTAGTGTTTGCCAGTTTTCATCTAACTGTCAAACCCTGAAACATACCACTCTCACCATGACTGTTTCAAACTAGTAACATGCCATAACATGCCACTAAAGATGGAACATAGAGATGGGAACTAACAGAAATATTCAACTCTCACAAGCTGAAAAATGTTACTCCAGCACCCCATGGGTTTTATCTCCAAATATATTTTTTTAAATAAATCTAAATGTTTCACAAACCAACTGATAAAATTATATTCTTAAGGAATCTGGTTTATATTTCATTCCATGTACTTTGGGTAAAAAGTGTCAATATTGTTGAAATTTGATCTTGATTTTCCTGATTTTTTAAAGTTTTTATACATCATTGAAATATTGTTATTAGCATTTATTTTTAAAGGTAAAAGTTACATTTATGAATGTCTACTTCATATGTAAATAATTACTACTGTTGTCTGAGAGTGGGCCCTTCTCGGTGCAAAGTCCAGGTCCTTTGCTTAGCAACTCAAGCAAAGAATTGAACAATATACAAGAGTAAAAAGTAGCTTATTAGAAGAGACAGTATGTTTCAAAGAAGTAGAAGTAGGCCCAAGCAATAGAGAATGGCTCACGGGCCCACTATTAGAAGATAAATTATTTCAAAGAGTTTGGACTATATGAAGTGGGCCACATGCATAGGTGAGTCTCAAAAGGCCTGAAAAGGAAGGAAGGGGGTTAAAAGTCAAGAAGCAAAGTGGTCAAAAAGAAGGGGCAGACTTCCCAGGACTTGGGAGTTTTTATCCCCTTTCTCTAGAATGGGCTGTTCCCCTATGATCCTGGGACCAATTGATTGGCACCTGTGATTGACAAGAAGTACTGTGCAGGTGCAAGTGACTGGTCAGATCTAGTTGGGTATTTTGTGCCCATTTGTTTTCCCGCAGGGGTAGGTAATTATAATACAATGGGGAGTTTTGGGTGTAGAGGGGATGTCCCCTTAGTGGTTGTATTCCGTGGGATGTGCAGGAATGCAGAGACCCAATGCCTGCCTTTAACTGCCTGCCTAGTTTTCCCCTTGAGAGACATGATCCCCATGAAATCTCTATGGGAAGGAAGTTGAAGGACAGGAGGTCTTTCTTCTGTATCTGCTTCCTGCTGGGCAGGGGCATAGAGCTGTCCCTTCCTATTGGGGGATTCACAGAACTCTCACCCTAGCTGATCTCAGGTGAGAGGAAGGGGTCTCAGGCTCCACCTGGAAGACCATGCTGGCTTCTTTGGTTGTGGCTGGCAATTTTGCTGGGGTGTCATCTGTATCCCTAAGGCCCCTGAATGAGGAAAAAATAGGTTTTAATTAATAAACCTGTTAGCTCTCATGAAGCCTGTGGCCATTCAGCCCATCATTCAGGTGCCATCAGTTGTCTGGTCCCAGAATGGTTTGTCATTTAGCTTACTGGCCTGGGGATTAGGGAGTCACAGGCTTTCAAGTAGTTATCTGAAGCAGGCCTAGGAGATTTCTATTGTTTAAGATTCAGAAACTGATTTACAAAGCAATTAAGAAGCAGGGTGATCTTTAGTCTAGGATTCACAAACTGGTTAGAAGAGTCATCAAAGCCAAGAGCTAAAAAACTAAGGAACTAGGGAGGAGACTTAACATTTCTATACTTAACATTTCTATAGGAAAGAAAACTTAAAAGTTTCTCAGTGGTGAGTTGGCTGCTCCTTTGACCAGTAACCCTACTTATAGACTTATAGTGCTTCATCAAATATTTATGTTGAAGTGGTAAGATTTAAAATCAATCCTGCCTTTCTTCTGGCATCCTGCTTAAAATGCAATGGGTGGGTGTGTGTTTGTGAGAGTGGGAATGCCTGAGGATGGGTATGAAGATGAATGTGTTGCTAAGAAAAAAAGAAAGAGATGGGAGAGAGAGAGTTATCTTAAGTACTGTTAAGATACCACCAACAAGCTGAATCCTCAAGAAAACATAATTTACTGGGTGGAGAGGAAATGATTTATGAGAAGATGTCATTAAAATAATCAATAGTGTATTGAAAGGACTGAGTTTTTTTTCAGTTAAATTCACATTCTCTGTTTTAGTTTTTATTGCACTATACATTTTCTTTTTATTTATTTTGGAGTTAAGATCCCAAAGGAGATTTAGTTTTTCTTCCTTTCTTTTGTTTGGTTTTATAATAGACTTGAAATTATCAACGTGTGTTCACAGAAGTGGTAACTGAGAAAATGGGAATTAACAATTTCATAGACTTGATATAGATTCCTGTTTAAATAGAGCATAAGAAATCTATTTATTTTAGACTATAATTGTAGAATTTTGCATAAGCTTATATTTTTTGTTTTAATTTTTAATATACAACTCCCAGTTATTATTATTATTGTTATTATTATTATTATTATTATTATTATTTTATGTTTTAGTTTATTTCTAAGCATAACTTCTTAGGAACTCATCTGTTGAGCAAATCAAGATACACCTGGTTTGAATGAGCAAAATCTCAATTGTGTCAAATGCATCTTCTTTATTAAAAATATGTTTATTGACATATTTGACACAATATTACATGTATGTAAGATGTATACAACATAGTGATTTGACACTGATATTCCTTACTAAATGACACCACATTAAGTCTAGAAGCCATCTGTCACCATACAAAGTTATTATAATGTCATTGTATTCCCTAAGCTATATATTATATCCCCGAAACTTATGTATTGTATAACCGGAAATTTGTACCTCGTAATTCCCTTTACCTGTTTTGCCAACCTTCCACCCCTACCTTCTGGCAATCATCAGTTTGTTCTCTGTATCCATGCACCCAGAAATGGAATTGCTGGTTCATATAGTAGTTTACTTTTAATTTTTTGAGGACACACCATATTATTTTTTCCCATAGTAGCTGCACCACTTTATATTGTAGCAGAGGGCCCTAGACAAAGGCTTTCCCAGACCACGTGGTCACCAAGGATTTTCTGCTGTAGCAGGGAGCTTCAGACAAAGACATTACTAGGCCACATGGCCATTAAACGTCCACATTTAACACTTCTGAATTCCTACCTCACCTGTCAGCCAGTCAGGAACTGATACAAGACCACATGTCCTAATAATAACTATTAGTTGTCAACCTACAAACCTCAGGGTATGTAGCCCTGAGTTCCGCTGGGGTCGGGGCTCAGCCTCTTGATGTAAATCTGCTGAGCTGGTGCTGGCATCAATAAATGCTGCTTCCCGAGCCTTGGTGTCCTGTCTCTCTGTCAGAGTATCCCACAACAATATTCCCGACAACAGTGCACAGTGGTTCCCTTTCATCTACATCCTTGCCAATACTTATTTGTTGTCTTTTTTTTTTTAAGATTTTATTGGGGAATTGGGAAGGGGAACAGCATTGGGGACTCGGGGAAGGGGAACAGACAAGTTGCTCTCCTCTTGTTCTTCAGTCTAGTTGCGGAGGACGTTGCTTCACTGGCCCATGTTGGTATCGTCATTGAGCTCTTCCCGGATGAGGCAGATCGGTTGCCGGCATCTGGATGGTCGCTCACCGCGGCTATTGGCAGCTCACGCTGGCTGCCAGCCACTCAGTGTAGCCTATGGCAGCCCACTACAGCAGGGGCTGCAGCCTACACCGACACCGGGGCTCGCACAGCCCAGCTCCAGATGGAGCTGTTGTTAGCTATAGAGGGCAGTGTCACTGGCCCTCATATGTGGGATCCGAACCGGAGCCGCTGGCATTTCCAAACCAGCTCTTAACCAATGCGCCACTCGGCCGGCCCATTTGTTGTCTTTTTCATAATAGCCAATCTCACAGGTTTGAGGTGATATCTCATTGTGATTTTTATTTGCCTGATGATTAAAGATGTTGCGCATCCTTTCATATGTCTGTTGGTCATCTGCATGTCTTTATTGGAAAAATGTGCATTCAGATCCCATTTTTTAATCAGATTTTTTATTTTGTTTTTTTGATATTGAATTGTATGACTTATTTATATCTTTTGGATGTTTACCATTGATCAGATATGTCATTTGCAAATATCTTTTCCCATTCCGCAGGTTGTCATTTTGTTTTGTTGATGATTTCCTTTGCTGTGAAAGCTTTTTAGTTTGATGTAGTCCCATTTATTTTTTGTTGTTGTCCTTGCCTGAGGATATATATATATATATATATATATATAATCGAAGTCAAAAAGTTTACTACCTATGTCTTCTGCTAGAAGTTTTATGGTTTTAAGTCTTATATTTACATATTTTAATACAATTTGAGTTCATTTTTGTATATGTTATAAGAAAGTGATCCAGTTTCATGCTTTGGCATGTAGCAGTTTATTTCCCCAAAATCATTGATGTTCAAAGAAACTGCCTTTTCCTCATTGTATATTTTTGTTCCTTATCATAGATTGACTATAAAAACATGGATTTATTCCTGGGCTTTCCATTTTGTTTCATTGATCTATGTATCTGTTTTTGTGGCACTACCATGCTGTTTTGATTACTATAGCTACTTAATATTGTTTGACATCAGGGAGTATGATATCCCAAGCATGTCCTTCTTACTCAAGATTGTTTGGGCTATTTGGCAACTTTTGTGGTTCCAAACAAATTGTAGAATTATTTGCTATAGCTCTATGAGAAATGACATTGGTATTTTGATAGGGATTGCATTGAATCTGTAGATTTCTTTGGGTATATGGACCTTTTAACAATATTAATTCTTCCAATCCATGAGCATTGGTATACCTTTGCATTTATTTATGTTATCTTTAATTTCTTTCATCACTGTCTTATAGTTTTCAGAGTATAGGTCTTTTATCTCTTTGTTCAATTTATTCCTAAGTATATGTTATTTTATGCAGTAGCAAATGAAATTGTTTCCTTAATTTCTCTTTCTGATAGTTTGTTATTAGTGTGTAGAAACACAACAGATTTTTGTATATTGTCTTCTGTAAATTTACTGAACTCATTTATTAATTCCATTAAATGTTTGATGTGATCTTTAGTGTTTTCTATGTATAATAATACCATCTCATCTGCAAATAGTGGCAGTTTTATTTCTTCCTTTCTAATTTGCATGTTGTCTTCGCTCTCTCTCTCTCTCTCTTTCTTTCTTTCTTCTTTTTTCTTATTACTGTTGCTGGATATCCAATGCTGTGTTGCAAACAAACAAAAAAAGAGTGGTTGGATCTTAGAGGAAGAGGTTTAGAGATTTTAACTTTTTACCAGTGAGTATGATGTTAGCTGTGGGTTTTTCTTATATGGCCTATGTTGAGGTATGTTCTTTCTATACCCACTATGTTGTGAGTTTTTATCAGAAATAGAGCCTGAATTTTGTTAAATACTTTTTCTGCATCTATTGAGATGACCATATGATTTTCATCCTTTGTTTTGTTAATATGGTTATTGTATTGATTGTTTTGCAGATATGAAAACATCATTGCATCCCTGAATTAATCCCACTTACTCAAGTTGTATGATCTTTTAAATGTATTGTTGAAAGCACTTTGCTAATATTTTGTTGATTTTTCATAATATATTCTTCAGGGATATTGGCCTGTTTTTTATTTGTTTGATTTTGTTTTTGTTTGGCCCAGGGTAATGCTGTTCTTTTTAAATAAATTTTGAACTGTTCCTTACTCTTCAATTTTTTTGCAGTAGTTTATGAAGGATAGGTATTAAGTCTTTTTTTAACGTTTGATAGAATTCGTGTAAAGAGATCTATTCCTCCTGGACTTTTATTTGTTAGAAGTTTTTTGATTACTGATTCAGATTCATTATTAGCAATTGATCTGTTCAGATTTTCTATTTCCTTCCGATTCAGTCTTGGAAGATTATATGTTTCTAAAAATGCACCCATTTCTTCTAGGTTGTCTAATTTGCTGGCATATAATTGTTTATATTAGTCTCTTATGATTCTTTGTATTTCTGTGGTGTTGGTTGTAACTTCTCTTTTATTTCTGTTTTATTTATTTAGGACTCCCCTTTTGTTTTTGTTTGTTTTTTTTTTTCTTGATGAGTCTGGCTAAAGGTCTATCAGTTTTGTTTATCTTTTCAAAGAATCAGCTCTTAGTTTCATTAATCTTTTCCACTGTTCCTTTAGTGTCTATTCTGTCTATTTCTGCTCTGATCTTTAGTATTTTCTTCTTTCTACCAACTTTAGGTTTTGTCTGTTTTTCTTTTTCTAGTTCCTTCAGATGTTAGGTTAGATTGTTCGTTTGAGACTTTTCTTATTTCTTGAAGTAGGTCTGTGTTACTATAAACTTCTCTCTTAGAACTGCTTTGGCTGTGTCCCATAGATTTTGGAAAATTGTGTTTCCCTTTTAATTTACCTCAGTTATTTCTTGATTTCCTTTTGATTTCTTTGTTTACCTCCTTTTTTTCTTGTAATGATTTCTAGTTTCATACTTTTCAGGTTGAAAAAGATGCTTGATATAATTTTAATTTTCTTGAATTTATTAAGACTATTTTTTTTGCCTAACATGAGACCTATCTGGAGTTTTTGCACTGGTTTCCAGATTAAGTGTGTCTGTGCATGAGCCCTTTAAGAATGAGTTTTGCTTTCCCTGCAGTACTATAGTTTCCCTAGACATATTTCCTATTGGTTTTCAAAGCCAGATATTTTGGCAGCTCATCTCTTCGTAGGATCTAAGGGCTAGCGTGACTGATTTGGAGTTCAAATCCCTCATTCCTTAGGGAAAATTTCCCTATCTTTGAGACTCCTCCTGACTATGGAATACTGTAAGTGGAGTGTGTTTTATCCTTATTGGACTGTATCTCCACCTCTCCTACCTTTCTTGATGTTGGCTCTTGTTGTGGAGGCTGTGCTCATCCAGTTTCCAGGTCCTTATAAAGAGAATTCTTCCATATGTAGTTGCAGATTTGCTGTGGTTGTGGGAGGAGATAAGGTCAGGATCTTCTGACACCGAGATATTGAATCCCCTCTCCCTTACATAAACTCATGTTCAAAACAGATTTCAATTCTATTCACTATGAAATTAATGCAGTAGCTTACACAATTACTTCTGTTGCAAGCAATTTTGTCAAGTTAAAACTATAAAGTTTTTACTTAAATTTGAATTCATATTGTGTTTCTTTTTATTATTCTAACTGAATTATGTTCAGAATGCCCTTAACCATTACTATTATTTTGCTAATGCTCATTTAACTTATTAATTCTACTAAAGTATAATTTCAAAAACAAAAACTATGACACCCATGCAAATATTTTCATAAGCATGGGTCAAATATTATATTAAACTCATTATTTAATTAGTGAATAATAAGATGCTAAAATTAGGTCAAAGAGCATTTGATGATCTCATATTTAAACACATTTTCTTTAATAAATAAAAGTTAGGTTTTGATTGCTGTTAGATATTAAATTGATTGTATAATAAAGAACAATAACCAAAAACATCTATTAAAGGGAAATTATCTGTACCTTTATATACAATGATCTAAATCTTAACATTTAAATCCACTAAGTGTGTGGCATTTAATCAATAATCTTAACAATGCTGATTCCTAATTTTCTATGGATTTTTTTGGATACTATTAAAGGAATTGTCCTAAATTTACATATTTTTCAAAATTTTAGTATGACTTGTTGAGATGTTTAATATTTGATAAGATGAGATAAAAAATGTTTCTAAATTACTCAATTTCTCTGGCAATGCCATGAAATTTTCAACAAATATTTATGTTTTCTCAGTTTTTTGCCAGGTATTGTTCTGTATGCTAGATATATAATAATGATCAAAGCAAAAATCCCTGCCCTCATAAAATTCATATTTTAGAGGCAGGAGAAAAGAGATAGAAAACTATTTCAAATATATAAATAAATTCTATAACATTTTGTAGGTGGTGTGCCCTATGAAGAAAGAATAAACTATAAAAATGTAATGAAAACTTGTATTGGGGTAGGGGAGGGGAATGTTTCAGCATCAAGTAGATCACTCAGGTTAGTCTCATTAAAATGGTGAGATTTACACCAGTAGATATGAGCACACCTAACACAGCAATTGTGGCTTCTATATACCATTATCCAATAAAACTAGGTACCCTTAGAAAAATGGATGATTTTATGTCTGGAACAAAAAGAATACAAGGTGATACTGGAGCACCTTGTAGTACCAGAAAGTAAAGAGAGCACAAAAAACAAAAGTGTGAGGCATGTTGAAATATCACAGGAGCCAACCTTAAAGTGCTCTCAATGAGCAAATATGGAACAATTTGAACAACAAAATGAATTATGCCATATTAGATTCTAATCCAAAGTATAAAATATTCATATGTTAATTCCAATATAAGTGGGTAACCAAATGAATGAATGAATATATATATATATATATTTATACACATGTAAGTGAGAATAAAGAAATCTTTCTTATAGAATAATTCTAAATAATATATGTATATAACATCCTCCTAATAGGTTCTTAATTCTGATCTCCCTTAGGGGTGGGCTGGACTTAGTGGTTTGCTTCCAAAATAAAAGAGTACTGGAAGGAAGATGGTAACTTTACAGTAGAGAAACTTGATACACATAACCTTAACCAAGTGATCAATAGTAACATCCTCAGTGAAGTCACATGGATGTCATTTATTTCCTAATATAATATGATAAAGAGGGCCCTTGACCTATGTGTTATACTTTCCAAAACTCCATAACTCCAGTGTAATCATGAGGGGAAAATAGTGAGGAAACCCTAAATTAAGGAACGTTTTATGAAATTCCTCATCTTTCTTTTCAAAACTGTCAAGGTTGTGAAAAACAAAGACTGAGAATCTGTTACAAAAGAGAAAAATTAAAAGCTGTGATAACTACATGCAATATATCCTAAGTTGGATTCTCAAAAAGGAAAAGGACTCTACTAGAGATCCAAATAGTATCTGGGGTTTAGTTAATAGTAATATACTAATACTGGTTCTTAGTTTTGACAGACATACTACACAGTAGTATAAAATGATAACATCAGGTCAAAACTGAAATTAGCTGAAGAATACACAGGAAATCTATATATTACCTTTGGAAGTTTTCTGTAAAACTAAAACAATTCTAAAATAAAGCATTTGTTTTTAAACAAGGTGAGGTTTAAGCAAATAATTGGGTGAAGCAAAAGAATGAAACTTGGCATTATGGAAATCAGTATGGAGGTATCTCAAAACACTGGAAATGGAACTGCCGTATGACCCAGTAATTCCACTCTTGGAAATCTACCCAGAGGAATCCAAGATGCTAATTTGAAAAAATATATGCACCCCTATGTTTATTGCAGCGCTATTTACAATAGCCAAGACTTGGAAACAACCGAAATGCCCATCGGTAGATGACTGGCTTAAGAAACTGTGGTACATTTATACAATGGAGTATTACTCTGCTATAAAGAAGAATGAAATGGTACCATTTGCAACAATATGGATAGACCTAGAAACTATTATGTTGAGTGAAATAAGTCAGTCAGAGAAAGACAAATACCACATGATCTCACTTATATGTGGAATTTGAAAAACTGAATGAATGAGCATAAGAAACAGAAATAGTCTCATAGATATAGAGGAAAAACAGGTTGCTAGTTGGGAGAGGGGTGGGGATGAAGGAGAAGGGGAAACGATTAGACAGCATAAATAGGTAACTACAGTATTGTCACAGGGATATGAAAGAGAGTTCGGGGAATATAATGTTGTTAAAATTTTGTGGGCTGTCAGATGGTCACATGTTTTGTTAGGGAGACCACTTCATGGATGGAGTAGAGGCTTGATCACGGCACCGTATACCTGAAATTGATGTTGTATAATATTGTATGCCAACTGTAATTGAATATATAGACAGTCACGGGATGTGGATTATATGGTGGAAGGGAGTCAAAGGAATTGTAATAGATAGTATGATATGGGGGGGAGGAGTGGGAGGGGAGAATTGGGGGAGGGGGGTTGTCACTTTGAGGGGTAAAAAGTATAACTATTGCACTTTGTTGTACACCTGAAGCTAATTAAAAGTATATATATATAAAAAAAGAGTGAGCCTTGGGAATATTGATTGGAACTGGGAGCTCAGGAGGAAGTATTCTAGCTACAGGAAACAATCAAAGGCTGGTGAGGGCCTGGAATGTTCAAGGAACAGCAAGGAGGTAAGTGTGTCTTCCTAAAAATGAGTGAGTAAGAGGAAGTCTGGACTGAGCTGTGTTTGACTAAGGCACCCAGTTGCTACCTCTCCGTGTACTTGGGTTTCCAATAACAAGGAAGCCAGTTTCTGAGAGACAGCAGCTGGATTCTGAACAAATGTTCCAAAAGAAACAGGTGGAAGCCGTTTCCTGTCCTAGACTCCGAAGTCTCAGAGTCCTTCCATTGTACTCTGCTGGTCAAATAGCACTCATAGCCTGTCCAGATTCCAAAATGAAAATGACTTCCCCTCTTGATAGGGAAATGTCACATTCACATTTCAGAAAAACATGTAAGATATGAGACTTCATAGCCATTTTTGGAAAATGCAATTTATTGCAATTATATATTCTCTTTCTTGTTCCAACTATTTCCCACAGATCCTTCAGTTGTTCCTCCACCGTATTCCTCATGTCATAATCTCCTGAGCTCCCCTAGTTAGCTTGACTTTTTCTTTTTTTTCCTAAATGCTTTGCTCTTTCTCAGCATTATATTGTGTAAATGATTTTAACTGCTAAGTCTAATTCATTCTCCATTTTCTCTACTCTGTAGAGTTCTAAATCCTTTCCCCCATTTAATTTGCAGCATTGAAAAAAAAAATGAGCGAGTGAGAGATCAATAAAGGAAAGAAGCTTTTTTTTCAAGGAAAGTAAGATGTGTGTGTGTGCGCGCGTGGGGGACCAGTCTCCACAGTCCAGGGTTTCCCTCAGGTGGAGACGGTGTCAGTGAGGGAAGAAAATAAAGAAGGGAGACAGTGGAGACACTAGGGGAGTTTCAGAGAAGAAGTGTCACACTTTATTACCAGACCATGTTCTTTTTATAGGGATTCTTGACCAATATCTCAATCTCATGAGTCTGGTGATTTCTAGTTCCCAGGATTTACTCAGTCTTTACTTCCCTGTAATTGTTCTCTCCAGGATACACTGGCCTATTCTATGTTAAGGATTCATCTATCTCTATATATCACCTAAAGAGTGACCATGACTACCTAGCCATTATCCCAAATTCCAGCAGCTAGACTCACAGGGTGTATACTAAAAAACTAGGAGTGGCTGTGTTTAGGGTAAAAGCATCTAAAATCTATTCCTATGTAAATACAATACTTAGTAGCTAAAGGGAGTCTTAAACATCTTTTGTCCTATGGAGGGCTACATATTTACAATAGAGGGTAGCATCTGTTTCTCAGTCACAGCTTCAGTATCTGTTGCTACAACAATGTACTAGGCAAAGAATTCAAACAAGGCTATTAATTAACATACTCTATGGTCAGCAAGTTGCCTCTTACAGGAACTCTCATGCCTGAAGATTTTAATCTTCAAGGAGACTATTCACAGCAGGGCCCTTAGGCAAGTGCATCAGCTTCTCACAGGCAGGCTTTTACCAGACGTCTGTGCCTCGGTTTCCAAGGGGCTTGAGTCCCCAATATCTTAATCCCCAATATTTAGTCCCCTCGAGTTGTAGCCTGTTTTAGGGAGTTTCCTTTTCTTTAGGAAATCTTGCCCCATCGTTGACTTACACAACCAGCTTTCATCAGGGAACCACAGGAAATTGTCTGGCACCAATGCAGTGAATGTATTGTCTCCTATAGGAGGAAAGGCACCTGGGTTCATAGAGGCAGGAGATATTACATGACCAACCATAAGGCAGCACTCCAAACATCCACTGCTGAGCAGGGCAATGTGACCTTGTCAGACACTGAGAGACTGTCAGCTCCCGGCATGTGTGTGTGTGTGTGTGTGTGTGTGTGTCTGTTAGCATATGTGTATGGACTTGTGTTGTTGTGTTTATAGGAATCTCTGCCTGCATTTACAAGATTTCAGAGGTTTTGTGTGGTTTTTTTTTCACAGATTATGTCAACTACTATTTTTGTTATTTTCCCATCTCCCAACTGAAAATACAATGTCAACTTTATCTCTTGAGAGGAGGCTTTTTTTTTTTTCACTGGAATCAAGGACAGAATACAGTACGAGAAGAAAGACTGTAGTACAAGGATTTTCATACTTATTTGTATGTGAAATATTTAATTTATTGTTTCGAGTACAAAATAAAAAAATATTTCAGTGCACTTTCTAAAAGGTTCCAGATCTGACTTCTCTACACTAATATTAATAATAATTTTCTTTGTTATGATTACAGTTTGAGCTTAATATGAATATTTCCTTACAAATTGGAAAAATTTGTTTTCTTTATATCTGCCTTGTGTTCAAGTAAGTCTTCACTCTCTTCTAAGCGTGCAAAATGTACCCTTCTGTTGCATTAACAATGTTTGGTAACTGTGACACTCCCTACTCTATGTTGTCAGACAGCAATGCTATTCTAAGTATTGCAAAACTGTAATTAGTATCTGAAGATATTTTTGGAGTTGCAGATTCTTCAGAGTTTTTTGTTTTCTTGGTATTTGTGGTACAATTAGTCATAAACCCAACTACTTGTGCTGGTGTTATAACAATACACTGCTCAGCTCCTTTTAGGGTTGTTTTTTTTTCTCCAAAAAAAGACCTGTATCAGCTGGGTGAAGTTAGTAACTTTATACTATGCGGAAAAAGTTACAGTTAAATATGTTGCTACAGTTAAATATGTTATTTTTAAATAACATAAAAATACATTCATGTAATTTGTTTCCTACTGTCCATACACTGGGTTTTTACACTACTACTACCAGATTATTATTTCATCCATAAACTGTGTGTTGTTAGAGAAAAAATAAAAAAGAGTAAATCAAAATTTGAATGCCAGTTTATACTCATTTTCTTTATATAGACCAAAAATATAGTCGAAAACACTTTACCTGTTGGAATTTTGTCAGATTTAACAAAAGATGATCATTGGAGATTTCTGTTCTAAATTTCCTGTCAAATGCGACACAATATTTTCCAGTAACTATGAGAATTTGTCAGTTTGTTCTTCTATCTGACATATGTAAGATAAAGGGTTCACTACTTATGAGTATGAGGTAGGTAGCATATTTAGGAATAGGTGTGTGTGTGTGTGTGTGTGTGTGTACACATGCATGTGCATGTGTATGTGTGTTATGTGCCATTGAGTCAGCTCTGATTCCTGGGGACCCTATGATTGAGTGATGTTCACATTTTCCTGTCCTCACAGTCCTGCACAGCTCCTGTAGACTCAGCCTATGACTTCTTTTATGGAGTCAAACCATCTTATATTTGGTTTCCCTCTTTTGTTGTAGCCTTCTGTTTTCCCAAAATTACTGTCTTCTCCAAAGAACCCTGACTTCTCATGATGTCCCCAAAGTAGGACAGCTTCATTTTTGTCATTTTTGCCTCTACCAATGTTTCAGGTTTCATTTGCTCTAGAACCCACTTGTTTGTCTTTCTGTGGGCCAGGGTATCATAGAACTCTCCTCCAGTACCATATTCCAAATAAATCATGTTTTCCCTAGGTGTGGGTGATTTTAGCCTTTTCTCTAATGACATATCTTTGCTCTTTGTGATCATTCCTAATTCTTCCATTGCTGCCCTTTTTAATCTCAGCTTTCCCTTTGATACTTTGGCTATAGTCTTTTATTCTAATTGATCACTGAACCAAGGTAAGAAAAATCTTAACAATTTCCATGTCTTCATTGTCTATGTTAAAGTTGTATTTCTTCTGATCTTCTTCATGTTCAAAAGAAGTACTGCTTTGGTGCTTTCTTCTTTCACTTTCATCAGAAGTAATTACAAACCATCATTATATTTTGCCAGTATGATGGTATCATTTGCATATAAGTTTTTGATATTTTGTCTACCCATTTTTACTTCTTCCTCTGAGACTAGCCCAGGTTTTTATTTTCTTTTGTATGATATTCTGCATGCTGATTAAACAAATAGGGTGATAAGATGCACCCTCGTCTGATAACTTTGCCTATAAGAATACATTCTGACTCTCCATATTCTGTCCTGACAGTGGCTTCCTATCCACAGCACTGGTTACACATCTGGACAATGGAGTTCTGAGGCATGTCCATTTCTTTCAGAGCAACCCATAGCTTCTCATGATCCACACAGTCAAAAGCTTTACTGTAGTCTGTAAAACATAGACTAACTTCCTTCTGAAATCCTTCGGAGTACTCCAGTATTAAACAAATACTTGCAATTAGATCTTGAATGCCTCTTCCTTTTCTGAATCCAGCCCTAATACCCAGCATTTCTTTCTCTGTATAAGGTAAAATAATTTGTGGCAGCACCTTGAGCTTCACTTTACTGCATGGGAAATTAGAACAATGGTCCTATAGTTGCTGCACTCCTTGGTATCTCCTTTCTTGAAGGTTGGGATGTATATTCAATGTTTGCAGAATACAGGCGAATACTTCCTTTTCCATATTGGTTGACATAGTCTTGTTAGAATTTTGACAGATTCTGTTTCTTTGGCTTGAAATAATTCTATCTTATCCTATCTTCCCCTGGTGACTTATTTATATCCATGGAATCTTTTACTTTGCTTTCTAGAATTGCAGGTTCTTCCTCATAAGAATCTTCTTCAAAGACATCTGTTATCCTTTTGTCTCTTCTGTACAGCTTTTCATCATACTGTTTCCATCTTCCCTTTATTTTCTCTTGGACAAATATTGTGTTTCCTTGTAGGTCTCTCCACATTCCTAATCTAGGTTTGATTTTCCCTCTTGTTTCTTGAATCTTCTAGTAGAGCTCTCCTGTTTTTCCTTTTTTTATTGTTCTGTTTTAATCCCCTTCCATTGTAATGGTTCTCTTTATCTCCATGTGGTAGTCATTTTAAAACTGTGTTCAGGTTTCTAAACGTATTTTTGTCTGTTACCTTTCACTTTTGCCTCTCCTCTGTCTCCAACAATTTTTAGTGCTTCTTCTGTCATCCATCTCATTTTTTCCTTCCATTTTACTTCTTGCATTGTCTTCATATTTTTCCCAAATATTTCTAGTTTCAGGCCACACTTCTGGTTTTTGATCAATTAAACTTAACGGTGCAATTTCTTTTTTTTAATGTCGACTTCAAATCCATCAGGAGTGTTATGTACATTATATTTTGGCACTATGATTCTTTTTGTGCTCTTCTTCAGTTTTATTCTAATGTTTGATATTAACAGTTCAAGGTCAATAACACAATCTGCTCCTGGTCTTGTTCTGGCAGAGAGGATACAGTGTCTCCATCTTCTGCTTTCAATTACATAGTCTATTTGATTTCTATATTGGCCATCTGGTGGTGTCCATGTCTAGTCATCTGTTCAGTTGTTTGAAGCATGTGTTTGTGATGGACAAGTTGTTAGCTTTGCAAAAAATTCATGAGCCGATCTCCGGCTTCATTTCTTTCTTTCATTTTCTTTTTTTTTTTTGTTTTCATTTCTTACCTTTGGTCCCAATTTCTGATGAGATGTGATACTACTTTATTTTCTCCTTTTGTGCTCCAGTCGGCATGTTTGTTTTGATCTGTGATCAATTCCTTGAATACTTACATAAAAGATTTTAGTTTTATCTGCTTCAGCTTCTGTAGCATAGGTTTGCATTATAGCCTATAACTCTATGTTATATCTGGCCTCAGAATCAAAGGCACTCTATTTCTTCTGAGTTTGTCATTTTCAGAGTAGAACACATTGCAGTTGCCTGACTGGAAATGTCCCATTCCATTTCGCTTTCATTTGCTAGCACCAGACACTGTAATGATTAGACATTCCGTTGCTTGCTTTACAATTTCAACTTTACCTTGGTTCATGCTTTTTATGTTCCATGTTCTAACTGCATATTTTGTGTTGCACTGTACCTTTCTTTCACCTTTGTGCACATCAGGTACTAGACCTCATCTCAACTTTGGTCTAGCTGTGTCATTAGCAACAGTGCTATTTACAACTGTTCTTTTCTCTTCCCCAGTAACTATTTATATGCTTTCTGACTGGAAGTCTCATCTTGCAGCACTATCTCATATTTCCTTTTGGAGTGTCTTATCAGTTTTCAAGATAAAACAAACTATTTAAATAAAGAAGAATAAGAAGAAAAGAAAATGCGGCAGTGGTTTACCACTGCCTTCTGCTGTTCAGGGTGTGGATCCAGACAGAGGTAGGCATACATGTACTTATGCAATTCTATCTCATTGACTAAAAATGTGCATCACAAACATATTCCTAATTGTCTGAGTTCTGCACTCCTCAGCTACATAAATCAAATCTCTTTATCCCAAGACATGCTTTCAAACATAGATGATGTATTTTCTCTTGTCTTTTCTAAATTACCTCTTTTGTAAGTTAAATATTTATAAATTCAATATTTAGAAAAAATTAAGACTAATTCAAATTACTGCCTTTGAGAAGCACATATCATAAAGCTGCAGCTTTCTTTGATTTTCCAGGCATCTGATATCTCATGGTCATCCCAGGTACAAATTTAATTTTTTTGCTATGTGTTACAGTAGTTTCTTTAATACCAAACTTGTATCTGTTCAAACCAATGGCACAGACCCTTCCCCAAATTTTGTTTTATCAAGCTCAGATATAAATTCAAGGTAGCTGCATATGGAATACATTTTAAGATTTTTGAGCCTCTACTAAGGATGTATCACTATTAAAACATTGTATAGGAAGCATCTTTTTTCTTAGCCCCAGCAAGGATGTCTCATTGTTAACAACACCAAACATTATCAACCAGCCTTCTGCCAGCTTGTTCCCTTCTCATTCCATTAACCATCTTTTTCTTTACCTCCATATCTCCTTTCTTTTTTATGGATTGCATGAGTTCCTATTTCTGGGACAAGATCTGGAAATATATATTCATATATTCATCTAGTCACTCAGCTGAATAAGAAGCCATTTCTTTAATGTGATCCATCATTTTTAGAGTGAGGAATGCATGAATGTGTGTGTGTGTGTGTGTGTGTGTGTGTGTGTGTGTGTGTCACTGAAATAGGACAATTTTAATATGTCAACTATCTGATCAGTCTCCAATGTTTAAAGATGCTATGTGTTTAAAACTATCTCAGTGCACCAAGTAGAGTCCTAAGGCATTTTAATTCTGTTATAATGTTTAATTGTCTCAATAACCCATTGTGTTAGTTTCTTTTAAAACCCCCATATAAATGAGGAAGCTGAAGAATAGGGCAGTTAGATAGTTATTCTGGTAAGTGAAAACTCAGGCTTTTAACTGCAAAGTACAATATGTAAATCCTAGGGGGTAACCTAATGACAACAGCATATCATATGGACTACAAAAAGCTTCCATAAGAAGAAAATGAGTCTTGCTGTACTCATGAATTCATCATGGGCAGTGGCACAGTTACAGGCTTACATGAACTTCGAAAGCTGATCTGAAGGACGAGAAGCCAGAACAGGACTGAAGGTGTGTTAATCCTGTAATATTCGTCAATAATTCTCAAGGGCTCTAATTGGAAACCATCCAATTTTCTTTCTCTTTACTCATGTGCATTTTATCAACTTATTGGACAAGCAAGACATTTGTCTAGAAGGGCTAGACATCCTATGTTATTTACCTTTATCTGAGAGGATGGACCAAAATCTTAGAACTAAATTTAAATTCATATTTAAGTGAATACTACATTTCAGTGACACATTTCATGGGGGATTGTGAGGTTACTACATTCTGTATATAAACATTAAATATCATTAAATATTGTCACAAATATACATTTTAAAAAAATCTTTTAAAGATTTACTCAGTGCAACCTAGTTTGTTTTAGATTGGCTACAGATGGCTACAGAAACCAGGCAGATGATATTTAAGAGTGAAGCAGACAGCTGAGCCACAGCTTATCAAAAGACAAATACCTTATGATCTCACTTATATGTGGAATCTGAAAAACTGAAAGAATGAGCAAAGTAAACAGAAACAGTCTCATAGATAAAGAGGAAAAACCGGGTTGCTAGTTGGGAGGGGGGTGGGGAAGAAGGAGAAGAGGAAGAGATTAGACAACATAAATAGGCAACTACAATATTGCCACAGGGATACGAAAGACAGTTCAGGGAATATAATTAATAATGTTGTAAATATTTTGTGGGGTGTCAGATGGTCACATGTCTTGTTAGGGAGACCATTTCAAGGATGGAGTAGAGGCTTGATCACTGCACTGTACACCAAAAGCTGATGTTGTATAATACTGTATACCAACTGTAATTGAATATATAGATAGTCACGGGATGTGGATTATACCGTGGAAGGGAGTCAGAGGAAGTGTAATAGATATATATGATATGGGGGGGGAGGAGTGGGGTGGTGAATTGGGGGAGGGGGTTGTCACTTTGAGGGGCAAAAAGTATAACTATTGCACTGTGTTGTACACCTGAAACTAATTTTTAAAAAAAGTAAAAAAAAAAAAGTGAATAGATGCCAGAAAGCTCTAGTTAATTGTGACTATGAGAGAATTTTGGGCTGGTGTTAGCAAATCTCCCAGATTGTCAAGCAAAGTCAATACTTTCTGTGAGAGTTCAAGTTGCAATGAGCCTGTGAGCTCCCAGCTTCCAAATTGTGTTTCAGGAGGTATATTTCTTCCTATATCCCATTTCTTATATTCTGCCTGCACTGTTACTACCAGTTCCATAATCCTAATAAAAATTACTAATATGCATCCAGTATCTGTATTTGTGAGGAATGTTCAAAACATTTTATAGTATTTGTTAATTCAAAACTTTATTTAGTTTATCTTCATTTACAGAGAAGTAAATTGCCCCTTAAGCAGGAAACAGCAGATCAGGTATTTAAATGCCATTAATTAAACTCCACACAACACCATGGTGTCTCTTCACAAATATGCCAATCACAAAGTAGGCCAACCATCCATAAAACTAGATATCTTGTCACCTAATGCAAGACTCTGAAACCTATGCATACCATGCCACTTAATTGTCAAATGATTTTAACCCACTGACCTTAACTTTTTGCTAGTTAATGGTGTTTCAAATGTTGCATATGAATGTGCATAGGTGTTTTGACTTATAGTTGTTGTCAATTATATTGACATTATATGGCTCTGAAAATATGGATAGAACTTTGTCAGAATAAATGATATTTAGGCAATAATTTTTTAATTCCCAAATATTATCTTTTCATAGATGTAACTTTTTTTGCACAGATTCATGTTAACAGAAAAATTGAGAAGAAAGTACAGAAAATTCCTGTAAGGCCCCTACCCCCACTCTTGCAAAGCATAGCTTCCCCCACCATCAACCTTCTGCCACAGAGAGTTAAATTTGTTAAAATCAATGAGATTACAGCAACAAATCATTATCATCCAAGGTCCACCATTTACATTAGGGTTCATTCTTGGTGCAGTACATTCAGTGTTTTGACAAATATATAATGGCATGTATCCACCATTATCGATCATGTTATACAGAATATTTTCACTACCCTGAATATACCTCTGGGCTCTGTTGATTAGTCCTTCATTCCCCCACACCTGGCAACCACTGATCTTTTAATCACCTCCATGGTTTTGCTTTTTCCAGAATGTCATGTAGTTGGAATCATACAGTATGTAGCCTTTTCAGATTGGCCTCTTTCACTTAGTAATATGATTTTAAGGCTCCTCCCTATCTTTTCATGGCTTCGTAGCTTATATCTTTTTAGTGCTGAGTAATGTTTCATTGTCTGGATATACCACAGTTCATTGATCCATTCCCCTACTGAAGGACATCATGATTGCTTCCAAGTTTTGACAATGATGAATAAAGCTGCTGTAAACATCCATATGCAGGTTTTTGTGTGGACTTAAGTTTTCAGATCATCTGGGAACATCACTGTTAGGTCATATTGTAGGGGTATGTTTAATTTTTAGGAAACAGTCACCATGCTTTCCAAAATACCTGTACCTATTTGCAACCCTCCCTCCCTCCCCCAGCAATGAATAAGAGTTCCTGTAGCTCTATATCTTCATCAGCATTTGGTACTGTCAGTATTTTGGATTTTCACTACTCTAATAGTTGTGTAGTGATATCTCATTGTTGTTTCAACTTGCAACTCCCTAATGACCTGATGCAGAGATCTTTTCATATGCTTCTTTTCTATCATTACATCTTCTATGGCAAGGTATCTGTTCAGATACTTTGCCCATTTTTAAATGTAATTGTTTGTTTTCTTACTGTTGAGTTTTAAAAGCTCTTTGCATATTTTGGAATACAATAATTTACCAGATATGTCTGCAAGTAATTTATTTCTATCTGTGACTATTCTTCTCATTTTTTCGATAGTATCTTTTAAAGCGCAGGTTTTAATTTTAATGAAGTTCAACATATCGATTATTTTTTCCATGGATTATGTCTTTGGTATTATATCCAAACAGTCGTTGCCAAACCCAGGGCCACATAGAAATTTTCCTATCTTCTGAAAGTTTTATAGTTTTGTATTTAGGATTTAGCTGTTTGAATAGTTTTGATATTTTTGTAAAGGATGTAAGATCTATATCTAGATTTTTTTCTTTTTTCTTTCTTTTCCCTTCCTTCCTTCTTTCCTTTTTTCCTCCTTCCTTCCTTCCTTCCTTTTTTCCTTCCTTCCTTCCTTCCTTCCTTCCTTCCTTCCTTCCTTCCTTCCTTCCTTCCCTCCTTCTCTTTCTTTCTTTCTTTCTTTCTTTCTTTCTTTCTTTCTTTCTTTCTTTCTTTCTTTCTTTCTTTCTTTCTTTCTTTCTTTCTTTCTTTGTTTCCATGTGGATGTTTAATTGTTCCAACATCATTTGTTGAAAAAAATCATTATTCATTCCTTTGTCAAAGATCAGTTCACTATTTCTGTTCTCTGTTTTGTTCCATTGATCTATTTGTCTGTTCTTTCATTAACACTAGATTGTTTTGATTGCTATATCTTTGTAGCAATCTTGACATCAAATATTGTCAATCTTCTAACTTGATTCTGCAATATTGCATTGACTATTCTGTTTTTTCGGCCTTGCCACATAAGATTTAGAATCAATTTTTTTCAATATCATCAAAAACCTTGCTGCTCACAGTGCTTCATGAGTGGAATTATAGGCAATTACAGACTACTGCCTTCTGACGTCTGTCCCCAACGTATTATTTCATAAAAATAAAAAGTTGTAGTTTATGACATTCTTGTCTTCCTTTTGCCAGTGTTTGTATAACATCCTGGTCAATATCACTGCTAACAAGAACTCAGTGGAGATGGTAGACTACTACTAAGCCTACCAACCTACAAATTTATTTTGATATGCCAATTATATAGGGATCTGTAGTATAAATTCTGTGCTACTCACATAGGTCCAGTAATCAAGTGTGTATCCCAACTTTGGTTTAACTCAATAGTTTACCATTTTATTTTATAGCTGTCCTGCTGAACACTGATTGGGAAATGTCATACAACTATGCAAATTGTTTCCAGGAAAAATTCATAGCTTTCAGCATAATATAGGATTGTAATGATGACAAGAAATATTTTTAAAGTTCAACTTAGTCACAGGTCAATTTCTCCAGAACGTAGATTCTGAGACAGATTTGCATGAAGAAACCATATTAGAAAGTGCTCTTAGAACAATAACTCTGAGTTGTTTGCAACACTGGAGCTGCAACAACTTTTCAGAGTTGAGGGTTGCAAATAGGATGTGAGGCCTTCATGTTAACATCAATATCTCATATTTTTCACTGCCATTCCCTAATAAAAAACTTCCTATTATATTTTCTTAAAAGTCAGCCTACAATGACCAGATGAGGTACTGGGGTGGGGTCAGATACTAATACTAACTCTACCATTAACTAACCATATGATATATAAAATTACTCTATGTCCCTTGGATTGAATTTTGTCATCTGTAAAATCGAGGAATGTCGATAATTTTATGGAATCTAAAATTCTCTGAGTGTTCCTAAATAATCACAGATAAGATGAAATGATAACATGACTCCTTTAATACAAAATTTGGGAGGAAAAGGTGAGTAAGTATATAAATAAAATAAGATTTAAGGTGGGTTATGGATTCACAGAAGTTCACTGTGAAATTCCTTCTATCTTACTTCATGTTTGAAACATTCCCTAAGTAAAGAGACATAACAAATATTCTGAAAGCCTAATTTCTACATTTTGTTTACAAGAACGTTGGTCAAAGGATGATATTAATTTAAAAGATAAAGGATCATTTGATGCAGACCACAGTTTAGTGGTTACGAGAGGGTAAGGGAGGAGGAGGGTGGTAGAAGAAGGTAAACGGGATCAAATATATGGTGATAGAAGGAAAACTGACTCTGGGAGAATTGGTATCTTAATATATCTTTTTAAATTATTTATTTATTTATTTATTTATTTATTTATTTATTTATTTATTTTTAGCAATCGACATGATATCTGGCACAGAACAGATGCAAAATGAATTCCTAAACCACATCCATATTTTCTGTCATGTGAGCATATACACACAAACACACTTTCCAAAATTTCAAGAATTACAAGAATTTCAAGATTACTAATAATAAAACTTTAGAATTTTTTTCTCATTATTAGAAAAGTAATATCGTTACACTTTGCCATTTCCTGAAAAATAGCTCTACTGGCTTCATATTCACAGATGAAGAGACTTTCTGCAGGTCAGTAAACTTGTATTGACTTCTATGTGTATTCTAGTAATTTAGGATTACCTTAAACCTGAACTGAGTCCTTGTTAATGTGGTGATGCACTTAAATAAAAATTGAAATAAGAAAATACATATTCTTTTTGGTATTCTTTTGAAACATGTTCCTATAATCTTTTACTCTAGTGTCTACTGAGTAAAATGTCTTATTTTATTTATTATTATTATTTTATTACCAATTTTTTCTATTACATTATGAATTTGTTGAGGATTGGTATCTTTTTGAATTTTTGTTAAATTTATTGGGGTTACAATGGTTAGTAAAATTGGATAAAAAAAGATGTGTGATATATACACAATGGAATACTACTTTGCCATAGAAAAATATGAAATACAGCCATTTGTGACAACACGGATGGATTTTGAGATTATTATGCTATGCAAAATAAGACCCACAGAAAAAGTTAAGAACCATATGACTTCACTCACATGTGGGATACAAAACTGAAAACAACAAATAAACAAGACAAACAAACATAGAAAAAAGCGCATTGATGCAGACCACAGTTTAGTGGTTACGAGAGGGTAAGGGAGGAGGAGGGTGGTAGAAGAAGGTAAACGGGATCAAATGTATGGTGATAGAAGGAAAACTGACTCTGGGAGAATTGGTATCTTAATATATCTTTTTAAATTATTTATTTATTTATTTATTTATTTATTTATTTATTTATTTATTTATTTTTAGCAATCGACATGATATCTGGCACAGAACAGATGCAAAATGAATTCCTATTAAAATGAATTTAATTCTATTTTTATTCTTTTTTGTTGGTGTTGTTCCTATTTTTCTTCTTCCCTTCCCTTTTCCTCTGGCCATATAGTTTTCTTATAAATGAACTAGTGTGCTATTTTGTCATCTCTTAAAATATAACGTGCCATGGCTCTATATATACAGGTTTGAAGACTCTTTCCAGGACATTAAGCTTTTATTGACTTATAGGTCTAAACTAGCAGGTTTTGACAGCCTTAAACCATTAACTTTCTTCTGTGCTCATCCTCATTGTTGATCTGTTTTTGGTTTTCCTTATTCTTTTTCAAGATGGTCATTTATCATTACTTGACAGCAAGATTCAATACATAGCAGAGAACAATTCCTTTAATACTTGAAGAAAGAAAAGCTTAATGATGATTATAAGAGAAAAGAACAACATGTTTTAACATGGAAAACAATTTAGTGAAGTACGAAATAAAACTATGCATATCTTCAATAAGCTATTATATATAAATATTACCTCATGTATTAAAAAGTAAAATCAATTATCTCCTATTCATATGTGTGCTAAATACACTGTCCAGTCTTCCCAGTGACTTTCTCAGAACACATTACTTTTTCAAAAAGATGTGTAGGTTATTGTGAAATTTAACAGGCATATTCAAAAGGAATATATTTTCATCTCACTAATGAATTATTATTGGAATCAGTGAGTTATTTCAATATTCAGTGAAATAATGGCATATCAGAAAAATACAAGTATCTATAAAGTATAAAGGGACAAGAGAAATAAGTGATCCTTATAGTGTAATGAACAGCACTGGGTCACATTTGTGCTTCTTGCATATACTTATTGTCGTTGTCCATCTGGGCTCTTAGAATCCCATAGACGGGGTGGCTCATAAATAACAGAAATTTATTTCTCACAGCTCTAGAGGCTGGGAAGTCCATTTTAAAGGCACTGGCAGATCTGGTGTCTGTTGAGAGCCCCCTTCCTGGTTCATACACTGCCATTTTCTCTCTGTGTCCCCACATGGCAGAAGGGGCTAGGGGGTTCTCTGGTGTTTCTTTCATGAGGGTACTAATCCTATTTATGAAGACTCCACTCTCATGACCTAACCGCTTCCCAGTGACTCCACACCCTAATACCACCACAAAAAGGGGTGAAATTTCAACATATAGATTTGGGGAGGACACAATGATTGAGTCCATAGCACTTATATATGAAGCAGGAGGATAGCAGGCTGCTTTTGTTCTCCCTCCACACCCATGAGAAAACATTAAGCCATCTGAAATATGAATGTAATTTGGTCAGGAGACTGGATTTAAAAATCTTTTAATATTTATCCTTGTTGATAAATCTAACTGTCAAGCTCCACTTTCCCTACTGGTTTTTTTTTGAGGGGGTTCCCCAGTAAGTAGTAAGAAGAGTTTAAAGAATGTTTATTACAAAGTAGTATTCTTAAATGAAATGCCATGACACATTTTCTAATCCTCATCCTATAGAAAATGCATAGAAATTGGAGAAAAACATACTATATTTCCAGACATAACTCTTCTGGTGAACTAGAAAACACAACCTACTAGAAATTTTTCTGAGACTTCAAAGGTGTAGGAGTTTCCTAAGGTAAAAAGCCTTCTGAACATATATCATCCAGAGAGGAAAATGCTGTTAGAATGACTTAGGGTAGACAGTCCATTGCTTAAGATTTGAATAGTTGTGGATCAAACATACTAAGAACAGTGATCTAGACCTCATCTATTTTTTTAAAAAAAGTTGTTTTGTTTGTTTTTTTAAATGGTGAAATTGTCTTAAATATTCCTATTTGAGAGTAATCAATGATTTTTTTGTGAAAAAATTAACAAATTATTTCACTGAAAGTCAGCATAGGGAGTAGAATCAATAGAATTGTAACAGAGGGGCAGTAGATTGGGGGAGGGAGGTTATCACTTTGTGAGGGTTGTAAATGTGTAACTGTTACATTTTTTGTACACCTGAAACCAATGAAAAAAAAAAAACTAGGAAAAAAAAAAGAAAGTCGGTGTCATATCCCTGGGAAATGTAAATTGGGGTATTCTCATTTAAGCTTTATTAATTTGACAGATATCTCATTTTGACAGTGATTCAAATACTGATTCCTTTTTGTACACACACATAATATGTGTGAAGAACTGTGTTGGGTGAAGGACATGTAAATACATACACAAATGTGCATGCACTTTCTCTGTTCTTGAAGAATATGCAAACTGAAAGTAAGAGTAGACATAACCCAATACTGTAACAAAGTATACAAAATAACATATGATAGAATGCAGATATTTTTCCAGGGCTATGGGAATTTAGAAGAGGACTAGATTAATTCTGGCTGGGGAAAAATTTTCATGGTGACAGAGGGATTTGAGTTGGGATTTCCATCTTGGAAAATATGAGTTTAAGGAGGATTAATATTCTGAGGGAAATGGATTATGAAGGCCCAAAACACTAAATCATGAATATGAAAGGTGTATGGGGAATTTTATTCAGATTGCCTAAAACTAAAATTCAGTGAGAAAGAAGAATGATATAGCTACTTTGGAGTATAGTAGTGGAGGAATTTTAACTGGCAAGTTATAAATTTTTGCTTTAAGCACTGAAGTATGAAATGTTACTATTTATGATAATGAATAACTACAATACATAAATAGCAGTTAAATACATATTGCTCTAAAGCATAAGAATAGAAAAACAGATTTCGTTTGTGACAAATATTTACAAAGACTGTCAGATTTTGATTGTCACCCTATATGAAACTTCACCTGATTTATTTGCTGCAGGTTTGGGTCTGTTGGCAAATTTACTGAAAAATTTAACTAGTTTTTGTGTTGCATTTGACAAGATCATTTTGTTGGCATTTAAAACAAATCTCTAGAACCTGGAGCACTGAGACAGTTTGGCTACAGAAGGAATTCTCTTGGATCTTCTCTGTTAGAACATTTCAGTGTCAATTGCAGTGAATGTCCCCAGGATGCGGTTTAGGGAAAATATTATGAAAAATTGCTATGAAGAGTACCTGCCAAGGTACTTCAGAAAAATTTTGGTAGGGCTACCAAAAAAGAAACATATGAGTGAAACTGTAGCAATTGTTGTGGTGTAAACTCACTGGGAAGTGATTTCATTGGGGTTGTCTTAGTTACTCTTTGAGTCACCTCGCTTAGTTGTTACCTAACTGCTTCAAGAGGACCTCTCTGGAAATTCTGCCTTCTTGCTTTTCAGCTATTTCTAGGACTTTACAGCACAGTGACCTCAGAATAAGAATACAGATATTTTGTTCCTAACAAATAATGCATTTGTAAATACCTCCCCTCCACCCCCCTAAAAAAAATCCAAATCTCATGAACTTGGGAAAATATAGCCTAAAGGGTGTCCTGATATCCTGTTATTTCTGAGGATGCCACAAGTAACAAACTTCATTAAAAGTGTCAATGGAAGTCATGCAAACTTCAGATTCTAGGTCCACTGAAATCACTTTCAAAGGCAAACATGAAAAAAAGATTGTAATATATTCTTTAGCATTTCAAAAAGTGTATGCATCAATGCACAAGAAGCTATGATGAGTAATATCCTCTTAGCATGTATTTATTTGAAATTTCACTGGAAAAAAATGAATAAAACACTTTAAGCATTAGTTTTAGAACATTAAATAATCAACATTATGCAGGAAGACATAATATTGTCACTACTCACTTACACTGCCCTGCTATTAATGAGCATAATCTTGGAATAAGAAAGTTAATGCTCAACCTAAACTGTTACTCCTATCACTCTTTAGGTTTTACCCTTATATATCAACTTTTTAGGAATAAAATGGCAAACAAATATTATTTTTCAAAGACAGACTATAGAAAGATATATAATTATCTATTTGCAATTGGAGAATAGAATCATAGTTATTTTACTGAATCAAACATTTCACTTCTTTCTGTTTTTTTGTTTGATAGTTTGTTTGCTTGTTTGTTTGTTTTTTACTTTGGTCCTGTGCTGTGGGCCTGAATGCAGAAAATGGGACAGTCAAAGTAAATACAGAAATTGAAGAGGAAAGTGAAGGTATAGGTCTTTAAAAATAATTACTGGACATGTGATTATTTGCACTAAATAAAGTCTTAGTGACCAGTGGAATTTTACTTTGAAATACATCCTATCTAAAATAGGGGAAGAAAAACAAAAACACTTCAAAATAAAAATCTAATTTAGGGAACAGGTTTATTTGGGTTGATAAAAAGACAAATATGGATTTGGAGTATTCTAAATATACCTCAACTTATTATCTTTATAATAGGTGAGAAATAAAGTGACACATTATTTTATTTTGAAACCTTAATTTATTTCTATTATATATTCATCACTTTATTCAAAATTATAATTTAGATGTTACATAATTGAAAAATTGTTTATAGAAAACTAGTAGTTTGTAGAAAAACTAGTATTTAGTGATCTGTAAACAGAAAACGTTGTAAGTCAGGATTTATGCTTAATACAGATACATACACAATCATAATAAGCAAGAAAAAATAAATAAAGGATAGCAAGAAGAAGGAAAGAAATAGATGAGCAGTTTTTTGAGTGACCTCATCTTTGACTCAAAGACTTCATTAAGAAAAAAGCCAGGGGATCCAAGATGGTGCAGTAAATGAATAAACACTGTTCTTCCTTCCCTCCATGAACAAATTAAAATTACAACTCAATTATAGAACAATCATGTAGAGAACTATCTGAAGTCTGGCTAAACAGAAGTTTTAGAACAAAGGATAAAAAGGAGCCACGTCGAGACTGGTAGAAGGTGCCCAGACACAGAACTGGCTAACCCCAAACCTTTGTGTGGCAATTAAAAACCAGGAGGGACATCTCAGCCATGTAGTTTACCCCAAGAGAATTGAGGAACCCCATCCCCATAGCACCCTCCGCAGCCCAGAGTGCTGATGCTGGGAAGAGGAACCCCCACAACATCTGGCTGTGAAAAACAGTGGGGATTTCAACCATCTGGGTGGGATGGAAGGCTGTGGGAAACATGTCCTCTTAAAAAGCCCAACATAGGCTCCCTTGCTCCCAGGCACTAACCTTGGACTCCAGTGGAGGGACAAAAACTTGGGGGGTATCAGAGACATAACGGGGGCAGATTGTGGCCAGCTGGCTGGTGCCATATTTCTAGTGTTAAGCCCATCAGCACCCAGCCAAATCTGAATCTTAATGGTCTGGTGAACTCTGCAGCTCCATCCTGCTGACTCACTGGGACCTCACCCCACTGAACTACCCCAATGACAGAGGCACTTTCTCCAGAGCAGCCTGCCCATCCCACACTATACTCTTTCTTGGGAAACCATCAGAGTTCAACAGACCCCAGGCAGGTGGTGACTAGACTTGGTGCACTCTGAGACTTTTGCTGAGTAGCTGCAGGCTCAGCACTGGCACCAAATCAGAGTTTACTTAACTTGGTGACCACAACTCTTCCCAATTGCATGTCTCCCTGAGACCCTGTCTCACCCAACTTGCATACTGCATGAGACTTTATCAGTGGCTGAACCTTAAGGTGGCAGCATGCCTTGGGGTGTTCTGGCATTTTGTGAAGCTAACCCAGGCCCGTTACTGGTGGCAAATGTCCTCAGATCACAGTGTGGCCTTTCCCATGCACCTCCGGATTTAGGGCAGGCATTATACAGGTGCAGATCACTTTGCAGATCTTACCAGGTGCGGGAGACCAGCCTCCGCAGTCCAGGGTTTCCCTCAGGTGGAGACAGTGTCGGTGGGGGAAAGAAAATAAAGAAGGGAAACAGTGGAGATACCAGGGGAGTTTTAGAGAAGTGTCACACTTTATTGCCAGACCATGTTCTTTTTATAGGGATTCTTGACCAATATCTCAATCTCATGAGTCTGGTGGTTTCTATTTCCCAGGATTTACACAGTCTTTACTTCTCTGTAATTGTTCTTTCCAGGGTACACTGGCCTATTCTATGTTAAGGATTCACCTATCTCTATATATTGCCTAAAGAGTAATGACCATGACTACTTGCCATTATCCCAAATTCCAGCAGCTAGATTCACAGGGTATATACTAAAACACTAGGAGTGGCCGTGTTTAGGGTAAAAGCATCTAAAATCTATTCCTATGTAAATACAATACTTAGTAGCTAAAGGGAGTCTTAAACATCTTTTGTCCTATGGAGGGCTACATATTTACAATAGAGGGTAGCATCTATTTGTCAGTCAAAGCTTCAGTATCTGTTGCTACGACAATGTAGTAGGCAAAGAATTCAAAGAAGGCTGTTGATTAACATACCCCATGGTCAGTGAGTCACCTCTTACCGGAACTCATGGCCTGAAGACTTTTAATCTTCAAGGAGACTATTCACAGCAGGGCCCTTAGGCAAGTGCATCAGCTTCTCATAGGCAGGCTTTTTGGCCTATGTGACCAGAGGTCTGTGACTCAGTTTCCAAGGGGCTTGAGTCCCCAATATCTCAGTTCAGGTGTCCCCTTGGGCTGTAGCCTGTTTTAGGAAGTTTCCTTTCCTTTAGGAAACCTTCCCCCGTCATTGGGTTACACAACCAGCTATCATCAGGGTACCACAGCAACTTGTCACAAATGTAGTGAGTGTATTGTCTCCTATAGGAGGAAAGGCACAAAGGTTCATAGAGGCAGGAGATATTACATGACCAGCCATAAGGCTGCACCCCAAACATCCAGTGCTGAGCAGGGCAATGTGATCTTGTCAGACACTGAACAGCTGTCGGCTCCCAGCAACCAGGTAGTCCCCAGCCAGTCACAGGCAGTGGGTGACCTGGGCCTACACTGGAGTCCCTCACAAGAGGCCCCAGCACCAATATTCTTGGAGGTTGCCTTCAGACCACAGCAGAGCACTGCCCAATTAGCCCCACATGTAACATACCCAAAAGGCACTCTCAAAAGGCAACAGAGCCTGCTGGGGTGAACCCCATTTAGTTGGGAGGAAACTTAGTGGCAGGGTGAAAAAGGTGAAGGGATTAAGATGTACAAACTGATAGTTACAAAATAGTCATGGGGATGTAAATTAAAGCATAGGGAATATAGTCAATAACATGTTAATAAGTATGTATATTGCCACATGAGTACTAGACTATTCAGAGGGATCACTTCTTAAATTATACAAATATCTAACCACTATGCTGTACACCTGAAAATAATATAAACTAATGTTGAATGTCAACTGTCATTGAAAAATTAAGAAAGGGGGAGAAAAGGTGAAAGGGAATAAAAGTTTCAAATTTCCAGGTATAAAACAAATAAGTATTGGGGATGTAATATACAGCACGGGGAATACAGTCAATAATATTGCGAGAGAGTGGCATGGTGTCAGATGGTTGCTGGACATATCATGGTGATCACTACTTTAGAATAACTATGGTGACTATGGTGTTCACTTGAAACTAACAATGTTGTATGTTAGCATATTTTAGTAAAAATCTTAAAAAAAGAAAAAGCCAGGGCAGCTGACATAGCATTAGTCTTTTTTTATAATACTCCATCATATTTCTTCTTGTACAAAGGTACAAATTACCTTTGTACCTTTCACCTGTTCTCTGATACATTCTTGAGATTCCTCTCAAGTTCTAAAATAATGTAATATAGATATGTTCTAAAATATTTTTAAACCATATTTGTATACAATGTCATTTATTTATTTATCTTTGTTAAAATATCCCTTCAGTCCAATGGAACAAACAATATTTAAATAAATTCTTTCAAAATGGCTATTGTAATCATTGTAATTAGATATGGCAACTATCAGTTTAATCATTTGATTTAGGAGACTCATTGCCTTTTACTTTTGATAAGCACTGTACAATTAAAATAGGTTTTCACTGTCAACACTATGGGAATTAGTCCCAAACATTCTAGTGTGATAACTCTTACAAACAAAATTAAATTTGACAATTAATTTATTTTACTAATTCTTTTTGCTAGACTCCCAAAAAGCATTTGGATAAACAACTTCATAGCAATTAAACCAACATTTCTTGAACAACTACCATTTGTGTAAAGAGAAGATTACTTGGAATCTGATAAAAGGAAATGGTTTTTCAGACCGAAATTCTTTAAGCATTTTGAACACAAGGCAAGCAAGCAGCTGTGAAGAACTCCCTCCAGGGTTGTAAAACAAATGTCCATTCTGACCTCTTGAAATCTGATGCAGGGGGAAAAAAAAACAAAAACAGGGATATCAAAATATACAAATGGGAGTTGTCAGTGTTTTCACATAGATTAGCCATTCATGATAGAGGATGTAATTCTATTTCCAGACTAAACACTGAATGAAGAGAAAATGGTAACTTTTATTTGGAAAAACAAGACATGCATCTATTATTTGAATAAAATGTTTATAGTATTTTTTGTTAAATCCTATGGAGAAAATTGCTATATGATACTTCTACCTCTGAGTATCATTATTAATATATTTAGGAAATTTTTCCTGTATGTGGTTAAATTCCTTACCTTTTTAAAACTGTATGATTCTGGCCAATTCATATTAAATATAAGCCTTATCACTAGAACAATAGTTGGATTATCTTATCTATCAATTGGCATGGATAAGTATAGTACACTTAGCAATTTGGCTGACTTGGGATGATATTTTGACACAGAAGTATAAGCGCCAACTTAACTGAAGGTTGCAGTATTTCTAGCTAGGCTTCAACCAGTGACCCTCAGGATACATAATTAAACTCTCTCTATGGTCAGCTTTTACAAGAGTATTGTAACTTTTTGTAAATGATGCACTTATACTGTGCATTTAGAAAAAAGCTTCCAATTAAGCTGCTTATAGGTAGAAGGGCACTGCTGTCATCAATTTAATATAAAATAATTACTATATTAAATACACTTCAGTGTACTTGCAGTAGTGCAATAGCAGCTATACTGACAAGTGCTTTAATTCATATGTTAAGAATATTTACTTAAAAACACTCATCATTTGCAAAAATGACAGATTAAAAAATATATGAATTTTCTTAATGAATGAATCAAAATTAAAGAGGAACAAAGTAAACGTAATAGGGTAGCATAGGCAAAAATTCAAAATTAGAATTTAACAAAGGTTTACGTTAGTTAATTTTTAAAAACGACAAGTTTTAGGCTGTGATTTTTTTTTTAATGGTTTGACTTTCTTTAGCTCAAAACAGCCAAATATTAGAAAATAGTAAGTTCCATTATTTTCATCTAACTATACATACAAATGGCTAATGTCCCCAGGAGTCAGACTACTTTTGGTTTTTTGTTTGTTTGTTTGTTTGTTTGTTTTGAGGGCAGTGTCACTGGCCCTCACATGTGGGACCCGAATCGCGGCCGCTGGCATCCCAAGCCAACTCCTAACCACCACGCCACTCGGCCGGCCCAGACTACTTTTGTTTTTGATGTTTTTCTCCTTTAATGAAGAAGAGGCCAAGCTTAACCCTCTGAATTATTTTACTGATTTTGCAATGTCCCATATTAAGAAAGGAGGATATCAGAGCTATTCTCCATGAGTGACTCCATCACTTCGCTCATGTCTAAACTATTTTTATAGCTTGGCCACAGCCCAGAAATCTAACATCAAGAATACTGACAAAACCCGATGCATTTAGAACTGCCTGGCTGCATTCAAACCTTTAATGCAGGGTGGGTTGATATGTGGAAAAAATAGTGGTGTTTTGGGCCATCGAGCTACTAGTGGTATTTTGGACCATCAAGCCATTAATGTTTCATATGTTCTGGTTTCAAGAAGATCTCAACGATTCCCCAGAGCTTTGAAGTGTTACTTTAAAAAGTATACACATGTACACACCCAAAGTAACATAATGTGAATTTCTGAATCATCAACATAGAAAGCAATAAACTATACAATATTTTGACAACATGCGGGGAAAGACATTAAAGTTGCTTTAAAAATGGCCATCACTGCTAACTACATAAAGGGTTTACAACCTGCAAGGAGCATGCTAAGTGAATATGTGCATTCTGTCATGAAATGCTCCAAGAGACCTGTGAGATATGCTAAAAATTGTTGTGATTTATTTAGGATATAGAAGTACAAAACAGAAATATTAATGCTATAGATAATTTAAAATGTATATCAAGATGAAGAAACAGATACAGAAAAATTAAGAAATGCAACGTCACTGACAGAGTGAGTAGAAGAGCAATTACTTGAACTCAGTCTGTTTCCAGAAATTGCACTTTTAGCTACTGTACTATGATGCCTTTGTTTTTCTAATCCATCAAGCCATTTGTTAAAAGAATATTTTATGTCTTTTAAGAAAAATCACAAATGTCAATGATTCTAATGTCTGATAATGATAACCCACAGATATATACCCCATTTATTTTCAAAACTATTTCATATTCTTTCTAAAGTGGAAATGTATACCCAAACTACATATGTATAATTATTCTTTTTATGTGTCTTACAAAGGTTATTTTATCCATGTGATTAATGAAATCATCTTAATATCTAGTTTCAAATGGACCAGGAGATGAAAGTTCAAAGAACTGGCTGACTGTGTCAGGAAAATTATTGTATATTTTTATGATAATAAGTTTTTTTTTAATTTAAATGTCCAAATTCTTTAGTTAAAATGTTTTCCCCAACTTGTTTTATATAGTTAAACATCATAGAGCTTATCCAATTTCCAAAATTTAATGTTATAAGTCATTTTCTAAAGTGTGCTACTTTTAAGGGTGGATGGAAGGTTTTTACCCAATAGAGAGAGACAACATTTAACTTAAAGGGCCTAAATATCTATGTTACTTTTATTAATCTGGTTTTAACTTACAAAATTAGCACAGGGCTGCAGGCCCATTTCAAAGTATTTTATATCTAATATAAACATAATGTGGTTTATCATTTGTCATATAGGCATATGTCTAGTGGGATTATTTTATGTACTGCATATCATTTTACTGCAGTGGAGATTTGATTTTGTGTTTTTTTGTTTATTTGTTTTTTAATCTGAGCCATGTTTTACTGTGGTTATGTGACTGTGTAGTTATTACTCTTACAAACCTGATATCTGCTGTCACCTTGTGGGGGTAAACTCTGAAAGCTACGATTAAAAAATACTGTTGGTTTTCAACGTCTTACTATAATTGTCAAAGGATTTTGTATACAGCAAAACCTTGGATTGTGAGTAACTTGATTTGCGAGTATTCCTCAAGATAAGCAAACATTTCTATTACCTTTGCACAAACCTTATAATACATTTTAACTTGGTAAACAAGCGATGTCTTGCAATATGAGCAATTTGTTTCCAGAATTATGCTCGCAAACTGAGGTATTACTGCATTTTTATAAAGATATGTCTTTGAAAAATGTAATGAAATTACAGTGACCTGCTTCTTGAAGATGGAAAAGAAATCACTTACATCCTATAAATAGTATTTTTCAGAAATACTAAGCTAAGTAACCCTTAGAAAGTGTTGGGACTCAAAGAATGTGTCAGCTTCTGTAAGATTTATGTAGAAGTATTCAAGGGAAATGCACAAAGTGATCAATTTTTATATACTGAGGATTACTCAAAAACTGTTGTTCTTATTTTTGGAACAACTGTGCTTATATACTAGTATGAGAACAGCTGTTATATATGTTAACTGTATATTTTTATAGAATACTTAGAATTAATCAACTTTTTATTAATGTATACTCATATTAGTGTAAAATAGAATGCGAAAGTTTTGAAGAATAAACAAATTTATTTTATTTGGAGCTGAGTTAGAAGTTGCTGATCATATTCTAATTTTGATCCTGTCTATATCATTTTAGAAAAATCATTGAATTTATTTGAAAACAACTTATTTTATCTGACAAATTAGAGAAATATCTAATTATGTGTGTTAATATTAAAATCTGCCATTTGATCTAAATATTTTAAAAAGAGAGCTAGACAAAGTAGATTTAAAAATGATCCATTTATGTCAATATAAGAAATTCACCTCATATTCAACAAAGTAAAAATATGGGAAAAAGATATACTATGGAAACATTAATTTTTTAAAAAGAAATGGCTATATTAATATCTGATAAAGTAGACTTTAGAGAAAAGAAAATTACTAAGATAGGGAGATATTACATAATGGTAAAATCATCAATCTAAGAGTCAGACATACTAATTTTCTTTTTTGAGGTACACTTTTGCTTAGTTAGGAATTCTAAGTTGGCCAGAAATTTTTCTTTTTATTAATTTCAGGTGTACAGAGCAACATAATAGACATTTACACCCTCACAAAGTGATAACACCTCCCCCAACCCACTACCCCTCTGATGTCATATACAGCTGTTATAAAGCCATTGACCATATTCCTTATGCTGTACTCCATATCCCGTGACTAAAGATGATATAGATATAGATACATATAGATATAAGGATAGATATAGATATTTAATTGTAGTTGACATACAATTTATTCTACTTCAGTTTCAGGTGTACAGCGCAGTAGTTGTGCATATCTACATAATTATGAAGTGATCAACAGGCAGTTTTGTATTTTTTTTCTTTCACTACTTTGACAATACCTCCTACTGTCTTTCAGTTTTGCATTATTTCTGACAAGAATTCAGGTGTCATTCTTAATGTTGTTTCCTATTTGTTGTTGTCTTTTATCTCTGGCAGCTTTTAGGATTTTCTCTATATATTTGGTTTTCTTACATTACTTCTAAATCTAGGTGTTGCTTAATCATATTTATTCCTTTTGGGGCTTTCTGTAGTCTCAGAATATGTAGAATGCTGTTTTTCACGGAAATTTTTTGGTCATTTTTCTTCTTACATAGCTTTTTTTTTCTTTTCTCTATTTTCTCTCTTCCATTGGTTCTATAATTAAAAATGTTAAATTCAAAGTCATTAAAAATGTTAAATTTAAAGTCATTGATAAATTCGCTAACCTTTAGTCCCAAATTATTCACTTCTAGAATTCAATCTGATTGTTTTTGCATGTGTGTGTGTGTGTGTGTGTGTGTGTGTGTGTGTGTGTGTGTGTGTAAGACTTTTTTACTGGGTTTTAATGTTTTAGGTTTACAACAAAATCGAAAGGACGGATAAGAGATTTCCCGTATGTCCTCTGCCCGCAGACAAACATCGCCTCCCATTATCAACATCACTCACTAGAATGTTACCAAGGATGAACCTACACTAACATTATAAACATCCAAAGTCTATAGTTTAGCTTAGGGTTTACTCTTGATGCTATATATTCTAGGGGTTTAGAGAAATGTATAATGATGTATGTCCATCATTATAATACCATGCAGAGTATTTTCACTGCCCCAAAATGATTATTATTATTTTTTTTTTTTTGAGGGCAGTGTTACTGGCCCTCATATGTGGGATCCGAACTGGGGCTGCTGGCTTCCCAAGGCCGCGCTTAACCACCACGCCACTTGGCCGGCCCCAAAATGATTATTTTTTAATAATCTTCAGTCCTCTGCAGATATTCTTGATTTATTTATTAATTATTTCCATCTTTTTTTTCTAGGTTTTTATCTACTAATTCCAATGTCTGAGTCTTCACTGGTTCTGCACTTATTTGTTTTGGTTGTGAGTTCCATTTTCTTGCTTTTTCACTTTTTTTAAAAAAAATTTGTTTCCCAGAAAATATGAATGCATTCACAGTAGAAATTGATATATACAAAGTAATTGTACATATTCACTGAAAACATGTTTCTTCTTATGTCAGCAGGCTAAAGTGAAGAGATGATCAGTCATATTTTTCCAAGTTGATTTCCGAGTGGGCCCCAGATTTTGATGACTGGGCATTTCTGCAATGCTGTTGCTATAGCTGCCAGATTTTATTGATGTTGAGTCCTTGAGCTGGACTACAATTCACCTTTAAATTCATTAATAGTATGTCTTCTAGTTCCAGACTGTTCCCAAACAAAAATACTATAATAATCCTTTCTTACTTTCAGTCTCAACTTCATTAAACTAATAATCAAATATAAAAAAGCAGAAAAGTGGAAAGGTTGAAGGATTGCATGACTTAGTTGAAGAAAACTCCTAAAACGATTTTTGAAAATCAAAGTTATCCTTAACTGTAACATCATGTCTATATAAAAAGCATTTTGTTGTTTGAAGAATAGTAGTTAACAAAGTGGTACTTTGCATTGAAATTATACTTAGATAAGTGTGAATTTTACATAGATAGATAGATAGTCTAATATAAGTAAAATGTTATTGAGTGAAATTGTGTTTTCACAAAAGTTCTTGATTTTGTAAGGTACAGTAACTAACTTTGCATTCCCCTTGGAAAATAATAGTTTGTATTTTCAATGTTAAGGGAAAAATATTTGCCATTTAAAAAATTGTTTTCTTCTTGTAAAAACTTAAAGTTAAGTTTTTGTCTGAAATGTAGTTCAGTTGTGGTACTTTATTTCTTTCAGTAAGCTTTTCCTGTTTTGTTTTGTTTTTCTTGGGCAATGTTTAGTTTCTTCACATAAAACAATAAATTTTAAAGATTCATGAACTCTAAAATTCTGTTTAAAGAAAAACTTTTTTAAGAATCAATAACACCAGGTTATGAGGTAAACTTTATTCTCATTGATTGTATCAATTATTCATTAATTTATATTTTTCAAAAAGGTATTTTCATATATTTTATTATTATTGCTATTTGCCCAAGTATATTCTGATAGACCTCCTCAGTTAATGACAGAAATAGTAGTAATAACAGTCTTCATATTTCTAATTCCTCCTATGTTTACAAAAAGAAATGACATAAATGTACATACATAGAGATAGATATAGTGTAATTATATATTATAGTGAGTACAAGATACTGGGGTAAGTTTTAGAAATTTTATCAAACATTAATGCTATTGATATATTTTATGTAATCTGCATGCACAAAACCATATTTTTCTAATACATAATGAAATGCAGTATTTGTTATTTTGGAAAGAACCTGAAATTTGTAGTTTAAGAAAGTGAATTAGAAATCCAGCTCTACAATAGTTTGTGATACTTCTATCCATTTAAAATAGTAAACATTATTTTTCAATATTTTTAAGAATACAGGGGATGTGTATGCAATGTGTCTGGCATACATTTTATCTTTTAATATAAATATATTACAGAAATCAGAGGAGTGCTCTGAACACATTCAGGAATATCTATATTGAAGGTACAATTTTTGTTCTCACATTGATTTTCTGTCTCACTCTCTCAGCTTCTCCTTGACAACCCTGGACATATTTAACCAGAATTTTCATTGAATTAACCAGTAGGTGATTTTATGCTACTTTATTAAGTATATTCAGGTGATGAGTCCCCTATCTTACTAAGAAAATGAGTGATGTTCATTTAAGAAAATGCAACACACATAGTCACCACAGGCATTTGAGCTGCCAACCTGTAGTAGTAATTTATTTATTCTGTTCCGTCCACACAGTTGATACTTCTTATACCCAGCAATACTGATATCTGGAAATAGAGTTTCAGTGAGTAACTACAGAACATAAAAAGAAAAAACTTGCAGTTTTTCCTGAGTCAAACTGAAAGCTTCCCTTCTTATTTTTCAAAAGGGGTTTTCTTTCAGTGATCCAATTTATAGTATGTGCACATGTTTTATTGAAACAGAATGCACTACTCATGAATATGTCTATTAAACAGACAATTTTTTGTTTTTGTTTTTGGTCGCCTTGCACTAGGGAAATTCAAGGGAGTATAAGAATTCATTATACAAAGGATTATGGAAAGTACTGTTTCATCAGAAAACATGAGGCAGCTTATAATATAGTTAGATGGAAAAATATACATTTTAAAAAATTTACCAAAAGAATAATTAATGTATCCTGATATTGCAAAATCAGATATGACAATGCCTGTGATTTTTATGTCATTCTGTTTATTTTCATTATTGAAAGAGTTTAAATAAATAAAACATTACATATTTCTTTGCTGCTATATCATCATATACTTAGAGAACCTCCTGTCTTAATTACTTGGATCAAAAATAGTAAGTGCTAATAATTTATGTGAATTAGCCAAAGCAACCCTCACTATTTGAGTTGTTTTTCTTTAGTTGGTTCCACTGAAGAAAACCGACAGTCTACAATTTCTAAACTATCCCTTTTATTACATCTTGGAGAATTTCATCCTGCTTGAGTATTTCTTAGTGGGCAGCTCATTGACTTTTATGTCATCTTCTTTCATTGCTGAATAGCTCTTGCTTAAAACACAGCAGAACAAAATCATCAATTATTTTTTAACTTTTCCAAGACATGTTGCCCTGTCATCTATCTATCTATCTATCTATCTATCTATCTATCTATCTATCTATCTATCTATCTATCATCTATCCATCCATTTATCTATTTATATGACATCTATCTATCATCATCTATCTAAAGATATCTAACGATAAATATCTATATGTATAGATAGATGATAGATAGATAGATAGATACAGATATCTATATCTGTGTTTATGTATATAATTGTATCTATATCAACATCTGACATGATTTTGAAGCTGTTAGATTACCTACAGGGGAATTTATAGACAGAAGAGGAGGGCAAAATTCTATGACTGACAAGTGAGTATTTGCCTGAATGAGTGACATTTGAGACTATGGATAAATTAGATTTTGACAGGTTTATAAAAACTGCTTGGTATGTTTCCTATTGTTTAACTGTAGAGGATCATGAACCTAGCTAAAAAATAATATTGGAAAGAAAAGTGGTATTCATATGATCTTAGAATCTCTAAGAACATAATAGTAAAATCAGTGATTTCTGTTAAGTTGAAACCTTTGTGTGGTATGGTTTCAGACTCTGAGCTGATTCTACCTGTTAACAGTCAATGTTTCCATGTTGTCTGGGTGTCTTCCAGGTTAAATTGGTTGAGCCTGGACTGTATTAGTGGGTCTATATTAGCAAAATTGCATCTGGAGACCATACACACACTTTCTTTCTTACCAATTTTCACTTGGTTGTATTTATTGAACTTATAGAAGTGCTGAGTGAGTCATGGCAAGTTGCCTGTCAAGTGAAAGGTGCCATCCAGCCTAGCGGAAGTTATCAAAGGGACTCAACATCTTTATGTGTAAGTGACTGGTAGACAACAAATTAGCTATTTCACAATTGCGTATGTAAGCAATAAAATCATTTTTATTAGATGCACAAAAGTATAGTTAGAGATTTTTTAGTCATTTTTAGCTAATGTGGGAATGCCTTCCATCCAACATTCCATTGAAATGTCCACTCAGACTTTATGCATGTTTCCAATACAAGGCTACGTGAGTCAAACACTTTCATTGTTGAGCTGTTACAATTGTTGGCTATTTCTTAACTTTTTAATTTTAGATTTTTAAGAAAAGTAGAAAAAGAAACCTAGTCTATCTGCCAAATTTGCAAACAGGATGTTGAGAAACAACATCTGTGGTTTTCAGTTATAGGTGATTTCATTGTGAAATTAGAAATTGTAGTGAATAAGCTCATAGCAAATTTCCACCTTGATCCTGTCTCTCTAAAACACTGTGTATGTCAGTTTCTGAACAATAAAAACTCAAACTTTTAAACCTGATCTGCCTTTTGCACTTCTCAAGCAATGATCTCAGTTCTTTACTTTAAAACCATGACTCTCATTGGGAGGAGGGGCAACATGCCTCTCAAGGGACATTTGGCAATGTCTGAAGATATTTTTGGTTGCCAAAACTGGGGAGGATGGATGCTACTGTTATCTACTGAGTAGAGGATAGGAATGCGCTCAACATTCTACAATGAACAGCAGAGCCCACAGCAAATTATCTGACCCAAATTGTCAGTCTTTCCAAGGATGAGAAACAGTGATCTAAGGCTACACAGAATAAATCTATTTTTTTGTCATATATGATTTTAACTAGAAGTCATATTATTTTCTATATTTATGAGAGTGTATTAAGAAACTGAGGAAAGTGACTTGAACATGTCACAGAGATAGAAAATATTCTCCAATTGAACCCAGATTAGTCTGCGTTCATAACCGAGGTCTCATCTACATGCTGCTCTGGTTTGTAAGATGATGCTAGCTTCTCCTGTCAAAGTTATCATGATGTCAGGGGTAAATCATGACTCCCCTTGTTGGTAATTGCTTTCAATACATTTAACCAAAACCAGAAGAACTTTGAAAAGCCTTTCACCATGTTTTACCTCTCTAGCTATAGGATACATGCCTCAGTGTTCTTCCATCTGCATTGGTATTGCTAAAAATGGTTCAATGTTTCCTTACCCCTGTATTTTATAGGATGCCTGCAATGACTTCTGCATATTTGTCCTCTCTATTGGATAGGGGTAGGGAAATGAGGAGTGAAAACTATGAGTCTTCTATAGTTTACTTAAGTCTGTGTTTAGCAACTGTTCATTTCTTGTTTAGAGTATTCCCCTTCTAAATGTATTTTATAGTTCATTTGTTACATTTTTGCATGAGGAACAGGGCCTAGTTCTAAAGGTCTATGGTCAAGTTACACTCGTAACTCAAAAATTTTTTTAACTCAGGAAGTGAAGAACCTTTATTTTTTTACAGCTAAATCAAGTGACAGAGCAGAATAGTCTGGTCCAGTTAATGTGGCTGACATTGTCTGAGATAATGAGGAGACATTGGAAGTAAAAATGGGGCCCATGCTAGCTTCAAATTTTAGAGGTCATGGAAACCTCTGTACCACAAAGCTGATAGGAGCTTGAAACCTTAAGTGGAAATTGTGAAATATAACTACCAATCTATCTTGGTTTGCAGTAATAGTGTGAAAAATAGTGTTTTTGTTTATTTTTTGATAGAAAAGCGATCCATGAGAAGTTTGATATAATCAAGTAAGTGACTCTTTAATCATACCTTCTCCACCAGGTTGATGTTCTTTTTGCACGTACATTTGCCAAATTTTTAAATTCCCATTGTCAACATATATTTCTTACTCTTCACTATTTGACATTTTATTCATGAGATTGGAAAGTTTTATTAAAATATTTCCCTATTTTAAAAAAATAGTGACTGAAATTTCTTATACGTATCTTTCTTGTTAGGTAAAAACTCATTTTTGAAGACAGATATAACTGTTTAGTTATTTCTAACAACCTGTGTCTTCTGTACTCTTTTGTTCCATCTCCTTTTTAAACCCCCCTCCCTGACTCAGCTCAGCAACACTCTTGTCAGGGAAGGGTTTTACATTTTCTCATGCAGGTTACAATAGTGAAAACAAAAAGCAACTGAGGTGGAAGCTATATGGAAGCAAATACAAGAAATATAACATGCTTTTAGGAAAACACAGGGGCCTCGCAACAAGAAAGATAGCCACTCAGGAGCACAAAGTAATAGCAATGATCCTGAAGAGGGTTTGAGCACAGAATTAGAAATCTGGAATTTACTCAACTTAAACCTATACTTCCCAGGCTGCTGTGGTTAAGGAAACTGAGTTTCCTTGTCTTAGCACCATTTCTTTTATTTATCACAGGATCTGTTCTACATTTATCTCAAAATATCCTAATTTTGGATATATTCCTAACACATTTCTAATCCTTGATATAGTTTGGCTGCTTATGAATTGTTTTATGTTTTAAAAGAATGATTTTAACACGTTCCATTTAAAGTTACCTTTAAATTTACATATAATTCTAAAGTAGTTTACAAAATAAAATACTCATTGCTACAGCAAACACACAATGAGAACCTACATATCCTACATTTGCCTTAAATCGAGAGATCAAGCAACTACTTATTGAGCCCTTGGATGTAGTAAAAACAGAAGATAAACAAACAATACAAGGTGGATGCTCTAGAGATGTTCCACTCCCATGAAAAAGACAAAAGCAATGACAACACAGTGCTTTTAAAGAACAAATATGAGGTGTGCTAAAAAATTACTATGTCTAAATTTTAAAAAATGTATTACAGTAAAAGACACATTGATATTAATCCCCCTCAAAATACTCCCAGTTGCTTCAAACACCCTTATCCCACAGTTCTTGCCACTTTCTGAAGCAGTTCTGGAAGTCCTTTTTCATGAGTGTCTTTTTTGTTGTTGTTGTTTTTTTAATATTTTATTGGGGAATTGGAAAAAGGGAACAGCCAAGTAGTTGTCCTTCAGTCTTATCTGTAGAGGGTACAGCTCACTGGCCCAAGTGGGAATCAAACCGGAGACCCTGTTGCTGAGAGCTCTCACTCTTAACCAACTGGGCCACACGGCCAGCCCTTTCATGAGTATCTTTAGTTGTTCTGTCTTGGCTGCCTCAATGCCTTGATTGCATTCAAAAAGTTTACCTTTCATGGTAATTTTGACTTGGGGAAGAGCCAGAAGTTGCAAGGTGCCAGATCTGAATAAAATGGATGAGAACACATCATAATGTTTTTATTTGACTGAAGTTACTGTAACAGAAGGTGATGTATTACATGGAGTGTTGTCATGTTGGAGGAGGAAGTGAGGACACTCAGGAAAGAGGACTTCCAGAACGGCTTCAGAAAGTGGCAAGAATGATAAGTGTATTAGAAGCAAGGGGGAGTTTTTTGAGGGGGATTAATGGCAGTATGTCTTTTACTGTAATATTGTTTTTAATTTTATTTAAACACTCACTTTTTTTTATCACACCTCAATATGTAGAAAACATCCTCTGAGCACAAAAAAAGGGGGTATATTTAATTTTGGCTGGGTGGCAAAGGAAAGGCTCTACAAGTGCAGCATAAACTTTTTTTTCCCAAAGAAAAACCCTAAACTATGCTAAAATTCACAATATTAATTTTATTTGTTTAATAACAACTTTGATATTATGTAACCTGTTAAAATTAAATATTATTTGAGTGGGTAATATATCATTGCTGGGTGCATGTGGTCAGAAAGCAAATCAAAAACATGTTGACTAAATAGAAAAGCTGGTATTCTCAATCATTTTAATGGCAAAATCAATGAAAAACACATCAATATGACCAGAGTAATTTCTTGTATGTATGTGTGGTTGTTATATCAGAAGTTCTTTATAATATGATATTGAATTATCTCTTACTTTTCTGTACAGACAATTATTTGTCAAAAAAAAACCATTTAATTTTGCGATAGCTGTAACTTACATCCCTGAAGCTCTTACCATTGAACTAAACTGTAATATGATGGGTCCAAATAAAGAGTGGTAACTTAATTTTTTAAATTAAATTTTAAAAGACACATAACCAAGTTTAAAATGTCATACATTTTCTATGATCTTTTATGTAATGGTTTATTCGTATTTGTATTTATTCACATTTAATTTACTGTCTAATCAAAATCAGGCATTAGATATATGGTTATTTAAGCTTGTATATTTTCTGAAAAATGGACATTTCAAGCAGTCTACAATTTATAATAGAAAATGTTAGGCTTGAGAGTTATATCCATGCATACAATTTGAAAATTAAAAATGCATAAGAAACAACTTGTACCATTTGAATTTTATAAAGAGAAGCCCACAGCATAGTCCAGGATTGCTGCACAAATTGCTCGCTTTTTATTTTTCAGTTCCTTCTGAGGTTAAACAGACTCCTTCTTCATCTACTGCACCAGTGTGTGTATTGGCTTTTCAAACTAATCAGAAGTTATCAAAAAGCAGTGATTATTTGAAATTAATGGAATTCTTTGCCCTGTGTAAATCTGGAATTAATTTTGTAATTTATAAACAGTGAATACAATCAGAAATATTTTAACAAAACTTGAAATACATTTGTTTCAGTTAGTTTTATTGCCACAATTATCAAGCTAATTACCTTGAAAACTCCAGTCATTTTTTAATGTAAAAAATAAATAGTTTTCAAGTGACTTAAAGTTGAAATGAAGAAAAATTAAAAGGTCTTCAGAATCTCCTATTAATACTTGTTCTTAAATGCAATACCGATGCATGAAAAATCAAATTATATATACACACACATATATAGGCATATATTGTTTTTATTTGGAGACAGATTTTATTTTAAGAATCATTTCTTGAACAGTATCTTCTATTCAGTTTTCAAGTGTCTTTTCCTACACAGTTCTTTTTGTTGGAATTTGGTTGTCCCAAATTGCTTAAATATCTATTAACCTACCTTCTCTAATTTTTCAGGTTGTGAATTTTGGTTTTCCTATTTAATTTATGTTCCCTTCAATTCCCTAAATCTTATATTTTTCCTTGTAGGGACAGTTTTTATTTTGTTTAGAAATTAATTATTTGATCATATTAAGAATGAAGCAAAAGAGAGAGGCTTCTAAGTGCTCTTCACATGAGTGAAACTTGTCAACTGATTGATTGCTTCATTCTAGGACGAATTGGTGAAGAGTCTTCCATTTAACTAAGCATTTCTAAATGCCAAAATGCAGATGATTTATTGTGGGATCTAGTCCTTCCTGGTCATATAATTACATTTTTATGTGTATTTACCTATGAGGTAGATGTTTGCCTTCTAATCATCTTGTGTGCAGGAATGGGGGGAGAGGAGTGCTGTGAAACGATTTGCCTTACACCTGAGGGCACCCGCCATCTCAGTCCAAAGATCCCTTGAGGTTCAGCGCTGGCAAATCAGCTATCTCCTCTTTCGTCAGCCTTCTCTGAGCCTGCCCTCTACTATGAATTCCAGTACCCTGCTTTATTCGCCAACATATTTCTAACTGCTCTTCTTCCAAGTACTTGTGGAAACCATCTTACATTAGTGACCTACTTTCACTGTTGTATTTATCGATATGGGTTTATATGTCTTTTAACTAATTTTAATGAAGTTCCAGTGGGGTAAGGACATTAATTTAGTTCAAAACCTTGAAACAGAATCCCCAATTACCTTTTTAATATTAGGTATTTTGATTAGCCTGGATCATAGCAAGAGGTACTATTTTACTCACATGTCCTTTCTTAGTTCTTGGCACAGTGTTCCGCTAAGAGTTGGCACTCAGTGATGTCCATTTGAGAAATTACTGTTTCTCTGCAAAATGTTCCTTTTTAAAACACTCTTCCTTTTCTTAAGACCTTGAAAGAAAGTCTCTGTCTCCAGGTGTGTGTAATCATTTATGTTTTTCTATAATTCCCCAACATGGCATCTAACAAAGTGCCACTGAATTTTGTGTGGCTCATCCCAATTTTGTTAGACACATATCACACCATGGACTTTGGAAGGGGACTAAATTATAAACACCGAAATAAAAGTATTTTGAATGTGGTTGAATTATTAAATGCTCCTAAATGGATTATGTCAGTGATCAAGAAATCTATTAACTTAAATATTGAAACATATTTGAAAGGGTTTAGAAGGAATTAGGTAATTATAGATGGAAATAAACATGTCAAAATTAAATTTAGGGCAAAACCATCATTATTCCAACCTGTATTTGTGGATTAAATTATATTAATGTATATTTTATTTGCCTATCATAAACTCCAAATAAAAAAGGTAGTGACCAATAAGCCATTTTATTGTAACATTTTTTTAAAACAAAATTCTTCTGAACATCATTTATAGTATTTAAATATTTTAAGAGGAGGCTTGAGTATACTTATATTATAAAGAAATTTGAAGATAAGACAGAGACAACTCAGAATATATTATTCACAAAAGGTAATTCCTGCAACTCTAAAATGGTCATAAAAATATGCACTCATTAAGCCTTGTCTCAGTTTAAGCTGGCCTTCCAAACTGCAAAGTACCACAAATTACTCTTGGATATTATTAGAAGTGAAACTGATAAACAAGTTCAAAGTAAAACAAACCATAAGAACAATAGCATACCAACAGTTTTATGCTATAGAGGTCACTATTTTGCTTATGTTCCCAAATAGTATTTTTCAGTAATATAATCTTTGTTGGTCATTTAGTGATGGAAGCTAACTATACATTGTATTTTTAAAATACACCTATTTTAAATTTTACTGCTCACTATACTGCTCTCTCGTATTATAAGGGTTAATATTTCCTCTATTAAACCTCTTCCATTTTATTTTAAAAAGCTACAACTATATTCATCTGTGCTCCTTGGAAGGGATCAACTGTCTCAGTCCCTCTTAACAGAAGCAGGAATTTGTGGGTCAACTGAGAAATAGCATTTAATATTAGATGTTCAACAGTATTGATATCCAGGAGTACTTTAAAATAAACTTTTCCATTGTTTCTCTTTTAATCGTATTGAGTTACATTAAATATTATTGAATAACAGAAGGTAAATAGTTTTCAGAAGCAGATGGTCCTGAATTTAAACCCCGGGTTCATAATTTCTGTTATCTTGGAAAATTGACTTAATTTACCATTGAGGTTTAGTTTGTACTACTGTGAAAGCCTTATGTTATGACTAAATGATAATAGAGTATTTAGCACAGTGATTGGCATACTAGGTACATAATACATGTTATTTCTCTCCATAATTTCTAAAGGCAGCATCAAAAAAAAACACCATATTTGAAGAGTCATCATCTTGCTCATGTAAAAATATTCCTCGTCAAAAAGCCATTTTGTAATGCCTTACAACTTTGCCACCTATACATATGCCATTTAAAACTCTTTTTTACTTTATTTACTGTAAATGAGGTACTTTTGGCCTCAAAGCAGACTGAGCTTTCATTGATTTAAATCTGTGGGAAAATAATCCCAAATACAATGAAACCAGGAAATATTTTGATAATGGAGTTAGGTTCCAAGAAAATTAGTCATTAAGACTTTCCAAAGGACTTGGTTTGAACTAATTGCAAAATTAAGACTATATGAGAAAGAACGTTTGGTCTATAGTAAGATGCCTAGGTTTCACTAACTGGAGAACTTGGGTAAATTACTTATTATTTCTAAAGCATAGTTATGGGGGAAATCTATCTATCTATCTATCTATCTATCTATCTATCTATCTATCTGTCTATCTATCTTAGTCTATCTATCTACCTACCTGTCATCTATCTATCATCCTCTATGTATCTGAACAAGATGTGATTACAAAGTACAATGAATGTTTAAATACAAAAGAATTTATTACAGATATATTGCTATTAATCCCCCTCAGAATGCTCCCCCTCACTTCCAACACATTTATCCCATTGTTCATGCCACTTTCTGAAGCAGCTCTGGAAGCCTCTTTCATGAGTGACTTTAGTTATGTTTTAGTGGCTGCCTCAATGTCCTGAATCATTTTGACTTTAGGGAAGAGCCAGAAGTAGCACGGTGCCATATCCGGTGAATAAGGTGGATGAAGACACAGCATAATGTTTTTATTTGACAGAAATTGCTGTACCAGAGGCGATGTGTGACACGGAGCCTTTCTGTTGTGATCACAAAATACGGTGAATGCTGCTGCTGAGTGCCATCTAAAAGAAAGGCAGGGATCTTCAATACGGGAAGAGGCGCATCAAACTTTAGTAACAGTGTTTGACAAGTTTCACCTTGTTCAGTGCAGTCAGTCAGGTGTGAGCTATGGTTTAGAGAAGGTGTGTTTTAAAGTGTGCCGTAAATCATCCTCCATCATGACAACGCTCCATGTCACACATCGCTTCTGGTACAGCAATTTCTGTCAAATAAAACATTACGTGTGCTCTCATCCACCTTATTCACCTGATCTGGCACTGTGCGACTTCTGGCTCTTCCCAAAGTCAAAATGACCATGAAAGATAAACATTTCGAACCGATTCAGTATATACACCGAGGCAGCCACGGCAGCCCAACAAAAGACACTTTTGAAAGAGGACTTCCAGAACTGCTTTAGAAAGTGGTAAGAAGGATGGGATAAGTGTGTTTGAGTGAGAGGGAGTATTTTGAGGTGGATTATTGGCAATGTGTCTTTTATTGTAATAATGATTTTTTATTTAAACATTCACTGTATTGTTTGATCAAGCCTCATACATATCTATATATCTAAATACATATCTATGTATCTATATATGGATGTGTATGTTATATAATTAAATTATATACTATCATATGTTATAAATTAAATTATATATAATAATATTTAATTATATAAATGTATATTACATGTAATGTGGGGAAATATTATATATATATATACTCTGAAAATTTTTATTATATTGGAAAATGTATACACACACATACACACACACACACACACACACACACACACGAGGTTTGACAATTAAGTTCACAAATTCATCCTAAAACAATGTTATATACCTCATTGCTGAATATCACTACAGTCACCTTCGAAGTACTCCCCTTGGGAAGCTATGCACTGACACCAGTACCTAGTCTACCCTTCAAAGCAATTTTAGAACTCTTTATCTGGAATGGCCATCAGAGCTGTCGTCATATTACCCTCGATGTCCTGAATGTCATCAAAATATCTTCTTTTCAATATTTCCTTTATCTTCAGGTAAAGAAAGAAATCACTGGGGTCCAGATCAGGTGAGTAGGGAGGGTGTGCCTATACAGTTATTTGTAGACAGCGCTGTGTGAGCTGGTGTATTGTTGTGATGCAAGAGCCATGAATTGTTGGCAAAAAGTTCAGGTCGTTTAGCTTTTACACGCAGCTTTTTCAGCACTTCCAAATAGTAAACTTGGTTAACTGTTTGTCATAATGAATAATCCCTCTGATTCATAATGAATAATCCCTCTGATATCGAACAATGTTAGCAACATAATTGCAACAAGTTCATGTACGTAATTGTCAGACCTCACATATATACAGTCTCTCTAAAGATACTTATTATGTTGTATTTGACAACGATAGTCAGATTTTATTGTCACATTGGTGATTCATTACCAGATTGATGGACCCTAAAATTCTTAGGGAATATCAACAGATATTTGTTATCCTTGCATAAAATAATTTAAACATGGCTCTTATTCTCAGTATAAAGAAATGTAACTGCTGACTCCATGCACCAGAGGAACAATCATTTGCAAAAGATACCAGGAACTTCATCAGAGTGTTAATTAAGAGCATTAGGAATATTGTACCACTGGTAAAGTTCATTAGTTCTGAACTTGTGCCAGTTTAAAAGTTAGGCCATTCTCTGTTAAATATACCATAGGTACTGGGTACAGTACAAATAGAGTAATAAGTTATCCAACCATAGAACCATAAGGAATCAACTAAAAAAGTTCAGGGTGTCTTATTCTTGATTTCAATCCAAATTATTAAATCCCAGCTTGGGAAACAATGAATGAAGCATTTATTAAATAGTCATTATTTTCCATAACTGTGGTAGGTGCTTTATAAATATTGTTGAAATAGCTAATAATTCTTTCCCTCTAAAGATGCTACTGCTCACTTTTTAAAAAGAATATTCTCCTTCCCGTCTCTGGGTTTAATTAGAGATTAAATCTCATCACTCTTCTAATGAATATATTCCTTACAGTTAAATGTGGTCATTTTAGTCAATGGCTTAAGTGATGTTTCCAATTTTCATATTATGTTTTTGTATAAGAAAATAATTTGTCTTACACTTCTGTTTCATTCTCTCCATGTGGTGCAATTTGATCATAGTGTTGTGAGCAGAAATACCATGTAGGTGAAAACAAAAATAGAGGTTAAAAGAGAAAAAAGAATAGAAGGAAGTTGGATCCATGAAAGGCTGTAGAACAGAATATAGATCCAACTTTCAACTACTTACACATCTATGGACACCTACTGTGAGACAAAAATAAACTTTAACCTGGTTTTAATCAATTTATTCCAGAATGTCTTTTTTTTTTCAATAGTAAGTTCTACATACCAAATACCTATGAAGATGACTAATTTCTTTTGCTAAAATAAATAATAATCTCTGAAATATGTAGTGCTGGCCTAGAACTTTGGAGGACAGGCAGTATTTTGCAATCTCAAAAGCTGGTGATTCTCAGTATGCCATGGCAAACATTTGGTTAAATTGATGTTGTTTGTTAACCTAGATGGCAGACCACATGCCCATCAAGCTATATGGGAAATGAATGCAAATCCAATAATTTGAGGTCTCTCATAGGTTTGGAAAAATCTACTGAAGTACAATTAGCAAGAGATATTATTCTTGCTCAGACTTTTTCTCTGAGGTATCTAATTAAGAATTTCAGCAGATACTGTATCAGGCCTATGGCAAAATTAGTCTTAGGGAGGTCTTTCAGATGGCTGATTGCTTCCCATAGCTCCATCAAAAACAGGGGAGGACAGATGATTCAAGCACAGAATTCAGTAAATAAAAGAAGATAATTAGTATGCTTAAATAGGATGTCAAGAATAGATCTTTAGGTTTAATTACTCAGCAGTGGAATTTTCTGGTAATGAATAGACTAGAAATCTACTATATAATTTTGTTGCTAGAGAAAAGCCTGAATTACAAAATTATTTGTGATTTTATCATTCCTATAAGGGCTCCCAGATTCCCAAACCTCCCCTATCAAGAAAGAGATTCCAAACTCACCATCCCCTAGAGAAAGCACACACTCTGACACTCATTTAAATGTGACTATGGGGGGAGGGGAATGATGCTTTAGTTAATGGAAACTAAATTTTGCTATAAGCTCAAAATCTCTATAATGTGAAACCACAGTATTCGAGTATATACCAGAGGTGCCAAAAAAATGTATACACATGACTTGTATTCATCTTTTGTTATCGGTATATATTGAGTATTACAATTTTAATACAGTTTTTCCTTTCTTAAAAGGTATATACATTTTTTGACATTCTCTCTCTCTGTCTCTCTCTCTCTCTCCATATATATGGACCAACAATGTTTGATGTGAAATCAGATCTTTTGAAGGCAGAACACCCCCATGTCAACATATGTGTCCACCATCATAACTATGTTTCCAAATATTTCACTAGCCAAAGAATGTCATGTGGCCATTTGTAATCTCAAGGGAGTATGGAAAACAATTTTCCCTCTGTCTATCTATAAGTGAGGGGAAGCTCATTATTATTGAATATTAATAATGTCTACCTTAAATCAATAAGAAATATCTCTCCAAGAGCAAAATCAAGAGCCATAGAGAATAAGGTACAAAAGAGTTACTTCCAGATATGACAGAAAAGTTGAAGGATTATAGATAGATATCAAACAGTTTAAAGTGTTCAGAGAAAAATTTAAAAATGTGACTAATAATGAACTATCAATAAAAACACAAAATTGTTAATACAATATGACCAGTGACTCAGAGAAGCATTTAAGAAATATAAAGTATATAAATGCCATTTATTTATCAATGTGGCCAAAGTATTGTCTTCTATGAGGAAAAACAGAGATAAATTTAGGAAAATTAATGTTTTTTTGCTTAAGTGAATGTTCAAATAAATTTTTAGGAATATAGAAATGAGTGGGGAAATCATAAATACAGAGGGTGCCAAAAATTGTATACCCTTTTTTTTTTTTTTTTAAAGATTTTATTGGGGAATTGGGGAAGGGGAACAGACAATTTGCTGTCTTTTTGCTCTTCAGTCTAGTTGCGAAGGACGTTGCTTCACTGGCCCATGTTAGTATCGTCATTGTGCTCTTCCTGGATGAGGCAGATTGGTCACCAGCCTCGGGATGGTCGCTCACCGCAGCTATTGGCAGCTCACACCAGCTGCCTGCCGCTCATGCTGGCTGCCGGCCACTCACTGCAGCCTATGGCAGGCCACTGCAGCAGGGGCTGCAGCCTACACCATCACCGGGGCTCACAGTCCAGCTCCAAGTGGAGCTGTTGTTAGCTCTAGAGGGCAGTGTCACTAGCCCTCATATGTGGGATCCGAACCAGGGCCGTTGGCGTCCCAAGCCAGCTCTTAACCAGTGCGCCACTCGACTGGCCCTCTATACACATTTTAAGAAAGAAAATCTGTTAAAATTGTAATAATATACTTGAGTACCAATAACAAAAGATGAATACAAGTCATGTTTGACTTCTGCAATTACAAGAAGTGCTCAAAGCCGTTACCATTAGTGTCCAGACATTTTTGATTACGGCAAACTACTGCTTGAGCAACGTTGACCAAAGTGTTCACTTGTGTACATTTTTTGGTAGCCCTGGTATATTCCATGTGGGACAAATTAAAGTCAAATCTATTAAAATCAATGAGTTTTAAATGTATTCATTTAGGTGAAAAACTGGACTATGAGATACTAAATTAGAGAATGGAAAACGAAAGCACGTACATGTTTTATAACAGTAAGTATTTTAAAGAACATCTTTGACAACTGTCACCCCCAAAAAACTTTAATAAAAAAAAATCTTTGAAAAAACCTGTAATTGTAATGGGGGAAGTGTGCTAAATAGTGCATTTGGCTTCTGAAGAAGTGGACTGGAATTGAGTGGAGGTGTTTCCATTTAGAAACAGCATGTTCAGGCACAAATTTGCACACACCATCTGTGATTAAATATGCAAATGTTCACTAGCTATGAGAGTTAACTAGACTCTTTTGATCTAAATCATGTTCCTCTAACTTGCTGTTCTAGGTATTTGTTGTTAACCATCTGCACATTTAAGCTCATTATTCTTTTTTGGTTGTTTCCTTTCTTATTTGTGTTTCAGTAAAGATAAATCTTAAGATAGAAATTGGTTCTGGTTTGAGTAGAATGTGGCTTTCATTATCAAAAACACTTATTATTTTCCTGTTTGTTGTGAGAGGTGTTGTAAAGTGTAGTAAATCGACTCAACATCTTTGCCTCTTTCTCTCTGAAAAAATGGAAATATTATTCTGACATGCAAGGCTAACTCCATCCTCTCTATGCTGTGTTCTATCACCTCCTCCCTTTGCCTCATACTAAGTCTTTCTCCTCATTATTTAACTATGCCCTAAGTTTTGAAAAAAAAAATTCCCTGAAGAATTCCACATGCCTATTGGGTATAGTTGTCTCTTTAATTCACACCTAGGAGACCAATTATTTCTTTCATTCTCACTAAGTCTTATTTTCAACGTTTCTTCTATTTACTGCACAAACTCATAACCCGGTATCTAAACTCAAGTTTTTACTAAATCAAGTTCGGTTAAATTTGTGAGTGGTCACTTTGTAGAAAAATTAACTTTCATTTGCTATTTTTCTTGGTTTCTCTTTGATTTGATACTGTCAAGTAATTTTCTTCTTCACAAGCTTTTTGCCTTCATATCTAAGAAAACACACCTTTCTACATTTTCCTCTACATATATAGTAACTTCTCCATCTCTTTCAAGACCTTTTCCATGGGGCTCAATTCTTATCTGTTGGTGTTCTCCAGATATGAAGACACACCATCACATCTTCTAATAACATGTTCTTCTTGGTGATAGCATCCACTTCTATGACTTCATTCATCATCTGTGTGCTCATGACTGTCTGTTTTTTAAATCTTCCTAGAGTTCTGTCCTGAGATCATATTTATATATTTAATTCTGTATTATAAATTTTCATTTGGAAATCCTATAAAAAATCCTTCACTAAATGTTCCCTTAAATCAATTTATTATTTCCCATTTATCACAAAATCTCTCCCTTTTCTGGTGTTGAGAAGGCCTTGTTAATAGATAGTATCTAAAGCCAAAAATCTAGTTTTCAGTTTTGATTATTGAATCTCTTTCATCCCTGCATCCAAATAATGATGGGAGTCTTCTCCATTTTCTACACCTCCTTTCACATTTTATTTCACATGACTTTCACCTTTCATCAGATTAATTCTACAGTCTACAAACTATTGTTTCTTTTTCTGTATTTGCCTTTCCTCCACTCTTACATTCTCCACAGTGCTGTTCAGAATGTTTTCCCTACCAATATGATCATATCATTCTCTTTCATGTTCTTCATTGATGGGAGAATCAATAATAATACAAAATAAACTAGAATTATTTTAGGAAAAGCACATTACCATAAATATTAAGTAGTTATGTTAAATTAAGAGGATATACAATTATTTTACATTAAATTGGCCAACCAGATAGAAATAAAATAACCCATATGATACTAGAAGACCATATTTTTTCTCACACTGGTAACTTGTACCCAAACTGTAAACATATATAGTTTTTATGTAATGCAATGGGAACTGGGTTGCAGGTATGAAGAATTCAGTGCAAGTGCTAATCATGTTTCTGTTCTAAGCATTGCTGAAAAAGTAGAATATGATAAGGTAAAATATTTTGCATTCTGTATAAATGGTTTCAAATGTAAATATCATTTTTATTCATATCACTGTTCTCTATTTTTCACTAACTTATTGTGGTTATAATTTTCTGCATGCTAATGCTATCCCTGCTCTTTGCTGTAATTAAAAGCCTGATTCTCTTCCTAAATCTTCAATTAATCTTTTTAAAGATCACTATTTAGAGTAATTTATGACTTCCTAGAATAAAGCAACAGCTGTTTCACATTTCCCCCCTGTCAATTCCCTGCTATTGTGTTAGCAATCTGACAACACATTTTTTTAACCATTCAGAATCCTGGATCATATAGGCATTTAAAGCATATGCAGACCCATTCTTACTCACCACATTAGGAACTAATATTTTATATCAAACTTCAACCAAGGATCTTTAATTCAATCATAATGTCTGCTTTGCTCAAGGTACTATTCATTTACATTTGCTGAAATGCACTTTCTATTCTAGAATTAGTTGTGATATTGCATGACACCAAATATGTGTTATTGAATCAATAAGGTCAAATGCGTGTGTGTGTAGAGATAGATAGATAGATAGATAGATAGATAGATAGATAGATAGATACCCTATTAGGTTTTCTGATTGTGGTATGTCTTACAACTGAAATAAAGATAACAAAGTCAGGAATATCAAGAAGTTAACATCACAATAAAGAGGATACATATAGGTATTTTAAGGGAATTATAACTAACTTAGGTAATCTTGGATGAGGGTAAGGAGGAGGTTGGGGATAGAAGAAACTGAAATGACAGAAGGCATTCCACTAAATATATGTATGATAAGGAGGAAATGAAATTTTTCTATTTTGCTCATTGCTCTTTTTGTATCATTTATTTATTTATCCTCAGTAGATAGAAGAGTACCTAGCACATGGTGGCCACTGATTGTTTTTTCAAATAAGTTACTTCCCTTGAAAAGAAAGACAAGATTTCAAAAAAGATCTGAAATTTGATATGCTCCTTGAAAAACGTAATTAAGATTTCAGTCATCATGCAAAATGAGAAAATGCTAGGTTCATAAGAAGCTGATAATTATAAGTATTCTCCCGCCTAGCCCCATTGTACTATGGAAGAAAAGCAACAAAGGATAGAAAAGTCCATTTTTTACCCTTCATTAAGGAAGTCAGGTTGATGGGAAAGTCAGAAATAGAGTTTGGTTACATATTACAAGAGACTTTGAATGTAGATAGAACAATTTCTGCCTATTTTGACAGCAATGAGAAAATAGGAATGATTTCTGAAGCAAAGTAAAATCATTTGAATTCTATTGTAATTTGGCAGGATAATTATTCCAGGGATCCGCAGGCGTATTTGAAGGTGGAAATATACAGGGAGAGAGACTACTAATGAAAAAATGTCAAAATGTGACTCATTCTATTTTCAAGGTGGTACTGGACCTATGGTGAAGAATAAAAAATAGATCCAAATTCTAACATATTCCTAATCATGATGAACCATCTATGTGGGATATGTTAAAAGAATATTAAAGTGGTTCTGCTAGCATTACCTTTTTATCCTCCACTTGATAAGACTTCCTTTAAAAAGGAGATGTAGTGTACTATATTATATGTGAATGAGTTCCATCAATTCTAGTCCCGTGAAAATATGTTAAAAAAACAAATTTGAGATTTTTTAACTGAAACTTTACAGATATAGTTAAAGTTATGTCTGTAATTTCCCCACATCTCAAGTTTTTCTTTTCTCTTTAAACCTAAGTACAACTGCATCTATGCTTTTATCATTTATTGTCTACATACATGCCTATATACATATGCACATATCCACATACGTATGTATATACTTACATACATCATACATAAAACAGTGACAAAACATTGTTTTGTGTATATAATCAACAAACTTGCTGTAATAATATATGTTTGGAATGTTTTTACATACAAATGTCATTAAGATTTATCCATTTGGGTAAATATAAATCAAGTGCATTCACTTTACCTGCTGTTTGACATTACACTGTATGAATATTTCATAGTTTACTTATACATTCCAATCTTGAAATACAATTCATTTTTTTCTTTTTTTTTTGAAGGCAGTGTCACTGGCCCTCATATGTGGGATCGGAACCGGGGCCGCTGGCTTCCCAAGCCAGAGCTCAACCACTGCACCACTCGGCTGGCCCTTCAATTCATTTTTTTATTTGCTATCACAAACAATGCTGAAATGAGTAACATTGTACTTCTCTCATTGTCTAGGAACGTTTCTCTGGGATATATGGGTACCAGGGATTGTTCTGGGTCTATATACCAGGATCTTGTAAGACTTTCTTTGCCTTATTTGATTTAACTGTGTTATATATACACATTAACATAATGTTTACATTTGATTTCTGAATTTTCTATTTTATTTCATTAATTTATTTGCCGTTCCCTGGATCAAAATTCTTGAATTTTATAGAATCGATTATTGTTAGAGAGTAGAGGGGCTTTGTGGGCAGGGTTAAAACAATTGAATAGATTAAGAAGTACAAATTGGTAGTTACAAAATTGTCATTGGGGATGTAAAGCATTGAGAATGTGCTCAATAATATGGTAATAACTGTGCGTAACTTCAGATGGGTACTAGATGAGTCAGGAGATTACTTCTTAAGTTATATAAATGGCTAACCACTATGCTGTATACCTGAAATTAACATAAAATAATATTGAATGTCAAAATAAATAAAATGTTTAAAAAAAAGAAAGAAAAGCAATTATTAAGTACAACGGAGCTCCCATAAGCCTGCTACCTGATTTCTCAATAGAAATTTTTCAGGCCAGTCACAATTGGCACAAAACTTTCAAAGTGCTTAAAAGCAAGGATATACAGCCAAAATTATTCTACCTAGGAAAGCTATCATTTAAAACCCACGGAGAGGTAAAAAAGTTTCACATGCATGAAAAAGCTAAAGGAGGAGTCTCTCATTACCAAACTAGTATTATAAAAAATGTAAAAGGGCTTCTTTAAGAAAGAAAGATCAAACTTATGAATTAAAAAAATATAGGAAATACATAGGAAAGGAAAAAAATTGTCACTGACAAAGACAAACACTCAATGATAGCAGTTGTTCAGCCAATGATAAAGTTAGTACAAAGGTTAAACTGCAAAAGTAGGAAAATTATTTATAATTACAATAATAAATTAAGGGATACACACAAAACTACACATAAAAAATAGTAAAAAAAATAATGACAAAAACACAAACATGTGTGGGTGAGTAAAAATTGTAGTGACTTTAGAATGTGTTCTAATTTAAGTGACCATCAACTTAAAATAGACTGCTATAAACATAGGTTGGTATATAAGGACATGATAACCACAAACAAAAATATCAACGTGAAGTATATGAAAAATAAAAATTAAAAAATCCAAACACAACAATATAGAAAGTTATCAACATACAAGACATCAAGAGGATAAGAAAGGAATAGAGAAAAACTACAAAAACAGTCAGAAAACAATCACTGGGCCGGCCGAGTGGTGCATTGGTTAAGCGCTGGTTTTGGGATGCCAGCGGCCCCGGTTCGGATCCCACATGAGGGCCAGTGACACTGCCCTCTACAGCTAACAACAGCTCCACCTGGAGCTGGGCTGTGCGAGCCCCGGTGATTGTGTGGGCTGCAGCCCCTGCTGCAGTGGCCTGCCATAGGCTACAGTGAGTGGCCCGCAGCCAGCGTGAGCGGCTGGCAGCCAAGAGTGAGCTGCCAATAGACACGGTGAGCGACATCCAGAGGCCAGCAACCGATCTGCCTCATCTGGGAAGAGCACAATGACGATACCAACAGTGAAGCAGCATCCTCCGCAACTAAACTGAAGAACAAAAAGACAGCAACTTGTCTGTTCCCCTTCCCCGATTCCCCAACGCTGTTCCCCTCCACCAATTCCCCAATAAAATCTTAAAAAAAAAAAAAAAAAAAAGAAAACAATTACTAAACTGGCAATAACTACATACCTAGCAATAATTTCTTTAAATATAAATGGAATCAACCTAAGTGTCACTGTTGGATGAGTGGATAGAGAAGTCATACATACATTCAACGGAATATTATGCTGGCATAAAAAAGAATGAAATCTTACATTTGCAGCAACATGGATAGACCTGGAGTGTATTATGTTAAGTTAAATAAGCTTAAGAAAGACAAATGCCATATGATTTCACTTATATGTGGACTCTATAAAACAAAACAAATAAACAAACAAAACAGAAACAAACTCATAGATACAGAGAAAAAATTGAAGGGAATTGGGAGGGGTTTGGGGGATGGGTGAAAAGGGAAGGACTTAATTAAGATGAACAAATTGATAGTTATAAAAAGACTTGGAGATACACAACATGGGAAATATAGTCAATAGTATTGTAATAACTACGTATGGTATGGTATCAGATGGGTACTAGACTCATTGGGGTGATCACTTCATAAGATATAAATGTATAATCACTATATTGTATACCTGAAACTAATATAATATTGTATGTCAAATGTAATTGAAAAATAAAAATAACTATAATAGAAAATATAGATACATTTATATAAAATTAAAAACTCATGTAAAATAAAAAAGTTTAACATTTTATGAAAAAAGGGGCTTTGATTTCATCACTTTGAATTTATAGGCTAATTTATAGAGAATCAATATCTTTTGACTATTGAGTGCTCCCATTCATGAATACAAAACATCTTGCTATGTAATTGTCTTATTTTAAAACATTTATTTTAAATTATAATTATAACTATAAATATCTTGCTTCTTTGGCTTATTCTCAGGTACTAAAACATTCTACTATCATTGTAAGATATTTTAAAATTATAATTTCTAATTAATTGTTGCTAGTATATAACTTTTTAATATGAATATATATCCATAAAGTCGCTGTGTTCAGTTAATATTCAATAAGCAATCAAATATTTTGTTGTATTTTTTTATTGGACAGAAGTACATTATTTGCAAATAAGGGAAAATAACCCCAATTCTAATATTTACATCTATTATTATTATTATGATTATTAATTATTTTGCCTAGGACAGCTCATGTATACCAAAACTTGAATTGAAAGTGTTTTCTTTTGATAATTTTAACCCAAGCGACCTATTTTGAGGAAGAATAACTATTGAACCACAGAAAAAATGCCCCACATACTCATCTCATGACTATAGTAATTTAAGCTGAAAATCAGTCTCAAGCCATGAGTTTTAATATTTAACATAGAAAATTCAATTGCATACTAGAATATCAAAAGTTGTCATTGGTGAAAAAATACAAAGCTCTTCGTATGATTATCAAACTGAGAAAGAGCCAAGAGTTGATTCATGTGTATAACTTAAAAACAGCATTTGAAGTATTCAACATGTAGAAGTTGCATTCAATGATTTTATATATTGGTTATTTGAAAATAAGCAGACATGTTTCCTATTTGCACATAAATCTTTGATTTTCAGAAAACTTTTAAAAAAATGTAATCTATTAAAACATTATGCAATGATATATTACTCAATAAATTAACAAAATTATTTTTCAAAGCTTACATGATGAGTTTTAGACATATTTTGAGAATTGGTGTTTCATATTAAGCAAAAAGTGAGGATATAGAATAAAAACATTTAGAATTCTGTAAAGAATCTTCTGAACACTTTAAAAATTTAATGACTGATTTCTTTTATCATTTTATTTTTAAAGAAATGGCATTTGTATTAGCTATAAAGCATACTACTGGTGTTGCTTTTATGGATTTTGCAGATTTAATTTTTAGTTTCAATAGGTAAGTTTTGGAAAATCCAGTCCTATGGAAATGGAAATGAAAGAAGGAAAAGCAATCAGGAAAAATAATATTACAAAGACAGAGTGAGAGAGATTTTCATTATTTTAGTGAACAAATAAAAATAATTGTTAAATGAAGAATGAAGCACACAAAAAAAGAAAAGTTAATTAGTATAGGTGTGATTTCTTTAGATTAGTTATCCATGTCATAAATGATGAACAAAAGGAATTCTGGGACCTCAGAGACTCACACCTCCATAATAGAAAAGATTTAGTGTGTTTTCAAAGGTGTACATACTACAATCTAATTTTATCTCGCTTTTATCTCATTGGACTGTAATATTTGTGAGGGTAAAGAATGGATACAAGAGTTTCCTATATTAGCCAACAAAGGTAATTGTGAATCTACAGAATTCTGTCACTACTCAGGAAAGTAGACAGGACCAAGGTATTTTTTTTTTTTTTTGCCTAGTCAGAAATTAAAAATAGTGACCACCTGGATTTTGATATCTCCGGGTTATCCTGTGGAATTTTGTCTCCTTGAATCTACCATGTGCAATATTTGAATTTTCTAATAAATTCTTAGTTTGTCCCTACCAAATGAGTTATATTCCCCAATGGTGAGAGGACATTGAATCTTAGTTATGAGGATCACACTTTAAGAGAGGTATGTACAAATTGAATATATACAAGGAAAAAATGGTTCTGAAATATAGGTTTTAAAATTTTTTAGAAGTTGAGTTTGCTATTTTGAAGATGAAAATGACTCCAGATGGGAAGTAATAGAATATGGGGATTGCTTTCAAATATTTAGAAAGTAGACTACTATGAGTAGGTTCAGATACAGTGGTCCCTGTAGTTATAATTAGATCTCTTAAACTAAAGGGCTAATGATTTCATGAAAGACAAGGAAGTACTTTCAAATGTCTGACCCAGAAAGTAGTAAATTTCACTCATTGATGGTCTCAAAGCCTAGCCTGACAAAACAGGAATTTGAAGAACAATTAAACATTAAAACGTTAACATTTTTAGGTTCTCATCAAACCCTGATATTCTATAAATCTTACTTTGTGGTTAATCTCTGCAAATTAGATCTAGACATCTAAAAGAAAGTTATATTCTTAGTATAAAAATGTTCTGCTCAATCAATGGTGTCAAATTTTGAAATAAGCTTGTTTCTTTCTTTGAATTACTTGTAAACAAAATTTCTTGAGGTTAAAGTTATTAATCTTTTCAGCATTGCTATAAATCTGTCATCTCAGAAGAGTTATTTCATTTTGGTGGAATGTGTATTTCATCTAGTACATTGAAAAATGAATTCTCTATCACATCGTGAAACCTGTAGTTTAATAATTCATCAAATGTGAGCCAGCCAATGGATCTTTTGAACCCTCACTATTGCCTCCACTTAAATGTTTTTGGCCTTTGTTCTGTATCACAAAAAGTGTCTTAACATGTGGAAGAAATTATCACAAACTTAAACAAGATTTCCTTCTTAGACATATAAACTTGAACAAATTCTTGACAATGACAGGTTTATCAAAGGAGTATGGCATCCATCTGGGGGGTTCTCCCAGAGAGCCCCCAATTGACTGATCATCAGGCAAGTCAATGGAGACCAATATAAGTAAGCAGTATCTAGCCAGTCACTTTCCACAGTGTAATCAGCCAAGACTCCAGATGTTTCCACTGCCGTTAGTCTTGCTGAAAAGAAAAGTGTGTCAACCAGGTAACCGGGACCTGCAGCTCTACCATTCCCAATGCATCCACTGTACTTTTAATTTTAGTCCGAGGGAAAAACAAGAATAAAAAACCCACATATTAAACATCATGTGGAAAACGTTCGGAATTCAAAAATGCACTGACATACCAATTACCTTTCTTAGCTTAAAAAATATTTTGAGCCCTTGCTTATCTTCAATGTAGTTGACCAGTATGCATGATACTTTTTTAATGTTTTCTCTCCCATAGCCTTAATGGCATTATCCAACGTAGCTTTATACTTAATGATATGCAAAGACATGCCTAATACATCTGGCCACATCAAAATAGTGAATCCTCTTGCTGAACATGATGTAAACACACCCAAGGTTCGATTCTCACTAGTAAGATTAAAGAAATTGATTTGTTATAAGTGTTTGTTAAAATGTGTTCCACCTATTGTGAGCAACATAACAAACTCTGATGATAAGCCTTCATATGATGAATATTAAACATATATGAAATTTTGCCTGGAGATCCATTCTAGAGTGTTATTTTGCTAAATCACATCCAAGAAGATAAGATTTGAAGTAATTCTAGTGCATGTTTTACTAAGCCAAAGGCTGGCTAATTTATCTTCTTTTTGGAGAAACAGGATGCAAATTAAATTAATTTTCAAATTGTACATGTAAATTTTTACACTTGTGAAATATACATGTAATCCTGTGAACAGTTTTATATTACATAAACAACATTTCATGTTAATCTTCCTTGAAATGAATGGTTTTGCCATGACAGTTAATCAATCTTCAATAATTTAAATTTTATTGAATTATTATGTTCTATATTTTGATAGCTTTATAAATACCTGAAGAATCAATTAGCTGTAATATGCCTCACAGAAAAATCAATTATTTCCAATTCCTTTTTATTTTTGTATTTTAAGTTATTTTAGAACTACACCTGACAAATCTATATTATTAGCATTCACACTGACTATCAAATATGTAGGGGGAAAAAGAGCACCATATTTATTTATTTTTCTTGACAAGCTAAGATTTAACTTTATAAAACAAGTTTTTATTTAAATTTATTTATTTAACTTTATTAAATTTCTTTTGTTTTTTAATTTTTAAATTTCAAACAGGGACTCTGATCATTTCTTGTTAACTTTAAGAAATAGACAGCCAGATATTTCTCCAGAAAAATGGGTTTATTTGAGAATAACAAAGAATTGCAATTCTGGACATGTGGTCTAATGGTGAAACAAGAAGAAGCCAAAGAAACAAAAGTGAAGAAAGCTCATTCGTAGACTTGGGATGGATTGTTATAAATAAAGAGCCCATTGGTGGAAACTGAAAGTTCAAAGTACAGTCACTTTGTTTTCCTCCTGTCCAAGTACTAATTCAGTATCAATAGCTGTCAGAGATGTAAGATATGTCTCACCTTCTTGGGGACAGTAATGTACATTGAGTGACACATGCATCAGAGTTCTTTTTTCTAGCTTTCTGAATCCATTTTAAATGAGAATTCTGTTTATTAACTTTTACAACAACTCTTCCAGTATAGTCATTCACAACCAATCAGACTGAGGGTCCATCCCTCCAATTTACATGCAAATAGCAACTAAGGTGCAACTACAAGAGGAGGGCACAAACATCCCACTCAAGGGACACTCCTGGAGTGCGTGGCTGAAGTGACCAGGAAGATCGTGCCATTGAACCCCAAGCACACCTACTACAAAGGCCACTCTACTAAGACAGGGAGATGTAGCAGCCCTACCTAATACATAGAAACAAACACAGGGAGCAAACAAACTTAGAAGACAAAGAAACATGTCCTAAATAAAATAACACAACAAAGCTCTTGAAAAGAAGTAAATAAAATGAAGGTGAACAATCTACCACATACAGAGTTCCAAAAATTGGTTATAAGGATGCTCAATGATCTCAGGGAGAACTTCAACAAAGAGATAGGAAACATAAAAATGGAGGTACAAAACATAAAAATGAACCAGCTGGAAATGAAAAATACAATAAAGGAAATGAAGACTACACTACAGAGAATCAACAGAATTGAAGAAGCAGAGGATCGAATCAGCAATTTAGAAGATAAGGTAGCAGAAAACATCCAATCAGGACAGCAAAAAGAAAAAAACGAATCAAAAAAAATCAAGGAGAGCTTAAGGGGCTTCTGGGACAACCTCAAGTATACTAACATTCCCATCATAGGAGTACCAGGAGGATAAGAGAGAGCAAGGAATTGAAAACCTATTTGAAGAAATAATGACAGAAAACTTCCCTAACCTGGTGAAGGAAAGAGACATAAGCTCAGAAAGCACAGAGAGTCCCAAACAAGTTGAAACCAAAGAGGCCAATACCAAGACACATCATAATTAAAATGCCAAAGGTTAAAGACAAAGAGAGAATCTTAAAAGCAGCAAGAGAAAAGCAGTGAATTACTACAAGGGAGCTCCCAGAAGACTATCAGCTGATTTCTCAACAGAAACTTTGCAGGCCAGAAAGGATTGGCACAAAATATTCAACGTGATGAAAAACAAGGAACTATAAACAAGATTACTCTTTCCAGCAAAGCTATCATTTAGAATCAAAGGACAAATAAAGATCTGCCTACACAAGAAAAAGCTAAAGGAGTTCATCACCACCAAATGAGTATTACAAGGAATCTTAGAGGGGCTTTTTTAAGATGAAAAAAATAAAATAAAAAAAAATATGAATAATAAAATGACAATAGCTGTATACCTATCAACAACTACTTTCAATGTAAATGGATTAAATGCTCCAATCAAAAAATATGGGATTGAATGAATAAAAAAACCAAGATACTTACATATGCTGCTTATATGAGTCTCACTTCAGATCTAAAGACACACACAGACTGAAAGTAATGGAAAAAGATGTTTCATGAAAATGGAAACAAATGAACAAACAAACAAACAAAAGCCAGAGTAGTAATACTTATGCCAGACCAAATAGACTTTAAAACAAAGACTCTAATAAAAGACAAAGAAGGACCTAGTCACCCCACTTCTGGGTATTTATCTGAACAAACCTAAAATGCTACTTTGAGGGAACATGTGTATCCATATGTTCATTGCAGCATTATTTACATAAGCGAATATATGAAAGAACCTGGCTGTCTCTGAATAGATGAATAGATAAAGAAGAGGTGGAACACATAAATGATGGAATATCCCTCAGTCATAAAAAAAAAGAAATCTTGCAATTTTCAACAACATGGATGGACCTAGAGGGTATTGTGCTGAGTGTAGCAAGTTAGACAGAGAAAGACAAATGTAATATGATTTTTACTTATAAGTGGAATCTAAAGAACAAAATAAACAAATGAAACAGAAACAAATTTATAAAATCAGAGAAAATTTTGATGGTTGGCAGATAGGAGGGAGGTTGGAAATAGGTGAGACAGGGAAGGGATCAGGAAGTACAAATTGGTTGTTACATAGTAGTCATGGGGATGTAGGGTATAGCATGAAGAGTATAATCAATAGTATTGTAATAACTATGTATGGTATCACATAGGTATTATCTATCAGAGTGAACAGATAGGAGGGGGTTTGGGGGCAGAGTAAAAAAGGTGAAGGAATTAAGAAATATAAACTGGTAGTTACAAAATAGTTATGTTAATGTAAAGTATAGGGAATATAATCAATAAATAGTAATAACTATGTATAGTGCCAGGTGATAAGTTTTGGGGATGTAATGTACAGCATAGGGAATATAGTCAATAATAATGTGATAGCTTGGTGCAGTGTCAGATGGTTGCTGGACTTATCATGGTGATCACTTCTTCAGCATAAGGAATAGAATCAATAATGCAGCAATAACTCTGTATAGTGCCAGGTGGGTACTGTTGACTAACAATGATGTACACCTGAAACTAAAAAGTAGATGTTAGCTACATTTTAATAAAATCTTAAAAAAAAAAAACTCTCATAAGAGGAATGATAACAGTGGAGATGAAACTGTTGTGATAACAGTGTTTTTAGCAAAGAATTAAAGTCCTTTGTGCTTAAAAATATGAAGTAAAAAAAACAATTCTTGTACTCTTTTAGCATGGTAACTAAAGAGATGCTTTAAAACTAATTAAAGTAGAGTGGAAAACTGTAAAAGATAAAGCCTTGGACAGACAAAAGTGTTTTGTGTATTTTATAAATTTCAAATTAACAAAAATGAAATGTAACACAAAACAATAGTTTAGAATAAATGCATGTTTCATTAGAGATAATGCTCTCTTGATTTTCTGGTTTCTTCTATTTCTCTCTCCATAGTCTTTTTCTAAGGCACAGAACACATCAGTATTTTTATTCTTTTAGAACCAGGAAAAGTGTTTTAGAATTATTGTGGAAATTATAGCAGTATCTTTTTCTTAAGCTTACAAATGCTACTCTTCCATTTTATTTTAAAATGTGCATCTAAAAACCATCATGTTTCATAAGTATTAATGAGAGCTGTCCTTTACTGGAAGAGCCTCAATTGAATAAACTTTGTAGATACTTTGGGAATTATTTAAGATTGAAGAAATATTCTGTGTCCTAAGTATATAAAAGTTATTTTTTGCTTAAAGTAGCATTCTAAAATATTATTGTATTCCCTAGCACATTGAGTATTAATGCGGGTTTGGAGAAAGTTCAGATAAAAATTTGACTTGAAAGAAGAAACTATTTCAGGAGAAAGACAATTTTTCAGATCTGGTATGCTTCATTTTGCTAAGAACATGAATGCCATTTTTATATTGTTTATAACTATTTTTATCATTTTTTATATTCATCTACTCAAAAGTGAAGAAATAGAACAAATTATTACTTCACAGAGTCTAGAGGTTGTCAATATTAGGGCTTTTTAGTAATTTTAATTAATTAAACATTTTGATGTTGTCTTAGTAAATTTTGAAGAGTAGTTGAAATTAACTTTTAAGGATTTTATTATTAATCCTTCAACATGAAGAAATGCTGTAATATTATGAGTTTAAGGAGGAACTGTCTCTGAGATAACTGTTTCTCCCATATTACAGGCACAGAATTGAGGGTATATTCAGTGTTTTGTGGCTATGTATCCCCAAATAAATTTTAGGGTTAAAGATTTAAATGAGGATGAGAGAAAAGTTATGGAGAGGGATAAATGTAGAGAGAGGGGAGCAGTAGAAAAGAGGAAGAGACTGAATGAGGAAGAGGAAGGAATGGGATGTTAATAAAAGAAAAGAAAATGATTTTCACTCTATCTTAAGCAAAAAAATGACAGCAAGTTTTAAGGATACAGAGCTATCTCCAAAAGTTCAAGGACATGGGTGTAGCTGGGTCTCAGGAGCAAACCGAAACCAGGGATCATCATTCCTGCCAGGGTCCACTTCATGAATCTACGACCAATACAATCACTCTGATTCTCTCTTTCTGAAAGTCCTGTCCTTAAGGGGTAATGTTTTATGGTTACCATCTTGAAATTACTAAACATTTTTCTTCAAAATTGTATTTTATAAGTGAAATTTGATAGGACAATGGAGTATGTCATCAGAGCTTTGACCCTAGGCATTTAGTGGTCCCACCCTTCCTCTCAGGCTGCCTGCTCCCCTGTCCTCTGGCTCAGGGCCTGCTCAGCCTGTGCCTTCTTCCAGTGGCCCTATGAACTCCACTGCTATTTCCCCCTGAAGCCTTGGCCCCTACACTGCTGCCTGCCCCCTGACCTACCCACAAACTGGGAGAATCTTGTCAGAGTTGGAAATGCAACGTGGGCAGCAGCCACCTCCACCCCAGGCTGGCGAAGCCGTGGTACACTCATCAGACAAATTGGCAGGTTGAGACTTATGGACCCATAATTCAAGTACATGCTGAATGTGTCCTGGCACAGAAGTCACAATCCTTTGGGCGTGACCTTTTGTCACTGTGGGTTGGAACAGTCTTGTGGGGTAAGATTTCTTTTCCCTAGCTGGGTCACAGCATCTCAGTCCAGTGGCTGGGGGAAAGAGGACACAAAGTACGTACATATAAGTGGGTGTTTTTGAGGGTCTGCTCTTGCCCTGCAGGATCCTTGTTCTCAAAGAAGTACATTACATTGGAAATTAAAAACACCATGACAAGTCAAGAGATGGACCATAAGAGAAAGGGGAACAGTTTTATATTTCAGTACCCCAGCAGCCGATTTCTCCTGCTTTTTGAATAAGAGGTCCCATATTTTCATTGATCACTGGCCCCTACAAATTATATAGCCAGCCCTGATATCAGCAATACTTTTCTGCTTCACCCCATCTTTGTTGCTTCTAAATATGTACTTTATTCTTCCTTTATTTTTTCAGCTCAACCCTTCCTCTGATATTCTGACTCACAAGGCAAACAGATGTGCACATAGAAACATACACATATATGACTACTGGGAGTATTAGTTACCAAGAAATAATTTGTTTTTCAGAGGTAAATTCTCAGAGAAGAGACTCTAAATTGTCTGCTCAGTTTTAAAGATTGTACTCTAACCACGTTTTAAAACTTGTACTCTAACCACATGGTTTTTGGGAATAGAAGAAAAGATCCCAGAAAAAGCCAGAGGATGATGTCAACAACATATATAATAAAGTAAAATGCAAATAAGTTGAGTCTCAGGTTCAGTAAGAATTGTCAAAGCCTGCATGTAAAAGTGAATTCTATAAATAAAAAAATATGATATACTCGACTAAATGAGAATTAAAACCTACTACCTTCCTAAAAATATCAGAAAATTAAATTGATAAAAAGCAACTCAGTACATCTATGGAAAAACTATACCTAAAACTATTAGGGTAGGTGGGTATATGCTAAATATTATGAAATGTGCAAATGTGGCATATTATACTATTTCCTAACTACATCCTTTATGTTAGGTTTTTGGGGTTTTTTATTTTATTATTTTATTTATTTTATTTTATTTTATTTTATTTTATTTTATTTTATTTTATTTTATTTTATTTTATTTTATTTTATTTTATTTTATTTTATTTTATTTTATTTTATTTTATTTTATTTTATTTTATTTTATTTTATTTTATTTTATTTTATTTTATTTTATTTTATTTTATTTTATTTTATTTTATTTTATTTTATTTTATTTTATTTTATTTTATTTTATTTTATTTTATTTTATTTTATATGTCTTTCTTTCTGTTGCAAGAAACAGTGGATTGTCCAAAGATACTATACATAATCAATAGAGAAGATGTAGAGATAAATGTTCTGTTAAATTTAAAATCAGGAAAAGCAACAGAAATTGTTACTTTTTTCACAGTTTATTTTTCTTGATTTTAAATTCATTAAAGGAGAAAATCTGATCAGAAAGAGAATGTGTCGGGCCAGCCCAGTGGCGCAGTTGGTTAAGAGCTCACTCAAGAGTGCGAGCTGAGCTCTAAGCAACAGCAGTTCGATGCCCAGCCAGAGCTGCAAAGCCACTGAGCTCACAACAGGTGGTAGGATGGCTCAGCTAAAAAAAAACAAAAACAAAAAGGAAGAAAATGTGTTGAATTTAGCCATCTTACTACTACTGGTACTGGAAACTCAATTAATAGACTTAAAATTCTCTTTCTCAATTTCTCCTTCCTGCTGTTGCTGTTGACCATTTCTTACTTCCCAACTTCTCTTTTGGTTTTCAAATGCTACAGGCATTCTGAAATTTACATATAACTTCATTTTAAATTGTTTGTTTATCCCCACAGTTAAAAAGAAAAGTCTTGGCATCTCTTTTTGTTTTAATCAATGGTGTTTAACCAGGGGCAATTTGCACCCATGAGGATATTGACAATATCTGGACACATTTCTGCTTGTTACACCTGGGACAATGTGGATAGATGCTTGGGATTGAATGAATAGAGCCCAGGGATGCTGTTCAACATTTTACAGTGTGCAGAACAGCTGCCCACAACAGAGAATTATCTAGCAAAATGACAATAGTGTCAAGGTTGAGAAACCCTGGTGTAAAACAAATGGTGTATTTATACCTGAACAGAGATGGGAAGGAATATGCTAATAGTTATAAACCTATCAGTGGTTACTCCTGAAGGTAAGAGTGGGAATAACTCTCCCATAGTCTGAGAAAGGGGGAGATATGGCTGCAAAAAATAATGAGTACAGTTTTGCCAGAAGTGAGAAGCACAAATTCAATAGACAGCTACCACAGCCCTCTTTCACCTCCACTCTCTGGATATATATAAGTATTCCACATTTTTATGTTTTAAATATTTGCATTCTGTTCTGTAATAATAATTAACATAGATATCTTGGACTCTACTCTTACATACATTCAATACTTTCCTTATCCTCTCCATTTATCACACAGTAATAAGGAAGTTTATGCTCAAGTCATTTATTCAATAAGAAATCATGGAGAAAAAAAATTCCTGAGTTTTTCGGATTTGCAAATACATTTTTTACTGGAACAGTACTACACTAGTTATCTATTACTGTACAAAAAAAAACACTATAAAACTTAGGAGCTTAAAATAACAACCATATATTATGACTCATGAATCTCAGATAAAGTAGGTGTTCCTGCTGACCAGAACCAAATTTCAGCTTTATTTCAGCTTCAAATCCATTCTTCTCTCCACTCCTCTCTGATGTGAGGACTCCACAAACCACATTCCACTTTGCCAGCTGGCTCTGTTAGGCTCTGCCTAACAGTAGCTGGAGGGAGTCTGGAAGTCTGGGAGAAGAAGACATTGCTTCCACCTGGTTGCTTCTCGTTCCTAAGAGAGTCCTCACAGCAACACTTCATGCTGGCAGCAGTCATGTATTCCAACATGTGAAACCAGCTTCTTCTTGCCACTTCCGATAACCCTGAGGATTCAGTACGAGTTTAGAAGTGCACTCTTCTCCGAGGTCTCGGTTGCAGGGCTGCCTGGCATCCCATACAAGCTTCTAGGAACTAATAACTCCAATCTCTTCCCTCAAGGTGGTAGTAGGTCTTTGCAATTACTATTGTTATCTGTGTTACCTTTGTGATTTCTTTTTTCCCAATAATTATACAAAATTCATAGTAAATATCCTTTGTTGAAATTATTGATGTGCTATTGTCTTCTGGATGGGCCCTCTCTATAGTATTAACTATATACTTTATATACTAACTATTATATAAGTACAGTTTATAGTATAGTATAGCTGTAGTTCCTCGCTATAGTATTAACCTGCTAGTAAGATTTCTTTGCCACAACTGCTCCCTTTTCAAAAATCATTAAGTGCTTTGGAATGAAAGTGAAGGGAAGCAGAAGTACAGGCCCCTTTCAGGAGGGTAAGACTGAAAACAGCAGTGTCATAACCATGAGAAAATGTCCCTCTATAATTTTCCATATACCTATGAAGCCATCTATCAGCTTGCAGAAGGAATTGGATAAGCCACTCATCAATTTTGCTGTTACAAGCAATATTTTTCTTTAAAAGTAAACTTCTTTAGTCATTAGTGACTAAAGACAGATATTTGCATGTGCATTTTACTTATCTAAATCCACAGTCTTTCTCCGTCTAATAAATATTAATATATATTGAATAATTAAATTCATGATTAGTATATTACTATATCTCATATATATATACATATATATACATATTTGTTATTGTTATGATTTGCATAAGCTAGTATTGGCTTTTTCTATTTGTCACAAGAATCCTAAATAATGCAACACAATCCATTACTAATACAAAACTAACTTTCCACGAATCGAATGATCATTATAATGCCACTTTGCTGAAGTTATAAGCATTTCTTATATTTTTAAATTAAGCGTACTGGGGTCAGATTGGTTAGTAAAATTGTAACAGTTTTCAACTGTTAAATTCTATAATACATCACCTATATAGTGCACTCTGTGTTCTTCCTTTCTCTACCTTTCTCTCTTTCTTATTTCTTTAATCATATAAGTAATGTTTTTATTTTGGTACGATTGGAAAATAAAATTGAGAAATACTACAATTCATAGATAAGAAATACCAAAACTTTATTCTGTATGTCTAGATTTTCCATTATATGCAATATTTTTTCAAAAATAGATATGCACACAACTATGTATAATATGCACAGTTTTTAATTTGATTAATACCATAAATAACATTATATATTAATAAATATACACCTCAAACATCATTTAATGGTTATATAGTGGGCCCTCATTTGCAAAGAACATTTTTTTACCAATTTCCTTGTGTTAAGAATCCAGGTTTTCACTATTATAAATAATGCTACATTAAATATAGATATGTAAAACTATATTTGAGTGCTTCTTGGATTGTTTTCCAAAATAAAGTTTTAGAAAATAAATAAAGTAGATTTATAAGTGAAAATTTGTACCCCGTAACAGAGCCTTTACTCTCTTTTGGGCCATTGTTCTTCATAAAGTTGTCCTATATTATTTTGATATTCATTAATATGCAGTTATTGCTTATTATTGTTTATAAAATTCAATAAGGGTTAGGTTTTTATTGTTTATAAGGCATTTCTTTTATCATATATTTTTTCATTTTATTTATTTTAGTATATATATGTATATATATGTATACATACTCAGGTATATATAGATATAGATTAGATATAGATATAAATATAGATATAGATATCTAGAATATACATACACATATATGAACATATACATATATGTATATAAACATACAAACCTATACATAGAAACACATATAATTCACTTTAAAAAACTCTTTTAGTCAGATACTAAATTATTATCATGAAAGTTAAAATATATTTTAAGCTTGACATTTGATTTCTTTTATTTGTGTTTATTAGACATTGAGTACTAGCTTATTTTTATGAAGAAGTATTTATTAATTTTTTCTTATTTTCCACCAAGATTAGATATATTTTCAATCCTAAAAAATACAAAAAATAATGCATTTATATTTTTCCTTAAGTACTTTAAAATTTTATAATTTTGAAGTCTGCTTAATTTATTTTTAATTTATTTAGATTTAAGATGTAACTTATTTGTGTAATTTACAAACTTTTTTTACTAACTTTTTTATAAGTTCAATTTTATACACACTTAGATAAAATCTAGGATTAAAAAATATATGTGTCATTAATATTCCTAGCATTCATGGAGTATTGTTTAATTACTCTAACACTATAAGTTCAATGTTTGGAAGAATAAATTCTTGAAATTGTGCTTTTATTTATTTTTTTCTCATTTATTTTCTCACATTTATGTTCAAAATGTATTCCAATGTAAAATTTGTCTTACAAGAAATAAGTATAAAACTATACAAAATGCAAAAACTCTGAAAACATTTAGCCATAAAGATATATGTTCATTGCAGCATTATTCATGGTGGCCAAGACACAGAAGCAACTGAAATGTCCTTTGATAGATGATAAGGTAAAGACGATATAGTACATATATACAGTGGAATATTACTCAGTCATTAGAAAAGATGAGATATTGCCATTTGCAACAACATGGATCTTGAGATTATTACACTAAGTGAAATAAGTCACACAGAAAAAGTTGAGAACCATATGATTTCATTCAGATGAAGGATAATAAACTGAGAGTAACTAACTAACAAGATAAACAAGCAAGAACTCATTGACACAGATAACATTTAGTGGTTACCACAGGGTAAGAGGTAGCAGGTAGAAGAGGGTAAAAGGGGTCAAACATATGGGGATAGAAGGAGAATTAACTTTAGGGGGTAAATACACAATGCAACATATAGATGATGTATTATAGAATGTACACTTGAAACCTATATATTTTTAGTAACCAATGTCACTCCCAATACATTTAATAATAATAAAAAAACTATATAAAAGGCTTTGTGGGCAATTGTTATGATTCTATATTTTTCTTATATATTCTATAAATACAAAAAATTATACTGATAGATTTTCTTATTTTCAAACTCTCCTTAATTTCCAATAATTAGCCCTAATTGGTCATTATTTACTATTATTTAATATGATTATGCATAAAGTTGCAGAATTTTTAATTCATATTCCTTTTATGTTAAATTACCAGCTAGAGTTCAATGTTTATAAAAATGTTTCCTGTCCTTCTGAGGTTCATTTTACACACAGCAGAATGTATTAATATCAATGCATGATTTACTTATTCTAAATACAAGTATCTAAAATAGATCATTTGAAAATATTAATAATATTGATAATCTCCTAGCAGGACAGTTTGACAAAAAAAGCAGAAAACCAAACCCACAAATATTAGAAAAGAAATTACGTTACTAGAAATATAGATATTAATGGATAATAAGTGAATATTATGAACAGCCTCATTTCAATATGTTCAAAAACATGAAAGTAGTGGACATATTTTTTGAAAGACACAAATTGCCCAATACCAAAAGTAAGCAACTCTTTCATATCTGGGATATGTGATACTTTCCTCATTGTAAAATCCCAGCAGTGAAAAAACGATGGACACAAATTAGGACAAGTTGACAATAATTTACTAACGGGTTAATTTACAAAGCGGTGAGCAGATATATGAAAACCAGAATGATATATTGTGCAGTACTTGAAAGATAGTAAAAATTGGCTATTACTTACCTTTTGGCCTAAAAGCAAGAGTGGATGAATAGGTTAATGAAAGATTGATTGAGAAAGTTATGTAGAGAAGTCTACCAGGAAGTTGAGAGAACACTGCAGGAGGAAAATAACGGTAAAAATAAAAATACTTTAAATGATCTCTTTATTCCCACTGTCTTCCTGGCATGGTTCCCCAATGATGCAACATAAATGTAAGACAGAGCAAAGCGACCCATTGATATAGTAACATGAGTTAGCCATCTGGGGCACAAAGCTCGATGAAGATTGTTGAAGATCAAGTATGGTCGCAATTACCAATATATTTTTCAAAGACAAATATAGATATAAGTGCTAATACACTGTAATTAGGAAAGAGCAGGTAAAACTTATATTAGAACTCTATGTCTTTTCCCCTTTCACTTCATCTGCTTCCTCTTAACAACTATTAAAGGGAAATAAAGACAGGTTTGCTAAATTCTCTAGTAAAACCGTCACATGATAAAATCACTAGCTACACAGAGTTTGAGATAGATTAAGTTACCATTTCTATATATTATTTACATTGTATTTTCAAGGAAGTAGGATATTTAACAAGATAAGTTGTATTATACTATTTAACCCCAAGTTAATTTCTTTCTCTTTTTTTTTGGAGGGCAGTGTCACTTGTCCTCATATGTGGGACCCGAACCGGGGCCACTGGCTTCCCAAGCCAGCACTTAACCACTGTGCCACTCGGCCAGCCCTAATTTTATTTTTTAAATATTTATGATTCATATGTGCTTATAGATTATTTCCTTGCAGATGATCTTTAGTGATATCAGAAACATAATTCAAACAGAAAGTGACACAGAAATATTTAAAAAGTTCATAAGCATTTGTTAGCTGTAGTAAATTATATCAAGGTCTTACAACTTTAATACACCCATATTTATAAATATACCTATGTGGACTTCTAACTTGAAATAATATAAATAAGTGCTGAGAAAAGATAAGACAAATTTACTGTTCTGAGAATTTTAAGTTATAAATCTATAATTGGTATTCATAACAACCTATTATTAAGGTTTAACATATGTTTTTATTAAATTATTTAATTTCAATATTTATTTTTTCAAGTCTTGGATTTTTAAAAGAATAAACCAATTTTCTTTTGAAACGTTTAAATTCTTTATTAGTTTCAATAAATATGTGCTAGGTTTCAATGTGCATGTACTTACATTAAATTTAAATTTTCTGCTAACATTAAAACTAAAAATGCATACAAAAAAAGTACTATAACCATATCTCTATAAAGCCAGAAACTTATGGCTGAAATCTGAACCCATGTATATTTTTAAATTCATTTCAGTGATCTTATATAAATCACATCCTTTTAATTTTTAATTTATGCTGTTATTAGAAATAACTCAAATGCAACATTTTCCCACATTAAGAAACCTGTTTTCCATAAAGACAGTTTTGCAAAGTAACATAAAATATATGTTTTAAGAAAATTATTATATTTTCTTTTACTATGTACTTTCAAGTTATTTGATACTTTCAATATTATGTTTTTTTAGTGACAACTCCCCTCCCCCAATTCTCCCCTCCCACTCCTCCCCCCCATATCATACTATCTATTACAATTCCTTTGACTCCCTTCCACCATATAATCAACATCCCGTGACTGTCTATATATTCATTTACAGTTGGCAAACAATATTATACAACATCAATTTCAGGTATACAGTGCCGTGATCAAGCCTCTACTCCATCCATAAAGTGGTCTCCCTAACAAAACATGTGACCATCTGACACACCACAAAATTTTAACATTATATTCCCCAAACTGTCTTTCATATCCCTGTGACAATACTGTAGTTACCTATTTATGCTCTCTAATCCTTTCCCCTTCTCCCTCATCCCCACCCCCTCCCAACTAGCAACTCTGTTTTTCCTCTATATCTATGAGACTATTTCTGTTTCTTATGCTCATTCATTCAGTTTTTCAAATTCCACATATAAGTGAGATCATGTGGTATTTGTCTTTCTCCGACTGATTTCACTCAACATAATAGTCTCCAGTTCCATCCATATTGTTGCAAATGGTAAAATTTCATTCTTCTTTATAGCGGAGTAATACTCCATTGTATAAATGTACCACAGTTTCTTAAGCCAGTCATCTACCGATGGGCATTTTGGTTGTTTCCAAGTGTTGGCTATTGTAAATAGCACTGCAATAAACAGAGGGGTGCATACATTTTTTCGAATTAGCATCTTGGATTCTTCTGGGTAGATACCCAAGAGTGGAATTGCTGGGTCATATGGCAGTTCCATTTCCAGTGTTTTGAGATACCTCCATACTGATTTCCATAATGGCTGAACCAATTTGCAGTCCCACCAACAGTGCACCAGGGTTCCCTTTTCTCCACACCCTCGCCAACACTTATTGTTTGTTGATTTGTTGATGATAGACATTCTGACTGGAGCAAGGTGGTATCTCATTATGGTTTTTATTTGCATTTCTCTGATGATTAGTGAGGTTGAACATTTTTTCATATGCCTGTTGGCTGTCTATATATCCTCTTTAGAGAAATGCCTCCTCATATCCTCTGCCCATTTTTTAATTGGGTTGTTTGTTTTTTTGGTGTTGAATTGCATGAGCGTTTTATAAATTTTGGATATCAATCCCTTATCTGATATATCATTGGCAAATATCTTCTCCCATTCAGTAGGCTGTCTTTTTGTTTTATTGATGATTTCCTTTGCTGTGAAAAAACTTTTAAGTTTGATGTAATCCCATATGTTCATTTTTTCTTTCGTTTCCCTTGCCCGAGGGGATATATCGGTAAAAATATTACTCAGGGTAATGTCTGCAAACTTACTCCCTATATTTTCTTCTAGGAGTTTTATAGTTTCAGGTCTTACATTTAAGTCTTTAATCCACTTTGAGTTTGTTCTCGTATATGGTGTAAGTAGATGGTCTATTTTCATTTTTTTGCACGTGTCAGTCCAATTTTCCCAGCACCATTTATTAAATAGACTATCTTTACTCCAGTGTAAATTCTTGCTTCCATTGTCATAGATTAAATGACTGTATATAGATGGGTTTATTCCTGGGCTCTCTATTCTATTCCATTGGTCTATGTGTCTGTTTTTATGCCAATACCATACTGTTTTGATTACTGTAGCCTTGTGGTATGTTTTGATGTCAGGTAGTCTGATGCCTCCCACTTGTTCTTATTTCTCAGGATTGCTGTGGCTATTTGGGATCTTTTGTGGTTCCATATAAATTTTAGGATTCTGTGTTCTATTTCAGAGAAAACTGTCCTTGGTAGTTTAATTGGAATTGCATTGAATCTATATATTGCTTTAGGAAGTATTGACATTTTAACTATATTAATTCTTCCTATCCATGAGCATGGTATTTATTTCCATTTATTTGTATCTTCTTTGATTTCTCTCTTCAGTGTCTCATAATTTTCCGAGTACAGGTCTTTTACTTCTTTAGTTAAATTGGTTCCTAGATATTTTATTGTTTTTGAAGCAATTGTAAAAGGGATTGATTTCCTGATTTCTTCTTCTGACAGTTTATTATTGGTGTATAGAAATGCCACTGATTTCTGAATGTTAATTTTGTATCCTGCTACCTTACCAAATTCGTGTATCAGTTCTAGCAGTTTTTTGGTGGCAGGATACAAAATTAAGACTCCATTAATATTATATTTTAAGGAATAGAATATCTTCCATTAAATTATAACTTTTTCTAAAAGTACAAGTCAATGAAAAAATGTAACTTGACATGACCGTTTTGTATATTTTTATCAATTTTTGTAAATATTTTGATGTTGAAAGCTGTCATTTTGTCTAATTGTTCTAATGACAGAAAAGGAAATCTAGAATAAGTAATACAGGCATTCTGATTCCAAATGAGATCTAGAAAGCAATAAAAATATCTCTCCTAACTTAACAACAAGAAAAGGTAGGACAAATTACCAAATCAAAACTGTTTTTGAGCCCATCTGGTAGCTGAGGTCACAGGGTAACACAGTGACCTGAAATATAACAAATATGGAGCCCATCCCAGAAGAGCCAAAAAGTGAGTACTGTTTGCCTGTGGAAAAATAAGAGAGTAGGAGAAGCCAGAGACAGAACAGAAGAATGGAAGAATTAGAAGAATTGGAAGAATTCTTCCAGTTCTTCAGGGGTATAGCAGACTTCTATTCTTCAGGATATGGAAGAATTCGGCCAAATGTTTTAACTAATCATAAATGCTGTGCATTAATTAGAAAAGAGCCCCTGGGAGCCGTGCACAGTAGGTTTTTCACTCAGAGATCTCTGTGAACCTTCCCTCGCTCCAATGAAAAAGATTGTGGGGTGAAAAGATTTCTCTCAGAAGCAAAGGCATAGAGGAGGGTCTCTCCTATGCAAAGAATAGGAAGCTGATCCCATAAACCTTGTACCCCATAGAATAAAGAAGAAAGACATATTGTGTCAAGAAGGAAGGATAAAAGATGCAACTCTTTTTTTTCTTTTTTTTTTAAGATTTTATTGTGGAATTGGGAGAGGGGAACAGCGTTGAGGAATCCAGGAAGGGGAACAGACAAGTTACTGTCCTTTTGTTCTTCAGTCTAGTTGCGGAGGACGTTGCTTCACTGGCCCATGCTGGTATCGTCATTGCACTTGGTCGCTGGCCTCTGGACAGCCGCTCACAGCAGCTATTGGCAGCTCACGCTGGCTGCCGGCCACTCACTGAAGCCTATGGCAGCCCACTGCAGCAGAGGCTGCAGCTATGCCGTCACCGGGGCTCGCGCAGCCCAGCTCCAGGTGGAGCTGTTGTTAGCTGTAAAGGGCAGTGTCACTGGCCCTCGTATGTGGGATCCGAACCTAGGCCACTGGCATCCCAAGCTATCTCTTAACTAATGCACCACTTAGCCGGCCCAAAAGATGCAACCCTTTATTGCTCAGCACGTAAGAGGCATCCTATGTCTCCTGGATCCACTAAGATAGAAGGCAGAGTTTGCCCACCATTCCTAAAAGTGAGGGATTTAGGATCTGCCTAAAACTGACACTGAGTACGACAGATAAAGAAACATTTCTGATCAAGAAGACCTTACCATTCCCCTCAGCTTGACCAGATTTAGACATGCTTCCTCCTGCCTCAAGGTCCCAATCTCTCCTTTTTTAGAGCATTTTGCTTAGAAATCATTGAATTATAAATTAATTCTTTGATGCTATGGGATGTAAACACTTTTTAAAACCACTTGACAATTTTAAGGCCTGAGAATGTGTTTTTCAAGACCTGAGAGCCATCCCTTTGAACTGTAATTATCAAGAAAAAGAGTATCCCTATCTCCTAGCCAATGTGGGAATCAGATCTTGACAGGTTAGGGCACCTCATTCCAAGTTGTAAAATGCCCCTCTGCCAAGAAGATGAAAAGAAGTTAACTTTTCCTTAAAGTCAATTAGCAAGCACAAATGACCCTTGACCTCCCCATCCTTCCTCTTGAGTTGAGTTCAGACAGTTTTCTGGTCTCTCTCCCACTTTGGAATAGCCTTGGATAAAGTCTTCCTTACCTCTATAACTTCTTGCAGTCCAGTTTTGTTTTGAGGGTTCCTATCCACATGGAAAATGGATTCTACAAGAGGGGATAAAGAAAGCAGGTATTTTAAAATATCAAAACAAGTTTAATACCACTTACTAACCAGAACAATAACATTGACAACAGACTTCCGACTTGTGAAATGGGAATGATAATGAGTATGAGATCTGTTTCAAGCTATAAATAGGACATAAATCATGAAACTAATTGACACATATTAATTATTCAATAATTCCTTAGTTTTTAGTATATACCATCAGGAAGGCTATGGGAATGTTACTCAGTGATTTACATAATTTGCTCATTTCATTTCCCGCACATTAAGATAAGGTCCAATTTAAAACTAAACCCTGACTACATATGTTGACTAATTACAGTGTAATCCTTTAGTTGATCTTTCATATCATTGTCCTATTAAAGAGCAGATTTGTAGATCAAATAAGCATCATGAATTTTATATTCCCGACTTTCTGAATATTTGCATATTCATGTATTTTAAGTTTTCCTGCGTGGAAATACAAAAACTTATCTCTGGGAATCTTTCTGCCCAAAACCTATATTTTAAGAAATTATTTTCCAGTGCTACAAATTTTCTCCAATGGTCTTAACACAAAGTCCTGAAACTAAATGTACACTGCTATTAAAAAAAAAAAAAAGTTACTGTAGCCACCAGCTAAATCCAGATGTGCAAAAACAAAGCTGTGATGCAATTATGCCAGTTTTGTAGGTCATAATAATTTAGGTGTATGGGCAGAAAATCACAAGTATTCTAAAAGTCCCCAATGATCTTTTTTTTCTTTACAAATATGTTGAAGTTTATCTATTGATTCTACTTTCAAAGCTAATTCCCCCTGTTATAATTATAGGTTTCTTTTTAATAGCATTTTCTTGAGTAGACATTTATTACACCCACAATGTATGAACATCTAATAATATGAAATTAGACAATAAAGAGTATAATATGTGCACATATTTTCCCATTATTCTTTCCTACATAGTTTAAGCATGTTATACAAACCATTGCTGAAATGTACAGGAATCCACTAGGGCCATGTCAGTATTATTACTGTTTATTAGCAGTTTCCTAGAGCATAACATAGAGTACAGTAAAGTAATAGCTTTTAAAAAAAAAATAAGAACTTCCAAGTGACTTTGAATGTTTTTGGAAATCTTTCATTTTGAACACTGCTTTTCTTAATCAATTGTATTTTATCCAATTGTGACATTATTATCTGGTTTACCTGAAGTAAATAATAAAACAAAGTTAATTTATTTTTTCCTAATACATAACCTGCTTTTATTCATGGTAATAAAACTGGGCAAATTACTACCTGCTAACAACTAAGACCATTAAAATTATGTGAGTGGACACCTAAGTTTTATGCTTCCATTCCCCCCTCCCAATACTCTTCCAATGCATTCTCCATACTGCTATTTGAGTGATGTTTCAGAAACAGAGGCCTAATATTTTATTTTATTATTATAAATGCTGAAATTTCATCACAAATAGGATAAAATGTTTACATTTTAGGGTTGGGTACAGATGCCTTCAATACATGCTTGTTCCTACTTTTTTTTTTTTTTCCTAAATAAAGCAGGAGGCTCACTGGAGAATTACATGAGTCAATATGGCTGGCAAAGAACAAGAAATGTGCACATATAAAGTCCCTTTCATTTTAGACCTGAACCAATCTACAAACTAGGGGTGGGTGGAGGACTGGTAGTGAGAAGACTGTAGAGACCTTGAGGCCAAGTCAAGGTATTCAGATGGAGTCCATTCTTTTGCTCTTCAGTCTTCATCATTGCCATCCCGTATTAATTCCTCAACCTCTCCTCCCAACCACATCCACCTATACACACATTTTATTCTCTCAAGTTCCTTCTTATATTCCAAGCAGTACACACACACACACACACACACCACACACACACACACACACACACAAATTAAGTTTGCAAACTTCTTGCAATGATCTTGCTAACCTGTTTTAATATCAGAGGGATTATTCATTATGAATTTGTACCAACTGGACAAACAGTTAACCAAGTTTACTAATTGAAAGTACTGAAAAGGTCGCGTGAAGTTAGACGACTTGAACTGTTCGCCAACAATTCATGGCTCTTGCATAACAACAATGCACCAGCTCACATGGCACTGCCTGTGAGGGAGTTTTTAGCCAGTAAATAAAAACTATATTGGAACACCCTCACTACTCACCTGATCTTGCCTCCAATGACTTCTCGCTTTACCCGAAGATAAAGAAAATATTGAAAGGAAGACATTTTGATGACATTCAGGACTTAAGGGTAACACAACGACAGCTCTGATGGGCATTCCAGAAAAAGGGTTCCAAAATTGCTTTAAAGGGTGGACTAGGTTCTGGTGTCTGTGCATAGCTTCCCAAGGAGAGTACTTCGAAGGTAACTGTAGTGATATTCAGCAATGAGGTACGTAGCACATTTTCTAGGATAAGTTCGTGAACTTAATTGTTCAAAATCATATATATATATATATATATATATATATATATATATATATATATATATATATATATATATATTTCATGAAGTTTCTTCCACTCAAAATACTCCTCATTTTATGAATTTCTTTGTAATCTCCTATTCAGCCTTCAAAATTTCCCTCTGATTCCACCTTTTTTGTGAAGCTTTCTCACATCTCTCTGGTTTCCTGGGATCACTCTGCCACTGTACATTGAATTTTATTCAATCATTTATTTTTTCATTTCACCCCATTGACTTATGTTCTAGGTCTATCTTTTCTATTAGTCTGTGAACAATTTATTTTTTCTTTAGCACTTAATGCAGTGTTCAGCAGATGTTAAGCACATAAAGTTATCCTCTGAAGCTGAATTTGGACAGATGTGTGTGTATGTGTTTATAATATCAGTTAAAACTACATTAATAACTGCATATGTATACATGGCAGTAAATAGGCAATTTGAATTTAAAAATTAAGGGGTTGGAAGGAGTGATGGTGGTGAGCTTTTTTGATTTTACCAAATTCTCAATTAAGCCAAATAAAATTAAAAGATATATTAAGAAGAATATTGAGTTAGTTTGCAATGTAGGTTTTTGTGAATTAAAAATTTAGAGAATTCAGATCTTACATTTCAGCTAATCAAGGTAAAGTGTTTTATTTTCCAAAATTACAATAACTACGCTTATGGTCATATTGAGTTACCTTAGTACTTTACTTAACCTGCATAGACGATGGGACATGAGTAGTTTCATATATTTACTAACCATTGGTTCTTTATATACCTGTTAATCTCTAATACACTCTTCTAACCTGAAGTTACCTGATTCTTTTAATTCTATTTTGTTTTCTTTTTGATTTGTACTAATGTTTTATATTGTTTCTATATTAACCCATTGTAAATATGAAAATATTTTCTTTCAATATACTCTGTGCCTTTTAACCGTTTATAATGTCTATTCCATAGGGAATATTTTTACTCTTTTGGGATCTTATTCTTATTTACCAAACAAATTCACTAAACAAATTTATGATTATAATTTGACTTTCTTATGTTGTTTTGCAATAAGAAAGAAGCATTTGGCAGATACTACAAATGTGTTGCCCTCAGTAGATATATTTTATTTTGAATTAGTACATTGCAATGCTGGTTTATATAAAAGTATTTTCAAACTTGGCTACTATGTACACCCACCCTTGATAGAGGGAGTGACTGTTATTGGGCAGAAAAGTCCCAATTCTAAGTCTAAAACTTAGAGGTTTGCTCATGGACCACGGTGCACTTATTGAGGTAAAGATCACCTTGTGAAATCCCTTAATGAATGTCCATATGCCTCTCCCTTGTCAACAACCCTCTGGTTATAATGTGTATTATGTTCTTTTAAACTCATTAATTTGTTTAAACAAGCATTCAGTGAATATTTACTAAATAAATTGTACTTGAACATGCTACTAAGATGGAAATCCCGGTTGAATAAATGTCTCTTCTAATCCATGCAAAAGGAGTCAAGAAATTATTTGATAATTTTATTCATTCATTTATTCATCCTTTGTGATCACAGTACCTGATTTCAAATTCAGTATACATTTTTTTGTCAAATAATGAAAACTAAGAATGGTGGGATATGTAGTGGTAAAGCAATGCAAAATAACAACAATGAAGTAAAACAATGAGATCTAGATTAATATGATCCATATATTTGTAAGGTCAATCTCTGCAATTTTTAAAAACCATGGCAGGAGATATAATAAATTATAAAATTTGTTAGATACATTACAGCCTTTCTTGATACATTTTGGATATTTTTTATTGGCAGGAGTTCTAATTTAAGTATCAGAAAACAAGGGCCAAAATGTTAATTCTAATATTGCTAAACTATAAAATGCAACTCACTCTCATTAGGATTAAATTTCCTCATCATTGAGGATAAATATTTATAAGTATAAAGGTGCCATGGGCATAGAATGAGTCAACAAACCAAAAGGTCCTTTAGAGTCATAAGCAATTCTATCATTTCTGTCATTTGAGCTCAAAAAACTTAGAAATGGTTAGAGTTTTAGACCAGAAATTTGCCTTCCAATTGGGTTCAGTCATCTTTGTTTTATATTGTAGGAAACAGAGCTTTGGAAACATTATTTAAAGCATTTTTTTGGATTATTTTATTTACTTCACATCCCCACTAAATCATAACCATGTACTTAAACAAACTTCTGCATAAAAAATAATAAAGCCATATAAATCAAATTCATATCTATTAAATTGCCTTCCATATTTCAGGTATTTTTTACCCCTTTTCATTGTATTAACAATCAAACAAAACCAGACCAATATGTACAACCAATTGATTTCTAAATTTAAATATGTGTAAATGTGAAGCAGATGACACATTACTTCCAAAACTGAAAATGCAGAAAGTTGATCAAAATAACCAAATATTAGCTTTAAATGTTTGCTCCATATTTTAAAGAGTTCACTTTTAGTGCTATAAAATAACTGAAATACTTGAATGTTTTGTTTTATTTCAGTTGTTATCTCCCAGAATTCACTAGGTATCTTCATTTCTCCCTTCCATTTCAACCTTAAGAATTTGACTTTACTTCTCATCACACTAGCAAGCTGCTATGTGGATGATTTACAATGGATTTGTAATTGATAAAACAATTTGTATCTTCCCTGTCTTCATCACTCCTGATTTCTCTACAGCATTTGTCAGTATAGCCCTTGTCCTTTGTGACATTTTCCTCTGTAGGCTCCTGTGATGCTACATTTTTACATGTTTTACACCCAAAATAATAAAAATAACATGCTCATTATTTCATTCCCAAGTCCTTCCTCCTTTTTCTTATTTCATAATGGAATCACAATTCAGATAAGACGGCATCAAAACACTGAAGACATCATCTATTCATTACATCTCACGTAATCCATTTTCAATAAGACAGATTGGTGTGATATTCAGATTTTTAAAATCTATCACTTTCACACTAATGTCTTCCAATCTCAATGAAGAAAAACACCCAAATTATTTATGGTGGCTTATAAAGCTCTATTCTACCTTGTCTTTCTCTTACCATACCATTTCTTGCTACTCACGCTCCAAGCATAGAAACCTTCCTTTCCATTGAAAACACTAATCTTCTGCATTTCCTCCACAGTAGGGCTTTGCAATAACTATATCCTCTATCTGGAATGCTCTGTCCTTTTATTTTTGCATAACTGGCTGATTCTTTCCAATCACACTCCATCTTCAATGTCAAATATGGATTTTCTGAACATGTTGCTTCCATTCTCAATAATCTGCGTTGACTCTCCATATCTCAAAAATGAGGCTAATTATGGCCTTCCATGCTTGGACCCATGGTTGCCTATCCTGTGTGTTGCCACTTATAACTTCCCAGTCCTTACCTTTCCTGAAATTCCTCGTCCTTGAAAGCAAACTCTTGCATTCACTCCTTATTGGTCTGTATCCTGTATATTTTGTCAATTATGATTTTTATATTTATGTTTTAAACTCAGACCATTTTCAAAATCTCACCAGCTAAAGTCATAAAATTGCTAGAGAAGCTCAATTCAAATCCCGCTCAATTCAAATCCCTCTCAATAAAATACATTATTATTTCTTTGAGTAGAATTAATGTCTCTCTTCTGTGAAGAATATAAGCACTTTCCCATAAGTACAAAGTAAATGTCTGACATCATTTGCCCATTTACCTATCCATACACAAGATTGCCAGCTTTGTTTGGCCAGTAGTAAACTCTTCATGAACATTTATCCTTCACTCAATCTACCACAAAGTGTTGCACAGACGGTACTCAATTAATAGACATTAAATGAATATTTGCAAGTTTTAAATTTCATAATAGAGGTATAGTCTAGCATTTTGATTTATTAACTCTAGGAATTATTTCATAAAGTATATATTCAAAATTACCAAACAGAGAACAATTACTTAAAATCATATTTTGTTTTAAACATTAAAGTTAAAACTGAATGTCAAAGACAATTAGGCTTATTTTTTTATACATGGGTTTTATTTCCTGTATATTTCTATTTTATTCTTATTTTAGATGTTAACTGATGTTTCTCTTTTTCTTTAAAATTTTTATCTGAGTTATTTCATTTGTTTCTTTCTTTATTTTGTTCTCCTTAAGGCACAAAGCTGATTGTTTAAACTTACCCATCTAAATTCTTTATACTTCGATCATAATTGCAGTTCTCTTTGAAAGTATTTCTATCATTACTAGCTCTGAATATCCTACTGCTTCTGAGATATAAGCTTCCCAAAATAAACCCTGCCAATTCATCAATAATTCAACATTTATTATCTTAAGAACTGTACCCTTATTTTTTACCTTGAGTTCCATGAAATTCAATTCTGAAAATGAGTGAAATAAAAGTGTACTTTTCAATCTCAAAAATTAAAATATCAACTTACATACACATCAATTCTTTGGGTCTGATAATGAATATGTTTAAAGAATGTAATATATATATATATAATGTATATATGTAATTACTTATTTTAATTACATTTTTAAATGCAGTAATGCAAATCATGCAGCCTCAAAATAAGTACATAGATTATGTTTGGCATTAATTCTAACAAAGGCTTTACATAATGATTCAGGTCCCAGTGAACAAAATACATTTTCTTAAAAATATGTCAATTTTTTTTGTTAATTCTAGAATTATAGAATTTTTTTGTTAGCTCTAGAATCTAGTAAAAACCTTTAGTTGGTACCCTTCTATAATACTATAGGATGTGTCACTCCTTAGGTGAGATTTAACAGTTATATACAGGGAGAATTACACAGCATTCAGTGTCTAATTTCCTTGTCTCTTCACTCTGAAATACATTGCCTGAAGTCACATCTCTAACCAGTCACAACAAAACGTGACAAAGATGGCATCATTTAATAGTTCCATTTACGGCACAGGTTTTTATATCTATTGTATTTTTTCTATAATTTCATATTGCAAATATGTTATGTAGAATAAATTAAGTATTGAATGAATGATGAGACATTTTGAAATGTACATTCAGTTGAAACTATTTTGAAATCCTTGAAAATTATAAAATAAAAATATTAATAGAAGATAGGTCCTTCAGATTGTTCATGAAGTTTTTTCTGAAATTATCTTCACATTTAATTTCTGGAATTATCTTCACATTTAATTTCTAGTTAATATGTTTGAAAATTTCTTGCTTGAAAAATGCAGGTTGTGAAACTAAGTCTTTTTGATTTGCTGTCCCTGAGTAGCATAACACATAGTGGAAAAAGCACCTTTATTTTTAGAGTGCTAAATACAGTTCATAGGACATATTTAAAAGTCAAAGCATAATAAAACTAAATTTTACAATGCAGGAAAGATGGAGGAATGGGTAAAGGCTATGTCTGCTGCATTCCATGATGACATTAAAATTACAACAGAATATAACAATCAACTTTGAGAAACACCTGAAGACTAGCCAAACAGAACCCCTATAACTAAGGATATTAAGAAGACGCCACATCGAGATTGGTAAAAGGGAGGAGGACTCATGCTACTGGCTGATCCCAAATCCACAGGTAGTGGTTGAACATCAGGAGGGACATCTCAGTGGTGGATGTACCCCTTGAAGAGTGAGAAGTCTCAACCCCACACCGGGATCCCAGCCCGGCTGTCCTGTGCTGAGAAGAGGAGACCACAAAACACCTGGCAGTGAAAATCAGCAAGGATTCTGTCTGCCCATCCCAGTGAAATGGAAGGTGGCTAGAAACCCAGACGCCTTCTTGAAGGGCCCGCACACAGATTCACTCACCTGGTCTCTGGTGGAGGGGTGACAACTCAGGAGGCACCAGAGACATATGGGGAAAGACTGAATTGTGTTGCTCAGGTTGATGGCTGAAGAGAGAGCAGCATTTATCCCTGTGTGGAGCCTGCCTCACATGTAGCCTATGGGAGGCCAGCATCTTTTCTATTTGAAAACTCCCTCAAATGTCCAAATATGAGACTGCATTAGTCTGGTGAAATCTGTGTGTGAGCACACCACCTTGGTAACTCCCTTGGGTCCTGCCCTACCCAGCTAGTATGGCATTGCATGGACACTGTTAGCTCCTGGGTGGTCAGCCCCTCCCCACAAGCTACAGAAGGCTTGTATAGCACTGGACATCCTGCAGCAGTCTGGGAAAGTTTTAGTGGCAGGCAGTTAGCCCTAGCTTGCATTGCAGCCTTTCTTGGGAAGCTCTCAGGGATCTGCAGGTCCAAGCAAGTGGTAATTGACTGCATGGTTCTCAGGTCATTTTGGAGAGTGCCAAAGGCTCAGCACTAGTGCAAGAACTGAATCTGCATTAACTTTACAAACACCACTGGCCATGCACTGTGACTCCCTGAGAACCTCTCCCATCCAACTTGGGTGGCATCTCTGGGGTCTCTGTCAACACCAGTCAACCAACCAAGTCCATATACATAAGGAGGCTCTTTTAGCAGCTGAGACTTTATGGGAAGCCAGCAGGTGGTAACAGACCTAGAAGGACCAAGGGACTTTTTCTAAGATGCCCCAGGCTGATACTGGTGACAGGAAGCCATGGTTCACAGTGAGGTCATCCCTCCATGCCTCTAGGTCAAACATAAGCAACAACCAATTAGATATAGCTTGGAAGGTTCACCCAGGCAGCCCCAGCACAGTCACAGGCAAAGCTGTTGGTGGGGCTGTGGAGAAAAGGTAACCACTGTGCACTGTTGGTGGGATTTCAAATTGGTACAGCCACTGTGGAAAACAGTATGGAGGTACCTCAAAAAATTAAAAATAGAACTACCTTATGACATAGCAATTCTGCTCCTTGTATTTAGCTGAAGAAATATAAAACACTAATTTGAGACGATATATGCATCCATATGTTTACTGTAGTGCTACTTACAATAGTTATGATATGGGGAAAAAACCAAAATGCCCATCAATAAATGACTGGATAAAGAAATCATGATACATATATGTAATGGAATATTATTCTGTCATAAAAAGAATAAAATATAACCATTTGTACCACTGATGATCCAAGACAGTATTGTCCTTAATGAATAAATCAGACTAAGAAAGACAAATACTATATTATCTCATTTATATGTGGAATCTATAGAACAAAATAAACAAAATAAAACAGGAACAGACTTGTAGATAAAAAGAACAAACTAATGGTTTCAGATGAGATGCTGAGTGATAAAGGTGTAAGGATTAAGAGTATAAATTGGTAGTAACAAAAGAGTAGCAGGATGTAAAGTCATCATAGAGAATATTGTCAATAATATTCAAATAACTATGTAAAGCGTCAGATGGGAAAGAGACTTACCAAAGTTATTACTTTATGAGATACATAAATGTCTAACAACTATCTTATTTTGTACACCTGCAAGTAATAAAAAAATGAATAAATAAATAATACAATATTTTATTATTAACTCTGAAAATTTCCAACCCCCCACAACTTTGACTTAAATGTTGACACCTAATTATACTAACATTTTGTGTGTAGGTGAGGAGGTAAGGGACTTCTAGGTAAAGAATTTACAAACTTAAAATATCCTTTTAACACATAATTTTTATACACTGCTAGTAGTTACACTGGAAATAAGAGTGACAAAGATGTGGCCTTTCCCTCTGCACATTTAAAAATATAAAGCAGAAAGTAAACAATTAAAACCTAAGGGCAAAATAAGATGTAATGCCATCGTAGCTGAAGTGCCCCACCTTCAGCTAAACAAAATAGGGAGAGTGGTGAATTGATAAAAGTTCCAGAAGTATATAAAGAACATTTCTTTTAAAGTAATACCTGAAAAAAAAAAAGATTAGTATTTATTCAGAAAAACTGGGTAGGAAATAATCAAGTGAGAGGGTACAGCACATATTAAGGCTAAGGAATGAGAAAGAAGAACAATATAAAGCAACCCAAGAATAGAGTGCAAAGGCCAAAAAGATGAATATGAAACCATAGAAGTATGCAGGGACCAGGATTGGAATGGCTCTGTGAGCCATTTAAAAATTTTTGGCTAATTACTCTAGGGAGAGAGACAGTCATTTTAACTTCGATAAGCAGATTTTCCTTTCATTTTAAAATGTCGGTCTGCTTGTATTCAGGTAAAGAGATTGCAGAGGGCAGTGAAAGTTGGCAAAAATATGGTGCAGTATTTTAAAATCTTCTAGATAGAAAAAATGTGGAAAAGATGTCAAAAGCAAAACAGGCATGATGGAGACCTTGAATAGTGCATGGGCAGGGTAGGGAGAAGACAATATCTGCTTCTCAGATTTGCTTTTATGTACCAAGCAGATTAAATTGAGCCAAGGATATGAGCAGACATTGAGGAGAACTGTGATGAGACAGAGCAACAGAAACAGAAAAAAATAAAAATAAAAATAAAAAACAATAGTAAGTACTACTCATTGACATGGAACCTGTGGGAACCTGTGGGAATTCAGGAGAGAAGGAAACATTTAAGAGTTCTTATATCATTCAACATAAAATGACAGACTTATTTGCTGTTATCTGTTCCTCTTGCCTCATATTTTGCCTTAATGTTATATGTACAGCTGTTGTTTCTGACCCAAGAGACTTTATATTCAGCCAATTAGTCTATGGTTTAGAGGGGATTTTTTTTCATAGTTGACATTCGTCAAGCTTTTGAAGTAATAAGTTTAGTTAGAAACACATGTTTTTATTCCTCGTGGGGTAATTTCTCAGGTAAATTAATATTGTATTGTAAAGATCTATAATATAACATTTAATATTTAAAAAAACCTTAGGGGGGCCGGCCGAGTGGCGCGGTGGTTAAGCGCTGGCTTGGGAAGCCAGCGGCCCCGGTTCGGGTCCCACATGTGAGGGCCAGTGACACTGCCCTCAAAAGAAAACAAACAAAAAAAAACCTTAGGGCATTTGAAAATCATTACCTTTCTGTTTTTTAAATAATGTATTTTTAAATCTTAAGATTTTGCCTAGAATTTTAAAAATAAATATCAGAGGGGAATCTTATTTTAGCAAACTGTTTCAAGTTGTGTTGTACCTAAACTTAGACTATATTTAATAGAAATGATTGTTTGCATTATTGTGATTTTGGTTTAGTCATTAATATTTCCTCTAGCTTTCAAGAGATCATAAGCAGGAAGGAGCTGGGTAAACAGCAGTTTGGAGTCTAGAAAAGTTTGCTATCTCAAAGAGACAATTTCTCACTAGTTCTCTTGTTTCCCAGCCTTCCCCCGTCTCCTCAACCATATTCCCACTGCATGCCAATCTTTGGTCACATCAGATATATACCTATACTAAAAATTATAGGAAATATTATGGAAGGTTTTTGAGTTCAAGCTAACTCATAATAGTATGAATCTGAATTTGTATCCAATTTCTATCATTTATCAGCTCTCTGAATTTATGGACATTACTTAAAAATTTTGTTTCATTTTATTCAACATTAAAGAGGGATTCATAAAACTTATCTTAAAGTGAGGTTGATGATTAAAGGTGATAATTTATTGAGTTAGAATGTACAAAAGCCTTAGTTCCTGCTTTATACATAGTGAATTATGCAGAAATAATATTAACTATTTTATTGCTACTATAATTTTTCTGCCTACAAATAATTTAAATTAAAAAAAATGTATCTAGAAACTGATACATTTAATTAAAGTTAATTAAAAATTGGTGGCAATTTATTAAAAAATTGAATCTTTATGATGTGTGTAAAACAGCAAACAATTGCATCGTTTAATTATACCTGATGCTTCAATGAGAAACCTATCATATTATTAGAAAAGCACTGATTCTTTATAATGTAGATATTAAAGGCAAAGATTATTTCTAAGCCCCATTAGAAAAAATGAAATAAAACAGTGGAAAATACCTTAAAATCCAGCCAACAATGCCTAATTTTATAAGTGTCCAAATATCTTAAACTGGAAATAGATTTTATTCCACCTTTGACAATAATTAGCTGGTTATTTCATTAGGTGATTGTAAAGTGACTATATATCTATGTCTGTGGGTATGTTATGCTATGTTGTGTTCAGTAATGTGCTTGATTGTCATAATTTAGCACCACCACCACTCCTTCTAAAGCTGGTAACAGTGCTTTCCATAATCCCCTTTCATATCCAGTTATGGGTGAGAGTTTACCAACAAGGGGCAAATCGTGTCAGTTTTGGAAAGCAGAACTGACAAAAAAATTCATTCTGCTCAAAAGGCCATGAAGCCAGATGTGAGGGCAGAGCTCAGAAGTCTTCACACACTCCCTTTCATGATGGCGATGGATAAAGGCAGCAGCTACTCAGCAGACTTCTCCATGAGTTCTGGCTTCTATGGCATTCCCTGTTCTGGCTCAGTGTCTAGTGATTCAGTATGGCCTTCCAGACCCTCACTAATGCAAACTCCTCTCACATTCTTATAAACCAAATTGATATACTAAATATCTTATTCGTTTTTTTAAATTCTATTTTAGAAGAGGCTCAATTTTGCTGGAAACGCCAAACAGATGTATTTTCCCAACACATGATGCATTTACCTGTGAATATCTCATTAACATTCAATGATGATCATGTATGATAGGAACTTTAGGCTCCCTGAATCATTTAAATGGTTTCACATATCATTTGAATAACAATACCAACAAGGTGTATGACATGCACTCTACAGAAATATTTCATTTAAATACTTGAGTTAGTGTTCAATTTATGTTACAAAGTAGGAACTCTGGATATCTTTAATTCATAGATTTAGAAATATTTTTAAAGTGTTTTGGTAAATTATTGAAGTTAACACCATCAGTAATCATTAGTCATTTTGGATATCTTCTGCTGTCATCTTCAAGTAAAAATAGCATCAATCAAGAGAGGGCTATACTGGTATGTTTTAGGCAACTACTGGACTTCCAATGTCACCTGTCTCTCATTTAACATCTGAATATATTCCTGAAAATCCTACCACTAAGTGGAAAGCTCTTATACAAAAAAGAAATTTATAATGTGAAAAATTATTATATTTTCTATTCCAATTCAAGACACCAAGCCAATTTTCAAATTCACAGTATGTCATTTGATCAATCAAAACATCATGCATTAAAGTATGTAACTAATAAAAAGTTGTATATCAGATTATATAGATAATAAAAAGCTACTAAGAGTTAATAAAATTAGACTGTATATCAATATAATGCAATAAGGCTTATTTGCTTTCCAGTAAAGAAGAGAGGGCAGAGATGGTGGTGGTTGGTGGAGGAGGAATACAAGGAACAAATTCTTTCAAAGGAGCTGGGGGCAAACTTTCAGGCCGGCTTTTTGGTTCTTTGTGATCTTGCACATAAATTGCACTTAAAATTATGGAACAGTAAAACAGACTTAGGACAAAATAAAGACTGACCTTGAAAAGTTTTGAAATAACTTGGAACTATCACATATGCACAATAGACTGAGGAATTATAGAAGATGCTATCCTGTCACCCTTCTCACTGGGTATATGTTTGCAGAACAAAATAATTTGGGTTTATCCAGGCATGGAGGTCAATTAAACTTTATTCTGTGGGATATTTTCTAACTTGAGCCTGGTATAGGTATCATGTAAATTGGTAAATACGTCATTGTCTGAAATAATAATGCCAAAATATCAGTTTTTAAGGCATTTTTTTAAACATTTGTATAATTTATACAGTGATCCTCCTGATTAATAACCACCTGGCATTATACATAGTTGTTGCAACACTATTAACTATATTCCCTATGCTGCACTTTACATCCCCATGACTATTTTCTTTTTTTTTTTTTTTTTAAGATTTTATTGGGGAATTGAGGCAGGGGACCAGTCAAGTTGTTGTTCTTCAATCTTCATTGTGGAGGCTGCCAGTCGCCATGTGGCTTCCCATCGGCAGCTTCTAAACTCAAGGTGTTGAGTCAATCTTAGTTGCGGGTGGGTGTAGCCCACTACTGAACAGGCAATCTTGTTGTTACACCAGTTGAGCCATTCTGCCACCTGTTGGCAGCTCAGCAACAGCTCAGCTAGGATACAGTGTTCACTGGCCCATGTCAGAATCGAACCGGCAGCCCTGTTGCTCAGGGCATGCTCCAACCCGACTCAACCAACTGAGCCACTCAGCTGGCCCCCATGACTATTTTCTAATTACCAATCTGTATTTCTTAATCCCATCACCTTTTTCACCAATCCCCCCAACACTCCTCCCCTCTGGCAACCATTAGTTTTGTTCTCATTCAAAACAAAATGTAAAATATCAAAAAAAATAATTAAAAATTGTGAGATGAAAGTGCAAAACTTTGTATTTTCTCTGATTATGACTATGTGCTTTAATCATATGTATTTTTTATTTATATGTTATTTCTTTAGTTTTATCAGGTTTATCAATCACAAGCGAATATCTTTATAATAGTTGCTACCTGATGCAACTGTATAATAGCATCTTTTAAATCATGCTCTTATTGTTTTTACTTTGAACAACTTAATCACTTTCTTACTCAAAGAAAATAAGTGTGTAACACTTATTCATTCTTTTTAAAAGTTATTTTTTTCTATTACAGTTGACATTCAATATTATTTTATATTAGTTTCAGGTGTATATCATAGTTGTTAGATGCTTATATAATTTAAGAAATGATCCCCCTAATTAGTCTAGTACCCACCTGGCACTATACATAGTTGTAGCAACATTATTAACTATATTCCTTATACTGTACTTTACATCCCCATGACATTTTGTAATTGCCAATTTGTACTTCTTAATCCTTCACCTGTTTCACCCAGCTCCCCAGTCCCCCTCCCATCTGGCCACCATCAATTTTGTTCTCTGTATCTATGAGTCTGTTTCTTATTTTTTTATTTTGTTCTTTAGATTCCACATATGTCAGATCATATGGTATTTGTCTTTCTCAGCCTGACTTATTTCACTTAGCATTATACCCTCTAGGCCCATCCAGGTTGTTGCAAATGGTGAGATTTTATTTTGTTTTATGGCAGAGTAATGTTCCATTGTATATACGTACTACATCTTCTTTACCAAAATTCTAATGATGGTCACTTGGATTGCTTCCACATCTGGGCTATTTTAAATAGTGCTATAATGAACAAAGTGGCACATCTATCTTTTCAAATTGGTGTTTTGGATTTCTTCAGATAAGTACTTAGAAATGGAATTGCTTGGTTATAAAGCATTTTTAAAGTACCTTTTCTATTCCCTGCTAAATATGAAATTGCTGTCAGAAACCATCTCCTGACCAGTGTTGGCATTCTACTCACAATGGTTACAAGAAAATTGAGGAGGGTTGCAGAAGATTGTGGATAGTTAAGTGTTTGCTTTCCAGATAAGTCCTTTTCTTGAATTGGATTTGCATCAAATGGATTACCAAAAGACAGGAAGTCATGGAAAGGCGATGCTGGCCTCCACATAAAGAGGAGTAGAATTCTGCCTCTTGTTGCGAAGTGCTCTTTTTATTAAACAAAGATAAATCTATCTAGATAAAGTTATTTTCCCAATTAGAAATTCTTTGAATATTAGGTCATTTTTGATTATTTAAAGACAACTACAGTTTATGAAAGATTCAACATCAATCCCTTCATGTTGGCTGGTATACTCTTAGGACTGTAGAATCTTTCCCAGCTTCCTTCTAAAAGATTGTTATACTTGGAATGCTTTTGTCCAGCTGGATCAAAATGTAAATAACAGAAAAAAACCTGTGAGTACTATCTGTGTTTCTCATTTGCTTCTAGTAGAAGCTATCTTTCCCTACATGATTGAGTGTTGACATTTATTCTTTGGTGCTACAACAGACAAATAATTATTTTCATGTGTTTGGTGAATATCCAGCGTTTCCAGTAGTTTTATAGCCATCATCCAAGTAACCTGAAAGAGATACAATTCCAAACTGGGGTTTATTAAAACCCCAAGCTTACTTAACTTTTTAAATAAATAATTTGTTCCTCTCAATTATTGATTCACAGTTCTCTTAAAATTACTTTAGACTATCTATGAAAATTGAATTTACTCACAACATTTTTGCATTAAAAAAATGCAGAATCTACTTTTTATATCTCCAAAATAAAACACAACCAGTGTGAGAGCTACTGTTTTTTCTGCTTTGTCTTAGGCTTCCTGTACATTTCTACCTACTAGTGTATGACTAGAGTTATTTCAAGTGTAAATAAACATACATCCAGAAAAAGTGTGTCTGAGCACATACATTTTTGTATTTTCACCTAATCTTCCATGAAAATTCATGAGGGCCCCAACTATTTACCCGACTTGAGATAAGCTCACTTTTTTTACTTAAATATAATAGAGAAGTTTATGTATTCAGGCCAGATGGAAGAATTTTTCAGAGATATTAGGACATTTTTGCTTCTCTTCATCAATAGCAAATTTTTTCCAGCCTCCTAACATAGTCACAAGGCTTTTTCTATTTTTCTCTCAAGTTCCTGTAAAATATGAGATAATCAAAATCATAGCATCATATAAACATGACATTTTTCATTTCTGTATTTATATTTTTATTTTTTTTACAAATATATAAATAAAATATTAGTAGCATTTTGCATAGTTTTACATCATGGAATAGTATTTAGCCATGAGAAAGAAGGAAATTCTGTTATTTGTGACAACATGGGTGAGCCTGAAGGGCATTATGCTAAATGAAATAAGCCAGGCAAAGACAGATGCTGTATGGTATCACTTATATATGGAATATATTTTAAAAAGTCAAACTCTTAGAGAGTAGAAAAGTTGTTGAAAGGGGCTAAGTGGTGGAGTGGGGGGTGGAGAAAATAGGGAGAGGTTGGTAAAAGGGTACAAATTTTCAGCTACATGATGAATTAGAGTCTGAGTATCTAATGCAAAACATGGTGATAACACTATATTGTGTAATTGAAATTTGGTAAAAGAGTAGAACATAAAGGTTAACACACACACACACACACACACACACACACACACACACACACACAAAGATAAATATGTGAGGACCAGCCGAATGGCTCAGTTGGTTAAGAGCTCACTCAAGAGTGTGAGCTGAGCTCTGAGCAGCAGCAGTTGGATGCCCAGCCCCAGCTGAGCTGCCGTTGAGCTGCCAACAAAAAGATAAATATCTGAGGTGATGTGTGTGTGAATTAACTAGATAAAGGGAAATCTTTCATAATCTGTGTATGTGTATCAAATCAGCAGGATGTACACTTGTACACTTTAAGTATCTTACAATTATATATGAGGTGTGAAAACATAAGGTGAATGTTTAAATTAAAAAATTGATTATAGTAAAAAACACATTGCCATTAATCCCCCTCAAAATATTCCCCCTCACTTCAAACACACTCATTTCATTGTTTATGCCACTTTCTTAAGCAGCTCTGGAAGTTCTCCTTCATGAGTGTTTTCAGTTGTGCTGTCATGGCTGCCCTGATGTTCTGAATTGATTCAAAATATTTACCTTTCATGGTCATTTTGACTTTGGGGGAGAGGCAGAAATTGCACAGTGCCAGATCTGGTGAATTAGGTGGATAAGGACAGATTGTAATGTTTTTATTTGACAGAAATTGCTGTATCAGAAGCTATGTGTGACAGAGCATTGTGATGGTGGAGGGTGATTTACCGCACACTTTAAATCACACCTTCTCTCAACCATAGCTCACACCCGACTGACTGCACTGAACAAGTTGAAACTTGTCACACACTGTTACTAAGGTTCAACTGGCTGCTCCTGTATTGAAAACCTCTGCCTTTTCGTTGGATGGCACTTGGCAGCAGCATTCACCATATTTGTTGATCACAACGGAAAGGCTCTGTATCACACACGGCTTCTGGTACAGCAATTTCTGTCAAATAAAAACATTACAGTGTGTCGTAATCCACCTTATTCACTGGATCTGGCACCATGAGACTTCTGGCTCTTTCCCAAAGTCAAAATGACCATGAAAGATGAACATTTTGAATCAATTCCAGACATCGAGGCAGCCATGACAATGCAACCAAAGAAACAAAAGAGGACTTCAGAAGTGCTTCAGAAAGTGGCAAGAACAATGGGATAAGTTTGTTCAAAGTGAGGAGGGGTAGTTTAAGGTGTATTAATGACAATATGTCTTTTACTATAATGAAGTATTTATTTAAACATTCAATGCATTTTTTGATCACATCTCATATATCAATTAAACCTCAATAAAGCTGATAAAAGAGGCTACAAATATTTGGGAAAGTTAAACTTTCAGGATTCTGTTTATATTCCTTTCACATGCTCCTAAATGAATGCTCTTTCCTCTCCTACGCTTTCTGCCTCCTTCTCCTGCCCATTCCTACCTTCCAAAGTTTACCCATTTCATCTACTCTAGTCTCTAGTCAGTTTGTCTGGTGTGTAAAATCCAACTTTATCCACAATACAAAAATCGCAAGGGAACTCTTTGCCTACTTTTAAAAATCAGGAGTTAAAATAAGGTGTTTGTTTTATATTGCTTTACTCACACATTATGAGGTCAGACAATTAAGTTCACAAACTCATCCTAGAAAAAGGAATACATACCTCACTGATGAATATCACTATGGCCACCTTCGAAGTGCTCCCCTTGGAAAACTATTCACTGATGCCAGCATCTAGTCCACCCTTCAAAGCAGTTTTGGAACTCTTTTTCTGGAATGGCCATTAGAGCTCTCATTGTATTACTCTTGATATCCTGAATGTCATCAAAATGTCTTCCTTTCAATATTTCCCTTATCTTTGGGTAGAGAAAGAAGTCATTGGGGGCCAGATCAGGTGGGTAAGGAGGGTGTTCCAATACAGTTATTTGTTGCTGGCTAAAAATCCCTCACAGACAGTGCTGTGTGAGCTGGTACATTGTCGTGATGCAAGAGCCATGAATTGTTGGTGAAAAGTTCAGGTCGTCTAACTTTTTCATAGCATTTTCAGCACTTCCCAATAGTAAACTTGGTTAGCTGTTTGTCCAGTTGGTACAAATTCATAATGAACAATCCCTCTGGTATCAAAAAAGGTTAGCAGTAACATTGCAACAAGTTTGTGAACTTAATTGTCACACTTCAGATATTAAGCTTATGTAATTCTATGAATAAAACAAATGTCTCTACATGAATTTCTGGGTTTTTTTAATTCATATTTTTCTTTTGTAGTGCATTTTTTTTCTCAATTACTCATATAATCTCTGTCACCTGAGAAGTAAAATTAGAAAATGCTTATAACCATGAATATTGTCAATCATAGGAATTGAGTAGAGATTCAATTTAAAATGTAGTGTTATTTTAATCTTGTATTTTTGTAAGCTTTTTTTTTATTTTCAAATTATTATATAGTTCCTGCTTAAATAGAGAAAAGACAGAAAGATAATATGACAAAACATTAAAATGTCAAAATACTTACAGATTACATATAAAATGAAATAATTAAATATTCCCATTAAAGCTTTTAACATAAACAGATCACAAATGAGCCAAAGGACTGAAAGTGAGACCTTTTCAGCTTCATTGCACTGATTACCAATATCTTATAGAAAAGAGCTTTTGCAATGACCCAAATATGCAAATACAAAACTTGTTTCATTTGAATAAATTATAAGAAATAAAGTATTTCTTTCAGTGATGCTTTATTAAATTCAAACTAAAGTTATGCCATTTATGAATAACTGCACATAAATTTGAGTTTTTAAATTTTACATATTTTGGAAGTCGTTTTCCTTACATAGGTTTTCCCATGATCTGCATCAACTGAGAAGCAAACCTAGAAAGTGTCATTTAGATTGTAAAACTTCATTTTTTGTTGTAGATTTTCCATTTATGGTTTTCATCTTTTTCTTCATGTTAAATTCAGACCTTTTTATAGATTCCCCCTCCTCCCCCAGAAAATGTGAAAAGGATATCAAGTTTATGTGGTCTGGGACGAGGAAGACTTCATGGCACAGAAAGTCTTAGGCCATAGAAGATAAAAGAAGGCTGTGTGGTGGCAGTGAGAAGGAGCTCTTCTGAAATCAACAGAGGAAGAACCAACCACTGGCCTTGCATTAGTGTTCCTAATGTTGCTAGAATAAATTGACATAAGCTTAAGAGCTTAATTCAACACAAATTTATTACCTTACAGTTCTACAAGTTAGAAGGATAACATGTATCACACTGGACTGCTGCTATCTGTGGGGGACCAGCCTCCGCGAATCCAGGAGTTCCCTCAGGTGGAGACAGCGTCGGCGAGGGAAGAAAAGAAAGAAGGGAAAGAGTGGAGACATTGGGGGAGTTTCTGTGAAGAAGTGTCACACTTTATTGTTACAGAATGTCTCTTTTATAGGGATTTTTGACCATTACCTCAATCACAAGTTAAGTTCTACCTCTTAGGACTTTTGCAGTCTTTACTTCCTTGTAGTTGTTCTCTCCAGGGTATACTGGACTATTCTATGTTAAGGATTCACTTATCTCTACATATCGCCTAAAGGGTAGTTACCATGACTACCTAGCCATTATCCCAAATTCCAGCAGCTAGACTCACAGGGCGTATACTTGAGCTATTACTAAATGACTAGCGGTGGCTGAGTTTAGGGTAAAAATTATCTAAAGTCTATTCCAATGTGATTACAATACTTAGTAGCTAAAGGGTTTTAGACATCTTTTATCCTACAGAGGGCTACATATTTACAATAGAGGGTAGCATCTGTTTCTCAGTCAAAGCTTCAGTATCTGTTGCTGCAACAAGGCACTAGGCAAGGAATTCAAAACAGGCTGTAAATTAACATACCCCATGGTCAGTAAGGTGCCTCTTACTGGAACTCTCATGGCCTGGAGACCTTTAATCTTCAAAGAGACTTTTCACAGCAATGGCCATAGGCAAGTGAGCTCAAGGATTGATGTTATCATCAGTTTCTCACAGGCAGGCTGTCAGTTTCTCACAGCCAGTCCTTTGGCCTATGTGGACAGAGGTCTGTGCCTCAGTTTCCAAGAAGCTTGAGTCTCCAATATCTCAGTTCAGGGGTCCCTTCAGGCTGTAGCCTGGCTTGGGTTGTTTTCCTCTTGGGAAATTGTGCCCGTCTTTGGCTTACACAGCCATCTATCATCGGGGAACCACAGGAACTTGCCATAAATGCAGTGAGTGTATTGTCTCCTATAGGAGGAAAGGCACATGGGTTCACAGAGGCAAGAGATATTACATGACCAACCATAAGGCAGCACCCCAAACATCCAGTGCTGAGCGTGGCACCATGACCTTGTCAGACACTGGGGGCTGTCGGCTCCCAACACCTATCAAAGTTAGTGTTGGCAAAGTTATTCCTTTCTAAAGACTTGAAGGGAGACTGTGCCCTTGTCTTTTAGTTTCCAGAGGCTTTCTTTGTTCATGGAACCCTTCCTCCAACTTCAAAGCCAGCAAAGTTGGGCTGAATGTTCTTATGTTGCCATCTTTCTGGCTTTCTTCTAATTCTTTTTTCTACTTTTAAGAACCCTGTGGCCCATGGAGGTAATCTAGCACAATCTTCCTATCTGAGGATCAGCTGATTATCACCTTGATTCCATCTGAAAACTTAATCCTACTTCACCTTGTAATGGGCCATATTTATTGGTTCTGAGGATTAGAACATCGCCAACTTTGGGTCAGTATTCTAGCCATCACAGAACCCGACCCACAATCCCCAAGCTAAACTTTAATGTCTGCAGTGAGGGTGGAGAAAGGAATGAGGATATTAATTCAGTTATTCACAAATATCGACTATAGTAATACCTTGGTTTGTGAGCATAATTTGTTCTGAAACAAACTACTCATATTGCAAGATATCACTCATTTACCACTTTAAAACGTATAAAAAATGTTTGCTTGTCTTGCGGAACACTTGCAAACCACCTTACTTGCAGTCCAAGGTTTTACTGTATTATTGTGTGATCCAGTGCTATTCTAAGCAACTGGGATTCTTCTAAAATCAAAAGTGCACTCTGCTTCTGAATGTTTATGGTGTAGTCAAAGAAATAATAATATAAACATTTGAACAAAATAATTCACTAGTTTAGATATGTATTTTATTTTAATCCATATTTAGTGAATCAAGTATAACAAAAGTGTGTGATGTCAGAAAACAACAAAAAAATGAAATTTTAATTAAAGCAATATTCATAAGCTCTGTAATTAGAGAATGGTTTTAAAATTAATTATATAACCATATTTTTGTACCAGTTTATCAACTAGTTAATACCATTTGTTATTGATTTTTCTCACAGGTATTTCGAAGGACCTAGATCCACTTAGTTATTGAACTGATTCATACTTGGAAAAAATATGACCTGAACATTCTTTTTACAACAGAAATTGAAATAAAGCATGGGAGAGTTATCTTCAATAATATGAGTAACTCTGCTTTCTATTCTTCTTATACAAAATAAAACTAGATATCTATATGATGGAAGTACATGGCATTTAACCTATTCAGGGGGATTAGAAAGTTAATGATCTAGAGAATGAGCTACAACTCAACCCAAGTATGTCAGAAAGTACTTGGGAAGTAGGGTCTTCACAAGGGCAGGGAGACAAAGTAGCCATGAGCAATTGTGAAGTTAGATGTAGGGAGACTCTGGATCATGGAGTACTGAAAGTCCTCAAAGCATAAGAGTAATGGAAAGTACATGTTTCTCCACAGAATCTAGAAGCTTATATAAGAGAAGGCATATGGATAATCCAATTTTTACTTTTATAAGAAAAGAGGAGAAATTGCTAAATAACCTATATCTAATTATTATATAAGTTTGGATATCTTCTGAGGGAGACAATCACAAACTCACAATTCAAACAGACTTAAGATTATAAAAATACATTAACACACCATATAGCTGGAGAGTCTAGAGACAAGGGCACGTATGAATTGGTTGATTTGACAATGTCGTAATATTTCTAATTGTCTCATGTCATAGTGGCCTCTCTGCTCAGCTGTCTGCAGTGTCAAGGGAAGAGTGTAGGTCTAGGAGCTGTATGCTTCGTTTTCATGACCAGCAGATGGAAGAGCATGCTTCTATAAACAAGGAACAAATGTGCTTTGTTTAGCTCTAATTGACCTTCCCCTACTTAGTGACTCCAGAGAAATGCAGAGCACTGATAAGCTTTTGGTATAAGTACACCCTTAAAGGGAACACTGTGTCAGGTATATGGGATTATCTAGATTAGCTCAGATCACTGAAGGCCTGTCCATGGAGTTAGAGTTTGTGCCAGCCCCTTAGGGCACATGAAATTTACAGAGAAATAATCTGCACCAAGTCGGGGTACCTTAAGCAAAAGAGGTAAAGCTGCTCAGAAGTCAACTAGCAAACACTCTCTATATTTTATACTCTAAATACAATTTTTAAGTATCTAGAATGTAATAATGTAAGCTATGCTATCATTTAAAAACTGATAAACATGTGAAAATAAAACAGATCTAGGCCAAAGTGAAATATACCAGGGAATGTTAGTAGATAAAATGTATATATGAAATGAATGTCTTTGAGGAATTGAACTAAAACTATAGTATGAAAACATCACCCTAAATGTGTTGAAGGCTCAGGAATTGTTCTACTCACATATTAGGAAACATCAATCTAGAAGTTTGAAAATAGAATATCAATGAAGGAAAAACAGTTAATCATGCAGATTTGTTCAAAATCTCAAATTAATTAATGCATTAAGTTGAAAAAGATTTTGAGGTCATATCTCAGAAGAAGCCATATTCTTTCACTACTTTACTATATTACTAAATATAATTCATAGATTTAATTTCATTTAATTCACTTTACATGATTATAATATTCTTAATGCATGATTTAAGTTGAAACATGTCAACTTATATTCCTCAAATATTTATATATATATTATAGAAAATGTATTAAGAGAACAATAATAGTGTAAAATTTAGGAACAAGATATAGTTTTTCCTAAGAAAGCAATTTGAGGAAGCTTCAGAAATATACTATGGATGGCACATATAGACATTAATAAAGAAAAACACCAAATTAATAGGAATTTTAAAATGATTCCTGAAACTGAATTTTCTGAGATTCAGTTTTCTGTAATTAGATACAATTGTCAAAGCTCAGCTCCACTGTCATCCTGACAGCACCTGTCCTGCCACACACACACACACACACACATTCAAGCACACTTTCTCTTTCACTTTCCAAGCTCCAATTTACCCTCTTCAATTTCTCTGCTCAACTCTTGTCTGTCCTCCCTAAAATAATAGCATGTACCTGTAAGAGTTTGGAGCATGCACCTAACATTAGATCAAAAAGTCATCATTAAATCCAACAAGAATATTTAACGTATTATGAATATTCAAGATTTAAAAAAATTAAATCTGATAAAAGCTCAAAAAACAAAATTATATTACATATTCCTTTGAGCTATTGAAAATTTTAAGTTAGAAAACAGTTAAGTACGGTTCATATTTTTGAATTGCTTTAAATGTAAACAACAGACCTATCTTGAATTTCTATTAATTCAATCTTTCAATCTCTCTCTCTCTCTCTCTCTCTCTCTCTCTCTCTCTCTCTCTCTCTCGCACTTGCACACTGCCTCCCTTACTCCTCTGTCAGCTAACTCTTTTTTTTAAATCTATTTATTCCAAAAATATTTAGGGGGCACTGGCTGTGTTCCAGGACTATTCCATATTCTTAAGATATTAAAAAAAAAATTGCAATAGTTCCAATTCCTGCTCAGACTCTTGGGAAAAGTAATTAAGAAAGCAACTAAAATAAAATGTGATGAGGCAAACTCAATGCTATTGAAATAGATAATAAGGCCCCCGACTTAGTCTATAAGATAGAAGGTGTTTTACTTACACAAGAATCAATAATTAATATTAAAGAAGATATATTATTTGACTTGGTGAAGTAAGCAAACAAAAATAAATGTAAAGGAGTGCTATTGGCCTAACTATCCAGACAAAAAAGTCCAGAACTTCTGAATGCATGCAAGCTCTGAAGATTGCAGAGGATATGAATTCTGTGCTAGTTACTTTTTATCTTCACCTTTGTAATGAGGAGAATGATATTACCAATCCCTATAGAATTGTAAGGATTAAATGAGATAATGCATGCTTGACATGGTAAATGTCCAATAAACTTTAAAATAGTATTATAATATTATTATTAATGTACTTGTCTGTATATCTCTTTCAAGATTGACTAAGATGAATCTAGGCTAATAGGACTGCACTCCAGCACAAATTTTATGAGTGAACATACACAGGAGATTCTTTCATTCCACATAGAACAGATTGTCCACGGTTAAAGTATTCACAGATAAAGAAGTACATTTCCAGAATAAGAAGTGAATACTTTGCTTAGAGAAGTAGGAATAGGGACTTTTGATGTCATATCCAATACAAACTTCCATCCAAATCTTTCCCCCAGGGCATTAGTCTGAAAACCTTTCCCTAAATCTCAGCCTCACTCAGAATCTAGCATATGGATACAAGTGACTTGGGATCAAATCTAAGCCATACCTTGAGAATACCTATTTCTTGACTCTGTTTTATTTTCCCCCCACAAACTCTTTCTCACCCCATACCAACTAGATTGTACGTTTCTTGAGAGGAGGGGCTTTATGAGTTGTTTTAATGCTATATCCAGTGTAACTGCTCAATAAATATTTTGTTACAATAAATAAATGTAACAGAATAGAACAAGGATTAGCAGGAGCTTGATAATTAAAGTCCCCTTCTCTTTCCCATTAGTGCCTCTAAGGCCTGATAATTAGTGTTATTGTATTTGGATCCTGTAATATCCAAATTGAACCACTGAATTACATTTTTGATAATGTCTTTATGGTTGTTAATTTATTAATTTATTTTACTTCACATATAAAACATTTTAAATAATTGTAAATAAAATGATATTGCACATTTGAAAAACATGTAAGAAACTAACTATGGTTTCTATAACAGTGGTAATTTACAGAGCAGGAACACTTAGAATTTATCCATATACTGATCTATTATGTCTAACTGGATGTTTACGGACCATGTAGGTAAACATATCTATTTTTGAATATGATAAAATTCCATGTATCTTCCTTCAAAAATCATGGCATGAATATGTTTTAGATAGATTTACTTCCTTTTTTATAATTCATAACCTACAGCCATATGGATAGACTATGAAATATGATTCAAATAAAAAAATATGAATATTTTATGGCCTTTTATTTTCTATGCAGTACTAATATTAAGATGTTATATTTGGCAAAATTCTGTGTTTGACAGTTCTGGTTTTATGTTTCATGTTTTATTGATATTAAATTAATGTAGATATCAAGCTAGGATCCAAATCCCTTTAGGTAACAAGAATATTGCCAAGAGAAACTGAAGGTAGCATTTTTCTTTTTATTATAAAATCAAGATGTCCTGATAATGACATAACAAAATCTTCTGACCAGATATTAACTCTTTTACTCAACTGGCTAGATGTTGTTATTTCTTCTCTCTCCCTCTCACCAATTCACAAACACCTAACAAGACAAATATGACATATTCTTGGAATATGGTTGGTGTTCAATCATTTTTTTGAAGGAAAGGAAAGATAAAGCAAAAAGGAACAAACAGAAGAAAGGAAAGAAGGAAGAGAGGGAGGGAGGAAAAGAGGGAGGGAGAAAGGAAGAAAGGAAGGAAGGAAGAAAGGAAGGAAGGAAGGAAGGAAGGAAGGAAGGAAGGAAGGAAGGAAGGAAAGGAAAGAAGGGAGGGAGGAAGGAAGGACAAAGAGGGAGGGAGGAAGGATGGAAGAAAGGAAATTTTTTGTGGAATATGAAAGTAGGTGTCAGCGCCATCAAATCTAACCCTATATTGACACTTCCACTCACCAAGCTGTCTAGTTTATATTATTGTACATCCAGTATCCCATATGCAACATATACATCAGATTATAGGGACCTAACAATATAACCACAATGAATCATTTACACTAACTAAGGAATCTATCTATACCTGTTATAATTAATGTGCTGTATGATTAGTTGTAAATATACCAACCAGAAAGAAAAGCATTTTTCATGAATCTTAGAGGAGCAACATATATTCTACTACAAAGAAAATAGTCATATACAAGGTTTTTCTTTATAACAGTTCTCTTTATTTTATTACCTACTGAACATTATTTTTTTTGTTTTACAATCTATGAATAAAGCCAAAGTGCAACAATTTCTCAAATAGAATCCCATTATAAATACTTTGCTTTTCCATAAGATTACTTCTAATTATTTATGTATGCCATTATTTACTTTTTACATAATACATAAAAGCCATTTATAATTTTTGCATTTGCCTATAACCCAGCCTATGGCTAAGAAAATTCACTTTCCATTACTTAACAAAACGCAATAGTATATTTCTAATAGTACATTAATATTTAGTGTCTACTGGCCCTTTTAAATGTGTGGCAAATAACCAGAGAATATCTCTACTGAAATAAATTTTCTTAACATCTTGGATTCTGTAATATAATCTATTTACTCCAGTTTGTTTAAGGATGAGAAAATCATCATAGAGGAGAAATTTGTATATTCCAGGTATGATGACCCATCATTTGTAACAAATTTTACTCTTTATGCCATTATAAAATGGAGAAATTTTCACCTTGGGTTCCTACTCACAGCCTGACAATACTGCCAACCTGAAATCCCATTATTCAAATGAGTAATCAGAACAACACATATTTAAATAATGCTTGATTGCCAGCTATTATCAAGTAGGTATTTAGATACTGTGTGTTCTGCATAAAATCTGTCCCAAACTATGTGACTTAAGAAAACTCCAGGTATGGAGAGAATATTGTGGTTCAAAAAATAGTCCCTGGATGGTATTTTTTTAGCATTGGAAGAAACTTTATAGAATATTTGTTCAACCACAAAACTTTAATCAAATGTAAGATTACCCAATTATGTAATTGTTTATTTTCTTACCTATTTTTCCAAAGACTCTAGCCTCCTTAATGGATAAAATACTACTTTTATTTCTTTCTTTAATACCTACTATATAATTAGTGATTAATAAAATTTATATACCATCATATAAATCTGCATTTAAGGCTATATTCAGATTTTTAAAAAATATCCAAGAAGTGGAGCTGGCCAAGTGATGCATTGGTAGAGTTGGCTTGGGACAACAGCTCTGAGCAGCAGGGCCCCAGTTCAGAACCCACATGAGGGTAAGAGATGCTGTGCCCTTTACAGCTAAGATGGTGAACAACAGCTCGACCTAGAGCTGTGCTGCCCTGAGTTGTCGGCTAAGATGTAGGCTGTAGTGGGGCTGGCCAGCAGTGGTTGTGAGCTTTCGTGAGCTCTCGTGAGCTGCTGTGAGTGGCAGTCCAATGGCCGGTGACCAACTGCCTCACCCAGGAAGAGCGCAATGATAATACCAACATGGGCCAGTGAAGCAATGTCCCCAATTAGACTGAAGAACAAAAGGACAGTAACTTGTCTATTCCCCTTCCTTGATTCCCCAACACTGTTCCCTTCCCCCAATTCCCCGATTTAAAAAAAAAAATACAAGAAACAATTTATTATTATATTACTCCGCCACACAATTTCAATAGGTATCAAAATTAATCAATCCAGAGGAAAGTACCATATAAATTAATTGATAACTTTGGTATAATAACATCTTACAACTAAAATTCCATGTATTGGTTTTACCTTCAATGCTTCTCAAACATTTTAAAAATATATATCCTCAAATTTCTTATCTCTATTAAATTCATTGTGGTGACATTGATTAGTAAAATTATATAGGTTTCAAGTATACATTTATGTAATGCATCATCTATATATCACATTGTGTGCTCACCACCCAGAGTTAGTTCTCCTTCCATCACCATATATTTGACGCCTTTTTCTTCTTCTACAATGCCACCCTCTTCCCTTACCCTCTGGAAATCACTAAACTGTTTTCTGTGTCTATGTTTCTTTATTTGCTTTTCTTGATGTTTATTGTTTTCAGTTTTATATCCCACATATGAGTGAAGTCATACGGTTCTCAACTTTTTCTGTCTGCTTTATTTTGCTTATCATTGCAAATGGCAACATTTCACCTTTTCTTGTGGCCAGGTAATATTCCATTTTATATACATACCACATCTTCTTTATCAGTAAAAGCAAAAATAAATGAATAGGATTATATCAAACTAAAAAGCTCCCCAAGATTTTTGAATGTGTGGGGAACAAACCTTCTTATGAGTATTTCTGAGGAAACCTTGGAGCATCAGTTGAAATTAATCTTCAAAATATTTTCTCATATGATGAAAGTTTTAGAATGAAAATCTCAATTCTTGCTTAAAACAACAAAGTAGTATTCTTAATGGCAATTTGAAATTCTGTAGTTCAACTTTATAATAATACAACATGATCTGTTAGAGGAATTTTGCTTTTATAGAATGGTGTGGTTTATCTCAGTGACTCACTATCCTGTCAAAAGGCCCAGGAGATCTCTGAAAAATCTTGCTTTTCCATCTATGTTCTGCACAAGGTCTCTTTTCTTCCATTTCTATCCTTTGTTAGTTACCAGGGATTTATTGTTTGCTTTTTTCCTGGCCCTTCAAGTCTTTTTTGCACTTAGTGGTATTATCTAAACCACTCCTTCCTATCAATCTTGTCACTTTGCTTGAAATCCTCAGTCCTGATATCATTCTCTAGTGTCTATGTTATCTTGATTACAATTATTTACCTATCATTACATCATTCTTTAATATATCAATCCCTTATTGATAATCTGCCTGGCTAACTATTAAAACTAAGTGACATAACTTCTACCCTCAAGATATTTACAGAGAAGCAGTTCATACATGTGTAAGGTCAAAGCTCTTGGATCAATAGAATCTAAATCTCTCAGGGTGCTGCTTAACAGTTTTTCAATCTTGGAAAACTTACCTAAGTTTCCTGAGACTCATTTTATCACTACTATTTATCCCACATTACAATGTTGTGCCAGTTAAATAAAATAATTTGTACAAATTTAGTACAGGATCTGATTTACACTAATGTTTGAAACACTGTTATGGTTTCTTACTAATATTATTTATACCGTTATTAAATACTGATTATTAAGGCTTTATGCCTTCTTCTTATGCCCTGATGCTATGCTGAGGTCCTCAAATCTAGGCTTTAATTCTTCTCTATATTTCTGCAATGTGATATATTTTTTTAAATGAAAGATTGTCTTTTTAGGGTCCTAGAAATTAACCAATTACTACTTTAAAGTTCATGAAAGAATATGTATGTGTAGAAATTCACCACATATTTTGGGAAGAGGTAGTTCGTAGTTTGCTAGATCTAGAATATGCTGTAAGAGGGGAATGAGTATAGAGGCTGAAAGGTTAAATTCAAGTGGATTTATAGAATATGTTATTTCATGCTGCAAATTTGCAATTTACCTGGGATTAATAGAAATTTGGTTATTAGTGTTGTGTTTTATTTTTTGTATTATTTTTTCTTTTTTTTAATTTTAGAAAGATGATTAATAAATCATTAGCTATTAAAAAAACTGCAGTTAATAAAATCTAATAGAAAAATATTAACTAAACCAGATGAATATTGATGAGGACCTAAACTAGAGAATTCACCAAATGAAAGAATGAAAATGGGAAGGTAGAAATCCTGTTAATCTTTTAGCATCTGATGGGATAGCACAAAGTGAGCTCTCAGTGAATATGAAAACTATAATAGGAATTTCACTAAGTAAAACTTATCATCCTACCTATTTCACATGAATTTAAACTAGAAAGCATTTAGCACAGATTATTTGCTTTGAAATGAAATAGAAATTCACACTTGTGCGCTTGTATTCCCTAAAGAAGACCAGAGTTGCTAACAACCCCAGTCTTAACCATGATTAGCTGGTAGGGAAGTGGAGCAATTATTTTTTTCTCAGCTCCAAACACACTGTTTTTATACTCTACTCTATAAACTAAGTCTGTGACTCTGCAAACTACATTTTTTCTTCACAACTGGTTCGTTCTTAAGTTCTTCTAAGTGAGGAAATGAGAGGGGTTCTGGTCTTCCCGTTTCCTTGTTATCCTTAATAGTATCACCCACCAATGTTTTCACACCAGGCTGCACATCTGGATCCTGTTTCCAAGCTTATTCCAGTCTCTTCATGCCATTAGAACACATCGTCACCAGCTGGACAGCCTTTGCCCTCTGAAATATAAGCCCCAGGGCTGGGGGACTCAGTGTCTCTTCTCTGAGTTTCTGTGGCACCATCACTAGCCACAGAACTCTCAGATTCTTGGTATCAGAACCACAAAGGCCCTGCTGTAAGCTCCAAGATTCTGATAACGACAAACTCACCCGTTTCCCCATTTCCAAGGATAATAGCCGCTTGCTGACGTTACTAAACCTATATTACTTCTGTGTTCCCTTAAAATATTTTTCAATCCTCAGATATGAATGTATATAAACAAACCTTATATTAAAATTTCTTAACCCTTATGTATGTATTGCAAAATCAGAGCCACCAATCTCACCTAATATTTCAATTTTAGGGAACCCCCCCTAATACTTCAATTTTAGGGAATCACCCTCATCTTTAACTTTGCAAAGAGACTAGCTCCATCTACTCATTTAAATTGACTCCAGGTACATTATTCTTCAAAAAATTAATTTTTACTCAACTGTTTCCTCCACTCTTTCTATTCCTTAGATTTAAATCTCTGGTTGCTGAGGTCGCTGTTATTTGGAAAACACCTTTGGTTGTTCCACCCCACATCAGTCAGAGGCCCAAGAGGAAACATATCTATTCAAATGCATCAACAAAAAGGATTTTAGTAAAAAATCTGCTAGAAGATAATGAGAAAAATCTAGACGACCTTGGATTTGGCAATGACTTTTTAGATATAATACAAAAGGAATGATCCACAAAAGAATGAATTGAAATTTGGACTTCATTAAAATTGAAATCCTATGCTCTGCAAGTCGCTATTAAGAGAATGAAAATCAAGCAGCAGACTGGGAAAAATTATTCATGAAACGTATATCTGATATAGGACATAGGACTTCTAAATAAAATATATAAACAATTCTTAAAATTCAACAATAAAAACAAAAACAAAAAAACAATTAAAAATGGGCAAAAAATTTGAACAGACTCCTCACCAAAGAAGACACACAGATACCAAGTAAGCATATAAAAATATGTTCAGCATAACACGTCATTATCAAATTGCAAATTAAAACAGGGTAGAACTACATGCCTATTAATATTAGAATGGCTAAACTCCAAGACACTGACAACACCAAGTTCTGGTGAGGTTTCAGAGCAACAGTAATTTTCATTCGTTGCTGACAGGATTGCAAAATGGTATAGCCATTTTGTAAGGCAATTTGGCAGTTTCCTACAAAGCTAAATATAATCTTACCACACAATCCAGTCATCACAATCCTAGGTATTTATTTAAATGAGTTGAATACTCATATTCACTCAAAAATATGCACATTAATACTCAGACCAGGTTTATTCATAATTACCCCAAATTGAAGCAACTAAGATGTCCTTCACCATGTGAATGGATGAAAAAAGTCTGTTACATCCATACAATGGAATATTATTCTGTGATTAAAAAATAAATAAACAAGCTATCAAGCCACAAAAAGAAGACACTTAAATGTATATTGCTAAATTAAAAAAGCTAATCTAGAAATGCTCATACTGTACGATATCAACTCGATGACATTCTGGAAAGGCAAAACTATAGAAATGGCAAAATGATCAATGGTTAACAAGCATTCAGGGGGAGGACAGAAGGAATGACTAGGTGGAGCAACAGACATTTTTAGTACAGTTAATCATTCTTTATGATAATACTGTAATGGTAGATACATAATATTATGTATTTGTTAAAAGCCACAGAGCTATAAAACACAAACAGTAAACTAATGTAAACTATGGAGTTTAATTAATAATTATGCATTAATATTGATTCATCAATTGTAACTAAACTAATGTAAGATGCTAGTAACAGAAAAAAAATATGTGCATGTGTGGAGAAGTGGACATGGGAACTCTCATTACTATATTTGCAATGTTCTAGAAACCTAAAAGTTCTCTAAAAAAAATCCTGTTAAAAATAGACTTCTAAATGAATCTCTGAGTTGTTGCATACTGAATGAACTAAAATGAATTAAAATGCCTTTGTACTGATTTTTGTTAATTTACAAGCCACTTAGGATAATTGGAGACACTGGTGTTTCAGAAAACTTGAGGTTGCGTTTGCTAATCAATATGATCTGGTATTCTTCAGATTTAGGTGAATGGGAAGAGGTTTACATTAAACAGGTTATTTCTGGTTTTGTCACTTTTATAAATAAGTACTAAGGAAATATCGTTTTGAGCTGTAATAACACAGGTGAAACATTTTCGTAAACGTCTTGCATACTTTAAATGGAAACTTAATTAACTTGGAGGGATTTCAGGAGCCTGTACAAAACATACGTATACTTTAAGATCGTAATAAAACATGGGAAACAGACAAATAATATACTGTGGCTCTAGAACCTAGAGACAAGAATTATCGGTTGTGAGTAAAATATTCAGCTACTAAGTTGTTGTTTGTATTTTGATAACACTTAATCTCTGGGCCTCATTTCCTGATTTGTAAAATGAGTATATTTGTATATAGGATATTTAATTTTCTTTCTAGATTTAAAGTATGTGTGTATTCATAACACAGTATTACTGATTTGAGGTAGACATCAGTCATAATCATTCTTCATAAAATGATAGTCATTTCCTACTCTTCAAGGTGCCTAGTTATCCAAAGGAAGATTGCTAGAGTGACATGATATTCTACTTGTTTATTTTATGTGTTTTTTTTTGGGGGAGGGGGATTTATTATGCAATTATTGTTTGAGATTTTGGCACAAAGGATTTCTCATTGGCTTCATATTCAGTGTGTTTATAGTGATTTTAAATAGTAAGAGACGGTTGGTTTACATCTTACTAACTATGGAAAAAAACATAAGCACTCTGAACAAAACATTAACACTTAATCCTTGACTCTAAAACTTGACCTAGTGAAGGGTCTGGCTCTTTAATGATAGAATACAAAGTAGTGTCTTGCCTCTGTTCTTTAAGAATTTTCAATGCTTCCTTGAGTTTCAATGAAAATCAAAACATCTTCCATGTTTTGGTGCAAAAAAACATATATTTGGCTCTTTGACAGATTTTAAATTTTAACTTCTTGAAAAATAAACATTTGACTGTACCATATAGATTTTGATATTATCCAGCTTTTGGAATCCAGAACAGCTGGCCTACTGGGTGGGTATTAACCTTTCTCACCACTTTTATTACTCCTTTATAGTGCACAGTGTATAGTTTCTTCCTTTGGTAGGCTATGTAAATCATTTCCTCTGCATCTACATGTTAGTATGTGGACGTCTCACTTGATCTCATCCCTCCCTTTTGCATTCCTTCTATGCTTCCTTTTCAGTCTACTTGAGTGGATACAGCCCAAGCTACAGGACTCTACCTTCATGGTACATCACTTTACCCACTCTCTCTCTTTTTTTTTAATTTATTTATTTTTAATTAGTTTCAGGTGTACAACACAGTGCAATAGTTATACATTTTACCCCTCAAAGTGACAACCCTCCACCCCCAATTCGCCACCCCACTCCCCCCCATATCATATATATCTATTACTCTTCCTCTGACTCTCTTCCACAGTATAATCCACATCCCGTGACTATCCACTCTCTTAACAGCACCTCCAACCACTTTGTACCATTCTCTTCCTACCACCCCTACTCCATTATCTCTTATCCTTTAATCCATACTACAGTTGTTCTCCCTGGCCAAGGAAACTGTATTACTAAACTTGTTGAAAAGAACACTAAAGGGCATTGATAAATGTCAAGAATATGCTGTCGCTAAATTCATAGGGACTTATTTAATTCAGCAATTTGTTTTTTTACTTGTCCTTAATTGTCTGCTGTTCAAACTTTATTCTTTTTCTCAATCAGCTCTCATATCTAACAGTCTGGCTCCTTTAATGTCAGTGCAATGTTATCTTTACACACACACACACACACACACACACACACACACGAGTTAAGAGAACATTTTTTTATTAAATATGACCTCATAACACTTAAGAAATTCTCCCAATTTCCGGTAAAATGGCGCAATAGAAAGACGCTGTGCTAACTGCCTCCCAGGATCACACCAAAATTACAAGCAAATTATACAGCATTCAACCCTGGAGGCCCCTGGAACACTGGAGGAACAGAACCACTAAACGAAGAACTTAAAGAGGAAGCCGCATCGGGGCTGGTAGGACGGGCAGAGATGAGAGAGGGCGAGCCCCGAGAGGGAAGCCCCAGCTGTGGGAGGCTTCTCCGGTTGGGGGAGAGACCCTCCGGCTGCACCTCAAGCTCAACAGCCCAGAGTTCCTTTGCCGGGAAGAGGAGTTCTAAGATAGCCGGCAGTAAATTAGTGAGGACTCTCTTTGCTCAGCTCGGTGAGGCTAAGAGCGGCTGGAGAATCAGTGTGGCCGGCGCCAGGGGCTTGCTTGCCGGTGAGCATTTACCTGGTTCCTGGTGGAGGGAGTGGCTGTGTGAGCCGGCAGCCTGCGAGGACGGACTGAACTGAGCACCTCTGGTGCAAAGGCTGAAGAAGGTTTTTGGACTATTGTTCCCATGGTGCGGAGCTTGCATGCAAGTGGTGTGGGGAGGGCGCCACTTTGTCGGGCTTGAGCCCTCCCATGAAGGCTCAGGTCCGAGACCTAATTGGTCTGGTGGAATTGGCGCAGAAGTGCGTGTGTGCGTGCACGTGCGCCTGCGGCCTTGGATCCCCACCCTCCGCCCAGCTTATACTGCGTTGCCAGGGAAACGCAGGGCGGGTGCCCTCCGGATCCAACGGCTGCTCACTAAGACTCGGGAGCGCGCAAGCCGCCTCGGGTCTCTGCTCTCCGCACTCTGCTTGCAGAGTTGCCAGGCTGGTGATTGGTTGTCCGGCTGCTCGGCCTGATCTGCGAGCGGCTGATTGGGACAGGCTGAGACTGGGAGTTTTCCTGGGTGTGTTGGGCCATGAGCTGCATGCCTGCGTGATCCAGCCAGGGCTCTCCTGGTGATCTATTTAATACATCAAAGCAATCCCAGAGTGACAACCAGAATGGGGAAACAAAGAAACATGGCACAAGTAAAAGATCAGAAGAAACCTCCAGAAATGGAACCAAATGAAACAGAGGGATCCAACCTTTCAGAGACAGAGTTTAGAACACTGATGATAAGAATGTTTAAGGAACTTAGCGAGGACATAAAGAAGGATAGGGAAACCATAAAAAACAACCTGTTAGAACTAAAGAATACAATAACTGAAATGAAGAACACACTCGAAGGAATCACCAGTAGAGTAGATGAAGCAGAGGAGCGGATCAGCGATTTGGAAGATAAAATAGCAGAACTCACCCAGTTGGCACAGCAAAAAGACCAAAGAATAAAAAACAATGAAAATAGTTTAAGAGCCCTATGGGACAAGGTGAAGTGCAACCACCTTCGAATCATAGGGATACCAGAAGGAGAAGAGAAGAAGCAAGGGGTCGAAAATGTATTTGAAAAAATAATGACTGAAAACTTCCCTACCCTGGTGAAGGAAATCAACATACATGCCCAGAAAGTGCAGAGGGTTCCAAACAAACTGAACCCAAACAGGTCCACACCAAGACACATCATAGGGAAAATGGCAAAGGTTCAAGACAGAGACAGAATCCTAGAGGCTGCAAGAGAAAGACAGCAGGTTACATACAAAGGAACTCCTGTTAGACTAACAGCTGACTTGTCTACAGAAACTCTGCAGGCCAGAAGGGAGTGGCAGGAGATACTCAAAGTGGCACAAAATAAAGGCCTACAACCAAGATTGCTCTACCCAGCTCGGCTATCACTTAAAATTGAAGGAGAAATAAAGAGCTTCTCAGAAAAGAATAAGCTTAAGGAATTCATTACCACTAAGCCAGCATTGCAAGAAATGTTAAAAGGGCTTTTTTAAACAAAAGAAAGGGGTAAACAAGCTAACCCAGAGAGACAATTTAAGAAGATTGAAGTCATATCAAGCTTATATAAAGGAAAAACTGATGGTTGCTGGCTGGGAGGGAGTGGGGAAGAGGGAGAGGGGAAAGGTTTTGGACAGTGTATGTGGGACTACAATGTTGCCGCAGGGATATGGGGGCAGTTCTGGGAATGTAATTGATAATGTTGTGAAGAGACTATTATGTTGTGAGAAATAAGTCAGTCGGAGGACAGGTACCATGTGATCTCACTTGTGTGTGGAGTCTGAAGAGTTGAGTGAATGATCAAAGTAAACAGACTCGTAGATGTAGAGGAAAAACTGAGGGTTGCTAGTTGGGACGGGGGTGGGGATGGGGGGAAGGGGAAGGGATTAGACAGCATAAATAGACAACTACAATATTGCCACAGGGATATGAAACACAGTTCGGGGAATATAATAATGTTGTAAAAATTTTGTGGCGTGTCAGATAGTCACATATCTTGTTAGGGAGACCACTTCATGGATGGAGTAGAGGCTTGATCACTGCACTGTACACCTGAAACTGATGTTGTATAGTATTGTATGCCAACTGCAACTGAATATGTGGATGGTCATGGGATGTGGAGTATATTGTGGAGGGGAGTCAGGGAAGTTGTGATGGATATGTATGATATGGGGGGGAGTGGGGTGGAGAACTGGGGGAGGGGGGTTTTCACTTTGGGGGGTAAAGAGTATAACTATTGCATTGTGTTGTACACCTGAAACTAATAAAATAAAATTAAATTAAAAAAGAAAAAAAAAAGAAATTCTCCCAAAATAACGCTGAATGAGAATCAATTCAGATGTGCTTAATTACATCATTGCTTCAATTTCTGGTATGTGAAACTAAGTTTCAAATATTAAATTTTTTTGTATTCTCAGAAAATCCTATTTTGTCAAAGTGTTCCTTGTGCTGATGAAATGAAATCAAAATTATAATTTCATACTATTGTATTTAAATCATCTAAAGCTAAATATATTTGCCTTATTTAGTTCTAAACTTTTGAGAATAGACACTTTACTTATATAATTTCACCGTATTTCCAAAACTTTTGAGTTCTTTTGGTTGGTTGGTTGCTTGGTTGCTTGGTTGCTTGGTTAGTTGGATGGTTGATTTGCGTTTTTCCTTTGCCTTTTTGCTAGGTGCTTTGAAAGCATGATTTTTCCACAGTTGATAGTAACAGGATAAGGAAAGGAAGTCAACAAAGCAAACAAACTAAGAAGACAATCTTTCTTAAATTCAAAAATGCATTCAAGGGCCGGCCGAGTGGCGCGGTGGTTGAGCGCTGGCTTGGGAAGCCAGCGGCCCCGGTTCAGGTCCCACATATGAGGGCCAGTGACACTGCCCTCAAAAAAAAAAAAAAAAAAAAAGGCATTCAAATCTGGACTTCGTTTTAATTTGAAAATAAATGTTAATTCTAATATTCTTGTTAAGAATACAGTTATAGTTCAGTTTATTAAACAGAGAAATTTATCACTGAAATTTACTCATAAACAAAATTGGTCTTCCCACACAAGTCCTCTTTATACATTATATGCACATACCCCAAACAAAATATATATTGAATTCTCAGAGAACATAAAAACAATTTATACTCACTGACAAGAGCTCATATCTTTACTTAGGCTGTGATAGTCTCTTGCTTGTTAAAACAGTTTTAAAAGTAGCCTGATCATTATAAAATAGTTTTCAAATAAGAGAGGTCTGCAGTGTGTAACAAGCTGCCCAGATATACACAAGATTGCCCTCAGGTGGTAATGGTAAACTCATAAAGGAACTTTGTGAGGTGATTAAATGAAATTTGGTCTTGTTCAAGGTCAAAATGAACACTTATATGGAATACATTGTTGTATAAGATTAGGGATAGAATGAAATATAAATGTAGACTGGAATACTTGCTGAGAAAAAATAACTTAAGCTCTTAATCCTAAAAGTAGAGATGGGGCTTGGGTTCATAGCAGAGAAAAGGAAACTGCACATTGTAAAAAAGTAGAATAATGAGAAACAGTTCTGATGAGTCTCATGGACACGGAGAAGACTGCTCCAGATAGCAGCTAGTGGCTGTAATTCAGGAATAATATGATTATAAAATTGTATAATTACCAACATTTGTGTAGTGCTTTTGTTTTCAAAGTGCTTTCCCCTACATTTATTGTAGTTGATTCTGAAAATGACCCTGTTCAGTACTCGTAGTACAGTACTCAGTACTGAACAGTGCTCTAATTTACATAAAAATTATATGAGAGACAAAGAGTCTTATTAGCAAATCCACTTTGCTGTGTATATAACATACTTATATGTTTAAACCTTATAAATAAATGTGAGGATTTTAATTTTTTAATTAAATTTGTTGGGATGACAATGGTTAGTAAAATTACATCGGTTTCAAGTGTACAGTTTTGTAACACATCATCTATATATTACATGTGTCCTTCGATAGATGATTAGATAAAGAAAATGTGATACATACACACAATGGAATACTATTCTGCCATAAGAAAAGATGAAATACTGCCATTGTGACAACATGCATGGATCTTGAGATTATTATGCTAAGTAAATTTCCTTTTTTTTTTTAAACACTGGAAAATACAACATTGATGGCCAAAATCATTAAAGATACAATTGACTAACTGCATTATTGCAATTTCAAAAGCATTTGATTTCACCCAACTTTAATCTTAGGCTTAAAATATAATGCTATTTTTAGACATATGAGATACAATTTCTTTCATCAAAAATAATAATTCTAAAATTTCTTGAACAAATAGCCTACATTTAAAGTAACTTATGACAGAATTATTTTTTTCCCTTTTATAGTTTTTCACAGAAGTGAGCTTTGTGATTTTAAGTTTATATTTAACTGTTAGAAGCTGCGGGAAGGACTTCAGCCTTAATAATCTAGAACTTGTTTCCCGAAAAAAACTGGGTCAAAGAATTAATGTTATAACAACCAGTGCTATAAACAGGATAAAGAGTCTTTGAAAGCCCATCTATGACAACTGAAATCTTTAATTTGACTTTTAAACTAAATCTGAGCTGAGTTAAAAATGTTCTCTCTCATAGTCTTATGTGCCCACATACAAAAATATTTCTGCAATGTCTATTTAATTGTATATTATTTTGAAAATGAAATATAGAAAGTCAGCCAAGTAGAATGAAATTGTGTCACAAAGATCAAAATGGTGTCTGTGAAAATGACTTTGAATTATCAACAAAATTTGCCTTTTTGGGTAATATAAACTGTTACTGGACGTATGTAGACTCGTTCACTACTAAGATGTAGATATTGTGAATTAATTGTTTCAAGTTTTAAACAATTTAAATTAGTTTCTAATGAGATCTGTTCTTTTTCAAAGAACTGTAGTTACAAAACAAGAACTCTGTGAATGGATTCTTATAAATCATGTAAGTAGTTCAAGTTCTCGGATGACACTATTTGATCATTTGTCGGTATTTTCTTTCTTTATATTCAGCATAATGTATAATATGAAATGGCTTACATTATTCTAGGATATAAGCTATTCTCTTAGGGAATATGAGTGTGGTTGGATGTTTAACCATATGTATCAGCAATGTTCTCATAAATAATATACTAAACAATATTTTACTAACTTTAAAGAGTAGTTTTTTATTTCCTATTGAAAATTGAACAAATTTTACTCTTGTGTTTTTATCATATTCAATTTTATTAAATAAATACAATATTTATATGACTTCTATTATTTAAGAAAGCATTTCTCATCCTCTGACTTCCCATTATGCTGCAGTAGGAATCATCTGGAGGACTTTCACCATAGAGATGACTATAAAACTTTGTCATCTAGAAAATAATCTAACATCCATAGATAGTAACAGAAGTATATGGAGCACAGTATATGCTCAGAGAAGACAAGGAGTATGACATTAGTTCCCCATTTCTGTAGCTTTTAGCCTGAGACTACTGTTCCTCACATGACAAGTCAGTGTCATAGCAGCATGGGTGGAAAAGCTATAGTTTTTCAGGTTGGAGAAACCAGAAAACTGTTGTTAGAAACTATCACTAAGATGAGTAGGGAAATCCAAGAAAGAAAAGAGACAAAGGATACCCAAATGTTGTCCATCTACATTTATCACTGACATCTGAGCCATTGAATAGACCCAGAGTAGCTCACCTAAAAGCAAATAATTTGAACTGGCAAGGATGCTGCCACCTTTGAAATAGAGTTTGCAATTTAAGTACAAGTAAGAATAATAAGCCTGATATACAAGGGAAACAATAACCATCAGAGAAATATAATGCAACCGAAAAGCTGCACTAGTTAACCTTCATAATACCCAGAATAAAATCTCAATTGGAATGAATTTTCAAGAGACAAGAAAATTAACAAAGTCTGAACCTGAGATAAACCACATATTCAAACTAATAGATAAATAATTTAAAGCAGCTATTATTCTTTTTTTTTTTGCTAAACTAACCACTTTTTTAAAAAATTTTTTATTTATATATATTTAATTAGCTTCAGGTGTACAACAAAGTGCAATAGTTATACTTTTTACCCCTCAAAGTGACAACCCCCTCCCCCCAATTCTCCCCTCTCACTCCTCCCCCCCATATCATACTATCTATTACAATTCCTTTGACTCCCTTCCACTATATAATCCATATCCCGTGACTGTCTATATATTCAATTACAGTTGGCATACAATATTATACAACATCAATTTCAGGTATACAGTGCAGTGATCAAGCCTCTACTCCATCCATGAAGTGGTCTCCCTAACAAAACATGTGACTATCTGACACCCCACAAAATTTTAACAACATTATATTCCCCGAACTCTCTTTCATATCCCTGTGACAATACTGTAGTTACCTATTTATGCTGTCTAATCCTTTCCCCTTCCTCAATAATGTAAAAACAAAATATGTTCCCTAGAGAAATGAAAATAGGAAATCTCAGGAGAAAGATAAATGATGAAAATGAACATAAAAAAATCTGGATAGAAGTGAAAATACAATATTTTTTTAAAAAATCACTTGAAAGATTTAACCAATGAAAGATGATAGATAAAAAGTTAAGTAAACTAGAAACAGGGCAATAGAAATTAATAAGGCAAATAACATAGAGAAAAGATATTAGGAAAAAAATAGAGCTTCACCAACTTTTTACATAGTATCAAATAGTAATTGAAATTCCAAAAGAGTACAGAGAGATAGGGATGGAAAAAAAATAATTGGAATAAGTAATAGAAATTTCATAAAAATGTGATATATGGTGCATTTCATATTTCAATTCAGTGTGCAAAAGAGAATATGCTTATTAAATGATAATTATCTCTCTCTCTCTGGAAGAAAAAAATTAATCAATTTACACAGGAGGTTCAATTCATAGGGGATAAATATGAAATGATTTATTCCTCCAAACACATTCTTCAATTGTATTCTACTGTATGATCTTTTCCTATTTCTGAATGCTGGATTACATAAAATCCATAAATTTATGGTTAATTTCTTGAATTCACACTTAATAAAATTAACCAAATATTTTTAAAAAATTATATAGCTTAGAAACTTTAAAAAGGACTCAGTATGAGAACACGTTGAGAAATTGTTGACTGGCATGATGATGATACAGTGAATATGGAAAACATGTTCATTTTTGCTTAAAGTTATTATTGACGACTTTTGGGGGAAATATATGATGTCTGGGTTTCTTTGAAATACTTTAGGTCACATCATAATCTAGTGAGTTGAAGATGGGTGCAGACAGACATTGGGAAACATGTTGAATACACTAAAACTGGGTATAAAGCATTCATTGGAATCAATGTTCTCTCTATTTGTATATGTTTGTTATGCACCTATGTGCTTAAGTTGTGTATTTATATGTCTTAAGTACTTTAGTTTTTTGTGTTTGGGGCATTTCATAGCAAAATGTTAGATGCAGGCTTCTGATGATAGTTTTAATATGTAGAAAGAATGGCAACTGTCGCTCCCATACTAAAAGAATAAAAAACAACAAAACAACTAAAAACAGAAAAATCAATGACTTTTCATGGACCCTTCAGAGAATTGAGCTCACAGGGCAAACCATCATCCAAAATTTAGTAAATATATAGGTAACAAAAGAGAAAACAGGCAAGTTGTACTTTATGAAAATTAATAAATTTTGTGTACCAAAAAGCACTATCAATAGAGTAAAAAGACAACCCACAGAATAGGAAAAATCATATGAAAGTCACATATTTAATAAGAGAAGAATATCCAGATGTATAGAGAACTTCAAAAACTCAACAACAAAAAAACAAACAAACAACCTAATTCAAAAATGGGCAAAGGACTTGAAGACATTTATCCAAAGAAAATATATGAATGACCAATAAGCACATGAAAAAAATGCTCAACATCACTAATCATTAAAAAAATGCAAGTCAAAACTATAATGAATACCACCTCACATCCATTAGGATGACTACTATCAAACCAAATAAACAAAACAAAACAAAAAAAGAAAAACAACAAGTATTGATATGGAGAAATAGGAACATTTGTGTACTGTTGGTGGGAATGTAAAATGGTACAGTTCCTGTGGAAAACAATATGGCAATTCCTCATAGAATTACCATATGATCCAGCAATTCCACTTTGGGTGTATACCTAAAAGAACTGAAAGCAGAATGTTGAAGAGTTATTTGAATATCTATGCTTACAGCAGCATTATATTCAATAACTAAAAGATGGAAGTAATACAAGAATCTATTGATGAATAATAGGTGAGCAAAATGTGGTACATGCATACAATAAACTATTATTTAGCCTTAAGAAAGGAAAGGAATTCAAACGTATGTGACAACATAGTTGAAACCTGAGGATACTATACTAAGTGAAATTTGATCACAAAAAGACAAATATTGTATGATTTTACTTGTATTAGGTACTCAAAATAGTAAAAATCATACAAACAGAAAGTATACTGGGTTTGGGAAGAGAAAATAGAGAGTTATTGTTTCATGGGTGAAAAGTTACAGATTTACAAGATGCAAAGACTTATGGGGATAGATGATGGCGATGGTTGAACAACAATGTGAATTTAATACCAATGAACTGTACTCTAAAAAAGGTTAAGGTGGAAAATGGTATGTGCATTACCCCACAAATAAATATAAGTACAGAAATTAACAAATGAATCTTTATGATTGGGAAAGAGAAAAATTAAAAAGAACGAAAACACATACCATGATGACAATAATTTAAAAAAAACTGGAAAAGCTTTATTAATTTCCGATATAGCAGACCTCAGAAAAAGAAAATGATTAGGGAAAATGAGGGGCATTACTAAAAGGCAACACTTTTCCAAAAAGACAGCAATTCTCATCACACATGAACCTAACAACAGACTGTCAAACTACATGAGGCAAAACTGATAGAACTGCAAGGAGAGATAGACAAACCCGCCATTATATTTGGATCCCTCAACATTTCTCTTTCAGTAATTGATAGATCAAGCAGACAGAAAATCAGTAAGGATACAGCTCACTTGAAAAGTGCTATCAATCAAACTGATATAATTGACATTTATAGAATACTCCATTAAACAAAAGCAGAGCACACATTGTTCTCAAGCTTTCATGGAACATTCAGAAAATAGGCACATCTGGGCCATAAAAAAAAACAAACCCTAATGAATTTTAAAATAATCAAAATCATATAAAGTATGTTCTCAGACAAAATTAAACTAGAAATTAATAATAGAAAGAGAGTTAGAAATTACCAAAATATTTAGAAATTAGGCAACACTTTTTTTATTAAAATATATCAAAGAAAAAAAACCCAAGAGAAATTCTAAAATATTTTTGAATTAATGGTGAACTTTGGATAGAATAATTTATACAATTTTTTCAGAATTTATGAAGTGTGGTGAAAGCAGTGAATAAATGTTTTGAGTAAAAATTAAAAGATTAAATATATTAGAAAAAATGTAAAATCAATAACAAAGATTCCTCATTAGAATATTAGAAAAAGGAAACAATTTTAGAATAAAGTAAGCAGAAAAAATAATAACAATTAGAGTAGAAATCAGTAAAATTGAAAACAGGAAAATGATAGTGAAAATCAGTGGAATCAAAACCAGTTATTGAAAAGATCAATAAAACTGATAAGCTTCAACAAAATAAACAAATTCATATGCACAGACAACAGGATGGAGGTTATCAGAAGGGAAGAGGGAAGCAGGGAGATGAAGAAGATAAAGGGGGTCAAATATATGGTGACACAAGGACACTAGAATTGGTGGGCACGCATGGAATATACACATATTGTATAATAAAACCGTATACCTAAAACTAATTAATGTTATTAATCAATGTTACTCCAATAAATGTAATTTAAAAATTTATAAACTCTAGCTAAGCTAACTATAAAAATAGAGAGAAGAAACAATTATGAATATTGCCAATGAAAGAGAAAATATCACTATCAGCCCTATGGACATTAAAATAATAATGCAGCAATTCTATGAATAGTTTTCTGCCCACAAACTTGACAACGTAGATGGAATGGATAAATTCCTTGAAAGATACAGATTACCAAAACAGAGAAAGAAAAATGGATAATCCGAAAAGACCTGTAGCAGTTAGAAACTTAATAATTAATAAACTCCAAAGAGAAAGTACAAGGTTCATATGCTGTCACCAGTGAATTCTACCAAACATTTAAAAAAGAAATGATACCAGTATTCTATGACTTCCAAAAAAGAGAAATAAAGGGGGTACTTTCTATTTATTTAATGAGGTCAGCATTACCTTAATAAAAAATGTGATAAAGATAATACAAGAAAGGAAAACCATAGTCCAGTATCTATCTATCTATCTATCATCTATCTATCTATCTATCTATCTATCTATCTATCTATCTATCTATCTATCTATCTATCTTCTGATAAAAAGTAAAACATCAGCAAAATACTGGTAATTGAATGCAAAAATATATAAAACACAATTATATATCACAATCAAATGAGATTGATTCCAGATATGCAAAGCTGATTCAACATTCAGAAATAAATAATTATAATCCACCATATTCAAGAAGCTAAAGAGAAAAATTATAAGGCCATATCAATTAATGCAGAAAAAGCATTTCATAAAATTCATTACTCATTCTTGATAAAGACTATTATATTGTTGTTGTTTTACAAAGACTCTTTGCCAACTCTGAATAGAGAGGAACTTCCTCAACTTGTAAAGGAACAACTACAAAAAAACCTAAAGCCAACTTCATACATAATTGTAAGAAACTACATTATTTTCCCCTAAAATGACAACAGGGTCATAATGTCACTGGGCTACATTTTAACCTTTATATGGAAGTCCAAACTAGTGTAATAAGATAAAAAGTAAAATAAAATGTAGACAGATCGGGAAGTAAAATATAGAATTGTCTTTATGAGCCGATGACATGACAAAAAACCTGCAACTATTAAGGCTGAACAGGGTAATTACTTAAAAATCAATTGTTTTCCTATAGATCCACAATGAATAATGAGGATTTACAATTAAAACATAATACAAAAAATGAGATACTTAAGTATAAATCTAATAAAACACGTACAGCATCTATATACAGAAATTACCAAACTCTGGTGGAAAAAAATGTAAATCTAAATATTCTATGTTCTGGGCTGGCTGAGTGGCGCAGTGGTTAAGCGCTGGCTTGGAAAGCCAGCAGCACCGATTCGGGTCCCACATATGAGGGCCAGTGAAACTGCCCTCAAAAAATAAATAAATAATATTAAAATAAATAAATAAATAAATAAATATTCTGTGTTCACTCAATATTGTTAAGATGTCAATTATTCTCAACTTAATCCCTACATTCAGTGTAATTCCAAACAAAATCCCGCTTGTCTATTTTGTGGATATTGACAAACAATCTAAAGTTAATACAAAAAAGAAAAAGGCCCAAAATATAGAGCACAATATTGAAGAATAACAAAGTTGAAGGACTAACATTATCTGACTTAAAATCTTATTATAAAATACAGTAATCAAGACAGGTTGGCATTGGGAAAAATAAATAAAAAAGAAGAAGATGCACATAGATCAATGGAACGAATAGAGCATCACACAAATAAATCTAAACAAATATACTTATCTTTGACAAAGAACAAAGTCTACTCAATGTACAAAGGAGAGTTTTTCAACAAATAGTGCTGGAATAATTAGAAATCCATATGCGTAAACACAGAACTTACATCTTTTACGAAAATAACTCAAAATAAATCATACACATATATATAAGACACAAAGTTAAAAATTTCCAGAAAAAAACATGGAAAGATCTGTGACCTTCGGATTGATAAAAGTTTATGGATACAATACAAGGAGCATGATTGACAAAGGAAAAATCTGATGTTAGACTCTATTAAAATTAAAAATGCCTGCTTTGTGAAAGATACTGTTAAGAGAATAAGAAGACAAACCACAGACAGAGAAGATACTTGTAAAATATAACTGATAAATGATTTGTATCCAAAATATAGAAAGAATACTTAATAATAAACAATAAGAAAATAAACTGTCCAATGGGAAAGAGGCAAGATGAATAAGCACACCATGAAACAAGATATATAAATGGAAAATTAGGATATGAAATATTTTTAACATTATTTGCCATTAGGAAATTGCAAATTCAATCAACAAAGAGATTCCATTACACACCTGTTAGGATGACTTAAAAAGAAAAACAAAAACAAAAACAAAGACTGACAATACTAAAATGCTGCAAAGATATAGGGCAGTAGGAACTCTCATTCATTGCTGGTGGGAATGCAAAATGGTACCTCTACATTGAAAAACAGTGTGCCAGTTTCTTACAAAGCTAAAAATTATTGTACAATACAATATAACAAAATTCATACTTCTGGGTATTTATCTCATTGATTTGAAAACTTATGTCTCACACAAACCTGCCCATGAATGTTTATTGCAGCTTTATTCATAATTCTCAAAAACTGGAAGCAATAAGGATGATCTTCAGTGAGTGAATGTATAAACAAATGTGGTACATGCAGCAAAGAAATAATATTCCGTTTTGAAAAGAAATGAGCTATGAAACCATGAAAATATCTGGATGAAACAGTAAGACAAGTAGATTGCAGGGACTTGGAATAGGTGGGAATGAGGCAGCTTGTACAGAGACAGCACAACATATTTTTAGTGTGATGAAATTATTTTGTGTGATAGTATAATGGTGGATACATGACATACATTTATCAAAACCCATAAGACTTTATAGCACATACTGAAGCTTAACGTATGCAGTTTTTTTTTTCTAAATAGGTGCCAGGGGATCACAGGAAGTAATGCAGACTGTAACAAAGAATGCATCTGTATTATAAATATGTGAAAAAACTCAATGAAGTAGGTGGTTGGGGAGACACATTGATCTAAATAATGTTGGAAATGAATCTATGACTGAAGGCCAAGAACTGCACATAAGCACTTTAATGGTAATGTCCTTTCCCATAAATGTATGGACTAGCAATTCTAAAGCTGCTATACATATATACATGAATGGAACAATTCAGTAAGTGGGTGGTGAATGGTGGAGCCAAATTCTCACTATTGATTGATATGGGAGTTTACAGACAGGAAGGGGGAAGATCCTGGAACAACCAATGTAGTAATTTTTAGAGTTGAGGGTATCAGAAAGAACTCAGTTTTAACTTGGTATAAATACAGACAGCTACATACAAGAATATTTAGAGATATGTATGTATACACTCATATATTTTTTACATGGTCAATTGGGCCACCCCAAAAAATAACATCTGCATATCTACAAGCACATATAGCACCCAGACCTTGTTTCTAATATTTTCCAATAAAAGAGAATCAAGTCTTCTTGGATAAGTGGCTGAAATATTCAAGATGAGCCTGGAGCATCTTGTAGCCCCAGAAAGCAAAGAGGAGCTCAAAAGACAGTCAAAGCAGGTAAATAAATCTACAATGATGTGGTTTGTTAAAGGGACATAGGACTGAAAGAACTCCCCATAGCTAAAGCTGGGACAATTTGAACAACAAAATAAATAAATACCGGTTTTTAACCCAAAGTATAATACAAATATCCACCAGTCCATTCTGATAAAAGTAAATAACTAAATTAATAGATGTTGGAGGTGAGATGTAATGTGATATCATGGATGGGATCCTGGAGTGAGCGGAGGACACTAGGTGAAACTAAGAAAATCTGAATATACTATGGACTTTATTTAATAATAATGTGTCAATATCAATTAATTATAACAAAGGTACTATACTAATATAATGATAGGTGAACTGGATATGAGATATGTGAGGACTCTCAATGCTATCTTCACACTTTCTATGTAAAACTGTTCTAAAATATAAAAGTTATTATGAGCTAAATTGTACCCACTCCCCATATTCATATGTAATTCCTAGCCTCCAGTACTTCAGAATGTGACCTCATTTAGAGATACGGTCTTTAAAAAGGTAATTACATTAAACTGAGGTCCTTAGTGTGGGCCCTATCCATCCAATATGACTGGTGTCCTTGTCAGAAGAGGACATTTGGACATGGGCATATAAAGGGAAACCATGTGAAGACGCAAGAAAAAGTGGGCTATCTGCGAGCCCATAGGAAACGCCTCAGAAGAAAGCAACCCTGCCAACACCTGTATTTCAGACTTCTAGTCTCTAAAACTGTGGGAAAATCAATGTATGTTGTTAAGCCCTCAGTCTGTGGTGTTTGTTATATTAGCCTTAGCAAATCAATATAGTTATTTAAATAATACATTCTGTTTTTAATTCTATGTATGACTGGCGTGCTGTGCTCGTGGGGTTGTTTTGCATAGAGGATATACATGGCTTAGTAGTCTTTTTTCCTCTTTTAAAGTTTGTTTTCTGTGGAAATCAGAATCCGTTACTGTTTGTTTATTGTTTGGATTCCTGTTCCAGTACATGTGTACATGCTTACGTGTATGTATGTGTGTGCCCAGTTTCTGAACCCAATGATTTTGTCTGTATATCAAACATGCATATCTCCTAACCAAAGGGACATTCCTTAATCTCCTTGAAAGAATTGTATGGCCCTTATATTAGTATATGTTTTTCATAGCACTTATAACCGTATATAATATAATGATTATCTTCAAGCATATTAGAAGGAAAACATGAGATAAAGGAGTTTATTAGTTTTGTTTCCAGTTTTATCTCCAGCAGTCAAATCAGTGTTTGAAGCATAGTGGGCACTCAATGAGTCTTTGGTGTTATATTTTTGAATAAATATATAAGTTTATATTAGTATCTAGAATATATTTGCAAACAACTTCTCAGCTACAATTACATCAAAATTTATAATTCTTGGAAATAGTGGCTGAATATAATGGTAAATACTAAAAGTTCATAATGTTTTTTCTTAAAGCAATTTTTATTTGAAAAGTATAACTGACTCTTTAAATATTTTTTAAGTTTTATTCTTCAGTAATATGTTTAAAATTGAAAAATAAAACCTCTTACCTAATTTCTACACAAATGGTTCATTAAGAATATTTGGTTTGAGAAAGTGTGGCCATATGTATGTATTCTTTCCTCTTTCTATTTAAACAGTTGCGTTTCATTCTGTGGCTGGTTTCAGATAATTGCTTCTTTTTTTGTATCACTCAGAATAAATGTTCAAAATTTTGCTCTGACTTCATTGGAATACTTGCCATTGAATCAACAGACTAATAGTTTGGTTTATGTCCATATTTATCATACCCACTCTACTATGCTTCATGAAATTTAAGTAACAAAAGTTACTTTTAATTACAATGACAATTACAAATTATAAAAGAAAATGTTCTAAAAAGAGTAGTATGGAATAGAGAAAATGTAAGAGTTTTAAATGAGCTATTTGACAGATGAATAGGTCACCTTGCTTCAGCACAATGATTTTAAAGAAAGGTGGTCCTCCTTTAAAAACATATTTTATTTATTTATTTCCTACTCTAGTCATTTCATTTTCACTTAACATTAACTCTTTAAGCCTCCAAGAAAATACGTTACAAGTATAAATAAAATGGAATCCTTATTCTCAAATGTTTCTACTTTTGAAATAAAATGTGTTCCATTTTTTTTTCAGTTTTATATCCCAACAAACAAGACAAAGAAAGGAACAAATATTCATATAGACAACAGTTTAGTGGTTACCAGAGGGTAAGGTGGGGGTGGTAGAAGAGGGTAAAGGGGGTCAAATATATGGTGATGGAAGGTGAACTGACTCTGGATGGTGAACACATAATGTGATATATAGATGATATATTATAGAATTGTATACCTGAAACTTATATAATGTCACCCCAATAAATTTAATAAAATAAGAAATAAAAAATGTGTTCTGGAAAATTAAATACTAATGGTCAAGAGAGAAAAACAGACATACAATTGAAACATACTCTCACTGGGGTATGGAATAATATACATAGTATGCTTGAGGAGGAGATGCTTGTAGTACAGACAATTAAGTGTTGAAGGATGGGTACTTCTTTTTTTTTTTAATATACAGATGGAAGGGAAATCAGAAGGAGCTGATAACATGTACAAATGTACAAAGATGGGGAATTGTATGTTAAATTCTAAATACTGATAGTGAATCGTTATTTTTGGCCTATAAGTTATCTGTGGTATCACCTGCCTGTGCCAGGTAGATATGGAGGTAGGTCATCAGGCACCTGATGCACCATGCTAAGAACAGTGAGGAATATGAACTAATGCTGGATGCCATAGTGAGTAGTGGGTGGGGACAGGGTAAGGGAAGCTCAATGTTTGTGTTAAAAGGAAGGCAACCAGACAACTTTATATTGGTGTAATTATAGGAATATCAGATGCATTTTCTTCAATCAAATAAACTGAGATACTTGGAATTCTCTATTCATTAAACTATGCAATAAATTGTATGTATGTATTTAATTATACTTTTTATGAAAGAATTGACCTAAATATTTTATACAAACTTGTTCTAGATATTTAAATGACTCACTTCAAGTGTGTTTAATGTAATTTTATCTATAGTAGAAGCTCACACATGTAAGCAAATTTTTCAATTGAATTATAAAGTCATAAAAGTCTTACATTAGGTTTTCTACTAGCTACAAATTTTTGAACATCTATATAAGTGTTCTGTTGAATACTTTAAAATAAACAAACAGGTCTATAGGAGAGAATTAGGGATTTAAAGGATTTTAAAGCTTTCACACAACAAAGTCAATAATTGACTTACAAATTTATAAAATAAAATGAAATCAAAGATAGTGAGCTCATTATAATATTGGCCAATACCTTGAAGTTATCTATAACCAAGTACAAATAAATTCAATTTTCCTTAATAAAGATTTATAATCTCAAAACTATAAGTGAAATTAATAGTCCTTGGAACTATGAAAACCAACCTATCAATTTCATAAGATTTCTGTTTATTCTTTTTATGAAAAAAAAAGATGTAAATAGAAAAACTAATATGATTGTGAGATACAAACTAAGCATGTGTTATTTATTTTTTTTCCAAAGATTTTATTGGGGAATTGGGGGAGGGGAACAGCGTTGGGGAATCGGGGAAGGGGAGCAGAACAGTTGCTGTCCTTTTGTTCTTCAGTCTAGTTGTGGAGGATGTCGCTTCACTGGCCTATGTTGGTATTATCATTGCCTCTCTTCCCCTGCTGAGGCAGCCGCTCACTGGCCATTGGACGGCCCCTCATGGTGGCTCACAGCAACCCACGAAAGCACACACCAGCTGCTGGCCAGCTCCACTGCAGCCTACACCGTTGCCAGTGACTCATAGCAGCCTATCTCCAGCTCCAACTGTTGTTCACCATCTTAGCTGTAGGAGGTCCAGCGTCACTGGCCCTCATATGTGGGATCCTAACTGAGGCCCTGCTGCTCAGAGCTGGCATCCCAACCCAACTCTTAACCAATGTGCCACTTGGCTGGCCCAGCATGTGTTAATTTTTAATTTTATAGTAATTAGTGTATAAGTATGATTAATCTTTTTAATGTATCTACATGAATTTGAAGACTAATAGAGTGATTTATTTTTCAGCAAACTATACCTCTATCACTGTATTCTTTTCAAATTTGCTCAATAAATAACCAACTGAGGGATGTTTAAATGTTTTATTAAACATTGTGAAAGAATTATCCATCCATTTTACAGAAGTGGAGTCTGAAGTTTATAAAGACTATATTAAATTGCACAGAAATATAACACTAATTAATCAGCTGACTGCAGAATTACACAAAGATCTCTTTTCACTTTATCAATGGTGAAAAGAACAGTATTTGATGCCATTCATGATGAATAAACAGGGATTTCCTAATGATGATAAGAGCAATTTCATTGTATCAATTGTAGAAATGCACCAAAAGAGTAATAATATTAATATGAGCAGATCTTTATTATTTCTTAATTTTTTTTCAATTTAATCCCTCCAAACGGGGCCAGCCGAGTGGCGCAGCGGTTAAGCGCTGGCTTGGGAAGCCAGCGGCCCTGGTTCGGGTCCCACATATGAGGGTCAGTGACACTGCCCTCAAAAAAATAAAAAATAAAAAAAAATAAAAAATAAAAATAAAATAATCCCTCCAAATTTAAATAACAATTTGAATTTTTATCTTCAATTTTAATAAACATTGAACAATTTCTAATTCCCATTTAGGAAGTTTATTTTAGGTTTATTTCACTTTTTAAAATAACACATTTCTACAAACACTATATTTTTAACTGAGAAAAGGACTAGTGATCTGATTAGTTTAATCCCAAAAGGTTTTTGTTTAAATGCTCAGATTACAGAGTAAAAGAGAGTTTAAGATTTCATTCTATTCTTCCACATTTCCAAAGCACAGAACCAGTTTTACATAGCTCTGTTTGACAGACAGTTCCTTCTAACAGGTGTCTCAAGGTCAGAGCTAAGGATTGTTGGCAGAAACATGAGGGGTAGTTCACAGAACACCAGTCAATATGCACTTGGCTTCCACCCCTCGGTTTCACCAGCACTAATTTCATTCACTGATAATTTTTAAAGGTAAAATTATTATTGCTTCTGGAAATCTTTTATAAATGATGTAAGTAACTTTATTCCTTCTCCTTTTCCATTTTATGCTCTAGCATTGAAAATGGGGATTTCTCCTCAGTGAATATTCTTTTAAAGCATATCAATCAGTGATTTAACTTACTAACATTTTTAAAATTAATTCATGACATATGCTTGGCAGTTTTTCTGGTCTCCAGTTAAAAGCAATCCTCCTACTTAAAAATGGCTTTCAAACCACAACTCTACCTAAAAATGTATCATTTATACCATTTTGTCAATTTTTTAGCTAGCAGTATTTGTTAAAACCAAATCAACTTGCTAAAATGTCCAAACAAGGCTCAAAGATGAGAAATATGGCTTGTAATGGCCATGGACAGATCTTTTATAATTGGGGGATTAAAAAAGATGAAATAGCAAATTATTTCCTGAATTTCACACCTAAGACACAGACATTTCTCATTCATTTTTTCATGGTGTTGAATTAGAATAATTGGTGTAGAGGGAGACAGAAAATCAACAAGTATAAGATTTTGTCTGAGATAAGTCTTGGCTATGGACGTATTTTTTAATAGTTACCATATTAAAAAATCAAAATTTTCATTAAGTATAGGAATGCTAAAACATCTCACTTTTTAAAATGAACCACTGCTCTATACACCTGAAGCTGAAGCACAATAATTAGAGTAATATTGAATGTCAACTATAATTAAATATATATTATTTAATTCATATTCATGGGATGTAAAGTACAATATAGGGAATATAGTTCAGTGGTATTGTAACATCTAAAAGTTAGACATTTACAATGATATTGTAAATTATTGTGGTGCTTTGTACACCTGAAACTAATAAAAATAAATAAGTAACTGATATGTGTGTGAACTTTGTTATCTTTTTATAAACAGCTAAGTGAAAAAACTATAAAAAATTTACTTTGGAGATTAAAGTTAAAAAAAATTACAACTTTAATCTTTATCTATTGACTGAGGAAATAGATGAAAATTTCAGTAAATTAAATTAAACAATGCTACAAATTATGGGTTTTTACTGATATAATCCAGATCACACTTACTACATGTTTAATAATTCATTTGTACTGTTTTACATTCTCTATAGTCATTACATTTTTTACAATGTTTTCTCTTGTTATGAATGTGATCTGGAATTAAGAAACATATTTGAAGTGTTCATAAACTTTTCATTAAGATTTATATATATCAAAATGCATTTGTAAAATATTAGTATGCATATATTGATGATTATATAAATAATATAAGTATAAGTAACTATTCTGTAACATTTAATATTATATTTGATGTTATATACAAATAATTATGTTGTTGGCATCTTTATACATAAAATTTTACTGAAATTTTGATGATTGCCTTTGTAAAACTTCCCAGATTACTAGAAAAGGATTTAAACACTTTGAGTGTCTTGAGACTTCGAGTTAGTATTTTTCAAAAATTTCACCAATTTACATTTTTATAAATAGTGTGGAGAGAGCGTCCATTTCAAAATACACTGAAAAATATTGCATATTCTAACATTTTCTTTTGCAAGAGTAAAAGACCATCCTACCTTTTATTGATGTTTACTACAAAACTAGTGACATTCATACTTTTAATGTCAAATAAATTTTCAGTGAACTAGTTATTTACATCTTCTTCCATCAATTCTTATTGTTATATCACTTTTATTAATATGCAAGAATGTTATTTTATAGATTGTAGTATTCCATTTGCTATACTTATTAAATATTTTTCATTTAGCTCTTTATATTATGTAAATATTTAGAAATATTTGCTGTGTGTTGAAATTGTCATATCATTTGTATTTAATTTATATTTAAGATACATTTCAATCCTAGAATTTAATTAATTAAACTTTGTTTCTGATATTTGTAAAAGATGTGATGGAATATGTAAAACAGTTTTACCTAAACTTACCCAACTGTTCTATAATTTATTAAATTATAAGTTGTTTCTCTACATTTCTCTTCTGATGTTTTAGTTTTAACATTCTTTATAGAATATTTAATACACCTTGGGTCAGGTTTTCTGCCTTTATTTTGTTTCAAAATACTTAATTTTCATATATTATTTGCTCCCAAATTAACTTTAAACACCATACACTCTCAACGGAAAAAATAACTGATAAATATGAGACATGATAAAGGTGTCAGCTAACACTACTGTAGCCATCACATTGCAATATGTAAAAGTATCAAATCACCACATTGCACACATTAAAATTACACAAATTTATATGTCAATTATATCTCAAATTAAAAATTAAAAATACATAATTTTGAGAAAAAAACACTACTATTTTAATTGAAATTACATTATACATAAGTCAATTGGAAAACTGATTTTACATAATAAATTCTTGGACCAGAAATAATTTTTACATTTACGTAACTGTTCAAACTTTCAATATATTTTGCAGTTTCCTCCATATAGATTGTCCACATTTTCTTTTTTCAATCAGCTTTACTAAACACTTTTTATATATAATAAAATTCATTCCTTTTTTTTTGAAGGGCAGTGTCACTGGCCCTCATATGTGGGACCCGAACCGGCGCCTCTGGCTTCCAAAGCCAGCGCTTAACCACCGCACCACTCGGCCGGCCATTCTTAAGTATATTGCCTGAAACGTTCTGACAACTGTATACACCTATGGGACCACTGCACCAATTACGATATAGAACACCCTAAAATTCCCCTGGAGACTCAGCAGCCCCATAACCCATCCCCTTGTCACCCCAGGCAGAAATCTATATGATTTACAATAGTGTGATTGCTTTTTTTCTACTCTAAAACATATCAATAAAAACTTCCGTATACTATTTTGCTACTGGATTCTGTGACATAGAATAATTTTGTTGAGATTCATCCATGTTAATCTGTGTATCACCATTATGAAATATAGGTCTAGAATTTTCCTTTTGGGAAAGTATGTATTGCCCCATTGAATTTATTTAACAAATATAGAACTTTCATATATTCTAGATATTCTTAGGAAAATTGTTTCTTTTAAGAAATTTATTCATTTTTTGTAAAGTTGTTAAATTTGTCTTAACTTTTTTCAAAATATTATCATATTTCTAGTAACTGGAGGATCCATTTTATTCATGATATTGTTAATTATATTTTCTTTCTAGCCAGAGATATTCCCAATAAACCAGTTTTTTCTACTTCATTGACTTACACTATGTTTGTCTATTTTCTATTTCATGTTTTCACTATTCCTCCACTTACATTGTGTTCATTGGTCTTTTTTTTTTTTAATTTTCTTCTTAAGTGGTAAACTTAGTTCATTAACTTGAAACACTTCATTTGTACATAAACAAGAGATTACAAAATTCTAAGTACTGCTGTACCAGCATCCCACAGGTTTTTTTTTTATACCATTTCCTTTATTATTCATTTGTAAATACTTTTTGATTTATCGTGTCATTATTTTTCTGGCTGATTTCTATGTTATTTTTACCGGAATTAATTATGATTTTTACTTTTGGTTGTTTTACTACAAAACCCCTTTGATTTTCCTTAAATTTACCAAGAAACCTATTTTCAGGTCATTCATTCTATTGATTTTCTGGTATAATGAAATCAAAACAGGTGCTTCCATTTTTGTATACTAACAATCATTTACCAAAACACTAAGAAAATCAACATCGTGCTTAGAAATTTATGATCCAATCATAATTTTTACTCTAATAGTAAACAAAGCACATATTAAATCGCTTTTATTTATAATATGTATGCATAGTTCATTTACATATATATTTTACCTTGAAACTACATTACTAGAATGTAACTACAAACTAGGCAATAATTCCCATTCCTTGTGGTTATAAATCTGCTCTCCATCATCCTTATCTCACTGTGCTTTCTCTGACAGCCAGTAATACAAGTTAGATTGAATAGCCAGTTTTAACCCTCTGGAATGTGTTTTTCTAAGTATAAGAAATAGCATCTATGTCTACCATCCCAGTAAATTCATGCAAGTTCTTTGATTAATTGCCTGGCTGACAAGTTTGATTAGTGGAATGTTAGCCTTTTACTATGGGTGTATCTAAGATATTTTCATGGCATCCTAATAAATTGTTTATTGCCTCTGTTCATCTATTTTTAAGGTTCTTGTTTATTTTTCTTCCCCCCATTATATATAGTAAGGTTTTTTGCAGAGCCTTTCAATGTATTTGATATATCAATTATTGGTTACTTAGTATTTTTAAACTAATGCTTCTAATGCTGTTTAACCGAAAGCTTAAATATTTAAGAACATAAGTATAGGATAATTTCTCTTATAAATATTTATATATGTGCATGTACTCATGTTTATCTTAAATTTCCCCCAGATAGGCTTCACAATTAGTATTTTGTCACATATTTTAAACACTTTCCATGGAATTTGTACTGTGTTAAATAGAGTCATTTAAATATATTTGGGTCATTAGGTCAAAAATAAATAATTAAGTTTATTAAATCTAGTAATCAATAATTTTGTGCTAAGACCAGAAAAGAAAAATATCTTAAACAATAGCCTAATTTTAAGGCAGCATTTTGTCATGTAAGTGAATAATCAGAATATGTAAATATCTTTAAGTTTTCATTATGTCTTCTTTTATTTCTTTAAATGTTTTAAGCAATTTTATGTATGTTTTCTTTAATTTATTTAAATAGGTCTTCCATATTCATTTGTGTTATGCATTACTTAAAATGTTACATTACTTTTTTCATTGTTGTGTTATATTTGAAGATCAAAGAGATCCAATTTCTTTCACCAAGTGAAAAGCCATAGGACTTCTTAGGAAATGACTCAAAATCTAACTCCATATTTCATTCATCATTGTCCTCTATAATAGCAGTACCCAGCAGAAGTTTCTGTGATAATGGCACTAGTAATGTGTCTGTCCTGTCCAATATAGTAATCACTAGCTATATATAACTACTGAACACTTGTAATGTGACTGAGAGACCAAGTTTTAATTATATTTAATTTTAATTAATTTAAATTTTAATAGCCACCTGTGGCTAGTGGCTACCATATTGGGTAGGGGTATCTAGAAATATCTATCAGCGAGTTGATACATCATTATTTCTACATTACTTTTCCTTACTGTTCTGGTCTTTTGCACATTTGATATGGGGCAAGTTAATAACTGTGAGATATTCATAATAATGATCAGTTATCAGGATTATTATTTGTCATGTATAGTAATTTAGTAAGAGGTAGATTTTTTTTTTGGTGATAGACAATAATGTCCACAATACAGTATTGAGATATAAGATCAAGTTGTCCAGCAGCATAAATAGTACAATTCTATTTTTGTAAATAACAAGCATTTATATGTATACATACATGGGTTTCTGTTTCTCTGTATAAAGAAAAATATTAATAGGAAAATCTGATTGTTTTGCAATTGGAAATATTGGGATAGAAGTTAGTATGGGACAGGCTTTAAGGTGGCTCCATGCTCCCTGCCTCCTGTTATTCATATTCTTGTAAAATCCCATTATCTTAAGTGTGGATAGGGCCTGTTACTTGCTTCTATCCAACAGAATATGGCAAATGTGTTGAAATATATGTGATTATGTGCCTGTTTTATCTTTATAATGGAGAAAAAAGGGTCATGTCTGATTTGTTCACAGTTACAGCTCCTGAACATACTATACTGAGGTGCATATAGTAAGTTTTCATTAAATATTTGTAGACAGAACTTAGAAATAGCAAAAGGTTTTGACTGAATAAAAAGCATTGAAATTTTATAAGCTTTTTGCTTTGTGAGGAGGCCCTCATCACTGCTGGTTTTGAAGATCCAAACTGCCACGTTGTGAGCTTTCTTGTGGAGAGAGGCAGCAGTCAAAGAAGTGAGAGCAGCATAAAGACACAGTCAGCAAGAAACTGAGGCAGGCAGCATGGCAGCCTGTAAGAAACTACAAGGCGCCATAAACCATGTAATTTTGGGAGACGATCACAAAATGGACAAAGAGTAGATGTGTCTCAAAGCACAGGCTACAATTCATCATGTACTCAAGTATAATAAATTTTCAATTTACAATAAATTTTCAATTTATCAATAGGGAAAAATGGTAGAGTCCCAATTAAGAGTGTCTTGTTTATTCAGGAAGATTCATGATGAAAGGGTGAGAATGTTTAATGATTGTTCCTGGCCAGAAAAGAAAACCACCATCTTCTGAAAATCTGAGTTAAGAAATTATCTGGAGGCTGAATACAGAGAAGGGAAAACAAGGGTGATATAAAATTAAATTGTTCTCTTATATCCCAGAATCAACATACAAAGCTAATTTAGAAAAAATATTACTATTTATAATAAGAGCGTAACAATAAAAGTCTAAACTATTAATTATATGCCAATCTTTAAAGCAAAGCTGATAAAACCTTTTCAGAAATATAAAAGAAGATACAGATAAATAAAAAAAAAAAATGTTGAGACGCAGCTTGCTCCGGGCGGAGACCCAGGTCCCCGAGAGACGGAACGGGGATCTGAGCCGCGCGGCAGGTGGCGCGCAGTCCCTTAAACCCCGGCTCTTCCAGAGAGCAGCAGGGGCACCGCGCCGGGCGGGCGCCGCCGGCTCCCAGGCAGACGCAACCCGGGAGGAGGGGAAACAAGAAGACTCGCGCTCCGAGGCTCAGCGCGCGCTGGCCAGAGACACAGGTCCCGGAGAAACTGAGCCGGGATCTTAGCTGCGCTGCAGGGTGCCCGCAGACCCCTAAACCCTGGCAGACCCTTTGGGAGAGCAGCAGGAACTCCGCTGGAGCATAAGAGGCAAAGGCCTTAGCTTAAAACAGTGTTGGAACTGTGTCTTTGTTTATTTTTATGTTTTTTATTTTTTTTCCTTTTTCTACTCTTGAACAGAAAGCAAAAAAAAACCAATAACCCACCCACTCCCACAAACTTTGGCCCCCGCCAAGACAGTCTTAAACTGACTCCTTAATGGAGCAATAGGGGCAGACTAGGAAGATCTCCTTACCTGCAGGGGGTTGAGAATTTCCACCCAGTAAATGCTGCAGAGTGAGACTACCTACCCCCTCTCTCACACACACACACACACACACACACACACACACACACACACACACACACACACACACACACACACACACACACCTTTAGGCAAGGCTTGGGAGGCAGGGCAGGTTCACCTGCTGAGACACTAATTAACAGATTCTTAGCAGCAGGTTTTTGGTAGTGAGGAATTCTTTAATTCTCCACAGCTGTCAACCCAAAGGGTGCCCAGAGACACTCATTGAGCCTTTGGGGGTGCAGCCTGCCTTGGGACAGGCAAAAGCAAAAAGGCAGTGACTTTGTAAACACCACCAATCACATGTCACAACCACACTCAAGTACAGTAAACCTGCAGTACCAGGATCACTCTAGGCATCAGGTGGCCTACTGTTCCCACAAGACGCACAGGAATTTTTGTACAGCAGACAAACTGAAGAGAGCTTGGTGGACTTTAGCCAAGATCGGCACGGGTATTTTTAGTTTGTTTGGTTTTATTCTGTTTTGTTTTCCCTTTATTGGCTGCTTATCTTGGTTGTTTTTGGTTTTTATTTCTATTTCATTCTGATCATTTTGTAGTTTTTAATATAGGCACATATATAGGTGTATATAGGTGAATATATGTCCATATATATGGGTGTGTAGACAAATATATATATATATTTTTTTCTTTTTCTTTCTTTTCTTTTTCTTTTTTCCCCACCCTCACTTTCTCCCTTATTTTATTCATTCTACTCATTGCTATACTTTTCCTCTATTCATTTTTTATGCAAATTTTATTTTTTTAATTTTTATTCTTACTTTTTTATTATTATTTTAGTTTATTTTTATTTTTCATTTGTTAGGTATAGCTATTCAGTTTCTCATGTTTATTCTATTTTTTATTTTAGGATATTGTATTTTATTTTGTTTCCTCTTCTATTATTATTGTGTGTGTGGTTATTGTTTCCTTTCTGTTTGTTTTCTTCATTAGTATGTTTGATATTTCTGTACAAGTTGACTGTAGTTTGATGGTTGGTTTTTTTTACTTGTGCGAGCATTTAGTTTCCTTTGGTGGCTGCGGAGGTTGTTCTTGTTGATCTGTTATGCTCTAAAATCACTCTGCAACAGTGGGTCCAAACAAACAGACACAAGAATCATCATACCCGGAGGCCAACTTTAGATAAAATCAGAGCATTTCTGGGTTTGACATGCAAGAGTCACACCCAAAAGGAAGTTGCTACAGGTACTAGGGCCCATAGGGTCCAAGTTTCATCAGAGGAGTCAATCCTCTCAAAGCAGCTCATAAACTGCAGACACTGCTGATTCTCACAGCTAATCAATCTGGGAGTCAATCCCACCTACTGACAAGCCAAAAGTAATCAAAACTAAAACTTCAACAAGTGAGGATGCATGACACAAGGAACACCTCAGATACAAGCACAGGAGAATAGGGAGACTGAGTAATTCAAATATAAAGGACACACACGGTATAAGTTTACCCAGAAAAGACTGAGAAACCTGAGGGATCTATCTGTTATATTGAAGCAAACACAAAGAGTAAGCCAGAATGGGGAGACAAAGAAACACAACACAAATAAAAGAACAGAAGAAACTTCCTGAATCAGTGGAACTAGAGGAAATAGAGGTAAACAACCTATCTGAGACAGAGTTCAGAACACTGATTATTAGAATGTTCAAGGAAATTAATGAAAATATAAAGAAGGATAGAGAAATCATGAAAAGCAACCAGCTAGAACTTAAGAACACAATTACTGAATTAAATAACAAACTTGACAGAATCACTAGCAGATTGGATGAAGCAGAAAATTGAATCAGTGACTTAGAAGACAAAATAGCAGAGGTCACCCATGGGGAACAACAAAAAGAAAAGAGAATGAAAAACATGGAAAATAGTTTAAGAGAGCTGGGGGACAACATCAAACACAATAACCAATGGGTCATTGGAGTACCAGAAGGAGAAGAGAGGGAGCAAGGGATTGAAAATATATTTGAAGTAATAATGTCTGAAAACTTCCCTAACCTGGCAAAGGACATTGAAATACAAGTCCAGGAAGTGCAGAGAGTTCCAACCAGGATGATTCCAAACAGGCCCACTCCTAGACACATTATAGTGAAAATGGCAAGGGTTAAGGACAAAGACAGAATCCTGAAAGCAGCAAGGGAAAGGCAGCAAGTTACTTACAAGGGTATCCCCATAAAATTATCAGCTGACTTTTCTACAGAAACTTTGCAGGCCAGAAGGGAGTGGCAGGAGGTTTTCAAAATGATGAAAAATAAAGGCCTACAACCAAGATTGCTGTATCCAGCAAGGTTATCATTTAAAATTGAAGGCGAGATAAGGAGCTTTGCAGAAAAGAATAAGTTAAGGGAATTCATTACCACCAAGCCAGCTTTGCAGGAAATGTTAAAAGGGCTTCTTTAAGTAGAAGAGAAAAACAACCTCACTAAGAAAGACTACGAACACAAATAACAAAATGGCAATAAATACATACCTATCAATAATCACATTAAATATAAATGGATTAAATGCTCCAATAAAAAGACATAGGGTGGCTGAATGGATACGAAAGCAAGACCCCAGCATATGCTGTATACAAGAGACTCACATCAGATCCAAAGACTCACACAGGCTGAAAGTAAAGGGATGGAGTAAAATATTTCATGCAAATGGAACTGAGAAAAAAGCTAGAGTAGTGATACTTATATCAGATAAAATGGACTTTAAATTGAAGAATATAACAAAGGACAAAGAAGGACACTTCATAGTAATGAAGGGATCGGTCCAACAAGAGGACATAACCCTAGTAAACATCTATGCACCTAACATAGGAGCCCCTAAATATATAAAACAGATATTGTCAGACACAAAGACAGAGATCAACAGTAACATTATCATAGTAGGGGACTTCAACACCCCGCTGTCACTAATGGACAGATCCTCCAGATAGAAAATCAATGTGGAAACAGCGACTTTAAATAACACATTAGACCAGCTGGATTTAACAGACATTTTCAGAGCATTTCACCCCAAAGCTACAGAATATATGTTCTTTTCAAGTACACATGGAACATTTTCTAAGATAGACCACGTGTTAGGCCACAAAACAAGTCTCAATCAATTTAAGAAGATTGAAATCATTTCAACTGTATTCTCTGACCATAATGCTATGAAACTAGAAATTAATTATACGAAGAAATCTGGGAAGCTGACAAATAAATGGAAGCTAAACAATATGCTACTAAATAGTGAGTGGGTCACAAATGAGATCAAGGAGGAAATCAAAAAATACCTCGAGACAAACGAAAATGAAAACACCACGAGCCAAAATCTCTGGGATGCTGCGAAAGCAGTCCTAAGAGGGAAGTTTATAGAAGTGCAGGCCTACCTAAAGAAGGAAGAAAAATCTCAAATCAACAGGTTATCCTTACACCTAAGGGAACTGGAAAAAGAACAACAAAAGAGGCCCAAGGGGAGTACAAGAAAGGAGATAATAAAGACCAGAGCAGAAATAAACAATATAGAGAACAGAAAAACAATTCAAAAGACCAATGAAACCAAGAGCTGGTTTCTTGAGAAGATAAACAAAATTGACAAACCTCTAGCCAGCTCATCAAAAAAAAAAAAAAAAAAAAAAAAAGAGAGAGGACTCAAATTAGCAAAATCAGGAATGAAAGAAGGGAAATGACTACAGACATCACAGAAATACAAAAAATTCTAAGAAATTACTATGAACAACTATGTGCCAACAAATTTGACAATCTGGAAGAAATGGATAATTTTCTAGAAGCATACAACCGTCCAAAGCTAACGCAAGAAGAAACAGAAAATCTAAATACCCTGATTACTACCAAGGAAATTGAATCAGTAATTGACAAGCTCCCAACAAACAAAAGCCCTGGACCAGACGGCTTCTCAAGTGAATTTTATCAAACATTCAAAACAGAACTGTCACCTATTCTTCTAAAACTATTCCAAAAAATCCAGAAGGAGGGAAGGCTCCCAAACTCTTTTTATGAAGCCTCTATCACCCTGATTCCAAAACCAGATAAAGACATCACAAAAAAGGAAAACTACAGGCCAATCTCCCTGATGAATATCGATGCAAAAATTCTCAATAAAATATTAGCCAACAGAATTCAGCAATATATTAAGAAGATCATACATCATGATCAAGTGGGATTCATCCCTAGTGTGCAAGGCTGGTTCAACATCCGTAAATCAATTAATGTGATACACCACATCAACAAAATGAAGGATAAAGATCACATGGTCATTTCAATAGATGCAGGAAAAGCATTTGACAAAATCCAACAGCCATTTATGTTAAAAACCCTTAGCAAAGTGGGAATACAGGGATCATATCTCAACATAATAAAAGCCATATATGATAAACCTACAGCTAACATCATACTCAATGGGGAAAAGCTAAAACCATTCCCCTTAAGATCAGGAACAAGACAAGGCTGTCCACTTTCTCCTCTTTTATTCAACATAGTTCTGGAAGTTCTAGCCACAGCAATCAGACAACAAAAAGAAATAAAAGGCATCCAAATTGGCAAGGAAGAAGTAAAATTGTCATTATATGCAGATGACATGATACTGTATATAGAGAACCCCAAAGACTCCATCAAGAAACTATTGGAACAGATAGACGAATTCAGTAAAGTAGCAGGATATAAAAATCAATGTTCAGAAATCAGTGGCATTTGCATATACCAATAATAAACTAATGGAAAGAGAAATTAAGAAAACTGTCCCATTTACAATTGCATCAAGAACTATAAAATACCTAGGAATAAATTTAACCAAAGAAGTGAAAGATCTGTACTCAGAAAATTATAAGACACTGAAGAAAGAAATCATAGAAGATACAAATAAATGGAAACACCTACCATGCTCATGGATAGGAAGAATTAATATAGTTAAAATGTCCATACTGCCTAAAGCAATATATAGATTCCATGCAATTCCTATGAAACTACCAAGGGCATTTTTCACAGAAATAGAAAATATAATCCTAAAATTTATATGGAATCATAAAAGACCCAGAATAGCCTCGGCAATTCTGAGAAATAAGAACAAAGTTGGGGGGATCACGCTACCAGTCATCAAAACCTACTACAAGGCTACAGTAATCAAGACAGTTTGGTATTGGCATAAAAACAGGCACATTGATCAGTGGAACAGAACAGAGAGCCCAGAAATAAAGTCAGGCATTTAAGGACAGTTAATCTATGACAAGGGAAGCAAGAATTTACACTGGAGTAAAGATAGTCTATTCAATAAATGGTGCTGGGAAAATTGGACTGACACATGCAAAAAAAAGAAACTGGACCACCTCTTTACGCCATATACAAGAACAAATTCAAAATGGATTAAAGACTTAAATGTAAGACCTGAAACCATAAAACTCCTAAAAGAAAATATAGGGAGTACATTTGCAGACATTACCCGGAGCAATATTTTTACTGATACATCCCTACGGGCAAGGGAAGTAAAAGAAAAAATGAACATATGGGATTATGTCAGACTGAAAAGTTTTTTTCACAACAAAGGAAACCATTAATAAAACAAAAAGGAAGCCTACTGAATGGGAGAATATATTTGCCAACGATATATCTGATTAGGGGTTAATATCCAAAATTTATAAAACATTCATGAAAACACCAAAAAAACAAACAACCCAATTAAAAAATGGGCAGAAGATATGAAGAGACATTTCTCTAAGGAGGACATACAGATGGCCAACAGGCATATGAAAAAAAGTTCAACCTCACTGGTCATTAGGGAAATGCAAATAAAAACCACCATGAGATACCACCTCACTCCAGTCATCAACAAATCAACAAACAACAAGTGCTGGCGGGGCTGTGGGGAAAAGGGGACCCTGTTGCACTGTTGGTGGGATTGCAGATTGGTGCAGCCACTATGGAAGTCAGTATGGAGGTATCTCAAAGAAATGGAAATAGAGCTACATTTTGACCCAGCAATTCCACTCCTAGGTATTTATCCTGAAAAAACCAAGACACTTATTCAAAAAAAGTTATGCACCCCTATGTTCATAGCAGCACTATTTAGCTAAGACTTGGAAACAACCAACTTGCCCATTGGTAGATGACTGGATTAAGAAACTGTGGTATATTTATACAATGGAGTATTATTCTGCTATAAAGAAGAATGAAATCGTACCATTTGCAATGATATGGATGGACCTAGAGACTATTATGTTAAGTGAAATAAGTCAGTCAGAGAAAGACAAATACCATATGATCTCACTCATATGTGGAATCTGAAAAACTGTATGAATGAGCAAAGTAAACAGAAACTGTCTCATAGATATAGAGGAAAAATCAGGGTTGCTAATTGGGAGGGGGATGGGGATGAGGAAGAAGGGGAAGGGATTAGATAGCAAAAATAGGCAATTACAATATTGCCACTGGGATATGAAAAACAGTTTGGGGGAATATAATTAATAATGTTGTAAATATTTTGTGGGTGTCAGATGGTCATAGTTCTTGTTTGGGAGACCATTTCATGGATGGAGTAGAGGTTTGATCACTGCACTGCATACCTGAAGCAGAGGTTGTATACCTACTGTAATTGAATATATATAGGTAGTCACAGGATGTGGATTATACTGTGGAAGAGAGTCAGAGGAAGAGTAATAGATATATATGATATGGGGGGGAGTGGGTTGGGGAATTGGGGGTGGGGGGTTGTCACTTTGAGGGGTAAAATGTATAAGTATTGCAGTGTGTTGTACACCTGAAACTAATTAAAAATAAATAAATAAATAAATAAAAAATGTTGTTCATTAATATAAACTTAATATAATAGAAAGAACAATTTTAAAAAATCCATATGAACAATCCAATTCTAAAAATATTATTAGGGGGCTGACCGAGTGGCGTGTTGGATACGAGTTGGTTTGGGACCCTAGCTCTGAGTAGTAGGACCCTGGTTCGCATCCCACATGAGGTTCAGTGATGCTGAGCCCTCTACAGCTAAGATGGTGAACTACAGCTCAACCTGGATCTGGGCTGCTGTGAGTCACCGACGATGGCATAGGCTGCAGCCCATGCTGCAGTGGGCTGCCATGAGCTACCATGAGTGGCTGCTAGCCAGCGTGATCGGCCGGCAGCCGGTGTGAGCTATCGTGAACCACCTTGAGTGGGTTGTCCAATGGCCAGTGAGCAACTGCCTCACCTAGGAAGAGCACAATGATAATACCAACATGGGCCAGTGAAGTGACGTCCTCCACAACAAAAGGACAGCAACTTGTCTGATCCCCTCCCCCAATTCCCCAATAAAATCTAGCTAGCTAGCTATATTAAAACTAGGGTTTTTGCAAAGGAATTTGTCAACTATAATTAGAATGCGCATAGCTAAAACAATTATAAATAACAAGGTGAATTATATCAGTTTACATGATACGTTTTGTAGTTTTACCAATTCCAATAGAGTATGTTGATATAGTCATGAATAACTGGACTAATGGGACATAACAACAGAAATTTAATCACAGAAATACACTCACAATTGTAAGTTGATATATGACATACAGAGCTTTAAGATTCAGCTGGAAAGTGATATACCAAACACAAATAGTGCAGGAACAAGTAGTTTCTGAATAATAATAATGATAATAATAATAGTAATAATAAATGGAAACCAATTTCATTAAAAGTAAATTTTATAATTGGGTAATAGATACCAAAATGTGAAAATAAAAATTTTAGCCATTTTAAATTATGTATATAAAAATATATTTATGCTTTTGTTGTAGGAAAGACTCCCCAGAGAGAAAGAAGGGAAATCATAAAATAAATAGGCTGATAAATTTAAATATCCAAAATGAAACTATTCTATACATTATAAGTCCATAAATAAGAAAATGTTTTCCCATGAATAACCAAAACAAGATTAGTGTCCATGAAATGTGCTAAGTATAAAGCATCTTGAAAAATATATTAGACATAACATATATGTTAGCTAGAATTATCATTATTTTTATGAACAATAAAGAGCTTCTTAAAGCCATAAAAAACAGGGGTTCTGGTCAAGAAATTGTAATAGGTAAACACTGTACTTGTCTCTTCTCATGACCACAACAAAATTACAACTACACTGCAGAACAACCATTACTGAGAATTGCCTGAAGTCTAGCGATTGGGTTGTCAGAATAGTCATGAAACATGTTTTTGACACATGGCACTAGTTTATTTTTTGAAGTACTAGAGTCATTCACATCGATGCTATTGCTATGTCCTTTGACAGCTGACAGTTCTAGCTTCATTCTAAAAAAATATTGAGCGATTTGGTTGAGTTTTGGGGATTTTACAACAAGTTGAAGATGGAAGACCAAACTGTGCATTTTCACCATATTTTATTTTTTTACTTCCATAAAGGGAAGAAGGCTCATCAAGCTTGTGAAAAGTTACATAAAGTTTATGGTGACAATGCTCTACAAGAACATCAGTGCCAACGATGGTTCATGAAATTCCATGCTGGTGATTTTGAGGTTGATGATGACAAAATAAAGGCACTGACTGAGTCAAACCCACATTACACAACACGAGAGATTGCAGAAACATTGAACATCCATCATTCAAGCCTTCACGACCACCTGAAGAAGCTAGGATATGTAAGCAACCTCGATATTTGGGTTCCGCATGAATTCAAAGAAGTTCATTTGATGGCGCGTATAAACATCTGCAATATGCTCATTAAACATGAGGAAAACAATCCATTTTGAATTGATTGATAACTGGTGATGAGAAGTGGATTGTTTACAACAATGTGATGCACAAACAGTCTTGGTCCCGATGTGATGATTCTCCTCAAATGACATCAAAAGCAGACATTCATGAGAGGAAGGTTATGCTATCAGTGTGGTGGGATTTTAAAGGTGTCGTGTTTTTCGAGTTCCTAACAAGGAATCAAACAATCAATTTGAATGTGTACTATTGGCAAGACAGTTTGAACGAATCCATCATCCAGAAACATCCAGATCTTGCTAATTGTAAAGAAGTTCCATCATGATAAAGAGAGACCACACACAAGTTTGATCACCCGTGAAAAATTATTGGAGCTTGGATGGGATGTGCTGCCCCACCCACCATACTTGTCTGACCTTGTGCCATCAGACTTCCACTTGTTTCGCTCTCTTCAGAACTCCTTGCGTGGTATAACGTTCCATTCAGATGAGGCTGTAAGTCAGCACCTTGTTCAGTTTTTCACAAACAAAGAGAGGTCCTTCTATGAACGAGGAATTATGAAGCTCACTGAAAGATGGCAAAAGGTTATCGAACAAAATGGGTAATATATCATTGATTGATCTTTGTGCTCTATAAATAAATGACCTTTGAAAAACGTAGACAAAACACGTCATGACTTTTCTGACAACCCAACAGATCAAAATCCTATAACTAAGGATACACAGAAAAAGCCACATCAAGACTATTAGGAGGGGCAGAGATGCAGAATTGACTGGTCCCACACCAATATATGACCATTGTTTGGGTTGTCAGAAAAGTCATGATGCATTTTTGCAATGAAAAACAGAAAAATGCATCATGACTTTTCCGAAAACCCAAAAAAATCAAGAGGGATATCTTGGCTGTAGAGGTTCCTATTGGTGGTGCAGGGGAGTCCCCTTAATGACAACTTTGTAATACCTCATCATCTCCCAGTCACAGTTAGTGATTTTAAAAGTCCAGCCTCGTGCAATCCAATTCAACATTTTGGTTATCTATTTATCTCTCCTGTTCTCCTTTTTTCCTTCCTCATTACTGGCCTAACTTTTGTCTGTGAATATTACTTGGCCATAAGAAAAGATGAAATAATGCCATTTTGACAACACACATGGATCTTGAGATTATCATGCTAAGAGAAATAAGTCAGACCGAAAAAGTCAAGAACCATATGACTTCAGTTGTACGTGGGATATAAAACTGAAAGCCACAAATGAACAACACAAACAAACAAACAAAAACTTATAAACATGGAAAACTGTTTAGTGATTACCAGAGGAGAAGGGTGGAGTGGGGTGGTAGATGAGGGAAAAGGGGGTCAAATATATGGTGATGAAAAGACAACTAACTCTGGGTCGTGAGCACACAATGTGATATATAGATGATGTATTATAGAATTGTACACTTGAAACCTATGTAATTTTACTAACCATTGTCACCCCAATAAATTTAGTTAAAAAGAAAACGTTTCTTTTCTTCTGGTACAGAAAGGGCTTCTTTTACAATTTTTTTATTCATTATACATGAATTACTATCTGAATCACATAACCGTCTTTCTCTTGAGAGTATGTTTTTTCATGAATATTTGGTCATAAATAAGTAGATAACCATTTATGTATAGATAAAATTATCTTACTCCTATTTATTTAAATAGGATATCATTATATGGAAAACACTCTTTTATATCTCTTTTCCTATAATGATGAGTATTTATGTTACATTTTTAACTACTACAAACATTGCATGTTGAACAACATGTTACATTGCTCCTTGTCCATCTTGAAGTGAACTCAGTGTAATAAGCCATTAAGCCATGAGTTTTAACCATGACATTGAGTCCCATTGGAAATTAAGAATTCTGTCTAAATTTGTCCAGTTCATAAGTTGAAGGCTAAGGATGTACTCTAGGAGTTTGAGCCAAAAATTTCATCCAGTGATTGAAAAACAGAGCTCTACCTTATTCTTCATACGGTGACATCTTAAGACAATATACAAGTGATAGATTGCAAAAATGGCCACAATTCTTCATATTTTTCTTATGCAAACCTCTCTGCAATGAGGCACTACAGTTCCACCCACCTAAAGTAAAATCTATCCTTCCACATATTGAATCTGGGTGCCCTGCCAATTTGCTTTTCCAATAGAATGTAATAGAATCAAAGGTACCCAAGTTCTGTGTCTAATCCTCAACACATTGTACACTGTTTCTCTTAGAATCCAGCTGAGACAGCATTTGAACAAGCCCAGACCATCCTGATAGATGACGACAGACATATGACTGGTTGTTCCCATTGCTCTAGCTATATGATGCCAACCAACACACATATGAATTGGAGCATCTTAGGTCTGTCTCTCTCAGCCATCCTGCACCTGGCTGGCAGCTGTATGAGTGAATGCAGCCAAAAATAAAAGAAATTCTTACCTAAATGCAGCCTAAATTGCCAAACCACAAAATTGTGAATGGAATTAATGGTTGTTGTCTTAAACCACTGTGTTTGGACTGGCTTGTTAAGCTACAATAGATAATTAGTATACAGCATATTAGTATTCTTTTTGAGTCATTATTAATCAGCTATGATTCTTGTAAGTTTTCAAGTAGAAACAGTTTTTTAATAAATATAGTCTAAGAGAGTGTATGGTGTAATCCTTGACTGGATCCAGGTTTGAAATAACCACTGAGAATGACATTATCAAGATCCTGAAAAAAGAAAAAAAGGAGGTTTATAAGCAGTGTTAATAATACTCTGATTACACAGGTGATTTTTTTTAGAGATGTATATTGAACTACTAAGATATTTATATTTACTTTCAAATCATTATTTTTTAAAATGTAGATAAAGGAAATACAGAAAAATAGTTCTAATTGTTAAATCTGGATGTTATGTAGCATTATACATTTTAAATACTTTTGCATGTGTTTAAAAATTTTTTCTAATAAAAAGCTTTTTAAAATGGGTGGTTCTTCTCACTTTCTATTGAAAATTATATGCATTGCTAATAAATCCTGACCCACATCCTAGCTTCTGATTTTCCAAACTGGAACATACTCACAAGTCAGCTCCATCTGGACTCATACCCAAATGGTTTAACGTAAACTGCCAAGAACTAAGCAGTGAATAAAATGACATACTCAACTTCCTTTAGCCTTTGCTAATGAAAACTCCCTATATTAAATTTTGTTTCCTAATATTCAAATGTCACATAGAAGGAAATCAAACATATAAAATTCTGCTGTTTCTGTGGGTCTAATTTATTGTATTCCTCCCTTCCCCCATTACAAATAAATTATATTCATGATTCAATCAGAGCTAATGGTCCTTACTGTCAATGCTATAATATCATCAAGTAGCTACAAAAATTGTAATATGCATTATATTTGAATTAAAGAATGTAGTGTGCTGGGAATACTACTTGTCTCATACACTTAATCTAAGCATGAAATGTGATATGTGTTAAATATTTAGTCTAGTAGTTGGAACATAAAATGAACAGTAAACAAAGTAAAGTCATTAATTTCATGGCTAATTCTACACCATGTGATCATTTGATTCATTTAAACAAATATTCTCCGAAAACGACTATGCACAGGTACTATTTAAGATTCTGTTGGAAAAATTTGGAGTAATAGAAAGCTTATGTCCTTAGAATCCTTTCAAAAATATCTAATAGTAAACAGGATTTAATAATTTTAGAAAAATGTGCCAATAAAATGCCATGAGGTTATATTTGAAAAGAGGCCCCCTGAGCTCCATTCTGAATGGATTGCTTTTTTACCTAGCTTTCTTCACCTCTTTGCTGAAGTGCCTCAGGCCTAGCATCTATATCTCATTTGGTACTTCATTGACCCTGTCTTAGTCATCTTTGAGTCTCTGAAGGGTTGCACACAGAGCACAGGTTTTTCAAAGCCAGGCAGAAAGACTTTAATTTTTGCCTGTAAAATAAAATGATTAGACGAGGCGACTGTTAAGATGTTCCTCTGATGTAAGATTGCATCATACTCAGGAAATCGAAAAACAAAAACAAACCAAACCAAACCACTGTGAATGGAACAATCTATTAAGCAAAGAAACGCATGTAAAACTTCGCTCTCCTCTTTTGCTATATGGGTCACATTTATAGAGTTCCTTGTGCCTATTGAATAAAATGAAGATAGATATCCTAAAGGATATTTTTGTTTTTTTATTTTTTAGGATTAAATGACTTATGTCTCTGTAGAAGTAGTTTGTAAACTATATAATGTCAAGCAGATAATAAATCATAGAAGTGTTGTTGCCAAGATATCTAAGAGATGAGCAAAAATAGGCAGGCAATTGTGGGTATAATAAGGTAACCATGATTTTGGCCAAGACAAAAGTGTGATTAGCTAACTCTGGGAAAGAGGGCCTGAGAAGTACTACATGTTGTAGAAGGCTTTGAATTCCAGGGTATAGAATTATATGTGAATAAAGTTTGATAATTTCGGGTTGGTGTAGGGGAGATATAATCAGAGCCAATCATAAGAATTATTAAGCTAACAATAAATTTAGTAGGGTTGTTTGGGAAAAAAATAATTTAAAGGAACTCTGCAGAAGAATTCTTCAGCCTTGGCAGCCAAATACACGTAGGAGAATTAAAAATTTAACTAAAACTTTTAGAGTTAGATATATTAGAAAATAAATTTTACAGTTTGACAGTGAAAAATATCCTGGCCACTAAGAACCCAATAATAGAGTAAATGCAAGATTTTACAAAAAGTTATGAATCACTATAATTATTATCAGACCTATATAAATGGATTGTTAATTTTGTATAAGTTCATAGAAAGATATAATCTAAGTTTATAAGTGAATGGAAAAAGTCTCTAAATTAATATTTATATTCAATAAATATAGTAATCATACATAACCTAGTTAAATGAAGATAAATACAGATAACATAAAATCATATAATAAAATTCTATAAAATATTTACACACTATGATTTGCATTCTTTTCAATGCTCTTTTATGATGTACACAGCTTTCTATAGCTAAAGAGCAATAGAAATACATATATTCAAAGGTGACAATTATAAATTATTATGGAATTGAGAGATGCAAAGAGAGAGTACCCTTAGTAAAGTGAGAAAATAGAAAATAAGTCAATGAAAATTACTCTGATGAATGATAAAGATGTTGCATGAAGTCTCATTTATGATCAGAAAATCACATACATTGTTTCACATGAAATATAAAAATAAAGCCATGATTTAGTCCTAGAATAGTACATATAATAAATTTAATTAATTTATATGAAATATTAACTAAAAATATATGATAAAAATAGATATATGCTAAAAAATTATCACTTGACTTGTCTACAAAAAAATCAATCTCATTCCTATTCCACTGTTTCTCTGTGACGAAAGAAAATAAAGAAAAAGAAAACTTTTTCTACATTATTGAAACTTTCCATATCAAAAAAATAAAACAAAACAAAACAGAAACTTCTCTTACAATGATTTTATAATTTGTGAGGGAAATAAAGAGATAAGTTTTATTTTACACATCAAGAAATCCAGATGTCTATTTGTTGAAAATCTGTCCAAATTAAATCCTCCAGTCACTGTGGCACAAAAAAGTGAATAGGCAATTAAATCCCATTCATCATTTTTTCCCACAAGTTGAAAATATTTCCATGATAAAGCTATAACCATTTCATGAATTAAAATAAAGGGAATATTCTGTCAATAGATTGGAGTTGTCATCAAACATACTCAGCTGATTACTGTGCTCTATTCAAACTGCTATGCATGATGGGTAGTAAAAAAGTAGAGACGTGCTAATATTCTCCTTGCCTCCCTCCTACTTACCTGCCACACTATATGTTCTATATTCTCCAGACATAAAAATATATTGACTTTCCAAAATCATAGTACAGAAAAATTATTTTTTATTTTATTCTAGATTGAAGATGTTAACCCTACTCAATATATTTGATGTAAATGAAGATTATCCTTCCAATCATAACTCATGGAGACGTGTAACATTACATTTTCTTGTCTGTGGCATTGTTTGTCCATACATTACTGAATAAAGCACTACTGCACAGTGAGTAGATACTGTTATGAACAAACAGAGAATGAGTTTTGTCTCCTGGATTGAAATTCAAAGTGGAATGACTGATAGCATATTGCTTAACTTCTCTAATTTTCAAATTCCTTAGTTTTTAAACTGGTATAATTAGCTGTCATATTGCAAAGTTATCATGAAATTTAAGTTAATATGTATAACACCACAGTTTAAACATACTGAATATTCAGTGACTGTTTGGTGTATTTTGAAATACTAAAATGGCCTTTTATCCCATGCAATACAAAGCATTAGCACTCCACGTGTCTAATATTCAATTAAATTCAAAGTCAGGCATTGGCTATTTAAACCTAAAATATCATTATGTGATTTTCGGGACCTTCCTCCTCATAGATTATTAACTAATGTGCTCAGTCTGTAAAATGAATAAGACCTCTGTTTGAAATTTCATTTTGTCCTCTCTATCACAGTTTAATTAAGAAACCATGTGTGTACATCTGAAGCTGCTGCTGAATTATATTATATGTCAACTATAATTTAACACATATATAGTCATGGGATGTGGAATATAGTGCGGGGATGGAGTCAGTGGAATTGTTATAGTTATGTATGATATCGGTGAGGGGGTAGGGGAGGGGAAGGGGGGAGTCACTTTGTAAGGGGTGAAAAAAGTAACTATTGCATTGTTTTGTGCATCTGTAACTAATAATACTAATAATAATAATAATAAAGTTAAAAAAAAATCATGTGTAAAATGTAACCGCCTTCCCCAGGCCACAAGGACCCAGGATGAACATCAAATAATATTTTTTTCTGGTTGAAAAAATATTCAACCAGAATATTTTGGTTGTTGACTTTTGATTGAATCCAGCACTATCAATATCCCCTTTTCAAGATTACCTCCAAGGGATATATAAGAATTGGCATCCCTTACCAGGTGTCCCCATTAGGTACCTCCATTTCAGATTGCAGGGGGTAAACCAGCTTGATCAAAAGTGTTTAAGTGAAAAATCACTCAACTGAACCAGAGAATTCTACTGTGTTTCTGCCAGCTCAATCCATCAAAATATTTCCGTTTGAAGCTCCCACCTGCTGAGATTGATCTTCCTGTCCCCATTACTGTTTCCAGAAGACTCCCATTACGGACAAAGCTGGAAGAATCCACTTGACAACATAATTTCTTCCCTTTTTTTTTTTTTTGACCTTCATGACCTACTTTGTTTCAGTGCTACAAACTCCAGCTGCAGTAATTTGTTTTCTTAATTCTCACAGATTTTCATTTTTGTAATGTCAACTAGGAACAACAGAGAAAATATACGCTTTCAAGGGGAGGGGCATCCAAACTTTTCTTGAGCAGATTCGCATTTCTCATCCATGTGTCCCTCCATTGACGTATTCATGCATTTACCCATCTATCAATTTGCCTTTGTCCATCAACAATTTCATCCCCAAATAACTTAGCAAATCATATTCTCAGTATATGATATTGTCTTAGTTTCTGAGGGGAAAAGACAGGATGCAATCCACTAACCACATCAACTAACCATATATGAAAATAGTGTCTCTACCTAATAAACACAAACTTCTTGTTTGTTATTCTGTTATGAAGATGGATGAACCATGCCTGATTGTATCCAAATGAAACCCCTGGTGTCTAGTGACTTCAAAGTGAGCAAGGGAAAATAAATTTCATTTGAGATTAACAAACGGATTAGACTCTTTTGATAGCATTCTCTAAACAACTAAGCAAAATGATTAATATCCATAAATAAATATTCTAAGTTCCAAGACACTGTGACACATATAATTTCTATTGACTTGTTTCTAAAAAATCATGAACTTATATTTGCTATTCTTCTATTTATTTAGTGAAGAATTGGGCATTCCCTAGCATATATTAAAATTATGCTTTCTATTACTCAGCTAAGATCCAAGAAAATCAGGCTTAGCCATTCTTAGGAAATAAAACCATCATTATTGTGAAATTAAAATAGAGAATCTTGTTACTATTTACAGGATGCAAATTAGCACTTGTAAAAATTTATTTAACTATGCAAAATTATTTGTTTGGAATACTCCTATAAAATCCTGCTATTTAAATATCCTCACCTTGAGCAAATATTATCCTTTAAAATTTCCACGTCACAAGATATTTTCCATCACATAATTTTATGCCAAAACTTTTCAGTGATTAAAAAGAAAGCAAGTTTCTTGTCTCCCTCATTGAATAGTCCACCGTTGAATTATTCATTGTTCGTATTGTCTTGAGGTTTGTTCTTTTTTAGGCCAGTTTTTTCTTGACCTGGCCCAAATGCCTCTGAAGATGCTAAACCTTTCATTTATATTTATAGTAATTCAAAATAAATAAATTAGATTTCAAACATTGCCTGTGAAATGTTATTTAAGGTTTTTTGTGGGGTTTTTTCCTTAAAGGTATAAGTTAATTTATTTTTCATTGTTTGGTGACTCACAATGGTTTCTCATTATACAACTTGCAAGTTATAGTAAAAAAAAATTGCACCTGCAAGTTTTTCAGTATTTCGTCAAAATTTATTCAGTTTGTTGCGTGGTCTAATATTTACTAGATAATGATAACCTATGCAGTTCAAGATTAGAGCCACTTTCTTGACAATTCAAACTTTATCGGTAACTGCTCAGTCCATTAATACATTCCTGTCTTCTCATGTTTTTTATCTTCTTGTCAGGTGATAGATATTTAGACTCAGAAGTGTCTTAAATAATATGAAAGAATTTTGAATATGTGTGGTGTTATTTTTGCTCACTCGTCCACTGACTATTGGAACCCACCTTTGTCTACCTCACCTTTTTCTACTCTTCCCCTTTGGCTGTTTACCCACACTGGCCTCCTTGCTTTTCTTTGTACACTTCAAGCTCATTCTTCCTTCAGGCCTTTGTAGTTGCTATTTCCATTCTACTGTCCCCAAATATGTAAGCGATTTACTCCCCCACTGCCCTTAGGTTTTCTCCTCAATAGGCATGTCACCTGTGAGCCTTTCTCTGAACAAGTTATAGGATAGCAAATATACAACAGCAAATGTCCCCTCCCCCAGCACTCTTTCGTCAGGGTTTATTTTGCTCCATAGAATTTACCAACATCTGGTATTTTATCTGTTTACTTCTCGTTTATGGTCACTCTTCCCCCAAGGATGTAAGCTCATGATGGCAAGAAATATTCAGTTGTTTGACATATCGCTAGCACCTAGAATAGTGTCTGGTATATAGTATGTGCTCAATAAATACTTGTTGGGGGAAAAAAATGAGTGAAAAAGGAGATTAAAAATGAAAAGTCTTTGACATGACTTTTGTTTCCCCTTCGTCTACTGTTTGTATACACAGTCATCCCTCCTTATTTCCCCTCTCATAACAATTGCTGTCAACTGCGCTTCTGTCCCTTTTGATTGGTCCTTGACTATATCATATGTGCTCCCATTATGTCCTAGGGAGGCAAAACTTTGTACTACCAATGTCCAGATCTGTGCTAGGCCAGGTTTCTGCAAAAGTCTTGCTCTCTTTTCAGGATAAGTTTTGGGAATTAATATAAAGTCTCCTTTTCTCCAAGATCTTCCCTGAAATGTATGTCCCCAGGAATTTTTGTCACTTTCAGCCTAGATAATATGGAAGTATAAATTATTAAGAGCTAATAACTGTTTGGTCACATTAAACTTAAAAATTATTTAAGCCAATTGATGGCTTCTGCATCGTTCACCATATGATTATAAGTTTGAAAAACAACTACTTTATATTTTTTTAAAAGAAATTATCTGATTTCTAACTACTACTTTATAAATGGGTATCGTGGACTATCTGTGCTTGATTTTATCCTGTATAAAAATGGGATTTTTATGCTATCTACTTTCTAAAACTTCTTCAAAGATTAATTGAGATCTATTTATAAAGCTCATAGCATAATACCTGACATATAATAAATATGCAATAAATGTCATTTATAACTAATTGCTAGAATTATTTATTTTAAGCAGTTGAGAATTTTTATAATTCTTTTTCCTCTCTAAGCTGTACCACTTTTCACTGGGTAATCTTTAGGCATACACTGAGCCTGAGCCCCATTTTTCTTGGTCCTCTTGCCCTTCAAATAGGCACACAGTAGTATGTAACCAAAGTCAATTTAAATAAACAGGAATTATAAGAGGTATATTTAAAATCAAATTATAGTCATATACATGTAAGTAAAATGAAAAATTAAAAGATAGCTATGTATATAGGTGCACAATGCTTTTACAGCACCAAACTATTTTTTATTTTTTTTTTACTTTTTTAAAAGATTTTATTGGAGAATTGGGGGAGGGGGAGCAGCTTTGGGGAATCAGAGAAGGGGAACAGACAAGTTGCTGTCTTTTTGTTCTTCAGTCTAGTTGTGGAGGACATTGCTTCACTAGCCCATGTTGGTATTATCCTTGCGTTCTTCTCGGGTGAGGCAGATTGGTCGCCTGTCATTCGATGGACACTCACTGCGGCTCATGGCAGTTCACATCAGCTGCTGGCCATTCATGGTAGCTTACAGCAGTCCACTGTAGCCCCACTGGAGCGTACACCATTGCCAGCGACTCACAGCAGCGCAGCTCCAGGTGGAGCTATTGTTCACCATCTTAGCTGTAGAGGACACAGCGTCAGTGGCCCTCATGTGAGATCCGAACTGAGGCCCTGCTACTCAGAGCTTGCATGCCAAGCCAACTCTTACCAATGTGCCACTCGGCCAGCACTTCAGCACCAAACTTTAAATCTACCATCTTTTTCCTAACTACATTGATTCTTCAAGGATTGGGGACTAAACTTATCATCTTATTGAGCTCTAGCCTCTGGAAGTCTCTATTTTCTTGGTACGGATACTTAAGTGGTTTGTAAAAACTTGTAAAACACTATAACTGGAATTGTAAAACCTTCAGCCTTATATCTTAGACAATAATTGGACCTCATGATCAGTATATTGGCAGGAGTGGCAGTGGGTAAGAACAAGGTTGATTCCTTATTTCATACTGGGGGCATTTAGGGCAGCAGTGAATTTACTACATCTCTGGCATTCTTCAATCCTCTTGGATTAAAAATAGGGGTAAATTAACTACTGTAAAATGCCTTATACAAAAAAAAAGTATTTTTGTTAATGTATTGTGGGCATTATTGCCAATGAAGATTATTAATAGAAATCTAAGTTATACATATTTAAAGTAGCCCTGTGTAAATATCAGAAAAGAGTGGCAAGGCATCGATACAAAGTAAATATCAGCAAATGGTATTCCAGAAATCCTTCTAAAATCTCTATTTTGTGTGAGCTTCACAAAAATCAGTTAAGGGCAGTGCCATCATTGCTTCCCCTATGATCCAAACTGACCTATTTCAGAAGTGTGACAAATACTGGATACCAGGAGAGAGATGGCCTCTGTGCTGTGCATCAGTGTTTATTTTCCTTTGAAATCCTGAGTGTGGTCTAAATCAGGCTGTTATGTTTTCATGTTGTGGCACTATGTCGACACTAGAGTACAATATTTGGAAAACTATTGTTTCCACAGCTTGCACTGATTTATGCACTGATTTTTTCTCTTTGGAGGACTTCGTAGTAGCTGGAACCTGAATGTCATCTGCAGCAATGTACTAGGTAACTGTTTATCACTCCTTTAAGCCACATGCCATTATATCATTGAAGATTGCATTGATTTGTTTTGTTAACTGGAGTTGGATTATGGTTTACAAAAGACATTTTGAGACTCAAATAAATGAAGGCGTATTATCTAAAGCTGCAGACATGAATGTATCTAACCTTCCCAAGGCTGTCAAAATAATAAAAAAATGTGAAAAAGAGTGTAAAATGTACCTTAATAACATATTTTTGGGGCAGGGTTTAATGAAGTACATGACTTCAAAAACTATTTTCATCCAAAAAATAAATTAATGTTCCTAAAATATTTAGTCAATTTTCCTTTGAAATAGAAAATTCAGTTTTGTGGGTTTTTTTCTTAAAGACAGTTACAAAGACATTTATGAACAATTCCTTTCAGAAGCAAAGAAAACACATTTTCTATAAATTAAAAAAAACAAACACTTTTGAAGCTGAGGAATCAAGGAACCATCTAGACAAAGTTTAGTTCCCAAAGATCCATGTGTTACATAATTTACCTTTATGAAAGTCACACCATCTCAATAATGCCTGATGAATCCAGATAGTAAAATGAAATCAGTCATTTTACTGTTTTGATTGACTTTGCTTAAACATTGTTTTCATGAACAAGGATAATCAGCCTATGATTAACAAAGCCTTTTCTGCAAAGGTGCTTATCTGACCAAGCCCTACAGTCCTACTCAGAGACTTTTGCATATAGAAAGAGGAGTTTTCATGCACAAATTCAGAGAATTGCTCTTCCATTCAGCTAAATTACCAGATTTCAATTTCAGCTTTCCAACATTTCTCTTATCTAGCTGATTATTTTATTCAACACCAAATCTATTATTGCTTTATGATGACACATTTTTCACAATGTATGGGCATATAGAAGGTGATTAATAACTATGTTTTGATTAAACAAGATCAGGTACTTGTATGGCCAGTGAATTAAGATGAAATGTTACATGGTAGGTAAGTATCATGATACACTTCATTATAAGGTTACACTCAAAGCACTACATGTAAATCAAACTGCCTTCCATTTAGGTTTTATTGAATTTAGATAAATATTATTCATGGAAATAGGACAGTTTGGATGGTTTGATGGAGAGTCACAAGAAAATTATACATAAAAAACACCATATAGTCAATATGTGAATTTCATTACATGTTTTAACTTCAAATTATTAAGATAATTGCAGTTTCAGCTGTGCTAATACAGTAACTGAACATGTTAGTTTTTAATTCATTCAATATTTTAAAAGTGAATTTGTTGTCAGTGTATCAAGTTCATATGTGTGAAATAATATAAAAGGAATCACTACTAAATATTTAATAGTATACTAAAAAATATTAAAATTCCTGAAATTAAAAGTTTAAAATAGAATGTCTTCACCTCTCACAAGTGATCAGTATTAACACCTTAAAAGTTTTTTTTGTTTTGCTTTTAAGAATCTATACTATGTAAAGAACATTAGAAAATATTAATTATTTAATACATTTCATAGTTTTGTTCTCACTACACAGGTAAGGAAGAAAATCATGACCTGTATATCAAAATTGCTAATTACAAGTCTGAGAGATATGAACTTGGAGAATTAATGAACAAAATCAGGAAAAAGTAGCAGCCATACTACATCAGTCTTATGATTAAAATACAATGTTTATAAATCCTTATAAGCTTTAAAAGTAAGTCTGTGTTAAAACATTCTCACCTAATAAGGCAGTAAAATCTTTTTAAAAATGCAATGTTCTGTAAGTAGGAGATTATAAACAATCAAACAAGTATAAAATTCTTTTACTTCATAATCCTTAGGTTTTATTCTGATCTTAATGTCTTCCACCTACCCAGTAAATTGAGTGGAACCTGTGCCTATATTAGAAAACAGTGAAGCTTAATTTTTACGTGATTTTTCTTTACAGGTTTTAAGCCTGGTGTCTCCTGATAAATGAATCTTCCTATGCTGCACTTTCTTTGATTAACAAATGAATTTAATTTGTATAAACTGTTTGAATCATTTGAAAAGAACAAAGTGATTTGATTATAAGCATTGTTTTTATTTACTTCTCAATATTTTCACGGGTTTTCCCAATTTTTTATAAAAAATATGTTTTGTTTTCATAATTATAGGTCAACTGAAACTGCTCTAAAAAATAAAGACTTTTTAAAATGTCAACCCAATTTTAAATGAAACTTAAATTTTTAAATTAAAACTATAATATTGAATTCTGGCCACAATAAATGCATCTGTATGACTCAAGATAACATAATTTATTTTCTGCTCTGACACTGATTAAATTCTCATTCTCTGAACCAAAATGTTTTTAAACAAAAAAATGTGTAGATTATTCTGGGTGATCATATATCCCTTCTCTATATAATATTCTTTGTAGGCCATCAACTGACCAAGTGCTGAGTATAGAACACTTATTTCCTGATTAAAGACTAATCTGAAGTATTTCATTTTATTTTTATTATTGGTCAAGTATGTATGCTAATACATTAGCGTAAACTCAAAATATTCACGAATCCTAACTTTGGTAGACTAACAATGCTACAGTAATGAAGTATCTGAAAAGAGAAAAAAAAAATCAATGTTTTGAAGAACAGTCCTTATGATATTGATTATTCTTAAAGTGTGTGTGTGTGTGTGTGTATTTTCACATCTGTTATTTTTAATTGTATTTAGATATATACTATATGTGCTGTCATGTGAAAACATACTATATGTGCTGTCATGTGAAAACATACATATGTGTAAAATACAATTGTATGAAGAAAAGATTTATAAATTGAAAATGACACTGCGATACTGATTCCAATTTTCTCTCACATGCTTCTGTCAAGAATATGACTGGCTAACCCATAATCCTAGGATGAGAATGGACAGATATGTGGAGGAAAAATGTACCAGTTGAGGTGCCTGAGTCTAGCCTGTATCAGCAAACAGTCAGGTGGCAAAGAAGTGTGAATGATTATAAATGATATTTTGTTTAAGCAATGGGTTTGTGATATAATAAAAACACACTGATGTAGCACCCTACTTCAATGAAACCAAAAATTCCAACCTTTGACTTTTAAAAGTGATAAATTCAGAAACAATTATTTTATACAAGATATCATAACTATTATTCACTCTTGCATTTTACAAAGTATTAGTATTAGCCCTTCCTCTATCATTTTTGATTACCTATGTATGCTGCAACTGTGTTCATCTCTATGACACTCAAAAATAAGTCAGATATTGGGGTCGGCCAAGTGGCACGTTGGTTAGGAGCTGGCTTGGGACACCAGCTCTGAGCAGCAGGGCCCCTGGTTCGGATCCCACATATGAGGGCCAGTGACGCTGCACCCTCTACAACAAAGGTGGTGAACAACAGCTCTTGAGTCGCTGGCAATAACTAGGCTGCAGCCCCTGCTGCAGTGGGCTGCCATAAGCTACAGGGAGTGGCCGGCAGCCAGTGTGAGCGGCCAGCAGCCGGTGTGAGCTGCCAAGAGCCGCTGTGAGCAGTGGTCCACAGGCCGGTGACCAATCTGCCTCACCCAGGAAGAGCGCAATGACGATACCAACATGGGCCAGTGAAGCGACGTCCTCTACAACTAGACTGAAGAACAAAAGCACAGCAACTTGTCTGTTCCCCTTCCCCGATTTCCCAACGCTGTTCCCCTCCCTAAATTTCCCCAATAAAAAAAATCTTAAAAAAACCCCAAAAACCTCAGATATTGTTTTGTATAAAAAAGACCAGCAATGGAGGAAAGATTATGAACAAGTATACTTATCAGCATACTGTAAAACTAAATAGAATAATCTCCATAGTAGAAATATACATAAAGAGTGATTCCTTCTTTATATCTGTTCTTTCATATATAAACACACTCTCTTCAATAACAGAGACTATAAATATAATAGAAATGAAGTTGAAATATGCTTTGGACTTTCATGTTCAACATGATAAATTAAATAAGGGAAATTATCTCTACTTCCTCCTAAAACTAAATCACATTAAATAAATCTGTAAATAATATACTCACAAGATAAAGTGAATAGTAGTATAGACAGCAATAGCTGAAGTAAATCAGGAAATTTTGCAGGGTGGAAGGCATATTTGTGAGTGACAAGTTACTTAGTACCTGAACAGTTTAAATCCTAGGAATAAAAACGCAAATGATCCTGAGCAGCAAGTGGGATTCTCCAGATGACAGAGACAGAAAAGCATTAGGCACCAGTTACTTTAGGGGACAAAATAAAAGGATGAGTCTAGAAACAAGAGAATTTATCAATTCGATATAGAGAGCAAGCATACACTCATATATGATCCCCCAACAAAAGTCAAATGAGCATGCATGCCCCACTCTTGCAAAAGTAAAAAAAAAATTCTAAAAAAGCTGAAGTGAACAGCGTCTGAGTACTAGAATAGCAGACATAGTAGAAGCAGGTTCAGTTGTCAACATGGAAATGAAGATTTTTGTGAAAGTCATGTCACCCCCTGTGTTGGAAACAGAACTCCACTGAAGAAAGTTATCCAAGAGAAAAGCCCTGTAAGGGCTTTTATGTTTGTAGGCCATTGCTTGATAACCTCCCAGAGACTTGAAACAGGAACAGGAAATACCCACATGGGAATCTACTTAAATGCTTTATAGTTCCTTTCACTTACCTGTGAACTGGAAAAGATCAGCAGACATTCAAAGGGAGCTACTCACACAAAAACAGACAAATCGACCAATCAAACAAAAAAAAAAAAGGGGGGGGCAGGAATACTGAGAGAACAATGCATGGAGCAGATAAACATGTGCCCCCAAATACGTTATATAATTAATATTATAGGAAATCAAATTAAATTTTAATTATTTAAAATTTTCAAACAAGTTAAAGGTGTGAAAAATAAAGGAAGTTTTCCAGACCGTAAATTACAACAGAAAAACAAGAAAAATATGTTAGGAAATTTTAAAAAATAGGTATTTTTTATGTCTAAATTCTGGAATTATCAGGGAGAAAAAAATCACAGAAGAAAAGGAAGGGGAATATTTTTAAGCAACAGTATTTTTTACAATATTGACAACTGAAAAATACGACTTTCTAGACAAATGGCCAAGTGAGATTCATGCAAAGTGAATCTACACAAAGACACATACATACTCCACTCCAAGCACAGTTGTGAAATGATAGAACATCAAGTGAAATGGGAAATAGATACAAATTTGATGAATCTCCTTATTATAATAGGAAAACAGATAATTAGTAAAAAATAAGTATAGACAGCTGTACAGGCCAATATTTCAATACACGGACAAAACAGCTAAAAAAGAGAATATAAATCATTAAAAATGGAACTCAGAGTGAGACAATAGAAAGGTGGTATAGGAGACTGCTTTATATGATATATGTTTTATACCAGTTTACTTTAAAATTAAATAAATATAGCCCTTCACTTAAAATTAAAATTAAATTGCTAAAACAAATAAAATAATAAGTAGAATGGAAATGGTTTGTGAAAAAGCTTTGCAAGTCAGGCTAGCTAGGTCAGAATTGTGTCAGGCATTGGTGGAGACCCTGCAGGTTTTATTATCTGTTAGGCATCAGCACTATTAGTGAAGCCACTGAATTTCTCCTATTTCTCCCATTTTTCTACTAGCTACATGGACTTTGAGTTTACTCTATTTAGGGGAGAGAGACAGGAGGTAAAAGTCTAATTGAGAGTAATGTCAAGCAATCTTAAATTTATAGACAAAATGTATATCTTCTGGCACAGTGTTCTTTCTCTTTTGTTTATCTCTATCATTTTCAACATCCTTGTTGAATAAAAGTATCCCCCATCATTCTTTAAAGACACATATTTACATGGGTCATTTTTAGTCATTTTATGTTTTCTTGTAATAATCAGAAATAGACCTCAGAATAAGTTACTACTAGAATTTATGAACACAGTAGAAATTTGGCCCTAATTCTAATTACATGCAATCCTTCCAGTGGAAACCAGTCCAAATTCTATATCATAAAAATCAAGGTGCATAAGTAAAAACATTATAAATATTATTTTCTAATCACCATATAATAAACCTAGAAATTCGTAACAAATTTTTTTATTTAAAATCCTTCCTTTTGCAAATTTCAAAACACTGCATTAAAAGTGAAGAAATAAAGAAAAAATATAAACCAAAACTAAACGTTAAAAAAAAAAAGAAAACCTCATACATTATACAAAATCAACTAACAATGGATCATGGACTTACATGTAAAACATAAAATTACAAAATGTTTTGAAAAAAATAGAAGAAAATCTTTCAGGACTTGGGGCTAAGAGAAGAGCTCTCAGAGATCACAAAAAGCACAGTCCATAAAAGGCAAAACTGATAAATCAGATCTTATCAAAATTAAAGACCTACTCTACAAAAGACCCTGCTGAAAGTATTAAAGGACAAACTACGAGTTGAGAGAAAAATATTTTCAAGTCATATGTCTAACAAAGAAATAGTGTATATAAACAAATCTCCCATTCAACAACTATAAAACAACAAATCCAATTAGGAAATGTGCATAAGATAAAAGCAACATTTCGCTGAAGAGGATATATGATGACAGTAAGTACATAAAAATATGTTCAACATCATTATTCATAGAGGAAATATAATTTAACCACAATAACATATCACTACACATCTATCAGAATGGTTAAACTTTTAAAATGTTGATAGCATCAAATGCTGGCAATAAATATGGAAAAATTGGATGACTCATCCATTTCTGGTAGAAAAACAGATTTGTATAGCTACTCTGGAAAAGAATATAATTCCTTATAAAGGTAAATATGTACTTACCAAAAGACTTAGCATTTGCACCCTTGGGCATTTATCTCAGATAATGACAACTTATACTAAAAAAGAAATTCAACTTCTGAATATGTACATTTTTTTTTCATAATAGCCCCAAACTGGAAACAACTGAGATGTTCTTCAGCAGGTAAATGATTAAACAAATTGTGGTACATCCATAACATGAATTAATTCAACAATATAAAGGAATAAATTACTAATACACATAACTTAGATGGATCATAAGTGAGCTATGATGAGTGATAAAAGAACAAATCCAAAAGGTTATATGCTAGGGCCGGCAGAATGGCGCGGTGGTTAAGCGCTGGCTTGGGAAGCCAGCGGCCCTGGTTCGGTCCCACATATGAGGGCCAGTGACACCGCCCTCAAAAAAAAAAATGATTATATGCTATATAATGCCATTTATATAGCACTCTAGAATTGACATAATTACAGAGAAGGAGGTGACTGTGTGTGTAAATGGTAGAATGAAGGGTCCTTTTGATAGAGGACTCTTCTGTACCTTGACTGTTATTGTAGATAAAGAAGCAACACAGAATAAAATTTATATAATTTATACAAATGAGTGCATATAAAATGAGTGAAATCTGAATACATTTGATAGTTTTTAATTCATGTCAATTTCCTGATTTTTGATATTGTTGTATAAGATATTATTACCATTGGGAAATTGGTTCATGATATAAAGAATCTCTTTGTATTATTATCTGCAAGAATTATCCCAAAATAATGTTGTTTTAAAGAAATGTAATGAAAACACTACATATCATCAGAATTCATATATAACAAGGAAGGGAAGTATGCTGAGTAAATTACATTTTTATACTGTTTCCTTTTGTCTTCACTTGCCACATTATACTCCTCAAATATCAAGCTTACTCATAACTCAGGGTTATACTGAAACTATTTTATGAAATTTAAAAGAATAGAAAAGTCAGAAATATTAAAATTTTCATTATATACTAAGTTAAAGTGATTGAATGAATACCTGTAAAGAGAAAATATATATTATTTGAATTTTAGGGACCAAGGCTAAAGGAATATATAACCAATTCTACTAGACTTAATTAAAACAAACAAACAAAAAACCTTTTTTTTCTTTTTAAACCAAAACCTGAAAGTTATAGGGAGCCCTTAGTCTCATGTTCAATATTTTCTAAAATGAACCCAAGGTTTCAAATGAAAAACTTTATAAAATTTAACCATCTATATCTAATCTCCTTTTTCTATAATTTGTTGTCAGCTGGATATTTTCTACCATAAATCTACATCACTGCTACTAACTAAATGCTAATATTCTCTAAATGAATATTGCAGTGGTATATTGTTCTGAAAAAAGGTTAAACTACAAGCCATAAATAAACCCATTAGATTGAAATAGTATCATCAACCATGGTGGACTGGTTTTAATATACCTCAAAGAGTCTTTATGTTTTTCTCATTACACTGTGTCATAAACCCTAATACAAAATTTTCTAGAGCTATGATACAGCCATGCTCCCCAAACTCAGTTCTTTTAAAGTAGTGCGAGTACAAGGTATGGCTTAGAAGATGAAATTTCATTCCTTATTGATTGTACTTGTTATAATAAAAATGACAGTCTTTTTTTTGTCACAGGATATATTAATATTGTCTTATGTGACTTAAAGGTGATCATGGAGGTAAATACATTGTATCTGTGCTTTCAAAAGTAACATTAGTTAGTTTTCTCTGTTTTACAGAGATAACTCATGCTAAATGTTTAATTTTATATTCATGGCCACAGTTTTAGAATACTTCAGGAAACATCATTCACATATAGTTCAGCACGTATGATAGATATCCTCTGGGGTCAGGCTTACAGCATAGTTGTAAGCAGGAAATATGGATATATGTGATATATATTCATATCTCCTATTTGATATTACATTTCAGGAATTTTATTTATCAATATTTTTGCTCATAGCATCAGTCATTTTTAACTCAAAATAGTGTATCTCAATCTATAATCATGTATTTCTGATCTAAATTTTATTCTCTTATGTTTTTATGTCTTAATATCTACATTTAACATTTTAATCAGTCTGGCATTTATCTTGTTAACATATGTGAAATAAGGATATAACTTTTTTCAGCTTGCTTTTCATATTAAATGGATTACAATTTGAGACAGTTTCTCTATAAGTTAAAGGATACCTGTAATATTATGGCACAGAGCATTTTCTTAAGAAGGTAGTCAACATGTATAGCTTCTGTGGACTTTCTACAAAAAGATTTCTGAAAATAAAATCATTGCCCTTCCTCCCTTCCTCCCTCCCTCCCTCCCTCCCTCTCTTCCTTCCTCCCTCTCTTCCTCCCTCCCTCCCTTTTTCCTCCCTTCCTTTTTTATTCTTATTTTGATCATTTAATTCATGACATTTTCCTTATCTTTCAAACCTTTTTTGAATGTGTTCCATGATCTCCCTGGTATAACCCAGTCACTCTCTTCTTTGTATAGGACAGTCACTCACCCATGCCTCCTCTAAACTCAACCTAATATGTTCTTACTCTAGTAGGAACTCTTTATAATTTCAACCTTCTATGTGACATCTTTCTTTCTTACCAGCAGTATTAATGATTGCTTTCTTTGTTTCCTATTCTTTTGCATTTGTTAAACCTTAATGATTCCTAACCTTTGCCTTTTCCTAGGCACCTGGATGCACTGTTAAACAGGGTCCAGAGGTAATATCTTTAGAATTATTTCATTACAACACATAGCCATAGTACTATAGAAAGAAAATGTAATTTTCATCTGCTATTTCAGTGTGTTACTGGAAAATAGAAACATATCCAGTAATTACTTCATTAACTATTAAATAATTAAATAACTTTTGGGGTTTTTTGACTTTGCATTTTGTACATTTTCAGTTTACAAAAGAGTTGTAAGAATGGTTCAGATAGTCCCCATATAACATTCATCCATCTTCTAATGTGAACATTTCACATAACCTTTCTGTATTACTCAAAAGTGAGAGACTAACATTGGTACAATGCTATTGACTAAATGACAAACTTTATTTGGCTTTCACCAGTTTTTCTACTGATATCCTTTTTCTGTTTTAGAATCTACACTAGGATTCCAGCATTGTACTAGTCATTATAGCTCAGTGTCCTCTCATCTGTGATAGTTTTCTGTGTCTTTCTTTGTCTTTCATGATCATTCTTTTTTGTACCACTTACTTAATGATAGCTAGGGATTTTAACTGATATTCTCATATTGCAATCTGTAAGTAAACATAAATTAAATTCCTCTCAGGGTGAAAGCTAAGAAATAAATGTAAAACACACATTTTCATAACTTTTGACAAATGCCATGCTTCCTTATTTTGATCATTGTTACTATATAAGTAGTATTTTTTTTTTCCTCTCTCTTTTTTGCCTCTCCATTTCCTTGTAGTCAATTTCAAAAGCTTTAATTAGCCTAAGTTTTCTGTATGGTTTTGTGGTATTATGTGTCTGGTGATTTTTTTATACATAGCTTCAAACACATCTAAGATCAGGTAAATTGTAAACAAGCAATTAATAGAAAAAACTGGCCAATGATGAAAGAGAAGAGAATAAGAAGTTGGAAAAGTTTTGAAGGGATAAAAGATATCCCCAAATCCTATTCATCTTTACCCACCCCCAACCCCCCAAAAAGAAGCTAGGTATCTGGCTTGCTTTAAAAACAGCTCTAGTTTGTGTGCTTACATGTAAAAACACCATATTTACAACAAGTGAGTTAATGGTTTTCATTTTCTTTAAATACATTTTTCCACACAGCATATTCACTGATGTAACTGTACATATCATTTTGCCTTATTCAGAAAGTAGACATATAAAATTTGCTAATCTGCCTTGTAAAGGTGATTTTTATCAAAATAGGACAAATCCTATACATTTTAATAAGTATATTTATGAATGCAATGCTCTTAAGTCATTTGTATTTTTTCTTTTTATATTTAATATAAAACTAGAGACAGTAGATTGTTGTGAAATAATAAATATATACAAGCACATTGTAATATTCAAACTATCTTGCCAAGTAAATGCTAATAAGAGTGAATGATATGTCATGAAATGTAAATTAATCTGACATTTAGATTTCTTGTTATAGAATAGAAAACACTACCTCAATGTGCACTGCTTGATGGTTTTAAGTGAAATGTTTAAACAATTCTAAAAATTATTTTTAATTTAAAATTCAAGCTTGTATTTGCCATATGTGCATTCTTTTAAAGGATTTTTAAACCTCCTACTCCCAAAATTAAAGTATTTAGAACACTTAAAAATTATTTCTGTTATAATTATTTCTTTTATAAAAGTGGAGAATACTAATAAAATAATTCATAAACTGGCACAGCATTGAACCCTTCCTACTTACCTGCAATTTCTTTACTAATTATTATTAATGCAATAGTCTATTCTTTTATGTTTAATGAAGAAACATTATTTGTAAAAAATTGTGTAGAATGATATGAAGTCAGTCTGCTACTTTCAATACTTAATTTCCAGATGTAAAAAACAATTTAAAAATGCAGTGTATGAAAAATAATATTACATATATCTATGAGGTCGGACAATTAAATTCACAAACTTGTTGCAATGATGTTGATAAACTTTCTTGATATCAGAGGGATTATTCATTATGAATTTGTATCAATTGCACAGTTAATCACATTTACTATTTGAAAGTACTGAAAGGGCTCCATGAAAAAGTTAGACAACCTGAACTTTTCACAAACAATTCATGGCTCTTGCATCACAACAATGCACCAGTTCACACAGCACTGTCTGTGAGAGTTTTTAGCCAGTAAACAAATAACTGTTTCGGAACACCCTCTCTGTCACCTGACCTGGCACACAATGACTTCTTTCTTTACCGGAAGATAAAGGAAATGTTGAAAGGAAGCTATTTTGATGACATTCAAGACATTAAGGGTAATATGGTAACAGCTCTGATGGTCATTCCAGAAATAGAGTTCCAAAATTGCTTTGAAGGGTTGACTAGATGCTGGCATCAGTGCATAGCTTCCCAAGAGGAGTACTTCAAAGTTGACCATAGTGATATTCAGCAATGAGGTATGCAGTACTTTTTCTAGGATGAGTTCTTGAACTAAATTGTCAGATCGTGTATATTTATACAACTATACATCCATATATTTCTCTATGTAAATATACACATACATTTATATATATATATATATATATATATTTACACATAGATATATAAATATATAGATATGAGACAGAGAGTGAGAGAAAGAGAGATTAATTTATTTTAAGGAATTAGCTCACACAATTGTCCTGACACATTCAACATCTCCAGGCATGCTGGAGATCCAGGAAAGAGTCAGTGCTGCAGTACAAATCACAAAACAGCTGGCTAGCAGCTAGCAGCATTCCCTTTTCCTTGCAAAACCTCTGTGTTTTTTAGTAAGGCCTTCAACTGACTGGATGAGACCCATGCATATTATAGTGGGCAGTCAGCTTCATTAAAGTCTACTGATTAAGCTCATCTAAAATATTAATCTACTGTTAATCTCATCTAAAAAATACTGAACAGCAATATCCAGGTGTTTGACCAAATATTTGGAACTGAGGCCTACTAAAGTTAAGATACAAAATTAACCGTCATAATACATCAACCTCAAATTGCTCTTTATGAGTTCCCACCCCCCCCAATTTTTCTTAGAGCACCAATGTTTATTCATTGACTAAGCTGGAAAACTGTTCATTTTTCTTCCTTCTCTTTTTCCCTTTAATTCATAGACATCCTCCCTGCCTCCATCCTTTCCCTTTATCCATAATATCCCAGAAATCAATAAATGCCCCTGACTGTCAATTCTTTCACAAAGATCACCAGAAAAATATTTTCAAAACTGAGTTTATTAGACTTACTACAGAGAGAAAGAACACTACCCTGAAAGAGTCTCAATGGTGTTTCAGAAAAGGCATGTTATGGAAAGAGTCTGGAGTTCAAGTTCAAGTGGTGTTAGGTGGTTTCTCCAAGATAAGGAATTGGTTGAAATTGGGCAAAATCCGTGATATAATACTTTAGAGTTGTTGGACTCCATAAAGGCAAGAATTTTGAGGAATCTTTCAAAGCATTTTGGTATCTGAGAATGTTTGTCCAGGGGAACAAGATGCTATCATAATATGAGGTCTGTTTGCCCAGATGAGCAAGCTGCAAATAAATTTGTTTGCAAGAAAAACTATTGGATCCAAAGAGGCAAAGAGTGAAAGTGATTATTGGTCTACAGCATTACCTTCCTGGTAAAGAATTTCCTTGGAATAAATGACACAAGTGATGTGTTTTCTCAGTTCAGTTGTGTCATCTTTGCATTCTCTTTCTTTATAGCCCTCTACTCATCATCAGCATTCCTTCCTTTTCTCTCCTGGGTGCTTAAATATGTTAGAGTATGATCTTCCAAACTCCCCTTCAAACATACTTTCACAATGTTTGCTATAAGTTTTTGGAAAAAAAATTTAAATTTCCAATCTTATCCTGCAATGCTCATAACAAAATCCCTCAATATCTCTAGTTTCAAAGTTAACAAAAAACATAAAAGTCCAAGCTCATGACATAGTTAGTCCTCATTGTTTCACCTTACTTTATTCAATATCTTCACTACCCAAACATCTACATACAATCTTTGTCCAAGCCGTAACAAATTTAGACTTTCCCCAAGCTCCAGATTAATTTAGGCAGAATTGCTTTTTGGGTTGCACAAGTTTTCCCTACAATAACACCTCTTTTTCCCACCTCAATTAACTACGAATCCCTCAAAATCTAGTGTAAGCACCTCTTTCCTTATGAAGCATTTTTTTTTTCATTAACACTATCAGAGTTGATCAAGCCGCTTTTGGTTTTACTATTGCATCTACTCAATAGACTTTTAGTTCTCACATACAATTATTTGTTCATATTTATTTTATCCTGTTAGACTGATAGCATCTTGAAGGCAGGGCTTCAGTATTTCTCTGTTCTCAGTCCAGCATATAGTTTGTCAAAGAGTAGGTACAAAATATTTATTGAATAAAAGATCAATGGGAACATTATAAAAAATATTTAATTTATCAGAATGAGTAACTTTACTAGTATGAGGTCACTATTTATCAGTAACTAGATAGTGTAGATATCTGTGATTATATCATAAGTTCTTACACTTAGAGTGATCATATCTATCCATTACACTCACTGCTCAATGTCTATATTTTTTATGATTTCATGTTCAAATTTTCATTTTCCATTGGAAAATAAACTAGAGGGACGGCCGAGTGGCACATTGGTTAAGCACCGCTTTGGGACGTCAGCAGCCCCTTTTCAGATCCCACATATGAGGGCCAGTGCTGTCCTCTACAGCTAACAACAGCTCCTGGAGCTAGGCTTCGCCAGCCCCAGCAACAGTGTAGGCTGCAGCCCCTGCTGCAGTGGGCTGCCATAAGCTACAGTGAGTGGCCAGCAGCCAGCGTGAGCTGCCAACAGCTGCAATGAGTGACCATCCAGAGGCTGGCGACTGATCTGCCTCATACGGGAAGAGCGCAATGACGATACCAACAAGGGCCAGTGAAGCAATGTCCTCCGCAACTAGACTGAAGAACAAAATGACAGCAACTTGTCTGTCCCCCTTCTCCGATTCCCTAACGCTGTTTCCCTCCCCCAATTCCCAATAAAACCTTTAAAAAAAGAAAATAAACTAGAAAACAGGTGTTTCAACATGTTACATAACACATTTTTCTGCCCAAAAGAAGAAAATTCTGCCCAGATGTAGAGGAGGTTTAGCCTGTTCATTCAAGAAATAAAAATATAGATTCTAAAGTATACTAATAAAACTTGAAACAAAATTCAGATATTTTGATTACCTATGGTATGTTAGATTTGTAACTGCAGGTCAATGTAATCTAAAAATCTAGATTAAATTGATATACAATTCTATATTATATAGTGTTCACTGTATTACAGGGTTGTGGGTCTGAGGTTTATAAAACAAGTCTATCCACAAAGCACCTAAAAAGGTTTTTCAAAAGTAATCATTAGAAATATTTACTCAGTGGTGTGTGTGTGTGTGTGTGTGTGTGTGTGTGTGTGTGTGTGTGTGTGAGAGAGTCGGTGTCTATGTGTCCATGTGCCTGTGTGTGTATGTTCACTGATGTTGGATATAGGCTAGCAAATAACATTTTGTGAAAGACTGAGGAACATGTGACAGGAAAGGCAGGCCTGATGTGAGGAAATTAAACCTATTTATAAATTTTTTTTAAATATTAGGGATTTTTTTCGTGTGTGGTAGCCTTGAACTTTCTTCACTACTATTTCACATTTTAAAAGGTATTTTAACAAACACACACCCCATTTATTTACCAGGCACCAGAGACCTGAATACATTTAAATGAAAGGAAAGGGTAGAGTCTAAAAAAATTAGTCCTAATTTTTTCCAGAAAGGCAGGCCTAGTTTCACTAGGATCTACATTAGAGAAGTGAACTTCAGACAGGAAAAGAAGTAACACATTTTATTTGTATTGTAAATGATAACTAGTGGTTGTATGGGTTTGCAAGAGGAAGAAGATTTAATATGCATTCAGTTTTTGATCTGGATTGCTGTTATAACAGCTATAGCATTTACCAAAATTAAAAGAAGAATATTTCCATTTGCAAGGGAAAATTATTTCCCTTGCAAATTATTTGCAAGGGAAAATATCAGTACTTTCTTTTTGATATTATGAATCTGAGATGACAAAGATCCTGCATTAGAGATTTTCTATTGTCAGAAGTGAAAATAAAACTTAAGATCAATTATTAGTAGCAGCACATTCAGTAATTATTTCTATAAATGCAAAGTCTGAAAGCACGGTAGCTTATTTGTCACAGGAAGTGGAACAGGAGAAGACCAACAGACCATGGCTTCGGTCTTATGAGATATCCACGGTTGTGATCAAGATGAAGGGGAGGCGCTAGTGAAGAAATGAAGAAGCATTCAGGTGGGAGGAGAAACAGGAGACATTGCCAGTGAAATATTAATATATTAACTTTTAGGTATTCAAATAAGACAAATCCAATTCAAAATTTTCTTAATTATGGAATGTATATATATTTTTATGGCACTTGAGATTTCTGTACTCATGTTTCTATTAGATTAGATCCTGAAATATGATCCACCTGGGAAATCACAAGTTCAAGGACAGTAATCAAGAACTGTTTTTATAAACCACGCCATTTTCCAAACTTCTACAAATTAGATACTGAAATAAAAGCCAATAAGAAGGAAAATATTTATAGAAGTATAAATATAACAATGTGTAGTAAAGAAATATAGTCAACTCTGATATCAAATTATCTCAGAAGCATAGTGAATTTCTATACTACCTGAAGCTAATGTTTTCTGGCTGAATTATTTCATTTAAAACCTGATATTCACAGTTGTATGTTTACATGAAAATGGGACATTTAAAATGAAGTAGAGTGAGAAAAGAGCTCATCAACTTCCTTCTCCAAACCTGACCAAATTAACTGACAGTGTCAAAAATGTTAAGTAGACCCTAAATTGCTAGCAGAGTTGGGCTGGTTTTTATATGCTCTAGCTTCTAATTAAGAGCATTCAAAAATAAATTATGAGTTAACAATATTAATAATACTAAAAATAACAATACAATATCAATTCCAAGATGACACATGATTCATTCCTAAGGCAATAATAGAAAAACTCAGTGCTATTAGCTTAGGAGAGGAAAACATAATAAGAAAGAACTTCAGTGCATTGATAAAGACATTGGTTGAGTTGGATGAAATGTCAAATTCTAACTCAAAGTTATTATCGTTTTTTGAATTTTGAATAAAACTTAGATGTAAAATTAAATCAACTCATACAATTGAATTGACGGTAAAGAGTGTATCATTCAATCAGTTCAAATTTACACCATGAATACAAAGATTTTTTTTGCAGATAAAGGTTTTGTACAACAGCCTTTAAAACAGTACCCCACACACATTGGCGAACACACCCATTCGGAATGTTCCTTTGGTCCCAGAGTTAGACAGTAAGCCCAGTCCACATGTGTGCACCTCTACACTTGCTCCATACCAAGCACTATTTGGCATTTATGGAGCACTTATGATGAATGCAAATGTGTTTAGTAATCATCACTAGTTTTTAAGAAGTAGAGTCCATTTCTGGAAGGTTTTTGCAGTGCTCACAATCTTGTTAAGCATCTGGAGAGAGTGACTCACAGAGAAATTGAAGAACATGATATAACTATTATCAAACATTCTGTCTCAGTGGGGTCAGAATTTTTTTTCCAATCTACGCAGTACATACCAAACAGATGAAGTGTGAAAACAAATCTTTGCTGTGGGTGGCCTTCTCTTTTCCATCCAAACAATCCATATATACCCACAAAAGTATGTAATCAATAAATCCTCTGAAAGATATTTCAGGATTTTTTCAAAATATTTGTCTAATTTATTTCTGATGTTCAATACCTTTTCAAAATAATCTGATTTCTGAAAATTATTCTTTTAAAGGAGAAGGAACTGTGCCAAAAATTCAACCTTATTTGTATTATTAAAAACATTGTCAGCTAAGTGTTGTCCAACAATAGGAGAACGGTGAAGGAATATGTTTCATGAAATCGATAGGCATCTCAGGTAACTATCAGAACAGGGTCATGAAGAAAAATAGAAAAGTGTTTACCATGTAACATTTGGTGGGGAGAAGGAAATATATGACTTGATGTATATTGTAATTATAACTATGAAAAATGTGCATGGAATTATAGAACTAACTATATATAAAAAAAATTATACTCCATTGTTGGATTCAGCATGATTTTTTTTCCTTAAAGACAGTTTGTTGCCATAATCTTCTTTATATTATAATCAAAGATGTAGTTAAATTTTATTTTATTATTATTATTATTATTATATTTAATTTTAGAAAGTACTTGGCTTTTGTCCCAACTCCATTTTTTTTCTGGTCATAGATGTTGTACCAAAATGAGCCGACCTAAGTAAAGTCAATAACGTATGAGTGGATTGTATAAGCCTCTTAACACTTGTCTTCCAACTGAAGTTTTTGTTTACCAAATTATCTTTACCAAGAGCTGTAGTTCATCAGAGTATTTTGCAAAGACTAATTGTCACAACACTTAAAAAAACGTTCAGTGCCTCAAGAAATGCCACCAATGTATAAGAGGTAGTTACTGGAAAGAACAGAATTCATATGAATTTTAATTATAAAACTGATAAATTTCCATGAAAATATCATCTACTATGTTATTGGCCTTTTATGACCTTCATATGTGCAATTCAATAATTTAAGTAGTGAATGATGTTTACAAAATATTGAGATAGGCATTAGGAGCAATGTGACATAATAATATCAAGATTTTGGATAAATTTGATTTTGTTCAGCAAAGATAAATCAAGCCACATTTTTGTTATTTGTTTTTCATATTTTTTTTGTCAAATGTGTGAAGGAAATGACACTCGGAATGCTTATTTGTCTCATATAAATAGATTAGCGTGTAATTAAACCAAGATTAGAATGCAAATCAGTGCTTCTCATTGTAGCATACTCATGCTCCCACTCTAAAAAATAAAAAATAAAAATAATACAGAACCTGTGGTAGACCCATGACTTTTGCCCACTGGTGTTACCCCCATGAATCCCATGAATATATTATGTTAAATGGCAAAAGAGAATTTAAAATTACTGATCATGAAATATGGAGATTATAGATTATCAAGTGGACCATTCTCATCAAAAGGACCCTTAAAAATAGAAATCTTTCCCTTGCTAGAGGTAGAAGGCAAATGAAAGATTAAAAGCCTGGGACACACTTCATCTCCCATTGCTTATTTCAAGATAAACAGGACCACATGGAGGCGAAACGTGGCTCAATTAGTTAGAGCATACACTCTGAAAGGCAAGATTGCCAGCTCATTCCTCTCATGAGCCACTTAGAGCTACACCGTCTTTAGGAAAAAAAACCAAACACACACACACACACACACACACACACACACACACAAAAGGGAAGATGACCACATGGTAATTAGGAGAAGGGAATGAAATATTTGGTGGTGGGCTACAAAACCTAGATGAAAGAAAACTGCAACACTGGCTGACACATTGATTTTAGTCTGTTGAGACCCTGAGCAGAGAATCCAGTCAAGCATATTTGGACTTCTGACATACAGAAATGTGAGATAATAAAGGGATGTTGTTTTAAACCATCATATTTTTGATGAATTTTGGTAATGACAGTAATAGGAGTTAATACAGTACTTGTCCTCTTGACCTTTCATGGGGAAAATAGGAAGACAGATAAAGTTTTACAGTTTAATTTTATTAATTTCTACCTTTTCTCTCTCTCTCTTTTTTTTCTCCTCTCTCTCTCTCTATGCTTCTTCCTCCTGTTGTTGACCTCTCTTTCTGAAGCCATCTGGGACAACTGGCTGTATTATAGCCTCCTGCTAAGGACAGTTCTTTCAAGATAAGCGCACATGTGGAAAATCACTCCCTTCAAAACTCCCTTTTTCTTTGGCTGATACTACAAAGAAAGGTAGGAATTGGTTTTCAGATTTCCCCCGTGGTGTTTCCATTTTAATTTTGAGAAACAGCTCAAAAGTAATGAATCTGAAACGGTGGAATTTCCATCATTCTAACAGACAAATGGGGAAGATACAATGTGATAGGTGGGTAATTCCCAATGTGCCTTAAAATGCCCATTGACTGGAAACATCAGAGCATCTGGAAATGTGTTAGAAATGCAGAATCCCAGTCTCCACCTCAGAACTACAAAATCATAATCTGCATTTGAACAAGATACCTAGGGCATGTATACAGAACAATGGTTGAGATACAGGGCCTTAAATTGCACTAAATGTGAGAATTATTCCCTCACAATTTGGAAGACTATCCCTGCTAATAACATGCTCTCACTGAAGCAAGGATATGCAATTAGGAGATCCCCTAAGGTTGAATTTAAGAATCATTATTTGAATATATTTAGCATTTATTTTCTGCTAGAGGTCGTTTTAAGTGTTAATATTAAGTAAGCCTTTTAAATTTCATAACTAACAAAAGGTAGATACTATTACCCATACTTAACCTAGGAAGAAACTAAAATTTAAAAGTAAGAGTTTTAAGTTTCTACAGCCTGTTAACAGAGATTGGAATCATGGAAGGCTGACATCCTAGCACTTGGTGAACAGCAGTTAACCATTTCAACATGGTGCCTTTTATTAAGCTTTAAAGTAGATTCTAAATTGTCAAATATCAAATGTATCAGATGGTAAAATTCCATTTCAAAATTACTATCCTATGCCAACTGAAAAGCCAAACAAAAATGAATGCTAAAATAGCCCCAGATCCTTTACATATTACTTTTGCATGAATCATTAAAACAAAACAAAAATATGATTTTATGGTTTTGTGTAAATTGCTCTGTTGTCTTGGTTTAAATAAACTCATTTTTGATGTTTCCATATTTCATATGATGAAAAAAATATATTCTATGAAATAATCTAAATATATTAATTGAGGCATGTATTACATTAAGAAAATTTTGTGAATATATAAGATGACTGACAACTGTTATTAAGCACTTATTATGCACTGGATATTTTTCAAGAACTTCACATGCATTGAATATTTGATTTATTTCTGAAAACTGATGAGTTATTAACTATGATGATCCCATTTTACTGATAAGTATTTTGAGTTAGAAACATTAAATAATTTTCCATAGATTACATAATAGAGCTAGAATTGCAAGTTGGGCTTGACTGATATGAAAACATATATATATATATATATATATCAACATGTTATTCAATATTTGACTACAGAATACTTTTAATCTAGTAGACATTATGCTTCCAAAATTTATTAAATCAACATTAGAAGAAACTTATGGCAATTAAAGAAGGAATGACATTATTTACCTTTGGCATTTTTATTATTATTACTACCACTACCATTCTCAGTGTATGTACTATACCAATCTCATTAAAGATGAAATATGCAACTTCCCTCCCTTTTATATAGTTAAATATTTTAATGTGAGAATTTTCTTCTCCTCTCTTTAAAGAAAATTATTTAAACACACTTTGAATAGATATAAATAATAACATTAGAGTGTTTAAATAGCAAAACAAATCATATGATACCTACATGTATTCCATACCATATACGCTATTTTAATTGTTAAGTCACTTTTTTATGTTATACATGTGATTGTTTAGGCAATGAACAATTATAATTCATAAATAATAGTGGAAATACAATAGCACAGATTAGTCCTTGTATCTCTGCAATATGAGCAATGTAGTTTTATAAGGTTTATTTCCAAAATAATAATAAATATGAGTAAATATAAATATGCATTTAAAACTATAAGATACTTGTAATGTCTTCTGTCTTGAGCATTGAATTACTTTTATTGAAGGGAAAATCCAAAAATATAATTCATCAGAATGAATAACATTTAAATTAATACAAGTTTCTGAGTGTTTCTGTTTTGTGTATGAAAGTAACAAAAGAGAGGGGGAAAAATGTTATAGTGCATTGTGATACAACAGCCTTGTTGAAAAATATTTACATGACAAATGTAACATGTTCTCAACTAGATCCTTCACAAGGTAAAATAACTCTGAGAGTGCGTTATTAATTTTCTTTTACACACTAGTACCTGGAGTTAGGGAGACAGTTCTTTTTTCACTGCCATTTTAAATTAGTAAATGGGAACTTAACATTGGATCTTCAAAAAAGTCATGATGCATGTTTGCAACAGATGGCACTAGTTCATTTTTGGAAGTACTAGAATCATTCACATCTATTGCTATGTCGTTTGCCAGCTGACGGTTCTAGCTTCATTTATTAAAACAGTTGAGAAATTTGATTGAGTTTGGAGATTTTACAACAAGTTGAAAATGGAAAACCAAACTGTGCATTTTTGCCATATTTTAGTGCTTTACTTCCATAAAGGGAAGAACGCGCATCAAGCTTGTGAAAAGTTGCATAAAGTTTACGGTGACAATGCCTTACAAGAACATCAGTGCCAATGATGGTTCACGAAATTCCATGCTGGTGATTTTGATCTCAACAATGTTCCTCTGGGAGGCCCACTGAGGTAGATGAAGACAAAATAAAGACATTGATCGAGTCAAACCCATGTTACATGACACGAAAGGTTGCAGAAACATTGAACATCTATCATTCAAGCCTTCACGACCACCTGAAGAAGCTGGGATACGTAAGCAAGCTTGATATTTGGGTTCCACATGAACTCAAAGAAGTTCATTTGACGGAGTGTATAAATATCTGCAATATGCTCATTAAACATGAGGAAAACATCCTTTTTTGAAGCAACTGATAACTGTTGAAAAGTGGATTGTTTACAACAAAGTGGTGGGCAAACAGTTTTGTTCCCGACATGATGATTTGCCTCAAATGACATCAAAAACAGACATTCATCAGAGGAAGATTATGCTCTCAGTGTGGTGGGATTTTAAAGGAGTCGTGTTTTTTGAGCTCCTACCAAGAAACCTGGCAAACAATTTGAATGTGTACTGTCAGCAATTGGACAGTTTAAATGAATCCATCATCCAGAAATGTCCAGAGCTTGTTAATTATAAAGGAGTTGTGTTCCATCGCAACAATGCAATGCCACACACAAGTTTGATCACCTGTTAAAAATTATTGGAGCTTGGATGGGATGTGTTGCCACACCCACCATACTCTCCTGACCTTGTGCCATCAGACTTACACTTGTTTCACTCTCTTCGAAATTCCTTGCGTGGCATAACATTCAATTAATACGAGGCTGTAAACCAGCACCTTGTTCAGTTTTTTGCAAATAAAGAAGGTCCTTCTATGAATGCGAAATTATGAAGCTCACTGAAAGATGGCAAAAGGTTATTGAACAAATTGTCTAATATATCATTGATTGATCTTCGCTCTTTAAATAAATAAATGACTCTTGAAAAACATAGACAAAATACGTCATGACTTTTCTGAATACCCAATAAGTTTGTATTGCTTTTTCTCATTGGCTAAGGCAAAATGTATTCACAAGTTAATGTTTATGTAAGTATCTAAAATTTGAAAGTGAATTAATTTAATTGCAGATATTAATAATAGTGTTGGGATATGCAAATTTTAAATGTAGTGTGCAAAAACTGAAATTTGAATAATAAAACAAATTTTGACAGGGCTTCTCTGTAAGTACATATAAACCATCCTAAACCCACAATAAACGAATGTGGATAAAGGGAAGATTTTAGAGTGGCAGGAAGTCCTATCTTTCCAACAACAACAAGAAACCAAGAATAGTCAGCTTAAATGTAATTTTTTATGACTAAAATTCCTAAAAAAAAGTATTATATTAATTAATGTCAGCAATGTATTAGAGAAATTTTAAAAAAGAGAACATTTAAATAACAAATGGGCAATATAAGTCATTATCAGTTGAGAGGCACTTAATCAGGCCTTCAAACAAAGCAAAGATTCCAATCAACCATATATGTGTCCATTACATGTTCAATACTGTACTAAACATTATAAGCCAATTTCTGTCCTAAGAATTATACAACATGAATGGAAGAAGGAGAGACAGTGAGAGATGTTTAGGAATCTGAGGACAATGAGGAATCTGGAGCCCAACTCTTAAAAAATATTTAGCTTTCTATGCATTACCAAGTTTCTTTCATGCTAGCCCTGCGGTAGACCAGCACACTCCCCACAAATATCTTAATGATCAATAGAATGCAATTTGAATACCACTGGGAGGAAGTCTCTTCTTGAACTGGGAAACAGAGCAATCCATTGGGGGTAACAAAGAGTACAACATGTATAGGAAACAAGAAAAATGGAGGCTGTTTTGATGGAGAACACAAGTGTGGAAACTCACTCAATAGGACAGAACAGAATTATAATGGGCATTAAAAGCTCCTAGGTGATTTTATGCACTCGGCAAACGATGAGATTTGCAGATCTTAGATAGGAAAACTATGAATGCTATGAGGGTTAGCTCCTTGATTTCTGTTTCTGATACCTCAATCCACCCAGAAAGATTTTACTCATTTTTCAAACTACAGCTCTAGAAGTGTCAATGGCTAACGTAGTTAGTTTTCTAAATATTTAGTTAGTTCAAATTATTTCTTGTTTTTATGAAGTATGCACACAGCTAAAACACATTTTGTACTTTTGTATTTTGTATTAGAGACCATACAAAAAAACCACAATGATATGGAAAATAATAGATTTTATTACCATGAGAAACACACCAAGGTTGGGAATACATAATACATATAATCACAACATTATCTTTCTCTTATTGTGGGCATCTTAATTTGAAAATATTTAATATATTACTGAGCATAATATGACATTTCATATTTATTTCCTGTGAAATAGTGGATTCTACAGTCATGTATTTTATAGACTTTAATATAAATTCTAACTCCTTTTAAAAATAAAACCATATGAAAATAAATGGACTAATGCCACATCTTGATGACAGCATGAGTTTTCACTTCTGACTCTGTGATGGGATGCTCAAGTTAACATTGCAGCTTCCTATCTGGGCTTCACCAAAGCCCTTTAAGTGTTTCTTGGAGAAAACAGTTGATTCACCCTCCCTGTGTAATAATTTCTGTTCTAAAAATATGCTCTAGACTCAGAAACTAGCGACGCCAAATGGAGACTTTATTTTGAGTATTTTCTCCTTACATTCATAATATTTCAGAAGGAAATTAAATACTTTATTTTATTTATTTATTTATTTATTTATTTATTTATTTATTTATTTTTATTTTTTTTAGCTGAGCCATCGTGCCACCTGTTGGCAGCTCAGCGGCAGCTCAGCTTGGGCTGGGCATTGAACTGCTGTTTCTCAGAGCTCAGCCTGCACTCTTGAGTGAGCTCTTAACCAACTGAGCCATTTGGCAGGCCCCTGAAATTAAACACTTTAAAGCAACAAAAGGAAAACTATTTAGATAAATGAGGTTGGTTATTTTCCTCTATGTTTAATTTCAAACCAATAAGCTATTTATTTTATAGAGTTAAAATAAATCCAACATTGCTCTCTAATTTTTACAATGCCTTAAAAGTGGTCTATTTCCTGATAATGACCCTATTTATAGTTTTTAAAATGTTTAAAGTAAAGAATCTAGATGCTTACTCAAGCATAAAAGAACAAATGCAGAGTGAGGATGACATGAGAATGAAGGAACATAGATATTGGACATACCAGTTATATCAAACTCCTTACTCTCTGTATTTCTAATAGCATCCCATATTTAAATTAATTACAGAGAAATATTAATTCAAGATTGTACTTTTTTCTAAACCTAAAACATAAATGGCTTAGAAAGACTTAGGGTGATTAAAGCTTGCAGAAAACAAAGAGATCTAAAAATAAGATAAAAATAATCAGTAAAAAGTACAAAAAGAAAGAAAGAGAAAGATTGAGAGAGAGAGAGAGAGAGAGAGAGAGAGAGAGAGAGAGAGAGAGAGGAAGGATGGACATAACATATTTTTCAGTATATACTTGAAAGACTACTATGGTTAACATCCAGGGTGGCTTTAGAATTTACATGAAGGGCTTACTTTATGACAGTCATATTAGCAAAAGTTCACAGACATTGAGTTTGAAGATCTGGCGATATTCTGTGTCACTCAAACTCAATGGAGACATTGCATTAATTCCTTAAATATATGCCTTATTTTCTTACTGATAGTGCGAGAAAAAAATAATAAAATCCAGTCAAAACAACTATTATATCGGCAAGACTACTATCCAAAACCTTTAAAAGTAACTGAATAAATTATGTTATAACCTCATAAGAACTGAATTAACCAAAGGAGTTTGTGAGTGCTTATCCTAAGTGCCAGGCACTACAGCCAAGCATATGTCTCATCTCATTTAATCCTTACAATCCTATAATGCAAGTAGTGAAACTACCTTCATTTTACAAACAGGAAACAACGGCTTTGAGTAAATAAATGACTTGTCTAAGGATATGCAGATGTTAGCTGTTAGAATAGGTGTTAAAATTCAGGAACACAATTCCAGTGTCTAGACTATCAAACATCTATTATTTTGCTCTCTAGAAAAGCAATTATCTATGAAATATTTATACATATCTTTAATAGGATAATTATGATCATGTATAAGTGTCTAAAGTCATTTTTAACATTGTTTAATAATCTGAAAATGCATGAATATATAACTGCTTTGGATGCATATAAAAGAAAACCCAACTCAAATTGGCCAAACAACAAAGGAGTTTATAAATCCCACAGGAGGTCAGAGTTCAGGTCAGTCCAGTAGGGTTCATGTCTTCAATTTTCATGATTCTCTCTCATGAGTGTTCTACGTATATTTGGTTTTCCCCAGGTATTTGCTGTCCTCATGATCCAAGGATGACTCTAAAATATTGAAGGTATACTCCTCCCATTAAAATCCAGGGAGAGAGAAATCATTTTCCATCCATTATCATCTAACAGATACTCTGGGAATTGAACTGATGTACCTCCCCTCAGCACATCTGTTTGGTTTGGGGAATGTCCTATCCTAATTAGCTTAAGCTCAGGTCACTCCTATCCCTTATGCTAGGCTTGTGGGGTATGGGAAAATTACTATATATTATAGGCTTACACAAATCAAGGCCCACCCCTGCAACTGTCAGTACGCCAATAGATGAAACACTGTGGAATAAATCTTTAGTAAAAGCATAATCCAGTCCACCAGTCTTCTAGGAAAAAGGGGAAAATATAGTCAATTATCTGACTTGAACTTAATTAACATCATCCATACATATATATTTTCTTATTTTTTGCTCAACTTGCTCTTTCAGACCACAAACACTGTCTTCTATTAGTAATAAAAATATTTATCCTAAAATATCAATCAAAACTCTGAGCTTTCTTTAAATATCCCCCCCTTGGACCAGCTTTTGGCTGCAAACTAATCATAGGAAAAGGGCGTATGTGGTTGGTGTCTTCTCCAAATTTTCTACAAGAAGAATGACCTTATTTAAATTGGTAACATGTTAAGCTGGGTTTGTAATCTGTGAACCTAGTAAGTGTTTCAAGATGATTTATTTATGGAATATTTTCAAGTGACCCTCAGAAGTTCCCCACTACGCCCCACTATTCTGAATTTTTTTTTTTTTAACCCTGGAATGCTTTTATTTTTCTTCTGGTACTCATTTTTGGCTCCTTTCTCAGACTCTAGCAGTTCATATCTGGGTTTTTGCTGGTAGAGTGCCTTCACCTTTCCAGGCCGCCTGAAAGATCCAAGACCATCCCACAGAGTCACAAGGGACTAGTATATCTTCCATGAGAAATAGTCATACATACCTGTATACTACAAATTCTGGGAGTTCAGCCCAATTGATCCCAGCAAAGCAGAACTCTAAATGTTCCAAATTCAAAGGAATTCTCCAGGCTGTCTCTAGTCTTAAAATTCTTTAGCAAGACTGAGATCTTCAGTGCACTGCATCTTCAAAAGACATGGGTCTTATATAAAGAATTCTGAAAAGGGCCGGCTGAGTGGCACAGTGGTTAAGCTCTGGCTTAAGAAGCCAGCGGCCCAGGTTCGGGTCCCACATGTAAAGGCCAGTGACACTGCCCTCAAAAAAAAAAAAAAAAAGAAGTGAAGAATTCTGAGTACCTTAACAGAAGTCCTGCCCTCTCTATCTTTGAGGGGTAGGTACTACCTCTGTGGAGCACAATGAAAGACAGGTTTACCCCTGCTTTCCTCAAAGACATCCTGCTCATAAGAGCCCACTTTATTTGTCTGTCTTATCTTTTTTTATATTCTAGAAAATGGATGGTGGGTGGGTAGGGTGTGTTCTAAGATACTGGAGTCATGGAGCAATTATTAGGACACATCCTTAGAAATCTGCACATTGCAATTTACACATAGCTTTGCAATGGAAATTTCAACTGTTATGTCTTATTATTCTGATGATTAAGTTTGTTTTCTTTTGTATTCATCTTTAATATTTTTATTGTAAAAGATAAAATCTTGCTTAAAACTATATAAAACATTTTAGAATAATCTTTATAAGATTTTTAAAATAGCATTTGTTAATATTTTAAAACCATTTTAAGAAAGAAAGACCAGTATTCTCATTGGCAATTTCACTGTTTCATTATAAAGGTAGTTTTGTTTACAAATTCAATATCTACTATAATGTTAGTATAAAATAAGATTTGTATTAAATTACCTGGAGCATGTTAACTATATTATGTTTATTTATAGCATTGAGATCTTAACATTTTGATTTACATGTGCTTTTGAGAAGAATTGGACTGCTGGTAAAATAAAATCACAGAACAACATTGATTTAGTTATTATTTGCTACCATTATGTGCTACCATTTCTAGCACAGAGTAGATACACAACTAAGTTTTTTATCTTTGTTAAATTTATTAGAGTGACACTATTTAGTAAAATTATATAGGTTTTTCAAGTGTACATTCTATAATACATCATCTATATATTGTATTGTGTGTTTGTCCAGCCAGAGTCAGTTCTCTTCCCATCACCATATATTTGACTTTCTTTATTTTTTATTTAATACAGTGACTTCAAAGAATACTTTAAAGGTATAAAAAATTTCTAGCTCAACTTATTTCAATATAGTACTCTTTTTTTTCCCTCCTCCTCTCATCATTTTCTTCTCCCTTCTTAAAAGAAACCAATAAATTCTTCAGGTCTGTGGTTCGCCAAAAAAAGAAAACGTGAATTGATCATGAACACTAGTCTAAACATACTCAATCCAATTTAAACTGACACTAGCCAAATTCATTCAGAATATAAATTTTGTAAGCATACAATCAAATGGCAGGAAAATAATTGCTTTAAAATTGCTGAATATTCACATCCATTTCAATGAGGTTTGCATTAGATGAAGACAATTAAGAAAGAGACTCTTAAACAGGTTGGAACTCAATAAACAGTCCTGAAACTTTTTTTTAAAAAGTAATTTGCTTTACAGCCAAGCTCTTCCCTGGCAGCTTCTATATTGGTTCTTAGCAGCACATTCAGTGAACTCAATGAGCCAATTCAAAGATATTTCAGGAAACTGATTTATGCTTTGGGGCAACATTTTGGTAATTAGAACTTCTATTCTACACAAGTGGAGCTTATTAGTGGGGTTACTTTAAGTGGCTTAAGCAGGTAGGGCTATTTGTATTTATTTTCTCAGCTGCCAAATATGTTAATCTTGCATCTGTTGGGGAAGGGCAGCTTTCTCTATTTTGCCTCTAAAGTTATCTTCATTTTTGCTTTTCTTTGAGAACTTACTGTTGTTTATATAAGTATATAGCGGATGCATGTACTTACTGAGCTAATATTTGCTGTCACTTTGGCCACCAAAGTGCATAGCAATTAAACTTCTAGGCATTGTAAATGGCACATGTTTAATAAATGTTTGTAGATATGAATTACTCTTCTGAATTCTGATACCCTGAAGAGGCCATGGATATATGCTAACTTCATTATTTTAAATAACAGTAAAAGCAATAAGAATAATCATAATTACTACATTATTGAGCTCTTACAATAAGCCAGCCACTATTTCAAGCACTTTCTATGTTTTAACAAATCCTCATAGCAAGCTGATCAGTAGGTAGATTTTCTGTTTATACAATTAGAAATGGAAATGATATGAAATTAAGTGACATTTTCTTGATTATATATACAGTAATGGGTGAATTGAAGATTCAAAACCAAGCACTCTAGCTTCATATACTTTGTATAGGAAAACAAGTAAATTCTAATAAAAGTAAGAGGCATTTTTGCACATGCTTACAATGGAATAAGTTTCAACAGATCTATGTTTACATAGACACCAACTATAAAAACCAAATAAAAAAGGAATAACTTACTTAAAAGCATCAGAGACTAGCAGAAACAGGGAAGACCAGAGAGGCTAAGTTTTGGAAAAGAGAGAAACCTAAAAAGAAAGCTTATTAACTGAAGTTGCTTTTTTTCTGGGAGTATTTGCTGCTTCTGAGTGTGGGCATTTGGCCAACGGTACAGGGCATGCCTGGACATAGAACTGTGGCCGTGGGTTAGAGAAACCAGGGAACTTTCATCAATTAGGTGCTGCTAAAGTAATATGGATGAAACAAGACACTTAACACACATCGGTGGTTTCCCCTGCAGATATTTGACAAATTCTGATGTGTATGCAGCAGGATGATACAAATCTAAGAAAAATCTCTGAATTGCTAAACAGAATATTCTATACTTGTGATGGGAAAGAAAGACCCAATATAGGGTAAAAGACCTTGTTCAAAAAATGAAAACAAAACAGCAAAGGTGCTTATGTGAAAATTCAGGAGGACCAAACTGAAAGGAGGCAAAATGGAAGTACAGAGTTTTACCAAACTCATCCTGATTTGACTCAGCTCTGTCTTTAGATACAGCGCTCTGCTCACACTCTGTCCTTCCCTAAAAGAGGCAAGTGTCAGCCTTTTCTAGAGGATAATAATTTCATCTGTGGTCCCTGAAATTTTGTGTACCAAGCATCTCTAGCATTCAATAAAATATAACCAGAATTTAAGAAAAAAAAAAAAAAAGAATTATAGGGCCAAAAATCTAGAAGAGAAACAGTCAATAGCAGTCCAAAAATTGTTTTAGATAATGGATTATATTTGTATTTAGCAGACAAAAATTTTATTGTGAATATGATTAACATGTTTTAGAAAACAGCAAAAAAATGGAATCTTTAAAAGTGAATTAAGGTTTTCTGGAATTAAAAATATCTGAATTTAAAAAGCTAAAGGTGTAAAATAAATTTAAGCATATTCATAGTAATTACCCAAGTGAGTCACAGAAGGCAAGAGAATAGAAATACATAATAGACTTGTAGAAAACAGGGACAAGGTTAAATATAAGTATAATTAGAGTATTAGAGGACGAAGAGAGAATATGGTATAGAGGAAGTAAATAAAGAAATAGTGGCCAGAAATTTGCCCAACCTGATAAAAAAAAAGAATCAACTCAGAAATGCAAGAACTCTATAAACTCAAATATAATAAATACAAAGAAAACCATGTCTCAGTAAATAATAACAGAATGTCTACAAACAGAAATCTCTTTAAAAAGAGAGAAAAAAATTAAAAAGGACATGATAGTGTGACAAAAGCAACAGCAAGGCTTTCAGGTTTCTTCGCAATTAAAATATTAGAAACCCGAAAACAGTGGAACGACATTTCTAAATAGATAGGTAGGTAGGCAGGTAAACAATAGGTAGGAAAATGATAGATAGATGATGATAGATAGATAGATAGATAGATAGATAGATAGATAGATAGACAGATAGATGATAAATGATAGATAGATGATAGATGTAGTACCTGTAGCAATTATTAGATCATTTAGTTGCTTATATGCACATCTCCAAGTGAGGAAATTCAAAATGATCAATGTAGTTTATCCACTATTTTTACAAATTCATATATATTCTTTTTCAAACTTTTGAGTTGATAAAAATAACATGTTGTGTATGTCAATTTCACATTTTTTATAGAAGTATCTATTGAATTCTTAGTTTTGCCTTAAACGAATCTATATTTTTATGTCACCAAGAACATATATTGCAAGGGTTCTCCTCATTGAAATCATCTTACCCTCATTAAGTTTTCAAAATTCTTACTATTTATATTTATTTAACTAATTATTTCAATGTTAGATCTGATGTTTTAGATATTCTCTCTTAAATATGTTTTAGGCACAGAAGCTGCAATAGCATTCAGCTATTAATGGTGGCTCTTTGTCATGATGAATTCCATATTTTAAATAAATAAGGCCAAACTCCATTATACAAAATATCAAATATACTCCACATTTAAAATTACAAAATTTTCTACAAAAATCCATGTTAGTGAAATTGTTTTATCAGAAGATGCAATCAGCCTGTTTAATCAAGGATATAGATTGATCTTTTGTTTGCTTCCAGCCAATTAGTTTATTAGAAAAAAACAAAACAAAACCACTGAAACAAAACCCTCAAACTATTGTTCTTTCTATAAAATTTTCTTTAACTTGGTTTGGTTATAATTAATCTATATATAATCTATTTCCCTGTTGACAGACTAGTAAATTTTAGCTGCATTCTTTTTTTTTTTTTTTAAAGATTTTATTGGGGAATTGGCGGAGGGGAACAGCATTGGGGAATCGGGGAAGGGGAACAGACAAGTTGCTGTCTTTTTGTTCTTCAGTTTTAGTTGCGGAGGATGTTGCTTCACTGTTGGTATCGTCATTGCGCTCTTCCCGGATGAGGCAGATCGGTCGCTGGCCTCTGGATGTCGCTCACCGCGGCTACTGGCAGCTCACGCTTGGCTGCCAGCCGCTCACGCTGGCTGCGGGCCACTCACTGTAGCCTATGGGGGCTGCAGCCCACACCATCACCGGGGCTCGCACAGCCCAGCTCCAGGTGGAGCTGTTGTTAGCTGTAGAGGGCAGTGTCACTGGCCCTCATGTGGGATCCGAACCGGGGCCACTGGCATCCCAAAACCAGCACTTAACCAATGCGCCACTCGGCCGGCCCCTTTAGCTGCATTCTTAACTGAAGTAAATAATTTTTGGTTTTGGTTTTGTTGTTTATGGAGATTCCACTGAAATTGCTGACCTGTGTCATGACATTAAAACTGAAGAGATGTACTATCCCATTGCAATGTATACATATATCAAAACTTCAAGTTGTGTACTTTAAATATAAAGTTTTATTTGTCAATTATATTTCAATAAAGCTGGGGAATAAAGATATTCTAAAACTCTTTCATAAATAAGGTTTTAAAGTAGGTTTTAAATGAATGTTTCAAAAATACACAATATTTCTCTGACAAATTGTTTTATTTCATTTGTTATTGAAACTATGCTTCTGTATGTAAACATAATGTATAGCCATATACTGGCATTTGGAGGTAATATGCATAAATAAGTATAAGTTTAAAAAGTGATATCTATTAATCATTTATTTTTCCACATAGTTTTCATATATTTTGATCTATGGCTGTGACTGAATGGGGAAGTTATCTTTAAGTTTTAGGTATCACTCACCACCAACATCTGGAGAGTAGTATTAACACATTGTACCATAAATAGGTATACATAAAGGAAAGCTACAACATATTTAAAAACAATTATTTGATAAGATGAAATTTTAAGGTTGTTTTGTCCTTAGATTTTTCAGGAACAATCCATTTATAAAGAGTAGAAATATAATTACGTAAATATTTAAAGGGATTTCTGGGGAAAATCATGCTTCCTCATTTACTGATTTGGACTATTTTTAAGTCTAGAAATCCACCTTCACATCTCTGCATATATTTTTTCCTGAGGCAAATTCATTCATTCCCCAGGGCTTCTAATTTCAGTCATCTAAAAGGCAATCAAGTATTTATTTCTAGCCTTGACTATTCCAGCTGTCTACTTTGGATATTTTGATATTGGAAACACACCCAAAATTTAACATTTCAAAACAAAACAAATCTCAGTATCTTCCCTTATAAAACCTGGTCCTTATGCAATATACTTTTTGACCTGTTGCACAAATATCTATTAAGGCAAGAGCTATCTTATTCAAAGTCAGTCAAACATCAAGAATTTCTGTATTACCTCTTTTGTATCTGTTGACTTGTTACACTGAGTTTCATAAGGACAGAGACTGTGACTCTGTCTAACTTTTCTCACTGACAGATTCCCCAATAACTAACCTCAAAGAGGTACTTAATAAATATTTGATGGATGAGTAATGAATGTACATAGATATATTTTGGCCTACAACACTCAGTGAAACCTATAAAATATTTCTATCATTTAGGGTCAAGCAAGGTAAATAGAAGCCAGTATTTAAAATGAAGGAATATTATTACAGTGATTGGTTGACAATTGACAGAAAATGTGAGAAGCAAACTAGGGACCATAAAAGAAATGAGAGATTTCAGAGAGGAAGCTGCTAACTCCTAGGCTGGAGGGAGAAGGGTGTAGGTAGGATTACCTAAGAACAGAGGCTAGTGTCATGAATAGCAGCTGGATGTGATGTGATTATTCTGTATGTTCTGGAGACACTGGGGAAAATGTAATCTTTTCAAGAGATGATGGCTGAGGTAGGAGATGGAGAGACATACTACACCATCTCCAGATGATGCTTCCTACTATCCAAACAACCAAAAGCAATATGTCACAAGACTTTGGGAATGCAGTCTCCATGTATTATTATGTAAATAATAATAATAATAATAATAAATAATACATATGTATGTATGCAATACAATATAGCAGAATGGAATGAGGTAAGGACAGACAATATTAAAACAGTCTAAAGACTGGCAGGTCATATAAATACATGAGAAAAATTCTAAACTTTTGGTCTCAGGTTAAGATTCACTGAGCACCTGGGCAAAATTTTTATAACAATGGTTGATCTCATAGACTGCAAAGTGATATATTTCTCTAAGTATATAAATTAGTATTAAAGTCCATAATATATTATTGCAAGACAATATATTATTACAAAACAAAATAACAAACCAGTGATTTTACACCCTAAGATCCATTCAATAGCAGACGGTGCCTGAAAGTTCTGTCTTTCACTCAGTTCATTTGTTGTGCATCAAAATCTATATTTGGCAGAGAAAGACAAATATTGTATGAAATCACTGATATGTGAAATCCAATAAGTCCTACACATAGAAACATAGTAGAATGGTGGTTATTAGGGGCTTTGGGGGTGGGGAAATGGGGATATGTTGGCCAAAGTGTGCAAACTTTCAGCTGCAAGATGACTGTAGCTCTGGAGATCTAATGTACAGAATGGTGATAGAATTAATAAAACTATACTATACACTTCAAATTTGCTAAGCGAGTAGATATGAACTGTTCTCACCACATATACACACAAAATGGTAACCATGTGAGGTGATAATATATTAATTAATTTGGTTGTGATTATCATTTCAAAACATATATATATATATATATATATATATATATATATATATATATATATATATATATCTCAAATCATTGTGTTGTAAAAGTTTAAATACATACAATTTTATTTGTCAATTTCACCTCCACAGGATAGGGAAAAATATCTCTTAGTACCCTTGACAAAAATATAACTTATAACTTTAAATTTATTTTATATCAAGGCAAGCAATTTCTTATTGATTTTAACTAAGTTAGAGGCAGCTATTTATGATATAACTAACTGAAACTCAAAATGTCCAACACCTACACACAAGGTACAAGTGACCTTATTTCTGATCATGGTAGCTAGGGGATCAGTGGTCTTAGCCAAGTGTCTTCAACCTAGTAGGCACTCAGAAAACAAACAAACAAAAACACAAATTCAATGTTTAGTAGGCAATGGCCTCACACTGAAAGGTAGTTAAGTCTGATTCCAAATCTCTCTTGGATCACATTTAGTTCATTTTTTTCTTTTCATTAGAATGAAATAGCTTGCAGAACAACAGTATATAAACTCCTATATGCAGCTGACAAAATATTTAGTGTGAGGCTTTAAGAAATTTACATTAAAAAGTAAACAAATCTCATCTCCTTGATGGGCTGAATTCTCTAGCTATTACAGAGAATGTAAGGTAGATATATTCAATGAGTCATTCTATTGAAGGAATTTATTCAGTGACTCAATATTGTAAAAATTATCTATCACCTCCAACTAATCTGAAACTGGGAACTCTCTGTAGTCTAGTCAGGAATTAGATCTAACCTCAGATTTTTTTTTTTTTTCCATTAAAAGCCCAATTCTCTCCACCATGCAAAACAGTAGATTCTAAACAGATATTTCAATCCAAGCCAATTGTTTCTTGAAGCTTTATTTTCATAACATACTTTCTATACACATTTTAATACAACATGGTGTATATATTTCTTATACATAACATGCCCATGGATGACCTGAATATCCTTACTTTGTCTAATCATTTTATCTCTTTTCTTTCTCCTCTTCTTACCTAATTTATATTTCACAACCAGCTTTAACAGTCTTTCACTCATACCTTTTCTGCTTATATTTCTCTTGCTCCAGTTATTCTGTTGATAGTACACCGTGGTTATGTTTACCACTTGTATATCTGCACTGGTTGGAGCAAACATGATGGCTTTGATTGGTCTAACTTGGACTATTGCTACTTAAAGTCATGCCAACCAACAAAACTCAAGTGGATCCTTGGTGATGACCAGCAATCATACTTTTTCACTCCCCCATATCAGATGTGACTATTTAATTTCTTCTCTCTCATGAAATCTCCAACCCCTCCTTCTCAACACAAATGCTCAATTATTTTCCTGTTTCCTACTTTATTGAGAAAAAAGAAGCAGTTGAAGTCAAATTTAAAGAGACTTCCCGCCTCATATCTACCCACACACTCTTCCTTTCGGTTGACAACATGGGTGAACAATCCATGCTTCTACCTAATGTCAATCCATTTTTCAGTACACTATTTTCCAAGTGTGAAACAGGGTTTGCCACCATGGGTTTGTTATATCATCAACCTAACTATATTTAGCCATTCCGTTTTAAATGATTGCCTAATATAAAAGATATCAGAAGAAAGTGATACATTTTTTGTATCCTTTCATCATTTTTAAGTTAGAATAATCACTATAAAACTCACTTTAATTGTAAATTAAGAAAAAACATTATAAATGGTATGTTTTGTGAACAGAAATAGGACTTAATGTATACATAGAATCCCAGCTTCTGAACATGTCTTAGCAAACAAAGGTAATAAACCTCTAATAATGCCTGGGTGCTTAGCACATGGAACCCCAGATTCTTTTTAGATACATCTAAGGCAGAGTTAAAAAAAATCTACTCCAGCCACATTTGATTATGATTATGATCCTAACTTTCATCATCCAAACTGTTCACTAATAAAAATGTCATCAGATGGGGAAATATATTATTAAGATTCACAGAGAAAAAAATTAAATTATTCCGTAACAACATAATGATAAATAAGAGCATACTTTCACACCTTAAGCAGTCCTTTTTTGGATGGCATGTAATCCAAATTCACTTTTAGACCCAAGCAGTGTTATTGTGATTTCAATTTAACATCTCTTGACTTTTAGAAATATACAGTTGGGACTCATGCAAAATCAAACTCTCTGTCCATGAAACTCTTCAGAGTTTATCTAGCATGAGAAACTAGGAAATGTTCTATACATATTCATTAGCTGGTGGTTATTCACAGCTGGAATATATTTGAGGTATGAAAATAAAAGCTCATAGAAAAGTTCAACCTGATTATTTTAAATTGAGGTAGAAACTATTCTCAAGGGCTCATGCATGACCAATGTGTTTATTTTAAATAGCTCCTTTTATTTTGATATTTTCCATATTATATCCAGTAATAATGTAAAATGACTTCATATTTTAGATGTTACTGCTTTCACTGGGCACTCTGCTATACTGGCTTTTTTGTTTATAGATTATCATAAGTAGGAAATTACTTTTTATTTTATATACCTGGCAATACTTAGCAGTATCTCCACCCATTCTAATATCACTCTCACTTCTTTATGTGATGTCTGCCAATTTTTTGTTTTCACCTAAACTGATTTATAATGTTCATTATGAATTTCATAAAACCAATGTTTTGCTGTTTATCAAAACAAATACCTATTTAATACGAGAATAAATAATTCATAAATTAAGTCATTATAATTTCTAAAGTGCATACCAGGTGATTGATAAGATAATCAGTTTTTTGAAAACACTTGAAGATATTACCACAATTATTATATTTAGAATATTGCAGTATCTGAATTTATTCATATTGACTCAAAGAAAAGTTATCTAAATCATGAAAACAAATGTTGCCTATTCCCCTTTTAAACTGAGCAGTATAAAAATGATTTTGATTATAAGAAAATTTTTTTTATCAAGTTTAAATCTAATTTAAATAAAACATGCAAACAAGATATAGTAAGACATTTTTTCAATTATTTTTTTAAAATTTTAATTAGCTTCAGGTGTACAACACAGTGCAATAGTTATAATTTTTACCCCTCAAAGTGACAACCCCCTCCCCCAATTCACCCCTCCACTCCTTTCCCCCATATCATACTATCTATTACAATTCCTTTGACTCCCTTCCACAGTATAATCCACATCCTGTGACTATCTATATATTCAATTACAGTTGGCATACAATATTATACAACAGCGATTATACAACATCGATTTCAGGTATACAGTGCAGTGATCAAGCCTCTACTCCATCCATGAAGTGGTCACCCTAACAAAACATATGACCATCTGACACCCCACAAAAATTTCACATTATTATATTCCCCTAACTGTCTTTCATATCCGTGTGACAATACTGTAGTTACCTATTTATGCTGTCTAATCCCTTCCCTTTGTCCCTCATCTCCACCCCCCTCCCAACTAGCAACCCTGTTTTTCCTCTATATCTATGAGACTGTTTCTGTTTCCTTTGTTCATTCATTCAGTTTTTCAAATTCCACGTATAAGTGAGATCATATTGTATTTGTCTTTCTCCGACTGACTAATTTCACTTAACATAATAGTCTCTAGGTCCATCCATATCGTTGCAAATGGTACGATTTCATTCTTCTTTATAGCAGAGTAACACTCCATTATATAAATGTACCACAGTTTTTTAATCCAGTCATCTACCGATGGGCATTTCGCTTTTTTCCACGTCTTGGCTATTGTAAATAGCGCTGCAATAAACATAGGGGTGCATATATTTTTTCAAATTAGCGTCTTGGATTCCTCTTGGTAGATACCCAAGAGTGGAATTGATGGGTCATACGGCAGTTCCATTTCCAGTGTTTTGAGATATCTCCATACTGATTTCCATAATGGCTGCACCAATTTGCAGTCCCACCAACAATGCACCAGGGTTCCTGCCGGGGGCAGACAGCATCCCGGTGTCTGACAAGGCCACATTGAAATAAAGATCCACCCTCAGCACTGGATGTCTGGGGTGCTGCCTTATGGTTGGTCATGTAATATCTCCTGTCTCTATGAATCCATGTGCCTTTCCTCCACATCAGATCCTATAGGAGACAGCACTTTCACTGCATTCATGGCAAGTTCCTGGGATACCCTGATGATAGCTGGCTGTGTAAGTCAAAATGGGCCTAGATTTCCCAAAAAGGGAAACTCCCTAAGACAGGCTACAACCCAAGGGTACCTCAGGACTGAGAAATAGGGGACTCAAGCCGCTTGGAAACTGAGGCTTATGCCTTTGGCCATATAGGCCTAAAAAAGCCAGTCTGTGAGATACAGACAATGTCTGTGAAAAACTGGTGCTATCGTTCATCCTTGCCTGTGCAGCTGTGAGAAATCTCCTTGGAGACCAGCAGACCAAGGTCTTTCGGCCATCAGAGTGCTGATAAGAGACAGCTTATTGACCATGGGGTAAGTTATATCAACAGCCTTGTTTTGATTCTTTGCCTTGTGCATTGCTGTAGCAACCGATATTGAAGCTTTGACTGAGAAACAGATGTTACTGTCTGTTAAAATAATCTTTAGTCCTCTATAGGATAAGAAAGGTTTGAGACTTCCTTTTATTATTAAGTATTGTATCACGTAGGAATAGTCTTTAGATAAGTTTTACCCTAAACACTGCTAGTTTTTTTAAGTAATAGTTTAAGTCTGAGCCTTGTGAGTTTTGCAATTATATTTAGCGGCTGGAATTTAGATAATGACTAGGTAGTCATGGTAACCACACTTTAGACGATAAGTGAATCCTTAAACATAGAATAGGTCACAGTGTACCCTGGAAAGAGCAGTTACAAAAAAGTAAAGCCTGTAAAAGTCCTAAGAAAAAGAAAACATCAAAACTCTGTGAAATGTAATTTGGGAGTGGAATATTGGTTAAGAGTCGCTATAAAAAGGACATCTTATAATAATAAATTGTGACACTCTTGTGAAACTCTTTCTGGTGTGTCCATTCTTTTTTTTCCTTGTCGACGCCACCTCCACCTGAGGGAACCCCTGGACCTGTGGGGGCTGGTTCTCCGCAGGTTCTCTTTTCTCCACACCCTCGCCAACACTTGTTGTTTGTTGATTTGTTGATGTTAGCCATTCTAATAGGAGTGAGGTGGTATCTCATTGTGGTTTTTATTTGCATTTCTCTGATGATTAGTGAGGTTGAACATTTTTTCATATGCCTGTTGGCCATCTGTATGTCCTCTTTAAAGAAATGCCTCCTCATATCCTCTGCCCATTTTTTAATTGGGTTGTTTTTTTGGTGTTGAGTTTCATGAGTGTTTCATAAATTTTGGATATCAACCTTATCAGATATATTGTTGGCAAATAACTTCTCCCATTCAGTAGGCTACCTTTTTGTTTTATTGATGATTTCCTTTGCTGTGAAAAATCTTTTTAGTTTGATGTAATCCCATATGTTCATTTTTTCTTTTATTTCCCTTGCCGAGGGGATATAGCAGTAAAAATATTACTCAGGATAATGTCTGCAAACTTACTCCCTATGTTTTCCTCTAGGAGTTTTATGGTTTCAGGTCTTACATTTAAGTCTTTAATCCATTTTGAGTTGGTTCTCATATATGGTGTAAGTAGGTGGTCCATTTTCATTTTTTTGCACGTATCAGTCCAATTTTCCCAGCAACATTTATTAAATAGACTATCTTTATTCCAGTGTAAATTCTTGCTTCCATTGTCATAGATTAAATGACCATATATAGATGGGTTTATTCCTGGGCTCTCTATTCTATTCCATTGGTCTATGTGTCTGTTTTTATGCCAGGACCATACCGTTTTGATGATTGTAGCCTTATAGTATGTTTTAATGTCAGGTAGTGTGATGCCTCCCACTTTGTTCTTATTTCTCAATATTGCTGTAGCTATTTGGGGTCTTTTGTGACTTCATATAAATTTTAGGATTCTATGTTCTATTTCAGAGAAAAATGTCCTTGGTAGTTTGATTGGAATTGCATTGAATCTATATATTGCCTTAGGTAGTATTGACATTTTAACTATATTAATTCTTCTTATCCATGAGCATGGTATGTATTTCCATTTATTTGTATCTTCTTTGATTTCTCTCTTCAGTGTCTCATAATTTTCTGAGTACAGGTCTTTTACTTCTTTAGTTAAATCGATTCCTAGATATTTTGTTTTTGAAGCAATTGTAAAAGGGATTGATTTCCTGATTTCTTCTTCTGATAGTTTATTATTGGTGTATAGAAATGCAACTGATTTCTGAATATTAATTTTGTATCCTGCTACCTTACCAAATTCGTGTATCAGTTCTAGCAGTTTTTTGGTGGAGTCTTTGGGATTCTCTATTTATAGTATCATGTCATCTGCATATAATGACAATTTTACTTCCTCTTTTTCAATGTGGGTGCCTTTATTTCTTTTTCTTGTCTGATTACTGTGGCTAGAACTTCCAGAATTATGTTAAATAGAAGTGGTGAAAGTGGGCAGCCTTGTCTTGTTCCTGATCTTAAGGGGATAAGGCATTTTAAATATATAAATAAAATATAGGACTTATGCATGTGCTTTCTATTATATCAAAGCTATTCTGAAGATAATATTGTCTGTGGTATTCTTATAATTATCACAATCTTAGAATTATTTTTATAACTTATGTTAATAAAAGGTTTAGAATTTTGTTGTACAGGACAATGTTCCCTGAGAGCAAATTTTTAAAATCAGTATGCATACTTCATACTAATAAACCAATTTAGTAATGCTTTGGAGTGGAATGGTTGAGAAATGATACTATTTCTTTTGCCTCACTAAATTTCTAGGAAAAGAAAGAGACAATGTCTATATTAAAGTGGTTGAAATGAGTCAGATCAAGCCTTTGGCTATTTTTCATGATTGTACATTTTAATGTAGCCCACAAGCACCAGACGAATTTTATAAATTTTCTTAAGATGGTTTTGCAAAAAGCAGACCATTTAAATATGTCCCTCCATATTCAGTCTAGTCACACCATACAAACTTAGCAATAATCCTATATTCCAACTTTTTTTTTTTCCCCTTGAGGGCAGTGGTACTGGCCCTCATATGTAGGAACTGAACCAGGGCCCCTGGAGTCCCAAGCCAGCTCTTAACCACCAGGCCACTCGGCCGGCCCCAACTTATTTTTTAATTGGGGAAAAATTTCCATATGTACCATAAAATACAATTCAACTGTTGGTAAATATATGTACGTATATTACACCTGTGTTTTTTGTAAGTTTATGTTACACTGGTGCAACAACTTCTCTTAAGCCACAGTATAGACAATTTACATCACCCTGAAAGTATCCTTGTGCCTTTCAGTCAAACTCAAGCCCCATCAATAACCATTTTTATGAGTTTTATCACCACATATTAGTTTTGCCTGTTTTTGAACCTCATATAAATGATACCACACAGAATCTGCTCTTTTCTCTGATTAGTCTCATTCAGTAAAATGTTTTGAGATACCACCAAGATGTAACATGTACCAGAAGATTATTCCTGATATGTTTGTGTATTGAAAAATAAAACTCTGGTCTTTGCCCTCCACTACTGGGAGGTAATACCTAGACCCTTGGAATGACATGCCTGTTAGGGATATCTTTGTTTGTGTGGGAGGTTTGGCCACCAGTCTAACAGCATGATTTATAATGGGAGTTTGGGTCATGCAGCATCAGTTCATCCTTCAGAGGCACTGGAAGCTAAACTAAATCAGCCAAACTCCTGGAAGTGCTAAAGATGGGCCTAATGTAGTCATGCTCTAATAAAATCTCTGGGCCCCGAGGCCTGGGTGAACTTCCATGGCTGACAATACTCTGTGCTTTATCACACATCAATAACAAGAAAATAAGGCATTGGTGATTGCACAAAGAGAGGACAATAGAGCTCTGTGTTTGGTACCTTTCATGAACTCTATCTAACTCTATGCACTTCTTTCCTTGGCTATTTTTTTCCCCCAGCTTTATTGGGTATAATTGACACACACAAATTGAATGCATTCAAGGCATACAACTTGACATTTGACATTCTGATATATGTACACATTGTGAAAAGATCACCTATTCAAGTTGGTTAACATATCTAACATCTCACATATGTGTGTATGTATGTGGGAGAATGCTTGAAATCTACCTTCTTAGCAAGTTTCAAATACACAATACAGTATTGTTAATTATAGTTACATAGTTGGACATTAGATCTCAACTATTCATTTGCATAACTAAAACTTTATATCCCTTGACCAATATCTCCCATTTCTCACAACCCCTAATCCCTGAGAACCACCATTCTATGCACTGCTTCTATGACTTTGACTATTTTAGGTTCCACACATAAGTGAGATTATGCAATGCCTGAAAAGAGAGAAATACAAGAATACTAAGGAGAAGCTACTACCTTTCTGTTTATAGTATCCCCAGTGCCTGAGTCACAGCATCTAATAGTAGTAGCCTCTCAATGAATGTCAGTAAAATAACGCATTTTTTTAATGGTGATTCAGAGGGATCAGCTATCCTTACCCTCATTTCTTATAAGACTCTCACTGGGTGCAAATTAAGAGGTGAGGTGATAGAATTAAACACAGATCTTTGAGGTTGGATATTTACTTTGGATCTTAAATTTTCAGCCAATTAGGTTACAGTACCCAGTATTATTCTTTTTTTGCAAGAAGGATACCGATTTGGTCCAAATATGTATCATTTCTCTTTCAAAAGATAAAAGGTACCCACATTGATAAAGACTGCTTCTCTAAATGGAAGGACTGTCCTCATCTTTGGGCCTACAAATTTGGGTAATTTAGACAAGCCATTTTAGTGACTGGCACTAGCTTTTGCTTTGTTTGAGAATTTTGCTCATCTGCAAATATCTAACACTATGGAAGATATATCAACACAGGTACCTATCTCCCACTTCTGTGAAATTAGTTACTCACCATCCTGCTGACAGTAGCTGTAGGCAGCAATGTCCCATTATTCCACACCCTCTAGACAACTAATTAAATCACAGATGACCACTTGATCTAAGGACACACAAGCTACATTTTCAGTAGTTTAATGCAAAGTACTTACCAATTCTGGACAATGAATTCTAACAAAGCTGGTCAGAATATTTTAAATTGATAGTGTAAAAACGCAGTTTATAGTGGGGAAAGAAGACAGATAAAATAGTTGAGTTAGTTGATGGCACAGGACTAAAATACATGTCCACAGCCTGCAGTCTTGAATTCTGAGTAACCTCATATTTTCATTCCTGAAAAGTTCTGGACCTACTACCTTTCTGTTTTCCCCAAGGCCTGATTGTCTTTTTATGTTTTGAATGGGTTACGACCTTGTCTTCTGTGTAGCTCAATAGTTTTTCTCATATTTGAAATAATTTGTGTGAAACTCTGTTTCTTGTGACAAACAGCACTTAATTAAAATTCTCTTACATAGAGTTCATATTTACTCACATGATCACTTTCTACATTACTGACATCTTGGGTAGAAATTATGATGGGATTCCACTGTATTTCTTTTCACTTCAGTTTTTATTTTGATCGACCATTAAATCTTTTGTTATTGAAGAAAAAATATCCCATTTGTTTAATGCCGAGCTGGCTCTTTTGTCATCAGCATCCCCTCCTTTGTTCTTGTGCCCCAAACGCATCTCCTCTAGAAACTGCCATCACTCTTCCATAATTTCTTCCTTACTTGTTTTATTTCTTTTCTTCATTATGTATTATTTTGCATCTTAATGTAGAATGATCTTTTGTCCAATGTTTTTCTCTCAAGATATTATCTATTTACCATCACATTTCTTGAAATAATAACATTAGATTCATGTCTTCTAATTCCTACAGGAGTATTTATGCCTCAATTCTTCTGAAATAATTTCTTCTATCCATCTTCTCTATTATAAATTGCCTGTGTTATTATGGTAACCAATTACACAAAAAATAAAATGTCCTCATTTGCATTTCTGTTGTACACAAATATATTGAAATACATGATATAATTAATAATGCCATCTGTCTTTTGTATATCCATAACTTGTCTTTAAGGGTTACGAAAAGGCAAAGGGTAGAGAGGGGCCAAAAAGAAATGTCTGTGAGGCATCCTATGGGGACAAATAACAAGAAAAATACAGACTTCTTGTCTGTTAAACTTTGGTGTTTTTGTGAATGTTCTCTCAGAACTCTTGTATCTTTACTTTTCTAATTTTCTAAATATACCTTTTTGTTGTGTTAGCCTTGGAAAAAGTTTTAAAGGACAGATTACTACTAAACACTAGACTGCTATGTGAACTTCTTAAAACCTGTATGAGTCACTATTCTCCACTCTGCTGTATGTCTCAGGAGGATAATCCATTTGATCCTCATTAATAAACCCTCTTAACCTACAGCTTATGGTTAGGTTTGGCCAATGACGACCAGTAACATAAGGTCAAGGAAAATAAATTTCAATTATGTGTTCTATTGTCTCACTTCTAGTAGGGTTCCCGAAGTTTGGCAGCATTCATAGACTAAGTGTCACAACTTTTATCTGTTGGTTCTCTTTACATGGCTCTTTCACTCTGAATTCTGGTAACAATCTCCTCCTCTTTAGAGTTAGGGGCCTTAATAGCTATTATGAATCCTAGGGTTAGTATCTTCTGGAGCTTCCGTTAACACCTTATCAGACTCATCTCAAATTACCTAGTATACCATCAGTTTTCTCTCAAAGCTCTGGCAGGTACAACACTCTTCATATATTTATGAATTTTCATTTTCAATCCTGTTTTTGGGTTGTTTACTTTTTGGTACCTATTCATGAAAGATAAGCAAATTCTCACTTCTGTTTACCATGTTTCTGAGCCATTCAATGGTCCTTAATCATTCAAGCATCTTGACATAAATAGTAGAAATAAGCCAATGATAGAAACCATCCTTTGTTCCCATCTTGATCCCCATTTATATTCATCTCACTGCTCTTATACTCAACTGGATCTAATATTTCTTAATCACACATTTGTATAAGGTTTTTGGTTTGGGCCACATATAAACATTTTTCTCTTTAAGAAAAACACCTTCTTCCTTCTCAAGCAATTTGGAATTTCACTGATAGTGTCTGAATTTTGTCATCTCATTCCTACACAGAAAGAAGGGTTTAGTCAGGCTTAATGATCAGCCCTCTTTTATCGCTGTATATACTCCCTTAGTAATTATATTTACTTACACAAAATGAACTATCTGCTATTTAAATAACTTTTGAATATATGGGACATGTTTAACTTTTCCTTTAATTCCTTCTTTACTCTTTAATTTCCTCTCTATATAAGGAGTTCATTATACAAGTAATAAATCAATTCACATAAAGAACATAGTTGCAGCCCTGGTATAAAACTAACATTTGTTTTGAAGTAGCTAGTATTAGTAGTATTTATAACAGACAAGTGTCTAAATTCCACCATAATCAAAACTGAATCCATTGTCTTCATTTGCAAAGTTACTATTCCTGGGTGGTAGACACTGAACAAATGGAACTAGTAGGAAAACAGAAGTAACAGTTTATGACTCTAACTTCACTGAAACCAAAACATAGCTGGATGAACCTCAACACTATACTTCAAAGATCTCTAGGTCCTCTGCAGGATAAAACAGATTCCTATGACTCCCTTTAATACAGTAAGGAAGCAGAGCAGCTGTGTTAAACTTCAGAAAGAAACACATACATTTACATGAGCCAATTCACAAGCTTAAATATCATATTCTTGGCTAGACTAAGTCACAAATAGTGGATATTTCCTTATGGTCCATCTCCACAGGTATCCCTTGATACATGGTGGACCAGGGTTCTAGCCCTGGGATTATCAAGACAGACAAAACCCATAAGGGAATACAAAATATTTGTTGAATTATTCTTATATAAAGATCTCTGCTGATGTAATGGATGCTGTACTTGCTGAATATTCCTCCAGAGGACCTAGTAACAGAAAGAAGGTAGTCTACCTCTCTGTTTTCCTTAATAAGCAATAACCTAGAAATATGTGACAATCGGGTTCAATGGAAGCTTGGAAGTCATTGAATTGCTTCAAAATATTTTCATAGGAAGTGGAGAACAAGGTGAACTTAATGTCTTCAGAGCTTTTTTCTAATAGTTTAAGTGACAGCCTAGAAATGATTTATAAACATGCTCATGGTTCTTTCACAATTTTCACCTTTATAAAAGTCCTTTGACCTAGAATTCTCCTCTTCTCCAGCTATTTGTTTTCCCCTGCTCTGAAACTAGCTCAAATCTCTATCCTCTGCTAAGAAGCTATTAAAGATGTCCATAAATAGAAAAAGGATCTTTATAAATTCACAGAACATTTTGTACCTACATTATAAATTGTCTCACAACCTATTTACGAGTATACTTATGGTTCAATTGGTTATTTATTTAGAATCTGTCTGCTCTTCTGAATGCCTTCTGAAATCACATGTCAGATACAATTCATTCAGAAACTAATAGAATGTCAAATGTAGAAACTCAAAAAATGCATACTATAATAAAATCCACTTTTTATCTAATATGTTATTCATAGAATGTTTCTAGATTATGGAAAAAAAGGGTTTTTTTGTCTGTTTCCTTTACATGTATGTTACTTTTTTGCATAACCTTTGTGAAAGTTCATTATAGGAATGGATTGTGGCAATATTCCTTAAATACCTAATCATAAGGTAGTGCTTCTCGTTAATGATAATATAAGTCAATGTAATAAACCTGGCCATCTCTAATTCATTAAAGACGCACATTCACCTATGTCTAAATATATCATCCCCTCAAACTTCATTCTACAAGAAGTAAAATAAAGTTCTCACTAATTAGAGTAAATAATAATCTTTTTCAAATTATTCATGTAATTCTTACCAGATCCAGTTGTCCGAATGATTTTCTAACAGAAACCTTTTACCTTTCATATATGTCTATTTCACATATCTCTCTGATACATAGTCTGTTTTATATGATTTATAGCTGCTCTGTATTTAAAAGTATTACACTTATATGTGCATTTTTCCTGTGAGAGTAACATTTTAAATGATTGAATATCAAAGTTTTGTTCTTAATTATCATAACTACAATATCATTACAACCTAGTAAAAAGTCACACCCGACCAATTTCGTAAGTCCTCAAATTTTTACCCTAATGATTAGCACTTTGATAATATATACAGATTTTATTTTTAATGTGTTCTTTTCTTAACAAGTCGTTGATATCAGAGGATGAGCTGTAATTCAGAAGGGCCTTTCATAAATGTAAAATTAATAACTTTTGAAGAACCAATGATAAGCATGCCCTACTTCCTTTTATTACTTATCTTGAATAATAATGCAGTTTCTTTAAGTTTAACTTAATCAAAATTAAGACATTTAATTTTTGAAAGAACAGTAAGATACCCTCTCTGATAATAATACACAAATGTGTCAAGTCATGAAATTTGATAGAATCTCTTCTCCAAACACAAGTAAGCTACAGATGGAAAAGACTTACTTATGTTTGCCAATAAATGATTCCTAAAAATAATGAAAGTTTCATATTATTTCTAGAATCACTAGAGTATATCAATAGCCTTTCCTATTTAGACAGAAAGAATTACAGCAACATCTTTTTAACATGCTTAATATGAATATGTGAATGTGCCATAATTTTTAAATTTATCATATAGGAAATACTGAATATATCACGTATAGCTTAAAATATATATCAAATTATTGCTTAACTATAAGCTAAAACTCCCATTTTTCTGTAAAAGGTCTGAATTCTAAAGTAGTTTTTATAAAACAATGCCTCTATATGCAATGATAATGTTTAAAAGCAATCAAAGATACACATCCTTATATATTTTAATTAATTAAATATTTGAGAAGTAAAGGCATATTCTGACTGGATGAGATTCAACAAAATTATATTCAGCTTCTACTATGGGCTAGACACTAGGAATAGGATAGTGTACCAAAAACTTGTGTTTACATTCTAATGTGAGACACTGACATTACATAAAAAACAGGTGAACAGTAGTATACAGCCTGAAAGTTTAAGTAGTCAGTAATACCGGCCCTGCAGTTTTAAAAGCATGACTTCTCTACCAAATCCTAGATTCATATCAAACTGCCTCATCCAGTCTTCAATTGAATGTCCAATAAACCTTTTTATTGGATACCTCTAAGACCAAATCCTGTCTTTTCCCAAAATCCAACCAACCTATCCACAACTTTCCACATCTCGGCTGACATGCTGGATGCTGTACTTGCTGGCAAGATCGCTCATCTGCACTGAGGCAGTCATTCCCCCAGATACCAGGAGTGTTGGCTATTTAGAGATCACAGCTGAGTTCTTCTCCCAGAATTTCCTGATCTGAATGGATGGGTGGTGATGTGCCAAGAGTATGCCCCATCTCCAGAAGTACTTTACATCCAATGAATATTCAGTGCGGGCGTACAAAGGCCCAACCATCTTATCTGAACGTTGGCCAACTTGGAGAGCCCGTCTCAGCTTCAGAGTTCTAGTAGCACTAGCTAAGGACTCTGTTGTAATCGAATCACATTAGGACTTCTACCTCTGCTCCTTCTGCTCCCTTTATTCCTGATGGTAGCTTGTCCCCCACAATAAACCACCTGGGTGAAATCTTCATTCAGATTCTGTTTACTGGGGATTTTGATGGCAGAGAGTTGATCCTAACTGTGGTCCTAAAAAGCACATTTTAAAATTGGACTTTGGAGCTGAGTCACCAACTGGTTGACTGGCATGAAAATGTTATCAGTGGTATCAGATGGCACTGACAGCCCCTGGCAAACACTAGTCATGCCACTGTTACACATGTCACAGATATAGATGAATATTAGTAAAAGAGAATACAGTCTGGTATACAACACATCAAGCCTTTGAGAGGTTAGAGAAAATACTAATTTTACAAGACAATGAATGCACTGGAGGAAAATAATGAAGGCCTAAGGGTAATTAATCAGTAATTTAAGATGAAGTGTGAAAACTAAAGGGCTTTCTTGGCAGTATATAAAGAGATCCTTTTCTGGAGCTAAAGGACAGATGAAGCTGAGGATAAGCCACAGGATGTAATTATAAGAGTAGCCGAGTTCCAGGGAAGGTTTAATTCTCGATCCAAGCCCTAGCTGGGGAGGAAGGGAATCTGAGACTTGGGATGTATATATCTGGCTCAATGCACTTGAAAATCTGCAGATGTGACCCATTTCCAAGCTCTTGTTTAAAAATGATGCAGAGGTCTCCTCCTTGCAAGACAACACATGCACCCCTAGGATGCCCCCCTTCCTTCCTTCTTGGTCACTAGGCCAATAACAACTCACGCCATATCCCAGGGAGGACTGAGATTTCCATGGTGAAAGGATTATACCCAGAAGGAGTATAAAGGTGGAGGGCCTAGCCAACATGTACAGCCAGCAGAAGCTTGCTGTGTATTTATGGGAACGGATTCTGAAAATGATGGATCTAGGGGAAAAGGACATAAAGTTGGACAAAGGAGAGTTTATCCATATGGGAGCACTCTTTAATGATTCAGTATTTCACTCTGTGGCAAAGGTTCCAGAAAAATGAAGGTAATACGTTGCTGCTAGGTTGGAATTTGGAAGCTGGAAACGTGCTGAAAGTGATGGCTCTCATTAAATTAGGTAGAAATGCCAGAAGAGCTGTGGCAGATGGTAGAGAAAAGAACCAAATGCCTCAGAGAAGCATGCACGTTAGAGTGTAGATACTATATAATACCAGGGAATTTCAGCCAATTATATTCTATGGAAGGTCCTAGAATATACTCTTTTCCAAAGAATAAGCCTCTCCCTGGTAGACAACAGCATCTCTGGAGGAGATGCTGTTACTGAACTGGGCTCACTGATAACAGTGGCATGATAGGATACTGAACTGATATAGACCAAGTGGCAATACTTAGCCTTCAAAGCAAGACAGGTACAACGATGAAAAAGAGTAAAAAGTTTGAAGGCAGCAGGCAAGCCTGACTTAAAAGAACTAGGGAGAAAGTTAATAGAACATAGGGCAAGATAGATGGGTAGCCAACAAGTATATCAGTAGAGTAATATAGCAAAAAGGAAGGATAAATAATTGAGATTTTGAAAGAAGCTGACCAATAAAAAACTAGTATCATAACCCCTTTTTTTCTAGTATCATAGCCCCCTTTTTTTTACCAGCACACCTCCTATAAAGAGAAGATGAATATGGCAAACATCAGTGGACCACTACAAGCTTAACCAATAGTAATCCCAACTTAAGATTGTTATGATAGATATTGAATCTTTGCTATAAAAAAAAATGAGCGAAGACTCAGGTACATAATATGGGGTCATTGATCTGACAAATACTTTTTTTCACATCTCATGAAGGAGAATCAGAAGCAGTTCAAAATCACATGGGGTGGAAAATATAATACATATTTGCAGCCTTGTTCCAGTCTAGGTTCACCTTTCTGCCCTCTGTTATAATATAGTCCAAAAAGAACTAAACCACCTGGACATTCTGTAGAATATTACATTGGTTCAGATTCCATTTTATCAATGATATTAGGTTGTCAGGAAAGTCATGACGTATTTTTTCTGGTTTTCATTGCAAAAGTGTGTCATGACTTTTCCGACAACCCAATAGAATGTTGATTGAATCTAATGAACAAGAATAACAAATAAATCAGAAGCCTTAGTAAAGCTCATGCACTCCCAAAGGGAGATACACAGTATTAAGATTCAGAGAAACACCACATCAGTGGAGTATTAGGGAATTTAGTGATCTTCTGGATGCTGGGACATTTCCTCCACTCTAAAGGATATACCATTGCATCTCACATCCACTAGTGCTTAAGGGGGAAGCACAACATCAGGTAGGCTTTTTTAGATTCAGAAAGCAGTCTACTCATACTTGGCAATACTTATCCTACCATTCACTGAGTGACAAGAAAAGTTGTTATCTTGGAGAGTGTTCCATAACATGAAAGAGTGCTGTAGCAAGTCAAGGCAACCCTGCCACTTGGGTCATATGACTTGACAGGACTTACGGCACTAGAGGTGCCTCTGGTAGAAAAAAAAGAGGCTGTTTGGAATTTATGGCAAACCCCAATAGGAGAATAGTAAGCTGAGTAAACACCTAAATTCTTACCATGGTTTATGACATTTTGCATGATCTTTCCTCTGACCCCTCTCTGACCTCCTTTTGTTATTCCCTCAACACTATTAATGGCAGTCACACTGGCCTCTGTGCAGTTCCAGGAACGCTCCCCAAATAGGGTGCTTGCTAATTTCTCCACTGCTCGGAACGCTCATCTCTCAGCTGTCTGTATGACTAGTTCCTCACTTCCTTTAAATGTTTGCTCCAAGTCACCTTGTCAATAATGTCCATCTTATATTGCAATCTACCTTCTTGCTCCATCATCCCTCACACCCAGTCCTCCCAATCTCTTTTAGTATCTGTTACTTTTTCTTTTTTAAAACAGCACATTACAAATTCTAATACACTTGATATATTACTCATATTTAGTTTTTTGGTTGTTTTTTTTTTTTTAACCTGTAGTTTACCTCTCTCTCTTCACTGCTAAAATATAAGTGGAGATCTTTGTTTTGTGCACTGATAAGTTTCAAAAGCCTAGAATAATTCTTGGCATAAAGTAAGCACTCAACAAATTTTAGAGAATGAATTGGGAGCAGAGAAAAATTACTTTGATGATGGTAGCCTTTGAAATGATAGTCTTTTACTTCAGCAAAGTATTGAACGCAGGGTTACAACTTGGTACATACGTCTGAAAAATTACTAATGACATTTTTAACCAGAGTAGAGATAAACAATTCAAGCCTATAAGAGGAGAAATTATTACAGTTGGTAAAACAATGGCATGCTAAATTAATCAGTCCTCTGAAACCTCATTAACATCTAGAGTTTCTTCTCAATCTACAGCACAACATAAACATTATTGCTTATAGTGACAACTTGAGATTCATAAAGGGAATGCTGCTAAAATACATTCCATCTGTACCCTTTAAGTTTGGAGAAGATAATGTATTTATTCATTGTAATTCATTTAACATAATTGAAAACAGTTTGGTAAAAAGGATAATGGTTAATTTCTCAGTTATTTAGAAAATACTAACATAGATTAGCACCTTTGCCTGTGATTCTCAATAAGAGACGAGATGCACAGTGTCACACTGTAAAATCTCTATGATCAGTGTGTAGTTTTCCAGGCTGTGGATTCTGTGGATTGAGCACCATGTGTTTCAAATCACAGAGCAACTGCACTCCACTGAACAGAATATTTCTGTGAGATTCTGTCTCCATCTCTAATCTCTGCCTGTCCAGGTGCTCCCACATGTGTAGGTTACCACCTGCAGATTCTGGAATTGGCCAGAGTCTGAGCCTAATTCAGTCCCAGTAGAATTCACAAGATATAATTCCGTCCTGAGGCAATAGCTTAATAAAATCATATGTTAGTCCTAGAGGGGGCCTTAGACACAATCTAATCCTATGGCACATACACACAGCCCTATGTCGATAGCTCTTGGAACCAAAGAGGGGCATGGAGTGTTGACCTGAAAAGCTAGACTCTACAAGTCTTTAAACAGAACATCTCTGCTTTACTTCTATTTCCTGGGGTTCCACTTGAGATAGTTTCCCCCCCAGCTGTCCTCCACCAACAAGAGTTTCCAAGAGTGTTTTAAAATTGAAAACATTACCCAGTTTTATTCTTCACAGATAAAGAACCAAAACTCCAAAGAGTGGAGAGAGCCCATACCTCAGGCACAAATGTTCTTTTATTTAATTTGTGCACAAAACCATGTTTTTTAGACTATAGTCTCATGTATTGTAAAGGTTCTGTAAATTTCCTGAGGTTAATGACACACAGCCAATGAAAGTAGTGGAAAGGTCTTTGGAGGTCATAGTTTCAAAATGTAAAATCCATGAATTTTCAGGTTATGAAAGCCAAAACCAAGAGGAGTAGTGCAAAGTCTGAAGGTTCCATATAAGTAAATTTGTTAAGATACATGGGCGACTCTAAAGTCTACTTCTCCAGTTCTGAACTTTCTTGAGAACTCCAACTGTCTCCTTGACCACTCCATTGGAAATATCAGAGTATTGTCAAACTTTAATGCATCTTCCCCAGGAAAATCTTATTTTTCTCTTTCAAATTTCCCTCCATTTTTACCAGCTCTGTAATTAAAACTAGACCCAGAAGCTCAAGCAAAAAATCTAGTGTTTATCCCCGTTTCCCTCTTTTCTCAGTTCCTTCTTTGAATATGTGAGCAAGCCCTGTCAATAATATCCCCAAACATATCACCAATATGTATTTTATTTGCTTCCATTTTTACTAGCCTACATCCAATTCAAAACCACCACCCAGCCACAACTGAACACGGTAAAAGCTTTTAGTAGCTATTTATTCTGCCCCTTCTTCTGTCACCTATTTTTTACATGGCAGGTAAATCTAAGAAACCAGTCAGTTATTCTCAATTACATCATTTTATTGTAAGTGTTTGGATTATGCTCATCATTATTTGAAATGTCTTAGTAATTACTTATGTGTTTTGTTTAATGTTTGCCTGCCTGTATCACTTACTGAAATGAAGGCTATGTACAGGGTCCAGGTTTGTCTCATTCTCACCAGCATCTAGAATATGGCTAGAACATACTAAGTGTTCAACAAATATTTTTAGAGTAAATGAATAACAACAGCAACAACAAAATCAAGTTATGTGATGCTGTAATCATAGCTTTATGTTTTTATAGTCCTATTTTCTAATGTTTTTGTAACCATGTTGAGGCTTTCTTAGCATGCATGACCAAGTTCACCAATCACAGCATGAAATGTGCAAGATTTAAAATCCTTCCAGATAGATAATTATTTGTCTTCAGCCAAACATTGGCAGACTATACAGACACTGATGATTAATGCTGTCATTGTTTTTTTAACAGAAATATAATCTCTTCCAGTGACCACATCATCTATGCTCAAGTTTCCTTTATACAAGGGGCACTATATGGTATAGATAACATTTATACATGTATATTTGCTTTAAGATTCCACATCTTTTGGTTGTACATTGGTTATATTTTAAATTATGTTTTATATACATTAGTAGCGCTTTTATTTGAATAGCACACCTAATGATGCCATGAGGATTCACCTCCAATACTGGCACTGGGAACATAAGCCATAGTCATTTGGGGGATATGTACAGATTTAAGAAAAAAAGGTTAACATAAAAAATAAGTTTTATTTATGCCTTGGAAAAATTAAATCTGCTGCATTCAAAAGATTGCTTTACCCAATTGACCCTACTGCTTCCAGGTGTTAAATCGATCACCTGCTCAAGATCTCATAGCTCTCTAGAGACTTACCTGGAAACTCCATTAAAGTCCAGGGCTTCATTACAGCCTTTTATCTGCTCTATGCATTTATTAATTCAACCCATTTATTGATTATCCACTATATTTTAGGCAAAGTGCCTAATCCTACAGAATATTGCAGAAATATTGAAATTAATGGAGTCGTCTATAGTTATAGAATAGATAAAGGAAAATATATTTCAAAGTGTGTTTGTTATTGGTCAAATTGCTTGACTGAATGCTGGCTTCCTGAATTTTGCATCTTACTTGTTTGGAAAAATTTCTTCTTTCCTGACTCTACTCTCTGACTCAATGACTGCTTGCTGGACAATCGCTCTAATTACTAAAATATTTTGTTATATATATTATTACATTTAATATTTATGTCATACCAGTAAATTAGACATTATAAATCACATTTTTTAGGAGGTTTATATATTCCAGCTAGTAAGAAGTTGAGTTCTGTTTTTATCTCCTATCTCTAAGAAGTTGAGTTCTGTTTTTATCTCCTATCTTACAGCTTATGCTTACTATACCCATTCAGCTATAGCATTCTGTCTTATGATTCTTTTTCCTTGATCTTCAGTACAGAATGCTTCCTGATTTTTAACTTCATCTATTTTTTTTTACACTGTGGAATCTATTTAAGGATTTTTCATCTCTAGACTTGCACTGTAATTTTCAATGAAGGTTTTTAAATTGAATTCCCTGTCCAGGCATTTTTTTCCCATTCTATTCCTGTAACCTTTCCCCCACAACTATAGCCTGTGACCAAGTGCTGCCAACAGCAGTTATACACAAGATATTTTTGAGTATACTTAGGTGAAATCTTATTTTAGTTTTAACATATACAAAAATATTATGAAAGTTAATGAATACAGATAAATGACTGGAGTCCACTGACAATAATTGAGATAAAGGACAAACACAGAGAAAATGTGTGTTTCTGTTCTAAGATAGCCCACTGTTAGTCATCATTATTGATATAATTGTGATTAAAAACATTGAAAGCATCATTGATTTTTTTTTTCAGAATACAGTTGTCAGGTTGTACCTAGTGAATCTAGATCTTTAAGATAAACAAGGCAAGAATCCCTGGCCAACAAGCTTCTAATGGGCTTTCACATTGCAGAGAATAGGGTAGATGGGGTCTCTGTGCTTATATCTATTTCATTTTTATGTATCCTTGGCATTGAGGTGAATATCTTAAGATTTGGCTTTCATGACCTACTACTAATTTTGGCTTGGTAGTTCAGGTAATAGTTTTCCTAATTAATAATTATGTCCTCATATTAAACCTTTTCCCTTGCTTCTGCAAAATTATTCTGAACTTTGACTTCAGGCCTTGATCACTGACATGAAATATTATCACTCCTAGTTCCTGCTCTCCTGAGTAAGAAGAGGAGATGATTCCATGTTAGAATGGTGATATTTGCAGTGTGACGTAGGAGTTATTTTCTCTCACACTTTGAGGGCAATGAAGGGGAGCCTCAGTTCTGTAAATGACAAAAAGGAGTGGCTTCATCATTTTGAACATAATGAATAGTAAGGAAAAGAATATACTCTTTCTACTTGTGTTTTCATTAGTGTACTGCTCTGCATTTTTACATTTTAATGTGTTCTTAAAAATAGTAGTAAAAATTTAAATAAAAACAACAAAACCATGTACTCACAGATTCCTTATATATAAATAAATGCAGACAACTAAATAAAAATACAAAGAATATTCTTTTTTAACCATTGTGTATCATTAACTTTTAAGAATTATTTTACATGCTATCAATCTTATTTTTTAATTTCTATGAAATTTACTGGGGTGAAATTGGTTTCTAAAATTACATAGGTCTCAAGTTTACAATTCTATAATATATCATCCATATATTGCATTGTGTGTTCACCACCCAGAGTCAGTTCTCCTTCCATCACCATATATTGAACCCCCTTTACCCTCATTTACCACTCCCCCCCAACTTCTGGTACCCACTAAACTATTGTCTCTGTCTCTGATTTTTTGTGTCTGTTTGTCTTTTCATTTGCTGCTTTCAGTTTCATATCCCATATAAGAGTAAAGACATATGGTTCTTGACTTTTTCTGTCTGACTTGTTTCACTTAGCATGATAATCTCAAGAGTCACTGAATTATCTTTATAGCCCAATATTCATTCATCTGAATAAAACTCCCTTAAAATTCAGTCGAGTCTGAAACCTCATATAGGGATATTAAAAACAGATAAATAAAAGCACATCCTTCATCAATTTAAATTAATCGTATTCTTTCCAATTTGAATGTGCCATTATTCCGACACATATAGCCAGAGACAAATGTAAATGTTATTATAATAACCAACTTGTGAATAATGCGCAGAGCACTTTAAGTCCCCCTTTGTAGAAAACTGTCCAAGTAACACAACAAACTGAAGACCCAGGTCACGGTATTTTAATGATACCTATTTGAGATGTTTCTTGAATGTGTCCAGTTTCACATCAAGTGGCTGGATAATTCAACAGTGCACTCACAGAAGGTTCCTGGACACATAAAACTCACAACCATGATGCATTTCCTAGTCACTTTTAGAGGCAATTAAGCATTGATTTTAATGTTTAAAGGCAGCTTGAATTCCAGGTACCCAGATGCCTAATTTTCATGTTGTATTTTTATAAGAGCATTGGTGTAATTTATGGGTTTCTGTGAACAAGTTCTCCATTTGATTTTGGGGAAAATGGACAGATACAATTTGGGGGGACCAGGTGTATGTGTGTTTTAGTACTTCATTATTTTGAATTATCTTCTGAAAAAGCTCAGGATCTCATTATTTGTTTGACAATCAGTACATTACAGACACCAGGGACTTGTTCAATTCTACCATATTTCTAAGTAAGCTAATGGAATCTAACTAGAAACCAAAGTTCCTATTCCATTAAATCAGCTATTGCAGAGTATGACCCCATATTTCAAGCTAGAAATTATACTGCATAATGACTGATGAAGGAAAGTTCCTGTTCTCCTCTCTAATTCAGGGCCTTGAAGACATGAACAGAGACTTGCGAATCTTATCATCTTTGGACTTCCCATAAAGACACAATTTGAATAAATATCAGAGTCCACATAGAAAAACAAATTTCCAGTGCACTTTATCCATTCCTGAGTAGACATCAAAATCCAAATTTTACTTTCTGCACTATAAAACAGTACTTTTGTTTTTCAAATATACTATGAAAATACCAATGGAAATGTCATTATGTAAAATTGACAATGCCTTCCAGCATATGGCAGAAATAACTAGCAATTGCTAATATTAAGTTGCTTGAGAATCAATGCACATGCACTGGGACTAGGGGCCTAACTCCCTCTGCTGCCAGGTCAGTTCTGGCATTTGGTATCACCGATCAGTACATTCTTAGGTAGTTACATTTTATCTAGATATGGAGGCCCCAAAATAGTCTAAATGTAGTAAAATTATTTAATTATATATTGAAATTTATATTTTATAGCAGAAGTAAAGATATATGCTACCTATGTGGAAATACTATAAGAATAACATTTAGAAAAAAGAGGTTTATTTATTTTTTTAAATTTAAAACCTCTTTATTATGGAAAAATTTTAAACATATACATAAGTAGAGAGACTGGTACAACAGATCTCCAACTACCCATCATCCAACTGCAAGAATTAGAATTATCAACATTTTGTTACTTTTATCTGTTTCTCTCTCTCTCTCTCTCTCTCTCTCTCTCTCTCTCTCTCTCTCTCTTTCTGAAGTACTGTAAATTGGACACCAGATGTCAGGTCTTCATTCTTTTAAATATTTCAGGATAGATCTTTGATTAATAACTTTGTTTTACTGTAGTTTTAAATTATTAATGTCTATTAAAACACCTTTTCATTTTGATATAATTTTAAACCTATAGAAAAGCTGACATATAGTACAAGGAACTCCTGTAATCCTTTAATCATTTACCCAGATATCACTAATTGTATACAACTGACTTGTGCTTTATCATTTTATCTTTCATAACATATAATTTTTTGAACCCTTTAAGAGAGAGATGACATTGTTCTACTTCACTACTAAATACGTCATTGTGTATGTTCTAAGAACAAGAACATATTCATACATAACTGCAGAATAATTATTAAGAGGAAATTTAACATTGATGCAATACTGCTTGGAATCCATCCCTTATTTAAATTTCATTACTTGCAACAGCAATGTCCTTTATATTATCATTTTTCCTAACCTAAAACCTAATCCAGGATTATTACATTATAGTTGTCATCTCTCTTTAATCGCCTTAAATCTGGAACAAAGAATTCCTCAATCTTTCTTAACCTTGACAGTTTTGAAGACTATAGACTGGTTATTTTGTGGAATGTCCCTTAGTTAAGGTTTACGTGATGTTTCTTTATTATTGGATTCATAAGGAATGAATTCATTCAGGTTTGCGTTTTGGGCAGAAGAACCATAGAAGAGATGAGATACCCTCAGTTCATGGTGTCAGCTGGCACATGATGTCTGCTTGTTCCAGTATTGGTGATGTTAACTCTGTTCATGCGATTAAGGCGATGTCTGCCAGGTGGGAGATAATCTGAGATTATTAAGTAAATATCCTGTTCCACATGAAACCTTTATTCAGTGCTTTTCACATCTATGGATCATCCTTTAACTCCATTATGTTTATATATTAGTTAGCATTCTATTGTAATGAAGAGCTTTTTCTTTTTGTTTGTTTCTTTCTTTATTCATTCATCTACTTATTTCTATCAGTATGAATTTATGGATTCTTATTTTATTTGATGGGTTCTTACTGCATCATTTATTTTGATGTTATGATTTCTCATATTTAACCAGGAGGAGCCCCTCACCAATGCTTCCTGCATCTTTTTTAAAATAAGATTTTAGTTAAAATATAGCTAACATATGATATTATGTTTGTTTTAGGTGTCCACCATAGTTACTGAATATTTATATACCTAAAGAAGTGATCACCATAAGTCCAGCAACCACCTGACACTGTATCACACTATCACAATATTATTCACTATATTCCCTAAGCTGTCAGTAACACCCCATGACTTGTTTTATACCTTGAAATTTGCACTTCTTATTTCCTTTACCATTTCCACCCCTTTTAAAATTTTTCAATTGCAATTGACATTCAATATTTTTTTATTATTAATATCAGTTATACAGCATAGTGGTTAGACATTTGTATAATTTAAAAAGTGATCCCTCTGAGTAGTCTAGTACCCACCTGGCACTCACTATACATGGTTGTTACCATATTATTGACTGTATTCCCCTGGCTTTACTTTATATCTCCTGCCTACATTGTAACAACCAATTTGTACTTCTTAATACCTTTAACTTCTTAATCCTGCCTTTAAACCTCATCCAATCTATCACCACAATAAATCAAATACCCATCTGACATCATACATAGTTATTAAAATATTATGGATTATATTACTTATGTTATGCCCTATATCCGCATTACTATTTTGTGACACCCAATCTGTAGTTCTTAATCCCTTTTCTGTTTTTCACCCATCCACTCAATCCCCCTCCCACCTGGCAATCATGAAAATGTTTTCTGTATCTATGATTCTGTTTCTGTTTTGTTTCTTTATTTTGTGTGGTAGATTCCACATATAAGCAAAGTCACATTGCAACCACCTTTCTTTGTCTGACATGCTCCACTCAGCACAGTACCCTCCAGGTCCGTCCATGCCGCTGCAGACAGCAATAACCAATTCCCTTCCATGGCCAAGCAATATTTCATTATATATACAGAGGGTATCAAAAAGTGTATACACATTTTAAGAAAGGAAAAAAACTGTATTAATACATACTGATAACAAAAGATGAATACAAGTCAAGTTTGACTTCTGCAATTAAAAAAGGTGCTCAAGGTGCTTACCATCAGCATCCAGACATTTCTGATTATGGCAAACTACTGCTTCAGTAACGTTGACCAAAGTGTTAACATCTCATAAAATGTGTATACATCTTTTTGGCACCCCCAGTATGTACCACCTCCTGTTATCCTTTCATCCATTGATGGACATCCAGGCTGCCTTCACATCTTTGCCACTGTTAACAGTGCTGCCATGAAAAAATGGATGTAATGTCCCTTTGAAGTAGCATGTTGGGTCTCTTCAGATAAATAATCAGAAGTGGGATTATTAAGTCCTTCTTTGTCTCTTGTTATAGTTTTTTTCTTTTTTTTCTTTTTAAGTCTATTTGGTCTGATATACAAGGTCTGACAATTAGGTTCATGAATTCATCCTGAAAAAAGGGCTACATACCTCATTGCTGAATATCACTATGGTCACCTTCAAAATACTCCCCTTGGGAAGCTATGCACTGATGCCAGTGCCTAGTCCACTCTTCAAGGCAATTTTGGAAACTTTTCCTGGAATGGCCATCAGAGCTCTGGTCATATTACATTTGATGTCCTGGATGTCATCAAATTGTCTTCCTTTCACTATTTCCTTTATCTTTAGGTAAAGAAAAAAGTCATTGGGGGCCAAATAAGGTAAATAGGGAGGGTGTTCCAATACAGTTACTTGTTTGCTGGCTAAAATCTCCCTCGCAGACAGTGCCATGTGAGCTGGTGCATTGTAGTGAAGCGAAAGCCATAAATTGGTGAAAAGTTCAGGTCGTCTAACTTTTCCATGCAGCCTTTTCAACACTTCCTAATAGTAAACTTGGTTAATCGCTTGTCCGCCTGGTATAAATTCATAATGAATAAACCCTCTGATATCAAAAAAGTTTAGCAACATCGTTGTAACAAGTTCTCAAACTAATTGTCAAACTTTGTAAGTATTGCTACCCCAGGTTTTCTTTTCTTTTTTCTTTTTTTTCATGAAATATCTTTTTCCATCCCTTTATTTTCAGTCTGCATGTGTCTTTTGGGATCTGAAATGAGTCTCTTATAGAAAGCATATATAAGGGTCTTATTTTCTTATCCATTTGGCCACCATGTCTTTTACCTTTTAAGAATTTTTGATAGATATGTAGTTACTGCCTTTTGTTATTCACATTATTATTATTATTATTATTATTATTATTATTTTTAGCTGAGCCACCCTGCCACCTGTTGGCAGCTCAGTGACAGCTCAGCTAGGGCTGGGCATCGAACTGCTGTTGCTCAGAGCTCAACTTGCACTCTTGAGCGAGCTCTTAACCAACTGAGCCACTTGGCCAGCCCTGTTATTCACATTTTTGATATCTCTCTTTCTCTCTCTCTCTCTCCCTTCCTCCCTCCTTCTCTCTCTCTCTCTCTCTTTCTCTCTCTCTCTCTCTCTCTCTCTCTCTCTCTCTCTCTTTCTCTCTCTCTCTCTCTCTCTCTGTTGTAAGGAATTCCCTCTGAGATTCCTAGTAATACTGGTTTGGTGGTGATGAACTCTTAGTTTTTTCTTGTCTGGGAAACTCTTTATCTGTCTTTCAATTCTATATAATAGATAGCTTTGCTGGATAGAGTAATCATGGTTTTAGTTCCTTTTTTTTCCATCACTTTGAATATTTCATGTCAATCCCTCTGGCCTGTTAAATTTCGGTTGAAAAATCAACTGACAATCTTATGGGGGCTCCCTTGTAGGTAACTAACTGCCTTTCTCTTGTTGCTTTTATTTCTTTGTCTTTAACCTTTGGCATTTTAATTATAATATGCCTTGGTGTGGGTCTATTGGGTTCACCTTGTTTAGGACCCTTTGAGCTTCCTGAGCATGTATATCTATTTTCTTTGCCAGGTTAGGGAAGCTTTCTGTCTATTCCTTCAAATATTGTTTCAATTCCTTGCTCTCACTCTTCTTCTGGTACCTCTATTATGTGAATATTGGTACACTTAATTTGTCCCAGATGCCCCTTAAACTACCCTCATTTACTTTTTTTTTCTTTTTGCTATTCTGATTGCATGATTTCTGCTACTTTATCTTCCAAATTGCTGATTCAATCCTCTGCTTCATGTAATCTACTGATTATTCTTTAAAGATATTCTTCATTTCAATTATTGTATCCTCCATTGCTGACTAATTTTTTTTTGTTTGTGTTCTATCTCCATTTTTATGTTTCCTATCTCTTTATTGAAGTTCTCTCTGAGCTCATTGAGCATCCTTATAAGCAGAGTTTTGCACTGCACATCTGGTATCCATTTTGTTTAGTTTTTTTTCTGGAGCTCTGTTCTAATCTTTCTTTGGGGACATGTTTCTTTATCTCTCCATTTTGGCTGCCTCCCTGTGTTTGTTTCTAGGTAGGACTGCTATAACTTCTGGTCTTAGTAACCTTATTTAGTAGGTGTCCTGTGGGGCCCTGTGACAAATTCTCCCTGGTCACCTGAGCCAGGTGATATGTCCCTTGTATGGGTTTTGTGTGCCCTCCTGTTGTAGTTGAGCCTTGGTTGCTGTTTGCAAGTCAATGGCAGGGGTTGCCCCTCAGGCTGATTTGTTGTGAGGACTGGCTGTGACTACAGTGGAGTACGTGTTGTGCAGGAGCTGATCCTATGTTTCAGGATTCACTTTAGCAGGGCTCTGGTGCCTGCCCAGTCTATCCTCTAAGAGTGTCGTCCTCAGTGATGTCTGGGTGGTGCTTTGCCTGGGTCTGAAACTGGCCACTGGACACGCCAGCCTTGTTGGAGGCCATGTTAAGCCACAGCTTGTGCCCTGTCCAGGGTCACCTGACATGAACCACAAGGTGATCCAAAGATGCCTTTCACCTGCCATGAGTTCGGTGATGTGTGGGAGAGGCTAAGGTGCAAATGCCAGGCATGGTGCTGCTCATCAAGAAGTATGGGACATGTTGATGCCAGATGCTATTTTTTTGGATTTTGTGAACCTTTGAGAGATTTTAGTAAAGTCTACAGCATGAGCCAAGACAGGCTGTTTTTATGGTAATGCTACTGGAAGCAGCTTGGGTAGACCCAAAAGTTGGGTGGGGTGAAATCTCAGGGTAGCACCAGGGTGGAGGAAACAGTGTTAGCCAGGTTGACAGAGACTCAAATATGACATCCACCTTCACCTGCTTATGCAGGCTGGGTGAGAGGGCAGGGCTCAAGCAAGTAACAATCTTTTAAGCCAGCTCTTCTGTCAGGGAGAAAGGTGCCCTTCCAGCCCTCACCCTGCAGCCAGACAACTCAGTCCTTTTTCATATGTCCATGGCACCTTTTGAGCTCCTGCCCCAGTGCTGGAGCTTAGAGTAAGTGAGTCTATCAGTGAGTAAGTCTGTGTGTGGGCCTTTTATGAGGAGCACCTAGGACTGCAGCCATCCTCCATATCAGTCAACCACAAATTTCACTGGTTTTTACACCTGGAAGTAAAGGGGGCTTTTCTTCCCAATGCTGGAACCCTGGGCTAGAGAGGCTGGTGTGGGGCTGGGACTCCTCCCTCCTCTGTGGGGTGGGTCTCTGCAACCGAGATATCCCTCCTGATTTTTAATTGTCACACATAGGTGTGCAACCAGCTTGTTATGTATCTCTGCCTTTTTTTTACCAATCTCGAGGTGGCTTCTTCTGTATAGCCTTAGTTGTAGAACTTCTGTTCAGCTAGACTTCAGGTGATTCTCAATGATGGCTGTTGGGTAGTTAGGTTTTCATTTTGATGTGGTCCTGAGGAGGCAAACACAGCATTTACATACTCCACCATCTTGATTGGGTCCTCAAAAGAGGCTTATTTCTATTATTATTTATTTATGGGATCAATTTATACAATGGCACCTTTTATTCCAACTAGCACATATCAATTTCTTCACTAATTAACAGGAACTACTGGGATTCTTGACAATTTAAAAGAAATTGAAAAGAAAATTGATATCCCAAAACTCAACAAGATGATATACAAATCCCATGATGGTCATGTTAATTATCCTGCTGATTCCTCTTTTCTCAAATAAGAAAATGGTAGATTTATCTACATATCAGACTAAATAGCTTCAATTTATTAAACCTGGTTAGCATTCATATTAATTTTGGAATTAAAAAAAATGGTTTCTATAGATCTCCATTAATATCTTAAGGGGAAAATTGTGCATGGCTCTTCCATTCAAGATGAGACATTTTCTTCCATCATATAATATTTAAAAGTATATACTATACACAATGAAGAGTTACAATAAAGGTGTTTTTTTAAAGCACTGTCCAAAAAAAGAAATGACAATTGTTGATATCTTAGAGTTCAGATATAATATTTAAATATAATTAATACATAAAAATAATAATTGAGTAGTTGTCATATATTATTTGCATTGTAGTAATATAGGTGCTACTAAGGAAATTATATGCTGGGTTGTCAGAAAAGTCATGACACATTTTTGCAATGAAAAACAGAAAAAATACGGCATTACTTTTCCAACAACCCAATATAAGATGCAGTATGACACTAAAAAATTTAAAATTGAATTGAAGAGAAAATAATATATCTCAATAGATAATTTAACATGGCAGTTAATAGCAAATTCAGAAAGATATACTTTATGTTAGAGATGTTCAAAACTGACAGTAATGTCTTTCATTTGGTTATGTAATACCATTTGGTTTTATCTACAGGAGCAGTTTACTTTAGGGGTTTACTAAAAGTGAATTACCTTAAAATTTTATTTTTTTCATAGTTGTAAAGAGTTAGGAAAGACATAGAAACAGGATGGATGAGAGGTGTTAGACAACTAAGTCAAATGATTATTATAACTGAGGACTGAGTATAACATTGGAATCTAATTGTGAGTATCATCAATGTCAATCTGTTGAAGTATTTACTGGGTATTTCCACTGGGGGACTACTGGAGTTACAGAGATAAACAAAAGCAAAGTGGTCTAAGAGATTATAAAAAGCCATTTGATCATTCTGTGAGTGGGATTTTAATAACCTAATATTACATCAGCTATAGTATGGGGAAGAGCTTTAATAAACATGTATTAAATATTGGATTTTATATGGCACTTCACATTTTTTGTATTTTACATAATTGTTATGGCTTACTAATCACATACACTTGCTCATTCAAAGCTCACAACTTCACAGCAACCCTTTTGATAAAGGGAACAAAGTTATTATTTCTAATAAGTTATTAAAATACATAACCTAGAATCAGAAAATTTAATGACTTGTCCAGTTAAACAGCCAAAATTTTATTGTAGACGTTGACTGGGACACATTCTCCTCTTAGAAATAAAAGCAAGAGAACTATCTTAAGGTCTTTTAAATACTTTTTTTTTCTCTTTGTTCACTGTTTCAAAATAAATTCAGATGACTAATAGCAGAGTCATTAGAAGAGAGTCAGCTAAACAATGATGTGACTCTTAAGGCAAGGCCTCTTCTAATACAGAAGGAAAATGCAGAGGAAAAAGGTCAAATATTCTTCTAGTAAACTCCTGATTATCTCTCATAATCTATTTACAATGTAAATGTAAAGGGCACAGAGGATTTTCTCAGCATTACTCTTCACATTTAAACATGTTTTATTTCATTGATAATACACTAACTTCACTATGCATAATAATGAGAGTCATGACAATGAATTTGGTATATTTTAGAACCACAAAATATAAGCCAAATCCTTTTAAAGTCTATGAAAAATTAATGCTTAACAAAAGAAGCATAGTAATTCTGTTATTCATTCCTGGATTGGATTCACTTGTTCTTTGTTACTTTAATCTGATAAAGATTTTCTTCATACTCTTACACTTATCTACCATATTATGAGTTTTTGGATTCTTAATTGTAATTGACAGTGTGACATTCCCTGTTCTGATACAGTGGTGCACAAGATTTTTCAGTTCTTTTGCTTATTTCCTAATATTGGACAGCATTATTTTACGCTTGATCAAGTCAATGTGAATCTAGAATATAAATATTTTATAGGTAGGTGTATAGAGAGTCAATTCTGGGAAAGACTTGACATAGGCAGAATAAAGGAATAGTGTAATCCAATGTTGTCATGCACATACTTCTGGCCTCAAAATTGAGAGAACCTTATCCCATTCTATGCTGTATTCACCCATGATATTGGGCTGGACTTACATCCATGTCTATTTAATTGGCACTATTTCATATAGTATTAGCAGGTGTCTAAACCAATACAATAATTCAAGATGCCAAAAAATATTTATGTTCTTTAAACTAGAATAGATGCTTCTAGGCACTTAAGTCATGTAAATACTCTAAACTATACAGAGGAAAGTTTGTTTGTCCAATATTTATCTCAAAATTATGTAAAATATGGGAAAGAATATTAATGTCCAACATCTGCCAATTGTCAAGTACATTATGAAACATCTAAAATAATGTGAATAAGAAATATTTAATCACATGGGAATCTAGTCTAGAGGTTAAGAGTGCAAATGTTATTAGACTCTGGGTTCTCCTACAAGGTACTCCCACAAAATATTGCCCACAGATTCCTAATTGAGTGATCAAGTACAGTTTATTCCTTCTTTGCCTCTTTTTTCTCAGTTATCAAATACAGACAGTAACTACCTCACAAGTTGTTATGAATATTTAAGGAATTTATGCACATTAAGCTCTTGAACAGTGTTTGAAAAGTAAGCAATGCTCAAAACAGATGAGCTGTTATGAGTATTTTATTATAACTCTAATTAAATTAAGATGTTCATGTCCTAGAAAGAATAAAAAGATTAAAATAAGTACGAAAGTGCTAACTATACACTGAGATTACCACTAATGGTTATATTTAAAATATAACTTCATATTTAAAAAAGAATAAAATATTTTTACAAATAAAACAATATTTCACAGAAAAAGTTAGAAATGTGAAAATACATTTAATCATTACAGTAAATGATAAAAACCAACCCTACTATAGCCTGCCTACTATCAGCTGACCACTGATTCCTAGATTCTTTGAAGAATTTTGGAAGGAGACTTTCTGCAAGATTATTTCAGCCAGGATTCTCTGTGCTGTGCTGTGCTAAATACAAACTCTCTCAAGCTAAGGCATTTAAAATAAACAAACAAAAAGTTTATTTTAATGTTTTTACTACAGATCTATTATAGGTCAGCAGGATGGGGAGAGTTTGCTTTGCTTACCATAGATCCTCTGGAACCCAAATTGATGGATCAATCACCATCTCGAATTTCCATTGATGTACAAGAATAAGGAAAACTTTAGGTAACTTTGCATTGGCAGTTACATGCTTTGATCTGGAAGTGTCGCTCTTCCTTTAACAACTCATTTGTCAAAATAGATGCATGTTGAAACCAAATAATAAGGGAGCCTTGGTAAGGCCAAAAGTGTGAAATATTAGGAAGTTAAGGGAAGTGCCTAAATAGATTTAAGATTTAAATGACAACTGGCTAAAGATTCTATCATGTCATAAAAATGCTAGTAGTCATACCTGTCAAAAAAAGGGGCTCAGTAAGATAGAACTAGGAGAAATAAAGGAGATCAAATGACTGAAAAAAGGCTGGTGAACTTTAGTGGGCAAATAAAAAAATTTTCAATGTGCTACCAATTTCTATTCTTATGAGTTTAAGAGCAAATGTCCCAAGTCAGGCAGAGAAAATACCAAAAGAAAAAACAAAAATCAATAACATGGAAAACAAATGTGGTAATGAGAAGAGTAAGGGATAAGAGTACCACAGACCTACCAAGAGGTAGATATTTCTGCCCTAGAGTTATTTTTGAAGTGCCAGGAATAGTGTCTTCATTCTCCAATTGTCAGAAAATTTTTTCTACAATAGTAATACGAGAATTAGCTATTTAGTTATCTTGGACATGTTTTCAATGTACTATACTTATCTAGTCAGTTTTCAAAAATACCATTATCCTTCCTTTCTAATTTGTAAAATTATTTTATTATGTTGATTAGCATAATGATTAGCATGTTGATTAGCATAAGATTTCTTTGAATTTGAAAATACTAAAGGTTTAGATGGAAATCAGCTCTCTATTCCCATTCTACCTGCCCCAATTAGTTAAATTGATCATTCATATCCACATCCAGTCTTCATCAATGATCCTGTCATCCATGGTCTCATGGTTTTACTTCTATATTTCTTGGACTCCTTCTACATCTTTTGTTTACCCCCAAACCCTAAAAATTGAGATAACTTCTCCATCTTTTATTTATTCCCCAAAACCTAAAATTTGGAGTGCCCAAAGTTTATCTCTGTGGATTTCTATTTTTTTTACATTCTATTTTTCATCAAATCTTTGATGGAGTCATGAATGGTTTTAAATAATCTGATAACTCCTAGTTTGAAACCTTGAACCCACAGCTCTTTCCTCATCTAGTTCAGGTAACCAACTTAATTCTTTGACATTTCCAGGAGAATGTCTAATAGGCCTACCAATCAATATACTGAAACTTGAGCTCCTAATCACCCCTCCCTAGCTACAAATGTTTCTTTTCCATCTGCATGAGATAAATTTTTTAAGTTGCTCAAGTTGAAAACTGGAATATACAACTGGAAGCACAGTAAATTATTTGCTAAGCCACAAAATTTTTCCTTTTCAGATAGATTTCTCAAAAGGCAAAAATCAAACAAAAAACAAATCAAAAATTTGAACAAACAAATAAATAAAACGTTTGCAATCTCTTTTCAAGAGTACACAATAGTACAAGAAAATTGTCCCTTTAATAGACAGAAAACTAAATTCTAATTTTGCACCTGTGCTTTTGTTATTAAAAATCATTTTTTTAAAAACTTAAATCCATTCCAATTTTAACCAGCTGGACCACACATAAAATTCTTTTCCCAAAATTATTTTCCCCAATATTCCACAACTTTTTTGTATGTATTCAGAATTTTTTGTTTTTGTTTCCCCACTTTTTTTTGTTCTGGAACAACTAGTCATTTTACTTTTTTTTTTTTAACCTACTATTCATATACAGTTGTTTCCTTTCTCCATTATTATTTTTAAGTAGTTTTAATTATATATAATGATTAGAATACTTAACTCTTAAAATCCTTTATTTCTAGTGAAAATTAAAAATTAAGCAATTATAGACTGCTACACTAGGATTCTGTGGATTGTAAAATTAATAAACACATGCCATAATTTCTATAAGTATATTCTTCCTCATTGTAAATTCTTCATCAATGTGACACAAAACAGGTTTACTAATGAACTTAAATATTTTTTAGTTCCTCTGTAAAAGAAGCCCAAGTGGATCAACTTAAGTTTAGTAGTTAAGGTTTCAGTGTTTTATCTTATTTAGAAATGATCTAGATATTCAATGACTATCCATCATCTAACCTATCTCTGTATAATTTTAAGGTTTCAAGTTACCAAAATTATTCTGGAAACTATCTTTAATTAGACATGCCATAGAGCATAATTACTGTCAAAAAGTTGATTTATAAACTTTTATCTTAATCATATCTATTTAACTTACTTGTTTTAATAATTATGTTTAAATTATTCATGAAAATTTCATTGAATGTTAAATGGCTAACCATCATCTTAAATTCTCATCTTTCTGACAATTTTATAACACAGACAACATGAGGTTATTTGACTTGTTAGTAAACCTCGGTAGAATAAAATTATTATATTTAATGTTGATAACTCTAAAGACATGCCTGTTTTAATTAAACCAACATTTAATTAAACCAACATTTAATTAAACCAACAAAGATTATTCTAGATTATGTCAACTTGCAAAATATTTGAGTTAGTTTCTATTTTCTGAGCAGAGCGCATACTTGATATAAACTCTTGTTTGTCTTTGAGCCAATTAAATAGAGCTCTATATAAATTAATTTTGGCAATACCACCTGGAAGTATGAAAAAACACATCTATAACATATATACATGGTCATTCATAAACACACAGACAGATGCAGAGACTTTATAGATTTCGTTTAAATTTTCAACCATGAGACAGGTACAATAATTCAAAACTCACTAGTTAATAAGAGAATAGTTGGATCCAAATCATGTTTCTGGCAGATGGAATAGTTAAATTTACTTCGCAGATGGCTAAAGCCTTTTATGAATACCCGTGGAAAAGATTTCATAGGTCTAGGTTGCAAATAACCTTTTCCTTTTTTCTTTGTGGTAAGAATTACGTTGGTTCCTAGAAAAGACAGGTAGAACATTTACATTTCAAAAGACCAAGAGAAGGAATAAAGTTCCAACTATAGAAGATTTTTGTTCCCTAAGTCCAGGTGTTTATAATTGTTTATAATGTATAATCCTTTTGAGATAAATAAGTGAACTTTGGGGACTGATAAAAAAAAAAAAAGAAAGATGGGCTTTTACTTGCTTCTAGAGCTGCACTTTTATTCTTGTAAATACTCAATTTGTAATGATATCAATGAAATGAAATACCCACCTCGCTACATTATCCTCAGTTTGCTTCTATATATCAGGGAGAAGATCTTCAACTAAGGTGGAAATCAAAAGATTTCTATATTCTAGAGTTAAAGCTATTTGTTTTGGAATGCTTTACTTTTCCTCTGGATATAGTTTCATTTAGTTTATGGAAGAAGGTCTAAAAAAGTTCCTATCAGGTGCTGCATATCAATCAGCTTTGGCCAACTTTTGACCATAGAACTATTTTTTAAAAAAAGCCTTTCAAATACCTTGTTAGGTTTCAGTCAGGATAAATAACAAACATTTGCTTTAGTACTGAACAACCCCTCGGATGCAAGAGGCATCCCCAAAGAGGGCACAAAATATACTATCCTTCCAAGATCCAGAGCTACTCCAAAAGGTAACCAAATACCACAAATGGGCTGCAACCCACATTTTTGTCTAGCCATCTTGGGGCACTGAAATCTGATGATTATCAAGCTAAATTCTCAGGACACAAAAACAAGGCAAACAAGAAGGCAATAGCTGTCCCTGGGGGTGAAAGAATCAAAAAACAATGAGTACCCCAAAACCAAATTCACAAGAGTCTGAATTTGGAAATTAAAAAACAGTGTGAACATTTATTTTTCTCTCTCTACCTGACACTGCAGAGATTTGGTAAGAATTCTCACCCATCTCTGACTTCTGCTACTTTTCCCAGGATCCCATCTTCAGGCTCCAGAGTGAGTAGGGTTGAAATTTGAAAGTGTAGCTCACTATCTACCAGAATTTGACAAGGCTTTCCATGCATTGTAATTTTAGCTTCCCCTTGGATGTTTAAGGGAATAACTGGTAGCAGTTAACTAGAGAATTCCTCAGACTGCCGTCAGGCCTGGGAGGAGCCCATATGGAGGGATTATTTCTAGAGTAGATATGGGGGCATTTCAGTTGGTATGGAAGGATTTAACATAAATTTTAGGACAGTGTTGGCCTTTTTGTTTGTTTGTTTGTTTGTTTTTCCTTGACCACAAAGTTTAAACACTCAATGTGAGAGAGAGACAGTCTAGCCTCCCATATACAGCTGTTAGTGTAGTAAGAATTCCAGCTCTGCTACTCAGAATTTGCTGATTTTGTTTTAGAGACTATATTTCTGCTGACATAGTAGGGAAAAAATAGTGCCTAGCTCAGAGGGAGTAACTGAGATCTGGCACATATTCAGTATTCAATAAACGATTGTTAAGTCAGATGGTCCCATTTTAATATATAGAGTACAAGAAAAATATTGTTATATCCAGATAATACTTTTTTATTAGTAGTAGTAGTTACAGATGTACAAAACTATGCAATAGTTATCTTTTTCACCCCTTACAGGTAATACTTTTACAGAAAGCTTTTATTCCCTCTATGTTTCTCCATAGTAGCTGTACACTTCTTAGGTCACCTGTGTAATGTCGAAATGTCAGAGATCAGTCTGATTTTCAAAGCCTTTGGAGTATTTACTGAATTTGTGATGCTTGACAACAACCTAGACTAGGCAATGTGAAGTATCAAGCAAACTCAAGGAGCCAATTTTGAAAAATGAAAATCTATAACCTAAGCCCTGCATCACTGTATAAGTCCATTACATCTGTTTACATGGCACTTTAATTCTACAGTTGGTTAATTTTTCCAGATTATGGATGTCAAAAGTTTTTCCATTTTAGTGAAAGGTATGAATCTTTAATTATATATTTTTACATCTCTGGTTCCAGCTTCAGTTCAGATTTCTTTTGTAATTCAGAGGTTTTTATTTGAATTTAAATATCTTTATGTCAGTGACTAAACCCTTTTTTACTCATTCTCCTCTGCCCAGTGTTGAACAATTACCCTATAAATCATCCCTCAAAAAAAAAAAAAAAAAATAGCAGACATGTTTTCTGATTTATTTAAGACAATGCAATCTAGATAAATAAGAAAGATTCAATTCACCTGTACTTTATACTTATTTTTATAATAGGTATGCATCAGTGTTTTTATATGTTATATATAAAATACCTATGTCAAAGACATTAACATATATATATATTGACCATATATGTGTGTGTGTGTATATATATATATATATATATATATATATACACACACACACACATATATGGTCAATATTTTGAATATGATTGAAAATTTCTTTATCCATTTATCCATTGATGAATACTTAGGTTGCTTCCATATCTGGGCTACTGTAAATAATGCTTCAAAGAATATGGTTATGCATATCTCCTTTAAAGTTAGTGTTTTCATTTGCTTAGGATAAATACCCAGAAGTGTAATTGCTGGATCATATAGTAATTCTATTATTAATTTTTTTGAGGAAACTTCATGTTGTTTCCATAGTGGCTGCACCAAGTTACATTCCCACCAATAGTGTATGAGGGTTCCTTTTTCTTTTTCTTTTTTTTTTTTTTTTTTTGAGGGCAGTGTCACTGGCCCTCATCTGTGGGACCCGAACCAGGGCCGCTGGCTTCCCAAGCCAGCGCTTAACCCCTGTGCCACTCGGCCAGCCCGAGGGTTCCTTTTGTTTCACATTCTTGCCAACACTCATTATTTCTTGTCTTTTTGATAATAGCCATTCTAAAAGATGTGAGGTGTTATCATGTTGTTTTCATAATTAGCTGTTGCTCCACTAACTTGATGGACTTTTGTTACAGTCTTGTAGTCTCCTCAGTGTGGAAAGGAAATTCAAATAAAGGATTAGCAGACTGAATACTGAGAAAAGGAGGATAGAGGGGAATAATAAGAGTCTCATCAGTTTTTAGGCTTTTGTTTTAGATACTTCTTGCATTTTTATTCTTCATTAGTCTTTGCAATGCACCTTTCAATGATGCTATTTTGGAACTTTGAAGGCTTTCATAAGTTTCTGCATACCAATTAAAACAGGTATCCCATTCTGTTTGTCTGATTTGAGAACACATGTATTCAAGTGCACTTCTTAAATGAAAAATCTGGTCTAACTGGAACATTCCCTATATTGTCCATTGTAATTCTAGGTTAACTTAGTAAGATTTTACCACTTTTGTATATAAGTAGGACCATAATTCTTTGACATAAAATAAGCAGGTGTGCCAGAATGTGGCATATGTAGTTCTGTGAAACTTGAAGATTCCATTTCTTTAGCTAATCCTTTGGTATCTCAGGCTAAATTACTACTTAAGAAGGATGCACTGCTGTGTTGTGGATTTTGTGATGTTTGAAAGTCTATTTTGTTACACAGAAATTTTCTTGAGGTGGTTGGTGGGTGACCTAGTGTCAACCTAACCTATCCCATGAACAATGTGTCCTAGCATGGAAGTTTAGAGTTAGATGGGAAGTTCTCCAACAGGTTTTAAGCAGTTGACCCATGCCCACTAATTTTGTGGCTTGGCTTTTGAAATTCCCATAAAATAGATCTATTATTCCTTTACCTCATGGGAAAATTAGTAGAAACCAACAGTAACCAAAGAAACATAACTGTGGATGCCAGCAGTAGCCAGTAAAATGGCACTACACATTGGCCAAGAGAAGGCCTTAGGTGTGGCACCAACAAAGCCAGCAAATCCCAAATTGGAACTATGGACTAAACCCACTGAACCCAATATATTAGTACTGTGCATTCAGCAAGGGCTAGGGATTTGGGTTCCAGGTGGAACGGTCTGCCAGCTCAAGACAACCCACTAACCCCTAGTCTGGAACCAGAGTCTATTCAATGGCTAAGGACTGGTGTGGTTGGTGACTTGGTACATAGCATAAGCAACTCCATTTTGGGCCTGTTGACTGTTTTTAAACATCTTCTACTATCTACTCAATGTGACTTCCTAGCTGTTCTATACATCAAGCCATTTGCTCTTCTGTTTCCTGTACCCTCCTGTACCCTCCTGTTTCTGACTACTCTAATTTTGAAAGTCCAGTACTTCCTTTTATGCAATTCCTCAACCTCCATCCCAAATCCCTCTTATTTTTCTTTTTTGTACATATCGCCATTTTCCATACCATATGTTAACTATTTAGCTGGGTTTTGCCTCATTTTCCCAACAAATGAAAGCTCCTATAGGCATGGTTGGTAAAGTACTCTTTTGTGTTTCCTGACTGAATTGATTATCATCAACAGATATTTTGAACTGTGATGGGAATATGATATTTTAAATGTATTCAAATTTTTTATATTTTAATTTAGAGTGCTTATGAATATTTATTTTAGATTCTTCCATGGTTTTTGATTTCACAGAAAAAGAATAATTAGCTAACTATCAATGAGAAGGTTGTAATGTTAAATAAATCATCTTGCTATTTAGAAATGCCTGGAAGACCTATGGTTTGGTAATTTTGAAACCAAAACTATTAAATAACCAATAAAAAAATCAAATAGCTAAAAAATTTAATTGTTACTTTTTCTAGTAACAAAAGATTATTATTTATTTATTTATTTATTTTTGCTGTGTAGGACATTGAGAAAAGTGCTGATCAAAACTTATGTTGTTTTACAGAACCGTTGACTTAAAATCCAGAGGGGTCTCATTTTAGATGGAAGTTAGGCTTTAAAATTAATATATATGGCCATATAGTCAAAATTTTCTTAAATATATATATATGGAAGTGATCATACATAGCTAAATACAGTTAAAGAAGCATATATTGAAATCCCACTGATCAGGGGATACAGGATATTTATAAGCTACACATTTGTGTTGTTGCCTAGAAATTTTAGAAATGATTCAGGTCTCTAGATATGATTCAATGGAATCATATATAAAACTGAGTAAAGTTAAAATAGTAAAATGTAAATTTTTGCTAAATTATAAGATCTTCAAGTGATACAAAGAGTTTAGTAACCCATTTATATAATGATTTAAAAATCTTTCTATAAATCTACAAGTATATGATGTTTAATTTCCTACCATTGATCACCAAAATTCATTTTGACATGGAAACTCACATCAATGCTTACTTATACCCAATGTTTTCATAGAAATCTCTTGGTAATCAACAGGGGCTTACCCCAGAGACAAAAATAAAAATTTTATATTCAATATTAAAGTGTTTTAATATAACTATTTATTATAGCTATATAATATATATTATATTTACTATAACTCTATAGTTTCATTGAGGCTAGTTTAGTATATTTAAAGAATTACTTAAATAAGTCTATATATTTTAAGGTATTTTCTCTAATATTAATTTGAAAAGTTATACTTTGAAAGGTTGTGAAATTTGCATTATTAGACACTAAAAACATAGGCTATGATTTCATTATGTAATGCCATTAAACTTTTAAGAACAGAATTGCCATGTTAGTAGCCAAGTTCCTTTATAACATATTAATTTGAGAAACCATATAAATTGTACACTTGCAACTGGACACTTCCAATTCAAATAGTTACCGAAAGAGTGTTCCATATAGATATAAAAACTCATAAATATTTTAAAACTCAGTTGGTGGTCCCTGTATCTCCAAATGGTTCCATTTGCCATATATTAAAATTGTATCAAAGGTCATTCACTCAGAGAAGGGTAAGAAATAAATATATGTCAGGACCTCACAATATGCCACATGCTATGCTTGGAACATTATCAGCGTTAATCTTTACAAAATCTTCCGAGGTATGAAATTTAGTCTAGTTACACCGATGATTAGATTTAACTCACTTAAACACAGGCTGCTTAAACACAGGCTGCTCCAAAGAGCCTCAATTCCTGATTAGTTTACTGCTTTCAGTATTTCTTTCATTAAGAATAGTAACAGTAAAAGTGATGAAATGCCAGGCACTGGGCAATGTGGTTTATGTTATTTATTTACCTCAATAACCTCAACAGATAAGTGCTGTTATTATCCTCATTTATTAAGAATAAAACTGAGGCTGAAGAAGCCTACATAAATTTACCGAAGTTCCACAGAGAACTCCTTTCATCTCTCTCAAGCTAAAAATGTACCTCTGGGCCAGCCGAGTGGCACGGTGGTTAAGCTCTGGCTTGGGAAGCCAGTGGCCCCGGTTGGGGGTCCCACATATAAGGGCCAGTGACACTGCCTTCAAAAAAAAAAATGTACCTCATGGGTCTATGGCCCTCAGAAGCAATAGAGCTTCATAGCTCCTTCAGAAAATCCAACTACATGTACCTGCAAAGTATGGGAGAAAAACAGTCCAGTAATTCTTACTTCTGTGTGACTGGAGGAATGCTACTTTCTCCATATTTAACAGGAACAGGAAGAATTCAATCTTCTGGGGGTTTAAGTGAGGAATCCATTTAATGCACTGAGTGCACCATCACTGAGAACTGTTCCCTCCTACCCCTCCACCAGCAGAAGAGTAATAAAAATTATTTCCTCATCATGGTGAAGCATAAAGTCAAAGTTGTGCCATAAGCTTTCCCACATTTTTTTTTCCTAAATGAAGTGGGCTTAGAGTTAGATAATTGCTTAGAAGGCATAAATGCACTAGGTACACAACACAGAGAATAATAAAAATAAACCACAAAAAACAAAAATGTAAGTCCTCTTACAATGATTGAGATACTAACCATCTGACTTCAGAATTTCATTAGAAACTTCACTATAGAATGTATCTCAGATAATATCTCAATTGCATTTTATAATTAGGAAATCTATTTTTTTAGTAATATAATTAAGTATAACTGAGAAGTGAACTTATCAGTTTAATTCATATGACAACCCTTCATTATAAATTAACTATACAAAGCAAATGACAGTATTTAAAACAAAAATTAGTTGAATTTCTGAGAAAAAAACCCAAACCCTTAATTATCGTTTTATTTATCCATAGTCCACCACATTCCACATTTAAGCATTCTTATAAACGATAAAACAATGCAAAGTGACATAAATTTTAAATGTTTATGAAAACAAAAACTTAAAACATTTCTAATAACTTTACATATTTGACACTGTATTTCTTTTGCTAGGCAATTAATTAAACCTCTATTGAAAATAAACCACTCTGTGTTATGTAACAGTTGCCACCGAATATGTATTTATTGGTCTTTATCCTCAAAACTACCAATAATTAAAACAGCACAAAAATGCCTCTGCTTTGCTATTTGATATGCACTATCCATTTGTTTTTTACGGTTCAAACCACACTTTCATGGCAATGGAAATGTAATAGATATTTACTGAGTTCCTACTAGAACAAGACATTTGGTCAGATCCTGAGGTGAACAGAAAGTTAAATAAGGTTTGGTGTGACTTATAGGATTTTACCATATCATTTTTCTGGAATGCAAGATACATAATGTAATGAATGGAAAATCAGATTGAAAGGGAGGCTGGGCCAGATCATGACAATTCTTCTGTACTGTGATTAAGATTTTAGTTTTATCTATACCATCAGGAGATTTAGCATCAAATAGACCAGGTTTGAATATACATACTTCCATATGGTTAGTGGTGAAGTATTGACAAAGTCACTGAAAGTATTCTCAGATAATAAGTCACTATAAGCCTTAGCTAAAAATGGGGACAATGTTACTTTCTTTCAGAATTTGCAATCGTTATTCTCCCAGTTTCTTTTGGAACTTTCCACATTTGTAGAATGTGGGATCCCTTCATCTATTCACTTCATTAAGTCCTTCTCTTCTTCTAGGTATCAACTAAAACTTTACATTTTTAGGACATTAATGTATGACATTACAGTCATGATGGATGAGTTCCCCTTTTAAAATTTTACAGTACTCTGGGGTCCAGCTGTGTGGTGCGGTGGTTAAGAGCTGGGTTGGGAAGCCAGCGGCCCCGGTTTGGTCCCACATAGGAGGGCCAGTGACACTGCCCTCAAAAAAAAAAAAAAAGTCTAAAATTTTACAGTACTATGTAATTTTCCTTACTTGAAATTATGTTTCTGTAATTTGTTATATAACAGAATCTATCACCAGAAGGATTAAGGTGACTGTCATTTCCAGTGCTTAAAATAGTGAATATAGTGACTGCACATAATAGACACATGATAAATATTTAGAAAATGGGAAGCAGAATTATCAGCACTTGAACCCCGCCCCCCCCACACACACACACACACGTGCTCTCCCAGCGTCAGAAGTGGGCTCCAGAGGAAATGGTAGCAGTGTCAGTTTAAAGAACACACTATTTACAACCATGCAAACTGCAGCCCCCTAGCCACAGACTAACAGCACAACTAACTCCGGCAAAAGGGAAGGAGCTCTAGGGTCAAGACAACTGTAGACTTGTTACCATTGCTTAGAGCCATGTCTCACAACATACCCTGCCCTGCGTTTCTGCACAGATCCCTCCAGGGTCAACCAGAGCAACTGAGATACACAGGCTTGCATCAGGCTGCAGGTGGAGCACTGGGTGGGACTGTAGAAGCTCAGATCTCTATTGCCCTCCACAACCCCAATGGAGGTGGCACCCTGAAACCCAGGCAAACTGCTTACAGAGGAGAAGCCCACCTTCCAGGGAACCCCTACCATCATGTGAGAAGATGGAACAGTGCAAAAGAAAATATAATGCTACAGTGTGAGAAAGAATAAAAAGCTGCAGTGACAAAAATAAAATATTCTACAAACACCTACTGGAAAGCAAAAGAAAGACATCTTCATATGAACCTGCTGTAGAACCACTCCTGTAGATGCTCAGGAAGTTAAATAATAACTTATTAATTTCCATGAATAACCAAGGTAACAAGGCAGCTCATAAAAAAAAAAAAAAAAGAAAAATCTCTAGAAAATGAACTTCAAGACATGGAAATATGACTAAATGACAGAAAATTCATGATTGCAGTTCTGAAAAAACTCAGCGAGATGCAAGAAAATACAGAAAGGCAGTTTAATGAACTCAGAAACACAGTCAAAGAACAAAATGAACATTTTACCAAAGAAATTGAAATTTTAAAAAAGAAACAAATAGAAATTCTGGAGATTAAAAACTCAGTAAAAGAAATGAAGAATGAAACAGCCAGCTTAGGTAATAGAGCTGACCAGATGGAGGAAAGAATCAGTGACATAAAAGATAGAAATCCAGAAATGACACAGATGGAAGAAGAGAGACACTTGAGAATTAAAAGAAAGGAAAGAACTCTATAATAACTTTCTGACTCCATCAGAAAGAGCAGCATAAGAATAATGGGTATACCAGAAGGAGAAGAAAGGGAGAAAGGAACAGAGTATATTCAAACAAACAGTCAATGAGAACTTCCCAAACTTGTGGAAAGAACTGGATCCTCGAATCCAAGAAACAAATAGAACACTTAATTACCTCAATCTCAACAGGCCTTCTTCAAACCACATTGTATTGAAGCTGTCAAAAACTAAAGACAATGAAAGAATTCTCAAGGCAGCCAGGGAAAAAGACAGTAACCTACAAATGAAAGCCCATTAGATTATCATCAGATTTTCCAGCAGTAACTCTGTAAGCCAGGAGGGAGTGGAATCAAATATTGAAACTATTGAAAGAGAGAAATTATGAGCCAAGAACAATATATTCAGCAAAGATACCCTTTAGATAAGATGGAAATAAAGACCTTTCCAGACATACAAAAGCTGAGGGAAATTTCACACAAGACCTGCATTAGAAGCAATACTGAAAGAGGCTATTTGACTGAAACAAAAACAAAGAATACAAAACCATGAGCAGTATTATGAACAAATAGGCAGAAGCAGGAAATGGCAACCACTACAAAAAATAGGGCACTATACACTTAAATATATCCCCGAGTAAAGAAGAAAAAACATTTAAAAAAGGGAAAAAGAAGAAAAAAGACAACTTACAACTGCAACTCAGAAATCAACTTACAAAAAAAGTAAGAATAATGTATAACAACAAAAACATTAAAGGGGAGAGAGTAAAGGTCTGAACCTACAAAGGGGAATGGATATAAGAGGCATGCCCAAGAATATGGACTACTGTAAATATGAAACTTTATTTTATAAAAACTTAATGGTAACCACTCAAAAAAAAAATCCAGAACTAAAATACATAACATTAAAAAAAAAAAAAAAGCAGAGGGAAAAGGTAGAGAATACCACCAAACTAAAATAACAGACAGCAACAAAAAGGCAATGAAACAATGGAGACACCGTCCTACCAGAAAAATGAAAACTGAATGATAGGAAATCCTTATTTATCAATAATCACCCTAAATGTAAATGGACTGAATTCACCAATAAAAAGGCACACAGTACCAGATTGGATCAAATAACAAAACCCAACCATATTCTGCCTCCAAGTTATGCATCTCAGGTACAAAGCCAAATATAGACTGAAAGTGAAAGGGTGGAAATTGATACTCCAAGCAAATGGTATTTAGATAATAGCAGGTGTAGCCATATTTCTATTTGATATGAGAGACTTCAGGATCACAAATTTAGCAAGGGGCAAAGATTGACATTTCACAATGATAAAGGGGACAATACAATAAGAAGACATAACAATCACCAATATTTATGTCCCCCATCAGGGAGCACTGAAATATACAAAGCAACCACTAACAGAACAAAAGGGAGAAATTGGCCAAAACATAATTATAGTAATGGACCTAAATCATTGACAGCTGTGGATAAATCATCCAAACAGAAAATAAAGAAAGAAACATCAGCCTTAAATTACACATTAGATGAAATGAACATAACGGACATTTATAAAGTACTTCATCTTAGAACATCAGACTATGCATTCTTTTTTAGTGTACACGGAACATTCTCAAAGATAAACCATATACTGGGACATAAAACTAGCCTCATCAAATTTAAGAAGATTGAAATCATACCAAGCATATTCTCTGATCATAAAACATTGAAACTGGATTTCAGCTGCAAAAGAAAGCAGGAAAAAACACAAATACGTGAGGATTAAACATCACACTTTTCGAGAACAACTGGGTCAAAGAAGAAATAAAAGAAGAGATCAAAAGATACATAGAGGCTGGTCGAGTGGCACGGTGGTTAAGCGCTGACTTGGGAGGTCAGCAGCCCCGGTTCGGGTCCCACATATGAGGACCAGTGACACTGCCCTCTAAAAAGAAAAAAGAAAAAAAGATACATAGAAACAAATGAGAATGAAAATACATCCTATCGAAATTACTGGGATACAGTGAAAGCAGTAATAAAAGAGAAATTTATATCATTACATGCCTAACTCAAGAAAGAAGAAGTATCCCAGATAAACAACCTCATATTAGGCCTTAAAGAATTAGAAAAACAACAACAAATGAAACCCAAAGTGGACTTAAAGAAAAGAATAATAGAAATTAGAGCAGAACGAAATGAAATAGAAAAAAAAAAGGCAATAGAAAAAATTAATGCAACAAAGAACTGGTTCTTTGAAAAGATGAATAAAATTGACAAACCCTTGGCTAGACTCACTAAGTTAAAAAGAGAAAAGACACAAATAAACAAAATCAAAAATGAAAGAGGAGAAGTTACAACTGATGCCACAGAAATATGAAGGATCATCCAAGAATACTATGAAGGACTATATCCTACCAAATTCAATAACCTAGAAGAAATGGTCAAGGTTTTAAGACATATAGCCTTCCTAAACTGAACCACAAAGAACTGAAAAATCTAAACAGGCTGATCAACAGTAAGGAAATTGAATCAGTCACCCAAAACCCCCAAAACCTTCCCAAAAGCAAAAGTCCAGGAGCAGATGGCTTCACTAGTGAATTCTACCAAACATTTAAAGAGGATCTAACACAACTTCCTCCTCTAAATCTCCCAAAAAATTGAAGAAGAAGCAATACTGCCTAACTCATTTTATGAGGCCAACATTACCCTGATACCAAAACCTAGTAAGGATAACACAGAAAAAGAAAATTACAGACCAATATCTGTGATGAATACAGATGCAAAAATCCTATACAAAATTCTAGCCAATTGAATACAACAATACATTAAAAAGACTATACTTCATGATCAACTGGGGTTTATCCCAGGGGTACAAGGATGCTTCAACATATGCAAATCAATCAATGTGATACATCATATAAATTAAATAAAAGAAAAATCATACAATTATATAAATAGATGCAGAGAAAGCATTTGTCAAGATACAACATCCATTTATGATTAAAACAATAAAACGGGAATAGAAGGAAAATACCTTAACAATAATAAAGGCCATATATAATAAACCCTTAGCTAATAGCATAATTAATGGTGAAAACTTTAGCCCTTCACTCTGCATTCAGGAACAAGACAGGGTTGTCCCCTATCACCACTGCTATTCGCCATAGTATTGGAAGTTCTAGCAAGAGAAATCAGGCAATAGAAATAAAAGGCATCTGAATTGGGAAGATGTCAAATTGTCACTTTTTGCAGATGACATGATTCTTTGGAAAAAGCCTAAAGAATCCATCAAAAAGCTATTAGAACCAACAAACGAATAGTGAAAAGTTGCCAGCTACAAAATCAATGTACAAAAATCCATCGCATTCCTATATACTAACAATGAAATCTCAGAAAAAGAAACTAAAAGAAAAAAATCCTTTTGCAATTGCAACAATAAGAATAAAGTACCTAAGAATAAACTTAACCAAGGATGTGAAGAACCTATGTATACACTGAAAACTATAAGACATTTTAAAAGAAATTGAAGACAACACAAAGAAATGAAAAAATATTCCATGTTCATGGATTGGAAGAATCACCATAGTTAAAACAGCCATATTTTACCCAACGCAATATACAGATTTTTTTTTTAATTTTTTAAATTTTTTTAAATTAGTTTCAGGTGTACAACACAGTGCAATAGTTATACATTTTACCCCTCAAAGTGACAACCCCCCTCCCCCAAGACACCACCCCACTCCCCCCCATATCATATATATCTATTACTCTTCCTCTGACTCTCTTCCACAGTATAATCCACATCCCATGACTATCTATATATATTCAATTACAGTAGGTATACCACCTCCGCTTTAGTAATACAGTGCAGTGATCAAACCTCTACTCCATCCATGAAATGGTCTCCCTAACAAGACCTATGACCATCTGACATTCCACAGAATATTTACAACATTATTAATTATATTCCCCAAACTGTTTTTCATATCCCAGTAGCAATATTGTAGTTGCCTATTTTTGCTGTCTAATCCCTTCCCCTTCTCCCTCATCCCCATCCCTCTCCCAATTAGCAACCCTGACTTTTCCTCTATATCTATGAGACAGTTTCTGTTTACTTTGCTCATTCATACAGTTTTTCAGATTCCACATATGAGTGAGATCATATGGTATTTATCCTTCTCTGACTGACTTATTTCACTCAACATTATAGTCTCTAGGTCCATCCATATCATTGCAAATGGCACGATTTCATTCTTCCTTGCAGCGGAGTAATACTCCATTGTATAAATATACCAGTTTCTTAATCCAGTCATCTACTGATGGGCATTTTGGTTGTTTCCAAGTCTTAGCTATTGTAAATTGTGCTGCTATGAACATAGGGGTGCATAACTTTTTTTGAATAAGTGTCTTGGTTTTTTCAGGATAAATACCTAGGAGTGGAATTGCTGGGTCAAACGGTAGCTCTATTTCCAGTTCTTTGAGATACCTCAATACTGACTTCCATAGTGGCTGCACCAATCTGCAGTCCCACCAACAGTGCAGCAGGGTCCCCTTTTCCCCACAGCCCCGCCAGCACTTGTTGTTTGTTGATTTGTTGATGATAGCCATTCTGACTGGAGTGAGGTGGTATCTCATGGTGGTTTTTATTTGCATTTCCCTAATGACCAGTGAGGTTGAACTTTTTTTCATATGCCTGTTGGCCATCTGTATGTCCTCTTTAGAGAAATGTCTCTTCATATCTTCTGCCCATTTTTTAATTGGGTTGTTTGTTTTTTTGGTGTTGAGTTTCATGAATGTTTTATAAATTTTGGATATTAACCCCTTATCAGATATATCGTTGGCAAATATATTCTCCCATTCAGTAGGCTTCCTTTTTGTTTTATTAATGGTTTCCTTTGTTGTGAAAAAACTTTTCAGTCTGATATAATCCCATATGTTCATCTTTTCTTTTCTTTCCTTGCCCGGAGGGATGTATCAGTAAAAATATTGCTCCGGGTAATGTCTGCAAATGTACTACCTATATTTTCTTTTAGGATTTTTATGGTTTCAGGTCTTACATTTAAGTCTTTAATCCATTTTGAATTTGTTCTTGTATAAGGCGTAAGGAGATGATTCAGTTTCATTTTTTTGCATGTGTCAGCCCAATTTTCCCAGCACCATTTATTGAATAGACTATCTTTACTCCAGTGTAAATTCTTGCTTCCCTTGTCATAGATTAACTGTCCGTAAATGCTTGGATTTATTTCTGGGCTCTCTGTTCTGTTCCACTGATTGATGTGCCTGTTTTTATGCCAATACCAAACTGTCTTGATTACTGTGGCCTTGTAGTAGTTTTTGATGTCTGGTAGCGTGATCCCCCCGACTTTGTTTTTATTTCTCAGAATTGCCGAGGCTATTCTGGGTCTTTTGTGATTCCATATAAATTTTAGGATTATATTTTCTATTTCTGTGAAAAATGCCCTTGGTAGTTTGATAGGAATTGCATTGAATCTATATATTGCTTTAGGCAGTATGGACATTTTAACTATATTAATTCTCCCTATCCATGAGCATGGTAGGCGTTTCCATTTATTTGTATCTTCTATGATTTCTTTCTTCAGTGTCTTATAATTTTCTGAGTACAGATCTTTCACTTCTTTGGTTAAATTTATTCCTTGGTATTTTATAGTTCTTGACGCAATTGTAAATGGGACAGTTTTCTTAATTTCTCTTTCCATTAGTTTATTATTGGTATATGCAAATGCCACTGATTTCTGAACATTGATTTTATATCCTGCTACTTTACTGAATTCGTCTATCAGTTCCAATAGTTTTTTGATGGAGTCTTTGGGGTTCTCTATATACAGTATCATGTCATCTGCATATAATGACGATTTTACTTCTTCCTTGCCAATTTGGATGCCTCTTATTTCTTTTTGTTGTCTGATTGCTGTGGCTAGAACTTCCAGCACTATGTTGAATAAAAGACGAGAAAGTGGACAGCCTTGTCTTGTTCCTGATCTTAAGGGGAATGGTTTTAGCTTTTCCCCATTGAGTATGATGTTAGCTGTAGGTTTATCATATATGGCTTTTATTATGTTGAGATATGATCCCTGTATTCCCACTTTGCTAAGGGTTTTTAACATAAATGGCTGTTGGATTTTGTCAAATGCTTTTTCTGCATCTATTGAAATGACCATGTGATCTTTATCCTTCATTTTGTTGATGTGGTGTATCACATTAATTGATTTACGGATGTTGAACCAGCCTTGCGCACTAGGGATGAATCCCACTTGATCATGATGTATGATCTTCTTAATATATTGCTGAATTCTGTTGGCTAATATTTTATTGAGAATTTTTGCATCTATATTCATCAGGGAGATTGGCCTGTAGTTTTCCTTTTTTGTGATGTCTTTATCTGGTTTTGGAATCAGGGTGATAGTGGCTTCATAAAAAGAGTTTGGGAGCCTTCCCTCCTTCTGGATTTTTTGGAATAGCTTGAGGAGAATAGGTGATAGTTCTTTTTTGAATGTTTGATAAAATTCACTTGTGAAGCCATCTGGTCCAGGGCTTTTGTTTTTTGGGAGCTTGTCAAATACTGATTCAATTTCCTTGGTAGTAATCAGGGTATTTAGATTTTCTGTTTCTTCTTGGGTTAGCTTTGGAAGGTTGTATGCTTCTAGAAAATAATCCATTTCTTCCAGATTGTCAAATTTGTTGGCATATAGTTGCTCATAGTAATTTCTTAGAATTTTTTGTATTTCTGTGATGTCTGTAGTCATTTCCCCTCTTTCATTCCTGATTTTGCTAATTTGAGTCCTCTCTCTTTTTTTTTGATAAGCCTGGCTAGAGGATTGTCAATTTTGTTTATCTTCTCAAGAAACCACCTCTTGGTTTCACTGATCTTTTGAATTGTTTTTCTGTTCTCTATATTGTTTATTTCTGCTCTGGTCTTTATTATCTCCTTTCTTGTACTCCCCTTGGGCCTCTTTTGCTGTTCTTTTTCCAGTTCCCTTAGGTGTAAGGATAACCTGTTGATTTGAGATTTTTCTTCCTTCTTTAGGTAGGCTTGCTCTGCTATAAACTTCCCTCTTAGGACTACTTTCACTACATTCCAGAGATTTTGGGTCGTGGTGTTTTCATTATCGTTTGTCTCAAGGTATCTTTTGATTTCCTCCTTGATCTCATTTGTGACCCACTCACTATTTAATAGAATATTGTTTAGCCTCCATTTATTTGTCAGCTTCCCAGATTTCTTCTTATAATTGATTTCTAGTTTCATAGCATTGTGGTCAGAGAATACAGTTGAAATGATTTCAATCTTCTTAAATTTATTGAGACTTGTTTTGTGGCCTAACATGTGGTCTATCTTAGAAAACGTTCCATGTGCACTTGAAAAGAACGTATATTCTGTAACTTTGGGATGAAATGCTCTGAAAATGTCTGTTAAATCCAGCTGGTCTAATGTATCATTTAAGGTCGCTGTTTCCACATTGATTTTCTGTCTGGAGGATCTGTCCATTAGTGACAGCGGGGTGTTGAAGTCCCCTACTATGATAGTGTTACTGTTGATCTCTGTCTTTATGTCTGACAATATCTGTTTTATATATATAGGGGCTCCTATGTTAGGTGCATAGATGTTTACTAGGGTTATGTCCTCTTGTTGGACCGATCCCTTCATTACTATGAAGTGTCCTTCTTTGTCCTTTGTTATATTCTTCAATTTAAAGTCCATTTTATCTGATATAAGTATCGCTACTCCAGCTTTTTTCTCAGTACCATTTGCATGAAATATTTTACTCCATCCCTTTACTTTCAGCCTGTATGAGTCTTTGGATCTGAGGTGAGTCTCTTGTATACAGCATATGCTGGGGTCTTGCTTTCGTATCCATTCAGCCACCCTATGTCTTTTTATTGGAGCATTTAATCCATTTACATTTAATGTGATTATGATAGGTGTGTATTTATTGCCATTTTGTTATTTGTGTTTGTAGTCTTTCATAGATTGTTTTTCTCTTCTACTTAAAGAAGCCCTTTTAGCATTTCCTGCAAAGCTGGCTTGGTGGTAATGAATTCCCTTAACTTATTCTTTTCTGCAAAGCTCCTTATCTCGCCTTCAATTTTAAATGATAACCTTGCTGGATACAGCAATCTTGGTTGTAGGCCTTTATTTTTCATCATTTTGAAAACCTCCTGCCACTCCCTTCTGGCCTGCAAAGTTTCTGTAGAAAAGTCAGCTGATAATCTTATGGGGATACCCTTGTAAGTAACTTGCTGCCTTTCCCTTGCTGCTTTCAGGATTCTGTCTTTGTCCTTAACCCTTGCCATTTTCACTATAATGTGTCTTGGAGTGGGCCTGTTTGGAATCATCCTGGTTGGAACTCTCTGCACTTCCTGGACTTGTATTTCAATGTCCTTTGCCAGGTTAGGGAAGTTTTCAGACATTATTACTTCAAATATATTCTCAATCCCTTGCTCCCTCTCTTCTCCTTCTGGTACTCCAATGACCCATTGGTTATTGCGTTGGATGTTGGCCCCCAGCTCTCTTAAACTATTTTCCATGTTTTTCATTCTTTTTTCTTTTTGTTGTTCCGCAAGGGTGATCCCTGCTATTTTGTCTTCTAAGTCACTGATTCGATTTTCTGCTTCATCCAATCTGCTAGTGATTCCATCAAGTTTGTTATTTAATTCAGTAATTGTGTTCTTAAGTTCTAGCTGGTTGCTTTTCATGATTTCTCTATCCTTCTTTATATTTTCATTAATTTCCTTGAACATTCTAATAATCAATGTTCTGAACTCTGTCTCCGATAGGTTGGTTACCTCTATTTCCTCTAGTTCCACTGATTCAGGAAGTTTCTTCTGTTCTTTTATTTGTGTTATGTTTCTTTGTCTCCCCATTCTGGCTTACTCTTTGTGTTTGCTTCAATATAACAGATAGATCCCCCAGATTTCTCAGTCTTTTCTGGGTAAACTTATATGGTGTGTGTCCTTTATATTTGAATTACTCAGTCTCCCTATTCTCCTATGCTTGTATCTGAGGTGTTCCTTGTGTCGTGCGTCCTCACTTGTTGAAGTTTTAGTTGTGATTACTTTTGGTTTGTCAGTGGGTGGGATTGACTCCCAGATTGATTAGCTGTGAGAATCAGCAGTGTCTGCAGTTTATGAGCTGCTGTGAGAGGATTGACGCCTCTGATGAAACTTGGACCCTATGGGTCCTAGTACCTCTAGCAACTTCCTTTTGGGTGTGACTCTTGTATGTCAAACCCAGAAATGCTCTGGTTTTATCTAAAGTTGGCCTCTGGGTATGATGATTCTTGTGTCTGTTTGTTTGGACCCACTGCTGCAGAGTGATTTTAGAGCATAACAGATCAATAAGAACAACCTCCACAGCCACCAAAGGAAACCAAATGCTCGCACAAGTAAAAAAAACCAACCATCAAACTACAGTCAACTTGTACAGAAATATCAATCATACTAATGAAGAAAACAAACAGAAACAAAACAAAAACCACACACTCAATAATAACAGAAGAGGAAACAAAATAAAATACAATATCCTAAAATAAAAAAGAGAATAAACATGAGAAACCGATTAGCTATACCTAAAAAATAAAAAATAAAAATAAACTAAAATAATAATTTAAAAAAGTAAGAAAAATTAAAAAAATAAAATTTGCAGAAAAAAGGAAAAGAGGAAAAGTATAGCAGTGAGAAGAATGAATAAAATAAGAGAAAGTGAGGGTGGAGAAAGAAGAAAAAGAAGAGAAAGAAAGAGAAAAAGAAAAAAAGGAAAAAAAAAATATATATATTTGTCTACACACCCATATATATGGACATATATTCACCTATATACACCTATATATATGCCTATATTAAAAACTACAATATGATTAGAATGAAATAGAAATAAAAACCAAAAACAACCAAGATAAGCAGCCAATAAAGGGAAAACAAAACAGAATAAAACCAAACAAACCAAAAATACCCGTGCCGGTCTTGGCTAAAGTCCACCAAGCTATCTTCAGTTTGTCTGCTGTACAAAAATTCCTGTGCATCTTGTGGGAACAGTAGGCCACCTGATGCCTAGCGTGATCCTGGTACTGCAGGTTTACTGTACTTGAGTGTGGTTGTGACATGTGATTGGTGGTTTTTACAAAGTCACTGCCTTTTTGCTTTGGCCTGTCCCAAGGCAGGCTGCACCCCCAAAGGCTCAATGAGTGTCTCTGGGCACCCTTTGGGTTGACAGCTGTGGAGAATTAAAGAATTCCTCACTACCAAAAACCTGCTGCTAAGAACCTGTTAATTAGTGTCTCAGCAGGTGAACCTGCCCTGCCTCCCAAGCCTTGCCTAAAGGTGGTGTGTGTGTGTGTGTGTGTGTGTGTGGGAGGGGGTAGGTAGTCTCACTCTGCAGCCTTTACTGGGTGGAAATTCTCAACCCCCTGCAGGTAAGGAGATCTTCCTAGTCTGCCCCTATTGTTCCATTCAGGAGTCAGTTTAAGACTGTCTTGGCGGGGGCCAAAGTTTGTGGGAGTGGGTGAGTTATTGAGGTTTTTTTTGCTTTCTGTTCAAGAGTAGAAAAAGGAAAAAAAAATAAAAAACATAAAAATAAACAAAGCCACAGTTCCAACACTGTTTTAAGCTAAGGCCTTTGCCTCTTATGCTCCAGCGGAGTTCCTGCGCTCTCCCAAAGGGTCTGCCGGGATTTAGGGAATTGCGCACACCCTACCATGTGGCCAAGATCCCCGCTCCGCGTCTCTCGGGGACCTGCGTCTCTGCCCGGCATACTGCGTGTCCGAGTGAGTCTTCTTTTTCCCCTGCTCCCGGGTTTAAGGCTTCTGCCTTGGAGTCGGCGCGCGCCCGCGCGGTGCTCCTGCTGCTCTCCCAAAGAGACTGCCGGGGGTTTAAGGGACTGCGCACCCCCTGCCCCAAGGCTCAGATCCCCGCTCTGTCTCTCGGGGACCTGTGACTCCGGCTGGCGCGTGCTGCGTCTCCGCGGGCGAGTCCTCTGTTTCCCCCTGCTCCCGGGTTTAAGGCTTCTGCCTTGGAGCCGGCGCGCGCCCGCGCCGTTCTCCTGCTGCGCTCCTGGAGGGACTGCCGCCGGGGTTTAGGGGACTGCGCGCACCTTTCCACGTGGCTCCGATCCCCGCTCCGTCTCTCGGGGACCTGCATCTCCGCCCAGTGCGCGCTGCTTCTCCATGCGTGAGTCCTCTTTTTTCCCCTGCTCCCGGGTTTCAGGCTTCTGCGCTCCGCGGGACCCGGTGGGCACAGAGACTGATCCCTGAACCGGGAGGGTGCAGGGACTGATCTTGCCCTGCCGCTGCAGGGCTGTGCACCCTGATTCCTGGGAACCCGGCGAGCCGCGGGTGCAGCTCGTACCTCTGCACAGTCGTCTCCTCTCTCTCGTCCCGCACTTGTCAGGCCTGAGGCTTCTGCCTCAGACTGCAAACCAACGCGCTCTTGCTGAACTCTAGGAGGGCCGCGGGCCGCGGGCCGCAGGGAGCGAGCCGGGGCAACACTCACCGTGCCTCAGCAGCCGCAGGTGCGGGCTGCACCTCACGTGTCTCGCCGCCTTCTTCCCCTACTCGCCCGGCCTGCCCACCTTTCAGCAATCCTTGTGTGGAACTCTTAGTTGCTCTGTGTGATGAGTAGATGTCTCTTTGAAGCGTATTAGAAGTTCAAATTGTGGATATTTCCAGGGGAGATTTCATGGAGCCTTCCTCACAGCCGCCATCTTAATCAACAGTTCAATATACAGATTTAAAGCAATGCCCATCAAAATCCCAATGGCATTTTTTGAAGAAATAAAACAAAAAAATCATCAGATTTGTATGGAACCATAAAAGACCCCACATAACCAAAGCAATCCCAACAGAAAACAATAATGCTGGAGGTATCACACTCCCTGACATCAGCCTGTACTGCAGAGCAATAAGAATCAAAACAGTATGGTATTGGCAGAAAAAACAGACACACAAACCAATGGAACAGAACTGAAAACTCAGAAACAAATCCAAATAAATATGACAGATGATTGCCAACAAAAGAGCCAAAAACATACAACGGAGCAAAGAAAGCCTCATCAACAAATGGTGCTGGGAAAATTGGAAAGCCACATGCAAAAGAATGAAACTGTACTGTTATCTGTCACTATATACCATAATTAACTCAAAATTAGACCTAAAACAATAAACTGCATAGAAGAAAATATAGGTACTAAACTTATGGACCTAGAGTTCTAAGAGGATTTTAGGAATTTGACCTCAAATACAAGAGAAGTAAAAGCAAAAATAAATGAATGGGACGATATCAAACTAAAAAGCTTCTGCCCTGCAAAAGAAACCACCAATAAAATAAAGAGTCAACCAACCAAATGGGAGATTATATTTGCAAACAACACCTCAGATAAGGGGCTAATATCCAAAATATATATGGAACTCATACAACTCAACAACAACAACAAAAAACAATCCAATTCAAAAATGGTAAGAGGACCTAAATAGGCATTTCTCCAAAAAGGACATACAGAATGCCAATAGACATATGAAACGATGCTCAACATCACTAATCATCAGAGAAATGCAAATAAAAACCACAATGAGATATCACCTCACACCAGTTAGAATGGCTATCATCAACAAGACAAATAATAACAAGTGTTGGGAAGGCTGTGGAGAAAAAGGAACCCTCATACACTGTTGGTGGGAATGCAGATTGGTGCAGCCACTGTGGAAGGCAGTGTGGAGGCTCCTCAAAAAATTAAGAATACAATTACCATATGACCCAGCAATCCCTCTTCTGGGTATATACCAAAAAAAAATCTGAAAAAAATTTATCCATAAAGATATTAGAGCTCCTATGTTCACTGTAGCTTTATTTATGGTGGCTAAGACGTGGAAACAACCAAAGTGTCCTTTGATAGATGATTGGATAAAGAAGTTGTGGTATACATGTTTTGTTAGGGAGACCACTTCATGGATGGAGTAGAGGCTTGATCACTGCACTGTATACCTGAAATTGATGTTGTATAATATTGTATGCCAGCTGTAATTGAATATATAGATAGTCACAAGATGTGGATTATACGGTGGAAGGGAGTCAAAGGAATTGTAATAGATAGTATGATATGGGGGGGGAGGTGTTGGGGGAGAATTAGGGGAGGGGGTTTTCAGTTTGAGGCTAAAAAGTATAACTATTGCACTGTGTTGTACACCTGAAGCTAATTAAAATAAAATAAAATTTAAAAAAAAAGAAGTTGTGGTATATATGCACAATGGAATATTATTCTGCCATAAGAAAGGATGAAATAGTGCCATTTGTGACAACATGAATGGATCTTGAGATTATTATATTAAGCGAAATAAGTCAGACAAAAAAAAACATCGAGAACCATATGACTTCACTGATATGTGGGATATAAAACTGAAAGCAACAGGTAACAAGAAAAACAAATAAAGAAACAAAAACTCATAGACACAGACAATAGTTCAGAGGGTAAGGGGGAAGGAGTAATGGTAGAACAGGGTAAAGGGATCAAATATACGGCAATGGAAGGGGAGCTGACTCTGCGTGGTGAATACACAACGTGACATATAGATGTTGTATTACAGAATTGTACACCTGAAACCGATGTAACTTTACTAACAATTGTCACCCCAATAAGCTTTAATTTAAAAACTAAGAAAAGCAAATTACAAAAAAGAAAGAAGCTCATGCTTTGGCATAGTGAATTCTACAAAGGCAAAGATCTTTTACCTGAAAAGGCAAATTTCTGAGACTATGCTCATAAACTTCAATAATATAATAACAAAAACAGTAATAACAATAGAATAATATTTTGTTTATAAAAAATAATTGTCCTGTCATGACCTATGGATTATAATTTTCAATCACCATAAATTAAATCAGTATATCTCCTGGTCTCTGGCATATAGGATTTCGTTCCTCAGATTTAAATATATACCTGAAACTAATTAAAATAAAATAATAATAAAAATAAATAAATAAATAAATATATAGATTTTAGATTGTCTTTACAGAGTAGTAAAAATGAGACCATGTTTTTAAATTGAGCAAACCATGAAAAATATTTCTTTCTCCTGTGAATTGTTAGAGAACATTTTTGTCCCATTTGGATAACATGTGTAAAGATGGTAACATGCCAAAAGAAGCTTAAAAAGTAGCAGAGTTCAATCCCGAATCCACATTTTACAATTAAAATCAGCAATGAAATATAATAATCTATTACATCTTGGGTTTAAATATATGAGGTAAACTTGGAAAACACCCAAAATGTTTTGAGGAGGAAATAAGGTGAGGAAATGAGAAAACTCATATTTTCTATCATTGTATAAAAACTTTTATACAATGTTCATCACCGAAATAAGCTTCTTCCTTGGTTTTAAAATGGACTGAATTACATATTGGTTAGGGGAAGGAAAAAAAAATTACTAATCTTTTTTTCTATACCAGGTCACCCTATCAGTATTGGATGTCGTTTAAAAACAGTACTGTAGAAAGTCCCTGATATGAAACTTAAAAATCAAGAAATCTGATTTGCCAAACTAAAAATGAGTCATTTCTCTGTGCTTTTATTGCCCAGTCTCTGCAGTATTAAGGTACAATAAGTAAGCTTTAATCATAAAATTAACCCCACAAATATTTAACCATCAGTACATACTGCAAAAAAGATCAATCAAATTATCTGTAGGACTCATTTTAGTCGTGTCCTTCACTCAGATAAATATTACACAATCAAGGATTGAATGTCCGTGAATTTCTTGCAGAATATTTTATATGAAAGCTATTAAAGAAAACCAAGACTTATTTTGACAAGTGACAGTTAAGTTGAATGTTCAAGTGATTTTAATGTGATGATGTGACTCTTTTATTGCTTTCAAATCACTTCAACATTATTCTGGTTTGGCTAATTTATAATCAACTACTTTTTGTCTCCTGTGTTGTCACTTGATATCTGTCAGCCTCAATAAATTTGGTTTGCTCCTTTCTTTTACCATCACACTCTGTGACCTTAATTTTCACCTCAATTTTCTCATTTTCTTCCAATTTACTAATTAAAAAAGTGCACAACGCAATCCAGAGGCATTTCCAACTAAGAATAAAGAATCAGATGTGGATAAACATGGAGGGGATGCCCAACAAGTCTACCTCTTTCCTAGACTCCTTTCCTGATTCTATTTTAAATGTTCTTTTGTGGAACTCTTCTAGACTTTCTCTTATAACTCACCTACAACCAATCATGACAAGATTTGATACCTGATCAACTTATACTTTTTGGCTGCTATTTTTCCTCCATGAACCAATTTGAAATGTTTTTTCGAAATGTAAGAAAGAACTCTAAAATTACAATACTTTCTAGACTCATTTCATTTTACTTCCAATATTTTGCTTCTTGTCCTTCTCAATGAGGAAGCACTCCTGCTTTATCTCAACAATTATTGCCCTGAGCTTTGTGTTCATTTATTCTAGACTTGAGTAAATGTCTATTTGCTCACCCCCCATTTTGGAGGTATCTCCAAAGAGCAATATATTCTGAAAATCTCCATTAACCTGAACCATGGCCTCTGGATTATGGATTTACTGTAGCTCAATGGCAGAAAAATATGCAGTCTGATAGATTTCAGGGTTGATATGACAAATCTACTACTTATTACTTTTTCCTATAACAACTTTATTCAGATATAATTCACATATCATAAAATGCACCCATTAAAATGTATAATTCAATGGCTTTTAGTATTTTCAGAAGTGTGCAATCATCACACTGAATTTAAGAACATTTTCATTAGCAATAAAGAAACCCCCAACTTCCCATTTCTCATTCCCTCTCCTCCCAGCCATAGGTACCAATAATCTACTTTATTTCTGCATAGATTTGCCTATTCTGGATGTTTAAGTTGCTTTTTTCATGTAACACCCCACCCCAGCGATATCTCTGCAGCAGTATATCTATCTTCCTTATTCCTTTTTACAGATGTAGAGTCCTCCACTGTGTGGATGAACCCTGGCTTATTCAACCAGTCCCTACTGATAGACATTTATCCTGTCTCTACTCCAATTTTTTCCATGTCCTCACCAACTCTTGTTATTTTCCTCTGCTAAAATGCATGAAGATTAGAAGGCGAAAAAGAAAACTCTCTATTTGCAGATGACAAGATTCTTCATAGAAACAACCCCAAGGAAACTACAAAAATGAATTGATAAATCAATTTAACAAGATTACAGGATAGTAGGTTAAATTATAATAATCCATTTTTATATGCTAGCTTCACAATACTGGAAATTATATTTTTAAAATTCCACTTATAATAGCATTGGACACAAAAAATTATTAGAAATATACTTAACGGAATTCATGAAAGTTCTCTAGAAGCGGGCATATGGAGCTTTAAAATAAGCTGGATAGAAACTACATGCATTCATTACTTTTAAAACTGTGTGTAGATGTAATAAATATGTTTCACTGGATGAATAAAATATTTAGAGAAACCTCCTAGCATACAGTAAGTTATTATTCCTTTCAGAAAAATGCATTTAAGCATTATTCTGAATTAATATTTCATCAGAATCACATTAGGACCTTAGTAGGTTCAAAAGCATGTGCCTATAATCCAACAAAATTACTTAAATCTGCAACCTTCCACATTCATATAGAATTTCTTTTTCTTATAGATAAGTCAGATCATGTCACTTTCCTGCTCAGAACCTCCTAATGGAATTATATTTAATTTGAATTCAAATTTAAGCTTTCCTAATGTCCAATATGATCTGCTCCATGCCTCCATGATGCGGCTCAGGCCATTGTTTCTCTCCACGAGCTCCTCTGCTCATTCTGGCTTGATTGCTGTGCCTTGAAAGTGACGAGTATGTTTCCACCCCCTCACCCTGCTTTTTTTCAGACTGGAAATCTCTTCCCATAGGTTGTCACTCACTTTCAGATTTATGCTCAAATATCACTCCCTCAGAGATACCTGCCTCAATCATTCTCTTAAAATGGCATCTTCTCAATCTTTATTAGTTATACTTCTCAATTTTTTTCTGTAAAACTATGACCATGATGACAAATAATGCATAATATATTACATATCTTATAGTATATTATATATTACATGTTATATAATATGATATATTTCATATTTTAATTGTTTCCTCTATTAGATTATAAGCTAAGTTCTACTAAGTTCTATATTATTTCATTTGTTGCTATAGTTCTAGTGCCTAAAACTATACCACTTGCATGGTTTGCCATTGATAACAAGTCATTGAAAGAATGAAGTAAGACCATATAATTTCATTGATATGTAGGATATAAAATTAAAAGCAACAAAAGAACAAGACAAATAAAGAAACAAAAATAGATAAAGACAAAAGTTTAGTGGTTGCCAGAGGGTTAGAGGGGTGGGGGAATAGTAGAAGAGGGTAAACGGGGTAAAATATATGGTGATGGAAGGAGAACTGACTCTGGGTGGTAAACGTACAATGTGATATATAGACGATGTATTACAGAATTGTATACTTGAAACCTATGTAACTTTACTAACCGTTGTCATCCTCTTAAATAAACTTTAATTTAAAAAAGAATGAAATAAGAACAGTTTGCAACTTTTTCCATAGACTCTCCAGTTGAGGTTTTTTTTTTTTTTTTTTTTAGATATGATTAAATCCATTAATCTCAGATCAGTTTTAAATCATAGATGACTAACTAACACTGAGCCCTGGAAAGAGCAAGCATTCCCTACCTTATGTTGCCAGGTTAGTTCACTTTCACAGGATCTCTTTCATGAGTCTCAATAGTTTCACCCTTATGTGCACACACACACACACACACACATAATTTTTCACAATCTATCATTAGATTTTTATGGTGTACCTTAACAATAACAAACACCACTTTTCTCAAAGGAAATGTAATTTCTTTATAAACATTAGGAGTTATTTCTGGCCAGATACATTCAAGAAATTAAACAATGTGTGACTTAAAAATATTCCCTTTGCTATCAGGATAGCATGATTATATGAGATTGCCAACGGTCATCATAATAACATATCTCAGTCTAACCAAGTAGTTTTATAATTTGGTTAGCTTTTTATTGCATTTCATCACAGTTTTGCATTACTATATAAATTCCTTAAGGCATTTCACACATTAATAGTTATTTCATCCCAAATTTTAATCTTAAATATCACTCTATTTGGGTTCCTGTGAAAATGGAATCCATCTGTATATTGACATGACTTTGACAGAAAACAAGCGGTTGCCAAACATTCGGTAGAATTACACTCAGTGCCAATTTGGTTTTGGCAAATATTAATGGAAAGTAAAGCACTAATGAACCCTTTGCCTACAATAATATTTGATGTTTATAGAGTTTCTCTCATCAAAAGACATCAAACATGAACAAGTGAAAATCTCGTTAACCTTCACAAAATCCCTGTGAGAAAAGTAGAGGTCATGTATTTCTACTCCAATTTCATGCACTTTCCATTCTCCATTTCTGGGGACAGAAGTAAAGCATTTAAGTAATGACACATACAAAGGTGGAAAAGAAGCTCTCCCTCACCCAGAAAAAAATTATTTAAACCAGATTTGCTCAAACACTGGATTCAAATTAAATTTTGATAGGGATTTTAGAGCATTTCACACAAGAAGACACATGTTAATCATTATAGGAGTCTTTGAAATGTATTATAAATTGATTAAATCTAATATTGGTCAGGAAGTATTTTGTTACACATTTTACAGTCAAGTATACTGTAGTTCCTTGACTATATCTCAAGTAATTTATTTTCACAAATGGTGATTTTATTAGTTCACTCATTGTTTTACATTTACCATAAATAAAAATATTAGTCAAAAATTAATCCTGAAACTTGGATTCCTCTGTCCTGTTGCCTCCTCAGTTGCCAATTACTGGCTTCATCTCCTGCCTACCTGAAGTCAGCTTACAGTATTTCTCCTCCCAAGGATTTCCTCTGTGTTGCAGTGATTCTCAACGTGTGGTCCACAGTCTAGCAGCATCAGTATGAAGGCACTTGTGAGAAAGGCAAAATCTCAGGCCCCCAACCCAACATACTGAATCTCAATCTCTGCGAGTAAAGCTCAGTAATCAGTGTTTGGGTTGTGATTCCAATGCCTGCTAATGTTTGAAAGTCACTACTTTATATGATTTTCTTTACTAAACCCATGAAGATCTTATGCTAGAGGTTTTGACTGATATTTTTCAAAATAAATAGTGTATACAGCCTTCCAGCTGTTGCATTGATTGATGAAGTTATTTATATTATTTCTGAAATTTGTTTAGTTTTTGCTTACTTGCGTAATTGATACTTTTCAAGTTATTATACAGCCTAACTTGGGAATTGACATTTAAAAGAAGACAATCCTTATTTTAGAAGAAAACAATCTTAATATATATTGATTTTAAAAGGCATGTGACCATATTAAATTTATAGCTTTATTTTTAATTTTCATTACTGAAGTATGGTAGAAGGAATCTTATAGGATGGAATAGATTATAATAGAAGGCAATACGGTGTAATAGCTAGGCTGGTGATGTCAGGGAAAACTTCTCTAATGTTACACAAAACCAAGACTGGAAAAGAAAGAAGACACCAGGCATGCAAAGAACAATGGACAGTAGGTTGAGGATGCAGAAACTGTGCAAAAGTCCAGGTACATGAACAGGCATGTTGTGTATCAGCAACTGAAAATAAGCCACTGGGGAAGGATGACAGAGATGTGAAAACAGGTATGTATGAGCCCTATCTGGCTCTCTTCATTTAGAATAAAACATATGAAATTCAGACACGTTACATGAGTTGATACTTTGTCCTTCTCATTACTTAATTGTAGTCCATAATATCAATGCAGTGCAGTTTCTTTATGTAAGGCCTGGAAATCCAAAGTAAGGAATTTAGATTCTATTGTAATATATGAGAAAAGTCTTTAGGGGTGGCAAGTACTAACTGGCGTGACAATCCATTGATGTCTGTAATAGATTAAAATGTTTACTTGTGCCATTATAAATATAGCTTTGAATAGTCTAATAATGTAACATGGCATGAAAGGAAAAAGGGGTTTGTTTAATAAAATACAAAATACAAATTTAGCTAACACCTCCATAGCATCTCAAAATTACCATTTCTTTTTTGTGGTGAGAACACTTAAAATCTACTTTCTTAGGAATTTCCAAGTACACAATATAGTGCTGTTAACTATAATCACAATACTCTACATCAGATCCTCGGAATTTATTAATCTTCTACCTGGAAGCCTGTACACTTCATGTTGCAACACATACATATATCAAATCCACATGTACACCTTATACAGTGTTACACGTCAATTATATCTCAAGAAAGCTGAAAAAATCAACATTATTTATAAATCAGCAAATGTTTAAAAACTCAAAGAAAGAGCACCTGGAATCAGTAATAGGTAATAGATATAGTGGGATTACTATTAGAAAGGAGTGGGGAAAAAAAGCTTTGAAGCAGGTAGTACTGGCTTCTATCTGAGCAGCATCATTTACTGAAAAGGATTTTTTTTTTTTTGAGGGCGGTGTCACTGGCCCTCATATGTGGGACCGAACCGGGCCGCTGGCTTCCCGAGCCAGCGTGGTGGTTAAGCTGCTTGGCTGGCCCCAGAAAAGGAATTTTGAAAGTAATGTAGTTTCAGTGGGCATCAGTTTCAATCCCTGTTGAACAGGGTGAAATAATATATATGTTGCAGGTTTGCACTGAAGATTAAACACGACAGTACAGGAATCCCTCTTTATCCACAAGGGATATGTTGCAAGACCCCCAGTGGATTCCTGACACTACAGATAGTACCGAACACTATACAATGTATACTATTTTTTCCTATACATACCTACCTATAATAAAGCTTAATCTTTAGAATTGGGCACAGTACTAATAATAATAAAAGTAAAATAGAACAATCATAACAATATAATCTAATAAAAGTTATGTGAATATGGGTTTTCTATCCCTCTTAAACTATCTTATGGTACTGCGCTCACATTTTCACTTAAATGAAAGAATTTACAGCTTCTCTTTCACATATCCAAATTGCCAGCATTACTATTCTTGCACATTGGGGACGTGAAGTGTGATATCAAGGCAGTTGATATGACCAGGGGGCTACTTAGTGACAACATGGCACGGAGCCTACAACAGAGTGGAAACATTGGACAAAGGGATGATTTATGTCCCAGGCACGACAGAATGGAAAACATGAGATTTCATCATGCTACTCATATCGCATATAATTTAAAATTTGCAAATCATTTCTTTCTAGAATTTTCCATTATTTTCAGAGTGCTATTGATCACAGGTAACCGAAACCACAGAAAGCAAAAATGCAGATGGGGGTGGGGCTACTGTACAAGTAAAGAACTTAATAGATAGCAAGCACCTCCAAATTAGTTATTAAGATTCTGAATAGAATGTCATAACATTGCAAATATACTAGTCAGTGTGTGTGGACATATTGCTGTATGTTTCTATACTTCAACAATTACCATTTAAAAAGTATAATGGAAACCAATATAAATTATATAAGAAGGAAAGCTCTCTTTTAATAAGAATACTAAAAAATAAACTGTGAAGTAATCAAAGCATTTTTAAAAAGGAGAAGAAAATATTCTACTACATATTCTAAATACGTATTATGTTTTTGAATTGGTTGTGTTTTTTTATATTTAAAAATAATGCTTCAAATAAAAAGTTAAACATGCAAAATGAAACTTAAATTTTTAACATTTTTAACATCTTAGGATAGAAATTCATTTTTAATAAAGATGAAATAAAAATTATAAATTTTATCAGTTATATTAAAAATACTGAGTGAATGACCTAATTTTCTAATGTATTTTAAAATTTACATATGGTAAAATTTACTGTCTTTGATATATAGTTCTGTGAGTATTGAAAAATGATAAAGTCATGTAACCACCACCACAAATGAATTGGAGCAAAGTTATTTTAGCTAAGTTATATTTACTTAGCTACTCAGTAGTCAGATCCTCTTCCCTCTTTTAACAACCCTATCAATGATGTTTGTTCCTATAATTTTGTCTTTTCCAGAATGTCATATAAATGGAATCATCCATTACATAGCCTTTTCGAGCCTGGCTTCTTTCATTTACCTGGACACATTTGCAATTTGGACATACTCCATGAATCAACATTTTGTTGTTTTCTATTGCTCAATCATAGCCAATTGTGTGGATACAGCACAGTTTTGTTGTTGTTGTTTTTTGTTTGTTTGTTTGTTTGTTTTATATGAACACTATTGGAAGAACATCTGGGTTGTTTCCAGGTTTGGAACAATTATAATAAAACCATTATAAATATTCACACACAGGTTTATATATAAACATCAGTTTTCATTTCAGAGTAAATATCCAGATATGGGGTAATCTGGTCATATCGTAAATGCATGTTTCACTTTGTAAGAAACTGCAACACTTCTCTACAGAGGCTAGACGATTTTGCATTTCTACAAGCAGTGTATGAATTCCATTTGGTATTCTCAGATTATTTATTTCTTTTATTTTATTTTAATATGGCTATTTTATACGAGTATATAGCCATTTTAGTAGGTGTAAAATGATAACTCATTTTGGTTTTAATTTGCAATTCCATAATAACTAATAAAGAATATATATTTTATGTGTGTAATTGTTATCCATATATCTATTTGGTAAAGTGTCTGCTTAGTACTTTTCTCTAGTTTTCTTTAATTTGGGTTGTTTTTGTTTTCTCATTAAGTTTCAAGAATTCATTACATACTGGATAAAAATCCCTAATTATTTTCAAATATATTTTCTAGTCTATGACTTTCACTCCCTTACTTTGGTTTCCAAAGAACAGAATTTAAAAATTGTGATTAAGGTCAATAATTATTTTTTAACGAACCGTGCTTTTGATGCTCTTTCTAACAAATTTTTGTCTAACTCAAGATCATGACAATTTTCTCAAACATTCCTCGTGGGGATATCAAATGGTGCAACCACTTTGGAAAACAGATTGACCATTTTTAAAAGTTAAACATATACTTGCCACATAATCCAGTGATTCAACTCAAGAGAAATGAAAGCAAATAGTCATACAATGGCCTGTCCATGAATGTTCATAGCATTATTTGTGGTAGTCCAAACTAGAAACAACCTGAATGTCCACCAAATGTAAATGTATATGCCATTCGTAATCTATCCATATATGGAACAATACTCAACAATACAAACAGAATTTATTTAAACATGCAACACATATTTCTCAAAATAACTGCTGAGAGAAAAAAGTCAGACAAAAGAATTCATAAATTATTATTCTATTAATATGAGTAAAATTCTAGAAAATGCAAACTAATCTATAATGGTAGGAAACAAAGCAGTGTTTGCCTGGGGAAGGTGTAGCAGTGGGTAGAGAATTTTGATTAAAAAGTGATACAAATAGATCTTTTTCTTATTTCCTTAATTTAGTCTAGAAATATAAATTTTGGAAAGAGCTAAAGAATGCCTGAGGTGTACATTTTTATTTGAAAGCAGGCCCAAATCTTGAAGCAAATTTTAGTTTGTGGTATAAAGCAACATTGGAATGAAATTTTTTTTAGTATGGTTCATTTTGAGAAAGTATTGTATGATAAATAAGAATCCATGTATTATCTGCTTGCAAAAACAAAGATTTAGACAAGTCACCTGGGGTTATTTGTGATGCATCCTGTCAAAACAAATAAAACTGTAGGCAATCACCTTTTCCTACAAAGCCCTCAGGGAATGTTCTGTTTTATACATCTTTGGCTTTCAATGGTATAACATCTGAATATAAATCCACATAAGCTTAAAAATAAGCATGTGTAGTCTATCAGTGTACCTTTAAAAATGTTGGTGCGTATTATTGATTGTTGTTGCCTCCCTGGTAATCGAGGAAATGAATAACTTTCTCATGGAAAGCAGGTGACAGTCCTGTCTCAGGAGTCAGAGTGTGGTTTGGAGCAAACCATTCTGAGAGAAATAATGTGACAAAAGCCAGCAGTCCAGGAGACAGAGACCTTATTTCCATGGGCATTCATCATATGATATCAAGAATATCCCAGTAACCTTCTCTCTGGCTGCATCCTTATCATAAAACAAAATCCTATTGATTACTAAGGGCTACTAAAGATGTTCATATCTGATAATGGTGAGCCATTCTTAAGCTTACTCATCAGGCTCTAGATCTTTCTCAGGGTCACCTGGCATAATACTTTGAGTTGCAATGTTTTCTTTGCATTCCCAGTACTATTAACATATTTGCCTGTGTGATTTTAGAATAGTCCCCTAATTCTCCTTGCTCCAAACAGCTGTCTAAATTCATATTACCAAAATTTTATTTTATCCCTTGACTACTAAATAGATTTTTAACATTTGGTGTTGTTTTCAGAGCCTATTTCTTTATTTTTCCAATGTTCTTCATTGATTTTATTATCATTGGTCAAAGTTTTAAATGTCCATTATTAATTTCTAACACTATTATTCATCTTTCCTTGGGTCATTTGATATAGAACCATTTATAGCAAGGGTGGATGAAAGGTATTTTCCAGAAATGCATTTTTAATTAAATTTATTGGGGCAATTTTGGTTAATAAAATGATGTGGGTTAAGTTTACAATTATATAATACATTATCTGTATATTGCATTCTTGCCTCAGTTTTTAACATATTACCTTTTTAAGTGATAAAATGTAGAGCATCATTCTCTGCATAAGCAAAATTGTACACGCTTAACCTAACTTTCTGACAGATTTTGTAGCATTATTTCCAAACATTTTAGTCTCCCTGAGATCCCCTTCACGGACTTGTAGGTGTTTATGTGTGTTAATTATTGTTTCAGTGATTCTTTATAACAAACTGCCACAAAATACAAGTGGGAAATGATAACGTGTTACTCACGCCTACATCTAATAGTTGCCTGGAGTAACCCTGTTCCACATGGTTTGTCCTGAGGACAAGGATAGAGGGGCAGGTGCTGCTTAAGGCATGGTCTCCTATGACAATGGCAAACAAGCACAGGAAGGTCAACAGCACAAGCACTTTTAAAGCTCTGTGTGGACTGCATCCATGGTAGTCAGACAGCCAAATTCAAAGGCAAGAGGTGAGGAAGTATGCTCTCCCCATGAAAGGGGTGGGGCTGGGGCTAAATAGTGAGTACATGCTAAAAATTAATCTGCCACACCAAACTCTTTTCAAAAGTCCAGCATGTAAAGAAGTAAAATAGTAACTGGTCTCACATGAATGCTTCAGTGAGAAAGACATACTGGTTTATTTTCCTGTAAAAAATGTACTTACATATGGAGATTAGAATCAATTTTTAAACGATATTTTGGGTTAAGCAGATTTTAAGACTGGCCTGAAACCAAACCACCATGAATAGCATTGTTCATGTGTTCCAAGACATAAAAAGTTCAACCTATCAACACTTTTGTGGGAGAAAATGGTAATTTGGGGATGAACTGCATATGCTAATATACTTTTTCATACTTCCCACAGAAGACCTAGATTATTATTTCTTATTGAGACAATGGAAGCTTAGAATAAGAAGTGAGTTTATTCCAGAAGGTCTACATAAAAACATAGCTCAAAACACACACCATATTCTGATATAGTAATAAAAAGTTAGTTTAGAGTATACTATGTACTCTCTTTTGTTAGGTTTGCATATTTAACATTTACTATATTATTACTTTGTTAAACTACCAATTTTCTATTTATGTTATATGATAGAATTTAACAAAATATACACTGGTTAAATATGACCTTTAAAAAACAAACAAAAGATCAAATAGGATATGTAGCTTTTACTCCTATGATAGTCAGGTTATTTACACTCATCTCACTATTCACCCTCTGAAGCATTCAGGTGACCCAACAACATACTTTTCAAAGAACAGGTAGGTGGTGCTATGAGACATACACACAGGCAGTGCGTGTGCACATGTACATGTGTGCATACACACATGATAAGTTCATATACATATGAGTACATATGGATGTCCTAAACTTTCTTGATATTTAATTAGGCTCTAGTCTCTACATGAACTGATTTGTTTCTTAGAAATTCCATTTATCTCTGCTGATTACTAATGAATATTAAGACAACAAAAACTGGGTTTTAAATATTCAAAACATGACAAAATCTAATTGAAATATCTATTTTTTCATATTTTGAGGTATAATTGACATACAACATTATATTTGCTTTGAGGTATATAATATAATGATTTTATACTTGTAAATACTGTGAAATGATCACAACAACTCTGGTTAACATATGTAAAATATCTATTTCAATATAGAATTTGTATTTTCAGATTCTCTGGTAGAAATTGGGAGTTTATTCCCACTATAATAAAAAGCTAACATTTTGCTTGTTATTTATTACTTATCTGTCTACAAGTGGATTGATTAATATTAATATTGACATTCCCTACCCAGAAAAACATGTTTAAAATTTCATGCCAACTTATATCACCAGATTTACTCTAAGTTACTATTCAATAATGAAATAATTATAAAGTAACATATTTTATAAACAGTCCATGACATATATAGAGGCTGAATTCCATGGAATTTGTTTTGGTATTTGACTCAGGATAAGTTGATTTAAGGTACTTTGGCACAGCTAAGTGTTGTTGAAACATTCTGTATTACTTGGTCCATAAAATATTTTTATTACTCCAGCACATTAATAACTGTGGGATTCAATAATTGTGACATAAAATATATCAATAATTCTGTGATATTGTGGCTACCTGTGAACTTTATGTGTGGGCACGTGCTCTAAGTTTCTCATGTCAGCATTTGGGGATCTCTGAAGCCCACGCACTTGTTTTTCATGTGGATGTCAGTCATAATTATAATTCACAGTAAAAGTTACTACTTTGCAAAGGGAAGCAAAAATCCATTGGTTTGCTTGAGTTTTAAAAATCTAGGTTTAGGAAAATCCTGTACTGTTTAATCTGGGCCAGTTTTTAGGTGACATGTCAACATGCTATTTTCTTGTAAATCAGCAGTTATGTAACTAGAACATAGGAGTACTGTATTAATACAAGACAAAATTGAAGATATACAGTTTTTTCCCCATGTCCCCAATTCTCAGCTTCTGGTACGTGAGATTTCTAGGATGTCCAAGATAGAAGACATAAATGACCAGTGAAGATGGTAGAGGGCTTTAAATTAACCCTGATAAGAGAAGGTCCTCCTTTGAGCTTCATCAAGGATCTGTTTTCATCTATATTAGTACCTGATATTCTGTGAAATCTACAAGCTCCCGATTGTTGCTGATTTGTCCTCTAGTTTAAAAGATTGCACCTCTGTTTTCCTGATATAATGGCACTAACTAGGGAGATGGGAGGGAGATGAGACCTTAGGGGCTGCTCCTAAGGGTTTTCATTGCCCTACAACACCTCTGTGTCAATATGTGTGTGTGTGTGTGTGTGTGTGTATCAGCTATGAGCAGATGCAGTACATCCTCGCATGCAATTATTTTACAGTCATATGATAGGGATAGTTTATTGTCAAATACCACCTCAACTCTGAGTAAGAATGTGCATGTCAGACAAAAACATATAAACACATTGTGAGACTATCCTTAGGTACATTTCTAACCAATAAACTTGTCCTTTTGATTTATATATATTGAGTAGGAATAGGAATAAAATGTTTATCCATTAATATAAATGATAAACATACTAATATTTAAAAGATATGGTAGATTACATAAGTGAGTATGATATAATATTTCAATTTATTGGAATTATCTTTCAACTTTCATGGGTTTGATATACTTAAGTAGGCATCGATCATGTGCACTTATTAAGATATGGAACCTGGAGAAGGGGTGGTGCTTTTGTTAGGATTAGACACAGTAGATTCATCTGAAAGTCTCAGAAAATTAAATTTAAAAAAATGTCTCAAGAAAGACAGTTTCTCTGTCAAAGAAATTAAGCATAGAGTTCGTTGGTCCTGCCAGTAATCTGAACTCCTTAAGAAAGTATTTCTTATGCTGCTAAATACATACTCACTTATACCTTATTGGTGAAAACTTAGTCCTTTTTCACTTAAAATTGCAAGGGAGCTCTAGAAACGTCATATTTTTTCCGGGCAGCAAAACAAAGACTTCTGAAAGATACTTAAGATACTTTAAAGAACAAAAAAAAATAAAACCAAATCAACTGGGGCTCAGCTTTGAGAAAAGGACAACAGGAAAAGCAACACAGACGATAAATAAAATAAACAAACTAAAAAAATGAGGACACTTCATTAATTAAATAAGTATATACCTTGAGTGCCTACTACTAAGCACCAGCATATTTTAGGCACTGGATTCATAGGCACGTGTGCGCACACACATGCACACACACAAAACCCTGCCTTTCTGTGGCTTACATTTTAGTGGCTATAGACAGATTTTGTTTGTTTTGTTTTGTTTTGCTATACTGCCATAGGTAGACTGATTTTGCTGAAATTGAGTAATCATTCTGACTGTATCCTGAGATGCTTCTCTGTATATAAGAGCCCAAGTGGTTTTGTATAATAGTGATAAAGCGAGACGTGTTCGCTATCCTATACCTACCTCTGGCAGTATAGCATATAACTCCAATTTTCATTTGCTTAATGGCATCATCCTCTTTCTGTTGCTCACACTTTTGCACCTATGTTTTTAATTTGTAGAGAAACAAGATACCAGTATTTTCTCCACGAGGTGATCTATACACTACTTTATTTTTATAAAAACAACAACAATAAAACAATTTCCAAGGAATCAGGATTCTAGTTTCCTAATTTGCCTCCTTCTGCCAATGAGAAACCCTACAAACTGATGGGATATTTGGAATTTTATTCACTCCCTAACAATCTAATCCTTCACTGGATCCTGATGTTTGTTGAGATGGATCTGTTTAATTTCAGTCTATGATATTTCATCTTTTATGTATTTATTCAATTTTAAGAATATCTATTAAACAACAATATCCCATGGTTTTTTTTCTACTAATTTTGAAACTTTCTGGAGTCCACTGTTAACTGGAAATTTTAATGCACTTAAAAATAGACATAGTTAAAAAAACAAAAAACAAAACAAAACAAAAAAACAAAAACAAAAACAAACACCCAGCTTTATGGCATAATAAAGACAAAATATGAGGATGCTTTCCAGAGTTAAATAGCCCACTACATAGAGGTCCAAGTGTTTAAGAAGATGCTATACCTCTTTATCCTTATCACTTATTTAAGACATGTGAAGTTAAACAGGTTCCACCTAATATTCACTGATAGGATATTCTTGTGTCAAAATAATTGGTGAGGATGCCTTTAGCAGAAAAAGAGAATAAAAAAGTACATGTTGTCTAGAGTAATATAGCTTTGAAAGAGCTAGTAGGATAATTGTGTGTGTGTGTCTATATATACATGTACAATACATATGTATATGCATTGTGTGTATATGTAAAATTTGGAAATATAGGTGGAAGAAAGAATAGAATTAGATTTATATCAATTAACTTGTAACATATCCATTATATATTAAGTTGTTGATACATTGTTAAGTTGTAGATTTGTTTATAAAGAATGATTATCTTTCTATAAAACAAAAAAATCAAAACCCATATGTATATGTGTGCATATACATGTATGTACATGTAAACAAGTAGAATTTGATAAAAGTATGAAAGAATGGACTCCATTTCTCCTAACATCATTAACAATTAAGAGTACCCTGAGAAAATTTTTAAAGTGTTGTCACTTATGAATTGCATCCTTTCCTGTTTGATACCATGTGAGAGAAACAAAAATGTAACATTCAATTAGTATTTGACTGCTTTATATTTTACTTGTAGAAAATTATAGAAAATCATTCATAGGCTGGTATATATTGGGATTAAATATGTTTGAAATATTTTTCAGATTTTCAATGTGACAAAATATTTTATACTCTTGGGTAGTTCCTCATCTTATTCATTTCTAGCTTTCTGAAGTTGGCAATATTTTTGAGGGATATTAATTTGTATAAAATTCATATTTTACCATGCATTTAATTCAATTTCAGCATTTCAGCTGGCTTTGACTGCCAAGGTCATACTACAGTAAGGCTTGTTTCTGAATTAGTGATGGCCTTAATAGTTATAACATGCATCATGAAGATGCTGATCCCCAAAATACTCAGAGATCTATTGTTCCTCATCATGTTTTATATTGCCACTTTAATTAGAGCAGAAAGAACTTTCTTTTTCCCAGTTATGGTAATATGTGCCAATGAGAAACTCTATTAATTGGCTTCCTATTTTTAATGTATTCCAGTGATGGCTTGTTATCCTTATTGATTGGTGCCAAGCATCTGCCCAGCTAGTCAATGCCTTAATGAAGGACTGACTACTCTCAAAAGCAGCTGGCAGTGAGTACACAGTTCAGGGTTGTATACACACACACACACACACACACACCTCCTGCAAGATGCTCCTGCTGTAATACAGCATCTGTGGGACATCTCAGTATCTGGCTTTGCCTTTTTTTTTTTTTCAGAAGGATGCCAATAAATTATCAGAATCCTTTATCATCCGTTGAAAACCAGCAGTAGAACTAGTATTGAGAAATATCACCTCACACCTGTTAGAATGGCTATCATCAACAAGGCAAACAATAACAAGTGTTAGAGAGGCTATGGAGAAAAAGGAACCCTCATACACTGTTGGTGGGAATGTAAATTGGTACAGTCACTATGGAAAACAGTATGGAGGTTCCTCAAAAAATTAAGAATAGAATTACCATATGACCCAGCAATCTGTCTCCTGGGTATCTACCCCCAAAGTCTGAAAACATTTATCTGTAAAGATATATGTGCTCTGATGTTCATTGCTGCTTTATTTATGGTGGCCAAGAGAAGGAAACAACCAAAGTGTCCTTCGATAGATGATTTGATAAAGACGATGTAGTATATACACACAGTGGAATACTATTCTGCCATAAGAAAAGATTAAATACTGCCATTTGCAACAACATGGGTGGACCTTGAGATTATTATGCTAAGCGAAATAAATCAGACAGAAAAAATCAAGAACCATATGCATATGATTTCACTGATATGTGGGATATAAAACTGATGGCAACAAAGGAACAAGGCAAGCAAATAAAGCAATAAAAACTCTTGGCTTTGCTTTTGATTCCTTCATCTTCTACTTGAGTCTATATGCATAAATAATCATGTTTTCACCAAATTCTGCATTAAGATCTGTATATCTTTTGAACAAGTAAGATATATATGAAAACAGCCTTGAGGCATTTAAGTTTACTTCACATCATTCCATTAATAACCTTATTTACCTACAATCTACCCTCATTTCAACAAGCTTTTTTACCCCAACATTATTGAGATATCACTAACATAAAACATTGTTATTTTAAGTGTACAACTTGATAATTAATATATGTATATATAACCAATATTACCATTTTGTGTATGTGGTGAGGACTTTTAAGATTTACTCTTTCAATAAGTTTCAAATATATAATACAATATTGTTAAATAGAGCCACCAATCTGTACATCAGATCCCCAGAACTTACTCATAACTGGAAGTTTGTACACTTTGACCACTTTTACCCACCTCCCCCCAGACTTCTCTCTGTTTCTATGAGCTCAGCTTCTTTTAAATTCCACATATAAGTAAGATCATACAGTACTTGTCTTTTTCTCTCTGACTTATTTCATGTTTAATTTTTCTAGCTGTTTATTTTGAAATAGTCATAGTGTTCTATGCTGGTCTGAGCTCATCGATACTGATGCAATCAATTAGGAATGTCTGGGGTCACTCTCCTGGGCCTGAGATGATTCACCACGAACCTCTCCCCCTTCAGAGCAAACTGGAGTGGCTGGATTGGCACTTGTGGTCATTATTATCATTGCAAAACGCATGCACCTCAGCAACAACCATCAGAGATTTTGAAAAGAAACAAGATTTATTACTCACATGTCCTGGAGGAATCTCGTTGGAGGCCACACAGCGCGGTTGCAAGTAGAGAGGACCTAGGAGGGCTTGTACCTTGGTGGTGGGTGGGAGCCTAGGGTTTTGCAGGCTCACTCCTTATTGGTGAAATTAAAATGTAGGAATGGGAATTAAACAAGAAAAGAAAAGCAAACAGCTTTAGGGTCAGTTTTCTAATTCAACCAGCGATCACTAAAACAAAGGAAACTTTAGGGTTGGAGCAGCCTGCCTCTTGATGTAGTCCTGTAGCTGGCAATGCTTCTTCTAGATCGTTGTCTTGGGAAAGCTTAATATCAAGCACCCGCAATACAATCAAGAAAGCTAAGTGTCAGGCGCTTACACTACACTTAACATTCACAAGAAGTTACAGGGAGTCCTCACTTAAAGTCCTCTACACATTCTGTGACTTTAAGTGAAATGACATATAACAAAACCGGTTTTATCATAGGTGGGCTTATTGATAAAAACAAGAGTTAAGTTCTTATGGCATCTCATCAATGTTATGATGAAACAAAAACAAAAACGACGTTATTCAAGGACCTAGAAAGGTAATACAGAGAGATCCAGGTAACTGTCATTCAGTTTGCCCTAATGGTTACCTCTTATATAATTATAGTACAAAATCAAAACCAAGAATTTTGCATTAAGTGTACAGTTTTAAGCAATGTTAACTCATGTGTCAATTGCGTCATAACCAAATCAGTCAGGATACAGCACTGTCATCACCACAAAGTTCTCCCTCATGCTACCCTTTATGGTCACACCCATCACCCTCCCCCGCCACCATCCCTAACCCATGGTAATCACTAAATAGTTTGCCATCTCTATAATTTTGTCATTTTAAAAATGTTGTGTATATTGACTCAGGCAGTATGCAACATTTTAGATTTTTTCTTAATTTAACATAATTTGCCAGAGACATATCTAAGTATTTGTGTTTATCAGTTTATTACTTTTTATTACTGAGTAGGATTTCATAGTATGAAGGTATTATAGTTTATTTAACCATTTACCTATGAAGGAGTATTCTAGTTGTTTCCAGGTTTTGGTTATTTGTTGTGATGAACATTCATATGCAAGTTTTTGTGTGGATGTAGGCTTTAATTTCTCTGGGATAATGTTGGGAAGTACAATTTCCTGGTCATATGGTATATATATTTGTTTAGTTTTTTATTTTAATTGCCAAATTACTTTCCAGAGTGGAGTTAACATTTTACATTCATAGCAGCAATATATGAGTGATCCAGATTTCTCTGTATATTCACCAACAATTGGTACTGTGACTTAAAAAAAAATAGCTGTTTTAATAGGTATAGAGTGATATCTCATCATAGTCATAATTTGTGTTTTCCCAGGTTATGTTGAACATTTTTTATGTGCTTATTGCAGTCTTTATGTTTTCTATAGTGAAATTGTGTCTTCATGTGTTTTGTCTACTTTCTAATTAGATTGTTTGTTTAACTGGTAAGTTTTGAGAGATTTTATATATTCTAAATATGATCCCTTTGTCAGACATGTAGTTTACAAATATTTTCCCCTAGCATGTACCTATCTTTTCATCTTCTTAATAGGGCCTTTCACAGAACAAAAAATTTAATTTTGATGCAGTCCACGTCATATATATAACATGCTCATTGTATAAAATCTAAGAAATTTGTATCTAATCCTTTGTCCTGAAGAATTTGTCCTACTTCTAAAATTTTTAAAGATTTACATTTTACTTTTAGCATGTATCCACTTTGAGTTGATTTGTGTAAAAGGAGGAGGTTCAATTTTTTTGCTTATTGATTTCCAGTGGTTCCAGCACCATTTATTTAAAAGGTTATGTTTCCTACATGGAGTTACATTTGCATATTTGTAAAAAAAAATCTCCTGGTCATCTTTCTGTGGGGCTATTTCTGGGTTCTCTATTCCAGTCCATTGATCTCTGCATATAGCCCTCCATGAATAACACAATCTTGACAACTGTTGCTATACCATATGTCTTGAAATCAGATACAGTGATTCATCCCCTATTATTTTTCTTTTTAAAACTGTTTTCCAAAATTGTTTCTTAGTCTTCCTATACCAATTTTAGAAAAATCCTGTCTATAACCATACAAAACTTCTTGCTGGGATTTTGATGGGAATCAGTGGGAGTAAAAGTTCAGGTTCCTCATGGTCTATTTAGATTATAGACGAGTGGGGCATCTTACTCTTTTACCTGGTGCAAGTCCCTGATCCCCAGTCATCCCCCTCTGATACCACTGTGTGGACAAGGGGTTTGGGGCCACTTCATTACACCTGGCAAAGGTGGATAACTGGATTCTCTATTTGATCTTTGCTGGTAAATTTAGGGGTTACGATGCAGTTTTTTCGGTGGTGTTTGGCTGGAATAGAGCAATATTGCCTAAAAGCTTTCTGCCTTGCTAAGCTCCTTCCCTGGTTGTTCAGGTGCTTTTTATTTTTTCCTCTGTGCTTATTGGTGTTTGGGGGTTGCCAAGTCATTCAGCCCCATATCTGAGATATATGAGGCTAAAAGATAACCCTGAATATTCATTCTTTGGGTCATTATCCCATTGTCCTGCTCTCCACCTCTCAGAGTCTTCTTATGGGTGTTTTATATATGGTGCCCCAAGATTTTAGTTGCATATACTAAGATGATTAGTATCAAGTATATCTATTCCATCTTCCTGGAAGCCAATGTCAAAAGTTTATAATTTAATATCTCTTGCATGCACTGTACTATGTTATATAAGAAAATTTTAGACCTCAATTATTTTCTGCTAGAGAAGGAGCAAACCTAGACAAATTATTTCTAAATGAGACAAGTGGAAAGAAATAGATATGTACAGGGGTCCAGAAGGACTCACAGGAAGACTATTGAGCTAAAACAAGAAGTTTAGGGACTAATTCTCATAGGATATGATGCCTGCATTGAGCCTTAAAATATAAGCAAAATTCACCAAATTAAAACAAGACAAAATAAAGCAAAAAACAACAACAACAAGCAATCCAAAAGGGTGCTTTCATGAAAAATCATAATTTGGCATAATTTTAAAAAGGTGTTTTAAGATATGAGGATGAAGAAATAGGTACACAATTGGCCTTACAAGTCCTTGAATTCTTTCATAATGATCTGATTTATGTCTTTCTGAAAGCAAAGTTGAGTCATTGAAATAACTTATAAAAATTTAGGATAGGCCAAATAGCCTTTAGATGGATTATTTAGAAATTAGGTAAAAAATAAATCAAAAGGGGACCATATTAAAAGCAAGGTGAAAAAATATGAAGTTATTGCAGTATCTCAAGATCAAGATAATAATGGTCTTAAATACAGAAATGGAAGTAGGGAGTGATTTTTAAAGGAGAATCAAAATATTCCATAAGTAAAATGATCTGTATAAATTATTGATTGTTCCTCATTCGCTGCTATAAGAACACGTGATACGAATATATGACCTCAGAGGAGGGGTGAAGATTTTGAATGCTTCAATAGCTTGAAAGAAGTAATTATAGTGAAACCCCCCCCCCTTTTTTTTTTTTAGCTGAGCCATCCTGCCACCTGTTGGCAGCTCAATGCCAACTCAGCTCAGGCTGGCATCGAACCGCCGTTGCTCAGAGCTCAGCTTGCACTCTTGAGCGAGCTCTTAACCAACTGAGCCACTCAGCTGGCCCAAATCTTAGTTTTTGGGTTTTTTTTGTTTGTTTGTTTGTTTTTTAGTTGAGCCAACCTGCCATCTGTTGGCAGCTCAGCAGCAGCTCAGCTCGGGCTGGGCATCGAACTGCTGTTGCTCAGAGCTCAGCTCGCACTCTTGAGCAAGCTCTTAACCAACTGAGCCACTCGGCCGGCTCGAAACACACATTTTTAAGAAGAACAAAAATCAGGAATCTTATAATGAAGGAGAGAGTAAGCTAGAACAGAGAATTATGAGAGAATATCATCTCTCTATTTGTAGATATAGAGATAATCCACAAGGCAGTATCTGTTATAGTTATGAAAGTAGTTAAAAGTCCAGTAGAAAACAGAAAAAATATTCCTACTTAGTTTGGCATCAGATAGTTATTGGTGTTCCTCATAAGAGCAGTTTTTCGGATGACTGTGTGTGTTGTAGTGGGAATTACTTTACTTTGAGAAGTATCAGGAATTAAGGAGACAATGATTTTGAATTAATGAAAATTGACTGAAAAAGGACAAAAAAAAGTCTAATAGTTTAAGGATAACATGATTAAAATTTAACTTTTTTGTTACTTTTAAATAACAGGGAAATAGCCTTAATTACAAACTGATATGAATAAATAGCCAAAGGAAGAGAAGAATAATTAATTCTTAAGAAATCTATGGAAAGAAGGCAATCAAGAGTATGTAGTGGTAGCATGGCTTTAAACAATACTTCTCATAATGCTTGGCCCAGAGCGAGCACTTTTTAATTCCTTATTGACTAATAAAAAGAGCTTCCAGCCCATGAAACTATAGAAGAGTAACTAAATCAAGTCCCAGGTAAATATGTAAGGGAGAGGGGTGTGACCTGGAAGTTAAAGTTGTCCACATCCGGTAGTCTTAATTTCTAAGATTTCATAGAAATCTTAGTCATGTGTTGAAAGTATAAGGCTTGGCCTTGGGTTGTAGTCTAGAGAAAAGGGGTGGGTTATGTTTTATAAGAATTGAAAGGAGATTAAAAGAAAAGATGATTAAGGCCTAGAAAAAAACAAAAAACTAAACTAAAAATACACAGGGTTGTTTAGCCATTTACAGAATCAGTTGAAATTCAGAAAGTATCAATTTTTAAGGAAAGCATTCCACAATATAGATTTGTCTTTGTTCTTATATTTTAACTCACCAAGATAAAAATTTTTGAATAAATTATAACCCTGAAGACTTTTTTAAAGTCAGAAACCCTAACTATTGTTTTTTTTCAAATTCCAAATATTGCCCCTCATAAAAAAGCATTTTATTAAAAGCTTACTAGCACCTATCAACTATCATAGTATATTAATTATAGTTACTTAATATTTGTTAAGCAAATAAATCATTGGATGAATGGGCTTTTGACATTGTGAAATGGACACTAATATCTGTCTGGTACCAAAATGCAGGCTTTTCATCAAGTTAATAGTTTCAAGTACAGTGTAAGCCTCCATTTCATCTCTGTCATCCCTTCCTACTATTCATCATTTTCCAATGTTCACTTATTTTCTTCAGGATGCCAAGTTGCTACTGTAATATTAAATTTATCAGAAGAGACAAATCTAAGAAGTCATCTCATCTATCAATTTATCTTCTGATTAGATTGCATCTAAAATAGTTCTATTTATAAACACCTGCAAGAGAGGAGATTCCACAATTTCTGACAACAATTTAAATATTTAATCTTTGCTGTTAGAAAACATGTTCAATAGATTTTCTTCAAATGCCCCGTATTCAGAAAGGAGCTAGCTAGCTTTGTCATTGTTGAATTTTAAAGATCAGGCTATGATTGTTACATAAGCATTTTGAGTTTATTCTCAGTTAGCTCTGATAACTGAATCCTGAGAAATCAATAAGCCCGGATCACCCTAACACATAACCAAATGAAAACATTTCAAGGACATACTTTTTTTATTATTAGCTTTTATTTTTTTTAATTAACAGACTTTATATTTTAAAATAGTTTTATATTTACTGAAAAATTGAGTAGATACTATAGAAAGTTCCCTCATACCTCCTGAAACCACTTTATTATTAACATCTTACATTGCTATGATACATTTGTTACATTCATGAACCAATTTTGATCCATTATTTTAAAACTCAAGTCCATACTATATGCAAGTTTCCTTAGCTTTTACCAGATACCCTTTTTCTGTTCTAGCATCCCAACCAAAATAGCACATTATATCTTATAGTGCTGTCTTCTTATGCCCCTCTTGACTATGACAGGTTCTCAACCTGCCCTCGTTTTAGATGATCTTGATAATTTTGGGGAGTAGTGGACATATATACTTTAGAGCCCCTCTACTTAAACTTATTTGATGTCTATCTCATGATTAGGCTGAGGATATTTGTTTTGGGAAGGAGAATCACAGAACTACAATGACATTTCTTCGCATCATAGCAAAGGTACATACTATTAACATGATTTACGACTTTGCCGTTGATGTAGGACAGAGACAAACTGTGAGAGAATGACCAACTTCAGCCCTAATAATTTACCTTGTTCTGAAGTCAGCTTTGTGTGAAATTAATATAGCTGTTCTCTCTTCCTTTTGATTAGTGTTAGCATGGTATGTTTCTTTCTTTTCTTTTTTTCTTATAATCTATCTGTGTCTTTATATTTAAAGTTGGTTTCTTATAAACAAAATATATGTGGGTCTTGTTTTATCCATTCTTCTAGTTTCTGTCTTGCAATGGGTGTTTAATACCATGAAGATTTAAAGTAATTACCCACACAATCCCTGGCCTCTGAGATGCCTCAACCTCACCTCACCCCCATAGTACTATACCAAAGCGGGTTCAGAGGTCCACTGTGAGGCTTTGCAATCTTAGGGAGCACCCTCATGCACCTGGTTATTTTGTTTCTTAACCCCTTCAACCCAGGAAAAGAGAACAAGGATTAAAACCATTATCTCCCTACAGAAAAAAACTGTGCACTACTCTGAGAATAAAGGTCACCTATTCCTTGAAAATATGAAAATCTGTGTATTCTCCTATACATTGGGTTTGGCTGGGGCTTGGGGAAACCAGGGAAATGAACATCCCTCTTCCAAGTCAGGCAGGAGAGTTTCCTAGAGCCTTTTAAATAAAGCAGTAAGACCGTAATCTTCGAATTGTCTCTCCATTAATTTTGGGTTTTTGCCATCTGTCATGGCATCACATGTGGTTAAACAGCCACCTATGGTAGGGCCTGCTGTGTATAACTTTAGTGATACAGCTATCTACCTCACTTTATCATATACTTGTTTCTCAAGCTATTTGGCAATAATATGAAATTTAGAATTTTCCCCATCTGGGCACAACCACAGACACCCCCTGCAAATGTTCATGACCTAAAATTATTTTCCTAAGTAATAGGTTTAATTTCTTCTTTTTTTTCTATATCCCTCAGCTGAACCTGACTACCATATCTCATCTTCTCAGCTAGTCACACCACAGAGTAGGTGCACAATGTAATTTGGCAATAAGTGTGAATTTTTACTTACTTTGTTTATAGTTCAAATAAGCTAGGCAGTATATTTATCAAACAAGTTAGGCAGCATATTTATAGAGCTATATTAATATAGGTATTCTATGCCCATTATGAAAAAATCATATTCCTACCTTCTAGAGCAGGAAAAAAGCATGCTATCTAATGCAGAATACTGCTATAAAAGAAAAAGGAAAAACCAGCAAGGAAACAGCATATTTAAAAAGCAAAGAGATGCTTATTTCTAGGAATAGAAAAAGCAAAATGAAAAAGTCAAGTTTGTAATTACAAGAATTGCCCTTGGATTTATCAACAAGGAAGCAGTTGGTAATCCTAGAAAGGATATTAGATTCGATGTAGGAGAGTGAGGGCAGATTATAGTAGAGGGAGGAATGAACATGCAATGAAGCAGTGGAGACACTTAATTTAGGATTCATTCCATCTAAAAATTTGCATTTAGGAAGATCTGTAAGTAGGGTACAGATATTTAGGCATACCTTATCTCTATTTTGTTCATATTTCATTTACTGTAGTGCTGCTCATCTGTGGTTTCCCTTTCTGAGGTTTCAATTACCTGTGGTTAACCATAGTCTGAAAATATTAAATGGAAAATTCCAAAAATAAACATTATTATTATTATTTTATTTTTTATTTTTTTTGCATGGCGCTTTGAGTAGCATGATGAAATCTGACACCATCCTGCTTCATCCCACCTGAGATGGGAATCATCACTTTGTCCCAGGTATCCACGCTGTATATGCTAACTATCCGTTAGTCACTTAGCAGCGTCTTGGTTATCAGGTTGATTGTCCTGATATCATAGCACTTGTGTTCAAGTAACTGTTAAAGTATCCTAATGCTATGGCACAATGCCTATGTCATTCACCTCATTTCATCTCATCTCACAGGCAACTTACTGCATTACAGGAAGGGTGAGTACATGTTGTGTCCCGCACGACAGAGCAGTGGGAATGGAGAAGAGGATGGTGAAAAGTTAAGAAAGAGACACAAAATAAGAGAGAAAAATGCAGCTGGGGCCAGGGGACTTCAGTCTAGTGGACTGAGAGCCCCGAATCAGGCCTGACTGCTCCTTTCATTAACATACAAATAAGAAAATATCAATGTAGCTTCCACAGCCTGTGAGTCTCACACCCAAGAATTAATCTCAGGGCCTAATCTCCCATGCTTGCAAGCTGCCATTACCTGAAGGTATTGTCATGCACCTCTTAAGAGACAGAAACTTCCACTGCCAAGGCTTACTGGTAAGCATGCATGGAAGACAGATATTATCATATCTATAGGTCATTTCACAGGCAGGCTGCCAGAACCTGAAGCAAGGGATCTATGCCCCTTTTTCTATGATTCCTCCCATGGCTCCCAGGTGACTGTGCCTGGCTTAGGTCATTCCTCCCTTGAGGAATCTTTACCCATCATTGACTAACCAGCCATCTTTTGGTGCCAAGTGGGGATACATACAGTAAGCATAATATTGAAGTAATGATCTGACTTTATGGAAAGGTGCATGAGGGCAGACAGGCAGGCAGTGTGACTACAAGTACAGTACAATAAAATATTTTGAAAGAAAGAGATCTCATTCACATAACTTATTACAGAATCTTCCTAATTTGTTCTATTCTATTATTAGTTATTGTTAATCTCTTACTGTGCCTAATTATAAATTAAACCTTATATGTATGTAGGTATGTATATGTATGTATGTATGTATAGAAAAAACAGTATATACATGATTTGGTGCTATCCAAAGTTTCAGGTATCTATTGGGGGTCTTGGAACATATCCCCCACAGATAAGGGGGAAATATTGTGCTATTGGTTTGTTTTCCCTTTAAAACTGTACCATCTATCTTTAAATGAAACTTGCCTCAAATTCGTTTTCACAATTAGCACAGCACATTTGAAAAGAAATAAATGAGTTTTTGTTTTGTTTTGTTTTTTTAAAGATTTTATTGGGGAATTGGGGGAGGGGAACAACGTTAGGGAATCGGGGAAGGGTAACAGACAAGTTGCTGTCCTTTTGTTCTTCAGTCTAGTTGCAGAGGATGTTGCTTCACTGGCCCATGTTGGTATCATCATTTCGTTCTTCCCGGATGAGGCAGATAGGTTGCCGGCCTCTGGATGGTCACTCACGGCGGCTATTGGAAGCTCACGCTGGCTGCCAGCTGCTCATGCTGTCTGCCGGCTGCTCACTGTAGCCTATGGCAGCCCACTGCAGCAGGGGCTGCAGCCCACACCATCGCCGGGGCTTGCACAGCCCAGCTCCACGTGGAGCTGTTGTTAGCTGTAGAGGGCAGTGTCACTGCCCCTCATATGTGGGATCCAAACCGGGGCCACTGGCATCCCAAAACCAGCTCTTAACCAATGTGCCACTTGGCCGGCCCATATATGAGTTTTTAAATTGCCCTTTAATGTGAGTTGTAGTCACTGTAGACTTCACATTTTTATTCTTAAAATCTCTTGTCCATTCTCTTTATCTTTAAAACTCAACTCTTTTATCTATCTACTTTGAGAGTATCAGAAATTCTTAATGTCATCTATGGCAACTTTATGGTTATATTTACAAAGAGGATTTCTTTCAGGATGTCTCAATGACTTTTTTCTCTCTCTAGATCTGATTGATATCAGTGAACATATGAAACAGACCTCATTACATTAATACTAGAAAACAAACACATTCCCAGCAGCTAGCTGAATGTGGAAGCATAAATAAGGGATTTTTATTAAATTTTGAAATATTATTTCTAAACTTCCTTCAAGTGGTGATACATTATTCATGTATTCCTCATATAATCAATGTTTAAAAGTTTGAATCATCAGCAGTAGAGCATCTGGAGTTATTTCCTCTAAACAGTGTCTGTTGATATGGATTACATTGAATATTTCAATTATTTTTTAATTTGATTTATAGCATTATTATTCAAATTTCTCTTACTAGCATTAGAGAATGAAAAAGAAAAGTGGAAGAGTAAATTTTTAATTCCTCCTAAGTTATATGTTTAAATAAATCTTATGTCCATAACAGAGTTAATTTAAATATGTAATTTATTAAGCTAAAATTACTTACTGCCAGTTGCAAAATATATTTAGCAGAACTAGAAATAAGAATTGAATGAAAAGGAGAACTAAATGCCATCAGAATAAAGTTCATTAATTAAATAAATAACAGATTTCTAGTTCTTCTGCAGATTGAAGAATATAGGCAATCAAACTCTGTTCCACAAAATTTACATAATTTTGAATTAAAATTCAGTCCTTAGAGTAATTTGTTTGGAGGCTGATTTTAAAGGCTATACAACAAAAGCTGTCAAGTACAGTTTTGCATTCTTAAGTGAATAGTTTTTCTGAGGTACGTTTTGTGGGTTTTGTATATTATCAAGGAAGGATCCATGCATGATAATTACTCCATTTCCATGAGGGTTAAAATGATTACTTAATTTAAATGAATGAGTGAATGAAATTCTTTAGTTATCCATTACATTTTTATTCTTTGCCCAAATTTTTCTTTAGACATGTATTCTTTGCCAAATGAGGTGCTTGTTTGGTAAACATAGAACTATCTCTGTTGTTTTATTTATTGTATTATAGTAATTCTATAATTAAATGGAACAGGAGGTAATGCTTTGATAACTAAAATATAGAACTAAAGTCATATAGTTCAAGCACAGAATTTAATAGTATGCAAATAATACATATTTATTCTGCTTCTACTCTTTATTAAACATCTTATTAAGCAAAGGGCATAAGCATCAAAATTTGGATCTTATGAAATCATAATGAATACACATTGCTTTAATTTAACAACAAAAAATACAGTAGACTAAATATTGATTAATTTTTTTATTGGGGGATCAAATTAAATATTAGTGTCTTTTGATTATGAACTTTAAGTTTGTTTAGTTAGTTATTCTTTTATTTTAAGTGATCTTTAACCAAATAAATGTGATTTTTCTTCAGTGCTCAGAATTCAAGTTCATAATTATTTAGGGAGTTCTCTGGCTGTATTTTTTTTTCCATTAAAAACCTGCAGTTTTCTCAGTATTGGGCCAAAGGAAATTCTGTTTTTTCCATTTTCCAAGAATCACCAAAAGATCTACAGTGCTCACCATTCTACTTTCTGAGAATTTCATGAAGAGAATAAAAAGAGTCATGGGAATCATTAATGAGGTCTGAACTCAAAAAGCATGCATGCTCACATAGAAAAATATCCATATGTACACAAATATTCTCACAGGTGACTAAAGAATTCTGACACAAATAATAGGAAAATATTGCAATTGACCTAAAAAAAAAAGCAATAGCTTAATAAGTTAAAGTCAGTTTGCTATGTATATTTTTGTTTTTAGTTGCACTATAATTGAAAAGTCACGAGTCATATCCCTAACTGCTTGTTGAGAATTCTCCCAATGGACGATTATTTGACAAGGTGGTATGGTCACCTTTGCAAACCTATCCAGTCTTGGTCCACATAGTTTCAGCCTAATAACATCCTGAATTTCTTCAGACAATCATGCCTACCCTTGTGGGACATGCCTGGCGTTACTAATATAATATATATTAAATATTATAATATATGTGTTATGTATAATATATTAAACATTATAATATATACATTATAGTATATATAATATATATTATTATACCATATATAATATAATGGTATAGACATACCCTAAGGCAGTAGTATGAGACATTAACATTGAATTATATACTGAGGTTGGATTCTATTTTGTCATTACTAGGGTCATCCACATAAGAAAAACTAGTCTAAAACTCTCTTTAACAAAATTCCATCAAATCATTCCATCACTTCTATTATTTACTGCTAAGATGGTATATCCTTTGTATTGTATTTTTATAAGTATCTTTCCCTGAAATCAAATTTAATCAAATTTTAAGTATCATTCTTTGAATAGATAGATGATTGATAGATAGATAGCTAGATAGATAGCTAGATAGATAGATCACCAAAAATATATATACACATTTTAAGAAAGGACAAAACTGCATTAATATTACACTGATGGTAACCATTTTGGGCACCTCTTGTGATTGCAGAAGTTTAATGTGACTTGTATTCTCCTTTTGTTATCTGTATTTATTAGTATTACAATTTTAATACAGTTTTTCTTTCTTAAAATGTGTACACATTTTTTGGCACTGTGTGTGTGTGTGTGTGTGTGTGTGTGTGTGTGTGTGTGTGTATGAATTTTTTAATAATTGGGAATAATTGCCCCCATTTTATACTAAGATCCAAATATTCAGTACTCTAAGAGTACACTAAAATAATGCTTTAAATACAGTGTACAATCAATAAGTACCTGTTAATAAGCTAAATAAAGACTCAAGAACTTATTTGTTGTCCTTTATTTCTCCTCTAGAGAGACTAGAATTGACTGAGCAAAAGGAGAAAGGAGAAAGCTAGACAAACTGATTATATAAGGCAATCCAGATACACAACTTACAAACAAACACTTTTTTTTTTCCTGTGGAATTTGAGGAAGGAAAATTTTAGCTCCCTTGCTTATAACATGTGAGTTAGAAATAAGGAATCTTTAATAACATTAGCTGTCTAGAAACCATACTCTGGATTATGTTAGCACACAATAAATTATATAGTCCCTTATCTATAAAAAGAAAGATTTTCCAAATTAAATCAAGCTTATCCATATTTTAGCTGCATGAATTATTCTCATTTATGATGAAAGGACATCCTTAATTTTCATTGATAGTCTGCTGTACACTCAGCTCAATGCCATACCCTGTACTTTACACATATTTACAGTGTTTTAAATTTTCAAGCAACCAATCAGATATTTATTGTAAAGAATGTATCCTTTTGTAAATTCTATCCTTCAGTACTACATCAGGCACAAGAAAAATAGCACACTCTTAAAAAAACCTATAGGAATCTCTGCCATGGAATTATATCCCTAATTCAGCCACTGGAGGACATCAAATGACTTTTTCCATAAACTGATTTCACCAGTCTCCCATTTCACAGGTTAGACTAATATGACAGTTTTATAGCATTTTATTATAAGTATTGTGATGTGGTAATGTTTGCTAAACCACTAAAATCAAAACGAAACAAAACAAAACACACTGACAACTTTTGACGATGCATTTTAGCTTTTGGAAGGAGTTTATATTCAAACTTCAATTTCTTGGCCTTATGCCAAAAATTGATGCCATAAAAACAGGAGGGACTCTACTTCAAAGGAATACTGGTGTTTTCATCATAAATATTAAATATTTAGTGACAACTATAAACAAAGATCTATAGGATACTTATTTGACTCCAAACCTATAAGCTTAGGAAATGCTTATGAACAGTTATCCTCCAGTTCTCTCCATAAGCCAGCCTAAAGCTATCAAATTAATCATATTTCTCCAAATTCAAAAAAGTCTATCTAATAAATTCATAAGTACCAGGATTTGCTTCCGTTGCTTCTTCCAAATCAAATGTTTTAGCTGGATATATAATAATTTGTGTTAATAAGAACCTAATAAATTACCTAGTGAAGTGGTCCATCTCACGACTATTGTCAACTTAGATTCTCTCTTTATGAAAAGGAAAAGCAAGAGCAAGATGATTTTATTCCATGTTAATTTCTATTTTACTGAACATGAAGTAAAATTTAGTTTATGTTCATTTGCTAAACCTTAAGTATAATTTAGTTTATGTCTATATTCTTTAGAGAATACTTAAGTGTAAGATAATATTTATGTACAATGTTCGTAGGTTAAATATTTTAATAGCTTGTTGATAAACTGTAAGTGCACACATTCAAGTAACAAAAACTGTACTCTTTCATCTGATCATAAAATAATCAGTAATGTTTAGATGGTTATGCAGCACTATGTTATATAAATGATGATTTCAACACTATTATTAAACCAGTAAATTAATAATTTTATAGTGAGGAATGTTATGTCAAGAAAGCAATGTGTTTATTATTAAGGAGTATATTAATATTTTAGTTCATTAAGTCAATATCACATCTTAATATAGAATAATTGTTTTCTTGGACTGGCTGCCTTCAGACTATTTGTGCATATCATTTATTGTTCTAATATATAACAGTGACTTCATGTTGGAAATATAGTTATAAATACTACTCAACATAATTTCATAAAAAGCTATTTATTATTCATTAAATAATCTTCATAATGCTGCAGACAAATATTTGGCAATATTTGTGTATGTGTTTGTGTGTGTGTATGTATGTATGCCTCACACACATAAATACTCACACGGGATATAATAGAAATAAGAAATACACTATTTTGCAGTAGGGAGAGAAGACCTTATAATGTACATGTTCTAAAATGAAGTATTTTTGTTTTTTACCCTATTGAAGATGGGTAATTTGGTATGAAATAGCATAGAATGGTATTTTTAGTATAGCATAGTAGAGTTGAATATGATTTAGGATAAGATTAGACAGGATAGAATGAGATGGGATGGGATGGGGTGGGGTGGAGTGAGGTGGGGTGGGTTGTGATGGGATGGGATAGGATAGGATAGGATGTTTAAGTATAGCATAATATAGAAGAGTATAGCAGAGTCATGCATAGTGAACAATAGCATTAAATTTCATACCAGAATTTATGTACAAACACAAATCCAGAATATCATGGATTTGCAATTGGGTAGATCACTTAACCATACTGAGCATGTTTCCTCATCTGTAGAATGAGGATTCAAAAGTTTCTACATGGTAGGTGTTTTGTGGGGAATAAATGAAATATGATATATAACATGTTTAACATGACACCTAGTACAGTAGACATACAAATATTATTTGTCCTATTTTTCTATAATTTTTATCTTCATATAATTGATTAGCTTCAGCTCATATGTTAGGACAAGAGAATTTTTGTCTTTAACATATGTTGAGATATCATGCTACTTTTAGCTTTTTTTTCAACTTTTTTAGAGTTTATTGCTATATAAATGTTTTTAGTTTGCACATAGCCAATTCTGCCCAAGTTTTCCTATATGCTTTCTGGGTTTATGTCACAGGTAGAAAGGGTTTACCTCCAATTTTATAAAACATTCCTCTATATTTTCCTGTAGTCTTTAATTTTAGACTTTCAATATTAAATTCATCCGAGATTTATGAATAATATCAGGGAGGAACATAGTTTATTTTTTTCCAAATGGTGAGCAATTGTTCCAAGCCATGGGAAGGTTAATTTATGCATCTCCATTGACTTGAATTGTCAACTTTATAATATACCAAATTTTTCTAAATAACAGACTATCTTTCTGAACTTTCTGTTTTGTTGACACCTTCTCCTCTACAACCATCAAAAAGTCCTATCAGCTCTACTTCTAAAATACAGCTGGAATCCATCTTGATATTTATTGTCACCACTCTAGTAAAAAATGCTTCCTTCTCCTCCTCCTCCTTTTTCTTCTTCTTCCTTTTTATTTTTTGCCATCTTCTTTTAAATTCACTGAACAATACCATCCCAAATAGTGTCCCCCATTCCAACCATTCCTGCCTCTGCTCATGTTTATTTTTTTACAATGCATACTACGTTGTTTTAAAAGAGAAAAAGTTAGATACTTTGCTTAAATTAATTTAGTAATACTATACTATTACTCATGTAAGAAGATTCAAATTTTTTTACATGACCTACAGAGCCCTAAAATCTAACTTCAGAATTACACTTTGAATTGACTTGGCATCATTGCTCTCACTCACCAAACTGGCTTTTTAAATGTTTTTTCAGGCAGCCCTACAACTTTTTATGTTTAGCATAAGTTTGCCTCTATATGGGGCATTTTAAATTAGTACTTCATTGAACTATTTCCTAGTTATACTTCTGGTTTCATTTCAGAGGCCCTTTTCTAACTCTCACTTCAAATGTAAATTAACATATGCCTTGCATGCAAATCCTATTGGAAAATTTCTATTTAAATATCCAAGACTTTGGTTAATTTTAAAGATGTAATTTTTCTTTTTGTAGTTGAATATTCTTGTTTTAGGAATATGTTGACTTCCTACTTCTCACTGAGAATACTACTTATAATATTTTCAAAGTACTAGCTTATTTCTTGGGTTATTTCTGCTTCTTTGAGAGCCATTTTCGCTGATAAATTTTTCTCTACTTTCTGGAAGTTAATTTTCCTCAATTGTTATTTTCTCAAAGTCAAAAATTCAGGTTTAGATTAAGCAAACAAATATTAACAGGAATAAGCTTCGTCAATACTGATACGAATCACTTTTTAAATTTCCCCAACAGAATTCCCCAGAGCAGCGCAGATGACCATATGGGCTGCAGAAGGAATCTGATTGTGGGTTTCTGCTTTGGTAAGTTGTGATTCTCTCTATTAGCTTCCAGTTTGGGTGGCAGTGACCTCACTTTGCCTGAAACCTCAATTCTGTCATGGATATAAAAAGAGTTGTTGATTTTGAAATTTGTTCAGCTTTTTATTTCTTCTTAGGATGGAGTAGTGACTTTCAAACTTCTTTGTGGACAGTGGCCTCACTTTTAAAAGCTGTGTTGCCATGTCATTTTATATACATGTTCTTTTTCTGTTTTCAGTCCTTTGGAGTCTCTTCTCCATCAATGTATAGACCTCTGTCTCCATTTTTCACACAAGTCCAGACTGGGTTTATAGTTGACTAACTGCAATACAATCTAAGGATAGCCATTAAAAATATATTTTAAAATGTGAAAAATGTACTATATTTATGGTCTCATTCAAGTAAACCCACAAGCAGCAACCTCTGTGGGAATCAGTGCTGGGTAGGAAAACCTGAACTGTAATTGACAAATTGCTGAATTCAACACAATACCACCACACATCTATTATACTGTCCAACATCCAGGAAATCCTGGCACACCAAATGCTGCTTAGCATTTGAAGCAACAGAAACTCTCATACCTTGCTGGTGGGAATGCAAAATAGAGCAGCCACTTTGGAGTTGCTTTTATGAAATTTTGCTTCTTATAATCTGTGTGATTTGAGGTTTCAGAGCTAGAATCCCTAGCTATAGGTTTGTTAATCAAACAATTAGTCCCTAGGAAGAAACAGAGAAATATATCTCATTGAAGATTTATGTTGATAGGTTATGTCTTCGGCCTTTTCCCATTCTTTATGTATATCCAAGTGATAACTTATTGTTTTATTAATTTAAAACTCCGTATTGTTATTCTTTAAAAGCCATGCCTTGGAAGAATTTTAATAATCTGGGGAAAAGGTCAAAGTATTAAAATGGAAAAAATGGTTATACTAAGTATGTATATAAGTAGGTTGAGTATAATTCCAGTTGTGTGGATATCTGTGGATACAGATGGAATCTATATGGAAGAGGAACTTAGCAATGGTTATGTCTATGAAGTAGCATTTTTGATACTGATAATGTGTTCTTTGTACTTATCCATATGTCCTTAATTTCCTTCAGTTAATATATCTTTAATCTGCAAAAATCTAAAAGGAATGCTATTTCTGTTTACTTAAAAACTAATCTCTAAAATTTTATTTTTATAACAATGATTCTTTCACATATTTTTATTCATATCATGTAATTTTGATGTAATTTATCTCACAGTGACTTAGACAAATTAACTATGGAATATTTCAAAATGTCAATAATATTGTATTTTATAGAAGGTGGTAAAATTTTAATTGTTGTTTAGAGGGAGGCTTAAATGAGGTGAAAAACATTGAGATAATCTTGTGGTATATTCTACTTAGTCATTTATGCATATACATATGTATGAATATAAGTGCATATACATATATACATATATAATTGATTTATATAATTGATTCATATTGTGTCTGTATATTTGATATATACGTAAATATTATATACGACAAAATGATGCTTTCTGTGCAATTTAAAAGTTATAAATGCACAGATTCTACCTTCAAAAGATGTACAATTTACTTTTCTGGCTCCAGTAAAAAAAAAAAACAACTATTGTACGTTTTCACTGGCATGTATGGGAGAGCCATCATGATTTCCTTGTGGCCCATGTACTGGAATAGATTTCTGAAAGAAAAATATTTCCATGGGAAAATATAGGGTGAAAATTTGAGGCAAAATCTCTTAAATAAATGTCAGGACTGGGGCAAGACCACCTCTACCCTTTATCATGCCTGTGGGTAAAGAATGAGGAAATTTATGTGAGATGAAAATAGAGACGTATGTTCTACTAATAATTAATAGAACACAGAGAAGAATACTTTCCAGTGAATTTTGTGTGGTGACACGCATATATCCCCTGACTAAAGGATAAGATGAATTTCTTGACATAGGAAGCTGTAGGACAGTAAGAAAGCAGTCGTCACATAAGCGGAAAGGCTTTTATCACTTCTGTGAAAACAGTCTCAGCAGTGACATGAGGACCGCGGCGGAAGATTGGCTGTGACAGGAGGAACAGTGTCTCTGTGACAATGAAAGGAGACCCACATGCCAACAGCAATGTCAAGCACAAACCATGAGGCAGAACTTGTAACAGCTGGCGAAGGCCTTGAGGCAAATGTATGTAGATGAACACCTCGGACTGCAGTTAATTTTAATTGCTGTCAAGGCAAAATGTAGGGGGTTTTTTTGTTTGTTTGTTTTTTCATTTCCTACAGTGGCAGAAAAATAATTTGGGATTTGAAATCTTACCAGTTCCAAATGGCATGGATTCAAAATAAGAAAATTTATTATTATTATCATTATTATTATTATTATTACTAAAATAAATGTTTCCTATATCCAATGACTTGAATCAAAGGTTACTAAGGTGATAGGGAATGGGAGGTGGATATGGGAAGGTAGTCCAGGGAAATGTTCTGACTTTCAAACTACGCTGTTAATTAAATTTGGTTATTTCAATACCTTGCATTAAAGCATGCATATCTCAGTGATGTTTATAGCTTAATATGATTTCCCTCAGCATATGAGACATGATTCCCTTCTTTCCTGTGGGAAGGACCACTTTGAGTGAGAAGGAATTAGGGTTCGTTTGCATTAAGTGGAAAGGTAAAAGGGTTTTGTTCTTCCAAGACTATGATTAGAAAAGCAAGTAGTTGGACTGTTCCAAATAGGACCATCTCATACTAGCCAAGGATTCTGGATCATGAGAAATAGAGGGAAGACCTCAGACCTTAGGAAGGGAAAAGGAAACTCTGATGTTTTTCTTTAGTGGCAGAGGTAAGGACTCAGCAAATGCGGGTATCAGAGACCTAGGAATCATCACTAAGGGCAAGAACGGATGGAGATTTTTATAGTTCCTGAAGCTTATACAAATTACAAGGGGAATCTCTTTTAAAACTAATAAATTATGAATACAGTTCTAAAGATCATGTTGTTTTAATAAGAAAAACAAATCCAACAAATTATAAACTTTAAATAGCTGATAAATACCATGATAAATATTCAAAATAATAAAATACCATTTTATTAATTATTCTGCCATACCTTTGTAATACATTTTTGGTCTTCATTTTTGCATACATATGCTATAATATGCACACCTCCTCATATGAGAACTGTTTTATAATATGATTTTTTATATAAAAAATAGAAAGTCTTTTTCCATGATTATTTATCAAAAGTTCTTGCCAATTTTAGCAGAAAAGTTCTTCAAAATTTGTTATTGGTGATATCACATACACTTTTAGGATTATTTTCAAGTTTGGGAAACCTCTATCAAGATGTACTGTATTCATATATTTTAAGTTAATTTTGACAGTGACTAATTTTCAGTTGTCTTTAATTTGATAGTATTCATTAATCCGTTCATCATAGATGTCTTTGTCATAATATTTTGTAAATTTTAGTAGTCTCTATGGCAGAATTTCATGTCAAATTATAAGAATTGGGCTGGCCAAGTGGCGCGGTGGTTAAGCGCTGGCTTGGAAAGCCAGTGGCCCCAGTTCGGGTCCCACATATGAGGGCCAGTGACACTGCCCTCAAAAAAAAAATAAAAAAAAAAATTATAAGAATTTATATTTTTAATGTGTTCATGGGATTCACTCCTTGATAGTAATTGGATTATCAAACAACCCATGACTTTATATTTTGCAAAGGGTACAGAAACAGAGGGGCAGGAAATATTGGCACCTTCCTGTTACCCATCTACTATAATTTCCTACATTCAAACCAGGTATCTACAACTTCTAATGTGGTTTATTGAGATTATGTAAAATTTCATTCCAATTATAGTTAAAATAGAGTATTCAACCTTTATTAAAGCTTTTTAAATAAATATTTTGCATCTCATGTGTGAATGGGTTTCTCATATGATTCTGCAGAAATATACTTTAGAGTTTTCATAGCGTTGTACTCACTTTCCAAGTCTCAAACAGCTTTGTAATGAGCATCTTGTTACACATAAATGATAAAGAAAAACTCAAGTTGCTCTTACTATTTCACATAAGAGCCAAATTCCAAAAGAAAATATAAAATATTGCAGAACACTAAAATAGTGAACACCATGATATACTGGTGAAAGCCTTTTCTCCAATGATAAAAAGGATATGAGCTGCACTTGGTTTTGTAAGTTTCATGTCACTGATGCAGGATGAGACAGCACACTGAATAGTAGTACAATTCCTACAGAGGTTCTAAATAACTTAATACAGATTTGACTAGAGACAACAAAAATAAATGCTTTCAACCAAATTTAATTATATCCCCAAATCAACTTTTTGTACTTGGAAACCATCTAACACTAGATAACATGTGATGTAGGGAAAGTTGAGAAGATAGAGACAGGAGGCTACACATGGTATTTTAAAAATATTTGCAAGTTTATAAAAAACGAACAAACAAACAAACAAAACCTATAACTGAGAACAAATTGCTAGAGCCCATCCTGAGGCCTTTGTTTTTGTTGTTTTGTTTTTTTTTGAGGGCAGTGTCATTGGCCCTCATATATGGGACCCGAACCGGAGCCGCTGGCCTCCCAAGCCAGTGCTTAACCACTGCGCCACGCGGCCAGCCCCATCCTGAGGCCTTTAAGAGGTGCATGCCAGGTTGGGCCCAGAAGCTGGAGCTTCGTTAGCTTCGTGGACAATGCTCCTGATGATGGTCTCTATAAGTTAGCCTAGGGCCAGAGGGGCTAATCATTAAAAGGAATATTTCTGAATTTGCTTGAAGCAGAGGACCATCTCTAGACCTCAGTGTCACATAGCTTCAACTCACAAAAGAATCAATAATAAAGATGATGACCCTGAGGGTGAAAGACCACTCCCTCCCCAAGTCTTTCACATAACCAAAGGTCCTTACATGATCCTTTGAGGAGGAAAGAATGAAACCCCAGTAATAATTGTGGTTGAATTTTTCATTAGAACGATACAGGTAGTTCAGGAAAAGTTTCTGTTTTAGAGCAATAAGTAAGGTTATAAGAAAACATTTATATTATGTATAATTATTCATACTATTTATGATCAGCAAATTGTATTATAAATTAAATTACAGAAATGTGTACTGTATCTCCTCTGGAGATCTGCAATACATAGTAATGTAGTTACTATATGTGATTAAGTTTGTTTATTCTTACTAAACTTCTTTGATTCTGAACCATTAACATCTCGCCAAATTAATTTTCCCAAGAACACAGAAATCAGAGTTCTAGAGGGGTTCTCGAAAGTCTGAATGTGTTTGTAATCTCTGACTCTTTGGCCAAAATTAATTTCTTTTAAATCACTCTCAATATTATTATCATACCAGCAACATAAATGTGTATTTGGCAGACTTAAAATATGCATCACAACCTTTAATGAGTTAATTATATTTGTTCCTAAGCATTATGTTTCAAAATGAGTGGAAGGGAGTAAATCTCCAAATTTTATAATTGTAATTAATGACTAGCAAAGAGTTCATAGCATTATTTTAATTATTTTTTAAAAATATTTTAAATTATTGCAATTAAGTAAAATATGGCTAATTAAATATTTTTCAGTATTAGAAAGGATATATAATATCCTCTGAATAAGCTATGTTTTCTTTTACTGTGAGGAATAATTAGATATTGCTTTAATTGCATAATTGGGTGGATTATTGTTGTTCTTTATTGAACATATTCCCAATATTACCATGTTTTTAATACTAAAGAAAATATGAAGGTTCTTTTTACTACCCCTATTTCTTTACAATGCAGTCTTATTTTTTAAATTGGCATAGTGATCATTTTTATTTTTTTAAAGATTTTATTGGGGAATTGGGGGAAAGAACAGCGTTGGGGAATTGGGGAAGGGGAATAGACAAGCTGCTGTTTTTTTGTACTTCAGTCTAGTTGCAGAGGACGTTGCTTCACTGGCCCATGTTGGTATCATCATTGCGCTCCTCCCGGATGAGGCAGATCGGTCGCCGGCCTCTGAAAGTTCGCTCACTGTGGCTATTGGCAGCTCACGCTAGCTGCCAGCCATTCACACTGACTGCCGGCCACTCACTGTAGTCTTTGGCAGCCCACTGCAGCAGGGGCTGCAGCCTACACCGTTGCCAGGGCTTGCAGCCCAGCTCCAGGTGGAGCTGTTGTTATCTGTAGAGGGCAGTGTCACTGGCCCTCATATGTGGGATCCGAACCGGGGCCGCTGGGGTCCCAAGCCAGTTCTTAAACAATGTGCCAGGCATCGTGATTATTTTTAATACACTTTTCACTTTTGTACAGCTCTATTAAGATATAACTTACATATCATAAAATTCATCAACTGCAAGTATATAATCCAATGTTCTCTTTTTAATTTATCGAGTTATATAACCATTACCATAAACCAGTTTTATAATTTTTTTACCAGCCCAAATTTCTCTCAAACTCATTTGCAGACAATCTCTACCCATGCCCCAATATTAGGTAAACATTGATCTGCTTTCTGTCTCTATAGATTTGCTTTTTTTGGACATTCTATATAAATCGAACAATATTATTTACTGTCTTTTGTGCCTTGCTTGTTTCTCTTACCATGATGTTTTTGAGATATAGCCATATTGTAGCATATGTAAATATTTCATTCATTTTCATTGGTGAATAGTACTGCATGATATAGATATATCACATTTGTTTATTTATTAATTGATTGAGGGATATTTGAATTTTTCCAGTTTTAGCTAGTATTAATAATATTGCGATGAATATTTGCATACAAATCTCTGTAGAGGCATATGTTTTAATTGACCTTGGGTAGATTCCTAAAAGTATAATTGCTGGTAAGTAAGTGAAACCATCCCATCAGTGGCAGGGAAGCATCTGATTTGCATGGCCTTCCCTTCCTGGTTTAAACTGGCATAACTGGAGCTGGGGAGATGCAAGCAGGTTCAGGCAAGAACACCTTACATGTCAAACTATGCTTCTGTGAAGGTCAGTTATTTTCATGAATAGACACTTCTTCACTTGCTCAGTGTCACCTCTCAATTTCCAGAGTGCCAAAATGGTTGATTTGACTGTTTTGTCCTAGTATACAGTTGCTTTTTCATGGAGATAATGTATTAACCTCTTCATTCCATCATGCCAATATCAAATTCCAAAATTTATTTTCTATTTCAATTTTCTATTTATTTTGAATTGTCTCTAAAAAGGTTTTTTGGTGCTTCAGATAACAAAGAAAGCTATTATTTTGTTTTAGTTCAAGGATGCATATGAGTAGTCCAAAAATTAGGGCTAATTATATTTTTGTTTTGTTCACATAGAAAATACAAGTTTAAAATCTAAACAAAGGATGCGATATATTTTATAAAATGTTTCTTAATTATTTCAAAATAAATTGGTTGCATTAAATATTTCATAACAGCATTAATGATGAAAAGGAGACAGCCAAGCCCAAACTGGTGGTGGAGGAGGGAGTGGAAATCATTTCAGGCAGAGGTAATAGTAGTTGCAAAGGCCCTGCCATGGAATTATATTGGCCTGTGTGAGTATCAGAAAGAAAATATATACTACTGAAACATATTGTAATGCGGGGAAAAAAGTAGTAGAAAATGAGTTCAGAGAGACAGGCGGGTACCACATCTTTTAAAATATGCTGTATATAGTCAAAACTTTGGGTAGATGCCACATTACTTAAATTATTCTCCAATATCATCAAAATAAAATTTCATAAATTTTTGTCCATATAGTGTCTCTCTAATCTGTTGAGCCCTTTGATCACTTTGCTGTTCAATTATGTGTTTTATTGGTCTCTACCTCATGTTATTCTTACAGAGTTATGTTATTTAGCAGATAATCTCCTTGAGCCTAAGGATCAAATTACTCATTTTCGTATTCTTTTTTTTTTTTTTTTTTTCTTTGAGGGCAGTGTCACTGGCCCTCACATGTGGGACCGAACCGGGGCTGCTGGCTTCCTAAACCAGCACTTAACCACCACGCCACTCTGCCGGCCTCATTTTCGTATTCTTGAAACACATAATTTGGTATCTTTATCAGGTATTAGTAATCATTTTTCAACATGTTAAATATCCTGGCAATGAATATAATGTAACATAATTAATTAATCTGAAGAGAATTTTTGTTGGATTACTAATTGGCATGATTTATTATTTTTTAAGCATAGAGTTTTCTTGATGTTATTTGTGATTATTTACTTTTAAGTATAGTGAAGGGACTTGTAAATGACACTGGTAAAACAGTATCTGAAGACACATTAGATTTACTGGAGTATGAGACTTTAGCACATCAAACTTCATTAGCATACTTACTTTAGACATTAAAGCAATTCTAACAAAATTAGTAAATCCAAATGGAAACCTGCTTATTACAACTTCTATCAAGTTAACTGAAGGAAACACAGAGTAGTGTATACCACAGACAAAATATATCAGAGATGAAGAAGTACAAGAAGGCTGGCTTATTGAATTCTAAAATCTACCTTGCATTTTATTTTATTTTTATTGTTGTTTAGCTGAGCCATTCTGCTACCTGTTGACAGCTCAGCAGATGCTCAGCTCAGGCTGGGCATCGAACTGCTGTTGTTCAGAGCTCAGCTCGCACTCTTGAGCAAGATCTTAACCAACTGAGCCACTCGGTTGGCCCTTAGCTTGCATTTTAGAGATGAGGTAAATCAATGATGTGGAAAATAAACTTTACAGCCCTTACTACTACTACTGCTCAGTTTCCTTGTTCCAGAGCCTAGGATTTGATAATATAAGAATACTATTGTATCATTGAAAGAACACTATGTTAGGATTTGAAAGGTTCTGATGCAAGATAACTCAAGCAAACTGAGTGATATATGAGAAATTAAGTCAAATACATTTAGTAAACATGAAACACTTTAAGTGGAGAGTAATAGTATTTTTCTCATCTTGTAAATGTGATTGACATATGCAAAAGTCTCTGTGAATTTCAAATACCTGGGCTTCACTGTATAGTATTTTATTTCCTGCAGGTTCATAAAACTTTGCTCTTTGGGTCAATGTGAATAATGTAAAATAGGTCACATTTAATAAAATGAGTTGTATAAGTGACCTTTTTCCTTCCTTGTGTTCATCAGAAAACAGTGTCTGCATGATAGCACATAGCTTCTCAAAAAAATAAAAAAGGAAAAAATATAAAAAACCACAAGCCCTATCTTTGATTTTATCAGTGCCTTCTCTTTGTCAGAGAGTATCTTAATGTTAGACCACCATCAGTCACCAGTGAAAATTAATAGTTTTTTGTAAGGATTTGAAAAACATAGTAAAGGAATTGTTAATGAGAAGTATATACTTCTATATGTTTCTTTTGCAGTAAATGAAGTAAATAAAATTCCTTTCCAAATTATAAAACTCTGTCACAATGTCAAGTTCTCTAAAGAAACATGTCTTTATTTCTAAATATTTACTTTTTGAAAAGTCCCATGTAATCAAGCTGTTCCTTCCTATTTACCAGTTTATTTATGTTTTGTAAACCTGAATATATAAGCATACTTATACAATCATAAGATTGGAAAGATTCTATGTTCATTGAGTGACTGTGGTCTTTTTGTGAGGTTTCCTTATCCTTTGAGAATCTGATGTAAGCTGTGTACTACGCCTTTTTCTCAGAATAACGCACTCAGGCTACCAGTGACAAATTTCTGTGTATTGTTTCAAAGGATTTAGGACTTTTCATTTTATTCATCCACCCTGTCTGATATACAAAGAAAAATAGTTTTCTACCATATTTTTAAAGCTCTTAAGAACATATTTTTCATAATACCACTTAGTAATGTATTCCAAACCTTTCTTAATCAGCACCATAGCTTGGAAGAGATCAGACCTCATAAGTCAATGGAGCCAAAACCAGTTGTTCTCCTTTCACTGTTCCTGGGTTAAATTGAACAGGTTCAATGATGAAACAGGAACTAAAAGTAAAATATCCCCTAATCCAGATTTTCTTTGTGCCATTTTCGGTTGAATTAAACTTTCCTGAACTATTGACAAACTGATACAGAAATTACATGGTGAGCTTTTGTACAAAACGAACAATCTGTATTCAAAATTATTTTAGTGCAACTCAATCTGGAGGCATTTCCTGAGACTCCAGATCATGAAGAACTGAAGGTTGAAAGCAATGACTTTCTCAACAGATTCGAACATCTGCTCACTGTCAATAGTCTCATCTCATCTATCCTGCATTCGTCTATTTTCCATGATACGTGATAGGAAGCAATCTTGACTCATTATGCATTCTACATTTTTTCTTTCTACTTAGAAGCATTTTCAGCAGCAGAAATTAAACGAATAATAATTACATATTTATATGTAAGCTTATTAGGTTTTTAACCCCATGAATTACAATAGTTTCTTATTCTTTTCCAATCTCTTAATCTTTTAATTGTTGGTTTCAAAATTCACGAATTATCTTGTAGATTTTCAACATTGTCTTAGAGTAGAAAAGATTAAATTGCTGTTATTATTATAGGCATATATATAAGTGAGGTAAACATGATAGTGTAAAAAAAGTGAAAATTTGGGCCGGCCGAGTGGCGCAGCGGTTAAGCGCTGGCTTGGGAAGCCAGTGGCCCCAGTTCGGGTCCCATGTATGAGGGCCAGTGACACTGCCCTCAAAAAAAAAAAAAAAAAAAAGTAAACATTTATTCATTACCATATGCTATTGAAATAGTATGTATTATCAATACTTTCACTGAAGACAAAGAAATATTCTAGTATGTTTATTTCACTTATTTCTACATTTCACCCACAATTTGTGTAATTCTATTAAATCATATTTTTAAACAAATAGTTCAATATATTAGTGTGATTTTAAAATTTGTTTTTCATGCTAAACATCTTTCTGACAGTGAACGCGAATGATACATAGGCAATGTGAGAAACAGAGGCTGGTAATTCACTTAGATATATCCAACACCACTTAGAGAAATTTTCCTTTCAAACGCCCACTAAAATGATGCATAAAGGAATAAAATGAGATTTAAATGTATACAAAAAAGGATAGGGTGTAAATTACAGCCTCTAAGAGATATAGATAATTTTCCTTTTTTTGAAGACTGAGAACTGATTGAAAGAGTTCTAGTATCTGGAACATCAAAATCTACTATGAATTATGTGAAATGCTTAAAAAATAATTAATTATAGAGGTTTGCTGAAAAAAAAAGCACAGGGATCCCTGGAGCCCACAAGGATCTGAAAAGTAGACTAGGAAGCACAGGATCCCAAACTGAGGATGCTGGTGAGGGATGACAGAGGAAAATTAGACATTTGCAAAACTCGTTCTACCACCATTAGCTTGACATCTTCTCAACACTTAAGAGATATCTGATGATCTTAATAGTGATTTTAATTTGATTTTTTGAAACTTCCTAATGAAATGTAGAAATGTTTAGAAGATGCACATAGTTCAGTAAACCAATATTTTTTGAAAATCATACGTGGACAAAGAATCCATTCAAAGTGCAACATAGACTAATGAATTTTAAAAGAACACAGTAAGAAATGTTCCTTGATATGGTCTCAGTCAGTGTCCAAATTGCAACTCTGAGTAGTTAACTCAGAAACTATACATTCTAAGTTAAGGTTTAGGATCAAGAATAACCGCAATGACCTGATAACAGATGTCTGTGTGAATCTGGATTTATTTCCTATAGTTGAAGCAAAACAACATTTTCCAATACAACAAATCCCAAAGCAGATATGGCAATATATTAAACAAATGTTAAAGTAATTTGGTAAAAAATTAAATGCAATGCCACTTTTCTTATTAAATATTTATGGGCTTGGAAAGATAATTATGGGTCATTAAAGGGTACTTATTTTAAAAGGTAATAGAAACCTATTATAGTCATTGAAAATTAATATAGGACTATGTTAACTATTTATCAATTTTAATTTTAATGTAACAATCAATATATGCACTCCACATGAACAAAAACTCTTTGGGACTTTGAAAAAAAATTTTTTTTTGAGGGCAGTGTCACTGGCCCTCATATGTGGGACCCGAACCAGGGCCAGCCAGTGCTTAACCACTGTGCCACTCGGCCAGCCATATATTTTATTTATTTATTTATTTATTTATTTATTTATTTATTTATTTATTTTGAGGGCAGTGTCACTGGCCCTCATATGTGGGACCGAGCCAGGTCCGCTGGCTTCCCAAGCCAACGCTTAACCACTGCACCACTCAGCCGACCCGGGACTTTGAAAACTTTTAATGCTATAAAAGAATCTTGAAACCAAAAAGCTTGAGAACTGTTGAATTAGAACAACTAAGTAATTTGTCCAATGACACACAGGAACTAAAGTTAGTCTGCCACTTCAAAATATGTTTCTTTCTCAACCAAGCTATTTTTCAACTCCTATTGTCTCCCAGATATATATAGGTTCAGAATCCATCAAACAGAAAAATATATTGCATATATATATGTGGGCAACAATATCCTTTTCAGTTATCTCTGTATGTATGTGTGTGCATGTAGTTTGTGTGTGAGATAATTCGTTGATGTATATACAAGGTCTGACAATTAAGTTCACGAACTTGTTGCAGCACTGTTGCTAACCTTTTTTGATATTAGAGGGATTATTCATTATAAATTTGTACCAACTGGACAAACAGTTAACCAAGTTTACTATTTGGAAGTGCTGAAAAGGCTGCGTGAAAAAGTTAGATAACCTCTTCCGGTAAAATGGCACAATAGATAGACGCTGTGCTAACTGCCTCCCAGGATCACACCAAAATTACAAGCAAATTATACGGCATTCAACCCTGGAGGTCCCCAGAACACTGGAGGAACAGAACCACTAAACAAAGAATTTAAGAGGAAGCTGCGTCGGGTCTGGTAGGACGGGCAGAGACGAGAGAGGGCGAACGCCATGAGGGACACCCCAGCTGTGTGGGAAGGCTCCTCTGGTTGGGGAAGAGACCCTCCGGCCACCCACCAAGCTCACTAGCCCAGAGCTCCTTTGCCGGGAAGACAAGTTCTAAGATAGCTGGCAGTAAATTAGTGAGGACTCTCTTTGCTCAGTTCGGTGAGGCTAAGAGCGGCTAGAAAGAAAATCAGTGGGGCCAGTGCATGGGCTTTCTTGCCGGTGAGCACTTACCTGGCTACTGGTGGAAGGAGTGGCTGTGTGAGCCAGACCCAGGAGCCTGTGGGGACAGACTGAACTGAGCACCTTTGGTGCAAAGGCTGGAGGTTTTTGGACTGTTGTTCCCGTGGTGTGGAGCTAGCACGCGAGTGGTGTAGGGAGGGCGCCATTTTGTCGGGCTTGGGCCCTCTCATGAAGGATCAGGTCCGAGACCTCATTGGTCTGGTGGAATTGGCACAGAAGTGCGTGTGTGCATGCATGCGTGCACGAGGCCTTGGATCCCCACCCTCTGCCTGGCTTATACTGCATTGCCCGGGAAATGCGGGGCAGGTGCCCTCTGGCTCCAACAGGCTGCTCACTGAGACCCGGGAGTGAGCAAGCTGCCTCAGGTCCCCGCTTTCCACACTGCAATTGCAGAGTTGCCAGGCTGGTGATTGGTTGGGCTGATCTGTGAGCGGCTGATTGGTACAGGCTGAGACTGGGAGTTTTCCTGGGAGTGTTGGGCTGTGAGCTCTGTGCCTGTGTGATCCTGCCAGGGCTCTCCTGGTGATCTATCTGATATATCAAAGCAATCCCAGAGCAACAGCCAGAATAGGGAAACAAAGAAACATGTCACAAGTAAAAGATCAGAAGAAACCTCTAGAAATGGAACTAAATGAAACAGAGGGATCCAACCTTTCAGAGACAGAGTTTAGAACACTGATGATAAGAAGATTTCACAAACTTATTGAGAATATAAGGAAGGATAGAGGAATCATAAAAAACAACCAGTTAGAATTAAAGAATACAATAACTGAAATGAAGAACACACTCCAAGGAATCACCAGTAGAGTGGATGAAGCAGAGAAGCAGATCAGCAATTTGGAAGACAAAATAGCAGAAATCACCCAGTTGGCACAACAAAAAGATCAAAGAATAAAAAACAATGAAAATAGTTTCAGAGCCCTATGGGACAACATGAAGCACAATCATTTATCGAATCATAGGAATACCAGAAGAAGAGAAGAAGCAAGGGGTCAAAAATGTATTTGAAAAAATAATGACTAAAAACTTCCCTACCCTGGTGAAGGGAATCAACATACATGCCCAGGAAGTGCAGAGGGTTCCAAACAAGCTGAACCCAAACAGGTCCACACCAAGACACATCATAGCTAAAATGGCAAAGGTTAAAGACAGAGACAGAATCCTAGAGGCTGCAAGAGAAAGACAGCAGGTCACATACAAAGGAACTCCTGTTAGACTAACAGCTGACTTGTCTACAGAAACTCTGCAGGCCAGAAGGAAATGGCAGGAGATATTCAAAGTGACACAAAATAAAGGCCTACAACCAAGATTGCTCTACCCAGCATGGCTATCACTTAAAACTGAAGGAGAAATAAAGAATAAGCTTAAGGGAGTTCCGGGAGGATGGCGGAATAGACGGGCACTCTCCGAGCTGCCTCCCAGGATCACATCAAAATTACAAATAATTTATGCAACATTTAACCTCGGGAGTCCGAGGTTCATCTGAACATTAGATGAACAGAACCTCTAAATGAAGGACCTAAAGAGGAGGCCACGTCAAGTCTGGTAGGAGGGGCACCAACGAGAGAGGGCGATCCCCATGAGGGACACCCAAACTGTGTGGGGAGGCTTCTCCAGTTGGGGGAGAGACCGTCCGGCCCCACACCGAGCTCACTAGCCCAGAGTTGCTTTGCCAGGAAGAGGAATTCCACGATAGTGGGCAGTAGAAATTAGTGAGGACTCTCTTTGCTCGACTCGGTGAGGCTGGGGGCAGCTGGAGAACCAGTGGGGCCGGCGCACGGGTTTGCTCGCCGGCGAGCACTCACCTGGTTCTTGTCAGAGGGAGTGGCTGCATGAGCCGGGCCCAGAAGCCTGTTGGGAGGGACTGAACTGAGCACCTTTGGTGCAGAAGCTGGAGGTTTTGGGATTGTTGTTCCACTGGTGCGGAGCTTGCACATGAGTGGCGTACAGGAGGCCGCCATTTTGTCAGGGTTGGGCCCTCCCACGGAGGGTCAGAGTCGGGATCCCAATGGTCTGGTGAACTTGGCGCAGGAGTGCGTGCGTGCGTGCGTGCGTGCACATGCGGCCTTGGATTCCCACCCTCCGCCCTGCTTGTGTTGCGTTGCCAGGGAAACACCGGGCGGGTGCCCTCCGGCTACATCAGGCTAGTCACTGAGACACAGGAGTTCGCAAGCGGCTTTGGGTCCCCGCCCTCCGCCCTGCTTGTGCTGCGTTTCCAAAGAAACACTGGGCAGGTGCCCTCCAGCTGCATCAGATTGCTCACTAAAACGTGCCTGAGCCACCTTGGGTCCCCACCCTCCGCCCTGCTTGTGCTGCGTTTCCAAGGAAACACCGAGTGGGTGCCCTCCGGCTCCATCAGGCTGCTCACTGAGATGCAGGAGTGCGTAAGCCACCTTGGGTCCCCACCCTCCGCCCTGCTTCAGCTGCGTTGCCAGGGAAACGCAGGGCGGGTGTTCTCCAGCTGCATCACTCTGTTCACTGAGACTCAGTAGCAGACAACCTGCAACAACCTGTGAAGTTTTTTTTTTGGAGTGAGCACAATTCCAGAGCACACAGCAGCTAATTGTGGAAAGCTCACTGCAACCCTGAGAAAGCAGTCTGCAGATTAAAGAGGACAGACAGCCCCCCCACCTCTCTCCTTTTTTTTTTTTTCTTTTTTCTTTTCTCTTCTTTCTAGGTGATCTTTCTAATACATTGAAGCATTCCCAGAATGACAGCCAGAATGAAAAAACAAAGAAACATGTCCCAAGTAAAAGATCAGAAGATAACTCTAGAAATGGAACTAAATGAAACAGAGGTATCCAAACTTTCAGAGACAGAGTTTAGAACACTGATGATAAGAATGTTTAAGGAACTTAGCAAGGACATAAAGCAAAATAGGGAAACCATAAAAAAAAACCTGTTAGAACTAAAGCATACAATAACTGAAATGAAGAACACATTTGAAGGAATCACCAGTAGAGTAGATGAAGCAGAGGAGCGGATCAGTGAATTAGAAGACAAAATAGCAGAAATCACCCAGCTGGAACAACAAAAAGAAAAAAGAATAAAAAGAATGAAAATAGTTTAAGAGACCTCTGGGACAACATGAAATGCAGCAATCTTCGTGTCATAGGAATACCAGAAGGAGAAGGGAAGAAGCAAGGGATTGAGAATGTATTTAAAGAAATAATGACTGAAAACTTCCCTACCATGGTGAAGGAAATTGACATACAAGCCCAGGATGTACAGAGAAGTCCTAACAGGCTGAATCCAAACAGGGCCACACCAAGACACATCATAGTAAAAATAGCAAAGGTTACAGACAGAGACAGAATCCTAAAAGCAGCAAGAGAAAGAGAGCAGTTCACATATAAAGGAACTCCTATAAGACTAACAGCTGACTTTTCTTCAGAAACTCTGCAGGCCAGAAGGGAATGGCAAGAGATAATCAAAGTGACACAAAATAAAGGTCTACAATCAAGATTGCTCTACCCAGCATGGCTATCACTTAAAATTGAAGGAGAGATAAAGAACTTCTCAGAAAAGAATAAGCTTAAGGAGTTCATTACCACCAAGCCAGCATTGCAGGAAATGTTAAAAGGGCTTTTTTAACAGAAGAAATGGGAAAACAAGCTAACCCAGGAAGACAAGAAATACAAATAGCAAAATGGCAATAAATATACACCTATCAGTAATTACCTTAAATGTGAATGGGCTAAATGCTCCAATCAAAAGACACAGAATGGCTGAGTGGATAAGCAAACAGGACCCATGCATATGCTGTCTAAAAGAGACTCATCTCAGATCAAAAGACACACATAGACTGAAAGTAAAGGGATGGAATAAGATATTTCATGCAAATGGAAATGAGAAAAAAGCTGGAGTAGCAATACTTATTTTGGACAAAATAGAGTTTAAAATGAAGACTACAATAAAAGGCAAAGAAGGGCACTACATAATAATAAAGAGATCAATTCAATAAGAGGACATAACCCTAGTAAACATCTATGCACCCAATATAGGAGCTCCTAAATATATAAAACAGATTCTGACAGACATAAAGGCAGACATCAACAGTAATACTATTATAGTAGGGGACTTCAACACCTCGTTGTCACCAATGTACAGATCCTCCAGTCAGAAACTCAACACGGACATAGTGGCCTTAAATGACACTTTAGACCAGCTGGATTTAATTGATATTTTTAGAGCATTTCACCCCAATGCTACAGAATATACATTCTTCTCAAGTGGCAATGGAACATTCTCCAAGATAGACCACATGTTAGGCCACAAAACAAGTCTCAACAAATTTAAGAAGATTGAAATCATATCTAGTGTCTTCTCTGACCACAATGCTATGAAACTAGAAATCAATTATAAGAAGAAATCTGGAAAGCTTACAAATACATGGAAGCTAAATAACATGCTTCTAAATAGTGAGTGGGTAAAAAAATGAGATCAAGGAGGAAATCAAAAGATACCTCAAGACAAATGAAAATGAAAACACCACGACCCAAAATCTCTGGGATGCAGCAAAAGCAGTCCTAAGAGGGAAGTTCATAGCAGTGCAGGCCTACCTAAAGAAGGAAGAAAAATCCCAAATCAACAGACTCTCTCTACACCTAAGGGAACTCGAAAAAAAAAACAGCAAAACAAGCCTAACGGGAGCATAAGGAAGGAAATAATAAAGACCAGAGCAGAAATAAATGAAATAGAAAACAAAAAAAACAATACAAAAGATCAATGAAACCAAGAGTTGATTTTTTGAAAAGATAAACAAAATCGACAAACCCTTAGCACGACTAACCAAGAAAAAGAGAGAGAGGACCCAAATTAATAAAATCAGAAATGAAAGAGAAGTGACAACAGATACCACAGAAATACAGAAAATTTTAAGACAATACTATGAGCAACTATATGCTAACAAATTCGACAATCTGGAAGAAATGGATAAATTTCTAGAAGCATACAATCTACCAAGTCTGAACCAAAAAGAAACAGAAACTCTGAACAGACTGATTACTGCCAAAGAAATTGAATCATTAATCAACAATCTTCCAACCAACAAAAGCCCTGGACCAGATGGCTACACAGGTGAATTTTACAAAACATTCAAAAAAGAATTAGTACCTATTCTCCTCAAACTATTCCAAAAAATACAGAAGGAGGGAAGTCTTCCAAACTCTTTCTATGAAGCCACTATCACCCTGATTCCTAAGTCAGACAAAGATATTACAAAAAAGGAAAACTACAGGCCAATATCACTAATGAACATAGATGCAAAAATTCTCAACAAAATACTAGCAAACCGATTTCAGCATCTCATTAAAAAGATCATACACCACGATCAAGGGGGATTCATTCCTGGTATGCAAGGCTGGTTCAATATCCGCAAATCAATTAACATAATACATCACATTAACAAAATGAAAAATAAAAATCATATGATCATATCAATAGATGCAGAAAAGGCATTTGACAAAATTCATCAGCCATTTATGATAAAGACTCTTAACAAAGTGGGAATAGTGGGATCATATCTCAGCATAATAAAGGCCATATATGATAAGCCCACAGTAAACATCGTTCTCAATGGGGAAAGGCTGAAAGCTTTCCCCTTAAGATCAGGAACAAGACAAGGCTGCCCGCTTTCACCACTTCTATTTAACATAGTTCTGGAAGTTCTAGCCACAGCAATCAGACAAGAAAATGAAATAAAAGGCACCCAAATTGGAAAAGAGGAAGTAAAATTGTCATTATATGCAGATGACATGATACTATATATAGAGAATCCCAAAGACTCCACCAAAAATCTGCTAGAACTGATACACGAATTTGGTATGGTAGCAGGATACAAAATTAATATTCAGAAATCAGTGGCATTTCTATACACCAATAATAAACTATCAGAAGAAGAAATCAGGAAATCAATCCCTTTTACAATTGCTTCAAAAACAATAAAATATCTAGGAATCAATTTAACTAAAGAAGTAAAAGACCTGTACTCAGAAAATTATGAGACACTGAAGAGAGAAATCAAAGAAGATACAAATAAATGGAAATACCATGCTCATGGATAGGAAGAATTAATATAGTTAAAATGTCAATACTTCCTAAAGCAATATATAGATTCAATGCAATTCCAATCAAACTACCAAGGACATTTTTCTCTGAAATAGAACATAGAATTCTAAAATTTATATGGAGTCACAAAAGACCCCAAATAGCTACAGCAATGTTGAGAAATAAGAACAAAGTGGGAGGCATCACACTACCTGACATCAAAACATACTACAAGGCTACAGTAATCAAAACAGTATGGTCCTGACATAAAAACAGACACATAGACCAAAGGAATAGAATAGAGAGCCCAGGAATAAACCCATCTATATACGGTCATTTAATCTATGACAATGGAAGCAAGAATTTACACTGGAGTAAAGATAGTGTATTTAATAAATGGTGCTTGGAAAATTGGACTGACACATGCAAAAAAATGAAAATAGATCATCTACTTACACCATATACGAGAACAAACTCAAAATGGATTAAAGACTTAAATGTAAGACCTGAAACTATAAAACTCCTAGAAGAAAATATAGGGAGTAAGTTTGCAGACATTACCCTGAGTAATATTTTTACCAATATATCCCCTCGGGCAAGGGAAATGAAAGAAAAAATGAATATATGGGATTACATCAAACTTAAAAGTTTTTTCACAGCAAAGGAAATCATCAATAAAACAAAAAGGCAGCCTATTGAATGGGAGAGGATATTTGCCAATGATATATCTGATAAGGGGTTGATATCCAAAATTTATAAAACACACATGCAATTCAACACCAAAAAAACAAACAACCCAATTAAAAAATGGGCAGAGGATATGAGGAGGCATTTCTCTGAAGAGGACATACAGATGGCCAACAGGCATATGAAAAAATGTTCAACCTCACTAATCATCAGAGAAATGCAAATAAAAACCACAATGAGATACCACCTGACTCCAGTCAGAATGTCTATCATCAACAAATCAACAAACAACAAGTGTTGGCGAGGGTGTGGAGAAAAAGGAACCCTGATGCACTGTTGGTGGGACTGCAAATTGGTGCAGCCATTATGGAAATCAGTATGGAGGTATCTCAAAACACTGGAAATGGAACTGCCATATGACCCAGCAATTCCACTCTTGGGAATCTACCCAGAGGAATCCAAGATGCTAATTCGAAAAAATATATGCACCCCTATGTTTATTGCAGCGCTATTTACAATAGCCAAGACTTGGAAACAACCAAAATGCTCATCGGTAGATGACCGGCTTAAGAAACTGTGGTACATTTATACAATGGAGTATTACTCTGCTATAAAGAAGAATGAAATTGTACCATTTGCAACCACATGGATGGACCTAGAGACTATTATGTTGAGTGAGATAAGTCAGTCAGAGAAAGACATATACCACATGATCTCACTTATATGTGGAATTTGAAAAACTGAATGAATGAGCATAAGAAACAGAAATAGTTTCATAGATATAGAGGAAAAACAGGGTTGCTAGTTGGGAGAAGGGTGGGGATGAGGGAGAAGGGGAAAGGATTAGACAGCATAAATAGGTAACTACAGTATTGTCACAGGGATATGAAAGACAGTTCGGGGAATATAATGTTAAAATTTTGTGGGGTGTTAGATGGTCACATGTTTTGTTAGGGAGACCACTTCATGGATGGAATAGAGGCTTGATCACGGCACTGTATACCTGAAATTGATGTTGTATAATATTGTATGCCAACTGTAATTGAATATATAGACAGTCACGGGATGTGGATTATATGGTAGAAGGGAGTCAAAGGAATTGTAATAGATAGTATGATATGGGGGGGAGGAGTGGGAGGGGAGAATTGAGGGAGGGGGTTGTCACTTTCAGGGGTAAAAAGTATAACTATTGCACTTTGTTGTACACCTGAAGCTAATTAAAAGTATATATAAATTTAAAAAAATTAAAAAACGAATAAGCTTAAGGAATTCATTACCACCAAGCCAGCATTGCAAAAAATGTTAAAAGGGCTTTTTTAAACAAAAGAAAGAGGTAAATAAGCTAACCCAGAGAGACCAGGAATACAAATAACAAAATGGCAATACATATGCACCTATCAATAATCATTTTAAATGTGAATGGGCTAAATGCTCCAATCAAAAGACAGAGAGTGGCTGAGTGGATAAGAAAAGAGGACCCATGTATATGCTGTTTACTGGTGGAATAAGATATTTCATGCAAATGGAAATGAGAAAAAAAAAAAAGCTGGAGTACCAATACTTACTTTGGACAAAATAGACTTTAAAATGACTACAATAAAAGACAACGAAGAGCACTATAACCCTAATAAACATCTATGAACCCAACATAGGAACTCCTAATTACATATAACAGATTTGACAGACATAAAGACAGAGATCAAGAGTAACACTATCATAGTAGGGGACTTCAACACCATTGTCACCAATGAGCAGATCCTTTAGACAGAAAATCAACACAGAAAGAGGGGCCTTAAATGACACTTTAGACCAGCTGGACTTCGTTGATATTTTTAGAGCATTTCACCCTGAAAAAACAGAATATACATTCTTCTCAAGTACACATGGGACATTTTCCAAGATAGACCACGTTAGGCCACAAAACAAGTCTCAGTAAATTTAAGAAGATTGAAGTCATATCAAGCAGATATAAAGGAAAAACTGATGGTTGTTGGCTGGGAGGGAGTGGGGAAGAGGGAGAAGGTGAAGGTTTTGGGCAGTGTAGGTGGGACTACAATGTTGCCGCAGGGATATGGGGACAGTTCTGGGAATGTAATTGATAATGTTGTGAAGAGACTATTATGCTGTGAGAAATAAGTTAGCCGGAGAAGGACAGGTACCATGTGATCTCACTTGTGTATGGAGTCTGAAAAGCTGAGTGAACAATCAAAGTAAACAGACTCGTAGATGTAGAGGAAAAACTGAGGGTTTCTAGTTGGGAGGGATGTAGGGATGGGGGGGAAGGGGAAGGGATTAGACAGCATAAATAGACAACTACAATATTGCCACAGAGATATGAAACACAGTTCGGGGAATATAATAATGTAAAAATTTTGTGGCGTGTCAGATAGTCACATGTCTTGTTAGGGAGACCACTTCATGGATGGAGTAGAGGCTTGATCACTGCACTGTACACCTGAAGCTGATGTTGTATAGTATTGTATGCCAACTGTAGCTGAATATGTGGATGGTCACGGGATGTGGAGTATACTGTGGAGGGGAGTCAGGGGAGTTGTGATAGATATGTATGATATGGGGGCGGGAGTGGGGTGGCGAATGGGGGCAGGGGGGTTGTCACTTTGGGAGGTAAAGAGTATAACTATTGCATTATGGTGTACACCTGAAACTAATAAAAAAATGAAAAAAATAAAGTTAGATAACCTAAACTTTTCGCCAACAATTCATAGCTCTTGCATCGCAACAATGCACCAGCTCACACAGCACTGTCTGTGAGGGAGTTTTTAGCCAGTAAACAAAGCACTGTATTGGAACACCCTCCGTACCCACCTGATCTGGCCTCCAGTGATGCCTTTCTTTGTCTGAAGATAAAGGAAATATTGAAAGGAAGACATTTAAGGACATTCAGGACATCAAAGATAATATGATGACAGCTCTGATGACCATTCCAGAAAAAGAGTTCCAAAGTTGCTTCAAAGGGTGGACTAGATGCTGGTGTGGGTGCATAGGTTCCCAAGGGGAGTGCTTTGAAGGTGACCATAGTGATATTCAGCAGTGAGGTATGTAGCACTTTTTCTAGGATGAGTTCACGAACTTAAATGTGTAACCTTGTATCTTGACAGCAGCTAATGGCTCTCCTCAACTGTTCATATTCCAGCAGCTTTTTCTGAGAATTTTTTTAAAAAGTGTATTTCTTTTAAATGACAGCAATAAGTTCAGAAAGTGAGATTCTTGAAGATACATCTTAGAAGTTCTATAATATTTTCTTTGTTTATGAAGTCTATTAGACTGTAAACTCCTTGAAGTTACCAATTTTTGTCAGTTTTGTTGACTACCTTATTATAAATACCTAGAAAAATCCCTGGTATTCAATAACTGTTTTATAAATTAACAAGTGCTATAAATGTATAGTAAAGAAGTTGTAAAAAGAGAGCAAGTCTAGAAATATGCAAGAGAACAAATGCCACATTTATTTTAGGTAATTACACGTCAGAAAAGGGAAAACTCAGGGATGACTAAAAATATTATGCTCACTTTCTGGGAAAATAAAAAATGTTATACTTGAGATAATCCTGCAAGAAAAAAAGCATGTGTGTAAAAAGTAAATACTACTTTGAAAATCTTGACCTGTGGTGCCTATGAAACAATGAGAGGAAAATATCTAAGTAGCATTTAGAAATATTTGGAGAAAAACCAGAGCTAGTGAACAATATCTGACAATCACATATTGCAGGTGGAAGCAGGAGCTGATAAAAAGGGTGAAATCAATTAAGGAAGCAGAGAATGAGTTCTGAAAAAGTCCCTAAGGATAGAAACATATGGCTCAGTATTCTCAAATATTTTGGGAAAGTTAAATATGGTAAAGAAGTATACTTGAAAAAACAAAACTGCAAATTGGCATTCTTTATGGCATCTATCCAATTATGTACATCAATATCCACAAAAAAAAATTAAGAAAGTTTTGGGATTTGAGCACCAAAAATCATGATTGAATCATAAAATGACTGCATATTATATCTGTAAAGGAAATATATATATATATATATATATATATATATATATATATATATATATATATATATACTAAATATAAAATAGAATGCTATATAGTATGGAATACTATGATTACACCAGTATAAAAATGTCAGTATATAAATAACTATTGGAAAGCAAGAGAAGAAAGTGTTTAAATATGGGCTCAGTGATTAGATTCCCTTGATATGAATAAATGCTGTCACAGTATTTTCTGACTTTGGTTTGTTTGTATTTTTTCATAATTTTTTAAAGTTCAGTTTCTTCAGTTGTAAATTGGGAATAAAAATAGTGCCTCCCGCTGCTTGTGGAGAGGATTAAATGTAAGAACTCTTATGCTCAACACATGAGTAATACTCAGTAACTGTTCGATACAATTATTGAAGTTTATTATTGGAAGAAAATAGAGAAAAGCAAAATAGATTTCTAATTTTGGACGGTTGATTTTCATTTTTTAGGAGAATACACTGTGGTCAGTCTCTATTAGTTTAATTTCTACACCCTGGAGAAGTTACTCCGTCTCTCTGTGTAAATAACAATAACACTCATCCAACAGATTTTTTGGAACTTGAACAAGATAAAACCTAGAATAGTGCTTGCACATTTTTAGAAATGAAATGTTTTTATTAATGCTCATAATATTAATTATTATCATTATAAAATTGTTATTTTATTCAGTTCTTTGAATTTTTTTTTACTTAGAAAATATAGACTGGTCTTGAAACACAAATTCAACCTAGAAAAATATCCGATGAAAACAAGATTTCCATGTGTTATCTTGACCTTCAAAGATAGCCCATTTCTTTTCCCAATTTCATTAATCAACCTAAAATGTTAGGATGTAATCGTTGTATAACATTGTGCTGTGATATTTAAACTTATTTTCTGTATGTATTAAGATATATATGGATATGTGCTCTTCAACTTCAGAGATCATAAACCATTTATTTTCATATTCTAGACATTTTGTCCATTGTATTTTGACTGCAATGTTTATGAGTTCTATAATGGAAAGTAAACACACACCATCTTAAAAATGAGACTATTCAAGAAAAAGCACAATATAGGAGTTATATAATCTTAAGGTCAAGCCATATAAGCTCCCCATAATTTTCACCCTTGAATAAAAAAACAAAAACAAAATGAAAGCAGAGAAATGTCAAGGGTAACTTTAGGTTTATTCAAAACTACCTATAATAAACTAGATCCTTCAGAAACTGGGGAGTAAATAGGAAAACAATGCAAAATACAAATATATGTATGAATGTGCAAAATAAATCTGTAAAATTATTGTGTTGTACTATTGTTTTTAAACAAAATAAGGCACCTTTCCTGATATACCTTGTATCTCCCACACTTATGCTTCCTTCCACAGTAATATGAATCCAATCATTTCCTGAATTATACAAAAAAATATTATTAGGTCAGAGGACAATTTCCCATGTATTCCTTTCTGGAATTCCAGTTTAAAATCAGATATACTCATTGATATTCTATTACAATTGCTAAAATATTACTGTAGTCACTGTGACAAAATTATATACTCATATTCTATAACATAAACTACTTTTCACCTTGACAGGCAGCAGGAAACCAAGAAATAACTATTATGCAGTGCTTGGGAGTATGGACCCTAATGCCAAAGTAGTGTCTTGATTTAACTCTGCCACTTACTAGTTGCGTGGCCTTAGACAAATCTTCTAATCCCTCTGAAACTTGATTTTCTCATTTGAAATAACTGTAATGACCTATAATAGTAATGCAAGTCTTGGAACAATCATGAGTGCTAAATGAATCAATACACATGTAGCTTTTGGAGTATTGGCAAGCAACCAGTAAGTGCACAATAAGCATGATCTATTATTAATATATAAAATATGTATGTGTGTGCAGACCTTAAAATCCTATATATTTTTGCAGGTAATTATTTTGATGATGAATGACAATCCTCCCTTGATAAAATTTCCCAGGCACATTTTCAATTATGAAATTTCTGCATTTTTGCACATTTAATGCATTTTTGGCACAGGTGTCTCTAGCTGATTATGTGGAAGTTTTGGAACAGGTCAATCAATTAATATCTCCCTTCAATCAATTGTATCATAATCTACAATAATATCCTCCATGGATAAAGCAATATATCATTTGATGTTTTTACACAACACAGTAGGAAATAAGACAGCAGAAATATTTTACATTATCAATAGAATATCACAAAATGTTTCATTCCTTGTTATAATTTTAAAAGAACTTTCTTCCTGGAAGAACTTTCTTCCTCCTCCTCTGCTTGTTAGCTGTGTGAACTTGTGCTCATTTTTAATATCTATATCTCAGTTTCTCAAACAAACAGACAAAAAAGTTGATAACATAGAATGTTCCTGGGAGGAACCCGCTGCTGACCAAGTTCAGCCATAGTCTGTGATCTGCTAGAGGCCAACTTGCACGAGCTACAAATAAATCTAGAGATCACTGCCACTGCCAGTGCTATGCCTAGAGGTCAAGATGCAAAGTAGGCCAGGTGTCACTACTGCTGGGCTTAGGGCTGCTCAGCGAGAGGTACAGGATACACTGAAGCCAGACACTGCTTGTTTGGGTTTTGTTAACCTTTGAGAGATTTTAGGAATGTCCACAGCATGAGCCAAGGTAGGCTGTTTTTAGGGAAAAGCCACTCCAAGGGACTTGGGTATGCCCAAATTTGGGTGGGGAGTGGTCTCAGGAAATTACTAGGGTGGGGCAGATAAAAGGTGATAGACAGTTTGATGGAGACTCAGTGGTCTGCATGAAGAGAGGGGAAGGACTCAACAAAGAAACAGAGCTCCACCAGCTCCTCTAACCAAAAGAAAGCTGCCCCTCCAGTCCTCACCTTGTGGCCAAACAACTAATTTCATTCCCATATGTCCCTATTGTCTTTCAAGCTGCTGCTCCAGTGCTGGGGAACAGAGCCAGTGAGTCCATCAATGAGTAAGTCCATGTGCAGTCCTTTAAGAGGAAATCCTGAAAGTACAGGCTTCCTCCGTCTCACTTTGCCACAATTCCTACTGGTTTTCACAGCCAGTTATTATGGGCACTCAGCACTGAAACCCTGGGCTTGGGAGGGGCTGGGACCCCTTGCTCCTTCAGCAGGGGACCTCTGCAGCCAAGACATCCTTCCCAATTTTTAATGGTCACAAGTGGGTGTGGGACTAGCCTGTTCCATGTCTCTACCTCTTATCAGTCTCTAGATGGCTTCTTCTATAAGTGTGTAGGTGTAGGGCATCGGTTCAGCTAGACCAGGCAATTCTCAATAATGGTTGTTCTGTGGTTTAATTGTGATTGGTTTGGTCCTGAGAGGAGGTGAGCACACCATTTTTCTGCTCCACCATCTTGACTGAAAATGCCACTGTTAGTGCATTTCTACTTTAAAGAATGGAGATAAAAACTAAGTCAAGGTTATGTCTGTGAAACAGAACCCATTACAGAAATAGGTTTAATATACGTAATTAGATGCTTATAAAACCATTGAGTAATGAACATATATATAGGTACAAAAAAAATCAGTTAGCTCCCCAGTTTTCTCTGTCTTCCCAAGGTATCAGGCCTTTGCAGGAAATCACAGAAACCTTCAGAGTATGATCACAGCTGTTTACAGCAGTGAGGTTGATGATTCACAGGAAAACATCCAAAAGCACTGCAAAAATCTTGTGTCTGCAAAAGTCCGTGCCTGTTCACTAATGCTAGAAGAAAAATAATATGTCCCAAACTGTTTCTTCCTCATTCTTCTGCACCTCAGTAAATTCTATGTTTAGCCCAGTTGCTCACACAAATAATCTAGATGATATTACTAACCTTTAATCTCTTTCCTCTGCAAATTTCAGTTCTACTTGTAATACTGTGTATTCTATTTCAAAATTATTTTAAAAGCCCCTTTTCCTTCCATCTTTATTTGTAGCAGCTAATCTCATTCCTCAATTACTACAACATTTTATTGTAGCAGCATTCTATACATTTTTGCTCCCCTCCAAAGTAGTCTCCACATGAGAATCAAAACTTTTTGTGTCATCTTAAATGAAGAGTACTTCTATTACACTTATGGTAATATTAAAATTATATTTGTGAAGCACAAGATACAGCAATTTACTATATAAAGTGAAAGTCTTCAAGGAAGATAAGTGTGGTTGTATGAATTTTAGGGGTAGAGTGGATAGAGATGTCAAACTAGCATTTGAATTGTTTGTCTGGAGTATTGGTCAGTAATTGGAAATAATAATAATTTAAAAATGGGACAGTAGAATTGTTTCATCTAAGGAGCCTAACCTAATGATGATAGCCTTTCTAATACACTAAGTTCTGAAATAAATTAAATGTATTGGAGTGAAAATAAAATTCAGTGATTAGCTTATGAAATGGAGCACAGAAAGACAGTATAAAGTCAAAGAAAAAAGAGCAACAGCAGAAATTTTTAAAAAAGGAAAAAAAAACCCAGATAGTAAGTCTTGCTTTCAAATTGATTTATTACCACAGAAAAATCTAAAATTTCATGTAATTATTCTAGATAAGAGCACATCTCTGTGCTTATAAATTCTCACCAGTATCCTTAGCTAGTCTTCCCCAGTTGAATTGTGAAATTGTGCCTTTGCAACATAAATACACACACACACACACACACACACACACACACCCTATGTTATCCTGTTATCCACCAAGTTCTAAAATCCTAAGACAAATTCAATTTAAAGAATAATTACCAGGAGTTATTTCTTATAGTTCTATTTATGCTGTATACATATTTCTGCCTTCTTCCTTAATTTTTTTTTTTATTGTGAACTAAACATTTTTTTTTAAAAAGTGAGCTTCAGGTGTACAACACAGTGCAATAGTTATACTTTTTACCCCTCAAAGTGACAAACCCCCACCCCCAATTCTCCATCCCACTCCTCCCCCCTATAGCATACATATTTATTACAATTCTTTTGACTCCCTATAGTATAATCCACTGCATAATCCACATCCCATGACTATATATTCAATTACAGTTGGCATACAATATTATACAACATCAGTTTTAGGTATACAGTGCAATGGTCAAGCCTCTACTCCATCCATGAAGTGGTCTCCCTAAAAAGACATGTGACCATTTGACATACCACAAAATATTTACAACATTATTATATTCCCTGAACTGTCTTTCATATCCCTGTGGCAATATTGTAGTTACCTATTTATGCTGTCTAATCCCTTCCCCTTCTCTCTCATCCCCACCCCTCTTCCAACTAGCAAACCTGTTTTTCCTCTATATCTATGAGACTGTTTCTGTTTTCTTTGCTCATTCATTGAGTTTTTCAGATTCCACGTATAAGTGAGAGCATATGGTATTTGTCTTTTTCCAACTGACTTATTTCACTTAACATAATAGTCTCTAGGTCCATCCAAATCATTGTAAATGGTACGATTTCATTCTTCTTTAAAGCGGAGTAATACTCCATTGTATAAATATACCACAGTTTCTTAATCCAGTCATCTACTGATGGGCATTTCGGTTGTTTCCAAGTCTTGGCTATTGTAAATAGCGCTGCAATAAACATAGGGGTGCATATATTTTTTCAAATTAGCGTCTTGGATTCCTCTTGGTAGATACCCAACAGTGGAATTGCTGAGTCATACGGCAGTTCCATTTCCAGTTTTTTGAGATACCTCTATACTGATTTCCATAATGGCTGCACCAATTTGCAGTCCCACCAACAGTGCACCAGGGTTCTGTTTTCTCCACACCCTCGCCAGCACTTGTTGTTTGTTGATTTGTTGATGTTAGCCATTCTGACCTGAGTGAAGTGGTATCTCATTGTGGTTTTTATTTGCATTTCTCTGATGATTAGTGAGGTTGAACATTTTTTCAAATGCCTGTTGGCCATCTGTATGTCCTCTTTAGAGAAATGCCTCTTCATATCCTCTGCCCATTTTTTAATTGGGTTATTTGTTTTTTGGTGTTGAGTTTCATGAGTGTTTTATAAATTTTGGATATTAACCCCTTATCAGATATATCATTGGCAAATATGTTCACCCGTTGAGTAGGCTGCCTTTTTGTTTTATTGATGATTTCCTTTGCTGTGAAAAAACTTTTAAGTTTGATGTAATCCCATATGTTCATTATTTCTTTTATTTCCCTTGCCTGAGGGAATATATAAGTAAAAATGTTATTCAGGGTAATGTCTGCAAACTTAATCCCTATGTTTTCTTCTAGGAGTTTTATGGTTTCAGGTCTTACATTTAAGTCTTAAATCCATTTTGAGTTTGTTCTTGTATATGGTGTAAGTAGGTCGTCCATTTTCATTTTTTTGCACGTGTCAGTCCAATTTTCCTAGCACCATTTATTAAATAGGCTATCTTTACTCCAATGTAAATTTTTGCTTCCATTGTCATAGATTAAATCACCATAAATGGAAGGGTTTATTCCTGGTATCTCTATTCTGTTCCATTGGTCTATGTGTCTATTTTTATGTGAGTACCATACTGTTTTGATAACTGTAGCTTTGTAGTATGTTTTGATGTCAGGTAGTGTGATGCCTCCCACTTGTTCTTATTTCTCAGGATTGCTGTGGCTATTTGGGATCTTTTGTGGTTCCATATAAATTTTAGGATTCTATGTTCTATTTCTGAGAAAAATGTCCTTGGTAGTTTGATTGGAATTGCATTGAATCTATATATTGCTTTAGGAAATATTGACATTTTAACTATATTAATTCTTCCTATCCATGAGCATGGTATGTATTTCCATTTATTTGTATCTTCTTTTGATTTCTCTCTGCAGTGTCTCATAATTTTCTGAGTACAGGTCTTTTGCTTCTTTACTTAAATTGATTCCTAGATATTGTATTGTTTTTGAAGCAATTGTCAAAGGGATTGATTTCCTGATTTCTTCTTCTGATAGTTTATTATTGGTGTATACAAATGCAACTGATTTCTGAATATTTATTTTGTACCCTGCTACCTTACGAAATTCGTTTATCAGTTCTAGCAGTTTTTTGGTGAAGTCTTTGGGATTCTCTATATATAGTATCGTGTCATTTGCACATAATGACAATTTTACTTCCTTCTTTCCAATTGGGATGCCTTTTATTTCATTATCTTGTCTGATTGCTGTGGCTAGATCTCCAGAACTATCTTAAATAGAAGTGGTGAAAGTGTCTTGTTCCTGATCTTAAGGAGAAAGCTTTTAGCCTTTCCCTGTTGAGTACGATGTTTGCTGTGGGCTTATCATATATGGCCTTTATTATGTTGAGATATGATCCCACTATTCCCACTTTGCTAGGGGTTTTTATCATAAATGGCTGCTGGATTTTGTCAAATGCCTTTTCTGCATCTATTGATATGATCATATGATTTTTATTTTTCATTTTGTTAATGTGATGTACTACATTAATTATTTGCGGATATTGAACCAAACTTGAATACCAGGAATGAATCCCACTTGATGGTGGTGTATGGTCTTTTTAATGAGATGCTGAATTCGGTTTGCTAGTATTTTGTTGAGAATTTTTGCATCTAAGTTCATTAAGGATATCGGCCTGTAGTTTCCTTTTTCATAATATATTTCTCTGACTTAGGAATCAGGGAGATAGTGGCTTTATAGAAAGAGTTTGGGAGCCTTCCCTCCTGTATTTTTTGGAATAGTTTGAGGAGAATAGGTACTAATTCTTTATTGTATGTTTTGTAAAATTCACCTGTGTAGCCATCTGGTCCAGGGCTTTTGTTGGTTGGAAGATTGTTGATTACTGATTCAATTTCTTTGGCAGTAATCAGTCTGTTCAGAGTTTCTGTTTCTTTTTGGTTCATACTTGGTAGATTGTATGCTTCTAGAAATTTATCCATTTCTTCCACATTGTGAATTTGTTAGCATATAGTTTCTCATAGTATTTTCTTAAAATTTTCTGTATTTCTGTGGTATCTGTTGTCACTTCTCCTTTTCCATTTTTGATTTTGTTAATTTGGGTCCTCTCTCTTTTTTTTTTTTTGGGGTAGTCTGGCTAAGGGTTTGTCAATATTTTTATCTTTTCAAAAAACCAACTCTTGGTTCCATTGATCTTTTGTATTGTTTTTTTGTTCTCGATTTCATTTATTTCTGCTCTGGTCTTTATTATTTCCTTCCTTATACTCCCTTTAGGTTTGTTTTGCTTTTTTTTTTTTTTTTTTTTGAGTTCCCTTAGGTGCAAAGATATTCTGTTGATTTGAGATTTTTCTTCCTTCTTTAGGTAGGCCTGCACTGCTATGAACTTCCCTCTTAGGACTGCTTTCGCTGCATCCCAGAAATTTTGGGTTGTGGTGTTTTCATTTTTGTTTGTCTCAAGGTATCTTTTGATTTCCTCCTTGATCTCATTTTTGACCCACTCACTATTTAGTAGCATGTTATTTAGCCTCCATGTATTTGTAAGCTTGCCAGATTTCTTCTTATAATTGATTTCTAGTTTCATAGTATTGTGGTCAGAGAAGACACTTGATATGATTTCAATCTTCTTAAATTTGTTGAGACTTGCTTTGTGGCCTAAAATGTGGTCTATCTTGGAAAATGTTCCCTGTGCACTTGAGAAGAATGTATATTCTGTAGCTTTGGGTGAAATGCTCTAAAAATATCAATTAAATCCAGCTGATCTAAAGTGCCATTTAAGGCCACTATGTCCCTGTTGATTTTCTGTCTGGAGGATCTGTCCATTGGTGACAACAGGGTGTTGAAGTCCCCTACTATGATAGTGTTACTGTTGATCTCTGTTTTTATGTCTGTCAAAATCTGTTTTATATATTTAGGAGCTTCTATATTGGGTGCATAGATGTTTATTAGGGTTATGTCCTCTTGTTGAATTGATCCCTTTATTGTGTAGTGCCCTTCCTTCTCTTTTATTGTAGTCTTCATTTTAAAGTCTATTTTGTCCGAAACAAGTATTGCTATTCCAGCTTTTGTCTCATTTCCATTTGCATGAAATATCTTATTCCATCCCTTTACTTTCAGTCTGTGTGTGTCTTTTGATCTGAGATGAGTCTCTTGTAGACAGCATATGCATGGGTCCTGTTTTCTTGTACACTCAGCCATTCTGTGTCTTTTGATTGGAGCATTTAGCCCATTCACATTTAAAGTGATTACTGATAGGTGCATATTTATTGCCATTTTGTTATTTGTATTTCTTGTCTACCTGTGTTAGCTTGTTTTCCCCCTTTCTTCTGTTTAAAAAAGCTCTTTTAACATTTCCTGCAATGCTGGCTTGGTGGTAATGAGCTCCTTAAACTTATTCTTTTCTGAGAAGCTCTTTATCTCTCCGTTAATTTTTAGTGATAGCCGTGCTGGGTAGAGCAATTTTGGTTGTAGACCTCTATTTTTTGTCACTTTGAATATCTCCTGCCACTCCCTTCTGGCCTGCAGAGTTTCTCAAGGTGTTAATCTTATAGGAGTTCCTTTGTATATAACCTGCTGTCTTTCCCTTGCTGCTTTTAGAATTTTGTCTTTGTCTTTAAGCTTTGCCATTTTAACTATGATGTGTCTTGGCGTGGGCCTGTTTGGATTCAGCCTATTTGGAACTCTCTGCATATCCTGGGCTCATATGTCTATTTCCTTCACCAGAGTAGGGAAGTTTTCAGTCATTATTTCTTTAAATACATTCTCAATCCCTTGCTTCTTCACTTCTCCTTCTGGTATTCCTATGATGTGGAGTTGTTGCATTCATGTTGTCCGAGAGGTCTCTTAAACCATTTTCATTCTTTTTTATTCTTTTTTCTTTTTCTTGTTCCAGCTGGATGATTTCTGCTATTTTGTTTTCTAATTCGCTGATCCATTCCTCTGCTTCATCTTTTCTACTGGTGATACCTTCGAGTGTGTTCTTCATTTCAGTTATTGCATTCTTTAGTTTTAACTGGTTGTTTTTTATGGTTTCCCTATTCTTCTTTATGTCCTTGCTAAGTTCCATAAACATTCTTATCATCAGTGTTCTAAACTCTGTCTCTGAGAGTTTGGATCCCTCTGTTTCATTTAGTTCTATTTCTAGAGTTTTCTTCTGATCTTTTACTTGGGATATGTTTCTTTGTTTCTTCATTCTGGTTGTCGTTCTGTGAATGCTTCAATGTATTAGATAGATCACCAATCTTGACGTGGCCTCCTCTTTAGGTCCTTTGTTTATAGTTTCTGTTCATCTGTTGTTCAGGGGACTTCCGAGGTTAAATGTTGTATAAATTATTTGTAATTTTGATGTGATCCTGGGAGGCCGTTCGGAAAGTGTCCATCTATTCCGCCATCTTACCAGAACCCCTTCCTTAAATATATGATCAGGAGCTTTAGCATTCCAATTAAGTAACATAGTTTTTAAGAACACTTCTGTATAATAACATAAAAAGCCAAAGTGATATGAAATACATAATTGCTACTGAAAATATACTGACCTAAATATAGTTGTATTACAATTATCTTTTGTCAAATCGTTTTCTTATTTGCATTTTTTTTTTTAAATTGGGCAATTGGGGAAGGGGAACAGTGTTAGGGAACCAGGGAAAAGGAACAGACAAGTTGCTGTTTTTTTGTTCTTCAGTCTAGCTGCGGAGGACGTTGCTTCATTCGCCCATGTTGGTATCTTCGTTGCTCTCTTCCCGGATGAGGTACATCAGTCGCCGGCCTCTGGATGGTCGCTCACCCGCAGCTTTGGCAGCTCACGCTGGCTGCTGGCCACTCACTGTAGCCTATGGCAGCCCACTGCAGCAGGGGCTGCAGCCTACACCGTTGCCGGGGCTCGCACAGCCCAGCTCCAGGTGGAGCTTTTGTTAGCTGTAGAGGACAGTGTCACTGGGTCTCATATGTGGGATACGAACCAGGGCCACAGGGGTCCCAAACCAGCTCTTAACCAATGCGCTACTCAGCCAGCCCAATTTTTTTTGCATTTTTAAAAAATATTATTTTACAAAAGCAATCTTGTAAATTCATCTGCTAATGCCTCTGAGGTCAAAACCCATTTTTTTTTTTAATCCTTTGTGGGTTTTTTTGTTTGTTTGTTTGTTTTTTGTTTATTTTTTTAAAAATTAGTTTCAGGTGTACACACAATGCAACAGTTATACTCTTTACCCCCTAAAGTGACAACCCCCCACTCCCATTTCGCCACCCCACTCCCCCCCCATATCATACATATCTATTACAATTCCTTTGACTCCCTTTCACAGTATACTCCACATCCCATGACTATCTATATATTCAGTTACAGTTGGCATACAATATTATACAACATCAGCTTCAGGTGTACAGTGCAGTGATCAAGCCTCTACTCCATCCATGAAGTGGTCTCCCTAACAAGACATGTGACTATCTGACACGTTACAAAATTTTGACAACATTATTATATTCCCCAAACTGTGTTTCATATCCCTGTGGCAATATTGTAGTTGTCTATTTATGCTGTCTAATCCCTTCCCCTTCCCTCTTATCCCCACCCCACTCCCAACTAGCAACCCTCAGTTTTTCCTCTATATCTATGAGTCTGTTTACTTTGATCGTTCATCCAGTTTTTCAGATTTCACATATAAGTGAGATCATATGGTACTTATCTTTCTCCTACTGACTTATTTCATTTAACATAATAGTCTCTTCACAACATTATCAATTACATTCCCAGAACTGCCCCCATATCCCTGCAGCAACGTTGTAGTCACCCACCTACGCTGTCCAAAACCTTCCCCACTCCCTCATCCCCACTCCCTCCTAGCCAGCAACCATCACTTTTTCCTTTATATTTGCTTGATATGACTTCAATCTTCTTAAATTTACTGAGATTTGTCTTGTGGCCTAACATGGTCTATCGTGGAAAATGTCCCATGTGTACTTGAGAAGAATGTATATTCTGTTTTTTCAGGGTGAAATGCTCTAAAAATATCAACGAAGGCCAGCTGGTCTAAAGTATCATTTAAGGCCCCTCTTTCTGTGTTGATTTTCTGTCTAAAGGTCTGCCCATTGGTGACAATGGTGTTGAAGTCCCCTACTATGATAGTGTTACTCTTGATCTCTGTCTTTGTCTGTTAAAATCTATTATATGTAATTAGGAGTTCCTATGTTGGGTTCATAGATGTTTATTAGGGTTATGGTGCCCTTCTTTGTCTTTTATTGTAGTCATTTTAAAGTCTATTTTGTCCAAGATAAGTATTGGTACTCCAGCTTTTTTTTTCTCATTTCATTTGCATGAAATATCTTATTCCATCTGTAAACAGCATATACATGTGTCCTGTTTTCTATCCACTCAGCCACTCTCTGTCTTTTGATTGGAGCATTTAGCCCATTCACATTTAAAATGATTATTGATAGATGCATATGTATTGCCATTTTGTTATTTGTATTCCTGGTCTTCCTGGGTTAGCTTGTTTACCCTTTCTTTTGCTTAAAATAGCCCTTTCAAAATTTCCTGCAATGCTGGCTTGGTGGTAATGAATTCCTCAAGCTTATTCTTTTCTGAGAATCTCTTTTATTCTCCTTCAATTTTAAGTGATAGCCATGCTGGGTAGAGCAATCTTGGTTGTAGGCCATTGTTTTGTGTCACTTTGAATATCTCCTGCCACTCCCTTCTGGCCTGCAGAGTTTCTGTAGACAAGTCAGCTGTTAGTCTAACAGGAGTTCCTTTGTATGTAACCTGCTGTCTTTCTCTTGCTGCTTTTAGGATTCCCTCTCTGTCTTTAATCTTTGCCATTTTAACTATCATGTATCTTGGTGTGGACCTGTTTGGGTTCAGCTTGTTTGGAACCTTCTGTACTTCCTGGGTATGTATGTGGATTTCCTTCACCAGGGTAGGGAAGTTTTCAGACATTATTTTTTCAAATACATTCTCGACCCCTTGCTTCTTCTCTTCTCCTTCTGGTATTCCTATAAGTCGAAGGTGGTTGTGCTTCACCTTGTCACATAGGACTCTTAAACTATTTTCATTGTTTTTTATTCTTTGGTCTTTTTGTTGTGCCAACTGGATGATTTCTGCTATTTTGTCTTCCAAATCGCTGATCTGCTCCTCTGCTTCATCTACTCTACTGGTGATTCCTTTGAGTGTGTTCTTCATTTCAGTTATATTGTATTCTTTAGTTCTAACTGGTTGTTTTCTATGATTTCTCTATCCTTCCTTATGTCCTCACTAAGTTTGTGAAACCTTCTTATCATCAGTGTTCTAAACTCTGTCTCTGAAAGGTTGGATCCCTCTGTTTCATTTAGTTCAATTTCTACAGGTTTCTTCTGATATTTTACTTGTGACATCTTTCTTTGTTTCCTCATTCTGGCTGTTGCTCTGGGATTGCTTTGATGTATTAGATAGATCATGGGGAGAGCCCTGGCTGGATCATGCAGGCACGCAGCTCATGGCCCAACACTCCCAGGAAAACTCCCAGTCTCAGCCTGTCCCAATCAGCTGCTCGCAGATCAGGCCGAGCAGCCCGAGAACCAATCACCAGCCTGGGAACTCTGCAATGCAGTGTGGAGATCCGGGTCCCAAGGAGGCTTGAGCACTCCTGCATCTCAGTGAGCAGCCAGAGAGCACCTGCCCAACGTTTCCCTGGCAACGCAGTATAAGCCGGGCAGAGGGTGGAGATCCCAGGCTGCATGCACGCGCACACACGCACACACGCTCTTTTGCACCAATTCCACTAGACTAATGAGGTCCCGGACCTGATCCTGTTTGGGAGGGCCCAACCCTGACAAAATGGCGCCCTCCTTACACCACTCATGTGCAGGCTCCACACCAGGGGAACAATAGTGCAAAACCCTCCAGCCTTTGCACCAATGGTGCTCAGTTCAGTCCGTCCCTGCAGGCTCCTGGGCCCGGCTCACACAGCTACTCCCTCCACCAAGAACCAGATAAGTGCTCACCAGTGAGCAAGCCTGTGCACTGGCCCCACTGATTCTCTAGCTGCTCTTAGCTTCACCAAGCTGAGCAAAAAGAGTCCTCACTAATTTACATCCAGCTATCTTGGAACACCTCTTCCCGGCAAAGGAACTCTGGTCTGGTGAGCTTGGTGTACGAATGGAGGGTCTCTCTCCCATCCGGAGAAGCCTCCCCAAAGCTGGGGCTTCCCTCATGGGGTTTGCCCTCTCTCGTCTCCGCCCCTCTTGCCAGACTTGATGTGGCCTCCTGTTTAAGTTCTTCGTTTAGTGGTTTTGTTCATCTAGTGTTCCGGGGAACTCCGGGTTTGAATGCTGTATAATTTGTTTGTAATTTTGGTGTGATCCTGGGAGGTAGTTAGCACATCATCTGTCTATTCCTCCATTTTACCGGAAGTCCAATCCTTTGGTTTTAATATGTTATTTAAGAAACCAGACATCAGCTTTAACATATCAAATGAAGCCAACTATGACCCAGGTATAGGTTCACCCTTTCATAGCCCCCAGTTCTCCTATTGCATCTAACTAGGACCATTTGTTCACAGATAATGATAGAAAACTGACAAATGTTAACTGACAAGCACCTGGTACTTATTAAACAGGGTCTATAACTAATCATAAATCATATACCATTTTTTCAGCAATAAAACTCAATACAAAGAAAATTAGTAAGGCACTTTTCAAATATATGAAAAGTATTTATGATGATGGAAATATAATTAAATAGACCACTGATTTTTTCCCAGAAAATAAAATTTAATGATCCTCTTGATTTCCTCTCCTTAACCTAAGAACAATGTCTTAATTTCATTAGGAACACTGTTTTTAGTTTACCAGCTAGGATGACAACCTCTTCAGCAATCCCATTGCAACCAACCATTATACATCCAACCCAATCACTGTATGCTTAAACTTTCTTCTCTCTGATAAGTAACAACTAAATTGAGATAAACCATAACTTTTAAGTCAATTTACCCAAACAGACAGAGTCTCCCTTTCAATAAGTTGCAAGCAGCTAAATAGTAGCTTCATTTAATAGATTAAAGAGTAATGACTTCTAGAAAAAGAAAAGAGCCAGGAGCAGATATAGAACATTAATTTGTCAGTGGCTTTAACTTACACACTTATGGAATATCTGTTTTCTGGGAGATCTGCTTTTCCAAGTGATCCTACAACTTCTGCTAAAAAATTTCAGATTGATTTCTATGACCAATGATGCAACAGATGTGATGTGTGACAGATCTGAGAAAATTTTATACAAAAAGGGGGTAAGGAAGAGGGGTAAAAGAATAGATTTTTCTCTGCCCTAATTACATGCAAAAATATTCATATATATTGTACTCAAGATATTTTTATTTGCTGCTTTCTAGAAGACAACATCACATTCAGTTACACATAGAGTTTAGAAATTGGCCAGCCAAATGTTAAGATTTCTTTATACAGAGGTTGCCAAAAAAATGTCTACACATTTTAAGAAAGGAAAAAAAAAACTATTAAAATTGTAATAATATATACTGATAACAAATGATTAATACAAGTCACATTTGACTTCTGCAATTACAAGAGGTGTTCAAAGTAGTTACCATCAGTGTCCAGACACTTGATTACATACAGCAAACTACTGCTTCAGCAACGTTGACCAAAGTGTCCACTTGTATACATTTTTTTGGCATATCTGGTAGTTACCGGTCAATTCTAAGACCACAAATATAAAGATGACCATTCAAAAAAACATAATTAGCTTTCTTTGAAAATAGCTCATTCTCCTGCAATATTATGCAGTTCCATGAAGAGCATACACTCCAATCCCATGCCCTACACTGAATGTCATATTGCTTTGGGAGAGTAGTCCGGCTCATGTCATCTTCTGAAAATCGCCAAGTAAGTATTGCATTAATCAGCACAGGTTGCCATAACAAAATACCAGACTGGGTGGCTTAAACAACAGAAACTTACTTTCTCACACTTCTGAAAACTAGAAGTCAAAAATCAGCGTGTCAGTATGGTCAGTTACTCGACGAGGCCCCTCTTTGATTGGTAGGTCATTGTCATATCCCTGTATGCTCACAGGAACTCTTCTTTCACAGCGAGAGAGTGAGCAAGCTCTCTGGTTTCTGCTCTTATAAGGATATTAATCCTATAAGATCAAAGTCCCTCCCTCTCATGACCTCCTTTAACCTTTAATTACTTCCCTAGAGGCCCCATTTCTGAAAATAGTCACGCTGGGGATTAAGACCTCAACATATGAATTTGGAGGCACATAAACATTTGGTCTATAGCAAGTATGTTGTGAGATATGAGAGAAACAGAGAGAAAAAAAGAAAATTTAGGAGCTGTGTTAAATATTGTTTAAAGCAGTGCATATTTTCAAATGAAAAATATACACGCAATTATCAACACAAGAAATGGAAAATAACATGTAAGCTTTAATATGGAAACATTTTTACCTTAACAAACCTTGTCTTGAAAATGTTATTATAACATACTCTAAGATGGGATGAATTTCAGTGAAAATATATACCTTTTATTTTAAACATAAGGATGCAGCATTTGGAAGTTTTAAATTCTACTTTTTGAAACTGGTTGTTTAAGTAGACTGGAAGTTTTGAAACTGGTTGTTTAAGTAACACAAGTCACCAAAATAAAATCACAGCAGAACAAAAGAATGGGTTGTTAATTTATTTATACATCAATATCAGCAGCAGTCCACAGTCCATGCCAAGGTCAGATATAGGTTATTATGAATCTTGCTGCTGCAGTTTTATGTGTAAAATGACCTTTGACTTTCACATTTCCAGATGTTACTATTTGCTATTTAATGGTCAAAACAGAGCCCTAACCCACACTGAGAACTGGCAGGATTTCATAGGACAGTGGATCAGGCTATTTATTTTACATATCAACAGAGTTTGGGTGTGTCCCCTCTTAGTATATTGCCATTAATCACTATTATGCACATGTTTTCTAAGGGTTAGTTGAATGAATTAATGGCTATGTGTTCTTTTTTTCTTTCCTCTCATCATCTCACTGTGAGTAAATTGTTTTAACTGCATTAGCAGAGATTAGAACTTCATTCACTTAATTCAAGAAAGATTGAGAAAAACAGTTAAAATTAATTCTGCTGCTTTTCTATGTATAAAAGAAAAAATTCTGAGACTCCACAAATGTAGTTGTTAAAGAATTTAGAAGTAATACATAGTAAATGTGACATAATACATATCATTTTATTTAGGAAAATAGAGTTGAGACACAATTCTTATCACTGGCCTTTTTAATGTAAGAAATACATGCCTGGAAATGAATTTGTTTAATCCTATCTATCCGTAATCGGGGAATTTTTAAAAAAACATCTAGCAGAATCTTTCATTCTCGATAAACTTAGCTTGAAATCTCAAAGCCAAGAAAAAAAAATCACTTCTATGTATTAACATATCATATGTACTTAATTCATAAGCCAAAGAAATGAATTATTTTCATACCTACAATTTATCATATGTTTTTATCTCAGTGTATAAGTATATACTTAACCTAGTATTTGTTTAGTTTTAAATAATATACACAATGTATTTGTAAGCTTAATAAAAATGTTTAATCACTGAATTTACTTCTATAGAAAATAACATTTAGATTTTTATTAATACTATCATTTACTTTTATAGGGAAGAATTGGATAAGATATATAAAAGTGTTACTTAGTGTTTTTTTGAAAAGTGAGTTTCATCTTGCAATTACATGTGGCATCATGAATGGTTTCCCTCCTCTCCCTCTTTTTTCTTTCTCTTTTTATTTCTTTTGCTCTTCACCCTCTTGCTAGTGATGAGTGTGTGCTCTGTGCCATTATATATCAAACATTTTATGTGGAACTTCTTATTAAACTTTACCACATGTACAAACACTAATAATTCAGATATATCCTTCTTTTACTGAGAAGGAAATGAAAATTTAGAGAGATTAAGTAATTTACAGCCATTCAAATAGACACCAATTATAAATGAATTCAACTTTTCAACAGTGTTGCCTCTTTGGAGTTAACAATATTCCCTATAATATGTTCAGCTTTTATAGATTCTATTGGTAAAATATTTCAATAAAGGCAGAAAAAAGAGTGGATTATTGTGATTTGCAGTGGAGGGAAGACTTCCCTCTCAGTGTCGTGTCACCATTCTCAGTTGTGGTCTCTGGTATGGTAATGTCAGCATCACCTGAGTATTTATTAGAAATGCAGATTCCTGGGGCCATCCCAGACTGACCCAATCAGAAGTTAGTTGCACCCCAACAATCTCTGTTTTAATAGGCTTCCAGGTGACTCTCCCTTAATTTAAGAACCAAGGTCTTGGTGTATTTACTCTCCCTAATTGATTGAAATTTGCATCTCCTAATTACAATACTCCTTTGTTAGAAATGTTAACCTGGAAGTACTCTCTAAATACTTGATCTGGAAAAATCAGCTTATATTAAAGAGAAACAAGTGCAGAAAAATTTAGTGCACACCTCATACATTCTTTGGAGGAGGAATATTCTCATTCAAAATATTTAACTATTGTTCATGTCCTAAATTCATAAATCTATGAATCACTTTTCCATAGGTAGATGAAAAGGATGTCTGATGGGGAAAATGCAGAAAGGATACATACAAATGACAATAGAAGAGGATGAGGGTGGTATGTACTTATGGGGACCTAAAAAGGAACAAGCCAAACACCCCAACAGAACCCACTTCGTAAGAATGCTGAGCCCTTCCAAGGACAATGTCATGAACGCTTATGCCTATTTTCTTTTGATTCACTTATTTTACTGTTGTTTTTTCTTTTCCTATTGCTTACCCTGGATGATAATTTACTTATTATGATTCACTTCACTTTGACCTTACTTCTATTAATACTTGTGTAATCTCTAAGTTGGCTTTCTATGTTTCTCTTATTTAAAATTGCATTTCAATTTTCCTGGATCACTTTATTTACCTTCTTAATTTACTCTTACTATTTAGTTTAACTTATTTGTGGTATTTCTTAGTTGTAGAGGAAATCTTCTTTCTTTATGTATCTCTCACTTCAAACTTCATCTACGTTAAGACTATATAGAACAGTGCAAATATTTCTATACATATACATTCCAGTCTTGATTTCCTGGCATTAAATTTACTTAGGCTAAGATATAATATTTGGGCAAGTTCACTTTTCCAGGAAGAAAAGGGCATAGCATTTTAACAGTGATTGTTAAATATTTTTTCCACATATAAATATGTTGGCTCTTGGTTCAACTTTGATGTAACAGTCCTTATTTTCATCCATTGTACCAAAATAATCACTAATAGCACCCAGTTTAATGCTTAAATATACCCCATTTGAGCTATAAATTGAATGAATACTCAAGTTGAGCCAAACTTTGGGATCTTTTCTAAACATGTTCTAGCCAGTGTAATATTGTGTTGTAATAAGAAACATGTATTTTAGTTTTCATCCTTGTTTTCTGGTACAGAGCTCCTAAAACCTTTGGACTTTCCTTAATGATAGGCTAGAAAGGAGTATCTTTTGTTATTTATAGTTAGAATCTTTCAGCCACAGAAAAGCTTATACTAATTTGGGTGATTCTTGGAGGTTTGGGGCTGAATGGTTACCAAAGGAAACAACCACATAATTAGATTAGGGCTGGAGATTGATTTAATCAGAATGACTAATGATTTGATTAATTTTGCCTATGTAATGAATCCTCCATAAAAACCCTAACTACAGGGATCTGGAGTCTGGGTTGGTGAACATACCAGGTGCTGGGAGGTCGGACTGCCTAGCAAGAACATGGAAACTCCATGTCCCTTCTCTATACCATCTCCTGTATATCTATTTCTTTATCTGGCTGTTTATCTGTGTCCTTTGTCATATCCTCCATAATAAACTGGTAAATGAACTGGTAAATATCTTCCTGAGTTTTGTAAGCTATTGTAGCAAATTATTGAACTCCAGGAATATGGGAGCCTCCAACTTATAGCTGGTCTGTCAGAGGTACAGGTGACAACCTGGACTTGCCATTGGCTTCTGAAATGGGATGCCTTATGGGAATAAACCCATAATCTGTGGGGTCTGCACTGACACTGGGAAGTTAGTGTCAGAATGAATTAAACTGTAAGACAAACAGTGGTGTCCACAGAGAGTTGAAGAGCAGTTTGGTGAGGAAAAACCTCCACACATTTGATATAATGTGAAAGTGAAGGAAACACTTTGCCTATAGCTAGCAAACAAGGAAAAATATATTTAGCTTTCCTTACCAGACAATTAAAATTTAAATCTTGTTTTCAACTTTCTGTTTCCATACTCTGATTTAATTTTCACCATAGCATTTAGCACTATATATTTTATTAAACTGTATTTGTTATTTCACCCTAGAATCTAAATAATCTGAGGCTAGAAGTTTGTTTCTTTATTCACTTCTGTGTCCTCAGGTACAATTTCAGTGCTTTGCACATAATAGGTGTTCAGTACATATATTGTGAAATAAATTAATACTTTTTCTTGCTTAAGTTATTCTTTCAAATGACTTCTTTCAGTATGTTGTTTTCTTCTTCCTGCAATTTCCTTTAATGAAGACTAATTGATGGTAAACATTCTTAGTTTGTAAAAAAACAACAAGATAAAACAAAAAAATAGTAATAATAATAATAATAGTAAAATAGTCACTCAGTTTGAATAATAAGTTAAGTCCCTGAGTTTGACACATAATATTTCTTAGTACTCTGATGATATTTAACCACACTTCATGTATATTGTTGTTACAACTAAGAATCTGCTATCAATGTAATTTCTAGGTAATATATATTGCTTTTAATTTAAGGTCACTTTTTTTTTAAAGATTTTATTGGGGAATTGAGGGAGGGAAACAGCGTTGGGGAATTGGGAAAGGGAAACAGACAAGTTGCTGTCCTTTTGTTCTTCAGTCTAGCTGTGGAGGACGTTGCTTCACTGGCCCATGTTGGTATTGTGATCATTGCGCTCTTCCTGGCTGAGGCAATCAGTTGCCAGCCATTGGACTGCTGTTCACAGTGGTTCACAGCGGCTCACGGCTCACGGTAGCTCACACATGTTGCCAGCCACTCACAGTAGCTCATGGCAGCCCACTGCAGCAGGGGCTGCAGCCTACGCTGTCGCCAGCAACTCCTTGGAGCCCAGCTCCAGGTGGAGTTGTTGTTCACCATCTTAGCTGTAGAGAGCACAGCATCACTGGCCCTCATGTGGGATCTGAATGGGGCCCTGCTGCTCAGAGCTGGTGTCCCAAGCCAACTCCTAACCAATGCGCCACATGGCCAGCCTGTAAGGTCACTTTTTGTTTGTTTACTATATTAGTTTCAGTTGTGCAAAACAAAATAATGATCAGATATTTACATACTTCACAAAATGATAACCCCATCAAATCCACTACACATCTGCTACTGTACATAGCTATTACAGTACAGTTGACTATACTCCATATGCTTTACTTTACATCATATATGTATATATATATATATTAGTTATAGTTGATATTCAATATTATTTTATATTAGCTTCAGTATACAGCACACTGGTTAACCATTTATATAATTTATGAAGTGATCCCCCCAATAAGTCTGGTACCCATCTGACACCGTAGTTTTTACATTATGGACTGTATTCCCCATACTATATTTCATATCCCCATTACTATTTTGTGACTGCCCATTTATACTGTCTAATTTTTTTTTGCCTTTTTCACAACTCCCCCTAAATTCCCTCCCATCTAGCAACTGTCAGTTTGTTCTCTGTATCTATGTCTATTTCTGTTTTTTTTTTTGTACATTCATTCTGTTCTTTAGATTCCACATATAAGTGAGATCATACGGTATTTGTCTTTCTCAGTCTGATATATTTCACTTAGCATAATATCCTCTAGGTCTAGCTATGTTGCAAATGTTCAGATTTTTTTTTATGGCCTTGTAATAATCCATTGTATTAACGTACCAAAATTTCTTTATCCAATCATCTATTGATGGGCAGGCATTTCAATTGTTTCCATATATTGACTATTGTGAATACTGCTGCAGTAAACATAGGGGTGCATATACCCCTCTGAATTAGTGTTTTGGATTTCTTCAGATAAATACCCAGGAGTGGAATTGCTGGGTCATAAGGTAATTCTATTTTTAATTTTTTGAGGAATCCCCATACTGTTTCCACAGTGGCTGCACCAATTGGCAGTCCCACCAACAATGTGCAAGGGTTCCCTTTCTCCACATCCTCACTAACACTAGTTGTTTGTTGATTTATCAATGATAGCCATTCTGACAGGAGTGAGGCGATATCCCATTATAGTTTTTATTTGCATTTTTCTGGTGATTAGTGACATTGAGCATCTAGTCCTGTGCCTATTGGCCATCTGTATGTCCTCTTTAGAGAAATGTCTCTTCAGGTCCTCTGTCCATTTTTTAATTGGGTTATTTTTGTATGTGTGTGTTGAGATTTTATAAAGTTTGGATATTAATCCTTATCATTGGCAAATATCTTCTCTCATTTAAAAGGATGTCTTTTTGTTTTGTTGATGATTTCCTTTGCTGAAAACTTTTTAGTTTGCTATAGTCCATTTGTTTATTCTTTATTTTTTTTCCTTTGCCTTTGGAGATATATCAGTAAAAATATTACTAAGGGTAATGTCTGAGAGTTTATATCCTATATATTTTTTTAGGAGTTTTATGGTTTAAGTCATACACTTAACTCTTTAATCCATTTTGAGTTTATCCTTGTGTACGGCATAAAAAAGTGGTCCAGTTTCATTTTTTTTCATGTATCTGTCCAGTTTTCCCAGCACCATTTATTGAATAGAATACCTTTACCCCAGTGTAAATTCTTGCTTCCTTTGTCATAGATTAAATGACCATATAGGGATGGATTTAATTCTGGGCTTTCTATTCTGTTTCATTCATCTGTGTGTCAGTTTTTTGCCAATGCCATGCTGTTTCAATTACTATGGTCTTACAGTATAATTTGATATCAAGTAATGTGATACCTCCAGCTTTGTTCTTCCTTCTCAGGATTGCCTTGGTGATTCAAGTTCTTTTATAGTTCCATATAAACTTTAGAATTATTTGTTCTAGTTCTGTGAAAAATGCCATTGGTATTTTGATAGAGATCGCATTGAATCTATAGATTGCTTTGGTAGTGTGGACATTTTAACTATATTAATTATTTCTATCCATAAGCATTGTATGTGTTTCCATTTATTTGTATCTTCTTTAGTTTCCCTCTTCAATGTTTTATAATTCTCTGAGTACAGGTCTTTTACTTCATTGGTTAAATTTATTTATACATTATTTTACTTTTTGATGATATTGTTAGTGGGATTTGTTTCTTAATATTTTTTATGATAGTTCACTATCGGTATATAAAAATGCAACTGATTTCTGAATATTAATTTTGTATGCTGCTACTTTACTAAACTCATTTATCAGTTCTAACAGTTTTTTTGGTGGAGTCAGTTGTGTTCTCTCTATCAAGCATCATGTCATCTGCAAAATTGTTTTTCTATTTGGATGTTTTTTATTTATTTATTTATTTTTGTTCGTTTGTTTGTCTAATTCCTGTGGCTAGGACTTCCAGAACTATGTTGAATGAAAGTAGTAAAAGTGAGCATCCTTGTCTTATTTCTGATCTTAAGGAGAATATTTTGAGCTTTTGTCCATTAAATATGATATTAGCTGTAGGTTTGTTATATATGGCCTTTATTATGTTGAGATATGTTCCCTGTAGTCCCCCTTTGCTGAGAGTTTTTATCGTAAATGGATGCTGAATTTTGTCAAATGCTTTTTCTGTATCTATTGATATGACCATATGGTTTTTATTTTTCATTTTATTTCTGTGATGTATCACATTAATTGACTTGCAGATGTTAACCAACTTTGCATACCAGGAATGAATCCCACTTGATCATGGTGTATGATCATTTTAATGTATTGCTGAATTTGGTTTGCTAAGATTTTGTTGAGGATTTTTGCACCTATGTATATCAGGGATATTGTCCTATAGTTTCCTTTTTTGTTATGTCTTTGTCTGGTTTTGGAACTATGGTAATGGTGACCTCATAAAATGAGCTTGGAAGCCTTCCCTCCTCTTGAATTTTTTGGAATAGTTTGAGAAGAATAGGTGTTAATTCTTTTTTGAATGATTGTCAAAATTCACCTGTGAGGCCACTTGGTCTATTATTTATTTAAATACTTATGCACCTTTTTTAGTTTTGTTTACTCTTAGCTGTTGCTGCAAGCAGCACACAACCAATCTCTATGCCATATATTCCTTGCGAATGTAAAGAAATCACACCAGTCATGTGTTTTAGGTGGAGTAGTCTTCCATTTACCTATTTAAGTATACAATCTCCTTCAACATCTTGGGGTTCCATCCTCCAAACCCATATTGTCCTCTCTTTTCTAAAAGGATGTGAAGAAAGAAAATGGAGAATTGTATGTTGGAAGTTTATATAAACTAGACCTATAAATGAAATACATCAATTTTAAATGCATTCTGGAGGCCAGAAGTTGGTTGTATGACCGTAGCCAGCCACAAAGGAAACTTGGAAATGCAATCACTCCACCTCTGAATCTAAGAGGAAACCAAAATAGGCTGGGAGAGCAATGAACCAGTATATACCACATAGTCTCCGTTTAATAATTCTATTCTGTAGTTCTTGACAGATTAATCATGCCATTTGTTTCTCTCTGCTACTGACAACATGGTAGTATGCTTCATCTTGTATTTTGTTATTTTAGATTAAAAGTCCATATTTGCTGGGACTTTATCTCAGAAATTCTGTGTTGTCTGTGTTTCCAGACTTCACATATAGTATAGTATAAATATTAATACAAAAATCCATGTGAATGGAAGCACATAGTCCCAAATGTCAGGGGAACATTTTTTTTTTCTTTTCTACCCTATCCATAGCCTAAAATAAATAGACTCCCTCTCTCTCTCTCGCTATATATATATATATATTATATATATCCACCAAGGTGGACAGTTTTTGAGGGTGTGTCCACATTTACACAAAGGACAGACACCCTTTGGAAGTCCAGGCTTCATGCCAAAGACTGTTTCTCAAGTTCCCACATTCTACCTTGACCCTTTACCTCCATGATCATTATCACTCAAGCTCTTTGATTATCACTATCAACAAATGTCACCAAGCACAGCTGAAACATCAGCAATCACTTTCTGCCTGAGTTTTCCACTTACACTTTGCCTTTTGGCCCATTACCAACCAAGCCTTTGGTTACAAATGTAAAGACATGCCTCCTAGCACAGCTGCTGCATCTGTTCCCACTTTCTACTCTAGTTTTCGATATACTCTTTGTTTTTGGACCCTAGGTGTTGCACTTACAATCCTTAAAATTTAGCATACATTTGCAATGATGTGTTCTATATTCTGTCCAACATATTGAGTGCTTTGTCATAAGAGTATTTTCAAATTTTTGTATTCTATATATATGAAATAGTTTTTTTCCCTCTTATCTTCTGTCTCTTACTTTCATGATATTTTAGCAACTTTAATAAACATAATTTATTAAACATGCCTAAAATTAGTTGTTATGATTATTCTTCTCCAAAGATATATATATATATATATATATATATATATATATATATATATATATATAGAGAGAGAGAGAGAGAGAGAGAGAGAGAGAGAGAGAGTCTGACAATTAGGTTCATGTTCATGAACTTGTTGCAACAATATTGCTAACCTTTTATGATATCAGAGGGATTATTCATTATGAATTTGTACCATCAGGAAAACAGTTAACCAAGTTTATATTTTGGAAGTGCTGAAAAGGCCATGTGAAAAAGATGACCTGAACTTTTAGCCAACAATTCCAGGCTCTAGCATCACAACAATGTACCAGCTCACATGGCACTTTGTGAGGGAATTTTTAGCCAGCAAACAAATAACTATTAGAATACCCTTCCTACTCACCTGACTGACCCTCCTTCCCCATGACTTCTTTCTTGACCCAAAGATAAAGGAAATATAGAAAGGAAGACATTTTGATGACATTCAGAACATCGAGAGTAATATGATGACAGCTCTGATTGCCATTCCATAAAAAGAATTCCAAAATTACTTTGAAGGGTGGACCTGGTGCTGGCATCAGTGCATAGTTTCACAAGGGGAGTACTTTGAAGGTGACCATAGTGATAGTTCTAGGATGAGTTCACAAACTTCATTGCCACACTCTGTGTGTGTGTGTGTGTGTGCGTGTGTTTATAAAACACATATTATCCTTTATCTCCTATTGTCTACTGCCTCCTGTCTTACACAACTTTCTTGTGCATAATTTTTCACATCTCCAAAATTTAGTAAGTCTTAATTGGATTTGTCCATATTTCTAACAGATTTTTTTGGTCATGATTGTATCTAGTATTCTAGTTTTTCCTAGTGTGCAGATTCCTTCTTTTTAAATGGCATCCTTAGTAAGTTTTTGTGTGTGTTTGTTTTTTTAAGTGAATACCTATGAGTGATGAACTCTCACTCATTGGTTTTCTAGAAACTGTTCATTTCATGCCTACTCCTAATGGTAGTTTACCTGGGGTTGGAATTTTAGATTAATTATTTTTTCTGAGAATGATGATTATATAATATTATCTTTTGATTTGCTATTGTCAAGCTTATTGTTTTTTGTAGTTATTCTTTTTCCCCAATCTACTTATAAGATATCTCTCACTCTGAGGTTTCCTTTAGAATATTTCCATGTATGTATTTATTGTTGTTTATCTTCATTTGTGACTGGTTATACTTCTAGAATCTAAAGATTAAGATAACTCCAAAATATTTTCTATCATTTCTGAATATTTCTATCAATATTCACAAAATACTTTTTATCCTTTTCTCAGAGGGACGCCATCAGAACATGTAACACCATATAATTTTATCCCACAAATCTCTTAAACCTCACATAATAACTCTTTTTCATATTGATCTTCTTATATCTTTTTCATATTGATCTTCATGATGCTTCTTAGACTTTTCTTCAAGGTAACTAATTATGTCTTCAATTTTATCTAAATTGCTATTTTACTCATACAATGCATTTAAAATTTTAATTATATTTTTATTTCTAAAATTCTATTTTTTAAACCTACATCCACTGCCTCATGGTATCTTATTTTTAAGATTTAATTTATATTGTGTCTTCATCATTTAAAATATTAATTTATTGTCTATCACAACACATAAACTCTTGGCATTCTAAACATACATGAAGTTGATATTCATTACATTCAGTCGTGTTAGATTGTGTCCTAATGGGCTTTGTAACTTTATATTTTCCACTCATAATTTGTCATCTTTTTAAGTGGGTGTATCAATAGTAACTATCCAATGCCTGTCTCACCACATATGTTGCATATGTTTGTGAGAGGAGTATGGGCACAGGGGGCAGAAAACTGGATTCTTTACTTCTCCTGTCTTCATATAAAGAATGATTGTATCTGAAGAACTTCATCTGACCTGGATTTGATTTAGATTGTGCGGTCCTGGTCTTGAACCTGAGCCTAATGCTATAATGAAATAAAAATTTTGAGGGGGTCTTGGAAGAAGGTGCTTTGCAATTAGAAAGAATATAGTTTGCAGCCAAAATGCAGACTGTGGTACTTTTAAAACATGTCCACAAATCCTTTAACATTCTCCTCATTGAGGGCGGTTAGTCTGTCCTCTCCTGTTAAATCTCTGGTGATATAAAAAACATTAACAAATAGAATATAGTGGAAGTATTTCATAAAGCTATGCCATAAAAGCTGATGTTAATTCTGACTTGTTTGCTGGGACACTTTCTTTTGGAAACTTGGGGCCTCATTCACATGAGAAGAAGCCCAAATCACATGGAGGCAACATGTCAGTGCTCCCATGTCCTACACATCAGTCAAATTCAACTCACAGGCATGTTAAGACTCCTCTGGTTGATTTCAGCCACTAGCCCTGGAGTCATCCCTATCTGTCAAATCTTCACAAGCGTATGTCCCAGATACCATGCAACAAAGAAAACACTCCTATAATACTATGCTCTTTCTGAATTCTAAACCCACAGAACACATGAATATATAAAAAGGTGGTTTTAAGCTAGTAGTTCTGTGAGAATTTGCTATACAGCAATAGTAATCTTAATAGGATTTATAAATATATATTTATATTATGAGCTAAAATTTTGTAATTATCCTGAAACTTGTTTACTCCAGATTTAGAGTTTGTCTTGCCATACACATGCAATTAGTTTAGGATATAATTTTATATGTATTCATCAGCTTAATTTTTCCTAGGTCAAGTTGTGGTCTACACTGAAACCACACCTGTTGGACAGAAAACATATAGTTATACACTCTTGGAAGACATTCCCGCTTGGACCACACCCCAAAAGAAAAATATATTGTATATACATATAAATAGGTGTTTCATTTTCCTGTGTTTATAAGTGGATATTTTAGACATTTTTTTCACTGAGGATTAGTGTTACGGTAGTGGTGTTATTTTCAAACATTGACCCTCCAGGTCCCAATAGAGTTCCACTTACTGTATAGTAGTAAAAGCCAATCCTTTATGTCATGGAAAAGCTCCACATCCATCCTCACATACTCATTGACCTAGGGAAGCTACAGAACCAGGCTCAGTATTAGATTCTTATTAGGCTTGTTTGAACTCTATGGAAAATGAGGAATTGTGCTTTCTTTTATATGGCCTCAATTATGCATATACAGGAATATTTGATAAAATTGGTCTTGCATATCCAGGTGTTTATAGGGAAAAGCTTTTCAGATTATCTATTCATGTATATCATTATCTCATATTTTTTGTCATGAACAAAAATTAGTACCTTTTAGAAAATAAGCATATGAAAAAAGATACAATTCTCTTATAAATCAGACATCCATATGTTAACAATTTAAAAAGTTCAACCTGTAGTTTTTCAATCCTTTTTATGACACATGTATCTGTAAATAATAAATGCTTTTAATTTACAAAAATGAAGTCAAAGCAGTTCATTTGTCTTGTAACTTATTTTACTTAAAAAATATAAATAATGTCTTGTGACTTATTTTACTTAATGTCTTGTGACTTATTTTACTTAACAATATTTCATGGATATATTATTCATGGTATTAATTACAATATATAGTATACTTATTTTTATTGCTTTTATAAAGTCTTACTATTGGATTGTATCAAAAATTTTCTGTTCAATAATGTTAGATGGCTATGTTTCAAATATTTTAAAATTATTAGCAGATTTGTGGTGATTATCTAAATATTTTCTTACATGTTGTGTATATTTTGGCTTAAGGTACATGTTGGGTTTATGGTGGCTTTGTATTTTATTTAGGCATGTATCTTTGTTATGTACCCCAATTATGTAAAACTATTTTAACCCAGTACCTAGCTTTATAGTAAAAGTAGATGTGCTACTTTAGTCAGCCTGAGAAACAATAGCAAAATCCCAGATACTCTGGAACTTGACAGTAACCAGTAGCCAAATTTGGCTATTGTGCACTTGAAACGCAGCTAGTCTGAACGGACATATGCCATGCAAGCTGGATTTTGAAAACTTAGTAATAAAGAAGATAAAATATCTCATTAAAAGGTATATACATACATATTGAAATGACAATACTTTAAAAATTGGGTAAAATAAAATGTGCCATTACAAATAATTATACCCTTTTAGTTTTACTTTTGTTTTTAATGCTTATCACTCAGCATTATATAATAGTTCTTAATACAGGAATATACTCATTGTTGGAAGAATAAGAGACCGCTGAGGGCCAAATGGTGAGGAAAGTTACATGTGATAGTGAAAGTGCACAACTTTATTTCAATGGGACACAAAGTTAGGGGTTACAAGCTGAAGAGATTAAATGAATCCCAGTCATGTCTGCCTCTCTATCTAATATTGGGGTGGTTAAGCAGAATAGAGATGATAGTTTGACCCAAGTATTTTAGCAATTAAAAGCTCCTTTTTGAAGTAAATTTGTAGCTAGCCAAGAAAATAGTCCATTTTAATTCCTATCCTATAGATATGTCTGGGAGATACAATTAATAATAAAATGGTATACTTATTATACATTGTTTTGACATTCAAAATACATATTTTAGAAAACATGCTGAAACACATTTATAGCACTTTTTTCATTTTTGAAACTTCCAAAAGTTGCTTTTTTCAGATTCAAAGAAAGGAAATACATATCCCCGAAATATTTTAAGCATAATAATAAACATTTGTCTTAAATTTACCAAATAAACAGTTTTACTATTATAATATGATAATATTATAGGATTTCTTTTTATATTTCAAGATCATAGAAGTAATTTCACAATTAAATTATCCTCCTTAATTTTCTTTTTTCTACTGCCCAAATAAAATGCTTCTATCCTAAGTCTATGCTATTGCCTTAGTAGGAAAAACATATTTAATAGCAGTAGCAAAGATGGGCCCAAAAAGTTATAAAAGTTATAATGCTTGGTAGCACATTGTTAACCCTCTGCCATATGTATTATGGGTGCATTAGTCCCTTAATCTCCTCACAAAAACATTCTGAGATTTACAAGTTTTTTTTATAAATATTTATTTCTGTTTTCCAGTGCAGTACTATCCAAACTGCAATACCTATTTTCATAACATTTTCCAGATGCAGTTTTTGAAAGCACATTTTAAAAAATGTATATTGCGGGTCGGCCGAGTGGCATGTTGGTTAGGATTTGGCTTGGGATGTCAGCTCTGAGCAGCAGGGCCCCCATTCAGATCCCACCTGAGGGCCAGGTACGCTGCACCCGCTACAGTGATGCTAAGATGGTGAACTACAGCTGGACCTGGAGCTGGGCTGCTGTGAGTCGCTGTAGAAGCCCTACACTGCAGTAGGGCTGGCCGGCAGTGAGCTTGAGCTTTTATGAGCTTTCGTGAGCTGCCATGAGCACTGTGAGCGGCCCGTCCAATGACAGGCGACCGATCTGCCTCAGCCAGGAAGAGCACAATGATAATACCAACATGGGCCAGTGAAGCGACATCTTCCACAACTAGACTGAAGAATAGAAGGACAGCAACTTGTCTGTTCCCCCTTTCCTGATTCCCCAACGCTGTTTCCCTCCCCCAATTCCCCAATAAAATCTTTTAAAAAAATTTTAAAAAGTACATTCCAAACTTCTATTATGATTTTTTTTGAAGTGGTCTACCTTTTCTAAAGTGTTTTTAGTTATTTTGTATTTATAAGAATATATTTTGTAAGCATCAAATAATCTATATGTTTTTTAACTAGAATCTAGAGCAACACTTGGCATTCAACATATACTGACTGAATTAATTATTTTTTGGATGACTTTGGTCGATGCTAGTGGTTGGCTAATTGATATCCATACCAAAGATGTAGTGCCTCTCACATATAGAGGTGAGAATAGTTAAGTCTTACTGTCTCAGCATCATTGCCCTTAGAGGGTGTCATGTGACAATAAGTTCTGGACAATAAGATGTATATGAGAGTCTGCAAGGAGTGCTTATGAGAAAACATTTGCTTCCTTACGAAAGGAACTATTATGGCTTGAACCACTAGCTTCCCCTTTCTGCCATGACAGTGGTCATCTTAGAATCTTGGGGAGATGTTATGAGGTCAGACACAGAAGACTGCAAGATTATTGAGCTGCTATAACTCTTATCATCATCACTTCTTGTGTGTGATAAAAAGAAGGAAAAAAAATTGAATTTCTTTAAGCCATTGATAGTCAGAGTTTCCTTGATAATGATCAAGATAATAATATAAAATATTTGAAATCCAGTTGTAGATAAGACTCAAATGCAGTGACTACACCAATTCATTGTTGTATTGTAGTCTCCTTTTCTGAGTCCTCTGATCTCAACTTCCCTCAGAGGGCAGTACAGAGCCAAAAACTAACTATAAGACTTCTATAGCAGCAAGTGTTGTTTACTTTTCTATACTGAGCAATATATGTAAGTTTCAACTATACATATAAATATGTATGGCAGAGAGCTAAATCTAATAGGAAGCTTAGAGAAAAAAGTTTAATATAATTTGAGCATAGATTCCAATCCACTAAACTCAGATCCTTCAGATGACGTCATTTTTTATTTTTAGGAAAGAAACAATGGTGAGAGAAATTTAATCCAATGATTCAATGTTTTTATCTCTCATTTTTTTGTCATATTAGAAAACAAAAGCAATAAGATATGGAGCATGAGTAATGTTCTAGTAACTATTAATGTTCATGATCTCAGTAATAATTATACTTTAATTTCTCTCAAAGTCTTTCTCATTTGTTTCTCTCCAAGGTATAATAGCTAAGGTGTTGTTCAATGTATATTTTGTAATATTTAAAATATAACTTGTGGACGCTGATGCTTTTCTTTCTATATACAGCTGCCAGATGAGGAGTTTCCCCCAAAAAATGGCTTTTCCAGACCTCCTGTGTATGTATTGTAAAATGGTTCTCTCCAGGTATTTTAGCAGATTCAGGAAACAATTTTGCTACCATTAGCTTCACCATGTTGGGTCAGAGGTGCTTCATAAACTGTTGCATGGCTATTTTAATTTTATGTTTTTTATTGAGAGAAAGTTATAAAGAATCAAAGACTAACATGCTTGTACCCTACATGGGCATATTTTCCATTATTTGAATATTTCAAGGTCTGAACAAATTTACTAAATGTCATAACCCCTTTGACATTTTGGAATCATTAAGGCAAGGCAAGACAATGAAAAAATGCCCACTACAACCACAGGAAATTGCCTGAATGGAGTTGAGAAATATTAAATAATATTAATGTTACATATTAAAATAAGGTTATTTTATGTATATTAATATACTAGTTGTGGGATATTTTTATATGAACTATCCCAATAACAATATGATTTAATTTTCACCAGAAAAAATCATATATTGTAATTAATTAAATCTTCTATGTTGTAGTAAAGAGAAATTGTATGATAAAATAGTCATAGGGGAAATATCCAAGATACATGTTATTTTCAATGTATGTAATCATAACTATATTAACAGTTACATTTTCTTCTATCTCCAACTTAGACATTTAATTATAAAGTTATACTATAACTATCATTTATTCTGAATTGACAGTAAAATGTATTCACATAGTTAGATTCACTTAGTGAATCTTCTATTACTCTCTAAGAAAGTTAACTTTTAACAATTTCATTAGGAAATATTTCATGCATAAAACAAATTAAGTATAACATACAATATAAAAATACTATAAACACTTGTGAATCCATCAAACAGCAAAATAATAATAGAACATTACATAACCTTTGAAAGCCCTTATTTTCTTGCTGTGTAAAATTTATGGTTTATCATGTTATTTCTCATCCTGATCATCTTAAATAAATAAAACATTATGAATTCTGCCTGTTATTTCTGTATATCTATTTGAATCATATAATACAAACTTCTATAGTGCTTGTTTTGTTTTTCATGTTATGTTACCTACTGTATCTGTAGTTATCTCCTCTTTTCATTCTACATAAGTCATTTTCTGCATTCCTTTTCTGTTTTTTTCCCTGACAACTCTTGTGAGAGTTTGTTAAATTTTGTCCAGCTTTTCAAAGATACAACTTTCAGTGTGTTGATTCTCTTCATTTACTTGTTTTATAAATTCATTAATTCCTGCTCTAGTTCATTTCATTGCTTATATATTTTTTTGCATATTCTATTTTGTTTGTAACATTTAAATCAGGATCCAAAATTATTATTTTGGGTATTTTTCTTTTAAATATGTGAATTAAGTGCTATGAGTTCTTATGAAGACTTTTTTTCTTTTGACCTATCAAATTGATATTACACGTGTGATATCATATATCAGTCACCTCACTGTGTATATATTCTACATGTTATATTTTTATTTGCAGTTGAAAGATACCATTCTCCTTTCTTCTGCCATCTAAATTGTTGCTGAAAAGTCAAGTATTAGTCTAACTGATGGTCTTTCATAAGCAATACTGATTTTTTTCTTGTATGTGATTAGTATTTTTTTTATTTTGATGCAATAAACTTTTTATACAACCGATTTTGCTTAGGATGTGTTGGTCTTTATGGATCTGAGGAATCAATACAATACTATGATACCTGTATTGAGGTCACATTCATACTGAAGACAATGTATCCCTTTGGCCAGCTACCTGGGCTTCTCCATAGCTTGACTCATCCAAAGGTGCACTCACTCACATGTATAGTACCTGCACGAGTAGACTCAAAGAGCTATGGACTGGGACAGCTGGGCTTCCTCAGTTAGTTCTATATAGGTATGTGTTTTCTCCAGGCTAAAAGCTTCAGGGTATTCACACATCTTATGCTGTAGCACGGAGCTCCAAAGGCACTTGCCCTAAGAGAGAGAGAGAGAAAGATAGCTGGGTGGAATCTGTACTACCTCACCTCAGAAATCACATAGTGTCATGTCTGTCATGCTCTGTGACATGAAGTTTAAGATATACAGCCAGATAGAGATTGGGCTTCATTAAAAGAGGATGTAAGATAGGATATATATTGGTGAGGCCATATTTGGAAATGACAATCTGCTATAGGATACAAACCACCTGATAGCTTTTCAGAAAACTCCCTGGGCTAAAATTCATTTTGGAAATTCAGGTAACATGGATATGAGAAGCCACATGAGGGATACTTAATGATTTCAAATGTTCAAGTACGTCTCATTCCCAGTTCACAACCAACACACATAGTTCCTTTTGTGGACTGGATTTTATTGTTAGGTCGGTGGTGAAGTTTATCATTTCACTGAGCAGCAGTCCTCTAGGTGAGGTCACCTGCTTCAACAACCAGCCCTGCATTAATAAATTGTAGGCTGAAGGCCTTCTTTTTCTGCTTCCATGAGTTTTAAAGCCTAAATGTGATAGGTTTTAACCTTGGAGAGGAGTGGATTAGGAGCCATAAGGGAGCTTTGGAGGTTTTATGCATGTTCTATTTCTTGTTATGGGTACTGATTAAAAGCTGGGTTGACTTTATAAGGATTGATGTGTACATTTACAATTTGTGCATTTATATTTTATGCTAGGTTTCAATAGAATGTAAAACAAAAAAAAAATGAACAAATAGCTGTAGTAACAAGAAAGTTATGAATGACCTTTTAGAACTGTCTCCTGTTTCAGCATTTTAATCCTTTGTGCTTTAATATTTTCATTTTCTAATCTACTGAATGCTAAAAAGGTGAGACTGAAGTACAGAATTTCTCATATCAAATTATATTTAATATACCCTTGTTTTTAATTTACCCAAGTCTGCCACCATTTAAAGCAGTGCATCATCTCTGTGAGAAGGTACACAGAATTCATAGGAAGTTTGCGCCTCTCAAAGAATAAGTCAAATGATATTGTGGTATAAACTATCAACATTCTCAAGAATGTTGTATCAGTGAGAGAAGTAAGATTGTTATTACATTAAAACCAAAGAATGGATCTTTTGGATCTTTTATTTAAAAAAAAGAAAAGGGGAAATTAGGTCTCCCAAAAGTCTGAGATTAAAAAAAGAAAGTGCAGCATTCTTATTTATATAACTGATGAAATGACTTCAAATAAATTATTTGATTCTAGACTTTCATAGAAAAATGTGGAATATAGATCTTATTATTACAGTTACCCTCTTGGCAAAGGTAAACATCCTACATTGTCTTCTGGCTTGGTCCCCAGCATCTTATTACTGCTATTGTTAATTTCATACCAAACACAAGAATAGAACTTATATGTAAACCTCTGAATCCACTGGCACTCCAACAGCAAAATTGCAGTATGTAGCTGCATTACAGTGAAGAAGAAAGTCCATGTGGTCCATTTGGCTCTCGCCAGGGTGAGTCCACTAGCCCTGCCCTGAACTGACCTTCAAATCACTACAGTTCAAACATTAGCATGTTTATGGCCTTTCCAGATATTTAGGGAAGTATGCTTAGGTTCTAGAACTTTTAGTGCTCTCGGAAATTTACACTGTAGATAGATGCTAAGGTTAAGAGAAACAAAAAACAAAAAAACTTGAATTTGCTCAACTAGTCAACAACTTTCTGAATTCCTCTCATGTGCCAGGTTCTACTCTAAGTTATGAATGTACAATGATTGTTAAGACATAACCCATTACTTTCAAAGAACTCACAGGACCATTTTTTTTTTAATGCAGAAACATTCAGAAAAAGAAATCTGACTATATATTTCATTTAAAATATACCCACCTTTTCTATTCATGATTTCTCCTTTAGTTTTTTCATTTATCAAAAAGAGTAAAAGAAAATGTGTATATTTAGGATTGCATGCTTTGCTCTTTCCAGAATTTCAAACCACTATTCTTTCCATGATGCAGTATGACACATTGCTTGTGGGCTTCTCCCAGTGAAGGCCTGTGCTTCAAGACAAATATGATATGGAAAGTCCAACCCCTATTCAGATCAGCCTGTATATAATTCTAACTAAACACCAAATACAGTGGACACTGAGATCCCTCGAGAAAAACTGACATATACCCTGGATAAGGACCAACATCAATTGAAAGCACGCCTTACCCATACCCCCCAACTCTGGCTCTGCTTTTGTATGTGAGATTGCATTGAACACTGTTTTCTTCTGAAATGCTTCTGGCAGGGAGATCCAATATCAGACAAACACAATGCACTTGATAGTAATTGATTTTGAGTGGAAATATTATCCAATTGCAAATATATTTTATCAATTCTACAAATGTTTTTATGCAATTTACACGTTAAACCTTAGGTATATTGTTGAAAATGTTGCTGAAGAAAATATCTGAAATTTAAAGGGAAGAGAAACAATGATTTATTGAGGTGTTTACCTCATTAGTCACATAATTTGGAAATATGTTTATCATAGATGCCTACTACTACTCAAATTCTCTACACTAGACTGTATAATATATCTGTAAAATATAAATATATGTGTAAGAAGTGCATTTTTATAGTCAGCTTTTTCTGGAAGATGGAGAGTATAAAATGCTTTTCAGAATTTGTCAAAACACATTGCACCCTCCAGTCCAGCCACACCAAACTGCATGTTTCCCGAATGCAGGTCCAGCTCATGCTGGGCCTTCTGCCTAGAATCATGTTCTCTCCACTTCCTGCCATCACACATATGTAACAAGGTTTTTCTGTCATGTAAAGAGAGATTCCTCTTCATTTTAAGCTTCTTATTGTATGTTGGTTTGTTAATCTCTAAACTCCTTGCTTAGCAGAAAACCTTCTAAATAATAGATGCTGAATGAATGAATAGTGATAAAGGAAGAAAGGAAGGACTGAAGTAATCAATATATGGAATATATTCGATAAAATACTGTGATAAGGATTCACAATATTTGGTTTCTTTAAATGACTATACGGGGATTTCAGAGCATATAAAATCCAATTAATAAGTGAGCAAGAGGGCCCGCCAAGTGGCACGACGGTGGTTAAGCGCTGGCTTGGGAAACCAGTGGTCCCGGTTTGGGTCCCACATATGAGGGCCAGTGAGACCACCCTCAAAAGAATAAATAAATAAATAAATAAATAAATAAATAAGTGAGCAAGAATGTTTCCATTATCCAATTCATGAGGAATCAGAATATTGAAAACGATTCTAAGCATGAAATAAAAGTAGTGTGTGAAAAATAGTACAGCAAAAATCAAATCCGGTATCCGTTGGGGAAATCTATAGACTAAGTGTGTGTGTGTGTGTGTGTGTGTGCGCGCGTGCATGTGTGTGTGTGTGTGTGTGTGATGTATAAGAGAAAGAAGTAACTAAATCCAAAAAAAAAAAAAAAGATTTAAGGCATACAGCATATAACCATTTCACAAAGAGTGAGTTTACAGCAATGATGAGCTACAGAAAAAGTTTCTTGGCATGATGAAAGGATGCTTTCACAAGTCACATCAGGAAAAACTATTAGCAGTTTAAATGAACACATAAAGTCAAGTTAAGCATGTCAAGACACGTGCACATGGCAGCGTGCACGTGCTAGTGTGTGTGTGTGTGTGTGTGTGTGTGTGTGTGTATCAGAACTTAAAGAAAAATTGCAGTTTAGGCGTACAGTCAAAGAGCAAATATAGAGTTTAAGGACTTGTTTTTTTCTCCTTTTATATCTTCATGATTGTAGAAAATGCATATTTACTCTTTATGATTAAAATTATATTATTTTAGAAAAGTTACAGTGCTTATTAACATGTGAGTTAATCATGTTATTTATATACATACATTTTACAATTGTTTAAAAAACATAGTTTTAAGGGTCAGCCGATTGGCTTAGTTGGTTAAGAGTTCGCTCAAGAGTGTGAGCTGAGTTCTGAGCAACAGCAGTTCGATGCGCAGCCTGAGCTGAGCAGCTGCTGAGCTGCCAACAGATAGCAGGACGGCTCAGCTAAAAAAACAAAACAAACAAACAAAAAACATAGTTTTGCTTCTCTTGTTTGCAATTTGTTTATTTATTCATTGTTCACTGTCAGCATTAGAAAATTTCTTGAAGCTTATGAATGAATTTTGGAGCATACTACATGCTTTAAGTTATCACAGTTTTTTTTTTTGTTTTTTTTTGCTTTTGTTTTTTTTCCTCCTTTACTTTTCTTTCTGAATCAGTTGATGTTTTTGAGATTCACATCTAACAAGAACTCATTACTGTGTGATTTCTCTTATTTTTTGCCATATGCAGATTCTCCTGGGCCATGTAAATTATTTCCAAAGCACATATAGAAACATTTCTGTTGTTAATAATGAGTGCCTAGTGCTTCCACATCCTACCAAAATCTATCTAATTCATGTCTATTATTACGTATGTAATAAAATCATGTTTTGCTCCTCCAAAAATAAAACTACAATTGGCTTCAAATGTGGGCTCAGTTGAATGGCTCTAGGGATTCAAGTGTCCCATGAATAAAATCTAGGAATATATAAGCTTACTATTCCCCAACAGTATCAGAGGCACAGCATTTTAATTTCAAATGTTTCCTGGAATGAACCATTTGGGAAAGACTCAAATATTTCAGTGATGAAAAAATATTCAAATTAATTATGTGAGTGGTGATGTGTTTCTAGGCAGCTTCCTATTTTACATATGTCTGTTATTTAAGCTGTGCTAAAGTTTACTAGGATTTTAGGAAAAGTGAAATGTTCTTATTTGAATCCACATATTTCCTTATATACTTAAAAAAAAACAATAAAAGCACCATCCCCAAAATAAAATACATACATAAATAACACTAACATACACTGGTATCATACTGAAAGCTGGAGACCAGCATGTAAGTCTGTGTTACACCGTGGTGCACCCTACTTGAGAAACCATTTGGTAAAGAAGAAAATGGAGTAGCAAAGCGTTTAAAATTGGGGGTTTCAGAGCCAACTTTCTCTATTAAAAACATCCAGAGTTGGTGGAACTCGGTGTCCTGTGTGTTGGCTTGGACTCTGTGATATCCAAAGTGCCACATTCATGAAACAGATAAAGTAAGAATTAGCCATTTACCTTACTAAAACATCCCCTTACATATTGATATCCCTAGTTTGTTTATAATGAGGTTTAACTTATATACCTTTACTTAGTTTATGTGCCTACTCAGAAAACAAATTCATCTACTTGTCCCCCAATAAACTCTTCATTTTTCATATTTGAAAAGATTTTTTAATAAAAGATAAGTTCATCTGTAAATATTCACATTATAGAAGCAATGAATACCTCTATTCCTCAAACTAATTGTTTAGCAAATCTTTTCTTGACTGTCAGCCATTTGGTGATGGAAACTTTTTGCAATTTGTATTAATATTTTATTTTTTCCTCTTTTTAGAGAATTAAAAAGGAACATTCAAACAAAAGAAAAATATTTGTAATACCTACATACTGGAAATATGATTATTTACGTATATTTTCTCAGGTGTTTTCATGGTACTAATATTATATTACGGGATTAAAATGATAGAAAAATCCTTTCCATTCTGCCTTTTATGACAGTAGAGTGGTGGGAAAAGAGGTTAGGAGAGCAAATAGGTCTTAGGATCTCCACTGCCTGGTGTTGAGATATGGCTGCATGGTAGCAGCTGTGAAGCCTTATCATACAAGTTACTTAACCTTGCAAAGACTGTTTTCATGCTTGTAAGATTGTGAGGATATAATGTGTTGCAGATTCTCCTTGACTTACAAAGAGGTTATGGCCAGATAAACCCATTGTAAGTTGAAAATATTGTAAGCGGAAAATGTATTTAATACACCTATCCTACTCAACATTATAGCCTTGCCTACACAAAACATGCTCAAGACTCTTACGTTAGACTACTTAATCATCTTGTTACACCCTGCCCAGAATCACAACAGAACACAGCACTTATTATCACTAGCCCAAGAAAAGCTCAAAATTCAAAGTGTGGTTTCTACTGAATGCATATTACTTTCACACCATTGTAAAATCAAAACAGAAAAATGTAAATTGAACCATCATAGTAAGTTAGGGACTGTCTGATTTATGTGTGTGTGTGTGTGTGTGTGTGTGTGTGTATTAAACTTGTTATCACAATAAGTGCTTTAAGTATGAAAATATGATAACTATTACTATCGTTTTTTCTTTACTATTACATCTTAATGTTTCTATGTCATTAATTATACTTTGAAACGTACATAAAACCTGCAGATTAATTTATGAAATGGTTGGAGATACTTAAAGCCTGACATGCCCTTGTGTAGACTTTGCATAACATTGATTTTGTCATTATTTTAAATAATTTTAACATTAAAAGACTTGCATTCATCTTTAATATCACCTCTTGATTAATTGCTAGGAGTTGTATCTGCTCAACTATTATGTATTCTGTTCTAATTTTTATTAGTTTTGGTTTAGAGCTGCATTCTTTTAATTACTATTGCTTTTTAAATGTTTTAATAACATATTTATCAGATCAGATTCCATATCCTTACTGTTACTTTCCAAATGTTTCTTTGTAATTTCCCTGTGAAATTTTCCTGGTATGACCTTATAGTAATTTTATGTCCTGATTTCTAATTGTCATTAATTATATTTTCTCACTTCATTCTTTTTCATTACTTTTATGACTCAATTTGTTGCAAGTGTATTATTACGTGATGATCAGTAAGCAATATGCTACACATCTTTTATGCTATTTTTATAGTTTTTTTGTTATACAGAGATTTTACTAGGCTGCAATTATGGCTAGGGAATGTATTGACAGTTTAGATTTTATTATAACTTTTTAAACCGCAAATAGTGAGAAACTTCCTGCAAAATGACTGATTCTCAGAAACAGATTGAATAGGAGATATGTCATCTGTATCATCCAGTCACGTGTCACTGCACCCACCGCTACACCTTAACGCAGGTACTATCAACCTGCCTTGAAGAAATGCCAGAGTATCCTGCTTCCAGCCTAGCCCCTTTAGCTTGTTCTCAATCAAGCCACCATAGTGATTGTTTTAAAACACAAAACATTAACTTACTCCCCTGCTCAAGCACTAGTATTTGACACTGGCTTCCCATTTCACTCTAAATAAAACCCAAAATTACTGCCTGAATGTTTGACCCTTTATAGCCTCACTGATCTCATAACCTATTAGTCTCAATTTTCTCCCTTTGATGAAGCCTTGCTATTTGTCAAACAGGAAAAAAACTCTTTTTTTCTTAGAGACTGTGTACTAGCTTTTCCCAGTATGATTCCCTCATATATTTCCATACTTGCTCTCTCACACCCATCAAGTTTGTTTTCACATGATAATCTAAGGCTAAAGCTTTCCTTGGCCACCCATTAGAAATCACACCCCTTTCACCAGCACATATGTCCTACCTGCCACTATTTTAATCCATAACCTTTCTTGTCATCTGAGTACATTTGTTTCTACTTTAACACAAATTAAATATGCATTTAAAATGTTTTGATTTCTATAAAATCATAACCCAAAATTATGATTCCTATGGGAAAAATAGTGTTAGGAGCAGATGCTCAAAAATCTATGCAACTTTTTAAATAAAGCACTAACAAAAATTATAATTATTAATAGAAAAATACCAGAGGTATTCAAAAGGATATTTAAAATTCTAACAAATAAAATTGCTGTTAATGAAGTGTTTTTTCCACAAAAAGTGAAGCAGCTTGATGACATGGGTTATAAAGGAGACTGAGAGCTCCAAATCATAGACACTCAAAACATGCACAAATATTTGAAAGAAATGAAAAATAAGTACTTTCACAAGAGTATACATGGCCAAACTAAGCCAAGGGAAAGAGAACGGGCAATTGAGCATTCACAGCATCCTAACTTGAGCTGTTTTAGTAAACTTTTCATTTTACCACTATAACTTAATTGAGCAGTTTATAAGCTTACTGTTTCTTGATGCCATTTCCATCCTTCCATAATCTGCCTAGTAATGCAGGTACTGGGCCTCTGACAATTGCAATTCTCCTTTGCCATCTGGCTTCCTGATGCATTTGCACAGTAGGGAGCACTATAAGGAGGACTGAATGTAAGAGGGAAGAGTACTGGCTTCTTCCTGTTTGCTTGCTGATTCTTCCAACATCAACCTAGCTAAAGCAGTTGACTGTGGCAAAGGCAGTTGGTTCAAGCTTCTAACTTTTCGTGGCACTCATAGAACCATCTGGTTGAGCCCCTTAGGAGATACTAGCACCTTTGGGCTATATCACCTCCTCAATGGGCTCTGTGGTGCCTGTTCCCTGAGCTCTTGAGATACTGGCAATAGCAGAACATATTGTAGTAAACATCTGCTTATTTAATTATTGTTTACTTCTTCCCACTAGAATATAAGCTTCATGAGGAAGACATTTTTTTCTTCTTGTTTTCCACTCTTAAAACCTAAAGCCTGGAGGACAGACTATAGTCAAGCACAAAGGATGCTCAATAAAGTATGTGAGAAATAAGAAAAAGCTGCCTGATTATCATCAAAACAGGACCCTTTAGTCCCCTACACACACATATACATATAAGAGCACACATATATACATATAAGAGCACATACATACTCAGTGCTCACTTATGCACCATGATGCATAAGTTCCACTAGCTACTGTCTTCTTATGGGATATAAAATTAAAGATAAAATTAACTGGCATGTGATCAATTGAGGAAGATCTACTGAGAGGAAAATACAAAGTGATGTTTTCAAAGCCAAGTGAAGTAATTTATTTAATTGTCTGTAGTTTGGGATTAATTTTTTTTTGTCTTTTTATTGCAGAGATAATTAAAGCTGTGAATTTAATTGATTTAGTTGGAACAGGACCAAAGAAAATGAGCTGCTTTTGTAAACTAAAGTTGACATTAATGTAATGTTAAAATATTGCATCATTTTAAAGGATTTTATTAAATCTGCTGATAGATATTTTACTGCTATAAGAACAAATTTTAAATTAAATCATTCTCCATAAACATTATTGAAACATATGGCTTTATATAAAAAAACATACATACGTAGAAATATATATTCACTATTCGGAAAATACCCCTGGCAAAGGGGAAATTGTTAAAGGAAAGAATAAGTAAATTTCTAGTTAAAAATTTTTAATGCTCTATTCCATTATCACTTCAGAGCACACATAGGTATTCTGTGTGCTTTGAAGTAAGAAAACAATCTTACATTAAATTGATAGTTGTATATCAAAGAAGCCATTGAGATGCATTTTAGCTTGAGGAGAAACAATTAGTGTATTAATTTAGCAGATGAGACATTTAAAGGTTAAATTTTACTTACCAAGAAAGAATACTAACTATGGTCTAGATACTCAATAAAAATCTAATATCTGAGTTGACTGTCAGTTGTTTGGGATTTTTTAGTCACAAATATATGTATCAATTTTAATTTGGAGAAAATTGTTTTTACAAATTCTAGTAAATTTAGTAGTACACCATAAAAGTACTATGTAAACCGCAAAAATACAAATAAAGAGAAATCTTTAGAAAATGGAAAACAGTTTCATTACATAGAGAAAAACCAAAATACGAATTAAGACATCTCTCTTCAAAAACAAGGGGATCAAAGACAATGCAAAGTGGTCTTTAAATGTCTGAAAGAAAAATTAAAAAAAGAAATAGATTATTATATTGAGCAAAGTTATGGATCAAAAATCAAGGCAAAGTAAAAGCATTCTCAGATATACAATAACTGAAAATATTGATGCCATCAGAGCTACACTTAAAGAAATGCTAAAATAAATTATTCAAGCTGAAGACAAATAACATTAAAAGTTAACTTTGATCTATAGAATACAACAAATAGAGTAGAAATGTAATTATTTTAACTAATGAAAAGACATATGTCTGATCAAAGCAAAACTGAACAGCCTGCAAAAAAATATATATATATATATACATATATATATATGTGTATATATATATATATATGTATATATATATGATGTATGTAGAATTTTGAAGGCAGCAGAAAGGCGGGACAGAATAATTGGAACTATATTACTAAAAGCTTCCTATGTGTATTCTCAGTAGTACAATATTAACGACAAAGAATATGAGGGGAAGAAAAGATGCTTATTGTAATTCCTAGAAGAAACTCTGAAACATAATGCATAGAGTCATGGCTAAAATCTCAATATACATATTAAAAGTAATTATTATAAAATATTTTATTATCCTAAACAAAGTTAGGCAATAGGGAACAAGCAACAGAAAAAATGTAAGGAAAATAAAATTTTAAAGCAATCCAATAGATTAAATCCACATGAATTAAACACTACCAATTAAAACATTACCAATACATTTAATTTACATTACATTAAATGAATATAGATTAAATATTCCAATTAAAAGTCAGAAATATGTGGTCAATAAAAAGGTAAGACTCAAATAAATGCTGTGATGGTTAATTTTATGTGTCAACTTCACTGGGCCATGATATGCACAGATATCTGGTTAAACCTAATTTCTGGGTGTGTCTATAAGGGTGTTTCTGGAAGAAATAACATTCAAATCAATGGACTGTGCAAAGCCTATTTCCTTCCCCAAGTGGGAGGGTATCATAGACTCTATTGAGGCCCTGAATTGAATGAGAAGGTAGAGGAAGGGAAATTCTCTCTGTGATTGGCTGTTGAACTAAAGTAATCAGTCTTTTCTTGCCCTTGGAGTAGGATTTACAACAGCAAGTGCTGTTGATTCTGAGGCATTTCCACTGGGACTGGAACTACACCACCAGCTTTCCTAGGTTTCTAGCTTGCAGATAGCAGTTTATTCTCAGCTTCCATAATTGCGTGAGCCAATTTGTCATTATGAATTTACCAGTGTCTCTCAATAGACGCACACACACGTGTGCATGTGTAAATGGATAGATATAGATACGCATATATAGATGATAGATAGATGATAGATAGATAGATGATAGATAGATAGATAGATAGATAGATAGATAGATAGATAGATAGATTCAGTGTATCTGAAGAACCTTGACTAACACAGTTGTCTGTAAGAGACACAATTAAATACAAAGGAGCGTATAGTTTTAAAGTAAATGTATGCGGAAAGAGTTACCAGGAAACCATATTAATACCAGATAAAAGAATTTGAGAAGAAAAGTATTACCAGACATAAATAGGGGAATTTCATAATGATAAAAGATTTAATTTGTCAAGAGGATGTAACAGTCTTAAAACTATTTGTACCTAGTAACGGAGCTCCAAAACACTTGAAGGAAAAATTTACAAACTAAAGAAAGAAATAGACAATGTCATAATTGGAGTTTTTAGTATCCCTCTCTTAGTAATTTATCAAACAACCAAAAAAGGGAAAAAAAACCCCAACCCACTAAGTTTATAGAACTATTAACTGTCTTAACCTAATTGGCATTTATAGAACCTAACAAAGCAGAATGTAAGGACTTCCTAAATACTATGCATAGAATGTCCACAAAAATATAATATATGCTAGGTCATAAGAGAAGTCTAAAATCTTGCAGCATAGGTTCTATAAACACAATTAAATTAAATTATAAATAAATAACAATATTTGGGTGTTACAAAAATATATTTCTAAATAACCCTAGGGCTAAAAAAGTTCAAGGGAAATCAGAAAATATTCCAAGATGTGAAGATGAAAACAATATATTGATATTTGTGGAATACTGTAAAATCAGCCCTTAGAAAAAAATGTACAGCTTTAAATGCTTATATTAGAAAAAAGTATTAAAATCAATGATCTAAACTTCTAAATTAGAATCTAATAATAGGAGTAATTTAAACCTGAAGTATATACAATTCTTGAAGAAAAACTAATCAACAAAGATGGGAGAAGTACTTGTTTTTTAAAATGAATTCAGTTCAAAATGTTTTCTAATGTTCCTTTTGATTTCTTTTGATCCATGCACTATTTAAAAGTGTGTTATTAAGTTTTTGGAATTCTGCATAGCATAGGTTTATATTTCACCTTTGACTAGGATAGCACAATGGTTATCTATGGGTACATTTGAGAGTCTGGTACTGACTTTTGGTCAAGATAAGGTTGAGATAGGCTCCAAGTAATCTATAATATGTTGTTTAAATTTGAAATTATCCTAGTGATATCAATGCAAGTTTGTTTATATTATTTAAAGATGTGTCAAATGATGGCTTACAACTTAATTGGTTTGCTAATTAGCATGGCTACTTGACCAGTGGGTAATGTTGCTGTATAAAATACAGGATACCCATAAGTTATTTGGCACTAACTTATATTAAAAAAGTATATATTGTCTTTCTTAAATCAAATTTAACTGGGATCCTGTTTTTTATTTGATAATGCAGGCAACCCTACTGGTAGTGCATTAAAGACCCTACTTGAAATATCTAAGTTCTTCTGAAACAAAAATTGTTTACACATAATTTTATATAATTGTTGATAATCTAGACAGAATGTTCTCTCTTTGTGACTAAGTAACAACCCTAGGGAGGTACTAATAAAAATGTCTTGGGACCTCAATACTTGCTTGTACTTTTTTCTCATATTACATACTTTTTTTTTTTAATTGGGAAATTGGGGGAGGGAAACAGCGTTAGGGAACTGGGGAAGGGAAACAGACAAGTTGCTGTCCTTTTTGTTCCCCAGTCCAGCTGTGGAGGGCGTTGCTTCACTGGCTCGTATTGGTCCATCATTGCGCTCTTCCCAGGTGACGCAGATCGGTTGCCGGCCTCTGGACAGCCGCTCACGGAGGCTATTGGCAGTTCACTCTGGCTGCCAGCCGCTCACTGTAGCTTATGGCAGCACATTGAAGCAGGGGCTGTGAGTCTCCAGGTCTTGGCAGCCCAGCTCCAGGTGGAGCTGTTGTTAGCTGTAGAGGGCAGTATCACTGGCCCTCATATGTAAGATTCACATCTGGGCCACTGGCATCCCAAGCCAGCTCTTAACCAACTGGCCACTTGGCCGGCCCTCATATTACATACACTTTACATTTATTAGAGCCCTATATAAATATACTCTGTGGTGTCTTCAGGGTCATTCCGGTTATTTCAACCTGAGAATTTTTGAATATTCTGGATAGAATTATGTATATCTATATAGAAAGAAATAAGAAAGAATATTAATGGAATCAACTTGAAGGGGTCCTCACTGGCCAAAGATACATAAATAAATGCATGGAAGAAATTAAAAAGCACTTTCTTAGAATAGAATTGTCAACTAATAAATATAGAAGGTCTAATGTGGTTGCATAATCATTGTTAGATGCTAAAAGTAATTGATGAAAGTTTGGTGAGAAGCAAGATGTTTATATGTTCTCAAAATATAGCCCCATCAATTACTTATCAGTTTCTAAAAAACACATTGTGTCTCCTCAGTGGAGAACTCTAGTAGACCTCACCTTAAAGAGATGATCAAAACCAATCATTCTCCATAATGGAAAAAAAATTTGTCATGTGACTCCTACAATCCCCTGAGATAAATACATTACTTAGTGCTACTCTTCACAAAGAAATTCCAATCCAGGCCATTCTATAAAATAGTGGATTTATGCTTTTTAAAAATATCGGTGGTAAGAAAGACAAAGAGGGCCGGCCGAGTGGCGCGGTGGTTAAGAGCTGGCTTGGGAAGCCAGCGGCCCTGGTTCAGGTTCCACATATGAGGGCCAGTGACACTGACCTCAAAAATAAGAAAGACAAAGAAAAATTCAAGAGTTCCATTTTAAAGGGTACTAAAGGATCACAAAACCAACTAAAATGTATGATGACCAAAAACCTGGAGAAAAAATTGTTATTGGAACATCTGATAATCAAATTTGAATATGGGTTATAGATTATAAATATTTTACCAACGTTAAATTTCTAGATAAGATGTTTAAATATGTTGAAAATATTTGTGTAAAAGAAGGTTTTTTTCTTTTGGAAATAACATCCAAAGTATTTAGGAGCAAAGGTGCTTTTCAGTTCCAACTTATTTTCAAGTATTTCAGAAAATATTTCATCTACTTTTATAGATAGATAGATGATAGATAGGTGACAAATAGATAAATAGATTGTAGATAGATAGATAGATAGATGATAGATAGATAGATGATAGATATTTCCTCTTTATGTATCTATACATATTGGATATCTATTTCTATATATGTATTGAGTGAGAGAGAGAGACAGAGAGAGAGAGAAAGAGGCCAAATTTAAATAACAGATGAATTTGGATAAAAGATATATGGGAGTTTATCACTTTTGTACCTGTGGAATTATATTAAAGTAAAAACATAATCCTAGCAATTATCTACAGTTTTAATTTTTTTTTTTTTTTTTACCAGAAAAACACTCAGTGCAAAGGTCAGGAAGGATTTAAGTTATACTGGTTCAGTCTCTCATTACTTTTTGAAATTAGAAATAATGCAGTTTAAATTAGGGCAGACTTCATGTTAATATGCATTTAGGTACATAAAAGTTGGGCACTTCAAAAAAGAAATCACTTTCATTTAATATTGTTCTAATTCTATTATCTACTAAAATTTCACAAAAGTTGCTGTAATTAAAAAAATAATCCATTTCCTAAAATATGAACTATTATGGTACTTATTAAAAGAAACAAAAGAAAGATTTCAGTAAATGCTAATTTAGACAAGTTAGAAATGTCAATTTCACTTAAAAGAATAGTAATTCCTCAGCTTTTAAATTGTTAACATTCATGGACTTTTCTTCCTGGATTTTCATATTCAATGATCTTCCAATATATTGTATAAAAGTGACATGACTCTGAGGAAATTGTTTTCATAATTAATCATGAATTATACTTGCTACCCTGAATGCAGTGATCTGCAAAAATTTAATTAAGAAATGAATAGTGCCAAGTCTCAGTTCTGATTCAATGGCTTTTTGATTTATTTGTTCTATTATATTTATTTAAATAATGTCTTGGTGATAAAATGGAGAAATATCATAGTGGTTGCCTCAAAGGCTTAACTCTTATTCAGATCAGAATTTCCTACTTAAAATTCAATAATGTCATGTAATTATCAAGATCCCACATAACTAAATCAGGCTTTACCAACTCCTCAATATGGAAAAGAGGCTATCATGCTACAATGGAAAACAATCATATTATTCCCATTTGACCCTAGTTTTTTGAAGTCCAGGACTATATCTCATACTTTGTTTATTGCTGAAAACTTAGCACCGAGCTCCACTCATAGTAAGTATTGATAAATTCTTAATGAATTAATGATGAGTAAAAGTTATTTGAGCATCGACCACGTAATACACATAAACACCAATGTTGGCAATAGTATGATGAATAATATATTTGATTAACTCAGGTAAAGATTTACCTCTCCCATTTACTGAGAAAATGACATCTATGCTGGGCTATAAATAGATTGACTCTAATTTAAGTACATCAAAAAGGGCGAGGAGGGCAGCATTAGAATGTTTAAGACAGGAAATCCACATATGAAGAGCAAATGGTATGTTCTGGGGATTGAAAAACAATCAAGAGTGCTGGAATAGAAAGGGAAGGAGTACTAAGTGTACTAAGAGATGACATAGAGAATTAAATCGAGGCAAAAGTTTCAAAATGTGTTAAATCTTTTGCATTTTCGCTTAAGAGCAAGAAGTCATTAATAGTCATTAAGCAAGGAATGACATGAACAAATTCAGATTTGCATTTTCAAAGCAACAATCAGTGTGAATAAAGTTGAGGTTGTGAGACTAGAAGCTAAGAGATCCCTCAGGAGACAATTTTATTAATCCAGCCATTACTTCCTGGCAAAAACATATGCAAATGATCACATAAATACAACAGTTAAGAGAAAAGATTTCACAATGTGGGCCAAAATATATCTTTACTAAGTAAACGACAAAGTATATTTTTTCAGTAAACACTCAATTAAAAATTTGTGTATCTGTGTATTAGTCTGCTGTTGTTAGCAGGGTTTGTGGTAATACACAATGATTCTTGCTCACAAGTCAAGTAATATTGCTCAAGCTGAAGTGATGGATTTCATCAAACCCACTGTGAATCTTTTGTTGTTAGACTGATTTTAAATGCAAATAGTATTAACATTTTATTTTTAATTCTGGAAATTGAAGATTTACCAAAATATCTCATGAATTATATTTCTGGAAATTAAAATATTTGAAAAACCTTAATCAAAAAATAGTTTATGAGAACAAGGCCAGAGGTATCACACTCCCTGACTTTACTTTATACCACCAAGCAACAATAATCAAAACAGCATGGTATTGGCAGAAAAGCAGACACGCAGACCAATGGAATAGAATTCAGAACCCAGAAATAAATCCACATATATGTGGCAGATAATTTTCAATCAAGGAGCCCAAAACATACAATGGAGAAAAGAAAGCCTCTTCAATAAATGGTGCTGGAAAATTGGAAAGCGACTTGCAGAAGAACGAAATTAGACTGCTATCTTTCACCATATATCAAAATTAACTCAAAGTGGATCAAAGACATAAATATAAGACCTGAAACAATAAATTGCATAAAAGAAAACATAGATACTAAACTTATGAACCTTGGATTCAGAGAAGATTTTAAGAATTTGACCTCAAAGGCAAGGGAAGTAAAAGCAAAAATAAATGATTGGGACTGTATCAAACTAAAAAGCTTCTGCACAGCAAAAGAAACCATCAACAAAACAAAGAGGTAACCAACCAAATGGGAGAAAATATTTGCAAACACCTCCAACAAGGGGCTAACATCCAAAATATACAAGGAACTCATACAACTCAACAACAATTTAAAAAATGGGCAGATGACCTGAACAGACACTTCTCCCAAGAAGACATACAAACGCCCAACAGATAATGAAAAAAATAATCAACTTCACTTGCTATGAGGGAAATGCAAATCAAAGCCACAGCTGTTTGAATGGCTTTTATCAGCAAGACAAATAATAATATGTGCAGGAGAGGCTGTAGAGAAAAAGGAACCTTCATACACTGCTGGTGGGAATGTAAATTGGTACAGCCACTATGGAAAACAGTATGAAAGTTGGTCAAAAGACTAAGAATGGAATTACCATACGATCCTGCAATTCGTCTTCTCGGTATCTATCCCCCAAAAAAATCTGAAAACATTTATTTGTAAAAATATACGTACCCCTATATTTAATGCAGCATTATTCATGGTGGCCAAGACACGGAAACAACCAAAGTGTCCTTAGATGGATGATTGGATAAAGAAGATGTGGTACATATATACAATGGATATTAGTTAGCCATGAGAAAAGATGAAATATTGCCATTTGTGACAACATGGGTAAGTATTGAGATCATCATGCTATGAAAAATAAGTCAGACAGAAAATGTTGACAATCATATGATTTTCCTCATATGTGGGCTATAGAATTGAAAGTGACAAACAAACACACATAAACTCATAGACACAGACAACAGTTTAGTGGTTACAAGAGGGTAAGGGTGGGGAGGTGGTAGAAGAGTGAAAGAGGGGTCAAAAATATAGTGATGAAAGGAAAACTGACTCTGGGTGGTGAGCACATGATGCAAATATAGATGATGTATTATAGAATTGTACACTTGAAGCCTGTGTAATTTTACTAACAAATGTCACCCTAAAAAAATTAATGAAAATATGTACAAAAATTCAAAAAGCTATTCAATAACCTACAAGTATACCAGATGATATTCAATCTCATTATAAACTGAGAACAAAACCGATTTAAGATTAGAGTAAGTAATAATAAAATGTCATTTGTTACCAATCCAAAAATGTCTCAATAGATAGTAACACTTATGGCTGACAGTAATAAGTGGAAAGATGAACTTTCATATATTATTCATAGAAATTTCAATCATTACTTCAGGTGAAACAAGTTAGGAATATTAATTATAGTCCATTATAGTTAAAATAAATAACTCCTTTATTCTAATACTCCCATTCATGAGCAGCTATCTCAGAAAAATAGTAGCACCAATATACACTGAAATGTTAAATGTACTTGGTTGTAGAATTGCTTGTTGAAAACAATAATTAGGAATAATGTGAATGCCTATAAATAGGGGAAGTGTTGAAAAACCACTGGTACATTATTGAGTAATATGGAATATTTCCTTATTAAAAAAAATTACATATGCTTATGCCATTGACTTGAAGAGATTTTCATGAGATATTTTTAGGGTTAGGAAATATATTGCTTGAACAATATATAACATAATATATTTCTGTAGTAAAACAATCACACTAAATCCTCTGTAAGTTTATGAGTGTGTGTATGTTCTCTCAGAGTGAGAGAGAGAGTTTTTGTGTATGATGCTATGGAGAAATGTGTAGAAGGAAACCCACTTAGTTGTTAACTTTAGGTTCTTTGGTTGGGAATGGATTAGGCTAAGAAATTACATAGAAATGGCTTTAAAAAGTTGTTTATTATAAAAATATCACAAATGATCTCTTACAAAGTCATCTGTGTGAATGTAGAAATAGAAAATCAGAACAATACAATTAACTGAACAATGGACTTTATGTGTATTCAAGTAGTGTTTTTGTTTTTGTTTTTAATTTTGGTTTTTATTTTTTTCACTAATGTCCCTTCTCTTTTCCAGGCCCAAGCTGGATCATGCATTGCATTTAGTCCTCATGTCTCACTAGTCTTCTACATTTTTCACAATTTTCAGCCTTTTCTTCTTTTTCAATATGTTCACATTTTTGAGAAGCACTGGCCAGTTATTTTTGAGGACCATCCCTCAATTTTGATTGTTTGATGTTTTCTCATAACTGAATTGAATTTATGCAGTTTTAACAAGAATACCACAGGGGTTATATGCCCATCTTAATACATCATATCAGGAGGTACATGATGTCAATATTACATATGAAAAATTGGATTTTAATATATATTTTAATTTTCTTAAATGTTTCTTATCTATAATACAATGAACATGTTCAAGTTATGTAATCAATAAAAAACAAGGAATAATTAAAAAAAAAGTTTGGAGATGGTGTAGTAATAAAGATTTTACTAACCTAGTTTAGGCCCTAGATACTAAATAGGTTTTTAGTTTTGCGGATTTTTTTTTCCTTTTTAATTTTCTTGTTGAAATACCCATCCAAATATTGTTTATTCACATTAGAACAGTGTATGTTACAAATAAATGGAGGCATGGGAAAAAGAAAAGAATTCCCATTATTTTTAAGCCTTCTAAATCACTGTAGTAACTTTCCATATTCAAACAAAGAAAAATAATGATCTAAAAAAAGACAATGAAATTATCTTTTTGTTCCTAAGAGTAAGACCATCATTCTAATATTCCAGTAAATGGTGTCTATCAAAACGCACCATTTTCACTTGAATTTTATAGCATAATGATGAAGGATTTTTGGAAACCATTTCCAAAAACAAAACAAAAAAATATTAAGCATTCTTTTAAAAAGAAACTGACTGTTTAGTGACCAACCTGGCTCTCCTTCTTGATTTCAGATGAAACAAAATAGGCTGTCTTCCAATTCATTAAAATATCTGATGCTAGCCAACTTTTTCCACTATTAAATGTGTTATAGTTCTCAATTGTATGTCAAAGCTATATTATATAAATATTACAATAATCAACTGTGAAGGTCCCAGATGCATTGTGGAAGAGAAAGGGAAGCCTTTTATCAAAAGCCAGTTCCTGCTTCCTGAACAATGATACAGGTCCTGCAGTTTCCGTTTAGGGAATTGAATTTAGTTAGTATTCATGGAAGCGGAAAATGAAATTTACAATACATGTGCATGCTGATACACACATAGAATATGCACTCAAACTTTTCAGTGACTTTCATACGTCCTTTTGCTTTTTGGATGTTTGTTGCATGATTTATTGAGACATGTTTCCATGTATGTTTTAAGACAATACTTTTTAATGCTCTTCAAGGAAGGAGTGCTATTATTTTTAGTTTTCCTTTTGAAAAAAGACTTTACCTAATGCTGCTCATCTAGAGTATAGCATGAAGTTTGTATAGTGACCAGATGTTATGCTAATTTAACCAGGCCACTTTAATCTGCCACTCAGATTACTACAAATTGTTTTTCAAACAAGTAAATTTACACTGTTCATGCTGTAACACTAACTTTAGTTATTGAATATGGAAGCTTAGGGCAATAGCATGAAAAAATTAGATTTCTTATTACCATGCTAACAAAAAAAACCATACCATCACTTAGCAATTATAGTCATTTGTAGCAAGCTGAAATGCACTTTACTGTCTTAGATATGTTTGTTTGGTTTCAGGCTTTCATACACAACATATTTTCTCAGTTTTCATTTGGCAAATATTTAATGCTTTCCTATGGTGTTTTAGGGATATAAGTACTGTATATAAAAAAAACTGGTTCTTGTCCTGAAAAAGCTCATTTTATTAGTTTGTGCATGCCATATCATGATAACTATTATTACCCTCTTGGTCTCTTTAGCATCAAGGGAACTTTTTGTATTACTCTGTGTCCATACAAGGTCTGAAAATTAGGTTCATGAACTTGTTGCAACAATGTTGCTAGCCTTTTTTGATATCAGAGGGCTTATTCAGTATGAATTTGTACCAACTGGACAGTTAACCAAGTTTACTTTCTGGAAAGTAAAACTCTCCAGAAAGAGTTCCAAAATTGCTTTGAAGGATGGACTAGGTGCTGGCATCAGTGCATAGCTTCCCAAGGGCAGTACTTTGAAGGTAGCGATATTCAGCAATGAGATGTGTAGCATTTTTATTCTAGGATGAGTTCATGAATGTAATTGTCAGACCTCACATATATATATGTTCAAGTGTTTGGGGAGAGTATTTTTATTTTGTTTTCAGGCTTGCTTTGTACATAAGAGTCAGAAAAATTGAGAACCACATGACTTCACTCACATGTGGGATATATTAGGTGGGATCAATAAATATGGTGAATGTTTAAATTAGATAAAATTATTACAGTAGAAGACACATTGCCATTAATTTCTCTCAAAATACTCCCCCTCACTTCATACATACTCATCCCATTGTTCTTGCCACTTTCTGAAGCAGTTCTGGAAGTCGTCTTTAGTGAGTGCTTTCAGTTGGGCTGTCCTGGTTGCCTCAATGTCGATTCAAAATATGGTCACATGGTACCAGATCCAGTGAATAGGGTAGATGAGGATACACCATAATGTTTTTATTTGACAGAAATTATCATACCAGAGGCAACATGTGATATGGAGCATTGTCATGATGGAGGATGAAACTGTTTGCCCATTTCATGTTAATGTGTTCTTCACAATCTATGATTTACAGCACAGTTTAAAACACACCTTCTCTCAACTGTACCTCACACCCAACTGACTGCCTCGAGCAGATAGAAACTTGCCTCATACTTTTATTAAGGTTCGTTGAGCTTCAATTTTTAGGATTTTAGAAGATCCCTACCTTTCCATTGGATGGCACTCTGTAGCAGCATTCACTGTACAGTATTTTTTTTTATTACTACAGGGATAATATAACTGAAAGTAACCAACAAACAAAAACTCATAGACACAGACAACAGTTTATTGTTTACCAGAAGGTAAGGAGTAGAGAAAGGTAAAGGGGATCAAATATATGGTGATGGAAGGAGAACTGACTCTGGGTGGTGAACACACAATCCAACATATACATGATATATTATAGAAACGTACATTTGAAATCGATATCATTTTACTAAACTGTGTTACCCCAATAAATTTAATAAAAAGTAAAAGAAAGGAAAGGAAAAGAAAAAAGAATTGGCATTGCTTACTTGCCAAACATCAATTTTCTTTGAAATCTATTTTTGTCTCTCTTTTAATTTCAGAAAATACATATTAAATAAAAGTTCTTTTTCTGTCAAAAAAATATAATTCAGAGCAGCAGCTTCCAGTAGTTCTTCCTTGAATCATGCACCTTGCTAGGGAGAATACAAGCGACCCTCCTTATTAGTCAAACCATTAGTGAAGACAATTAACAGGATTTCTAGTTACTGCAGCACAGTTACCAGGAAAAGAGAAAATGAAAACATCGTTAGTCAAAATAACAAATGTTAATTTTTAAATGAAATGAATGAACATTATCCCTGCTAATGAGGATACTCAAAGCATGCTTACACTTGGATCATAGAACTGTAAATTATTACAAATATTCCCAAATAGTAAAAATGTTCATATCTAGTAACTTGATTGGGAATTTATCAAGAGAAATTAACCTAAAACTTTATCAAATTTTATTCACAAACAGTAAGAAAATACTTTTAATATTTTATTTTAGATTTTAATCTCAGGCCCATCACTTAGAAAATTGTAAGCTTTTGGCAAGCCCCAGTTTTATCTTTGTAATGGAAAATAAGTGCACTCTTGTTGTGGGGTAACTGAGGAGAGTGACTTGTCAGTAAGTGCAAGTCATTTATATTAAAGGTAAACACTATACTCTTATTTGTATTAACAGAAAATGTAAAAGTGATTTGGTTAAACAAAGTATTATATATTCATCAGATAGGATATATTATATCCCACAAATGTGATATGTTAAGAAAAATTAAAAAGTAATAAAATGAATACCAACAAGGAAGCAAAAGATAAAATTATATGTTTCTGGCTCCTTTGTCAAAATTATCCGTTCATATTTATGTGAGTTTATTTCTGGTTTTTCAATACAATGGAGAGAAAAACAGCCTCTTCAGTAAATGGTGTGGGGATAGTTGGAAAGCCACTTGGAAAAGAATAAAACTAGATTGCTATCTGTCACCATGTACTAAAATTAACTCAAAATGGACCAAAGACCTAAACATAAGACCTGAAACAATAAACTGTGTAGAAGAAAGCATGTGTACTAAACATGGAGCTTGGGTTCAAAGACGATTTTATGAATTTGACCTCAAAGGCAAGGGAAGTAAAAGCTAAAATAGGGCCCGCCGAGTGGAAGGTGGTTAAGCACTGGCTTGGGAAACCAGTGGCCCTGGTTCAGGTCCTACATATGAGGACCTGAAAAAAATCAAAACACACACAAAAAAAAAAAACACAAAAAAAACCCCACACACACACACAAAAAAAACAAAAGCTAAAATAAATGAATGGGACTATATCAAACTAAATAGCTTCTGCACAGCAAAAGAAACCATTGACAAAATAAAGAGGCAACCAACCGAATCGGAGAAGATTTTTGCAAACAACACTCCGATAAGGGCCTAATATCCAAAATATAGGAGGTCAGACAATTAAGTTTGCAAATTCATCCTAGAAAACCTGCTACATACCTCATTGCTGAATATCACTATGGTCACCTTTGAGGTACTCCCCTTGGGAAGCTATGCACCTATGCCAGCACCCAGTCCACCCTTCAAAGCAATTTTGGAACCTTTTCTGGAATGGCCATCAGAGCTATCATCATATTACCCTTGATGTCTTGAATGTCATCAAAATGTGTTTCTTTCAATATTTCCTTTATTTTCATGAAAATAAAGAAGTCATTGGTATCCATATCAGGTGAGTAGGGAGGGTATTCCAATACAATTATTTGTTTACTGGCTAAAAGCTCCCTCAGAGACAGTGCCATGTGAGCTGGTGCATTGTTGTGATGCAAGAGCCATGAATTGTTGGCGAAAAGTTCAGGTCGTTTTTGTCTAACTTTTTCATTCAGCCTTTTCAGCACCTCTAAATAGTAAACTTGGTTAACTATTTTGCCAGTTGGTACAAATTCATAATGAATAATCCCTCTGATATTAAAAAGGGTTAGCAACATTGTTGCAATAAGTTCACGAACTTGATTGTCAGACTTAGTATAAGGAACTCGTACAACTCAACAACAACAAAAAGCAACGCAATTAAAAAATGGGCAGATAGGGCCGGCCGAGTGGCTCAGTTGGTTAAGAGCTCACTCAAGAATGTGAGCTGAGCTCTGAGCAACAGTGGTTCGATGCCAGCCTGAGCTGAGTTGCCGTTGAGCTGCCAACAGGTAGCAGGATGGCTCAGCTAAAAAAATTTAAAAAATAAAAAAATAAAAAATAAAATAAAAAATGGGCAGGGTACCTGAATAGACATATCTCTAAAGAAGACATACAGATAGCCAATAGACTTATGAAAAGATGCTCAACATCACTAATCATCAGAGAACTACAAATAAAAACCACAATGAGATATCACCTCACACCAGTTAGAATGGCTGTCATCAACAAGACAAATAATAGCAAGTGTTGGAGAGACTGTGGAGAAAAAGGAACGCTCATGCACTGTTGGTGGGAATGCAGATTGGTGCAGTTGCTCTAGAAGGCAATGTGGAGCTTCCTCAAAAAATTAGGATAGAATTACCATATGAAATTTTATTTTTAGTATGAAGGAATGCAGTGGATTTTTGTACATTGATTTTATATCTTGTAACCTTACTGTATTTTTGTTTCTTATAGTTTTTGATGGAGTCTTTAGGGTTTTCTATATAAAGAATCATATTATCTGCAAATAGTGACAATTTTTCATTTTCGTTCCCAATTTGGATGCTTTTTATTTATTTCTCTTGCTTGATTGCTCTGGCTAAGACTTCCAGTACTATGTGGAATAACAGTGGTGAGAGGGGACCTCTCTGTCTTATTCCTGATTATAGAAGGAAAACTTTGACGTTTTCGCCATTAAGTATGACATTAGCTGAGAGTCTGTTGTATATGGCCTTTACTATGTTAAGGTACTTTCCTTTTGTACCCATTTTATTAAGTGTTTTAATCAAATGGATATTGTATCTTGTCAAATGATTTTCCTGCTTCTATTGATATGATAATATGATTTTTATCCTTTTTATTTTATGTGGTGTATCACATTTATCAATTTCCATATGTTGAGCCATCCTTGCACCCATGGAATAAATCCCACTAGATCATGATGTATAATCTTTTTAATATACTGTTGTATTCGATTTGCTAATATTTTGTTTAGAAATTCTCTATCTGTATTCATTAAAGATACAGGTCTATAGTTTTCTTTTTTTGCGTTATCCTTACCATAATCCCACTTGATCATGATGTATAATCTTTTTAATATACTGTTGTATTCGATTTGCTAGTATTTTGTTTAGAAATTCTCTATCTGTATTCATCAAAGATACAGGTCTATAGTTTTCTTTTTTTGCGTTATCCTTACCAGGTTTTGGCATCAGGGTAATGTTGGCCTCATAAAATGAATTAGAAAGTACTGTCTCTTCTTCAAATTTTTTGGAAGAGTTTCGGGAGGAAGGTATTAAATCCTCTTAAATGTTTGGTAGAATTTACTAGTGAAGCCATCTGGTCCTGGACTCTTTCTTTGGGGAAGTATTTAGATGATTGTTTCAATTTCCTTATTGTTGATTGGTTATTTAGATTATTAATTTCACTCTGAAGGTTTACTATAAATTTTGAACAGAATGCTGTTTATCCATAAATAAATCTGTTGGAGTTTTATCATGGTGATAAAATAAAATCACTAATTATAAGTTATATGAATAAATGAAGAAGATATTTTATGTATTATACATGGGAAGAAACTTTTTAAAATTTTTAATCACATACTTGACTAATTGAAGAAAAATAAATGTTATAAATGAATAATTGTAACCAGTAAATCATCTGAAAATTTTGAAAACAGCAATCCCAAAGTGTATCTGTTTATTTCAATAATGAGTAAATTTGGATTGAGGTACATTTTAAAACACTTCACATCAGAATGATTAAAGAAAAGTATTTTTCATTACTAATTATAAAATGAAGTCCTTAATACAAATAATAATCCAATGGATTATTTTACAATGTGCAGTAATTTTATTACTGTTAATCTGACCCATGTTTTACCAAATATTTATCCTAAAATGGATTGTAGCATGTAGCAGTTGAGAACACAGCATCCTGAGAATCATTTATTCCAGTGCAACCCATGAAAATGTAAACACATGTTATTCAGATGGTTATTAAACCTTGGAATTTTCTTAGGCACAGTAATTTTTCATAAGTAGATCCAAAGCTTAGTAGATAAAACAGAAAGAAGTTGGAAATGTTAATCCTTGTTCTACTTATGTAATATATCAATGTTTTGTTTTTGTTGCTATTAGGGAATTCCTTGAGAACCTAATGAAAGATGTTATTCCTAGAAAATGAAGAAGCATTTAAAATTTTTAAGATTTATATAGCATATTACATAAATTTTCAAGAGGTCTTGATCCCACTTGGAACTAGCTTTATTCTTATGAAATTAAATGCATGTATGAAAATAAAATATGCACTATAATTATCTAAATACATGTTTAAAAGCATTTAATCAAAGCGCTTAAGTTAATACTTAGAATGTCAACATCTTTTAAAAATTATTACTGTGCACAAAATATGTTGGCACAAGGAGGTTTATCATTGCATTCTTTATTTTATTTAAAGTTAATTACCCAGTGGGGCAAGACATCCAGTTAAACCCAGAGGATTAAATAAGCACTTACTTCTAATCTCTCTCATAACTCCATTAAAACATCAGTGAAGGAATCTTAAAAGGAATCTTACCAAAGAAATGGTAGAAAAGGTAATAGCAGAGGAGAAATGGCAACAAAATTTAGAAAGATAAAATTAAGTTGATATAGTACTGGTGACCTAGCATAGAAAGCTGAAACCTAAGTGACTATATATAGTAAGACAAAGTTAGCATGAAGCAAGTTGATTTATAACCCCAAACTCCAGGGAAGATGAATAACTGATGGTAACAAATATCTCTAGAGGATAGAGAGAAAATTGCACTAAAACCAAAACAGATTGAAAGTTTGTATAAGGAGCAGTTAAGAATTTCATATCTCTTCCATCAGCCCCTGCAACAAAGAAAGCTGTCCTTCTTGTCCACCTGCACCCTGCAGATGAAAAGAAGATTTATCTCTGAAGAAGTGTATCAAATGGATGTAGGCCCATTTGACAAAAGAACATTACCAGAATGCCAATTCACCTAGTCAATTCACTGCACAGCCAATTCCACAACAGTCAATTCACAGAAAACCAATTAATTGCTCCAGATGGCCAATGTACTAAATAGCCAATTTATGGAATGATTAATTGGCTAAATTAATTTGTTTCTTTTAACTATGTATGTGAAAAATATTTCATATAACTACATCCTTAGAGTATGTATTATATTTATAATATGAATTAAAGTATATATTTGATAATGCATTTATGAACATATTGTTCGTAATTTATTTCTAAGAATAATATATGCACAAAATATAGACTTCAGAAAATATTTATTTAATATATTCTGAATATATGTTTAGATTTGTATTTCCAGGATTATAGTGAGCCAGATATTTAGAGATATCCTTAAACACAGCCATAAACATTGGATAAAATATGGTTTTAAATATAGCTATATCTTTAAAATGTTGTTTTAAGATTTCAGGGTTTTTTTTCATAATCTTCTTTAGTTTTAAAATATAGCTTTAAAGTGAGGAATATTTGCTGAGGTCAAAAATGACAAAAAAGTACAAATCCAAAGGAGTAAGAAAACTCTGGAAGCAGTGATCAGTCTGGGTGCTTCTGCCTAGTTCTGAAGCATTAAAATGTGCCTTTGATTAAGCAAATGAACCTCATAGAGGTCCAAAGCCTGGCACCTAAGGAGGTAGTGAACAAAAGAGATAATCAAGCTGATGATTAAAAAAAGCTGATGGGAAAGTTCATAATAAAATTTAAATTTTTTTTGAAGGCAAAAATCTGTCTTTTCTTCTGAGGGCTAATATTTGAGTTAAGGTTTTATTTTTAGGTTAAGTGACCAAAGTAAATTGTTCATTTTGTTTCTCTGGAAATACTGGAATTTGCATGTACTTTTTTTTTATATATATTAAAGTTTGTTGTAGTGACAACTGCTAGCAAAGTTACATAAATTTCAGGTATACAATTCTATAATACATCATCTATATATCACATTGTGTGTTCACCACCCAGAGTCAGTTCTCCTTCCATCACCATATATTTGATCCCCCTTTATCCTCATCTCCCACCCCTACCCCCTTACCCTCTGGTAACCACTAAACTGTTGTCTGTGTCTATGAGTTTTGTTTTCTCATTTGTTTTTCTTGTTCATTTGTTGCTTTCAGTTTATATCCCACATATCAGTGAAATCATATGGCTCTCTATTTTTTTGGTTTGTCTCATTTCACTTAGCATAATAATCTCAAGATCCATCCATGAGCATGTACTTTTGAAAACAGTCATTTCTATTTATGTTCATATGTTACCTGTGTTTCATATACCAATAATAATATAGAGAGAATCCATATTGTATATTTTCATGTGTGTCATCCTCTTTTCTCTGAGTGTTCACTTTTTTTTATATTATTGATAAATGCTTAAAATTTCTAAGGTTCTAGAAATGATTTCTGAAAATCATTTTGGGAGCAAACCCAAACTTCTAAGTAAAACTCATGGATAGCAAAATGAATTCAAAGCCTGTAAGTTTTGCTTAAGTTAGTTCAGACAGGGTTCAGATAAAATCTGAGCTCATGGTCTCTAGCCAAACCAAATAAAAGGCCAACATTTTGACATTGTCAGAATACCCTTAATAATTTCAACATCTGTTGTTCCAGACTTTTCTGTCTGCAAAATACAGGAGAATACTAAGCCATTTCTTACAAAAGTATATTGCCTTTGTAACTACACCCAAGTTTGTAATTCACAAACTATATCGTAATTACTACTTTATAAAATTTTGGATCAAGTGATTAATAAAATCAAAGTTAACATCTCTAATCCCACACTATTCTGAAGGAATCAACCTCAGTAATATCTGCTAAGCTCAAAATATTAAGGGAAAGCATTTAGATTCTAAATTACATCTTAGCTGAGATTAGTTGCTTTGTTTTTGTAAGTCTTTAAGAAAACTACCTGAAAACAGATGACAGTCTCACATTAAGCTAGAAAGGGTTTATGGATAAGGGATTGATTACATTGCTGTAAATACACTACTGAGTAAGTAAAAGGGATAGTGCAGAAACACGGAGCTAGCAGCGATTGGTTGACAGCACTCAGCCCAAATGATGAGGGGAAATGGACGTTATTGGAAACTGGAAGGAAGAGATGTCTACAGTGTTCACCTCACTGAGAATAGCAGTGTTCTCCCCTTTTGGGCAAGTTGGTCCAGGTGACTTCAAAGAACCAGGAAATAAGCACCTGACTTCTCTCGACACCTTCCCAGGTGTCGTGATCACTGTTCCTATTGTCACAACTCAAACGGAAGGCAGAGGGTGCAGATTACAGTGATGTGCTTTATAAATTCGAGCATCCTGGTTAAAGATCAGAGTGGCAAAAGGTAAAAGGAGGATCTAGAAGGGAAAATGATGAAACTCAACAAATTTTAATATTCTGAGCTCAGCACAATACATTGCATGCAAATAAGTGCAAAATAAAAATAAAATGTTGATTACATGACTGAAATTCTCTGATTTGACAAATCACCATAATGAAAATAATCTCAAATTTTCAAAAGGCAATGTCAAATGACAATAAAAAATTAAAGTACAGGGCCGGCCGAGTGGCGAAGTGGTTAAGAGCTGGCTTGGGATGTCAGAGGCCCCGGTTCGGGTCCCACATATGAGGGCCAGTGACACTGCTCTCAAAAAAAAATTAAAATTAAAGTACAAAAAGTAAGATAGGTGTGCCACTTCCTTTTATGTATGTGTATGCTAATGCATGCATATTTCATTTTTCTTTTGAAGCAAAGTTGATGAAATAATGTTTTAAAAGTGCTTTAAATAGTCAATATCTCCATGCAAAGGTATTTTAACTCTAATGCAGTAAGCATTCTTCTGTGATAATAAAAATTCCATTGTAATGAATATTTTCATAACAAAATGAAATACACCATTTTTCCTAAATAATTAAATTCACAAAATAGTCCTCCTAGATATTATTTAAGAAATCTCATATTTCAAATAATATAAAATTTAGATATTAAGCAGTTAATATTAAAACCAGGATATAAATTTTAAGGCTTTGTTTAATTTTAATCCTCATGATTCAAAACACATTTATAAGATTATAAAACTTTGTTTCTCTCCATACAGAGCAAATCAGGATAACTTTTAAATAATTTATATTTTCCTGTAACTATTTTAAAAATATTTCATTCCTCTTTGTTAAGTGAGAAGCACAATCAAAATGGGGAAATTTTGTTTCTTAAAGACATACAGCTATATGGCACCATTATTTACTGGTTTTTATTAATTTTGTATGGCTGCTAAGAATACTACATCTGTAACCTCAAAGACCTGGGTTAAAATTCTGACTTGGGCAATTCTTTGTTATATGTGAAGAAGGCACTTAATCTCCATAAACTCAAACTTCTTCATTTTTAAGATGGAAATAATAAGAACAATAACTGTAATTATGGTAGTAGTAATGTCTACCTACCTCATATTTTCAAAAATGTGCTACAAAACAAAAATCTCATAAGTACACATTATTCTTGCGCCCCACAATCTGAACAGACATAGCAAATCTAAATAAACATCTACAAGCTCCTAACAGAGAGATAGAAGCTGTTTTCTGCTTAGAAGTAAACTTCCCTAAAATCTTTATTTAAAAGTACTCAGCATGTTCTTTGATTGGATATGGTACCTAATGCAAAATACTAAGAAGGAATTACATGTTCTGACCATAAGTAGAGGTAAGCAGAACACACCCAGAGTTTGCTATCTCTCAAATAATCTAATAAATTATTTTATGAAGCATATCTATATTAGTTCAGCATTCTCCAGAGTCATAGAACTGATGTTATACTTCTTTTTTATTGTTAAGTTTCAGGTGTACAAAACAACATAGTGATCAGACATCTGCATCCCTCATGAAGTGATAACCCCAACAAGTCTGCTACCCATCTCACACAGTACATAGCTATTACAATACCATTGACTTTATTTCTATTTATATATAGTTTCTAGAGTAAAAATAATATATATTTCTTCAGGTAAGTTACATGTTTAAATTAATTCTCAAGACAGATATTTATAAATTAAAGTAGGATAAAATGTCCTTGTTTTAGTAAATGTTTCAGTTTGCAAATGTTTCATGTTGCAACAAAATTCATAGCATTCTGCATCAGGGAGGGAGGGAGGAAGGGAGGTGGGGCAGGGGGAGAGAGAGAAAGAGAGAGAGAGAGAGATTTTACAGGAATTGACTAATGAGATTATGAAAGCCATGAAATCCCAGAATCTGCCATTTCTAAATTCTGCAAGCTGGAAAACAAGGAAAGCTGATGGTATAATTCAGTCCGAATCCCAAAACCTGAGAGCTAGGAGCACAGATGTCCAGAGACAGGAGAAAATGGATGTCCTTGCTCAAACAAAGAGGGTAAATTTGCCCTTCGTCCATCTTTTTGTTATATTCCCTAAACTGTCTTTTCTGTCTCTGCAGTAGTATTCTAGTTATCAGTTTATGTTGCCTTGTCCCTTCCCCTTCTCCTTCATGCCCATCCCCGTCCCATCTAGCCCTCATCAGTTTTTTCTTTGTGTCTCTAAGACTATTTCTGTTTACCTTGCTCGTTTATTCAGTTCTTTAGATTCCACATATAAGTGAGATCATATGGTATTTGTCTTTTCTGACTGACTTATTCCACTTAGCATAATGTTCTCTAGGTCCACCCATATCGTTGCAAATGGTACGATTTCTTTCTTCTTTATAGCTGCGTAATACTCCATTGTATAAATGTCCCATAAATTCTTAATCCAGTCGTCTACCGATGGGCATTTCAATTGTTTCCAAGTCTTGGCTATTGTAAATAGCGCTGCAATGAACATAGGGGTGCATATATTTTTTCGAATTAGTGTCTTGGGTTTTTCAGGATAAATGCCTAGGAGTGGGAATGCTGGGTCAAAAGGTAGTTCCATTTCCAGTTTCTTGAGATGCCTCCATACTGACTTCCATAGTGGCTGCACCAATCTACAATCCCACCAATAGTGTGGCAGGGTTCCCTTTTCCCCACAGCCCCACCAGCATTTGTTATTTATTGATTTATTGATGATAGCCATTCTGACCGGAGTGAGGTGGTATCTCATTGTAGTTTTTATTTGCATTTCCCTAATGATCAGTGAGGTTGAACAATTTTTCATATGCCTGTTGGCCATCTGTATGTCCTCATTAGAGAAATGTCTCTTCATTTCCTCTGCCCATTTTTTAATTGGGTTGTTTGTTTTTTTTGATGTTGAGTTGCATGAGTGTTTTATAAATTTTAGATATTAAGCCCTTATCAGATATATCATTGACAAATATATTCTCCCATTCAGTAGGCTTCCTTTTTGTTTCATTGATGGTTTCCTTTGTTGTGAAAAAACTTTTAAGTTTGATGTAATCCCATATGTTCATTTTTTCTTTAACTTCCCTTCCCCTGGGGATGTATCAGTAAAAATATTGCTCCGGGTAATGTCTGCAAATATACTCCCTATATTTTCTTCTAGGAGTTTTTGTTTTCAGGTCTTACATTTAAGTCTTTAATCCATTTTGAATTTGTTCTTGTATATGGCATAAGAAGGTGGTCCAGTTTCATTTTTTTGGCAAATAGTTCTTAACCATACATTTGTATATCTGATATTTGGTTTGGAAAGCATTGCCATAGATTGCTAAAATATCTGGGGTAGTTAGTAAAGATTTAGAAATATTAGTGTACCCACAATGCTCTCAACTTTCTTTTCATTTATATCCCACTCTTTTTTTTTTTTTTATCCTTGCTCCTTCTTGGTGAGATTATTCTTGTTTGTGAATTTCAAATTGGATATATTTTTCCAAGTGAACATCTTCTGAGTATATTCCCTCCCATTAAAAATGTAGTCTATAAATCTATTATAGTTAAGTCTAGGTATTCTTTGGATTGCCTTTAATTCTTATTAAAATATAAAAAAGTAAGGCAGAAAAAGGAGATTTTGCCAATAGGTGATGTATGCAACAGCTTTTAACATACTTTACAAAGCAGAGTATAGATTTGTGGATATTCTAAGAAGCATCACAACCCTCATTTAATATTATTTCCTTTAGGTGTTTTATAGAAACTGAAAATCATAAGGAAATGATGACTTTTATCACTAAGAAACTTGGAAAATAGTGAAATTCTAGACAATTTCAAATCTTTCTCCTATGATAAGTATCACAGAGAAACTAGCTGTTTGCCATGATGTAGATGCTTCTTTTCTTTGTGGGCACTGAATCAGTTAGCAATTCACCTTCAAATTAATGGTTCAAATAAACAATCATTTTTTTCTTTTGATTCCTAATTCTGTGATATGTATAATATTGTTTCAAGTAGGAGATTTGGAAATAATTATTTCAGGAAGTAATTATTTCAGGAAATAATCTTTGAATAAAATATTTAGAATCCTATGAGTAATCAAAATTAATTTATTTCAGAGACTGTTTGTAATCTTCTGAAGAAATAAGATTGTTGAAAGGATGGCTTTTAGCCCAAAATTCTAATCATTAATATTACCAACAGCACTGAGTTTTTGTAAGAAAAACTCCAAAATACTCTAGCATTTTTCATGTTTAATGGTGTCCTAACATAATGATGCAGATTACCTTTAATAAATACATCTATGGATTTTTTTCTTTTTAAAGTGATACATAAATATGTTAAAAACCCACATAGTACAGGAAATAAAATAAAAATAAAATGCCTCTCCTCTCACTCCAGGCCCTCAACAGTCATAGCTACTATTCACAAGTTCTTTGACCCTTGCAGAAATTTTTATTAGTCTTCTTTTTTACAGTATTCTGTATTTGGCATTATCACTTAGTAATATAACTTAGAGATATTTCTATTTAAAAATATACACAAATCTCAATTCTATAACTTTGCAATTTTAGACATATAAGAAATATAAGGAAGTTCACACACTTTTGCACTTCTGAAATTTATCCCACCATCTTTTTCCAGATATTCTCACTTATTGTTTTTGTATTGTCAAGATTTAAGCCATTGACATTCTGCTCTATACACAAAATTTCCCAAGATATTTAGTTATCATTATATTTTTAAATCTCTTTCATGTTCATTGTCATTTGTTTTACCAGTTTCTCGAAAACTGAGGTATTATTATTTCAATACATCTAGAATTGGCTGAATTTAAGCTACAAGTTCTTATTAACCTGCATATGAAATGGATAACTTGACAAGAATAAAAGTATTCAGTCATATCTTCTGTCTCAAACTTTTGCAGACCTGGCAAACAGAACTTCTGGTATTGACTAATGATTCCTATGCAAAAAGTTTTGAACTCAGATTGATTTTTGTTTGGTTTTTGACTAATGAGTTGGCTTTTTATATGTGGAGACCATAGAATTTTTCTTTCTTTGTGTTTGAAACAATAAAAAAAAAAAAGACAACCAGTAAGAGAACATATCATGTTGTCACATATCATGTTGTCAATCGGCCCATATCAAGGTTTCTTGGGATTTGATTTATCCTTTCAGTTTAGAAATGCAGGTTGTAGCAAACTCTGTGATCCTTCTATATCATTTTCATTACTTTTATCATTTTCATCCACACCAGCCCCAAGTGTGCTCTCACAACCATGAGCACCTGAGTCTCTCTGCTAGAGGACTATTCTCAGGTTACCAGATGCAATTTGCCTGCTCTTGAAAAACTAGAAGTCCTGAGAATTTATAGTCCCGCCTGGCCTGGGAGTACCTGTTAAACAATGACTGTGGCGTGCAGGGTATAAATATTACAATCCCCTGGCCTCCGCCTGGGATAACTCTCAGATATGAGCTATACCGTCACCAGAGCTGCCCTGGGATTGTATTCATGTTTCTCTGTTCTGGTGTTTTACTAGGTATCAATCCACTGTTTGGCCTCCTTCCATTTCTGTTCCCATTTCTTCACTCCCCTCCTGGTTTTATCCTGGAAAAAATTCATAATCCTTTCCATACTCCTCAAAATCTGCTTCTGGTGTGTTCCTGTATTTCAGGAAAGTTTTTGGTTTTCTCCTTTCATATCAGAATGCTATTTTAGTTCATTTATCATTTTCTAGTTTTAAGAATATCAATTAGGCTTATGGATTTCCTTTTTTCCTTTATTATATATCATCATTTCTTTAATCATATTCCTTGCTATTTTATTTCATATAATTTCTTTAAGCCTGTAACACATATAATTGACTTTAATTTTCACTAAGTGTATACTTTATATTTTATTCTTTCTAATATAGTTTTCATTCCTAAAACATCTTCATTATTATGTTTATTTATTTCCAAATCCCTGTCAGTTTACATTCCATACTCATTTTTGGTCTTATCTTTTCTTTGTTCTCTCTCTAGTTCTTTCTCCCTTTTTAAAAACTCTTTCTCTTTTTTTCATCTTTCTCTCTTAATCTCTCTCTATCTATCTCTCTCTCAACATTTTCAACATCTATGTTCTCTTTATATCTTTGAAAGTGGGGGAAAAATATTTTTTGAAATATCCACTCTTTTCTGAACTAATTCTTCATCTTCTATATATTGTTCATGGGCTTTCCATTTATATATTATACTGTTCCCTTTAAATATTAATTTTAAGGGCTGTTCACTTGATACCTAAGTTTTCAAAGTTAATAGAAGAATAGCCTGTTTGATACAAAGTAATAGTGTGGTAAGTGCTTTTTATACATCATCTCTTTAACTCCCACAACAAATATAAGTTTATTGTTATCCTCAATTTATAGAGGAGGGAACCAGATGTTAATGAGGTTATATATACTGATGATGAAAAATGAACATAGGAACTCTTTTCTCAGGTCAATATCCCTCTTTATACAGTTAGTTCTGTAAATTAGATGTCATGCACCATAGTTGTAATCATAGACACTTTTGCTGAAAAATAGTAATGTTATATTACAAATAAAAAATCAGTTCTGGTTAGGGTTTAGGGCTGTTTGCCTATTGAAAATTGTTTCAAAATCACCTAATGAGAACAGTGTTTCAGAAGGGTTTATTTGGACCACACCCAAAAGGAAAGGAAAAAAGTAAAGAAAGCTTAGCATCACGCATTAATGATTTAGTTTCACCATACCACCTAACATATTGGAGCACACATAATAAATACTGAATACCTTTTGAATGTATGTAACATAACACGGTCATATTAGAAAATATCTTGTATGTCAGCATAACACAGAATCTGATAACCATAAGGTGCAATTTATTTTATAATTAAAGGAAAGTGTTTTTATTTATAACATATCTGATAGCACAAGTGGAAAGATAGTAAGCTAATCATTGTTTACAAGAAAGACAGAGGGAAGAAAAGGAGAGAGAGGTGGGAGGCGGATGGGAAGGAAAGACAGAGGAAGAGATTCTTGCTTACATTTGAAAGTTGGTTGTGGCTATATTACTTCCTGTGGTCATGAAATAGAAATTAAAGTGACTGGAATCACTTCCTAGCCTCTGCTATTGCATTTTGGAATGCAGCTGGCAATTTGGTTATATTTATACTTGGTTCGTTGCTTTTTGTACTGCAAACAATAAAGATATTGTTTAATTTTCTTTTGTCAGTAAAGTCATCCCAAACTCATTTTCACTTTTTTATTTACCCTTTGTAAATGAGCTTATATTTCTAGCTGTATAGACTCAGAGATATTTTTATTTTCAGTAAAATTAAATAGTGCCAGTATCATAAAGATTGTCTAGAGATAAGAATTTTTTGAGATCTGTGTGTGTGTGTGTGTGTGTGTGTGTGTGTGTGTGTGTGTGTGTGTATGAATTTTTGTTGAGTCCTAAGCATGTAGCCAATTCCTCCAGAGGAAAGATTGCCCTGTTCTCTAAGGGATGGGAAAATGTAGCTTGGGTTTGGTTTTCTCTCTTGCTTGGGGCTAGCAACCACTTTGGTGAGATGCCTCGTTATGGTGACAACCCTACTCTCACCATAAGTTGTACTGTTTGTATTTCAGTACATGATTTTTATTGAATAGATACCTCTTTTCTGTAGCTGAAAAGCAAAATTATGTACACAATTCACTCCTCCAAGTCAGGAAACTGATTCAGGAGAGGAAAAGGAAAATATACTGAGAAATTTCTTTTTCAGGCTGCTTTTTTCCAACAACTGCAGTAGAATAATAATTAGCTCTAAAAGAGGTTATTCATGATCTTCTTGAGCCTACATATACATTCAACGTGGTGCTCCCAATCTCATTATTATTGGAGGAATCTTAAAAAATGTATTTTATTTTCCACTTTGCTAAATAGGGCAGTGCAGTTTATTATGAAAATCCTCTTTGGGTTATCTCCATATTAAAATATTGAGCAGTTATTCTTTGATGTGAGTAGAGGATATGAACACATGTCAATATTTCCTTTTTCGTTATATTTTATTTAATGAGTATTTGTTTTTTTTATTTTATCTTATGCTCTTCGTTTATTGTAAAACAAATGATAATTTTTTCACTTGAGAAAAGGTGACATTTTGGTTAAGACTGCACACTCTGACAAACTGAGTTCAAATCCTGGCTCTATGGCTTAGGGAAAGTTATTAAACTCTCTGTGTCTCAATTTTAGTATCTGCAAAATGGAGATGAATATAGTAGCCAATACATGGTATTTTTTTGAGGATCAAATATGTTCATTTATTTACTGAGTTTATAATTAGTACATAGTAAGCACTTGATAATTATTCACTATTATTACCTATCATCTTTCTGGAATTTCCTGGCTCTTTCCTTTATCTACCTCATCACCTTCAGCCTTCCTAACAGTACTATAATTGATTATAAGCTACATTTTACACATAAGAAAATCAAGACTCATAGAATTTAATTTACTTCCCCATACCCCATAGACAGAAAATGATCAAACCAGGATTTGAAGTGAATATTACACAATTTTTCAAAGGACTAAAATATGTTTCCAACATATGAAAATGTGTTTTGTTATTTTCAAATGCATTGCTGAATATCTCTTTGCAGTCAATAATTATTTGAAAAGTTTTCCCAATAACATATCTCATGCACATATGACACTTTGAGTATGGCAAAAGAGACATAAATGCTCTAGTAACCTCACAAAACAGCAAAAGTATTAATTTTAAGTTTCTGAAAGTGATCCTATAAATAATTTTGGTTCAAAAGCTGAGCCTATCATATTGAGTATATTTCTGTAGGTACTAAAATTACAAACAACTGCCTTATTTAGATTTTTTTTTCTGGAAACTTGGTAAACTAGTAATTAATTCCAAGAGGTACTCATAAAACAGATTATGTCATCTCTGTGTGTGTATGGGAAGGGGGTGATACACAGAGAGATAGAGGAGAGGAGTAGATGGGGGAGATAGAGTGGATAATTCTGTACAAATGGAGACTGTACTATAGTCTGACTCTCAATTTACCACACCGTTCCTACTCAGGCCTTTTCATGTAATATTATGACTTATTTTGTCAATCAGTGGTATACTACATCAGGAAAATGTACAATAACTAGCTTTATTATGTTGTCTCATATTTCCACAATGCACTTCCTCTTTTCTAAACATTCTTTTAGGCATTATTTTAATTTTAACGTTTTTCTGAGAATTCAGACATCCCTATGATCATACTTTGCAGTTTTAAAAAACAGAGTTAGAAAATTCCCATGGAGTTCTGAAATCTACTCCAAAGGTAAAGATACCAATTGAACTATGAATTCCAAACTTACTTTGGGGCAAAGAATCTGGTTTTCACTCTTCCTAATTAAACTTCCTTTTGTCACTGTAAATTAGATTTTTTCCAAAGCTTATATTTTAAATTATCAACTATAATTTGCTTCAGAGATGCTTTATTCCTTATGTCTTAATTCACTGTGCATTCTCTCAATAAACATTTGTAGTCAGAAAAACATTGATTTCATCTCTATTTTTGACATAATCTCTCAGACCCTGGTCAAGGAATGTGATCTCTTTGGAGTTGGCTTCCTAACTGTAAAATAAAAAAAATAAACCAAACTTAAAAAGTTTTGATAAAGATTAAAATATGCTAACATGTTAAGAGCATACACTCTTGGCATATAGTAAACACTCAATAAATGGTAGTTGCCATTCTTCTTCTTTTTTATATTTGTCTGACTTTGGGAATCACTAGTTTTTACCTTGTACTGTTTTTGACTTATCACCTATATAAAATGCAGATAGAGAGCTGTCTACGGTTTTTTATTTCAGTAATATAACAAGACCCACCTTTAATAATAGATAATAAAAATAATCGTAAACCTCAGAATACACTGAGTTTATTTTATTGAGAAACAACATTTTGACAACTTACTTGGTGTAATAGAGATAAGGAAAGGAGCAGAACATGGCAGGCAGGAGGGGTGGGTTCAAAGGGTTACACTAGCTGATGTGATAAAAGATTGCTGAAAATAAATGACAAAAAAATAGACTATATAGAATAATGTTTATGACACGTTGCTAAATTTGAAAAATAGAAAGAAATAGAACAATAGTTATAGCATGAATATTTTTGTGTAAAAAGAACAGAGACACAGACACAAATAATACTAGACATTTCTCATTTGATTCTGAATGTCAGAAGGCTGATTTGAACTTCCTTAAATAAAAGAAAGAATTTACTGAAAGCATATTTAATTTTCTCATGTAATAACAGAAACAAAGGCAAGGCATGAATCTATTTTAGTGTTATGGATGAGTAGAACAACATATTCAGTATTCTCTCTCTCACAGTCACCCTCGTTTTCTCTCCCTTTTATTTCCTTTTATTGGCATATTAATTTCAACCTTGCCTATTGCAGATTACCTGTCCCTGTTCATTCATATCATGGCTGTCAACAATTTGCTTTCACATGGCAGATACACCAGAGAGTGGCCACTCTTCTTTCTCTAAATTCTGTCTGAAATGTAGTGGTAACGGATTCTAAGTCAAGTTTTTACCACTGATTACTAAGTGTGTACAGAGAAATGTGGTCGGTCAAGCAGTACAGGTATGGGCATTAAGATCCCATTCTTTAGTCAGGGTGATTCTGGAAGAACTTGAATTGTGTCATTGGAAACTACTCCAAAGACTATTTACTATTTTTATATCTATATGTAAATCTATATCCATTTTTATCCATATATAACTTTATTCATTAAAGTAGAGGGATGAGGTTAGTAGGGGAAAGTTAAGGAAGATGGGAACATTTGCTTTTACTTACTGTTCTTATGAATATTAGGATATTGAAAATATTATTTGATTTGGCCATGTAGCATCTGATAAAGTATTTGTTAGCTGCCTACTAAGTTAAAGTAGGCTTAGACTGTTTATGCTGTATTAACTGACATACAGTCTCCAACAAAAAATAATGTGTGTTGACTTCCTTATGATGTTCAGTGAGTATCACATGCCTATAAATGCTAGCTGAAATAAAGGAATGGCTCTCAATGAAGACAATAAAATTTATGAAAATAACATTTTATTTTCACTAACAGGCAATATTAGAAGCATTGAAAATATTAACAAACTGTTGACTAATAAGCATAATGACAAAAAAAAACCAATACAATAAGGAAAAGATAAACTAGGCTGAATTAAACCCTAAGAAGATAATTAGTAAATTTAAATAAAAGAAATAAAGAAACATTTAAAGAACACTAAAAAAAGAACACATCTTCATACTATTTTTGACTTGTATAATCTGATATGAAGTATAACTTAAACATCAAAACAAGCAAACATAAAATTGTCACCATATAGATCCAGTCATCCATAAATATTTTTAGCATGTACTAGTTATTTCTAGGACAAGAATCTTTCTAGAATTGGAGGTCTTGGGGGTTGCATAAAAAGTAGAAGTAAGATAGTACCATCTAAGAGAATTGGGCATGAACGTACTAACAGGAAAGACTACTTAATACAAGTGAATAAGTCAGTATGATAATGTAGTATTATTTATTGTCCAGCTATATCCAGCTAATCCAGAATGAGTGAGGTACAAAACAGGTATTTGAATTGAACCAGGTTTGCATGTAAGAGGTTCAATGAAGTTGAGGATGATTGCAGGAAGACTTAATAAATATTTTTGCATAAAATAAATACATATGATTTATTCCAAAAAGGAGAAGAATGTTCTTTAAAAATAGTGAAAAATTCGTAGAATTAATAGATTTCAGTTCTTGATAAAATTGAAGTGTTGCTCAAATTAGGTTACTAAGAGAGAGTGAGTGGAATGATGGTGAGGTGTAGAGATGGGTTTGAGAATTTGATGCTTAAACTGAAAAAGAAAAATTCACAGCCCAGATTAAATTATTTTTATATGATATGAGTCTTTAAAAGACCAATGTGGATAACAGCACAACTCACCATATTTATAGAAACACATCTCAAGGCATATGTTCTACTCACAGAGGGCCAAGAACATGCTTATGTAATTGCCAAGGTGCTGAGAAAGCTTTCATTTCTCAGCCAGTAGAACCTTCAGCAACAGAGATGTTGCTAATAATAACAAACGTTTTAATATACTTGGTTGTTAAGGAACACTTAGGTAATGATAATCTTTTGCATATAAAGAAATATAAATTCAGATCAGCGTTGCATTTTCCAACAAAAAGCCTGTTCCCCCTTTTTTTGTGGTGGGGTACAGGGCTAAAACAGGGGAGAAGGCTGAATTACATAGTAAATACATATTCTTAAATTTAAAATACAGATGGGGGAAAAAATGAAAACAATCCTTTCTCCTCTGTTATACATCCTGATAGAATTCATCTTCAGAGTATCTTGTATATCCTTATGAAAAATGTTCAGGAAATCATTTAATTTAGCATAAATTACAGACCTAAAACAAAGAACAATTACAGGTAAAACAATAAAAAAGAGCTGATCTGGTTTAGACACTGACCGTCACTGACAACAAAAAGTAACTTATGACAGCAAATAAATGTACTTCAAACAATGTTTCATGTCAAGGTCTAAAGATAAATTCTTCTATTCCATTGTACTGCTGTACTGTTCCAGTGCTTGGAGACACGTGGGGTAGAGGCCAGTTGACTCCTAGAGCAGTTCCCTCATTATTAAATATTTTCATACACTAATATTCTTATTTTGAGAAATTCTATTTGAAGATGAAAGTTTTTTTTCCAAATGGGAGGAGTTTTATTGAAAAACAAAAGTGAGATCATTTGTCTGTATTAAGATGTTTGCCTAAACATCTTGGATATACCATGAAGCTTTCAAATACATCAAATGTCATCCTGAAAATTATTTAGGGAGCTTTCTTACATATACTCTATAATCCAGAAAAACGGATACACCACAGGGAGATTGTATTCTCCACAAACCCATCCTTGTGTTTGATACAAATTACTTTTTTTTTCCCTTTGCAAACAGCTTTGAACTTATATTTTCAGCCCACTTGTTAAGCCAAGCTAATGCAGTACATAAATTTTGAAGTATTACACTAAATAAGTTACCAGGAGAGAGAAGGAAAGAAAGAAAGAAAGAAAGAAAGAAAGAAAGAAAGAAAGAAAGAAAGAAAGAAAGAAAGAAAGAAAGAAAGAAGGAAGGAAGGAAGGAAGGAAGGAAGGAAGGAAGGAAGGAAGGAAGGAAGGAAGGAAGGAAGGAAGGAAAGAGGGGACCGGCCGAGTGGCTCAGTTGGTTAAGAGCTTGCTCAAGAGAGTGAGCTGAGCTCTGAGCAATAGCATTTCTATACCCAGCCTGAGCTGAGCTGCTGTTGAACTGCCAACAGGTGGCAGGATGGCTCAGCTAAAAAAAGAAAGAAAGGAGGGAGAAGGAAGGGAAGAAGGGAGGGAGGGAAACGGAAAAATAAAAAAGACCTAATGAAGTATTCAGAGAGAAAGGACATTTTACCACTCCCTCTCCACTACCAAACTGGTTTCATTGCTGCTTAATTAACTTCCCACTGCCATTATCACATTATGGAAAGAAGGGTCAAGACAAATGGCCCTACAACTTTTACCTCTACATCTCTGCTAGAACACATATCACCACATCTGTTTAAGCATAATAAACTTTTTTTTCTCTACTTGAGTCAGAGATTCTGGGATATAAAGATATATCCCCACCTAGGTGAAAAGTAGTAGAAGTTAAACTCCTGATCTCAGGTTTAATGGTGACCCATTGCCTCCTTTGGCCTCCTTTTACTCATCTGCCAAATGAACATACCATTTTCCTATGTCATAGGATTGCTTTAAGTAATTTTTGAAGTAATTCCAAAGCTTTGCACAATGTTGCATAATGGCACTCAACAAATGTCACCTCTGTTATTATTCAGTCTGATATAATCCTGCAGTTCCTCTTCACAGATGCTTTATCTTCAATCTTTAGACAAAATCTAGGGTCCCTTTATGACTAAAATAATAACCATGTTTGACCTTGGCCCGAAGACCTTCCCAAGTTTCATGGACTCTGCAATAAGAACTTGCCTCAGAATGATCCATGAAGGTGTTATGTTGTAAAAATTGTGGCTGTATTCTTACCATAGTAGTTACTTTGGTAAGAAACCTGCTCCATTATGCATCACTTATTCTTCATTCTTCTCATTTATACTTCTCACTTCTAATGCACTAATTAATTTTATTTATTCTCCTTATTGATGATCACTTCTCAAACATTCTGAAATAAGAATGCTATGAGGTCAGGAATTTTTCCTGTAAATATAAAATTTCTCGAAGTATCCATAAGATATGGTTAACAGTTGTTACCTATGGGAAGTGGAAATGGGTAGGTGGGTGAGTAGGGTGAGTCAAGAAGGTGACTTTTGCTTTTCCTTTGATGCGCTTCTGTACTCTTTTAGCTTCTTATGAGTTTGTATTTCTATTAAATAAATCAATTTATCTATTTTAAATTGATGAAATATTATAATCATATATCAACCTTTCCTGGAAAGTTATACTCCTAAAATATCTGGTTTTGTGTGCATTAATTATATATGAGGTGATTTCAGTTTTGCTCTGTGCAAAACAAATATATATATCTATATCTATCTATCTATATCTATCTATCTATATAGATATAGATAGATAGATAGATAGATAGATAGATATCATCTGTTAGCCAGAAAACTGTAAAATAGAAATACTTGAATACATAATGAATATGATTTAAAATTGACAACAAAACCAGTGAAATAGATGAATTGACTGTATCATTTTTAACAGAGTAAAAAAATACTATATAGTCACTTTTTAATTAAAGGACCTTAAATAAGGTCTTTGTGCCTAAATGGCTCATTAATCACTAAGATATTACCTGTGAATATCACTAGGGACATTTTGTGATGCTTTATATTATTAAATGAACATGTTTCTTCATTATCAAAACTTAATTAATTTTAAAAAGACAATTGTGTTTAAGACAATAAACTTATTATGGCATATTTAAAGCAATATATTCAATATTATTAAATGAAATCTGTATCACACTTACACCATTCTTGGTGGTCATACCATGTTGTAGCAATTTATTGATTTAATGATTTGAATTAAATACTCATTAATCTTCATTTGTTGTCATTTCTTAATATGGCTTCAATAATGTCTACCTTATGTCATAGTGATCTGGGTTTTTATTGTTTTAGAATAAAATCATGTTTTCAAATCAATATATTCTTCTTCTCCTGATCCATGTCTACATTCATCTCCTTTATGACAGCGTTTTTTTCTACACCTATTTTGTTCATTGTATTGTTTAATCTTCTTCATCATGTATTACCTCATTTTAAAAAAACCCGACTTATGTGTGTATATAAATCTCCAAACCATCTTCAGTAAGTATCTTTGAGCCATCTGTGCAGTAAAGTACATTTTACCATACAGTATTATATTGTGATCATATTTTATCTGAAAATTTTTCTGGCTATTGAACATTTGTTAACATTTGATTATAGATTATATAGACCAGATTTTGTTTCTTTGTTTTATATCTTTATTATTCTAGTACAGAATAGTATAATTGGATGTTTGAGAGGTCCTTAAGCATGGGAACACATGTCCCCTTATTTTGTCTTTCTTCCTGAGATATTGTATTATCCCCAAATCATGGTATTCTTTATAGTAATTGTTTTTTGCCATTATATTTGTAATCTTCCCCTAAAAATCAAATTCATTCACCCCAAACTATTTATTCTAGATGTTTAAGAAATTCTCAAATATAGTTTAATATGTATTATTTTTTAAAGATTTTTAAATTAAAATATAGCTAACATATAATATTATGCCAATTTAAGGTATACAGCATAGTTGTTCAACATTTATATACTAAAGAAGAGATCACCATGACAAATCCAGCAACCAACCATGTGACACTACCATACTTTCCCTATGCTATACATTACATCCCCATGATTTATTGGTTTTATACCTGGAAATTTGAACCTCTTATTCCCCTTTACCTTCCCTTCACCTTTAAAAAATTTTTTCAATTACAGTTGACATTCAATATTATTTTATATTAACTTTTGATGTACAACATAGTGGTTAGACATTTATATAATTTAAAAAGTGATCACCCTGACTAGTCTAGTACCCACCTGGTACTATACATGGTTATTACCACATTATTGACCATATTCGCTATACTTTACATCCCCATGACTATTCTGTAACTACAAATTTATACTTCTTAATCCCTTCACCTTTTCACCCTGTCCTCCATTTGACCATATTCGCTATACTTTACATCCCCATGACTATTCTGTAACTACAAATTTATACTTCTTAATCCCTTCACCTTTTCACCCTGTCCTCCATACCTCTTGCTATCTGTCACCCCAATGAAGCTAGTTACCCATGCAACACCTACATAGTTATTACAATATCATTGACTATATTCCTTATACTATACATCCCCATGGCTACTATGTAACAACCTACTTGTACTTTTTAATCCCTTCCCCTTTTTCACCCACCCACCCTATTTCCCTCCCAGCTGGCAAACATCAAAATGTTCTCTGTATCTATGGGATTATTTCTGTTTTGTTTGTTCATTTACCTTGTTCTACAGATTCCACATATAAACAAAATCACATGGCATCTGCCTTTCCCCGTCTGACATACTCCACTCAGCACAATACCTTCCAGGTCCATCCATACCACTGTAGATTCCAAGAATCCATTCCCTTTCATGGATGAACAATACTCTGTTGTATATATGTACCACCTACTCTTTGTCCATTCATACATCAGTGGACAGCCAGGCTACCTCCACATCTCGGTCTCTGTAAACAATGCTGAAAAAAAACCTACTGATGCTCATGTATGTACAACAGTCTTATTTTCTTATCTATTCAGTCACCCTATCTTTTGATTGGACCATTTAATCCATTTACGTTTAAAGTAATTATTGACTGATATGGAGTTATTGCCATTTTGTTCATATTTTATAGCTTTTTTTTTTTTCATCTTAAAGAAGTCTCACTAAGATTCCTTGTAATACTGGTTTGGTGGTGATTAACTCTTTTGGCTTTTTCTAGTTCGGGAAGCTCCTTACCTGTGCTTCAATTCTAAATGATAGCTTTGCTAGGTAGAGTAATCTTGGTTGTAAGTACTTGTGTTTCATTACTTTGAATATTTCCTGCCAATCCCTTCTGACCATCAAAGTTTCTGTTGAGAAATGGGTTGACAGTCTTATGGGAGCTCCCTTGTAGGTAACTAAGTGTTTTTCTCTTGCTGTTTTTAAGTTTCTTTCTTCATCTTGACACTTTGGCATTTCAGTTATGATGTGTCTTGGTATGGGCCTCTCTGAGTTCCCCATGGTTGGGACTCTGCACTTTCTGAGCTTGTATGTCTATTTCTTTCCCCAGATTGGGGAAGTTATTCATCATTATTTTTTTTTCAAATAGGTTTTCAATTCCTTGCTCTCTATCTCTACTCCTTTTGGTACCCCTTTGATGCAATGTTGATATGCTTTATGTTGTCCCAGAGTCCCCTTAAACTTTCTTCTTCTTTTTTTTCTTGCTATTCTGATTGGATGTTTTCTGCTACTTTATCTTCTAAATCACTGATTTGATTCTCTGCTTCATCTAATCTACTGTTGATTCCCTCTAATGTAGTCTTCATTTCAATTATTGTATTCTTTATTTGTGACTGGTTCTTTTTTATATTTTCTATCTCCACATTTATGTTTCCCATCTTTTTCTTGAAGTTCTTGAGATCACTGAGCATCCTTATAACCAGTGTTTTGAACTCTTTGTCTGGTAGATTGCTTGTGTCCATTTTGTTTAGTTCTTTTTCTGGAACTCTTTTCTGTTCCTTTATTTTGGACATGTTTCTTTGTCTCCCAATTTTGGCTGGCTTTCTGTGTTTGTTTCTATGAATCCTGGTTTTAGTAGACTGGCCTTATATGTAGTAGTTGTCCTGTGCTGCCCAGTAGCACAGTCTCCCAGTTCATCAGAGCCAGGTGTTCCAGGTGTGTTCTTTGAATGGGTTGTGAGTGTCCTCCTGTTGTAACTCAGTCTTGGTTGCTGTTTGCATGTAATGGGATGGATCAACCCATGTGCTGCTTGGTTGTGAGGACTGGTTGTGACTACAGTGGAGCTGCTATTGTGCAAGGGCTGACTCTATAAAGCATGATTTGCTTTATCAGGCATTGGTTCCTGCCCAGTCTGCCTTTTGGGTGTGTCATTTATGGAGGTGGTTGGGTGATGCTTCAGCTTGGTCCAAAGCTGGCCACCAACCTTCCAGCCCCTGGGCATGCTGAAAGGGTACCCACCACAGGCAAAGTATAGCCATGATCTGGGCCCTTCCCAGGGCCACATGTCATGAGCCACAAAGCAATTCTCAGATGGCTGCTACCAACATTGGGCTTAGAGGTACCTGGAGAGACCAAGCCATAAACTGAGGACAGCTGTTGCTGGTGCCAGGCTTAGGCCTACTCCCCAGAGGTACAGGACACACCAAAGCTAGATGCAACCTTCTTGGGTATTGTGATCTTTTGCGGGGTTTTAGGAAAGTCCATAGCATGAGCCAAGACAGAATGTTTGCACAGAAAAGCCACTGTAAGCAGCTTGGGTAGACCCAAAATTTGGGTGGGGCAGGGTTTCAGGGAATCACCTCAGCAACATAAACAGTGTTAGCCAGGCTAATGAAGACTCAGATATGGTGGCCACCTGTGTCTGCATGCTGGGAGTGGTGAGAGCTCAACAAAGAAACAGTGGCTTCTGATAGCTCCTCTGTCCAGAAGAAAGCTGCCCTCCCCACAGCCCTTGCTCTGAAGCCAGACAACTCAGTTCCTCCCCATATGTCCCTGGTGCCTTTCAAGATGTTGCTCCAGTGATAGATCTCATAGTGAGTCTGTCAATGAGTAATCTATGCACAGACCTTTTAAGAGGATCTGCTGGGGCTGCAGCCACCCTCTGTCTAACTCAGCCACAATCGCCATTGGTTTCCTCAGCCAGAAATTATGGGGCCTTTCTACCCCATCACTATGACACTGGGCTGGGTATCCTGGTGTGGGACTGTAACCCCTCTCTCCTCTGTGGGGGACCTCTGCAGCCAACGTATTCCTTCCAATTTTTAGTGATCACATGCAGATGTGAGACCAGCCTGTTCTGCCTCTCTGCCCCTCCTACCAGTCTTGAGGTAACTTCTTCTATATAACCTTAGAGGTAAGGCTTTGGTTCTGCCAGACTTCAGATGATTTTCTATGATAGTTGTTCTGTAGTTTAGTTGTAATTCTGATGTGGTCATGAGAGCAGCTAAGGACAGTGTTTACTTACTCTGCCATCTTGACTGGAAATCCTTCTTTATAGTAATTTTTATGTTGTTTGGAAAGTGGTTAAACTCTCTCTTTGATTTGGTACTGATATATTTTAAAGTATATTAAAAATCATAAGTATTGCTGATGCCTATTCAGACTTCATCTATATATGAATTGACAATAGGCTTTAATAGACATAAAAATGTATCCAATCAGTTTGTCTTTTTGTCTACTCCATGCCCATATGGCTAGCCATAATTTAGAAATTGGTAAATAATGTTTTCTAAAATTAAGATTTTTAAAGAAGACCTATAAGAGTAAGTAAGTCTTTTTTCATTATTGTGTCCCTATATGGAAATTCTATCATTAAATTTAAAAAATTTTTTTGGTAAATGTAGGTCTTATTTTCTTTATTCTAACATTTTTACAAATTTCTTGGCCAAGTAGAGTTTTGTTTGTTTTTTGTTTTGTTTTTTTTGGTTGTTGGGCATCTTCTATGGGGTAGGGGAGGATAGTGATAAAATAAAGCACTGAACACTTTTCTAGGTATGCATCAACAGATCAACAACAAAAAACCCTCAGTTTCTAAATATCTGGATATTTATAAATTGTTTTGTTTCAGTTCGTATAAAAAGTAAAGATCTCATTTTTTCCACATAGCATAATTGTCAAGGACCATTCTTTTGCTAATTTTGTATTTTTCACCTCTTAACTTAGTCAGTATTTAGGGAAAAAGGAATAATAACATTTAGATCTATGAAAACTAAAGCGCAAAAGGCACATCTGGTCATCAGAATGAAATGTAGTGTGCCAATAGCAAATTGTCACACTTACATGATACCATCTGCTATAGCAAAACTAATGGAGAAAAGAAAAGTCTCATTTCAAGTAAATAACATATAAGCGTGTTGCTGATCCAAATTGAATGGGGTGCGGGATATTACTCTCCCATATTTCATTGAGTTTAATATGTGAAGAGTGACATTGATGATTTCAGTGATGTATGCCACAAGTGATAAACATCTCAGGTGAAAAATCAAACCTTTGGAAGAAGCAACATGCCGATTAATCTGAAACAAAAAACTTAGGTTTTTATTTATTTTATATTTATTTATTTATTTTTTAAATTAAATTTATTGGGGTGACATTGGTTAGTAAAGTTATATAGGTTTCAAGTGTACAATTCTGTAATACATCATCTATATACTGTATTATTTGTTCACCACCCAGGGTCAGTTCTCCTGCTATCACTATATATTCGATGCCCTTTTCCCTCTTCTGCCATCCCCCTCTCTTCCTTATTCTCTGGTAACCACTAAACTGTTGTCTGTGTCTGTGAGGTTTTTCTTGTTTGTTTATTTGTCTTGATCACTTGTTGTTTTCAGTTTCATATCCCACATATGAATGAAATCATATGGTTCTTGACTTTTTCTGACTTATTTTGCTTGGCATAATTATCTCCAAATCTATCCACGTTGTCAAACATGGCAGTATTTCGAATTTTGTTATGGCCAAGTAGTATTCCATTGTATATATGTATCACATCCTCTTTATCCAATCATCTATTGAAGGACACTTCGATTTATACCATGTCTATGTTTATTGCAGCATTATTGACTGTGGCCAAAACTTAGGGTTTTCGAACAATGAACCTATCCAGACTTTGGATACATCCATCATCTGGTCTAGTAATGCTTAGAAAGTAATTAGTAATGTTTTCCAAGGTGATAACATTCATTACAATAAAAAATGCTGTCCATTTCCTCTGGAAAGTATGTGAAAGGTTTGTAGAAATTTTTGACATATACAAAAATTCTTGCAGCAGGATATATTTTTTTCTAAAAATTGACTGTTGATCCAGCCCCATTTTGACTCAGTCTGTTTCAAATCCTTTAAAAGTAAGATAAAAGATGTGAAAATTTAGATAGGCTAACAGAAGTTCCTATGTGATTTAAAAGAGAAACAAATCATCGAGTACCTGGGACGGATAATTGACTCTGGGTGGTCAACACACAATATGATATATAGATGATGTATTACAGAATTGTACACCTGAAACCGATGTGACTTTACTAACCATTGTCATCCAGTAAACTTTAATTTAAAAAAATAATAAAATAAAGTTTGAAGCATTTCCCTCTTGAAATTCTATTGACGGTTCCTCCAGTGAACAAATTTATTTTGAACTTAAAAAATGAAAAATCAGTGCTTGCTTCATCAGCACATATACTAAAATTGGAATGATACAGAGAAAATTTGCATGACCTCTGTGCAAGGATGGCATGCAAATTAATGAAGTGTTCCATATTTTTCAGAGAAAGACAGATGCAATGTGATTTTGCTTATATGTGGAATCTAAAGAACAAAATATATAAACAAACAGAACAGAAACAAACTCATAGATACAGAGAACATTTTCATGGTTGCCAGATGCAAGGGAGGTTGAAGGTGAGTGAAAAATGGGAAGGGGTTAAGAAGTACAAATTGTTACAATGTAGCCATAAGGATGTAGGGTATAGCATAGGGAACATAGTCAATAATATTGTAATAACTATGGATGGTGTCAGATGGGTACTAGATTTATCAGTCTGATAGATAGCAGGGGGTTGGGGGCAGGGTGAAAACGTGAAGGGAATAAGTTCAGACCAGTAGTTACAAAATAGTCATGGGATGTACAGTAAAGCATAGGAAATATAGTTAATAATATGATAATAACTATGTATAGTGCGAGGTGGGTACTAGACTAGACAGGGGGATCAATTTTTAAATTATATAAATGTCTAACCACTATGCTGTGTGCCTGAAATTAATTTAAACTAATATTGAATGTCAAAATAAAGTGTAATAAATAAATAAATAAATAAATAAATAAATAAATAAAGATTACAACCATCTCAAAAAGAAAAATCAGCTAAAACTATCTGGTTCTGCAACAGTAATAGTCAAGCCTTATAAGAGTGTTAAAAGCTTACACGGATTTTTCAGTCCAGCAAAATGAAACTGCAGGAGACCCTTGGTAATGTAACAGTAGTGTTTAACATTGATTCAACATTGGCTGTGGCTTCCTACATGTTTATAATCATATATGTTGACAACTCACAAAACTTTGCTAGAAACCTAGTATTAGGGCTCTGTCAGATTGGAATTACCTTGATTATTTTTTTCTCTCCTATCAGCAATTAACTGCTCATTCCTTATCTTCTTGCTTTATGTCATTAAATTATCTCTTGGTATCATTCCATTAATTGATAGTGAAATATGATAATCTTTGAAATTAGAGAGCTATGCTAAGTGAATGCTTCATGCCATGATTCACTAGCACATTAGCAAAAGCAGGTCCCCTAACCATTTCATCTCTAAAATGTTTTACCCTCACATTATTTTTAGGGAAGGTACTGATATGTGGGCAGCACTTTGGGCATTGTCTTAAGTTACACATAATTTTGTCTTACTTTTACATTTCTCTGTAGGACCAAGTGCATTGCCTGGCCAGAGTTGGAGCATTTTGAGTATCTGTAGTCTAGTCTTCCTTTGCTTTTTAGTTAAAAGTGTTATTCATTTGTTCATGCTAGTGTGTTGGGGATTATTTTCTCAATACTCATTTTAATGAAGTTTATATTATTCACAGATGAAGGAATATAATGTCTTTAAGACAATGTTTTGCTCAATGGACTATAATACTGTAAAGGCAGTTGTGTCTCTCTGATATATTAAGGTTTAGATTTGGTGAACATATATACAAGCACATGAAACCACTGTAATAACATACAGGCAGATGGTAGAAAATGCTCACACTTACATTAGAGGCCAAGAGGAATTGATTTGTAACATTTTTGAACTGAAAATATTTTCAGAGGTAGATACTGAATTTGAACTTGTATATATGTGACTATCAATGGCAATTTTTCAAGGTAGTAATGTTGTCCTTTTTTTTCTTTAATTGGTGTGTCTGGCAACAATTTTTCCCTAGCTTTCTATAGCTTTATATATTTCTAAAAATATATCTAGAGGCTCAAAATACATGAAAGCAAATTCCCAACCAGCTCTTCACTTGAGCTATTTGTAATGGTGGTATGATTCTAAAAATAATATTTATGTTTAATCTATCCTGCTTTGAAATTTGTATAAGAGGTTTTATAGCTTTGTGAGTTGTTAGCATATATGATTATATAAATTCAAAAAGCTGAAGCCAACGTTAAATAAAGTCAGGGTGGTTGTGAAGAAAAATGTAATCATTTACATCAGCTACCAAGCCTAAACATTGTATAAATACGGGAAAAACTTTAAGAACTGCTCCTGATAAAGAAGATTGGATTTTGCAGCTATACATTCTACAGAGGTTGGCATAAAAGACAAAATGAACTTTTCCAGATTTGTGAAACTGCAGCAATCTTAAGACGTTAACGTGTAAAGAAAAACTGAAATGAAATGAAAAATAGTTCAATGGTTTCATACACTTTCAAAGAATAAAGTTCGTCACAGATTCTTTGGGTGTCACGTATTTCCATGTGTAACACTGTCCTAGCCACTATTCATTTCCTCATTTCTATTGATTCCTTTGGATGGTGAAGTTTTCCCCCTTCATTGTTAAATCTTGATAATAAGGAACAAGTAGACCTCATTGTCATTTAAAAAAAACAGGGCAACATAATTATTGTTTAATATGAAAATCAACCTGTTTGTTCTATTCTCCATGCCCCCTCCCAAATAAGTAGATTTATTTTGTTGTTGATGATAATGTTTCATTTTATTTTTACTTGTTGATTATGTAACAGGGTTTCTGAAGCTTGGTAATATTGATATTTGGAGCCAAATAATTATTTATTGTGGCAGGCAGTCTTGCATGGTAGCATATTCAGCAGTATCATAAAGACGATAATAAGAGATGACAGTCCCACACAGTTGAGACAATCAAAAAACTGTCTCCAGACATTGCCAATGTCATCCAATAGGCATTGAGAACCAATGATCTATAGGATAGTTTGGGAGTTGGGGGACTTATAATATTACAAAGAAATATAAAGGGAATGTAAACACAGCATTTTATTGTACAACAGAAAACACAATCCTAAAAGTAAAAAATGTCCATGTGTTTGAAAACAAATGATTGGCATAGGCAACTTACTAAGCAGAGAACTACTTATCAGGACAATAAGATATTTGAAATTCAAATTTTCCTAGCATAGTAAATATGATAGGCATTCTTTTTTTTCATTCTATCTCACAGAACAGGGGTGGGTACTTTACCTTACCTTATGATTTTTTGCTCCATTTATGGTTTGTTAAAGCTTGACCTTAGCTACTTAATAGTCTTCCATTTTCATAATATAAATGCAGTGTAGTATGGTATATTTGTAGGCTATTGATACCTGAACATCAGGAAATTGACTCACCTTTGCATTTTAAAAGCATTAGTTAGCTTTGAGATATTATATAAAATAATTAATACTGTATGCTAATATAATGTTAAAACATCAAACAGTGTAAAATCTGTACATTCCTATGTTGACAATTAGAGAGAGTTAGTTGATTTTATCTGTTGAAAGACATGAATTAATAAAACCATGCTTCCATGACAATGGTGAGTCCCCTTTGCCCTATCAGTTGCAGTTTTAATTATAGCTTACATTCTTCTAGTAATATCTATTGACTATTTACTCATTATTTTCTATACTTAATGTATTTTCTTGGTGCCTGAGTTATTAAAGCTCTAGTCTACAATGGCTGAATGTCAGACTCATACATGTTGAAGCTGAATTTTTCACTTAGATGCCACACCTTGACAATTAACACTAGAAAGAGTGACAGTAAATCAAACCACATGGATAGTTTCTAACATAGAACTCTCTGTGTATAGAGCATTATTATTGAGATTTCAATATTTGTTGCTTCCACTGAGTAGTAAAAAATAAAAATTAAATGCATTATAACATGATTTTAATATCATGTATATTTAAATTAAATGCATTATAATATGATTTTAATATCATATATTTTTAAATTAAATGCATTATAATATGATTTTAATATCATATATTTTTGACTATCAAGAAAAGATTTAAAACAACTTAGAGAAATTTATTTAAGTTAGAAAATCTGTACTTAGAAAAAGTGTGTCTTTTTCTGTGTCCTGATTATTTTGTTCCTCATCCTCTGCTTCCTCACATCGCCCTGTCACCCAGGACTCCTGTACTTTGTTCCAGAATTATAGCTCTCCCAATGTCAAGAGTTTGTACTCATGAGCAATAACTGGGCTTGTATTCATTTTTTCTGCCCCCACCATGCCTCATTATCTGTACGCCCATACTGGATTCAAGATTCAACGGTAGTATGCCCCAGGTCCTGCTGAATGTTTCCACAGATCATCTCACCTCATCCCACCAGTTTGTAAACTAGTTAGTGTCACTTTCAATTTGAAGATAAGGAAACTGAGGCTTAGAGTGTATTAAGTCACCTGCTAATGGGCACTAAACCATTCACCCACCTGAGAAACACCTCTCTGCTAATTATGACCACTAAAGGAAAACCATTCCCCTTTTGGTAGACATGTTTTTAAGAAAATCCTTTAAAGTATTGTGGCTTAGATTTTATTTATCTGAAAAGAGGAAAAAAAATAGTGCTAATCTCAGATCAGGTGAGAAGGTCTCTGTGGCTATGGGAGGCAAAGGAAATATATTTTAAATCACAAATCTATGGGTTTTGATAAAAGATGTACTATTATGGTATGATGCTAACAGCAGTTTCACCCATAAGATTGTTTTAAAACAAAGTTCATAAAATTACAAATACAATGACCTTCTGCCTAGAAAGTGACTCATCTAGGTTTATTATTCAGATAGTAAAAAAGGGTTTTATCGTGAATACCAAAGAAACTGAGCTTTTAAGTCTTCCACTTAGAAATGAATAAAATACCAATGCTCCTATGAAAAGATTGCACTGGCACTGTTCATCTTATACCTTGTTAATTCCATGAAGTCAATACAGTTATTGGGGAATTTTATGGATTATTTCTTACTAGAGTTACAAAATTTATGAAGTCACAGTACATGGTACAAAAGCAGGATCCTTGTTCAAAATAAATTCTGTTCCTCTTTAGGAAATGAAAACCCAAGTCATATGGATAAAGAGCTTTAAAAAATATCTATTTTTAAGGGCATAATAACCATCATGTCAATTATGACTATTTGGTGATAAATAATTTAAAGACATGAAAAGACTTTAGATTTTTCTTTGTCTACGTATGTTAGTGATATTAAGCACAGATTATTGAAGTGGACACCAGAATATTCTTTAAAGGTGGTAGATGTTATAAATTGACATAAGAAGAAAAATGAAAAACAAAGCATATTTGAAAAAAATGCAAGTTCTCTAATTTCCATAATTTCCAGGTATACTTCTACAACTCACAATCTCTCAGAAGGTCTTGTAGAGAAGTGCAAAATGGAAATATCAAATTTTACTTTATAGAGTTATTATGCAGATAATTCTACAATAGCAATGAAAACATCTTAAGACAATTAAGCACAAACTCAGTAAATTATATTATGCAAAGGTGTTTGAACATTAGATTGTAATTTTTCTCCCTGTCCTCCTAGACACAAGAAACCACTGATCTGTTTTCTATCACTAATATAATAGATTGGTTTGTATTTTCTGGGATTTTATAGAAATGCAATCATATTGTATGTATCGTTTGTTAATAATAATTTTCATGTATGATAGAGTGGGACGTAACAATGTGGACATAGATCTGTGCATGATGTCAATATAGATTGCAGAAAAGAAAATCTAATTGCGAATAAGACAAAGATGTGGAAATGTTACCTGGATAAAATTTTCCACCACTTTTTGGAAAGGAGGAATTAGAATTTAATATCAGAACAGCATTGAGCATTATTTTTACCTTGTGTATAAATATTCACCATCCTTTAGTTATATATTTAAATTTTTAGTAGTCCCACCTTATCTGTGATTTCACTTTCCTTGTTTTCAGTTACCCGCCTTCAACCAGGATTGAAAAATAATCAATGGAAAGTTCTAGAAATAAATTATTCATACGTTTTAAATGGCATGCTGTTCTGAGTAGCATGATGAAATCTCAGGTCATCCTGCTTCGTCCCACCTAGGGCTTGAATCCCTTTGTCCAGCATCTACAAACTGTAAATGCTCCCCGACCATTAGTCACTTAGTAGCAACTCAGTTATCAGATCTACCATCAGGAATCATAGTGCTTGTGCTCAAGTAACACTGACTTTCCTTAGTAATGTCCACAAAGTGCAAGAGTAGTGATGCTGGCAATCAGATAAGCCAAAGAGAAGCCATAAAGTACTTCCCTTAAATGAAATGGTGAATACAGTACAATAAGGTATTTTGAGAGAGAGGGGAAAGAGGGAAAGGCCACATGAATATAACTTTTATTACTGTATATTACTATAATTACTCTATTTTATTATTAGTTATTATTGTTACTCTCTTACTGTGCCTGATTTATAAAGTAAACTTTATCTTAAATATGTATGTATAGTAAAAAAAAATAGTATGTGTAGGCTTCAGTTTCAGGTATCTAGCAGGGATCTTAGAATGTATGCCCCACGGATAAGGAAGCTGGATCTACTGCATGTATTTTCATCTTTATGATGTAGGTTCATAGGTCCTTGTATTAGTCTGCTAGGGCTCCCATAACAAAATAACACAGGCTGGGTGGCTTAAATAACATAAATTTAATTTTCTCACAATTCTGGAGGCTAGAATTCTGGGTTCAAAATGTCGGCAGGTTTGGTATCTTCTGAGGCCTCTCTCCTTGGCTTGCGAATTGCTGCTTTCTCTGTGTGTCCTCCCACTGTGTCCCCTCACTCTGGGTATGTCTGTGTCTATTCTCTTCTTTAAGGATACTAGTCATGTTGGATTAGGACCCACCCATATGTTCAAATACAATCACACTCTGAGGATTAGAGCTGGGGATTAGAACTTCAACATATGAATTGTGAGGGACACAATTTACTCTTAAAAATCCTCAATGAATCCTTCCTTTAACCATTATAAAATCCTAATTTAAAAGAACCTAAACCTAGACCACAACTGACCAATTCAATTGAAAATCTTCAGGGCTTTCTGAAAAATGCTCCTAAGAATTGGATGAGTGATGTGTATTACAATGAATGCTTTCGGGCACAGAAAGTACTTGTAAACTTTAAAATGATATGTATATCATTTCCATTTAACTCACAATTAAAGTCTATATTTTGCTGAGTAATATGAAAACATATTGCTTTGTTTCATCTTTATTCTGAGAAACATAATTACAAATGCTTCATTTAGAGAACATAGCTTTATTACTAATTTTGTAAGTTATCACTGTTTATTATACATGTGAATAATTTCCCATTGTATTTTCAGGTAAAGTCATTTTTCTAACATTTCACTTCTGTTAATAACTATAAGTGATAATCATTCTCTCACTTGGAACGTAGATTTAAAAAAATATTTACCAGAATTAAAATGAAAAATTGTGTTGTCTTTAATTTCAAATTTTAAGACACTTAGACATAGAAATTATGATCTTTCTGTAAAAGATATAGTACAATTTGTTTTTTAAAAAGAGATATTTAAAGTTGTTTAATATCTGCCTGTGATTATATATCAAAAATTATCTGAGATGGTGACCATAGTCTTTTATAATGTATGATATAATATTTTTATTTTCTATAGAAAACTTAGCTTTAAGTGGGCGAATAAAACACATTCCTATTATGCATTGCTTCAAATATTTTACATATTTAATCAGATACACATTAACTTAAAAATTAGTCTCTATTTATTCTACATATTGCACTTTATAATTTCATGTTTGTAAGTAACATGTATAAATATGTATATATGATATTCATCTTAAATTAATAAACTAAAAATTTCCATTTAATGTAAGCACACTTAGTCTTAGAAGTTAAATTCTTAAATGTTACCCTATTTGCTTTCATCTTAATGTGCAGTCTTATTGTCTTGGAACCTGTGAAAAGAATAGTTATTATTTATTATAAAGCATAAACAAAAGCAATCACTTAGAATAGTGTACATTACTAAGTTTAATCTATACAACTTTGAATACCTGCTATAGTAGTGAAATGATATGTGCTCAACAGCCACATGAATAATAGCTGCATATTGCAAAAGTAGTGCAACCACTTTGAGATAGATTTTGTTATGGTATGAATTGTGTCCCCCCAAATTCATATGTTGAAGCCTCAATCCTCAGCACTTCCAAATGTGACTGAATTTGCAAATAGAGCCTTTAAAGAGATAGTTAAGTTAAAATGAGGTCATTAAGGTGGGACCTTATCTAATGTGACCAGTGTTCTTATAAAAGGAGACCATCAAGACAGAGTCAAAAGTACAAAGGGGAGATCATATGCAAATACAAGGAGAAGATGGACATTTGAAAGCCAAGGAGAGAGGCTTCAGAAGAAATCGATGTCCTGACATCTTGATCTAGTACTTCTAGCTTCCAGAACTGAGAAAATTCATTGTTTAAGCCACTCAGTCTCAGGTGCTTTGTTATAGAAACCCTAGCAGACTAATAGAGATTTCATACCATCCTGATACATACACTTTGGTATGAAAATTGCATATATTTCACCTTCCATTTTACTTATCCACTTAATATGCATTAATTGAGCACTTACATGTGGCTGGTTCTGGTGTACTCTCCTAGGTCCAAGGCATACAGTTTAAAACAAGACAAACAAGCCCCATGATTTTAACTAAGGTATCGTTAGGGCTACCTAAGATCTAAGAGAGACAGAGCACAACTAAACAATTGTATAATAAAAGAATATCATGAAGTTATCATTTCTCTAGTGAAAAACAATTAGATTGAAGTGTTGATAAAAGTTTTCTATAGCAGTGGATATATATGCAAATTGTTTGGCTTAAGCCAGTGGGAGAATTATATTCTGTCATGTTCATTGAATGAATATAGTTTGTAGGTCACCATTATCTTAACTAATCCTTTTAACTTTATTTATTTAAATTTTATTTATTTTATTCATGTCTCTGGCAGCTGATTTTGAGAGACTGAAGTGGAAACCTGTAATTAGAGAAACTGTACAAAGGCAAATATACAAACCAGCCTTTCCTTGACTAAAAACAAAGGGACTGTGCTTTGTTAGTGAATGATGCTATGTCTGCTCCTGCCAGCCCTTCTCTCTGTACCTTGCTTTGAGGATTCAGCCACTCTGCCCTCACAGTGCCTGCAGGCCTGCCTATCAGCTTGTGGCATTTGCAGGCAGCCTGCTGATTTGGGTGCAGGTGTGCCAATGATACCTTTCAAACGTGAGCACAGATGTCTTACACCAACCAACCTTCTGTTTGTACTGGGTGAAACTTTTCATTCATTTCTTTCCTGACTTGGTCATTTAATGATAGGAAAAAAAACCCATGATTGTTTCTGGACCGCTTTATAGGCTTGAGATGGGTGATTTTTTTTCATGATAGTTTATAGTAGATGATTTCTTTTAAAATCCAGTTTTCATTTATACTTTCATGGATATAAAGACTGACAATTTCATTTTCAAGTCATCTGTATGGCAAATTAGAAATTGATATTAAAATTAGAATATGCTCACCTATAAAGATCTCATCTGTGAGTTTAGATTACATTACTCACAGTATGCTGAAGAGACTCAGAACATACTTTAGGAAAGTATTGCAAAACGCATGGGTACCTGCCGTAGTTTTTGTTTGTTTGTTTATTTGTTGTTGTTGTTTTTTTTTAAGAGGGCAGTGTCACTGGCCCTCATGTGGGATCCGAACCAGGGCCATTGGCATCCCAAGCCAACTCTCAATCACTGCGCCACTCGGCCAGCCCAGTTTTTGATACATAGTAGATACTCAATATATATTAGTCAAATTAAACCATAAATTCAGTTTCAGAGAATTCTATTTACTTTTGTAATTTACTTTGTTGAGATTAATTCAAATTGAACAATGTAAGTAGATTAATTCTTGGGAAGTAATAGAATTTATTATTTTTATATAACGACATAATGATGTAACTAAGTATTGCTTTTATTTTTTCAAGTATTCTAAGACTGGATTTCTCAACAGTGATATGATTAACATTTTGGACTGGATAATATTTGTTGTGGGGACTGTCCTGTGCATTGTAGGATGTTTAGCAGCACACTTGTACTCTTTTCACTAGATACCAGTAAGACGCCCCCCCTCCAAGCACAAATACACACACACACACACACACACACACACACACACACACACTGTATGAAAATAGCCAAAAGAGTCTCCAGACATTGCCAAGTGGCCCCTGGGGAGCAAACCACATCCAATTTAAAACAAGTGCTCTAACAAGTTTATTGAAACACCATAGCATATTAGAAAATAAGAGTTTTTAGTCTGTATAAATAACAATTTAAGCCCCAGTTTTGCCACTGACTTTCTTTGACTTTTAGTGTGTCACTTTATTCTCTGGGATGCTATTTCCTCGTTTGTAAATTGACAACCATCTTTGCTGCTTAAAAAACTTAGAATCAAATGCTAAATCCCTAACATGGCTATTGAAGGAAAAGTACAGTCTATGGTTATAGAAAATAACCCAGGAAAACTAATTTACTATGGTTGATGAGAAAACTCTCAAAGGTGACATACAAAATGAAATGTGCAGGAATAAAAATGCAAGTCTTAGGATGAGGAAGACAAAGAGAGGTTTTGTGGAGGAAAAAAATGCAAGTGCCAAGACAACATCTTTGTCCCAAATGCATGTGCTTTTTCTCCCATTCTAGAGTGGTAATACTAATATGTATTTCTAGGCCTGATGTCAAAGGAGCCACTGACTGTGAAAGAACTGCAAAAATCACACAGTGTTATACATAGCTTACGGTTATTCTCACCATTTTTATTTTTACAGTTATTATATTAATATTAAACAAGCCAGAATAAATATACAATGAATAATATTGTATTTCATGAAGTTTTGATTGGCATAATTTGAATTTAGAATTACAGGTAGTATCTTATTCTTCCACGTGACTTGGTTCCAGCCTTGTGCCCATTGTGTTTCATCCTTGATCTCTATATGAATCTCATCAGTTTATCCTTATGATAGGATTCCCATATTCTAGAATAGGAATGTTACAGTTGCTTTAATTTTAAAAACTGTAAACACATAATGCTCCACAAAGAACATGAACGGAGTCAGGACCCAATTTAGGTTCTTAAATAGCATGTCTTGTCAAAACAACTTTCAGATGCTTCACAAGCATTACTTTTATTTTACATAGAGAATTAACTCTTATAGGCTATGCAACCCTTCACCTCACTAATCCTCTTGAACTGCAAATATAACTCTGTGAAGCTTTCATCTTTCGCATTAAGTTTACTTGAGCTACTTTTAAAAATAATGCCTGGTGGAAGTTTTATGTTTGCTCTAAACTCCTGATTTTTTTCTGCACCTTTTCTCCTTGATTTTATTATGCCTTATGAGCTTTATTCAGCTGCTGATAATTTTATACAAGCATTGGAAAAGATATGCCAGCTTGTAAATCTTAATAATAATAACAATTAATTCACTTTAGGCTGTTTATGTTGTGATACAATTGTTGTGGATAATATTCCCAAGTACAGTCTCATAAAAGGAAAAATAAAACATGTTATCGAGCCCATTCAATGAGAAGAAAAAGTTTAATTTCAATCATAGTGGTTACCTGACAGCTCTGCTATATGATATTGGTAAAATGAGATTAATCTATTCTGGAATCTAGATATTGATAGTTTATTTTATCTGTATCCAGAGTAAATTAAGAGAATAAACCATAGCTACTGTGTTGAGACTCCAGAGACAGTTAAAGTAAATTAAATGTCATGCTCCCAAACAAATATATTTGTTGAATAATATAGCTTATCCTAAGTGCAACTGGAAATCTTAGAAAGACATTACATTAGTCACTGACTAAACACAAGAGAAAGTTAAAAATTATTTATCTCTATAGCCAAACAAAAACAAATACAAAAAAACAGAGTCGGAGGATAAGATGGTTTTAGACTTCTGATGCTTCCTCTCTTTAATCATAGTTATGCAAAGTAACTGATCATCATAAACTTATATGATTTACCATCAGTCTCTGTAAAAGGAAATGAGATTGCTATAATAATGTTAAGCTTTACTATGTCTTCCTACATTCTGTATTCACATGAGAAGAAAAAAAATCATGAGAATTAATTTGTTGTCATAATCACAAAAGATTTCCTCTTTTCTTTTGGCCTAAAATTCTCTTCAATTCACATCATTTTCAATTCAACATTAGCAAAGTTTTATCATATCATCATACATATTTTTTGGTATCTATGGTAAGCAGAATTCTAAGATGACCCAGTCCTGACCCCTTTGTGTAATCAACTTTTCTTAACTTTGTGCAAGACTTATCCATGTGATGAGACATTACTCTGGATATTAAGTTAGATTGTATGGTGGAAGGGATTTTACAAATGTAACAAAGTCTCCTAATCAGTTCACTTTGAGTTCATCAATAGGGAGATTATCCTGGATAGCATGATCTACTCGATTCAGCACTTAGAATTATCTGAGAGATCCAAAGCAAGATTTTCCTGATGGCTCTTGAGGAGCAAACTGCCATATTACGGAGAGGGCCATGTGGCGGGACCTCTAGATCTCAGAATGGCCCCCTGTTTACATCCAGCAGAAAATCAGACCCCAGTCCTAAAGCACAAGGAACTAAATTTCTACCAACAAGCAATGAAGTTGCAAATGCACCCAGAGCTTCAGATGAGAATGCAGCTAGACTGACACCTTGATTTTCAGCCCTGTGAGATCCTAAAGAGAGAACCCAGTTACAATATGCCTGGATGTCTAATCTACACAAAATATGAGATAATAAATAGGTATTGTTTCAATTCACTATGTTTGGGGTAACTTGTCTGAAGTCACTAGGTTTGTGGTAGCTTGTTACACAGCAACAAAAAACTAATATGATGTCTTTTCTCCAATAATGCCCATTTCTAAAGTGTAATAGAAACTCAAAGTAATTTGACATTTCAAGGAACCATTATCCTTGTCAGCTGCCATTTTATGTTCACTTCTAAACATATATTTATGTACAGTAAACTACAGAATACAAGGCCTGAGTCTATCTTACTTGAAATATGCAACGCCCTAAATTTTTTGATATTAACTTCTATTGAGTCAAATGCTCACTTTACAAAGGAAAACTGAAAGACTCGAATTCACTTTTTAAATTTAACACTTTATAAACTGGAGTAAAAATATGATAAGATGAAAACTAGTACAAATAACTAAATAATTTTACATTTTTTAAAAAAATATTTGAATTCTATCATGGTCTTCCTATAGGTGGATAATTCATATCCATTTGTTTCATAGACTTGCATTACTTCTTGCTTCCTGATTTTCAATTATATCATTGCCTATGAGCAGAGAATGAGCAATGCCAGAGAAATTCTGAATGAATATCTTTTAAAATTTATGAGCATCTGTGTTCAAAAATTTAGTGAAGGACAAGGATGAAGTTAATGTTTAAAAATTAAGTTGCAGTACTTTTGGTAGCATTGCAAGTTAAAAACGAACAAAACAAATGATAAAAATCTTAACGTTGAAACATAGTACTGCAAATCCTTTTTATAAAAGCTGCAAAATAAGAAATTTTAGCTAATGAGTAAGACTTGGCAAGACATAAATGGAAATATGTTTTATTGGCCAACATGTTTTGGAGGCATATGAGTGTCTAAATAGATGACACTCCAGTGAGTATTTTTGGCATGAAAGTGCCTGTAAACATTTTGATCAGGAATTTGATTGCCATATGTCCACCTCCCCCAACTTAAAAGATGAACATAGTTTAGGTCTCTTTGAATTTCTTACTTCCTGGCAGTACTGACTTTTTTTTTTACCATTAAACATTGTGGCTTACAAAATGCTTTGTTTTCCTCTCTTTCATAATTAATCTTGTATATTGATCGTTCAGTAAAGACTATCTGGCATGTGATAAAGCAATGATTTACTGAAGCTCAGAGAAGCAGCCATGTTCAGTGCTTGCTCTCCTGCAGTGCTTTTGAATTCCACTGACTTGACACTTAGCCACTTAAGCTTCCATATAGAGGTACATGTTTAGTCATATATATTCATTTTTCAACTGAACTTCTAGGTTATAAACTTGCGAAGAGCATAACACGTCATTTTCATCTTTGTTTCCCCACAGAATCTTTGAAAAGGAAAGTATAAAAAATATTTGCTAATATATAACAAAACATTTTAACAAAGCATACAAATTTCACCAAAGATAGAAATAGAGTTTTGGGAGAAGATAGTCAAAACTGAAACTTTTCTAGTGCATTAGAAATCTTCAAGTTACTTAAAATATATAATGAGAGGGGGAACATTTTGTTAATGTTTTTCCAATTCACCTCACTATTTGCTTCAATTTTTTTTTCTGATAACATGTATATGTTTAACATTTGCAAATGTGTATGCTACAGTACAGGAGTCTTAAGAGTAGCCATTTTTTTCACTTGAATTAAATTTCTGGATCTGAAACCCTGGATATACATTTTAAGCAATAGATCGTTGAATGCTTATTTTCAATTAACAGACTTTATTTTTAGAGCATATTTAGGTTTATATAAAAATTGAAAGTGAGAAAATAAAAATAAGCATTTTATTTATAAATGCTTATTTCCAGTAGGTCTTGTGTACCACATTTTTGCAATTTCTATCCTCCATTTCATTTCATCTTTTAAATCAAAATTTTCACTGTCTTCTTTTTTAATGTTCACTTTTTGAATAGTTGAGCTTTTAAGGGAAATGTCTAATTAAGGAATCCCATGAAATAGGAAGCATCTAAATGAAATATAATTGATTGATGTATATTATAGGCAAGGTTGGCATGCCTCCCAGGTAGCAATAGAAAGGGTTCAATCAGAAGCTCAACTGCCATAATTGAAAATAAAGGTTTTTTATATTTAATACCTCACCTACTGAAAAGGAGGGATTTCTCTTCTTGCATTAGATAGCTTGAGGCCTCAATCTCATATCTGATGGCGTCTGGACCCATTTAAGTTATATATCAAGTTAAATAGCTCCCTGGTTGGCAGACACTTATAAGTAGAATTTTGAATGATCTCAATCTTTCAATTTAAAAAAGGAGATAGTATATCTTAATAGTTTCTGTGTATTCAAAGGACTTTATAGAATTCAATTCAGCAATGACTAAATACAAAACACTTGGAAGACAAGAATGACAGGTAGAATCAGAGAAGCATTAAGTTATCTGCTTTCAATCTATGCACTGCGATTCTGGTAATGGTCTACGGAATAACCTTGTTTCTGTGGCAAATTGCCATGCCTGACATTCATGAAATGGTCACATGCCTGTATCCCTAAGACATTGTTCTGCTACTTCCATCCCTCTGTAGGACTTGTTTTTCCCAGCCTCAAGTGCTGGCGGTGCAGCAGGAAGGAATTGTAGTTTGGGGAACATAATCTGACAGCACAAAACGCACTCAACATGCAAATTAAAATTAGAAAGCAGAATTGTTCTATTAAGTAAGTGAGGATAATGTACTTAAACAATAGTTATCTTCTCACACAAACATAGATGCATATGGAAATATAGTCTTTCCAGCGTCTGAGTGAGTCTTATCTTAGATTCTAGACAAGATGTAAGTGCAATCCTTTCTATAACACTCTGGTAATGAAGCCAAATATTCTCTCAAATGAGAGGGTCTGCAGGCTCAATCTATATCCATCTATCTATATCTATATCTTTTGTTGTTATTGTTGTTGAGGGCAGTGTCACTGGCCCTCATATGTGGGACCTGAACTGCGGCCGCTGGCTTCCCAAGCCAGCTCTTAACCACCGTGCCACTCGGCCGGATCTACATCTGTATCTTATCAATCATCTATTTACCTACATTTATTTTCCTTAGAAGCACCTTCTGTAAAACCTATATTTGAATGTTTCTCCACTTGTTTCTACTAGCTACATATTCATCTTTGAAGTTTTCATTATTATATTTTTGCTGCATAGAACTAACAGAAATGCTACTTCTTCCAGAAAAAGACTCAGCATTTTCACAAGTCTGACTTCATCTTCTCCATAGCTCGCTGTTGCTCCTCCATTCTTTCATGTCCAGACTGTCCGTTTAGTGTTTATTGCCTAACTTCCTGATTTCCCAAACAGATTGTAAGATTCTTCATATCAGAGAACACATGATGATTCATTTCCATATCTTTCATTTTTCCTTAGTACTTTGTGAATTGTCAAAACTATATAAATGTGTGCTGCATAAGTGATTAGAGTATCCTTTATGTTTTTATACTAGCCTATTTTAGAATATGAATATTTTGGTGCATTCATCATAACTCATAGTTATGAATAAGACTAATAATTATGAGTTCATACTATATGCTAGACATCTTTATATACAATTTTGCATTGGTTCTGACAGGAGACCTGGGAGATTCAATAGGGTAAGGAAGCTGGAGGTTATGGAGGTTAAGTGATTTGTCCAGATTGAGAGAGCTAGTACGGACTTAATTCCTGAGCTTTAAAACACCCCATATGGGGTTTGTAATCACTACACTCTGGTTCTAACTGCTTGAGTTTGGCATGTGAGGTAGTTATTAAAATATCATTCTGGCCATCTTCCTTGTGGACAGATGATCCTTGAATTTTCCCACCCATTTGATTTTAGCATTGCCATGTGTTTTCCCATGACATAAAATATAAATAGAAGTGATTTGAATGCCAATTTGTGATTTGTCACGTTCTTTTGCCATTGCTGAGATGATTCTGGAAACTTTCATTAGTCTGATCTTTGAGTGACTACAACAAGCATAGCCTTAGTGCTGGTCAATGTTGTGCCTATACCAGAAATGAGGGGGAAAAATTGTCATGCTAAGTCAATGACATATTGGGGTTGTTGATTACTGAAAATTAACCACATCCATTCTAACTTATATAACAAGAATCTGTTCTTGAAAATTATCCTTTCCATGCCTTTTTCTTCAGTTGCCTCTGTTTCTGTTTGAACGACAAGCTATTGATGCCTAGCTATACAGTGGCAACATTATACTCACTCATACACCATGATATTTGATGGGTTATTCATATGAAACAAAGTTTCAGTGAGAGACCTGAGAACCCTTTAGGAAAACTCACCTGGGAGCTTTTAAAAACTGTTAACACTGGAATCTACCTTAAGTCTAGCAAATCAAAACCTCAGAGTCTTATGTATTGTAAAACTTGAGAATCAATGCCATGGATATAGAAGAATCAATGAAATGGATATAGAAAAATCAATGTCATGGATATAGAAGGCAACATTTATTTCCATAGCTCAGTCCTGGGCTCGGTTTCCTCCTTGTGGCATGTCAGGAACTATTCCTAGCCTTACTATATTTTTTGGTGACAACTGTAAACAGAGAAAAACAAAAAAATCAACTTGCAATGCAAATTAAAAGTTTATGAAATTTTAGTTTTCAACATAAAATGAGCATGACATAATGAAAAAGCATACGTAGAAAAATGAAATTTTTCTAAATGAGACTCAGAATGTAATTACCTTAGATCATGTTCCTTAAGAATCCAAGTAATATTTTCATTATGGAAAATATATGGATACAGAATACAGATAAGAAAATAAATGAAAGAAAGAGAAATCAGCTATAATTTGGTATGTCTTTCTAGACTTATTTTCTTCTTTTTCTATGATATCTGTGATGGATATCTAATAGCACACATGCAGCATAAGTATTAAGTTATTAATACTTAATACTGTTATTAAGTATTCTGTGGGGATATTGTTTCCTTTTATTATTTATTATTTCAAACAATATTGTTATGCTTATGGTAGTGGATGATATCAAACACTTATAAAGTATTCAAGTTTATAATCTATAACCCTCCATAATTTCTCGATTTGAAGACATCTGGAAGATATGGGTTTGACGGCAGCTCTCCCATTAATTCATGTGACCCTAATTGAATTAAATTCTCTGAATTTTACTTATTAATATCTATAATCCTGGTATCATACAACTCTTAATTGTCGTCTTATATCCTGGCTTTACTCATCTAAGATAAGTATCTTCATCTCTTTTCATAGAGGAGGACAGAGTACACTAGAGATGCCATATAGCCAGTAATTAAAACCAATGCTGTATATCCCTAAAGCCTTTAGACTTTCTCCCACATCTTCAGTACAAGACTAGTTTTTATTTTGTTTGTTTTTTTTTTAAACATTTTATTGGGGAATTGGGGGAGGGAAACAACTTGGGGAATCGGGGAAGGGGAACAGACAAGTTGCTGTCCTTTTGTTCTTCAGTCTAGTTGTGGAGGACATTGCTTCACTGGCCCATGTTGGTATCATCATTGTTCTCTTCCTGAATGAGGCAGATCGGTTGCCGGCCTCTGGATGGTCACTCATTGCGGCTATTGGCAGCTCATGCTGGCTGCCGGCCACTCACTGTAGCCTATGGCAGCCCACTTTAGCAGGGGCTGCAGCCTACACCTTCGCCAGGGCTCGCAGCCCAGCCCGAGGTGGAGCTGTTGTTAGCTGTGGAGGGCAGTGTCACTGGCCCTCATATGTGGGATCCGAACCGGGGCCACTGGCGTCCCAAGCCGGCTTTTAACCAATGCGCCACTTGGCCGGCCCCAGTACAAGACTAGTTTTATTGGTTGTTTATAGAAATGAACTCTGCCTTCAAATATGAGAAACTTTTCATTGAAAAAGTTAAAATAACTCATTCCTTCTTTGGATGGTACAATCAAAAGGGCACTGTCTTTGGAACAAAAAACTCCCAGTATTCAATTACCTCCTCTAGCACCTTCTAAGCTCTGTGACCATGGTCAAGTGTCTTTTTCTGCACGAAGGGGATAATAAAGATATCTGGAGCTTTCTTACCAAGTTTATAAAAAATGAAGCCCAAGTGCCTAGAACAACTGCTTAATACATAGTAAATGTGCAATGACTATTTCAGTTGTGTTGAATTATACCAGAAGCTATAAGTAACACTTGAGTAATCCATATGCTTTAATAATAGGGGATGTTTTCATAAGTAGGAATATTACTTTACTTCTATTGAATGACATTGTTTTCTACTCCATTTATCATTTTTATAGAGTGTTCCATTCATTTTGAACAAGAGCCTGATGACTTTACTCAGCACTTATGAATATGTCTCCCATGCTTACTGCAGTCATCACAATTCAAATTATACCAAGGAACTCATAAATATTGGGTTTATTATGAATCATTGAAGATAATTGTGCATGTGTGAAATAATTACAGACAAATGGTCATTAAATCTAATAGATTTACTTAATTGACAAAGGGCACTATATCTGTAAAGTAATATAAAACGTTCTTCTATGACCAATAAAGATCATGCAAATCTGTTGTTAGAATGTAGCTAGGTTGAAATATAGAAGATGGCTTGCTTATAAATAAGGAGCACACTCTTTGCATTAAATGGTGTATGGCTAAGCAAGCTTAATTCATTTGACTTCCCAGACAGCCAGAGTTGGATCCAGAATTGGCTAATTGCCTTGGGGAACTTTGGCATCCTTCCCAATAGTATACTTCATGGTAGGAGCAGCTTTACAGGCAGCATTTAAAAGCATCTGAGTTGTTGTTGTTCTGAATGCTACTGCTGACAGATTTACCATCTGCCTTTGAGAAAGACAACAGCCTGGGGAACTTTGATACTAAGCATTCACATGATAGCCTTTGACAGTCAAAAGCCCTTGTTAAATAAGAAACCAAACTATATCCTATCTGAATTAAAGTAAACAGAAAATAAAGGACCAGCTTTATTTTGACTTTAATTCCCTATACATGAAACAAGGAAATTCATGAACGGTAGAGCATTTATTGAGTGCTAACTATATACCAATGTTAAGGGCTTTCCATCCCTTTCATAACCTTCACAGCCACACACTTAGGGAGGTACAATGTTTATCTTCATTTTAAAAATAAAGAAACTAATACTTAGAGATAACAATGTTTGTTCATATTTACTTAAACAGTGTCAAAACAAGAATTTGCATGTAGGTAGTCAAAACCAGTTTATCATAAACTTCACCTCTACGTACACTATATTTTTATCAATTTTCTCCTGGAAGTCGATGTTCTGTAATGCCTTAGTCAGCATTAATTATTTATTTAACGACAAGTGTGCAGTGTCTTTCTATTAAAATAAATCATAATGTCAAGAGAGATTACTCAGAGTGTGGTTATATTGAGATCAAGGTTGCAGATTTGATCTTTTCTTGCCTCATTAGCTTCTCCAGAAGAAAATGTTATTCCAGGAGAGATCGTACCCCTAATCTTTAACAATGTGTAACCAAGTATGGATGACAAAAGTGCACTTCACTTTTAAAACCACAAGAGTACTTGTCACAGTGAAGTGAAAGTACTTGAAAAAGTAGAAGTCTATGCAAATTTAAGATATATCACATCTGAAGGATGGCACTTTTGGTTAGCATAATGTTTTTTTAACATTTGTAATGTATAGAATAGGTTTTTATCACCATTTCATCTTGCTTTTATAGAGGACTAATAATAATACACTCTTAGCAGTGAGATGTGATAGGCATATATAATTATGTTTGCACACGACTACAATTATATACAGTACACTGCTTCTTTGCATAAGCATTCTTGGCCTGATCTTTAAACACTCAAATGCTGATGATCTCTAAGCAATTACTAAGGTATCTATATTAACTTGAAATGGTAAATTAATTTAAATTCTCTAAACAGAAATACATGAATACATTTAAAATCGAATTGCATCTTTTAAAATAGCTCTCTGTGGATGTTCCCTTCTGTTCTTTTAAAGGCAGACACATTCCAGCTGTAAGCACTTGCAGTTGGAATGCTTGTCCTGACCGATAGTTGCCCCGCTTTCTTTTCCCTCGGGGAAATCTACCAACCTGGTTGCAGACTGTCAGTGGGAAGATAGGTAGAATGATTTATAATCGGCCTGTGGCTGTGTACACTAAAGTGCATATAGCCAAATCACACTGGAGGGGACAATGGAGTGGAAGATATTGATTTGTATTTTTTAGGACCAGGACTAAACCCCACAGGTAAAATCAATATTGAGTCTATTGCTCAAAACATGCAGTACACTAATGAATACAGAAAAAAATTGAAAGCAATAAAGTAAGCTTAAATGTAGAGGGAATACAGCATACAAAGATGATGTACATGAGTCTTTTTTTAATTTCAAAGATTTTTTTTTAATTCTAGAAATTTTCAAACTTGATCTACAAGATACTTTTAAGAACACAATAAAATTAAGATTTTCCTCCTGCCAACACACCACTCTAATGGTCTAAAGAGGAGCATAATTATATAGCTTATATATTAAGCTTCTATGTGACTTTTTTTTAAAACTTTTCCTGGTTTTCTATTTATTTATTTATTTATTTATTTATTTTTCAGTTACAGTTGACCTACAATATTATATTAGTTCCAGGTGTACCACATACTGATTAGACATTTATATAACTTACAAAGTGATCACCCAATAAATCTAGTACCCACCTGACAACCATGCATAGTTGTACACTATATTCCTTATGTCATACTTACATCCCCATGACTGTTTTGTAACTACCAATTTGTACTTCTTAATCCCTTCCCCTTTTCACACAACCCCCAACCTCCTCCCATCTGGTAACCCAGAAGTGGGATTACAGTGACTACAATGGAGGAGAGGTTGTGCAAGGGCTGACTTACAGAACGGGATTCACTTTAGTAGGACTTTTTTTGCCTGCCCAGTCTGCCCTTTGGGTGTGTTGCTTTGTAGGTGGCTGGGTGGTGCTTCCGGGAGATATGAAGCTGGCCACTGGGTATGCCTGTCCCTGGACCTCCTGAGAGGGGCCTCATCCCAGGCCAAATTCAGCCTCTGCCTGTGCTCTCTCCAGGGATACCTGGAATGAGCCACAAAGTGATCCACAGATGTTTCCACCTATGCAAGTCTTGGAGGTCTTGAGAGAGGCAAAGCTATAAGCCATGGCCAGCTGCCATTAGTGCTGGGCTTAGGACTGCTTAGCAAAAGTTATAGGGCAGGCCAAGGCCAGATGTGCTTATTTGGGTTTGGTGAACCTTTCAGAGATTTTGGGAAAGTCCTCAGCATAAGCCAAGACAGGTTATTTGTATGGAAAAGCCACTGGGAGCTGCTTGGGTGGGTCTGCAAGTTGGGTGGGGTGGGTGGGGTGGGATTCTCCAGGGTGGTGGTGGTAGGGGTAATGGTGTTAGCAAGGTTGATGGAAACTCAGATATGGAACCACCAGCATCTGTCCACTGGGAGGCAGGAGGGCCCAACAAAGAAACAATGGCCTCTGCCAATAATGGCCTTTGTCAGGGAGAAAGCTGCCTCTCAAGCCCTTGCCCAGAAGCCAGACAATATAGTTCCTCCCTGTATGTCCCTGGCACCTTTCAAGCCATTTCACAAAGCACTGGAGCTCAGAGCAAGTGAGTCCGCCAGAGAGTAAGTTCTTGTGCACACCCTTTAAGAGGAGTGCCTGGGGCTGCAGCTACTCTTTGTCTCACTTGGCCACAATCTCTGATGGTTTTCACAGCCAGAAGCTGTGGGGACTTCTCACCCTGGCACTGGAACCCTCATTGGGTAGCCTGGTATGGGGTTGGGACCCCTCACTCTTCAGGAGGGACATCCACAGGCAAAATATCTCTGCCTGTTTTAACTGCCACACGTGGTTATAGGGACAAGCCCATTCCTTGTCTCTGACCCCTCCTACCAGTCATGACATGGCTTATTCTGTATATCCTTAGATATTGGACTTCTGTTCAGATAGTCTCCCTGTGGTTCTCAGTGATGGTTATTTTACAGCTTAGTTGTAATTTTGATGTGGTCATGAGAGGATGCAAGCACAGGATTTACCTATTCCACTGTCTTGATAGGAAATCCTGAAATTTTCTTTACTAAAGGAAATTAAAACAAAAAGATAAACAAACAAACAAACAAAAAGTTATACCTTGAAGAAGTTCATATAGTGGTCCAGAAATTCAGATCAGCAAACTTGTTTGATGCTCATAACTTAAGAATTTTTGACTTAATATTAAACTGTTTACAACAGTATACCCAAACACAAATGTTTTCAATCATTAGAAGAGTAATGTAACAGAGTGCAGTACAACAGTATAATACAATAGGGACTGTTAGCAACAAAGGCCTATTGGAAAGTTTAGTTTCCACCTAAGTTCATACCTTTGTGTCTCAGTAATTCTGGATCTCTGTACATCTATCTATCTGTCTGTCTATCTGTAATTGTTCAGGTCAATCCAAACTTATCTACAAGCCAAATTCTTCCAGAATCCAGCCAGTTTGTGACCTTTGCTCTAGTGGAAATATAGAAGCTCCAAATGCAAATACATATACACACATAAAAAATTTACTTGCAATTATTGAATATTGAAAGGAAGAGTAATATATATAATATATATATATATATATAGTTGTTATAATACTTTTAGAAATTGATAAGATTAGTCAAGTTAGATTATCTATAGGATCTATATTTTCATATAGTATAATGATTCATTAGTTTTCATTCATGTTAAGAGTCAATTAATCCATGTAAGTCAAATAAAAAGGTAAAAAAAGTAACAAAGATAAGTCAACTCATGCTTTTATGGCCCCTTTAACTTTAGCCACCCAGGCAATATAGCATTGTGAATATTCCCTAGTCTGTATAATTTTTCCTTAGTAGTCCATAGTTGTCTTTTTCTGGGACAGTTAACATTCCATTCAAATTTCTAAGCATACATTTATCTGACATTCACTCTTTAGTACACTCTGACACAAAAATCACAGAATGATATTTCCTCTAGTATTTTATCTTATTTTAAAATATAACTTATATGCTACATTTCTTTCCCTGCCTCCTTTTGTGTACGCGTAAGTGGAACACATTCAAACCTTGATGTCTCTTCACTGCCTTAGAATTTATTGCTGCATATTGGCTTAACTGCTGAAGCTGTTAGGTGAGGTGAACACGCAGTTGAGGAGAAAACCTGACCGTTAGTCTCATAAAAAGGTATTTATCAGTCTTGGTTTTAGAATTCAATATTTAGTCAAAGGTTAATACTATCCCAGTACCATAAAAGTAATTAAAATATTAAGAAAGGGCTATAATTATGATTTCTTAAGAACACCAGTGCAAATTCAACCAAGCATTTTCAACATCTTGGGGTTTTTGCTTTAAAAACCATAGTTCTTTTTGACAAAAGGTGTTAATAATGAAATAAGAAATAAAGTGAACCAATTTTATCTGCCCGGTAGGAAACAAATTAAAGCCTTATCTCATTTATTTCCCTGAATTAATAGATTTGGAAAGCTGGCCTTGTGAAAAACCTCACTTGCATTATTAAATTAGGCATCTAATATTGAAAATAAAAAGCATTTTGAAAAAATATTGATGTGGTAATGACTTTGCACTTTTGAAGCACAATAGTAAAGTCTGTTTCTTATAGGTATTATTCTATTTTACATTTCTGCATCACATTTTAAAAAATGCTATAGTGCCTTTCAAAGATACACAAAGCAAAATAATATTAAGAGAAGGGGAAGCAAATTAGGAAAAATAAAAGAAGCATCTTCTGCATCATTGGAAATTTTCATTACTATTATCAATAATGTGAAGAAAATTTTGGAGGTTGTTTATTTTTATTGAGGATATGGCAAGTCATGTTATATTTTTCTTACATTATTTTACCCAATTCTCACAATAAATTGCTAAATGAAATATTGTCTTCTTTTACAGAGACAAAATGGTGACCAGAAGATATTAGGGTGTCAACGTACAAGTTCACACATGTAGCAAATTAAGGACCAGGAATTAAACCCATGGCTCTTCTATTCTCATTTTTAAAAAATAAATTTTTCTAAAAAATAAATAAATAAATATTGTTTTCTGAATACTAAAATACATAAAGATATTGCTAAATCATCAAGGGGGCAGTGAATACCAACAGAATCATCTAACCCAATAATATGATACCAGAACAATTTTGTAAGATTCAAAAAATATATTACAATGAGAGGAGGACTGGAGGAAGGGTGAGAAAGGTGAAGGGATTAGGAAGTACAAATTGTTAGTCAGAAAATAGTCATGAGGTTGTGAAATACAGTACGGAGAATATAACCAATAATGTTGTAAAAACCTTGTATGGTGTCAGATGAGTGAGTATTGGACTTATCAGGAGGATCACTTCATAAATTATATAAATGCCTAACCGCTGCTCTGCACACCTGAAACTAATATGAAAAACTATTGGATGTCAACTATAGTTAAATATATATATATATAAAATCATCATGATACGTAAAGTACAGCATAGGGAATGTAGTCAATGAAATTGTAATAGCTATGTATGGTGTCAGATGTATAGTAGACCTGTTGAGGTTATCACTTTATAGGGGTGTAAATATCTAATCACTGTGTTGTTTTGTACATCTGAAAATAATTTTAAAAATAAAAAAAAATAATATATTATAATAAGGCAAAGAGGATAAGTAGCTATTTTTCAGATATGTGTGCCTATTTTCTATTTCTATGGCTGAAGAGTAAAATATAAAAGTAAGTATGATAGGGTTTCTAAAATATTTTTTGGAAAGTAAGGATAATTATGATTTTCACATGTTACCTGAAGTTGCTGAGGAATTTCCTTTGAAGTTAATTGCTATTTTTATTTACCAATAGTAATCAAAATATAACTGCACCTGAAAGGAGAGTGTTGATGCTACAGATTCAGCAACATAAATCTATGGTATATTATTATGTATCACAAAAATCAATAATTTTTTAAAAAAATGAAACATTTTAAATAATTTGTGCATCATCACTGAATAAAAAATATTTTATCACTCTTGTTTTTATGCTTTCATTTTTAATTAAAAATATTAATTATACCTACAGAGCTTCTTACAGTTTTTCCATTAAGCTTGCTCTGTAGGAAGGAAAATACTTAATTAATTGGTTAATTAAAATATTTAGTGAACACCAGAAAACATTCACTATTCTAGAGTATGGAGATAGTCACAAATCAAAAGATCAACAAATTACATGCTCATGCACTACACATTATAATGAGAGACAGAGAAGCAATAAAAGAAAATGAGCTACTGTACAAATAATTAAAAGATACAATTCATTTAGTGAAGAATGTTATGATTCAAAATTAAATTAGGTAAGGGAATAGAGAGTGAAGGGGATAGGTAGTCATTATTATTTTAGCTCAGAAAATCTGTAGAGCTTCACTGAGGAGATAACCATGATATTTTTGGAGATCTGACAGGTATGGACCACGCTATGTATCTGGGGAAATACAAACTGAAAGCAAGTGACATAAAAGTGACAAGAGTAAATCATTCCTTAGAACTCAGAGTATATAAGTAAGGACAGGTAATCATCAAAATATTCATAATAAAAATAATGTAACACAAGCCAAAATAATAATGTAAGAATTTATTTGTACATTGTGTAAAAATCGTCTGTATGCCCATCTGTACATGGTATAAATCTGTCTAACTTCTTTCAACTGGTAGGTACATGTGGCCAAATGACTGGATTCTGGACAATGGAACTAAAGCATAAGGGCCACTTTGAAAGCCTTTCCAATAAACTATTACATGGAACCTTTCTTGCTTTCTTTTTTTTTAGGTTTATTGGAAACTCAGGGAAGACTTGGGAGTTATGTGATGAGGAAGAGAGACCCAGGAAACAGAATAAGTGAGAATCCTTGAACTGCTACTTGGAAAAGAGCTGATCCACATGGACAACCCACATTGGACTGGCATGTGTGAGAAAGGACCTTTTATTTTGTTATGCCACAGAGATTTGGAGGTTTATCTGTTGTTACAGTAGTTAGTATTACCCTAAGTAGAAGTAGCCAAATTGCTAGCATTATTAAGGTTAAAAGACAAAACAAACATGACTGCCAAAGTGGAGTCTGTCATTGTGGTAATGGGAAAAATAAATAAATAAATAAAATAAAGAAATAGAGAGAGAGAGAAAGAGAAAAGAAGAAACTGACTTAAAACTATTGTATTTCCTTTGTGTCCGAAGTGAGTTAAGTGTCATGGGCACAAAGATAATTAAGATAGAGTCCCTATCCTTATGATGCTTATAGATTAGAGACAAAAATGTTTAGTGCCTGTTAGTATCGCCCAGGTGAAATCCTACCCAGTCTCCAGCACATGTATGTCTCCCATACGAAAAGGGAACATGGCAATTGCAACTGTCATTACTATTATTAAGTGTCATTAATTTAAATAGTTTAACTATGTCCTTTGATTTGATTCCTGCTATCAAGTACCTTTGCATTTACAAATGTGATATTCCCAGAATGCACTTGCGAAAACAGTTGTAAATAACATAGCCCCAAGGAAAGAAATACGCAAAATGTAAATGATGAGATTCAGGTATTGTTTTGTGTTTATTAACTTTCTTGTTTGATTTGTGGCAGTTGTTTGTGGGTTTTATTTGCATTAGTCTATTTTTCTAGGCCTTTCTTGGGGTGAGAAAAAAGTGTGGGCCTGATGGTTTCATCAAGGTAATGCCACATCCTGTGAAATACAACCTGACCCGATGTCAGGCCTTTATTAATTACCTAGCTTCCTCCCATTATGGCTTTCAAACAGCAACATTAATTTTACTTTTCAAACTTTACCACATGCTATTGAATATTTTAAATAAATAGTTTATTAAGTACATTTCACATGGGACAATTTGTCAAATACAAAGAGAATTATATATGCAGCTCTGATAATTAATTTTAATCAATTGATAATCAGTAAAATTGTTAAAATGAAAAATAAATTGTTCCAAATTCTTGGAATTCTTTCTAGCTTGTTATTCTGATTGTTCAGTAAATTTTAAATGGTAATTTCTGGGCAGCGTTATGAAAAACCTTGCTGTGAAATAGTGTATTTTAATTAATTGCCCCTCTAGTACCATTTTATAGGTGAATATCGATGCTAAAAATTGTAGAATTGCTATATTTTTAAAATGTTCAAGGGTAAGCTAGAGAATTAATTGAAAATGTAATTAATTATTTTTCAAAAGCTGCTAAAGTATGGGCTTAAAGACCCTTGATAATAGTTCTGATTTTTTTCAGGAAATTTCCAAGATCAAGAGTAGCGTCTCATATGAGTATCTAAGTTCTTTGTGATTCACCCCAACTGTAACATCATGACATAATTTAAAATTTGCTTCCTGAAGCTCTGGCATTGAATGTGAATAGAGTAAAAATAATAATATTACTTCTATTGAGCTTTATTATTTCAGAAATTTTGTTAATTTTATATAATAATACAAGTGAGACACCTCTCACATATGCTAAATAATTTCATACTCACAGAATTCTTGCAAGGTGTTATTAATCCCACTCTACAGTTCAGGATCAGATAGTAAAGTAACTTTCTAGTTATTAAAGACGTAAATTAACTTACCCCAAATTACACAGCAAATATTGAAATTTAAATTCAAGACCATATCTGTTAGAATCTCTCATATGTTTTATCACTATGCCCCATTATCTTAGTTAAAATAGAAAGAACCAGAAGGTAAATCATAAAAGACCTTTTCACGACAGTTTAAAAAATTTGGCCTGTACCTGGAAAGCAATCAGGGAATCTGAAGCAAAAATTCTCCCTTCCTCTGCAGCCTTATCACCTGTCACTCTCTTTTGCTGTATGTGCTTCAACCACGCTAATCTTCTTTGCAAAATTTTCAAGCCCCTTTCAGTCTCTGAATCTTTTTGAATTCTATTGTTTCTGTACTTTTTTCCTACTCTTTCTTCAAATCTTAGCTCTAATGTCATTTCTTTGCAGTCTTCCCTGACCACCAGATCTCTTATAAGCTATCATGTTTTATTATTTTTTTGGTTTATAGCTATCAAATATGTGTGTTGAGAATGAATAAACTAATGAATGAATGAGGTACATGTTACAAGTGTAAAGTAGAATATTAGAAAGGGGTAAGGGGCGAGAAGGATGTATTTCAAGACCTAGAGAAGCAAAGAAACAGTTTTTATCAAAAATGGAATGTTTGATTGAAATGATAGAAGAGGAAATTGAAAGGAAAGGATGGATAGAAAGGATATTTTAAAGGATGCTTTACCAAGATTTTAAAACTTAGGAAGAAGAAAAATTAAGAGACTTGAGGCAGAAAGAGAAATATTTTCTTACCGGGTTATTACTTTGAGAGTGAAAAGTATAATTTTGGTTTAACACACATTGAATTTGAGTTGGTAGACATCTTTAATTTAGGGATTTGAATACAAGAAACGTGTTGAATAAATAATTTGAATTAATGAGGCAAAATACATATAAACATCTTTTGATTTCTTAGAATCTAAGGAATTCATATAAAATTATTTCAAACCACATTATTATTGATTCAGTGCCATGCACTTGTGCAATTTGTGATAAGGTAAGAAATCTCTACTCTGAAGGTATTTATGAATGAATTCAAGATCATTGCTATAGCCTGACAGCATCATTATTCGGTCAGAAATAGCATGTGCTCTAGTGTTTGTCGTTGGTTTAAATGCATTTTAAAATAAATGACTTTGTGTGTGACTGGGGATGAAGTTTTCAGATTTGAGGCAAATAAATGGCAAGGTTAAAAATATTTCAACAAATCAATAGCTGTATGCTAAGATCCTTTTTTGTTCCTAGTAATGTGCTATTTCCTTGCAAAGATATAGTCCATAGTGCTTATTAGTGAACCAAAGTGCAATCCAAGGAAAATTGTTCAACCATCTCTAGTAATATAGTGTACTATATGGTATTTGTGGATGACAAAAATGATGCTAATGGATGAATTAGAAAGCATAAGGAAATTTTTCAAAATTATGTTGCTGGTGAGGGAATGGTAACCTAGATATCCAGAATCATTCTTATTTGACTTTTTGTACAGGCTGTATTTAAAACCCTAATGCTTTATTCAGAGGGAAAAGGTAGAGGAGAGAAAAAGTGCATTATACTTTATCAAGTCTATTGCTTTAATTATGTTGACCTATATATTATGCAATTTTTTTCCAGAAATAGACAAAGATTTTCTTAATTTTAGTGTATTACCCTCCTTATTACCTTTCTTTATCATATGCAAATTTATAACCAGAAGATCCAAATATAGTTACATATTAGAAATAACTTTCCAGGGAATTTCAAACATTAATCTTTAACGGTGAACCTTCATTTAGATTTTTTTCTCTAGATACATTCCTAGGATAAAGAGAGGAAAAGCATTGGTATTATGTTGATATTATGGTTGATATTATGGTAACAAATGACTACCATCATACACAGATATTTACATATACATACCCTGAAGTATAAAGTGAAATATATTTTCATCTAATGAAAATTTTGAGACTACTCCACCCTCATCATAATTTTCAGAGACTGTAGTAAATGTTTCTAAATGTTAAATATTTAGAAAAGCTGATTTTGAAACTAAAAATTGAAATCCCTTAATGAACACATTACTATATATAATGTTGCATTGCAACAAGCAGGAATTTTTTTCTATGAAATCGATATTATGTGCTTTGCTCACCATTTCACCTACAATAGCATATTTTGAAGATCATACAAGCTTTTCTAATAATATGGAAATGTGGAATTGTTATAATTGACTGAAAGAAGGAATATTCCTGAGATTATATTAATTCAGGTAAAAAATGATAAATTTTTACATGAACTTTTAGTAGTTTTTAAATGTGTTGATGTGAGGAAGGGAAGGCTGAGGATGCTGTATCATACACCTGTGACATTTTCCAGAATTATGGTCAATGGGAAGCTTTTTAACTTCTCAGTGTCTCTAATTTATCACCCGTAAAATGAATAAATGCATGCCTACTTCAAATATTAAATTATTTAATGCAGGGTGACTGGAGGATAGGATAATAGGAGAATTACTATCATTATTCTGTTACTTTTTAAATTGATTCCCACTTTAAACATATGCTACCCATTATAGGGAGTTTTGGCCATCACTATTCTTTTCCTACTTTTTATTCCTTCTTCTTTATATGTCTCCTTTGCACTTATTCTTCAAAGCCATTTTATGGAAAGGAGGAATGGGAAAATTCAACGTGAAAGTTGGTCAGAGTTCGAAAGGGCAACCACTTTTCCTATCCACCATAAGCCCAATAACTATCATGACAACTAAAGTATTATTTTCTTCATTGTTTAAGAAATCCTTTAAAAACTGACTCACTCTTCAAAATATGAAGTATATGTTTATAGTACTTCACAGTGTAGTCAATCACAAATGTATTAAAACAAAAATGGAATGCTAATTACGTAAACCACATAGTAGGTACTCTGGCTCATCAGCCAAGCTCCCATGTGCCTTTCCTCCATATTAACAGAACCTTGATTTTATCTGGATTTCTACTCTTCTTGTGCAGAATCCGTTTGACTCAGGTGAAGTCAATCCTAGGGGTGAGCCTCAGATGGTTCCAGCCAATCAATCACTGCAATGCTTTAGCCAAAGTCATAGGTTTAGTAATGGCATATGGCCAGAGCAATCTACAAGGTTAAGGACGCTTGACTGGAATGCTGAGATTGGAACATTCTTTCTCTTTCCCTTCTGCTGGAAGGTTTTTTTATACTTGAAATTGAGACTCAGAATGACTGCAGCTATTTTATCACCCGTGTGAGGATGAAGGCAATACACAGAGGAAAGCAGAGTCCATAGAATTATAGGAAATAGAGTCCGAGTCTGAAATCTTCCATCCCTCTGGATTTCACATTATGTGAAACAATAAAATTCCTCATTTTAAAGCCAATTAGGGTGGAATTTTTTATTACTTACACACAAAATAATCCTAAATTGTAAAGGTTAGGATTTGAAATTTTCAATAAGATGAGAAAAATTGAGGCCTGCGGTAAAGCCATGGGGCATGTCAGGTCCCACAGATAGAGTGATTGTTACAGTGCTTGTCCTCAGATCTCTCCACTTCCCATTGTTATCCTCTTTCTTACAGTAAGTGCCTTGCAGTAAAGCTCATTTAACAAAAAAGAAGTACAATCATTAGAGCTCCAATGTTATTGTATTGTTCCACCATGCTAAGAAACATGAAAATTCTTAGAAATCAAAAGGAGTAGTGTCTCCTATTCTAATCCTCATGGATTTAATTATGTGTTTAGGACTTCAGAATTGAGATAGTAAGTCTAAATATTTCGATTGAACTTATCACAACAAACTCACACATGTTGCTTAATTCAGATGGTGTATTACTGGGACTAGTAAGACAAATTGAATCATAATTATAAAGAACAGGTAAAGACTGGTGACATATGTGATTGCTTAACCATAGATTCTTTGGAGATGTATCCTGTCATAATACATTGACAATTGCTCTTCAATTCTTATCAGTTACCTCAAAGTTAAAACATGCCTCTAGCTAGTTACTTTGATTTACAATTTATAAAATTGTTAATATTCTACTAGATACAGTAATGTGTTTGATAGTCTTCCTGACTATATAAGTTAGTTAGTGCTATAATATGCTACCCAATGTTTAGTGGCTTTAAAAAAAAAATTAAACTAATTGAAATAAATAATATTGGAATAAATATTAAAATATAAATTAAATGAATAGTATAACAAAGAAAAATGAAAACAATCAGAAACAATATAAAAAGAGAAAAAAGAAAAATAATTCTTGTTGCTGTTCATGAACCTACCTGTTGGCTGTGTGGCTCCACTGATCTGGGCTGGATCATCAGACAATGTTTGGCCTTCCTCACACATCTGCAGACAGTGAGACATCACTGGGGATGATCATATCTAGGTGAATAACCTGGGTTTGTGCTCATGGCAGAGGCCAGGTTTCAAGAAAAAGAACAAAATAGAACTTGAGGTCTAGTCTTAAGACTGTCATAGTGATTAATTATCCATGTATTTAAATTTTCTCAGTGTCATAGCATTATTTCTTAATTATCAATTTTTACAGGGTTTAGAATCATCAGACCTGCATCTATCCCCCTTCCTTTAGATGAGTAGACAGAGAACAATGGCATAAGAATATCCACTCCCCCCAAAAAATAACAACAATAATAAAGCATTACTATGAAGACAGCAATAGTATTTGAATTTTGTAATATTTGAATTTTTCTCTAAAATACATTTAGGAAAGGACCAAACATTTTAACAAATACTAGTTTCTTGCTTTTAAAAATATTTAAGATAATACTATGAAGAAAGAAGAGGACACATTACATAAAAATTGTTAAAGTGAGAATGATGACAGGCCCTGTAACCAGCCACAGGTTCGGTGCTTTGCTTGAAAGACTCACAGGACTGAGCATATAATTATACTTATGGCTAAGATTTATTGCGGTGACCCAGAAAGGATACATAGCCGAATCAGTAAGGAAAAAAAGGCACACCAGGCCAAGTCTAGATAAATTTATGTCCAGGCTTCCCAAGCTCTTCCTGAAGGGGCCTCACAGAGCATATTATCCCTTACAGCAGCAAAATGCAGTAACACAGGCACAGTGTTTCTGCCCAGGAAATGTTGTTTGATTTTGTCATTTTTATTGGAGCCTGGTTACATAGGCATAAAACCAACCATAACTATTGTAATTCTAGACTCCCAGAAAGGCAAGCGTTTAGCACCCCAGACAGGCAAAATCATCTTACCTATTGAAGAAACTGTTCAAAAGTAATTTCCTAGAGAGCCAAGGACTAAGCCTGTAAACAGGTCTTTCTAAGGAAAACAACTTCACATATTATCTAAATTAAAAAATAATTGAAAGCCAAAAAATACAGAACTAAGCAATGTCCAAAAGGCAACGAATGATTTGGAAAACAAACTTGAGAAAAATACCTAAAATATTTAAACAATGGACAAAGATATGAGAATGTGAAAAACATAAAAAAATTTTTTTAAAAAAAGAGTAAGACAAAAAGCAAAAACCAAAATGCGGATAAAATTTTCTTATTTTTACTGCCTTATTTTTCATAAGAGAGTAACGAACAAAATGTAACAAAAACAATGATCTAAATGAAAATAGGAATAAAAGTCTTTTCTAGTGGTTAAAGTTCACCATGTTTAACAAAAATTTAAAGAAAAATATCATTGTGAATCTATTAAAATTGTGGATGCTAAGAATAAAACAATAAATATTTGATTTTGTAGAAATATGATGGTGTTTATGTCCCTTTTTACCTCACAAATAAATGAAATATATTTTTGTATCTTTAAAAAATAGTATGACCATGACAACAAGACTGTATATAATCAATGCATAAATATATCAAACTTTGGACCTAAAAGAGACATTCATCTCTTATTTTGAGTGGGGTGCACCTTTAGCTATATAATTAAAAGGGTACAATAAAGTCCCACTGAATTTTCTTAAACTTGGTTAGCCAATTATTCAGGTTAGCTTTGAGAGCCACTGGAAAATCTAGATCAAATCTAGGACACCAGAGTGACAAATAATCATAATATACTAGGATGAAGAAAGAATATACAGTGATGCCACTTGTTTTTTTTTTAAATCAGTTTTCTTACCATGATATAGCCTATCAAAGGCATTGTTCTCCTATCAGGGCGGGGGGCCGGCAAATAGTTGAAATCCAAGGATTCTCAGATAGAACCAGAAGAGCTAATGGCAGAAGATTTTATGAGAATATTCAATTATCAAATGTTCTTCTACCCTTGCTGCTTTTCTTTAAGACTGCCCATTGTCTCCTTACCAATCCCAATGCAGAAGGATGCAATAGCTGTTCTTACCTTCCTGCTCAAGTTCTAATGATAGAATTAAGAGTATTTCCATAAGATGGGATTTAAAGAAAACACACCCATCTGTTTCCAGAGAAAATGGCATATCTGGATATAGCCACCACATTAAAAGATAAAGGAATCTCAGGAATAAATCTAAAATGGACCCTGTACTTAAACGGTATTTTAAAACAACACACACACACACACACACACACACACACACACAACACATGGAGAATAAATAGAAGGAGAAAGACATAAAACCAAAGGCATAAAAGTAATTTACTTTGCAAGAAAAACTTGTCTAGGAAATTAAAAAGACTAATTTTTTTTTTTTTTTGAGGTCAGTGTCACTGGCCCTCATATGTGGGACACAAACCGGGGCCGCTGGCTTCCAAAACCAGCGCTTAATCACCATGCCACTCGCCCAGCCCTAAAGAGACTATTTTAGATTAAAACCTTTTGACTTTCTATATTTACATTTTAAAATGTTACACACTTTTAAAGATAAAACATAAAACAATACATAAAATCTAAAAGGGCAGATAAAAAAACAATGAAATGATAACTGGCAGTAAAAATTAAACATAATGAATAAAACATTAAAATTACTCCATAAATACAAAAAAATTAGAAGCAGCAAAACGTAGAGTCACAAAATGAAAATAAATCTAGTCATGGAGGATAAACTTGAGAACAATGGAAAAGGATCAAAAAGTGCACATTCAGTGCACAAGTCCAAAAATCTCAAAGTCAAAGTAGAAAACATAATATACAGAACACAGGTAATAACATAAACTTTTAATGCATAAAAAATAAAATTAGAATATGAAAAAAATAGATATAAAATTACATAATGGAAGAATATTTTCTTTTAATTAGAAAGAGAAATGGTATTTTAGTAGATTGATATGGCTGACAGTATATCAGAAATAAAAAATGAAAGAAACATTCAACCACAGACCAAACAACATCCTGGTGACATTACTGAACTTTAAAATAAAAACAAAAGAATACTGTAAACAGTCACAGAAACAAAATATATATCATCTACAAATATAAAAATATCAGGGGAATCTCACATTACTATACATCCACAATAAGGACACAATGTAATATAAATTATGCAGTCTATTTTTTTTAAGTGATATAATTTTTTTTATTATTTTCAATTAGCCACACTATAAAATTAAATTTATAGATGAACTAAAACCCTGTTTGTTCATTACTCTATCTTCCAGGTATCTCCCTGGTTCCCAGAGGAAATGATTATCAATATGATGTATATTCTTCCTGACATGTCCTGTCTTTGAAACATATGTGTTGAACATTTATTCTGTTCCAGGAAATAGTCCAGGAACTGAAGATACAGTTTTGCATAGTTTCTGCATCATTTATGTTATAGTGGAGTAAGAAAATCAATTTAAAAATAAACAAATGTGAGGATGAAAGGGAAACTAGAAGTAGCTTAATAACTTCTTCTTTTATAGTTGGCAGTAAAAACGATTTGTTTATTTCTGAAATTGATGAATTGAGAAATATGGAGTCAAGCGTTTACTTAAAGACATAAGCACATTCACCAAGAGCTAAAAAGGAGTCTATATTGTGTTATATTGTGTTCTTCTGTACAGAGGAAGTAAAGGGAAGAATAAAAAGTAGAAAAGAAAAGCATGAAAAAAGCAAAAGAAAAACAGCCAAAAACATAAAGCTCCAAAGTACAACACATAAAATTATATAAAACTAAACGATAGATTAAGGTACATATATCCTTTTAAAGTGAAAGGTTGAATGAGATAAAGTCATTCTTAAAGGAGAAAAACAGAATTTTCACTTTGATTATATAGACAAAACAAGTGTATGCTATCCTTAAGAGACACACCTTAAAACCAGGGAATCAAGGAATTGAAGGCAAATATAAAGCAATGCATATTAAATGTTGTGTACTATTGTATGTACTGTCTTTAACTGCTGAGCAATCTTTCCCATCTCCTACCCTCCACACTCAATCCTAAATGCTCAGGTGTGGGGTTTGGGGAGGATGGGAGATGTGTTTAATGTAAGAAATTCCCAGAAATGCTATGCCTTTTCATTATTAGTCTAGATTTTGATGCTTTGCGTCTGGAGTCCATGCTGGATGGATATGATTTGGAATCTGTTACATAACTTGTCATGTGATGAAGACTTACTGAAATTATGCAAAATAAAGCCAGGAAGGACTAAGGAGAGATTGCAGTTGGATATGAGGGAGTACTAGCTAAGTTGAACCTTTGTTTTGTTGTCAAGTTCACAATTTTGTTGTGGCTTCCTCAATCCTGTGAGTTACATTAGTTTTTCTGGCCAACAAATTTTATTTTATCTTTAAACTAGCTAGACTTGTTTTGGGCCTTGCAAACACAGGACTCTTAACCAATATCCCAGGCAAATGCTTTAACATTAGACAATAACAGTCATGACATTAGTATTAAAACAATTCTGTCAACATTGTACAAAACATTTGATGAAGCAGATAAGGTCACTTTTTCATGACCAAGAGCAAAATGAATAATGGCGCTACAGCTGACAAGAAAGCTTTGCAAGAGTAATTCCACAACAAATTATGAAAAGCAAAAACTATATGACATATAAAAGAGAAATCAAGAGTTGCAGAGTAATGTTGAAGGAAATTTTAATATATTCTCAACACTTAAGCAGATAAAGTAGTTATCAAATAAGTAGGATCCTAAAGGCTTAGATTTATATAATAAATAAAGATACTTATTAGATATTTACAATAGATATATATAAAAATAGTGAACTCTTTTGACTTTCACTCAGAAAACTTAAGCTTAACCTCTGAGTTAAGGAAAAGTATTAAGCCTTACATGCATATATGAGAAAAGAAGAAAGGCAAAAGATTCAGTAATCCAAGCATCCATCTCAAGAAGTTAAGGGGATAAAAAATACCAGCAAGTTGTTATTTAAAAACCAAAAGAAAAATAATAAGAAAAGTAAAGGTAGCAATCAATGAAACAGAATCAAACACACAAAAAAGAGGATAGGCTATAAAATGTGTAACACCCTCTGATCAATAATATTATTTTCCCTGAGAGAAGATTGACTTTTGCTTATGGCCTGTAACACTTGTGGAAGCAAATTTATTTCATTCAAAAACTGGACTGAGATGGTTACACACGACATTCCTTCGGACAGCTTGTATATTTCTGGTTCACCCTCATTCTTTTGGGGCTTCTACCAAAAGCCTCCAGTTTTTACCAGAGGCCTTTCTCTTTCTCAGACTTTTGACTTTTCTCCCTAGCTCTGTGAGACCTCTAAAAACTCTACGTGGCTTATTATCTTTTCTGCCACCAGTTTTACTTTCGGAATTAACAACTGCTTAAGGGGGAAAAGTGGACACAAGTTTGGTGTTAACCTCTCTAATATTCTCTTTTTCTTTTTAGCCCTACATATCCTCACTATGTTGGTTATTTCCTGAGGCTTTCAGAGACATTTTAAAACATGTCTTGTCCAGTTTATTGAATTATTCTCAGCATGAGCATTAATCTCACACAATCTACCCTATTATTGTTGAGTGTCAGATTCCATCTAAGTAACTTTCAAATCAGATTAAATAAAAATAAAACTGCAATCCATGGTACCTAGAGAGGAATTAAGAAACCACGTGAGAACTTTCCCTATTGGAAAAACTATATTTTTTCTACTTTTACATCATGAAAGTTCTCTATGGAACCACAAATGGCATCAACATTGCTGTCGTCCAGTTCCGACCCTGCCTCCATCTCTATCTTTCATTATTCTAATGCCTTTCTTTATTTCTCTAAAATTATCCCAGTGTCCTTTCTTGTTACAATGGAGCTGTCACCAGTCTATCAGTCTTCATTCTTCTGAAGTTGACACCAAACTCCCTGCGTCCTAACTATGTTTTAGATGAGCCCTGGACAACAGGTGACCAATCGCCTTAGAACTTTGTTGCCCCCTATGCATACAAACACTTGTTTAATACAGCACTGTTTGGTTGCTTTTTATTGGTTACTGTCTTGTCTAGTATCTTCTTTATACAGGCTAAAGGTAGATAATTAATTGATAGGGTGATTCGTGAGGGCCTAGACTGGCTACTTTTTAGTAAGCCAGGTGAGGCATCTGACAGTTCCTAGTCACTCTGAATTATTTGGTCACTACTGATATCAGTTTTGGAGTTTAACTGAAATTTCTAAACAACAGGAAAAATTCCCTTCATTTCCTCTTATTAAATGCAGTTAATTTGGTTGAAAATGCATTGATTCATTAATCTGAGACTTCAACAAACAATGCAAAAGCCTGAACAACACTATGGAAAAATCTTACATAGATATGATGCTTAGTAAGTGTAGTCATATAAGTTAAATTAACTACATGTTTGTTACACAGGCCCGATCAGATCGGACTCCTTTTCACACTAAGAATTGGGGTCACTCCAGAATGTTGTTAGTACTGTGATTCTTTATCTTTTCCTACAAAGAAATATGCAGAGCTAAGGAGAATGGGCAATTATCCCAAAAACTTCGCATTGTATTGAAATCATATACTGTTTGTTTTTAATAAAAACAAAACAAGCACTCCCTCACTCCATGCTACCCAATATATGAATAAAATTGCCTCACTAGAAAGAGCGAAATGTTTACCTGGTGTCTTGGAAAACCCTCTGCTCCCCTGTCCCAGATTGACTGCTTTCTTTGAGCACAGTCTCTGATTAACCAATCACTCTTGTGTGTCTACATATAAATGTCAAATCATTTAATCTTTATAAAAAAAAACACACATTTTTCATAAGGGGAAACTGAGGCACAAAGGTGTGGACTAAGCTTGCCAGCATAGTAAACAGCAAACCCAGAGTTCCAGGATACATTCGGACTCCACACCCTTAGCTCTGAGCTTCTGTCCTATGTTGTCATTGTTCAGGCACTGACCTTTTGCATCCTGCTGTTTTGTGCCTTGCCCTTCCTGGTGGCACAATACTTTTCATCGGTATATAGGACTTTCAGACTCTAACTGCATTGGATCAACCTTTTGCAGCATACTTTCTCATTTTACAAGACACAGTACAAACACACCAAGCAAATCTTTGTCGTTACCAAAACTTGCCCACTCTTTCATTGATGTACTTATTGTACTCGTACACACTTCTGTCACAGCAACTAAAGCACTTTTTTAAAATTTATAATACACTCAGTATTACCTCATTAGACGGTAAGATCTTGGATTCCTAAGACCATGTCTAATTTAACCCTATAGTACCCACACCGTGTATTGTGTCTGAAATCTTTGAAGTACTCAACCCATGCCCTAGGATAATTCAGATGTGCTTTACCCCATCTGGATAAGATCGCTCTGTGCTCTAGTTTCTGTTCTTTTCGCTCTCTGTGTCTCTGCATTCTTTTCACTTTGTACTTCTGCACACTAAGTTTTGTCATGCCTAAATTTTTTGTGAGGATTCTTTTTCATGTGGGAGAGCTGGATATCTGCTTTCAAATTGTTTTCTTCTCTGCCACTTTCCTCAATAATAAGAGTATAGATGACAAGATCCAGTCATATTACTCATTGCATAATGATTTCCTAACTCCTAAACTGTCTTCTTGGGTTGAAGGTCATTGATGCTACTAGTTAAAATTTTGCCTAGTATGGTTGTGCCCACTATTCTCAAATAACTCATTATATTGGCTGTTTGTCATGTCCAAAGACTATACACTGACAGACAGCACAGACAGTCTCCACATGATTGTGTTTGTCACCATTCTGCACATGAAAAGGATATTTGTTCATATTCTTCATCCATCACTAACAGGAAATGGGCCCTTATCAGACACTGAATAGGTTATGCCTTGATCTTGGATGTCCAGTCTCCAGAATTGTGAGAAAACGAATTTGTTATTTAAGCCACCCAGTCTCTGATATTTTGTTTTTGAAACTCTAGCAAACTAATACAGAACTCATAGCTTCTTTTGCTGTTTATCATATATTGTTTATTCGAATTATTTACATTTTTCCATACTCGTATGTAAAGCTTGTCTTCCCAACAGAATCATAATGCTTTTAGAGGCAGGAACTTACCTTATATTTTGTTTCTTTATTAACAGTGTCTAACAGGACAATGCACACAGCAAAATCTTAATGAATATTTAATGTTAGTTAATTAGTTGGAGTAACATTTATCTTATACTTGTAAAGTTTATTCATAGAACAGAAGTAAAATATTTCATATGCATTTAATTTCATGTAGATATATATGATATATATACCAATAAATATACATATGTGTGTATATATACACATATATATGGATATATATCCATATATACAGATATTGATATAGATATATTTATGTCTATATATATAAACATACCATCCTATTGATATATTTTATATTTAATAGTACAGAAGAAAGGAAAATCAAATTGATTGATTGGTCTTTCATAAGTTAATATTTATATGTCAGAAAAATTAATCTCTACTCATTACATTATTAGATAACTAAGATGTAGAAATAAAACAACAAAGGAGAAAAGTAAATTCTCCTTTTGAGAAACAGCTTTCATTTTCACTGGTTTATTCCTTACTTCTAGCAAGACTTCATGATATGTTAGGTTTTTTTTTTATTTTTTAACTGAGCCATCCTGCCACCTATTGGCAACTCAATGGCAGCTCAGTTTAGGCTGGGCATCGAACTGCTGTTGCTCAGAGCTCAGCTCACAGTCTTGAACGAGCAGTTAACCAACTGAGCCATTCGGCCAGGCCTATGTGTTAGGTTTTGAGGAACAAAAGAATATCAGGTTTTAGGTCACAGTCATACTATTTAATGCAGAAAAGGTATAATTTTCAATAACTCACTGAGAAAACAGTATACCAGTGTACTGATAACAAATGTTATTGAAAAACAGTAAGTTTTGTACTATCTGTAACAAAATGGAAAGCCCATCATTTGAGCTCCTCAGGACTGAATCAAATCATTCCTTTAACCTTGTTGAATAATCTGGGAACTTAGAGACAAAGTAATATTAATTTTTACAGGCTGCCTACAACACTTCAAGGTGTTCATTTTTAGGTCAATACTATTATATATTAATGGTTGGAGCTGACCTTATTTGGTGAACAAATATAAATGAGCTAGCAATGAACTGACTTTATTTGGCGAATAAATATAAATGAGTAGCAATAGTGGTGCTACTGATTGAATTGGAAACACAAGTTACTTGATTATGGTCAGCTGAAAAGGCCATAGCATATATAAACCTATGGCTAAATCAGACATGGAATTGAAAAATGCACCCTGATTCACTTGAGGCCATTTTATCACCACGTGTTCATTAGTCTTAGAATTATTATTTGTAAATTGAGTCATGGAATTGAGTCAACTGCCATTTTACTAAATGTGACTTACATGTATTCTAAAGTCAGCTGATGTCTTCAAGAGTATAGTGTCTCTTATAACTAAAAGAAAACAAAACAAAACAAAAAAAGGTTACTAGCAAAACTACCAGAAGAGGTAGAAAGAGGCAAAAAGAATTCTCCTCTTTAGGTTTCCAGGGGAACACGAACATGGCCCTGGCCCTGCCTTGAGTTTGGATTTCTAAGCCTCCAGACATATGAGACAATAAATTTCCTTTGTTTTGATCCACACATACACACACACAAAAGTAAACAAAAATGCTGGATCATGGTAAAGCAGAGCAACGTAAAATTAAAAAAACCAATGAGTAAACATGATAATTTAATAAATGATTGATGGTGGGTGTATTTAAGTACAAACAAAAATGCAGATTCAGCATATCCTGAATATTGCTATTTTTAGCTGACAGAGCATGAACATATGAGATATATTAAGTAGCACTTATAGAATAATAAATGTAAATTAATGGAATATAAATTTAGTAAGGACAGTGCTGATGAAATCGAGTGAAGTTAATCAGTCACAGCTTCTATATGAGGCCATGTTGATAATTATTTTTTAATTGTATCAGGGCAAGAAGTTCAAGAAAAAAATTTAAATAATATTTTGGTGTGCTACATACAGGATCTGAAAATAAATGTATTCCTGTTAAAGCTTTATGATGGCAAATTTGTATCAGCTTTGCTACACACACACACACACTCACACACACACACAGAACTCTAAATTGTTGTTATTATTCCACTTTGTTATGACTATTTACATATATATAATATTGTAACCAGGGAAATACAGTTAATATCTGCTATGAGACTTTAGTGAAATAGTGTAACACTGTTTTATACTTTCTTTTCTCCTTTCAAGACCAAGGCACTTGTTGCCTCACTGAGTGAAAATGTTGGCTTCTTATAACTCATAACTGAATCTTTCTGGAAAGTGCCCTTGGTTAAAAAGAAGCAACATTGCCCAAGAGACCACTCTCTCCCCAAGAGCAACCCATTCCTAATGACGGGCCCATAGAAGGATACGATGCTTGGCCATTTGCCTTAGTTGAGAGCTATTCCAAATTCCTACCCAAGCTCCCGAGATCCCTGTGGGATGGGCTGAGGGTACTGCTGTGATGCATTACAGTTTTGCTTCTCCTTCTGGCTTGTCTCCTTCCTCACAGACTCTGCTCCTGAGAGCCCTCCTCACCTACCCCTGCACTCAATTCACTCTCTATCACAGTCTGTTTCCAGGGAATCAGGCCTAAGTCTAAATGAAAATGATCTAGTCTCATACTTACAATTGGAATATTTAAGAAATAAGAATTTCTTTTTTGTGCACAATATTTTGGTTTTTTAAAACAGAAAAAGGATTGCAGTTTCGGAAATAGTATGGATACATACTTTTTTTTAATGATTATACTTGATGTGTGGACACATGAGAGCAAAGGGAGAAGTAAAACTACATGAGGAGTTATTCTTTTCCATGTCCAGGTACCGGGGGTGCCAAAAAAACATACACATTAGGAGAGATGGTCAACGTTCTCAAGCAGTAGTTTGCAGTAATCAGAAGTGTCTGGACGCTGATGGTAACCACTTTGAGCACATCTTGTAATTGCAGAAGTCAAATGTGACTTGTATTCATCTTTTGTTATTGGAATGTATTGAGTATTACAATTTTAACAGGTTTTTTTTCCTTTCTTAAAATGTGTATACATTTTTGGCATCCTCTTTATTTGTACTGTCCCTTATTTTATCCTTTTGATTTTATTTTATTATTTTTAAGCAAAACAAAAGTTTATCAAAAGGACACTAGCATACTTCAAAGAACTGAAGGAAGAACTGTAGGCTTTAGGGCATTTCTGGAGTATTACAACTTGACACTCTCAGGATGGATTCTTCTGTGTCTCATCTTGCATTTTTCTGTATGTAGCTTCGTTCTCTCCACGTGATGGGAAAGTATGCTCTAGGTTATACCCATATAGCTCTATGATCATAGAAAACAGTGTATTCTCACCCCCACACACACACATGCACAAATACAATATCCCCACCCCCAATACACAGTTGCAATGAATAAATCAGTTAAATATCCAGGGAGGTGATTCCAATGATCCTTTCTTGGATTATTACATCAACACCCGGACAAATATCTTGAAGCTAGTTTATGGATTATGAGTTTCCCAACTTTGGTCACATGCGTGTCCCTGGGTTCAGGGACCAGATTCTATTACCAGAAGGAGGAAGGAGTACTGTTTGGCAGAGAAATACAGTGGGCAGCACAATAACTGAGACAAACATGTTGGTTAAAATAATTTGAATAACTATTTTAGTTCTCTATTTTTGCTTCTTTCTGGGTCAGAAGTGTAAAACATAATTTAAGTATATACAAGCTTTGGAGTTGGTGGAGGCAAGGCAGGAGTGAAGTAAGCACAAGGAGAAGCATAGAAATTTTGGGAGCCAATTGAATTTCAAGAAGTGTTATCAAAATTGCCAATGCTTTAATGTTTATTCAAATATTTAATTAGTTTGCAATTCAAATTCTATTGAGATGTTTCTTTTTTTTTCTCTTTTCTATGTTTACCAAAATAGACCATAGGTTTATAAAAGTTTAACCAATTAGTGTAACAAGACTTCTTCTGTTGAAGAAACATAAACTAGGAAATAAATCTCAAAGTAATTGTTTAGAAATAAATTTGTTAAATGCCAACAATGAACAAGACTTAACTATCCAATCACTTGACCCATCCATATCTAGTAAATATTTAGTAAATCCTTTAGATGTTCCTTGATGAACTCTAATTTCTCATTGAACTTGAGAGATCATGTCTAATTTCTTGCCTTTTGTCCTTATATCATTATCACCAAGAAAAATAGAAAATACAACATTAGCAGCACATCCAACAGATGAAATTTTTAAATACTTTTTTTCAATTAAGAGCTTTCCTTGAACTTCTCTGTGAAATTTCTAATATTACCAATTTAATTTAATTTTTATATGTGAGGACATAAATTAAGAGAACTCAAAAAAAAAGAGAACTTTAATGAGCTAATCAATCTTCTAAAACATTTAACAAAATTTTGTGCATGTGATTTTTCATCTTTGTATGTGCACGTAATACTGAAAGAAGGTTCATAGCTTTCATCAGAATTTCTAAGGCATCTGTGAACCAAAAAGTATTTTAAATGAGCAGTAAAGATGTGGGAGACAAAAAGTCATTTCTTATTAGAATGGAAATATATCAGCAATTTTAACACTTTGGACTTAGTTCATACCATAAGGGACTTATTACCTACAGTGAATATTAATAGTAACACTATTTGTAAAGAAAAACCAGGTACTTACTTAGAGCTGAGCTCTGTTTTGAGCACATTCTACACATTACTTAACACTTGATACCACACTGGAAATAAGTATTATCATCTCACAATACATTTGAGAATACTGTAACCCAGAACAGTGAGATACTTGTCTAATGTCTTATAACAATGAATGAAAAAGCCAGAATTGGTATCCATTTCTGGGTCTAAACCACATTATCTTGCCAGGAATATGGTAGGCATTCAATAAAAATGAATTAACTTAAAATTTTGACAAGAGAAATGTGCGATAAATGATACAAATGAACCATATTTACCTTTCATTAAATTGTCCTTCAAGTAAATAAATTATAATATCCCTTCTACCAATCCCCATCCAATAAATAGTTTGGGTGTTTTTTTTTAAAGATTTTATTGGGGAATTGGGGAGGGGGTGACAGCATTGGGGAATCAGGGAAGGGGAACAGACAAGTTGCTATCTTTTCGTTCTTCAGTCTAGTTGCGGTGGACATTGCTTCACTGGCCCATGTTGGTATCGTCATTGCGTTCTTCTGGGATGAGACAGATTGATCGCTGGCCTCTGGATGGTCACTCACTGTGGCTATTGGCAGCTCACGCTGGCTGCCAGCCACTCACACTGGCAGCCGGCCACTCACTGTAGCCTATGGCAGCCCACTGCAGCAGGGGCTGCAGCCTACACCATCGCCGGGGCTCATGCAGCCCAGCTCCAGGTGGAGCTGTTGTTAGCTGTAGAGGGCAGTGTCACTGGCCCTCATATGTGGGATTCCAACCAGGGTCGCTGGCGTCCCAAGCCAGCTCTTAACCAATGCACCACTCGGCCAGCCCAATAGTTTTTTATTAATAGTTTTTAAAAAAAGATGTGAAAAGGGATCTCTTTCTAATTTTCACTTATTAATTCAAAAAAATTTGTCAAACTCCTATTATATTCCAGGCATTTTATTATGGATACAATGGGGAAATAAAGAAGATACTGTCTTTGTTTTTTAAGGACCTACATTCAAGCAAGAGAAACAAACAAGAATCAATTTTAAAACAAAGCAATCAAAAAGTTTTAGCTACAGTGATCAAGGAGGTCCTATTCCGAGGTCCTAATCCTTTTTAAATCTAACATTACTTTTCAACTGTACTAGTCCCAACAAATGTGTACCAAACTTCTAAGAGATAATATGCATCTTTTTACAGAAGAAAGATTTTTGAATGCATGAAGTTTAAAATTGTCCCATAAAAACATGTTCATTTAGACAGAAAGTGAACTGTACAATTCATCTCATCTAATCACTTCTTTTTGGAAATGAGGAAGCAGGATTCCTTAATAGTTAAAAGACTTGTTGAGAATAATACAGCCAGAACTGGAACTTGAAGCCAAGAGTTGTGAATTCTGGGCTAATGTTATTCTTTAATGCCACAGAGCCCTTGTCTAAGGTCTTAAGGAACTTGGGTATTCTAAAAGGAAATTGGTCTTCTGCCTAATTTAAAAAAGGGAAGGGAAGGAAAGGGAAGGGAAGAGAAGGGAAGGAAAAGGAAGGGAAGAGAAGGGAAGGGAAGGCAAGGCAAGGGAAGGGAATGAGTGAAAATAATTTTGCCTTCGCTTTTCCCTCTATTGCTTTAGATGTCTTGGGAATTTCTTATTTTTTATTTTTAGAAACTTTATGCTTTCCCAGGTCATTACAGTTCCCAGGAGGATAGTCGGGGATTTATTGCACAGGAAATGGTGTCTTGAAGAAAAAACTTAGAGCCATCAGATTGTAGGAAGTAAATGATAGAATTTACTTTAAAGTCATATAATGCATTGCCTTCTTTAATGTATAATAAAATCAAGACCCAGAGAGACAATGAATGATCCTTTCAATTCTGGGCTAACCTGAAGGGTTTTTCTGAGTGAGTTTATTGTGAGAAACATAATTCAATGATTGCTATATATGGATACTTAATGAATGTTGCAAATGAATGGACTACTAAATATTGACATGATAAAAATCTCCTTGAAGATTAAGATTTAAAACAAAAACCATCAAAGTTTCATGTATTATAATGTCTCAGAGTGGTTCTTATCTGAAGTTCAGAAAATAGACTTAATAATCCTTACAGAATTTGTTTCTATTTTGTGTTTCATGTTATTCTGTTACCTTGGTCAAAGTAAGTTTTTATGGAGTCCATGTATATTATACATGTACATGTATAATTATTAATCTTAATTATTTATTGATTTCCTACTTAGCCAGTACTATTTTTATATGCTCTCCTTTGATAGAATCCTTCTCTAATATTGAATATTTAAATGTGGGAGAGCAAAACGAAACCTTTTGTTGACTTAACATCCAATATGAGAATTAATGAAAGCCATAAATTAGAATCCAATTTGAGCACATAACTGATAGACGTTGGGCAAACAGACATGTGCACATACACTTTGTGTATATTAATTTAACCTTATATAGCTATTTTGGATCATATTTCTTTTCAAATGGTTTGGTTTAAGAAAATTGAGAATAAGTGAAAAATGAAGAATGAGGAATGAAGAATAATGAAGTATGAAGAATGTTTTATGTAAAGAATAACGTAAATGGAGCCACTTTAAAAAGGAGCTGGAGCTGCCACTGCAGAGAGCTGCCTTGCTTGTCTTATGTCTCAAACCTTTGGAATGTTAAAACAGGGCAAAAACCCTTTGGGCTGGGCCTAAGCACCCTTGACTCCCAAGGACCTTTTTGCAAAGATAACAAGAAAGCAGTTATCCTGACTACTAGACTGATGCCTATTGGACTGAAAATTCAAAAATAGTGTTTAGCATTAGCATCACTATGTTATCTGCACCAATAGACATGCCTTCCTTTAATTGATGTAATTGTCCCCCTTCCCTTTCTCATAAATACCCCCTGCCTTTGTCTCCTAATCAGAGCATTATTTGGGCTTCTGCTTGAATTGATTCCTGAACAGCCATTGTTCGATATGAAATAAACACTTGTTTGTCTCTCAATTTGAAAGGTTGTTTTTAGTTTAGTTTAGCACTAATGTACCAAAAGAAGATGTGAGACACAGCTTAAGTATAGTCAATAAAAGTTCAAATATTTGACAGTGTTACAAAGGATGTCTCTCAAGCAGTGTTTTAGGTTTTTAATTCATTAAGAGCCAAAGCAGTAACTAGACAAGAGCATGGTGTGAACACTAGAGTCTATGAGAAGACCCTGTGTCATATATCCACGGTCAAAGAGTGCACAGAAATTTGTGATAAAGCAGAAAAATAAGTCTAATGACACACACAGAGGAAGAGGGCAGAATATGGCAGAATTTTGACTTACGAATAAGAAAATATTGCAATTTAGCCTACCCCCACCCCAACCATCATGTTATATTGGCAATGAATGTTGGAGGGTCTCCTGGCTTAGCTAACTCAGATATTAGTGGTAAGAATTCAATAAACTTCATAAACAGATAAATGTGGTTAAGGTAAAGAGTATGTGGTCACAAAGAAAAGCAAATATGTTAACAGAAAAACAAAAAAAGTTTATTTGAACGCTCTAACCTTGTAAGGCTGTGGGATACTCCCTCAAAACCTTGTTTTAAAATCAATTGGAGAAGTACTTCTTTTGAATTTGAGTAAGATGCAACAGAAAAGCCAGCATGACCCACTAATGTTGATAGTCAGACTGGGGTGGCTTTGATGTGGCATTTTTGTGGCTTTTGAAAATGCAGTCAAATAACTGTGTACTTACAAATGTTGTATAAATAGCTCAATCTATCACAGTTAAAAAATCTACTTAAAGGAAAAAAGAAAAAAAAAACCTGATGTTGAACAACCCACACCCTGATTTAATGCTCATGACAGCTCTTAGAACCTGTTAACATTGCCATTTTATCTTAGCTTTCCTCGGGGTGGGTATATTATATTAGCTATGTGTTGCGGCCTGATGATGAAAGCTGTGATAGTTTTGGGGTCTCTTAAACTATAAAGGATAAATCTAATCTTTATTGTCCTTTAAAAAAAAAATTTCTAAAGTTAGTGGGAAAAAGCCATATGGTACTCCAAACCACAAGGGAAATTATACTTCTTAATATAAAGCATTCCCACTAGAAGAAAAGGGTAACCCTTCTGTTTATCATTATATTTTATGAGGTAACTTCAATGAAATCATGGAAGTACTATCACATGAACAGCAAAGGATAATCCCTTTTGCCAGGACCCTCAAAGGATAGGAAATTTGGGATATGGCACAATTGGAGCTTATTTTCCACACTGTAAATGAGGTTCAAGATGTGGTGTGGGTGAGTGACAGAAGGTTTCTTGCCATCAAAGAAGATGGTCAACGTTTTCAAAACTTTTATGTGGTATATGAGGGTATATTTTACATGCCCAACTCAAAAAACTAAAATGCGCTTTTAATACAGTTTACTTTGATATTTTATGTGGGCAGAGTTTGTCTGGGTTGAGTCAAACGTTCCAATGTGTGAAGGAAGTACGAGCAAACATGCACAGAGAACTCACTAAAAAAAGTATATGTACTGATGGCTTTTAGAGGAAAATTGCTGAAGTCATAGCAAGAGTATTTCCATCAGATGGAAACTACCAGTTCTGTCTGTTCATTTCCATTGGAAAACAGAGGATCAAAGAAAATCTTTTAGTAGAGTGTTTTCTTTCAAATATAACAAAGCTTTTTTTTTTGCAATAATAATGTCTGTTTCTCCTTCATTCCATATGCTCTTTTATCCATTCATCAAATATGTGACAGACACTGAGACATAATTATAGTAACAGCAGTCAACGTTTATTATACCCTTTATTATGCCACTTAGCAAGGTAGGTGCTCCATGCTGATCTACAGCCACAGGAAACCTGTGAGGGAAGTGTTTACATTTCCCAGTTGAGGAAAATGGAGCTTAATGAGGTTTTGGAAGTGATTTTCTTCAGGTTTATTATAGAAACAATATTTAAAGCCAGGATATCTCCTTCCATAGCCCAAATCTTGATGGCTTCTCAATCCTCAAATAACATGTCTCAAGGGAGACACAGATGATTATTCAGTCACTAAAAACATAGGACATTTATAGATAATTCACAAGGAAATAAAAGGGAAGTGCTATGGGATTCATAAAAAAAAGATACAATAGAAATCCACTAGTCGAGGGTCACTTTATTAATAACCATTATTTTTAAAAATAATAAATGGTATTAGGTAATTCACTCTGTCAATCTACTACACTTATTAAAATAATAATAATAATAGTAATAATAATAATAATAATTTTCTACTCCACTTGAAGCTGTGCTGAAATGCACAACGTGGTATGACTGACTTTTCTTTTTGACTTGAGAAAAACTTGTATAAGTGGTTACAGGATTTGAATGGCAGAGAGCATTTAATTTTCTCACTTTTTAACTAATAAAGCTATGTGTATACAAAAATTTTAGTTACCTAGCAGTATCATTGAAAGTTCATATATTTATTTTTATTTAGGAAAATTATTTGTCTCTCTAAATTACTCCTTAACCAAACACCAATATCATTGTCTCCTTGTCTTTGTTTTTTAAGTGACTGCTCTCTAGAGAAAACAATGCTTTGGGTAGATTGTTCTATTACCTTGTAAAAATTCTTTGTTGTTCAGAATTTAAAACCTATTTTTTTTAAATTACAGAAATAATCCCTTCTTCTCTTTCCTAAAATAAAATTAAGAAAAAAAAAATGTAAGGTGTCTCATCACTACTAGGGGGAATATAAAAGTGTACATTGACTTTAAAAGACACTAGCAATGTCTTATAAAACTAAACATTCTCTTACCGTATCACCCAGCAATTGTAATCCTTAGTATTTACCCAAAGGAGTTGAAAAAGTATGTCCACAAAAAAATGTTACACATAAATGTTTTTAAGTTTCATTCACAATCACTGAAACATGGAAGTAAACAAGTTATCCTTCAATGGTACATTTATACAATAGAATAGTATTCAGCAATAAAAAGAAATGAGTTATGAAGACACAAAAAGGCATAGAAGAAATTTAATTGCATATTGCTATGAGAAAGAAGACAATCTGATGGCAGTATACTATATAATTCCATTTATGTGACATTCTAGAAAATGGCAAAACAATGGACACAGTAAGAAGAACAGTGGTTGTCAAAGAGTTGGGAAGGAAGGTAGGAAAGCACAGGTAGAACAGGGAGAATAGGTAGAACCCAGAGGATTTTTCAGGCAGTAAAACTATTCTGTATGATACAATAATGGTGGATATCTTTTATTATACATCTGTCAAAATCCAAAGAATGTATAACAGAAATAGTGAATCTTAAGGTAAACTATGGACTTTAGTTAATAATTATGTATCAATATTGGCTTATCAATTTCAGTAAATATAGCACATTAATGCAAGAGATTAACAATAACAGAAACTTGAGGATGGAGGAAGCTAGCTATATGGAAACTCTCTGTCTGCTCAATTTTTCCATAAACCTAAAACTTTTCAAAAAAAATAACATCTGTTAAAAAAAATGTAAAGGGAAAAACAAACACCTGGTTTCAAAATAATTTGGACATGAGTCAACTCAATTATGTAAGATATGATTCACTAAAACTGTGATGTGAATAAAATGTGTTAAAATTTAAATAACTTCCCACAAGGCCAAAAAACAAAACGAAACAAAACAAAAAAAAAAACAGAAATATGAATATTTCCTTTGCTGTATATGGTTAAGCAATGATAAAGTTTAGTGTGCATTCCACTTAGGATTGAAATAAATCTGCAAAAGGTATACTCGTATTTTGTGTTTCAATGGTGATATCTATTCAAAAAGTAATTTTGTACTTTAGTTATTTGACTTATAATACTGAAATTTTGAGTATTTTTATTAAAATTAGAACTGGTCATAATACTTCTTTGTAATTAAAATAAAATTTGGTAGAGGCATTAATTAATCCAATCTTATATTTTGGTAAAGGTAGAGAGCTACACTAAAAAATAAAGTCCAGGCATAAGCTAACATTATTTATGTTTCAGACATTATGAAACACTTATTTACTCTTAATTGGGTTAAGTACCTATTTGACTATTACTATATCTTCCATTTCAAAGGTTCAGAGAAGTTAGTAACCTGTTCAATGACACAAGTTTCAAAATTGTTGCAGCTGGAAAGTTAACTCAGGAAATTTGACACAGCCTATAGTCTTAAAACTAGTTTCCAGTGTTGCAATAGAAGTAATGCAGGAATGTAAATGTTAATATCATTTAACAATGCAAGCATTCATTTCTACTGTAGAAACAATATAAAATCTAAATTCAAACATTACCTCTGTATCACAGAATAATATCATTTAGAGGACATGAACTGTATAGAAATATTTATACACAAAATTACTTCACAAAATAAAACTTTTAGGCCACTGAGTGGTGCGTTGGTTAAGAGCTGGAGTGGGACGCCAGCTCTGAGCAGCGGGCCTCAGTTCGGATCCCACATATGAAGGCTAGTGACACTGCCTTCTGTAGCTAAGGTGGTGAGCAGCAGCTCCACCTGGTTGCCTCTATAGCTAAGATGGTGAACGACAGCTGCACCTGGTTGCCTCATAGCTAAGATGGCCAGGAACGGTGTGGGCTGCAGCCCCTGCTGCAGTGGGTTGCCATAGGCTACAGTGAGTGGCCAGCAGCTGGAGTGAGTGGCTGGCAGCCAGTGTGAGCTGCCAAGAGCCTCCGTAAGCAGCTGTCCAGAGGCCGGTGACCAATCTGCCTCACCCGAGAAGAGCGCAATGATGATACCAACATGGGCCAGTGAAGTGACGTCCTCCACAACTAGACTGAAGAACAAAAGGACAGCAACTTGTCTGTTCCCCTTCCCTAGTTCCCCAACGCTGTTCCCCTCCCTCAATTCCCCAATAAAATATTTTTTAAAAATAAATAAATAAACAAAAAAAAACTTTTATGTAAAAGTCATAGTGAAAAAAGAGTCATGGTTGATTTACTAGTTTCCAAGAGCTAAAAAGTGTATGATTCAATACATAAAAAGTGCATTCAATATATGCTTAATAAATGCCAATCAAACACATTTAATTAACTATCAAAACACATTTTCAGTGATTTGGTCTTTCTCTTGTATTTCTAAAGTAATTTAGAGTCTGACAATGCCCAGAATCACATTTATATAATGATTATAGGTATTCATGTATGTGTAAAAAAATCTAGTTAACAAGCTACCTTGAACAACTATAGGGCAATATGTATCTGCCTGTACTTCATGGGATTTTCATATTCAAACAATTAATTTAATGCCGTTCTTTTTAGCAGCTGTAAATTGCATTGTGTTATTTCAATGTGTATTATGCATTTTTGATTAATTTCACGAAAAATTCACGCTGAATTTTTTAAAATACAAACACCATAATCACATCGTATAACATAAACCATTTTCTTTTAAAAATATCAGATCCTTACTTTTTTTGATAAGAAAGAAAGCCCCACTCTTAACTCCCAACAATGTCCATTTTCAAACATGATCATTCTTGGTAAACCTCAGTTGTGATAGCTATAGCCATTTTTTAAAGGCTCTCACCTACCTGAATTTCTTTCAAGAAACCCAAACTTTTTAAATAGGTTTCCCTTGAAATTTATCCTTCCTCAGCCTTTGATGGCATTAAAAAAAAAATTAATTAATTAAACTGTGTTTGCTGTAATGTTATAGTTTAAAGAAAATCTATATGTCACTTTACAGGCTTTTGAATATTAATGTTTCCTTAAGAATTATCACAGGCAAAAACTATTAATGTTACCGGGCCGGCCGAGTGGCATGGTGGTTAAGCACTGGCTTGGGAAGCCAGCGGCCCCGGTTTGGGTCCCACATATGAGGACAAGTGACACTGCCCTCAAAAAAAAAAAAAAAAAAAAAAGAAAATTTAATGTTATGTGTACATCAAATATTTGTTCTACTTAAGCAAACAGAAATCCACTGCCCATGCTACTATATACTTTATAGTGATATGTTTACATTTTATCATAATCTATTCACAAACTTTCTTGTTTTCACACTTCAGGTGTTAATGTCTCCACATAATGGTAACATCGGGAAATTACTGTGTGAATCTTTAAAGCATTACTTTCCTCTGTGGTGGGTGCTTTAATGCATACCTCCTGTTTTTGCTTTCATGTTCTCTACCATATTCATGTTACATTTTGGAAATAATGTAATTCCTTTATATAAATATCATTTGTGAAATTTATTCTTAGACTCATCTGTATTCAAACATGTGCTTTGAATTCAGGAAAAAAAACAGAAAACGAACAAAAAGCAAGTTTAAGCATTTACTCTACAACTTACTAGGCATGTGGCATATGACCTAGTATAACTTTCCTAACTTCTCCAAGCCTCAGGTTTCTCATCTATAAAGGAGGGCTAACACCCCAAATACACCCATTTTATAGTCAAGGAAACTGAGGTGTGGGGACTTGTCCAAGAGCACACAGGCATTAAGGGCATTTAGAAGAAGGATGGAGCCACATGTCCCAACTGTGAACACTGCCTTCCCAGGCCACCTTGCTTAGAGTTACGTTCTATGTCATTTTTCTACCTGTATCACTTCTCAGTGTTCAGGAATAGCAGTGGTCAGATATGCGCCTGGAGTGTAGCTCCCTTGAAGGCACAGACTCTTCCCTGCAGCTGTCTCAGGGGCAGTCTCTGCTGCTGCCACCCCTGTAGCCCCATCCTAAGCCATTATAGTCCCCTTGTCACAAAGTCTTGCTCAGTCTCTCCCTTCTGGAATTCTCAGAGTTTAATGACATAATCCTCAAACTAAATTCATACATGTTGCCAAGAAACTGAAATTGACCAGCGTCCCAACGAAATGTGTAGAAATCACAGTTTAAATGAAACACCCACTTTGCATTCTCCCCACTCTCTCCCTGGGATGTATTTGTATAAATATTTGCCAATGCTACACTTCTCTTAATTCTTTTTAAAAATAGGCTTTTTTTCTTTAGAAAAAAATGAATAAAATAAAACATAAAATAAGGATAACAGCTCTTAATCCCCAGGGTTTTAAGCATTAAATAATATATTTTATAAAGAAAATGTGTAGAATAATTATAAGCTTTGGATGTATTTTGTTTCTCCACCTCCTTCTTCTCTTCATCTCTTTATTGTGAACAGTGAAACGACACCATAAAAATTTTATCTGCACTTCTGAGTGTCCCTGTAGCTATCCTCTTCTTTCTCCACTTACGGTGGTAGGAAAGCCCTAAGCAAGGGCATAAGATTTGTCATAAATTTCAGAGAAATGAATTGTAGAGAATAAGAAAATTAAACTTCATATGTATTTCAGATTTGGAATCTTTAATTTTTAATTATGACAGTTGACTTTGTTAATTAGAAGAAAATTGGCATCTTTAAATGCTGTTTTCTCATCCATCTAAATGGCATTTCTCTCTTTACATTCTTATTTGTTTGTTTGTTTCATGTCTGAAAACTATAAAAATCTTGTATTCATCCAGTTATGTTATTTCTATGCACGTGGATATCTTTATTTCCTATGGGAATAATTTCTTTCCTATTATATTTTTAGCTAATGTTAGTGATTTAAAAAGCTATTGACGGGCCTGCCGAGTGTCGCATTGGTTAAGAGCTGGCTTGGGACACCAGCTCTGAGCAGCAGGGCCCTGGTTCGGATCCCACATTAGAACCAGTGATGCTGCGCCCTCTACAGCTAAGATGGTGAACAACAGCTCTACCTGAGCTGCTGTGAGTCGCCGGGGTCGGTGGAGGCTCCAGCCTCTGCTGTAGTGGGCTGGGTTGCCATAAGCTACATACAGTCATTGGCCGGCAGCCTGTGTGAGCTTCCAAAAGCCACCATGAGCAGCTGTCCAGAGGCCGGCAACTGATCTACCTCACACAGGAAGAGTGCAATGATAATACCAACATGGCCAAGTAAAGCAATGTCTTCCACAACTAGACGTAAAAACAAAAGGACACAACTTTTCTGTTTCCTTTCCTCCATTTCCCCAATGCTGTTCCCCTACCCCAATTCCCCAATATAAAAAAAGAAGAAAGAAGAAAGCTATTGATACGGATCTAATTGACCTTTTCTCTGGCCATCTAGTTGAAATCTTTTAAAAGTACTGATAATTAATACTTTATTTTTGTATTTTCTGGTAGAAAAACACATTATCTACATGTAATGACATCTTTATCTCTTAATTTCTAATTTTGATCTCCTATTTTCCTCTCTTATGTCAGTTAGAATATCTACCATTATATAAATACATGTGACACTATTGATACTCTCATTTTAATGGAATATCACTAGTGCTGCATCATTGAATATAAATTTTGTAATAGTTTCTGGTAAAAATTTTGTAATAATTTTTTATTGTGGTAAAAAATATATAACATAAAATGTATCTCTTAATAAAATTTTAAATGTACAGTACAGTATCATTAACTGTATGACATTATTGTACAGTAAATAGATTTTAAAAATACATTCCTAGTTTGCAAAAATGCTTTTTGTTTAGTTGTGATTCAAATCGACTTTCAGGAAATTCTTACCCTGTATTTATTCAGGTGAATATATGTATGTATACACACACACACACACACACACACACACACACGTATATACACACATACATATGCATATATATTTCTCCTTTGAGCTATTAATAAGAGATGATTTGGTTAAATAATTTATAGATTTCTAATGTTGAAATATATTTGTATTATTGGGATGAATTCAATATGATGAGGGTTTATTATTCTCTTAGTTTGCTGCTTAATTTGATTTGCTAATAATATAAAAAGTGTAGTTGCAAAGATAGAAGTTATTTAACATTTTCATGTACGTGTCCTAGTCTTCTCTTGCTTTAGTTATAAAACTCACGTTGGTCTCTTAAGATGAATTGGATAACTGCATGACTTCTTGTACTTCTTTAATGTTTTATTCCTTGAAAGTTTTATAAGCTTCTATAAATCTGTCGGGACCTCTGCGATAGGTAGAATAATAGCCTCCCAAAGATGTCCTCGTCCTAATTCCTAGAACCTGTGAATATGTTACTTTATGTGTACAAAGAGACTTTGGCAGATGTGATTAATTTTAAGGACCTTGAAATGTGACAGTGTCCTGGATTATCCAGTGTGCACAACCAAATCACATGGGTCCTTAAAATTGAAAGAAGACAGATTGGGTCAGAAATAATGGCTTTTAAGACAAAGGAATATAGATATACTAATATTACAATTATAATGTTAAGTAAAGAAGCAAAACACAAAAAACACATGCAGTGTTTATTTATTTAATGTTCAAAGCAGCCCAATCTAAAATACTTTTTCTAAGAACTTATACATAGATGTTGAAGAATATGATTATTGCTGGTACTATTTGATGCCACTGCCTTCATTTATGTTAAGGGGCAAGCAAATTAATTCATGGTGGTAGCCAGTCTCCAAAATGATCCTTCGTGCTTCTCATTTTCTGCTGTTTACACCCTTGATTATTCCCTTTCCACACTGAACAGGGCTGAAATGCAAGACCAATAGAGAGTTGTGAAAGTGACAGTGTATATTTTTAGAAGCTAGATCATAAAAGGCATCAGCATTCTAGCTGGTACTCTTGAATGCTAGCTGCCACGTAGTGAGGACGATCCAACACCCTCTGGAGAGGCCCAAGGGGCGAGGAACTAAGGTCTATTACAAATAGGCAGCACTGTCTTGTTAACCAAATGAATGAGACATTTTTTAAAGAGGATCCTCCAATCTTCATTAAGCCGTCATAGTACTTAGCCCTGACCAACATCTGACCAAATTTCATGAAAAACTAGCCAGAACCACTTAGCTAAACTACTCCCAAATTTCTGACTCATTGAATTGTAAGAAGTAAAACAATTGTATTAAGCCACTAAGTTTTGGGATGATTTGTTACACAGTAGCCATCACATTTACCATCAATTCTGCACCATCAGTGCAAATGTTAACACAATGATAATTACAAGTAACATTCACTATTATTATGAAAGCAATTTTAACATTGAAAACCCCTGAAAGGATCTTGGGGACGTTAAAATGTCTGCAAACCACATTTTGAGAACATATCCTCTAATATATTAACTATAATTATTTTTATTTTTATTTGGATCTACCGCAACATATTTAAATTATTCCCCCAAGTATAGTAGACATTTATACTTTTTCAAATGTTCTTCCAGAGCAGTATTACAAATATAAATTTTCTTGTAATTTAGTTTTTAAATAATTTTGACATCAATTTATTGTTCCCAAATGTACTTGATTCTTTGATTCTTAGCTTCTTGGTTATATTTTAAAATTTGCATACCATTTGCATTGTTAGGCATTAAAATAGACTACTTGAAATAGGTAACTATGGAGAAAGAGAATAAGAAGTGAGGGGCGGGGAGAAGGGAAGAGAGAGAGAGAAAGAGAGAGAGAGAATGAGAATGCTCTGCTGATTCAGCTGTAGAGGCAGCAGACATGTTTTCAAATACAGTTCATTTATTTACTGGCTATTTCCATTTGGAGACATTTTTCTAAGTTTCAGTTACTTCATTTGTAAAATGGGAAAAATAGTACTTCTGCATAGGCTGTACCTTATAGATTTCAAATATGTTAATGCATGTAAGTACCAGTTACAGTTTTTGGAACACAGAATAAATGTAATAACTACATATAAATCGCCTTATTAATCTTCACACCAGCCTACATAATATGAATTCTTATTCCAGTTTTATAACTAAAATGGCCTTATTTGGGATTCAGGATCTGGTTTTACTGAAGGCCTAGTGGACTGGTGTCAATGGACGCCACTAAATATCAATCACCTGAACTAAACTTCCATAGGGGTGGAGGCCTGTCGAGGGGAGGAAGGTAAATGAAGAGAAATGGGAGAGAACAAGGGACAAGTGGTCCTACAAGGGCCCCAGCAGGAACCTTGCCAAAGTCATGTTATTTGCAATGATATCAAATCATGAGACCACTGGAGGTCTAGGCCCATAAGAATTCTCTTCATAAGCACATTTCTGACATGCTTATAGTCTCCACAAAGGACCGGGGGAAGAAATAATTTGAAAAGGAGCTGGATGTTCTGTAGTGTGTGAGTATGGCCTTCCTCAGAAAATAACTGCTAGGGAAATATAGTTACACACAGATCAAAAAACATCTGCTCAGAGCAGAAAATGATTTATTTGTTTAAGTATATACAGCTAAATAAGTGGCAAATTTTTGTTTGTTTGTTTTATATCTATTTTATTTTATTTTATTTTATTTTTTATTAGTTTCAGGTGTAGAAAACAATGTAGTAGTTAGACATTTACACCCCTCACAAGGTGATAACCCCCCACCCCCAATCTACTACTGAGATGGTATCGTATATAGCTGTTGCAATTCCATTGACCCTATTTCATATGCTGTACTCTACATCCTGTGACTATATATATATATATATATAGAGAGAGAGAGAGAGAAAACGTATACAGATTTTAAGAAAGGAAAACACTGTATTAAAATTATGCTGATGGTAACCACTTTGAACACCTCTTTAATTGCTGAAATCAAACATGACTTATATTCATCTTTTCTTATTGGTATGTATTGAATATTATAATTTTAATACAGTGTTTTCCTTTCTTAAAATGTGTATACATTTTTTGGTACCCTGTGTGTGTATGTGTGTGTGTGTATTATATATATATACATGTATATGTATATGTACACATATAATATATATATAATATAATGTATATATAATACAATATCATTTACATTATATATAATATTACATTATATATAATATATTATATTATACATATAGTGTATATATTATACAACATATAATATATAATATTATATAATGTATATATAGTATGTATGTTATATATAATATGTATATAATGTATATATTTAATTATAGTTAATATTCCATATTATTCAGCTTCAGCTTCAGGTGTGAAGCTCAGTGGTCAGACATCTATGAAGTGGTCTCTCTAATAAAACAAGTGCTCACCTGACTCCCTACAAAATCTTTACATTATTCATTATATTCCCCAAACTGTCTTTCATATCCCAGTGGCTATACTGTGATTACCTATTTGTACTTTCTAATCCTATTACCTTCTCTCCCATTGCTACCCCTTCCCACCTAGCAGATTTTTAATCTCAGGTCTTTCTGTGTCCAAAGCCTGTGCCCTTAAACATGAAATTAGTCACAAAAAAATCCAACTTGCCTCATTATTCAATACATATATATACATAAGAATTGTTCCATAGCATATTTCTAAAATTGTGTACTGGCTTCTTGAAGTAAATATTTCTGTAATATCTGGTATGGATAGTAAGATATTAATTTTACATAGTTTTAAAAGATTTGCAATTATGTAAGACAACTAATCAAAATATTCTAAAAATACTAAATTCTGAATGTGAGCAATTTTTTAGTGTTTTTTATTTCAAAGTGAAAAGACCAAAAACAGCATAGAGTTTTTAAACCAATGACCTTTATCATAATGTGTCTTGTATTGAATTCTAAACATAACATGTTGACTGAAAGGCAAAAAATGACTGTCATTGAAACACAGGATTCATCAAGTTATAATGTCAACTTAGGAATGAAAATGCTTTCCTACAGTCTTGTGAATTGACAGGCTGTTGTCATACATTAAAAACTGACAAGGCATTGATGAATCAGATTTTTAATATTGTCCAAAGCAACTAATCTTCAAGAAACAGAGTATTTTTCATCAGCTAAATATACCATTTATAATCATTTTAAAGAAAAAGAAAGTATTTAGATGAATTTATATATTTCTATGTAGACACAGAAAATACCTATGCACTATTAAATTGTTTTCAAGAGCTTAAACACTAATAAATGTGAAATTGAACCTATATATGTATTGAAGAATGTAATAGAGAGAAGCAATACAACATAAAGTTGAATTTAAAAGCAGATTAACCCTGTACTTTATAAAACATTTCTAGAAGTTATACAGTACAAAACACTATTGGATATCTTAAAATTTAATAATTTATTTACCTTATGTGATAGAAAACATGATGAAAGAAATTCAAGAGTAGACTAATAAAATTGCCATTGTACTGGAAATTTTTTTCACTATTTTGATATTGTATCTCTTGATTCCTAGAGCTTATGTCCACTTTCTTCATTTACTCCCTTTCTTTTTTTTTAATTAATTTATTTTTTAATTAGTTTCAGGTGTACGACACAGTGCAATAGTTATACATTTTACCCCTCAAAGTGACAAACCCCCTCCCCCGATTTGCCACCCCACTCCTCTCCCCCATATCAAATATATCTATTACTCTTCCTCTGACTCCCTTCCACAGTATAATCCACATCCCGTGACTATCTATATATATTCAATTACAGTTGGTATACAACCTCTGCTTCAGGTATACAGTGCAGTAATCAAACCTCTACTCCATCCATGAAATGGTATCCCCAACAAGACATGTGACCATCTGACACCCCACAAAATATTTACAACATTATTAATTATATTCCCTGAACTGTCTTTCATATCCCTGTGACAATATTGTAGTTGCCTATTTTTGCTGTCTAATCCCTTCCCCTTCTCCCTCATCCCCAACCCCCTCCCAACTAGCAACACTGTTTTTCCTCTATATCTGTGAGACTGTTTCTGTTTACTTTGCTCATTCATTCAGTTTTTCAGATTCCACATATGAGTGAGGTCATATGATATTTGTCTTTCTCTGACTGACTTATTTCACTTAACATAATAGTCTCTAGGTCCATCCATATCATTGCAAATGGTATGATTTCATTCTTCTTTATAGCAGAATAATACTCCATTGTATAAATGTACCACAGTTTCTTAATCCAGTCATCTACCAATGGACATTTTGGTTGTTTCCAAGTCTTGGCTATTGTAAATAGTGCTGCAATGAACATAGGGGTGCATATATTTCTTTGAATCAGTGTCTTGGGTTTTTCGGGATAAGTACCTAGGAGCAGAATTGCTGGGTCAAAAGGTAGTTCCATTTCCAGATTTTTGAGATACCTCCATACTGACTTCCATAGTGGCTGCATCAATCTGCAATCCCACCAACAGTCCAGCAGGGTCCCCTTTTCCCCACAGCCCTGCCAGCACTTGTTGTTTGTTGATTTATTGATGATAGCCATTCTGACTGGAGTGAGGTGGTATCTCATTGTGGTTTTAATTGCATTTCCCTAATGACCAGTGAGGTTGAACATTTTTTCATATGCCTGTTGGCCTTCTGTATGTCCTCTTTAGAGAAATGTCTCTTCATGTCTTCTGCCCATTTTCTTATTGGGTTTTTTGTTTTTTTGGTGTTGAGTTTCATGAGTATTTTATAAATTTTGGATATTAACCCCTTATCAGATATATCGTTGGTGAATATATTCTCCCAATAAGTAGGCTTCCTTTTTGTTTTATTGATGGTTTCCTGTATTGTGAAAAAACTTTTAAGTCTGATATAATCCCATATGTTCATTTTTTTCTTTTACTTCCCTTGCCCGCAGGGATGTATCAGTAAAAATATTGCTCCGGGTAATGTCTGCAAATGTACTACCTATATTTTCTTTTAGGAGTTTTATGGTTTCAGGTCTTACATTTAAGTCTTTAATCCATTTTGAATTTGTTCTTGTATATGGCATAAGGAGGTGGTCCAGTTTCATTTTTTTTTTTTATGTATCAGTCCAGTTTTCCCAGCACCATCTATTGAATAGACTATCTTTACTCCAATGTAAATTCTTGCTTTCCTTGTCATAGATTAACTGTCCGTAAATGTCTGGATTTATTTCTGGGCTATCAGTTCTGTTCCACTGATCTATGTGCCTGTTTTTATGCCAATATATACTGTTTTGATTATTGTAGCCTTGTAGTATGTTTTGATGTCTGGTAGCATGATACCCCCAACTTTGTTCTTATTTCTCAGGATTGCTGAGGCTATTTGGGGTCTTTTATGATTCCATATAAATTTTAGGATTATATTTTCTATTTCTGTGAAAAATGCCCTTGGTAGTTTGATGGGAATTGCATTGAATCTATATATTGCTTTAGGCAGTATGGACATTTTAACTATATTAATTCTTCCTATCCATGAGCATGGTAGGTGTTTCTATTTATTTGTATCTTCTTTGATTTCTTTCTTCAATGTCTTATAATTTTCTGAGTACAGATCTTTTACTTCTTTGGTTAAATTTATTACTAGGTATTTTATAGTTCGTGTAGCAATTGTAACTGGGACAGTTTTCTTAATTTCTCCTTCCATTAGTTTATTATTGGTATGTGCAAATGCCACTGATTTCTGAACATGATTTTATATCCTGCTACTTTACTGAATTTGTCTATCAGTTCCAATAGTTTTTTGATGGATTCTTTGGGGTTCTCTATATACAGTATCATGTCATCTGCATATAATGACAATTTCACTTCTTCCTTGCCAATTTGGACGCCTTTTATTTTTTTTTTTGTTGTCTGATTGCTGTGTCTAGAACTTCCAGCACTATGTTGAATAAAAGAGGAGAAAGTGGACAGCCTTGTCTTGTTCCTGATCTTAAGGGGAATGGTTTTAGCTTTTCCCCATTGAGTATGATGTTAGCTGTAGGTTTTCATATATGGCCTTTATTATGCTGAGATATGATCCTGTATTCCCACTTTGCTAAGGGTTTTTAACATAAATGCCTGTTGGATTTTTGTCAAATCCTTTTTCTGCATCTATTGATATGACCATGTGATTTTTATTCTTCATTTTGTTGATGTGGTGTATCACATTAATTGATTTACGGATGTTGAACCAGCCTTGCATACTAGGGATGAAACCCAATTGATCATGATGTATGATCTTCTTAATATATTGCTGAATTCTGTTTGCTAATATTTTATTGAGAATTTTTGCATCTATATTCATCAGGGAGATTGGCCTGTAGTTTTCCTTTTTTGTGATGTCTTTATCTGGTTTTGGAATCAGGGTGATAGTGGCTTCATAAAAAGAGTTTGGGAGCCTTCCCTCCTTCTGGATTTTTTGGAATAGTTTGAGAAGAATAGGTGATAGTTCTTTTTAGAATGTTTGATAAAATTCACTTGTGAAGCCATCTGGTCCAGGGCTTTTGTTTTTTGGGAGCTTGTCAATTACTGATTCAATTTCCTTGGTAGTAATCAGGGTATTTAGATTTTCTGTTTCTTCTTGAGTTAGCTTTGGAAGGTTGTATGCTTCTAGAAAATTATCCATTTCTTCCGGATTGTCAACTTTTGGCATATAGTTGCTCATAGTAATTTCTTAGAATTTTTTGTATTTCTGTGATGTCTAGTCATTTCCCCTCTTTCGTTCCTGATTTTACTAATTTGAGTCCTCTCTCTCTTTTTTTTTTGATGAGCCTGGCTAGAGGTTTGTCAATTTTGTTTATCTTCTCAAGAAACCAGCTCTTGGTTTCATTGATCTTTTGAATTGTTTTTCTGTTCTCTATATTGTTTATTTCCGCTCTGGTCTTTATTATCTGCTTTCTTGTACTCCCCTTGGGATTGTTTTACTGTTATTTTTCCAGTTCTCTTAGGTGTAAGGATAACCTGTTGATTTGAGATTTTTCTTCCTTCTTTAGGTAGCCTGCACTGCTATAAACTTCCCTCTTAGGATTGCTTTCGCAGCATCCCAGAAATTTTGGGTCGTGGTGTTTTCATTTTTGTTTGTCTCGAGGTATCTTTTGATTTCCTCCTTGATTTCATTTGTGACCCACTCACTATTTAGTAGCATGTTATTTAGCCTCCATTTATTTGTCAGCTTCCCGGATTTCTTCTTATAATTGATTTCTAGTTTCGTAGAATTGTGGTCAGAGAACACACTTGAAATGATTTCAATCTTCTTAAATTTATTGAGACTTGTTTTGTGGCCTAACATGTGGTCTATCTTAGAAAATGTTCCATGTGCACTTGAAGAGAATGTATATTCTGTAGCTTTGGGGTGAAATGCTCTGAATATATCAATTAAATCCAGCTGTTCTAATGTGTCATTTAAGGTCGCTGTTTCCGCATTGATTTTCTGTCTGGAGGATCTGTCCATTAGTGACAGCGGGGTGTTGAAGTCCCCTACTATGGTAGTGTTACTGTTGATCTCTGTCTTTATGTCTGACAATATCTGTTTTATATATTGAGGAGCTCCTATGTTAGGTGCATAGATGTTTACTAGGGTTATGTCCTCTTGTTGGATCGATTCCTTCATTACTATGAAGTGTCCTTCTTTGTCCTTTGTTATATTTTTCAATTTAAAGTCCATTTTATCTGATATAAGTATCACTACTCCAGCTTTTTTCTCAGTTCCATTTGCATGAAATATTTTACTCCATCCCTTTACTTTCAGCCTGAATGATTCTTTGGATCTGAGGTGAGTCTCTTGTATACAGCATATGCTGGGGTCTTGCTTTCTTATCCATTCAGCCACCCTATCTCTTTTTATTGGAGCATTTAATCCATTTACATTTAATGTGATTATTGATAGGTGTGTATTTATTGCCATTTTGTTATTTGTGTTCGTAGTCTTTCTTAGTTAGGTTGTTTTTGTCTTCTACTTAAAGAAGCCCTTTTAACATTTCCTGCAAAGCTGGCTTGGTGGTAATGAATTCCCTTAACTTATTCTTTTCTGCAAAGCTCCTTATGTCACCTTCAATTTTAACACATTGTTTGTGGGAAACGAGTAAACTCGTCATATCGCTCAAATGCCTGCATACAGTGTGTTAAATGATAACCTTGCTGGATACAGCAATCTTGGTTGTAGGCCTTTATTTTTCATCACTTTGAAAACCTCCTGCCACTCCCTTCTGGCCTGCAAAGTTTCTGTAGAAAAGTCAGCTGATAATCTTATGGGGGTACCCTTGTAAGTAACTTGCTGCCTTTCCCTTGCTGCTTTCAGGATTCTGTCTTTGTCCTTAACCCTTGCCATTTTCACTATAATGTGTCTCAGTGTGGGCCTGATTGGGATCATCCTGGTTGGAACTCTCTGCACTTCCTGGGCTTGTATTTCAATGTCCTTTGCCAGGTTAGAAAAGTTTTCAGACATTATTACTTCAAATATGTTCTCAATCCCTTGTTCCCTCTCTTCTCCTTCTGGTATTCCAATGATCCGTGCCTTATTGTGTTTGATGTTGTCCCTCAGCTCTCTTAAACTATTTTCCATGTTTTTCATTCTTTTTTCTTATGTTGTTCCGCTTGGGTGATCTCTGCTATCTTGTCTTCTAAGTCGCTGATTCGATTTTCTGCTTCATCCAATCTGCTAGTCATTCCATCAAGTTTGTTATTTAATTCAGTAATTGTGTTCTTAAGTTTTAGCTGGTTGCTTTTCATGATTTTTCTATCCTTCTTTAAATTTTCATTAATTTCCTTGAACATTCTAATAATCAGTGTTCTGAACTCTGTCTCCGATAGGTTGTTTACCTCTAATTCCTCTAGTTCCACTGATTCAGGAAATTTCTTCTGTTCTTTTATTTGTGTTGTGTTTCTTTGTCTCCCCATTCTGGCTTACTCTTTGTGTTTGCTTCGATATAACAGATAGATCCCCCAGGTTTCTCAGACTTTTCTGGGTAAACTTATATGGTGTGTGTTCTTTATATTTGAATTACTCAGTCTCCCTATTCTCCTGTGCATGTATCTGAGGTGTTCCTTGTGTCGTGCATCCTCACTTGTTGCAGTTTTAGTTTTGATTACTTTTGGCTTGTCAGTAGGTGGGATTGACTCCCAGACTGATTAACTGTGAGGATCAGCAGCGTCTGCAGTTTATGAGCTGCTGTGAGAGGAGTGACCCCTCTGATGAAACTTGGACCCTATGGGTCCTAGTACCTGTAGCAACTTCCTTTTGGGTGTGACTCTTGTATGTCAAACCCAGAAATGCTCTGGTTTTATCTAAAGTTGGTCTCCGGGTATGATGATTCTTGTGTCTATTTGTTTGGACCCACTGCTGCAGAGTGATTTTAGAGCATAACAGATCAACAAGAACAACCTCCGCAGCCACCAAAGAAAACCAAATGGTAGCACATGTAAAAAAAAAACAACCATCAATCTACAGTCAACTTGTACAGAAATATCAAACATACTAAAGAAGAAAACAAACAGAAACAAAACAATAACCACACACACAATAATAACAGAAGAGGAAACAAAATAAAATACAATAGCATAAAATAAAAAAGTATAAACATGAGAAACTGAATAGCTATACCAAAAAATAAAAATTAAAAATTAAAAAATTTAAAAAAAGTAAGAATAAAAATTAAAAAAATAAAATTTGCAGAAAAAAGGAAAGGAGGAAAAGTATAGCAGTGAGAAGAATGAATAAAAGAAGGGAGAAAGTGAGTGTTGGGAAAACAAGAAAAAGAAAAGAAAGGAAAAAAAAAGTATATATATATATATATATATATTTGTCGACACACCCATATATATGGAATATATTCACCTATATACACCTATATATATGCCTATATTAAAAACTACAAAGTGATAAAAATGAAATAGAAATAAAAACCAAAAACAACCAAGATAAGCTACCAATAAAGGGAAAACAAAACAAAACAAAACAAAACAAAACTACCCGTGCCGGTCTTGGCTAAAGTCCACCAAGCTCTCTTCAGTTTGTCTGCTGTACAAAAATTCCTGTGCGTCTTGTGGGAACAGAGTAGGCCATCTGATGCCTAGCATGATCCTGGCACTGCAGGTTTGCTGTACTTGAGTGTGGTTATGACATGTGGTTGGTGGGTTTTACAAAGTCACTGCCTTTTTGCTTTTGCCTGTCCCAAGGCAGGCTGCACCCCCAAAGGGTCAATCAGTGTTTCTGGGCACCCTTTCGGTTGACAGCTGTGGAGAATTAAAGAATTCCTCACTACCAAAAGCCAGTGCCTAAGAATCTGTTAATTAGTGCCTCAGCAGGTGAACCTGCCCTGCCTCCCAAGCCTTGCATAAAGGTCGGGGCCGGGTAGGTAGTCTCACTCTGCAGCCTTTACTGGGGTGGAAATTCTCAATTCCCTGCAGGTAGGAATACTTTCGTAGTCTGCCCCTACTGCTCCATTCAGGAGTCAGTTTAAGACTCTGTCTTGGCGGGACCCAAAGTTTGTGGGAGTGGGTGGGTTATTGGTTTTTTTAGCTTTCTGTTCAAGAGTAGAAAAAGGAAAAAAAATAAAAAACGTAAAAAAAAATAAACAAAGACACAGTTCCAACACTGTTTTGAGCAAAGGCCTTTGCCTCTTATGCTCAAGAGGAGTTCCTGCTGCTCTCCCAAAGGGTCTGCCGGGGTTTAAGGGACTGCGCGCCCCCTGCCCCGCGGCGTAGATTCCCGCTCCGTCTCTCGGGAAACTACGTCTCTGCCCGGTGCTCACTGCGTCCCCCGCGCCCGAGTCCTCTTTTTTCCCCTGCTCCCGGTTTTCAAGGCTTCTGCGCTCCGCGGGACCCGGTGGGCACAGAGACTGATCCCTGAACCGGGAGGGTGCAGGGACTGATCTTGCCCTGCCGCTGCGGGGCTCTGCACCCTGCTTCCTGGGGACCCGGAGAGCCGCGGGTGCAGTTCGTACTTCTGCACAGTCGTCTTCTCTCTCTCCTCCCGCACTTGCCCGGCCTGAGGCTTCTGCCTCAGACTGCAAACCAATGCGCTCTTGCTGTACTCATTCATTTACTCCCTTTTAATGGTGAAACATAGCTTCCGATAGCCTCTTAAGATTAAACTTATACATAGTACATTGTTGATAACATACATGTTTAAAAATGTGTATTTTATCATTGTACTTCGTAAAATGTAAATCTAAGTTGAAATAATTTTTCCTCAATATTCTAAAGACATACAGTACATTCTTTTATGCCCAGCTTTTCCACTTAGAATAATGTTTTTATAAATTGTTGATATTGTTACATGTTCTGTAGCTCATATCTCTGTTTCCTGAGTAGAATTCCTTTGTATGGATATGCCAAAATATTTTATTCATTAGCCAGTTGATGGACATTTCAATTGTTTCCAGTTTGAGTAAATTATAAACAAAGCTGTTACCAACATTCTTGTGCAGCCTTTCTGTGGATATATGTTTTTATTTCTCTTGGGTAAATAATTAGCAGTGGAATTGTTGGTCATATGGTAAATTTATGTTCAACTTTAAACTGCCAAATGATTTTCCAAAGTGCAATTACACAAATTTGCATCCTCAACAGCAGTGTATGAGAGTCCCTATATTTACTCCACATATCTGTCAGGCTTTAGTTATTTCAGTTTTTTCTTATTTTTTAATTTATTTCAGTTTCTTTCAGTTTAGTTTTACCTTCAGCCACTATACTGTGTATGTAGTAGTTTCACACTGTGGTTTTAATCTTCATTTATCTGATGATTAACGATGTTGAGCATTCTTCCATTGATTTGCTGTGCTTCTTAGAGATCTTTATATCTTCTTTGGTGAACTGTCTGTTCAAAGAGTTTGCCCTTTTAAAAACTAGATTGTTTGTTCTCTTATTATGGAGTTTTGAGGTTTCTTTATGTACTGTGGAAGTAGCACCTCTACCACATATGTATTTTGGAAAAAATGTTTTCTAGTTCAAGGCTTCAAGGCTTGTATCCATATTTTCTAAAAATGTTTTAGAAGTTTTTACATTTTGATGATATCCAACTATATACACACACACACACACACACACACACACACACACATTTTTATAATATTTTATGGTTTGTCTTTTATCTAAGGAGTCTGCTTATTCCAAGATCATAAGGACATTCTCCTGTGTTTCTTACAGAATTTAAGGTTTTACATTTAGGTCTATAATCCATTTCCAGTTAGTTGTTGGATAGTTTTTAATTACAAGCTTTTGATATCATTGATTTTCTTTCACTATTGCCATTCTTATCTCAAATTTATTAATTTCACTGAGTATTGCTTTATTTGTACCCTGCTGTGATATTATAATTTATAATAAGAACTATATTAGGTCTTCAATCTCATTTCTGGCACAGATCTTCTAAAACCCTTGGAATTTCCTAAGATCAAAAAAATGAGTCTTTTGTTGTGTTAATGAGCTGACTCATTCGATCCCCACCTGGTTGCCAGGAGAGACAACCATGTGATCACAGGGTAGAAACTTTCAGTCCTACCCTCAAGACCTCCAAGGGGATGAAAGGGGCTGAGTTTGAATCAATTTCCAGAGGCCAACGATTGAATCAACCATTCCTATGTAATGCAGCCTCCATAAAAAGACACAAAAAAGGCCAGGATTAAGTGACCTTTGGTGTTGGTGAGCTCATGGCAATTTGGGGACAATGACATGTTTTAGGAGAGCATGAAGTCCTGTGCACTTTCCCCATACCTCACCCTATATCCTATGCATCTCTTCTTTTACCTGATGTTCCTGAATTGTATCCTTTAATAATAAGCCAGTGATTTGGTAAGTAGAATTTTCCTCTGACTTCTGTAAACCTCTCTAGAATATTAATCAAACCAAAAAAGGGGTCATTGGAACATTTGTTAAAGAGAAAACCACAGGCCCACAATAGTGTCACTCTTGCTAAAAGCCCATGATACAAAACCTAGATTTAATACCTGATCTCACTGCATTTTCAGCCTCTCCCAGAAGCATAATTTTAATCAACCTGTCTGGAATTTTCTGGTCAAGCATTAATAAGGTAATCAATCTATCATTTGGGCCCTCTCCATTCCCCATAGAAAGAAGAGGCAATCTGAATGATAAAAACCTTTCCCATTTCTTCCCCACCAAAAAAGATATCCATGCCCCAAAACAATTCATTCTTTTCCTTTGCTAATAGCTCCCTTGTTCCATCTTTCTGATAAAAACTTCACATTTTGTACAATCCCTTGAAGCACCCTTCTAGTTGCTACATGGGGTGCTACCTAATTCATTTAGCTTGATAAAACCAACTAGATCTCCAAATTCACTTGGTTGAATTTTGCTTTTTAATACTTCCAATCCATAGCCAGTTAGCCAAAAGCTCATGTGAAACTGTGTATGTGTGGAGTGTGTGTGTGTGTGGGGGCGGGGGGGAAGGTCGGTAGGAGGAGGAAGAGGACGGTTAGTCATGTAGACCTGAGACCTTAGCCTGTGGGATCTGATGCTATCTTTCAGGAGGTAATGTCAGAACTGAGTTGAATTCTTGGACACCCTGTTGGTATCCAAGGATTGCTTGTAGGTGTGGGGGAAACATTTGCTTGCCCTACACACATTGAAATTGGGTCCCAGAACCACATGACCTGTGTATTTTTATATGTTGTGTTTATTTTTCCTCAATTCAAAATTTTTTTTTAAATTTTTATTTATTTATTTATTTTTTTGAGGGCTGTGTCACTGGCCCTCATATGTTGGACCCAAACCGGGGCCGCTGGCTTCCCAAGCCAGGGCTTAACCACTGCGCCACTCGGCCGGCCCTCAAAATATTTTTTTAAATTAGCTTTTGATTTTTTATTTGAATTATGGGTTATTTAGAAATGTGTTTTTTAGTTTCTAAATATTTTGACACTTCAAGACATCTACCTATTATTGATTTATAGTTTAATTCAGTGGTGATGAGGAAAATTATTTGTATAATTTTAGTTATTTTAACTTTGTTGGGCCTATTTTAATGGTCCAGATATGGTCTATCTTGTAAATAGTACATTTTAGTGTACTTTGATTGAATGTGCATTTTGTTTTTCTTTTCTTGGATAGGTGTTTTGTAAATATCAATGCCATGTTGATAATGTTTCAGTATTCTCTTACCTTATTATTTTCTGTATAATTCTTCTACTAATTTCTCAGAGAGGCATGTTGAAGTCTCTGGCTAAAATTGTAGATCTATTTCTTCTTTCAGTCTACCAGTTTTCACCTCATGAATTTTGAAGCCTTGTTGTTAGGGATAGATACATTAAAGATTATCATGCCTTCTTGGGGAATTTATTCCACAATCATAGTGTAATATCCTCCTCTATCTCTTATAGTATCCATTGTTCTGTCTTCTTAATATAGTCATTCCAGGGACATTATTCAACAAATCTATTGCATATTTTATGAGGTAAGACTATGTAAATAAAGTACATAAAAATGCACTCTTACCTTCAGTAATTCACCACCAACTCTGATGAAAATCAGGCTCTGAAATGTATTATGATAGCTGCAAACAGATAGCTAGTAGAATATAATTCATTCCTGCCTGGAGAGATCAGAGAAGGTGGCACAAATAAATGATATTTTAATTAGACTAACTAAGGAAGCTATTCCATTCCAAACAAGGGTAGTTAGATGTGAATGGAGAAATATTCTGGGGATCAGTATAATAGTTACCTAGGATCCATGGTGAAATAGCAGGAAATCATGAAGTAACCCTCAAGTGGTAAGTTTTTAGAGCCAAATAATGAGCATTTAAAGATCTTTTTATATACAATATATGTGATATATTAGGTAACATTATTAATTATTTATATTATATATAAATAAATAATGAATCCAAGGCAATATGAGGTATGGATTTAGTTAGTCATCAGAATGTTTTGTCCAAACATTACCTTAACATATGTTTAGTGATGGTTTTATGCTATAGTAGGTATATTTTTACACTTTTTTAAATCCTTTCATTTAGAGACAACCACAGAGACAAATTTTATTTTATATATATATATATATATATATATATATATTTGGTGGTTCTCCATGTTTATAAATTTTAAATATTTAAGAATTCCTTGAATAAAAGTCTTAAAGATCAGTTTTATAAAATTCTCACATTTCATGTCATTGTATAAAATCAACCTCAATATATGGTTCTCTGAGTTTGTTTAAAGTAGTAAAAAATAAGTGGAGAACAAAAAGAATAGTATTTATAAATGTGGTGAGGAGTATAATAAACTTCTTTTAGACTGAGGGTACAAACATTTGTAGGCTTGCTTATCTGTGTAAATTATTTAAAGTAAGTCATTGGAAAAGTGCTATATTGGAATATTTCAATAACCTAAACAAAATTCTTTTGCTGGGAGGTTTAAAAACTGGTCCTTAAATATTAACAGTAGATGATTTTAAATTTGTTGAAGTAGTTGAAATTTGAATTCTCAATGTAAGCGTGTATTTCTGTTTTTCTTTGGGGGTAGCGACCCTACTCTGTGTTTCTACTGTATTCATCTGCATCTCTTGCTACAGTGTGCCATGTTACCTCTGCCCATATTAAAAGCGAATGGTTCTAGGGCTGGCCGCGTGGCGCGGTGGTTAAGCACTGGTTTGGGAAGCCAGCAGCCCCAGTTCGGGTCCCACATATGAGGGCCAGTGACACTGCCCTCAAAAAAATAAATAAATAAATAAAAAATAAAAGCGAATGGTTCTATTACCACCGGGGTTGTTACTATTTCCCTAGCTAACTCCAAAGCAACTGGAGTCCTCAACAACCACTATTTATATATAATTATTTTATATTGGGTTGTCGGAATAGTCATGTCATATTTTTCCTATGTTTTCTGTTGCAAAAATGCAACATGACTTTTCTGACAACCTAATAAAATGATCTTGTTCCCTAGAGACACAAGCCTCTCACCTAATAAAAGGAAAGCTGTGTGTTCTACTTTTAGAAATATTGATAAAGTGTTTAAAGCTAGATATAATATCAAGATCAAACTTATATATTAAATTAAAATTTGAATTTCTACTCTTTAATGTAACTATCTTTGTTTTTAAATTTTATTTTCTGCTTAAATACCTCATTAAAAGCCATTTTCTTAAAATCTTGGAATATGTCTACTATATAATTTATAGAAGACTTCTAGAATTTTTAGGTATGCCCTAATAACATTTTGTCCATAAATATGAATAATTGCCTTTCATGGAATCTTAAAGTAAAATGCAACAATTCAGGACAACCCATTATATGGATAAACACATAGTAAACATGTTGTATATTCAGTAACTATCAGGAGGAACTGAATCTATATTGTTTTGGAACATAGTAATATTCTAAATTAACAAATCTGAAAGTGACAACATATTTACATTTATATGTTTAGAGAGAGGCAGAATAATCTGGTAAATATTTCTGAACAGTGGTTCACAAGTTTATTTGGGGCTGCCCAGACACAGCAGTAAATAATATTGACACACATATTGGGAAAGTTGATCTTTTTCCAACTTTCTACCATTTCTTTGATTATTTAAGGAAACAGATATCACTTTGGTGCTATCCATGTCTTTAATGCTGGCAGGCTTCAGGTAGCTTTTAGTTTCTATTTTTATAGATAACAGAAAAGTGGAAATGACTAAATTCATTGTCCAGGATCAAACAACCAGTAAGTGATAGAGAATACACGTGAAGCTGGGTCTGATTTCAAAGCTAAATTGGTTACTTTTTAAATTGTATTTAACTTTATGACTATTTTCTATTTATGACTATGATTCTAATTCCTATGCAGTAAGTTTCCTTACTACAAATCTTTATTTAACTAAAATTGTTAGCCAATTGGAAGAAAGGATATTAAATGGACAATAAAATAAATTGATTTTAGTCCTGATTGCCATGAGGTTTACTTCCCTCTATTCCCATGTTTTTCTTCGTGTCACTGTGGCTGACCCCCTCCACTTCTGGGTCCCAGGTTTCCATGTCACTGGGCCTCTGGCTAGCTTCAGCTAATAAGAGCTCTTGGTGGGAGATTGGAGGGGGACACGACAGAAAATTTATATCCACGTTTTCTACCCTAGAGAGTATCTCTGACATTGGCCATGTTTCTTTCCTGGCTCTCACAGGTCAGATCTGTCTTGATTATAGGTTTCTTCACTGGCCCCCTATCTGGTAGCATGGTCTTCTCCCTGGCCTCTCCACATCCCTCACTGCTGTTACTAATCTCTGGGTAGACTATTGGTGTCCTCCTTACCTTCTCAGCTTTTCCCTCGCATAGTTAACCAGTCTCTGGATTCATATTGCTCCTACATTCAATAGTATCAGTTCATTTTTCTAACAAAACAAAATGGCAAAATGTGTGATAGTGGTTGCTACTTGGGAAACCCTATCTTAGTTGTTAAACTTGAACTTTGAAAACAGTCATCTTGGAACCCAGTTTTGGTGGTGCTACTTCCTAATTGTGTGGCTACTTGGATATTAAGTTTTCCCTTCTTTACTCCGTAAAATAGGAACAATAAAAGTAATCTAAGAAGTTAGACATAAAGTTTAAAGAAGGTAAAACTGTGAGTATAATATCTCACACAGTGCCCAACAGTTAAAAATTATGCTTTCTTCATGTTTTTCTTATGCTTGTTATTGTCATTATTGTTACTAATATTGAATTCTCCCAAAAGAATATGATTTAGGACCTTCGTTGTAAGACTTCTCCAATATGGAGCCACATTTTATTATCCGATTTTTATAACAGAAGTAAAAAATAAAAAAATTAAAACAAGACTTTGCTAACATATCACAAGTGAATAGTAACTAACACTCATAGAGTTCGTATTATAATACAACCCCTAGCTCTGTTTTAAGTGCTGAAAAGTGGCAGCATATGCCACTTTGGCAAAGGATTTTTTTTTACCTAAAGGCACTTATTAAAACAACAGAACAGAAGGCCACTCTAATCCTCTCTTTTCTTCCTGAAGAGAGGAGACTAAAAACTCTCCTGTGAAGATGTGCTTCCTGTACCAAGAGAAAAGAATCATTTTTCAATGGAAGTCAAAGCCAATATATTTCTATACAAGCTGACCTTGTTCAAATAATTCTTATCTTCCTTTAGCCTCCATGTATATTTTACTTTTCCACAATTGACTGTCTTTGTTTAATCTAGCATAGAAGTATTTGGGTTTTGTCACTTCTTTGGACCTTCATTTCCTTTTGAGGGCCCTTATGTCACAAAAAACATACAAATTTGTATGTTTTTCTCCTGTTAATATGTGTAATGTCAGTTTAATTTTCAGGCCCATTGGAAAAGCCCTAGAGGGTAGAGACAAAATGTTGCATCCCCTACAGTACATTACGAATTTTGCTTCATTTAATCATCACCATGCTATGTAGGTAGGTACTACTGTTGTCATCATGATCCCTATTGTACAGGAGGAAACAGAGACCCCAGGACTTTCAACAACTGGCTCAAAGTTATACAGAAGGTAACACAGCATGGCTTTGAACCCAGGAAGTCTAGTTCCAGAATCTATGCAGTAAATTTGCTGTTGTGTTGCCAAGCCAAGAATTTGAGGGAAAGAGGAAAACTGAAGACATTCAATGTAACTCTAATCAATTGACAATCTAATATGATGGCTTAACTCTATATCCAAACAAATTATCTTTGGCCTGTCTTTTCTGAGCTTAAACTCCAATAAAAAGACGTTTAGAGAGAGTTCTTTTTCACACACACACACACACACACACACACACACACACACACACACACATTTTTTCCCTTTTGGAACCAGGTATTCTCCTCGTAACAAGTTCATTCTAAGGTGAAGTACCTGAGACTTAGTAGTCAAATTTTCCAGAGCGCTTGTCTGGTTGGTATATGGATCTGGTCAACACTTTCTGTGCCTTGTTATGTTCACAGGATAGTCTCAATCTCCAGGGAATAAATGCATTATCCATGTTCTAAATGATAATCCAATGTGTGTTTTCTGTGTCTGCTTGAAAACCCTAAAACACAAACTGCTAGAAAAGGTAGATTTTTTGTCTCATAACTGGCATTAACATTGACATCTCTTTGGACTTGTTTAATAATAACATCTCAGGATGGTTGGAATGTGAAAATACAATTCATGATTATGCCAAAATCATTTTTCCTTTTGCCAGAAAATACTAGACTGAACTCAGAAAGAGCTGTTTATGTCACTGAACACTACATTCTATGTAGTGATTTTATTGCCATATGTCATTAGCAAATACCATTTTCAAAAGAAAATCTATTTCAAATTACCATCAAATTTAATTAGGATAGCCTAGAAAACAATCTTTCAATAAATTTATAAAGACCATTATGTATCATGATTTTTTCCTCTGAATATTAAATAGAATATTATAAATATATCCTTTCAAAATTTAAAAATGAAATGTATGTGTTCCTTTATGATCAAGATATGAAATCTACCTAAATGAAATCATCCTCTTTCCATGCTAAGTTTATTTCAATCTAAGCAAAATCAGACTCAAAGGAAAAAAGAAGTTTAAAATTCAATTAAAGGTCAAGTTCTAGGTGATGAAGCTGACACACCTTGAATTTAAGGTCCTCCTACTGCAGAAAACCTCCGAAAGGTTCATTTACTTTTTTTTTTAATTTATTTATTTTTAATTAGTTTCAGGTGTACAACACAGTGCAATAGTTATACTTTTTACCCCTCAAAGTGACAACCCCCTCCCCCAATTCACCACCCCACTCCTCCCTCCTATATCATATATATCTATTATACTTCCTCTGACTCCCTTCCACAGTATAATCCACATCCTGTGACTATCTATATATATTCAAATACAGTTGGTATACAATCTCTGCTTCAGGTGTACAGTGCAGTGATCAAGCCTCTACTCCATCCATGAAATGGTCTCCCCAACAAGACATGTGACCATATGACACCCCACAAAATATTTACAACATTATTAATTATATTCTCCGAACTGTCTTTCATATCCCTATGGCATTATTGTAGTTGCCTATTTTTGCTGTCTAATCCCTTCCCCTTCTCCCTCATCCCCAACCCCCTCCCAACTAGCAACACTGTTTTTCCTCTATATCTGTGAGACTGTTTCTGTTTACTTTGCTCATTCATTCAGTTTTTCAGATTCCACATATGAGTGAGGTCATATGATATTTGTCTTTCTCTGACTGACTTATTTCACTTAACATAATAGTCTCTAGGTCCATCCATATCGTTGCAAATGGTACAATTTCATTCTTCTTTATAGCAGAATAATACTCCATTGTATAAATGTACCACAGTTTTTTAATCCAGTCATCTACCGATGGGCATTTCAGTTGTTTCCAAGTCTTGGCTATTGTAAATAGGGCTGCAATGAACATAGGGGTGCATATATTTTTTTGAATCAGTGTCTTCAGTTTTTCGGGATAAATACCTAGGAGTGGAATTGCTGGGTCAAAAGGTAGTTCCATTTCCAGTTTTTTGAGATACCTCCATACTGACTTCCATAGTGGCTGCACCAATCTGCAATCCCATCAACAGTGCAGCAGGGTCCCCTTTTCCCCACAGCCCCGCCAGCACATGTTGTTTGTTGATTTATTGATGATAGCCATTCTCACTGGAGTGAGGTGGTATCTCACTGTGGTTTTTATTTGCATTTCCCTAATGACCAGTGAGGTTGAACTTTTTTTCATATGCCTGTTTGGCTCATTTACTTTTTGAACACCGTAGTAATTTTACATTCACTTTAATGAAGGGAAAGTGGGTGGGAACAGGCCCTCCTGCTTTTATGACCTCCAGAAACAGTTCAAAATGCTTAAAAGGAAAAAAATTTAGAGGTTTTCTGGAAAGGTTTTCCAAAACACTGATTACAACATGCTTGAGGATCTGGTAGAATGATTACCGCTTACCAGTCCATAAGAGGGAAGTCATTCGACAGCTCTTTCTAAGCAGATGCCAGTGTCAACAGGCTGCATGTGTCACAGCTTCCAGTGATCCTCACTCTTTGGCACAGCACTGAGTGATAAAGATTATTTTATAATTAACAATACTTGTTATAGCTGCCATCATTCTTAAACACCTACTTTATGCTAGGCATAAGGCTAACACCCTGACATACATCGCTTTATTTGGTTGTGGTGACAATGCAAAAGGCAGCACTGGTATTGTACCCCTTCTAGTACATGTGAATACTGGTTTCCTCCTGTTAAATGGCAGAGCTGAGATTCAATCTGATCTGCACCACCAGGCATGGTCTCACTAGGCAGAAACTATAAATATCAACTGGACAACTGCACCTAAGAAGACATCATTCCTTTCTCTGCTGTCATAAGACTATGGATAATCTTTCATTGTTTATCATAAAGATATTTCTCAGATATCATTATAGGTAAAAATAAAGTGCAGAACTGTGTATGTGGTTTACCACTAATTCTATGTACAAAAGAATAAACAGAACATATAGGTGGGCTTGGTTGTATACGCAGAAAAAGTCTCTAGAAGTCACATGAGAAACTGGTTACATCAGTTCCCATCAAGGAGGGGGATAAAGAGATGCTTTGCCTTTGTCTTTTAGTTCTTTTGAATTTTGAATTATATGAATATATATATATGTATGTGTATATATATATATATATATATATATATATATATATATATAATGAATACAAGGAGCATGACTAGAAATTAATTCCCCTATAGACCAGAGACTGATCGCTTCACCCAAATGTCTCATTCAATTCTCACAACTACACTATACATTTCAATTTTTCTTTTTACAGATAACAAGAAATTGGGAAAGACTGAATAAATTTTCTAGGATCAAACAACCAGTAAGTGGGAGAGAACAGACCTAAATTTAGATCTGTCTATAAGATTTATGCTCTTTCTACCATCTTGCTTCATTAGATCACAGCTTTGTTTCAGTGCACAATTATTATGAACATATTAGCTAAAATTTGGTCAGTATTCTGAACTAAAATGTCTTATTTTAAAAATAAATGACTAATTTTTATATGTTATATTGAATCAATTGAATAAATCTGACAAAAGACTTAACCAGGATGTCTAGGCATATTTTCCCAGTGTTGAAAGCAGCTAGTTGAAAGATGAAATCAAAATATAATTAGGATTTGCTGTGGCCTACATAACGTGAAACAAGTAAATTGTGTTTTTTTTTCAATTGGCATGAGAATTTTGGATGAAAATTTAACTTTAAAATGGTGTTTAATCCACAATTTATCCTATTTCCAAATTTGCTTTCTGCATTGAGTAGTTTATCCTTACTCTACATTTAGGGTACACATTTTTTCCCAACCATTTTTGAACATTAAAAAGGACATCTTTGCTATACGCTTAATATTCCCCCTTACTTATACTTTCAGAAAAATTTAGATCTCTATTAAGTTCGCTAAAAAGCATAAATTCTAACAAATTTTTCCCAAGGTGTAATTAAGGCGAGGCTTCTAATTTCTGAATTTAGTTAATGTGTGTGTGTGTGTGTGTGTGTGTTTGTGTGTATGTATGTGTGTGCCTCTTTAAGTTTATCCTCTAATTAAAAATGAAAGACTTTTTTATCCTTTTATTAAAGAGGAAAAGCACAATGGAGGAAAGGCAGAGAAAGGAAGAGACAGTAAGAGAGAGACTTTATCTTTAGTTTTCATTATATATTTTATAAATTTTGTGCACATTATTATGAATGTTATTTATATGAGAAAACAAAAGGTTATGTTTATTAGGACTTTATGCAAGCAAGATATTAGGCCCGAGAGTCTTTAAAAACGTGCCTTACTTCTTAGATAATAAAAGTGCTAATTTTCTCTCTCCAGTCTCCATCTTTCTCTCTTGGTTCTATTTCTACTGAGATTTGGGGGGTGGGAGAGGGGGTTGTTTTTGAGACCTAAACCACCACTATCACCACCAAGAACAAAAATCCTATCAGATTCCAAGGAGACCAAGAATGTGGACTGTTCTTTCATAGCACATTTAGAAACCACACCATAGTTCCTCAAAAATAGAACCGGAAGTCAGAAATGCTAATGGAAATCACCTACTTTTAAATCCAGCAAATGCTAGCTACAGAAGCAGTTTATTATTTTCCATTAAGTATTTGTTCTTTGATTAAGGGAAACCTTTCATGTTAATGGCATTTTGTTTTGTTTTGTTTTGTTTTTCTTAGGGGATAAAAACAGCTTCAGAGGCTATGTTATGATGATATTCAATACAACCTTGTTTTTAAATGCAAGACAGACTTTCTTTATAGTCTGTAATAAAATAGTTTTTGAAAGAGAGTGATTTTTTTGTAATACACTTCAAATATTCATTTGAAGTTAATACTTCAGTTGATCTTTGTTTTTATTTAATATTCTCAAATTTTTTTCAATCTAGGTCTACATTTTGTCACTAAATTTATTTTTTTCTCATTTACTTCTCATGTATCTGGTTAACATTAAACAAGAATTTAGACCTAGTGAAAAGACATTTTATCAATTAATCCAAACTAATTCAAAATCCCTGAATATTCTTCACTATTCCTGAAAATTATTTCAGAAGTACTATTTCAATGGTTTAAGTATTGCAATTTAGTGGAGTCAGCAATTCACAGTCTTTTAAATTTAATTCTTCTGTTGTTACAATCTAATTTTGTGATTTAGTTTCAGTTTTTAAATGAGAATTAAAATGAAAAGTATAAATGGCCCAATGAAACCTAAAATATGTTGCCAAATGTTAGGCAATGAAAACCAGTGTTTCTCAGAATCGTTTCCATTTTCATTTACTTTTATTTGGAACCACTTTTTAACTGCTTAAGTAATTTGAGAAAACATTCTTCCTAAAATTTGTAAAAACATAAATAAAGGTAAACCTTTGGATTATCACATCCTATCAGCCCAGTCTTGTCTCCTCCTGATAATACATTGTCCTTCATTGTGCACACACTGAGATATATCAGAGCATTTATGAGCATTCAGATATACAAATAAAAAATATTAAGAACTTATAAGTTTTCACATTAATATCATTCAATACATTCCTACTGAAATGTGATTTTTACTTTTACTCAAAAATATATTTTGGAGTGCTCGCTATTTAAATATATACATAGATTCTTTTAAATGACATAGTATATAATCTCTGATGATGGTCATTCAAATTGTAAAGCTATCTCCTGGTGTACTTTTGCATGGTTTTCTCTCACTTACACATCAAAGATGAAAATAGTTGAATGTAGAATTTGTGTACTTTCAAATTTATTGGAAAATACCCAACTTTAAACAAAATGGATATCGATAGTTTACTCATGAACGTTTCTGTTGCCCCCTCCATCTTTGTTATCATTTGATATTATCAAACTTTATTTTTTCCCCCAATTTGTTGTGCTTGTCATTTTGCAGAATTTGATTTTCTGTCGTATTACACAGGGGGTTGAATATCTTTACATTTCTATATTGGTTATTATAATTATTATCTTTTGCCAAGTGTTTTAATACTTATTATCCCAATTTTTATTTTACTGTTTTTAAATAACAGAATAGAAATTCTTTGTATTTTTCAGATATGAATTTTTTTGTTTATAATATAATACAGATTACTTTTCTATGGCTTATTTTTTCACTCTTTAATATGTTATTTTGAGATGAATAGAAATGATTAATGATGTCTAATTTATCATTTTCTTTTATAAAAGTACATTTGTTTTTATTTAAGAATTTTTTCTTAAGCCAATGTTAATAAAATATTCTTCTGCTATTTTCTAACAAGCTTTATTACTTTGTTTTTCACATTTAGGCCTGTAATCTTCTTAGAATTGAGTTTTGAGAGTTAAGAGTCTAGTTTCACTTTTTTCCCCCATGTAGATATCCTGTTATGTGAGTGCCAATTTAAATTTTTAATGTATTTAATTTTTGAACTAAACACTTTTTTCCTCCTACCCCAATTAAAGTAACCATGGATGTCAGTTTCCTGTATAATCTTCTATATAAAATTTTAATGGGGTTGGCCGAGTGGCGCATTGGTTAAGAGCTGGCTTGGGACACCAGCGGCCCCAGTTCGGATCCCACATGTGAGGGCCAGTGACACTGCCCTCTACAGCTAAGATGTGAACAACAGCTCCACCTGGAGCTGGGCTGCTGTGAGTCCCTGGGACAGCATAGCTGCAGCTCCTGCTGCAGTGGACTGCCATAGGCTACAGTGTGTGTCCGGCTGCCAAGAGCCACTGTGAGTGTCTGTCCAGAGGCTGGAGACTGATCTGCCTCACCCGGGAAGAGCGCAATGATGATACTAGCATAAGCCAGTGAAGCAACGTCCTCCACAACTAGACTGAAGAACAAAAGGACAGTAACTTGCCTGTTCCCCTTTCCTGGTTCCCCAACGCTGTTCCCCTCACCCAATTCCCCAATAAAATCTTTAAAAAAATAAAAAATTTTATTGCTTATAGAAGCAAATATATAGGTTCTTCCCCGCAGCTACTTTTATATAACAGGTAGCATACTAAAACACTGTTTTGCACATTGTGTTTCTTTTCTAATAATATTTTTCAGGTCTTTCATATTAGTGGAAAACATTGTTTTCATTATTTTAATAACTGTATATTCTTCTGTTACATCATAATTAATGGAAAATGCTGTCTTTTCTGCAGTGCTTTTCAGTCTCTCTGTCATAAGTCACACACTGAGAAATGTGTGGAGCTATTTCTTTCTCTACATATTAAATTGGTTTATTTTTTAATCACTGCACTAATACCACATTCTCTTAATTACTGTAATTTTAAAACAAATCTTGGTGCATGAAAGAGCAAGGACCTTTTATTATTTAATTAGCTGTTTAATTCCTGCACCATCTGTAATTATGATCACATTTTTGCTCCTGATATTTATTTTTATTCTTAATTAAATTTGCCAGAATTATGGCAAATTGATAGTATTTAATGAAGTAATTTTTGCTTCTTATCTATCTTCTCTAATTTTTGTAAATTTTATTAATTTCCACAGTTAGGTTTTTATTTCCTTCCTTCTATGTGTTCATTTATTTTATGTTTGTTTTCAAACTTTTTAAGGTGGTCAATTCGCTTGTTACTTTTCAGCCTCATTCTCTTCCAATGTTAATTTTAAAGCTGTAACTTTCCTGTTAAATACAGTTTTATATGCAACCTGCAGGTTATATGTAGCATTTTTATTAAAATTCCATTCAAAATATTTTCTTATTTTTATTATGCTTTCTTCTTTGATCCATATATTACTTAGATGTAAAATTTTCCAAACATGTAGTGATGTTCATAGTTATATTTATTGTGTATTTCTAACTTACATTGTGACTTGTAACTATTTTGTGTAATCTTTCACAATGCTTTGAAATTTGTTGAAACTTATTTTATAGCCTAACATATAATCAATTTTTATGTGTGTTTTGCATGTGCTTGGAAAAAATGGAATTTTTCACTTATTGGGGGGAGGATTCTAAATATGTTCCTTAGATCTTGTTTTAATAAAGTTAATCAAACCTTTTATAGAATTACTGAAGTTTTTTTTTTCTGCTATTATGAAGTTTTCTCTCATCTATTGCTGAGAAAGATTATAATTTGATTGTTGATTTGTCTATATTTCCTTATATTCCCCTAAATTTTTGTTTCCCTAAAGGCTATGTTTTTAGATGTAGACAAATTTTAATTTGGCTTATCTTTCCATAGAGTTAAACATTTCATCATTAATATGCTTCCATTTTTCGTAATTGTTTTTAAATTGGAATTGCATTAGTAAAACACACATACAGAAAAATGAATAAATTATAAATATACATCTTGATGAGTTATCACAAAGTAAACACACACACCCTTGTGACTCTTACCCAGATCTGGTAATAGAGCGTTACCAGCATTAGAAACCCCCCTTAGACTCCCCAAATACTTACTACCCACCGCTCTTCTGAAAGGTAATCATCATCATATCATAGATTGGACTTACTGTTTTGTTTTTTTTTAAGTTTATATACATGGATTCTTTTGTGTCTGGCTTCTTTGTTCATTATTATAGTTGTGAGGTTTATTTATCCGTTCTCCTGCTGGTGGACATTTAAGTTGTTCCCAGTTTGGGACTATCATGAATAATGCTACCATGAATATTATAATGTGGCTTTTGGTGCCTATATATACACATTTCTGTGAGGCTTTTACTTACGAGAGGACTAACTAGGTCTCGTGCTCACGCACTTGCCTTAAATTCTAAATTGTCTTTGAAATATCTTCTGGGCTGGCCGAGTGGTGCGTTGTTGGTTAAGAGCTGACTTGGGACACCAGCGGCCCAGTTCGGATCCCATTTATGGGAGCCAGTGACACTGCCCTCTACAGCTAACAACAGCTCCACCTGGAGCTTGGCTGTGTGAGCCCCGGCGACGGTGTAGGCTGCAGCCCCTGCTGCAGTGGGCTGCCATAGCTACAGTGAGTAGCCAGCAGCCAGCGTGAGCTGCCAATAGCCATGGTGAGTGGCCATCCAGAGGCTGGCGACAGATCTGCCTCATCAGGGAAGAGCGCAATGACGATACCAACATGGGTCAGTGAAGCAATGTCCTCCACAACTAGATGGAAGAGCAAAAAATGGACAGCAACTTGTCTGATCCCCTTCCACAATTCCCCAACGCTGCTCCTCTCCCCCAATTTCCCAATAAAAAATCTTTAAAAAAAATTTTCTAAAATACATCCTCTATCAGTCTTTTTAATTTTGTGTGTGTTTTCTATATTGCAATGCTCAAATTTTCTGTGCACTTTGTGTTAGGTATGCCTCTTCTAAATAGCATATAATTGGACTGAGTTTTTAGCAGAGCCTGAAAACCCTTTTCTTTAATAATAAAAAACTTAAGCTGTTCACATTTAATATAATAACTTTTGTTTTTGTTTTTAAGTCTACCATCTTCTTTTGTACTTGTGTTGATTTCTCTCTTGGATTTTTTTTTTTTTACTTTTTTATGTTTTCATTGAATTTGTGTACTAATTTTTTATCAATATAATGTTTTAACATCTGTCTATTGACCCAAATGCAAAGCAAACACTTTGTAAGGATACAAAATTGTCAACAGTGGTTAACCCCTGCAGTAGAACTGAGCTGAAAGTTCAAGAGGAGCTTCAATATTTACTCTATATGTTATGATTGGTGCAATTTATTTTTTAACAGTCGGCATATATGTTTATACTGACTCTTTGAAACCAATACTTTAGTAATTCTGATAAAAGATAATTCCAAAATGCATACAAAAGCAAACAGAAATTATTTTTCCCTCTAATACCTTAGACTATCTTATAGCTTTTCCCCATTAACCACTTACTCTTAGGCCTAATAGCATGAATGTAATTTGCATAGCAAAAACATTTACAGAAAACTAATCCAGATCATACAATATACTTCTCAACGTAGCATTAAGTATCTTCTATGTAAAGTGAATACATCGGGTTCTGTCACGCGGTCTTCAGAACGGACCTGGCAGTAGCATGACCCCTTCTTTCCATTAGGTAAATGATGAGATCATAGTAAATCTGATATGGGAGAAAAAGACTGAAGTAGTGAAAAGATCACTGAAAGAAAAAATTTTTTAGCTTTATCACTGGGACCTCAGTGTCCTCATCTACAAATGAAAGCAGCAGACAAGAGTTGATTTTTGGCCCCTCACCAGTCATAAAAACATACAGTGGAAATATTTCGAGGACAGACCTGCCCTACTTTCAAATACTGCCTCTTCTTAGCTATGTGATTTTGACACAATCATCTGATTTCTCTGGGAAGTGTTTCTCTTTTTTTTTTTTTTTTTTAAATTTTATTTTATTTTTAATTAGTTTCAGGTGTACAACACAGTGCAATAATTATACATTTTACCCCTCAAAGTGACAACCCCCCACCCCCAATACACCACCCCACTCCCCCCCATATCATATATATCTATTACTCTTCCTCTGACTCTCTTCCACAGTATAATCCACATCCCGTGACTATCTATATATATTCAATTACAGTAGGTATACCACCCCCACTTTAGTAATACAGTGCAGTGATCAAACCTCTACTCCATCCATGAAATGGTCTCCCTAACAAGACCTATGATCATCTGACATTCCACAGAATATTTACAACATTATTAATTATATTCCCCAAACTGTTTTTCCTATCCCAGTAGCAATATTGTAGTTGCCTATTTTTGCTGTCTAATCCCTTCCCCTTCTCCCTTATCCCCATTCCTCTCCAAATTAGCAACCCTGATTTTTCCTCTATATCTATCAGACAGTTTCTGTTTACTTTGCTCATTCATACAGTTTTAAAAAAAGTTATGCGCCCCGATGTTCATAGCAGCACAATTTACAATAGCTAAGACTTGGAAACAACCAAAATGCCCGTCAGTAGATGACTGGATTAAGAAACTGTGGTATATTTATACAATGGAGTATTACTCCACTATAAAGAAGAATGAAATCGTGCCATTTGCAATGATATGGATGGACCTAGAGACTATAATGTTGAGTGAAATAAGTCAGTCAGAGAAGTGTTTCTCTTTAATAAAACCTGGGTATTCTAAGGAGTAAACAGTAAAGCACTTGAGAATAACTTAAGTAAGTTCTTTCCTATAGCAGAGTTAATTATTTTCATCTTTCTAGTATATAGGAGGCACATGATAAGGATGGGTTTTTATCTCTTATTGACATCGGAATTGTATTATAAGGAAGTTCCAAATTAATGCAATGGAACATTGATGTAATATTTCCTTGTCTAACTTTGAATTTATAAGTGCTCTTCTCCCCCACATTAATAAAATATATAAAATATTAATATATTAAGTAGAATATCTTTCTACAAATCTGTGAACCCTTTGACACCCATGACTCTACATTAAGAACTTTAAGATAAGATGCTTACACATTTAAACAGTGGTACAATCTTATAAATAGTATATTGGCAAAGGCAATATAAAGAATCAGGCAAAAGAAAACCAAGCAGAAAATAGAAGATAAAATCACTTGAGTCTAAAAATAACCTTACTACCATCTTCACAGCTATTTCTACTGTCATTTCTTATTTTGTGTTGTAGTGTCACAGTTGTAATAAATTTTATTGTAAACTGGTCAATATCACTTGAAGGTCATTTTGGTAATTGGAAGTGAGAGCCTCCCAAAGTGAAGGCAATTGGAAAGCACAATATTTTACTTTCATGAATACAATGATTTACTTCTTTGACCTCTAGTTGGTTAAGCATGATATATAGTAGAACATTTCACTTCTGATATATGCCTGTGACACTCTGACAAGAATTAAAGGTATCGTGCAGATTTAAACTGCTGTCATTCTTCATTCTGCTTAAATAATCACTAAAGTTTCTTTGAAGTACTTTACAAAGGGAAAAAATGTATGAAAAAAGGAAGGAAGGAAAAGAGAAATGAAAGAAAAATCAGAAAGAAAGAGAGAAAAGGAAGGAAGGAGAAAGGGGGGAAGGAAGGATGAAAAGAAAAAAAAAGTTAATTTGCTTATTTTCCTCTCTGCACAAATAGCATCCTAAATTTAAAAAATGTATATTTTGAAAGGTCTTTAATGTAAACATGGACAGCTGTTTTAGACATTGTAACATGCACAGGTTTGAAGGACACATCATGAAAAAAAAATCATGCTGAAATGTCAATTTTATAGCTCTAGGAGAGAGCTCCCAAGGTTTAATAGTTAAAAGTAAGTTAACTCTTTGCTTATTCGACCATTAAGCTGTCAGCATGGAAGTAAGTTTAAAAGTTATGATGGTCTGAAAATGTGGTGCTAAATGAAGTCTGAAGACCTATTAACTTTCCTGAGATGTAAACCAGGACTATTACACTCTGCGGTCCAGCATGTAGTCAAGCACTTTATAGTAGGGAGCGAGCTATTAAGAGGTGAACAATAAAGCTAAATAGTGTCTCTTTTTTCCTAAATGTAATGATAATGTTAGCTATTTTCAGTATTTACTTAGGAATTGTATGCATATAGAAAATGGAATTCTGCCTTGAAAATCATTGCGCTTCATTTTTTTTTATAATAGTAATGCAGAACTGACAATGCCTTAACAAATTGATCAATAATCAATTTTCTCTTCGTTTAGAACTTGAAGCTTTACAATGATTTAAAGAAAAACACATTTGTAAACATACTTACATGTAGTGGTAAACATTTTAAGCATTTTTAACAAATTATTCACTGTATGAATAAAATACTTTACAGAATGATTTCCTTAAATATTTAGATATAGTAAATTAAATATAAAATGAGTTTTTAAAAAAAATAATTACTTATAAGGAATATGATCATCTTTTATTTTGCAGTTAAACTATTATATTACATCACTTACTCAATATTATATTAGAAATGTACTTTTAAAAAGCTCCACTAAGACATTTATCAATTATTTTAAAATAACATCAGCTAGATACGTTTTGTTCACATTTGAAAATATGTAAATTAAACCAAGTTCATGTAAGTTGAATTGAATGTTGAAACAAGCCTAACCCTTTCTGACTGAGAAAATGTTGTTTGAAAGTATCCTTTTCCTATATCTCCCTGTTTATGGGCTTTTAAATTCAAGTAGAATAGACAATAACCATATTTTTTCCACAAAACACTGTTAAAAATATTTTTTAAATGGATTACACCAAGATATTTGGTTACCAGAGTATTTATTTCTATTCTAATCTAGCATGAGATCCTGTGACCATAGAATTAGCAGGTATGGGGAAAACAAGAGAAGGCTATGACTTGGTCCTCATTAAGCTTACAACCCACCTGTGGAGAGGAGATGTTGGAAGCAAGGAAAAGATAATAAAATATATTATAGGAATTGGTGCCTAAATATGTGATACACGCTGTACATGCTACAAATGCGAGGAGGGAAAAAATGGATCTAGCCCACGGTGATGTGATCTAGTTGAACCTTGAAGAATAAGAAGGATTAGATGATTGTCCCCTGCAGCATAGACCAAGAATTGATCTGTGATTACATCAGGTTCTGAAGGATGTTACGAATTACTGAAAATGTGGAGAAAACCTCAGTGACATCTAAACTTTGATCTTGTATCAACCATTTTGTTCTTTTATGTAAGCAGCGATACTCTTCTCACTCCATTTGTTCTTGTATTCTAGGGGCACTCTGACCCTCAGGACAGTGTGAAACTGGTCAAAATTCTGTTCCTACATATCTGCTTTTCACCCAGAGTTCACAACAGAACCATAGATGTCATGATGCTATTCTGATGCAGTCATGGAAATTGGAGTATGCATTATTGCTCTTCTATTCAAAGTGTGGCACATCGAGCAGCGCCGTTAGCATCATTTGGGAGTTTGTCAAACATACAGAACTCAGTCTCTCTGAGTACTTGCTGGGTCCAAATATGCATTTTAAACATATCTGCAGCTAATTCTGTCTAACCATTGAAGTTTGTATTGCCAAGGATGCTCTTCGGGATGAGGCCGATTGTTGGTTGTGAGAAATAGGGATTTGGTGATGGTGGTAGTAGCCATGGCAACACTTCCCAATTTCTGTATTCCTAATTGATAAGTAATCATCAAAGTAGATGTCTCTGTTTTAATCTACTTGAAATTCTTCTGACCTACTAGAAGAACATAACCAATATTAATTGCAAGTGACATCCTCTCTCACTCTCTCCTCCAGTGTTGTCATTGTAATCAATCATCCTAATCATCATTGTCATTTCGATCACACAACTTAATAGTGGATTATGTTTCTCTTTATCAGAGTAGTTTTGGAACAGACAGCTGTTGCTCCAACAATTGGCCATTTTGCATCTGCTATTATCTGTCTCTCTCCATGCCAAAATATTGACAAATATAATAATTTCTATCATTTCCTTTATGTTATTATCACTCTTCACTGTTCTCCATACTTCTTGTAATTCACTTTGAGTTCCTGTTAGGTGTTACTGAAAACCTGAAAAATTAAATGAACTGGTTGAATTAAGAAATATTTTTAGGTTGGATTAATTGTATGCAGAGGTGATGTATTGGCTTTATCTTATCCTTTGACATTCGTTTCAGTCATTGCTACATCACAGACCTTTGAAGTTTCCTCTTTTCCTGATCTTGGTTTTTGTCATAGTTGCTCTTTTCTTCATTCTCCTTCAGTCTTAATAGTAGCCATTCGCATTCTCTGACTTTTCCTATGCTATGTTTCCCATTTAAAATTATTATCTTCTAATATATTACTTAACTTCATAGCTCACCATAGATGAATAACTAGTTCTCCCCAAGTGTAATTTTACTTGGTGAAATACCTTTGTTGTCTGGATAAGTGTTATCTTATGAATATTAAGTGTAAATGCCAGACATATTATTAATACTAATAATTTCATGAACCAGGAAGTTTATTAACAGGAAAAAGGGAGGAAAGCTCAGTTATGCAATGTAGACAAATACAAAAGACATGGTCAATGGTTAGGAGCTAGGACCCAAACATGGAAGAAAAGTCTCATGTGAATTAGCTAAAACTGAAATAATTATGTTTTTAATAAGGTAGGAACTGAAAAACAAACTGAAAAACAACCATCGGGATATTAAGCAAGTCTGTGAACCTATGAAAGAATCTTCTTAAGAAGATGTATTTTTGTGGTTAATTTTTCTTATTGCATGGAAAGGGGTACACAAAATTAACTAAAACAAAACCTGTTATTTCTTATCTTGCATTACTAAAACATGACAAGATTTTAAGCGTAGAGATGGCTGCTGTTTCTACAGCCTGTAACAATGTTTTTCTATTCTTACACATTATTCTTTCTTTAGGCAAATTTGCTTCAGGTAAATGCCTTTCTTTCAGTACCTTACAGAAGGCATGTTCCTTGTGATTACATGACCTTTGCATATACTTATTTCCCTCTGCAAAGGCTGCTCAACCATTTTCATTCCAGGAATTTTCATTCCTGCTCAAAATCTAGATTTCATGTTAATCATCCCTCAGAGAAGTCTAGTCAGGCTGCTGCTCTTACTAACCTTGCCTCATTGAGTTTCCTACCTCATGTGGCTTTAAGTAATACCCTTAAAGCACTGACCACAGAGACTAAGACATGCAAAGTGATCACTAAAGATTAACGATTTTAAATATTGCTTATATTACTTGAATTAGTAGCTGTGTTCTAATAGATACCTAAATATGATAGATACCACAACTCTTCCTGTAAGGAGACTGCCTTCCCAAGGCAGTAATTCAAATTCATTCAAACTTCTTTACACGTGTATTGCTAAATATTTTTCACTTCCTTAGATCAAGCGGATCTAGGCATTTTATTGTCTCTCACTTTTTAATAGATTGTTTTTACTATTTCTGACACTGGAGCTTTCACTATGTCCCTGTTGTCCTTTCTTCTCTTTAGTTTGATTCTTTTTTTTTTTTTTTCAGGGCAGTGTCATTGGCCCTCATATGTGGGACCCAAACTGGGGCGCCTGGCTTCCCAACCCAGCGCTTAACCACCGCGCCACTAGGCCGGCCCTAGTTTGATTCTTTATTCTCCTCCTCCTTCTCCTCCTTAGCCTCTGCTTGCTCCTTCTCACCCTCTTCTCTTTTGCTTCCTCTTCTTCCTCCTTTTCTTCTTTTTTTTTCACTTTCATATGTTGCAACAACAACGGAAGAGAGTATTCCCCAGTGCCTTCTTATTTAGGAAAACATTCTAGATTGGATATAAGTTGTACAAGGTGTGGTGAAAATTTACAGTGAATGTTTAAATAAAAAAAATTACAGTTAAAAACACAATGCCATTAATCCCTTTCAAAATACTCCCCCTTGCTATGACCACACTTATCCCATTGTTCTTGCCACTTTCTGAATCAGTTCTGCAAGTCCTTTTTTATGAGTGTCTTCAGTTGCACTGTAATGGTGGCCTTGATAGTCTGAATCAATTCAAAATATTTACCTTTGATGGTAATTTTGACTTTGGGAAAGAGACAGAAGTCACATGGTGCCAGATCCAGTGAATAAGGTGGATGAGAACACACCATAATGTTTTTATTTGACAGAAATTGCCATACCAGAAGCTATGTGTGACACGGATCTTTTCTATTGTGCTCAAAATTGATTGCAATAATTAAGTTCAGACAATTAGGTTCACAAACTCATCCTAGAACAAGTGCTACATAGCCTATTTTTGAATATCACTACAGTCATCTTCAAAGTACTCCCCTTATGAAGGTAGCACTGATGCCAGAGCCTAGTCCACCCTTCAAATCAACTTTGGAACTCTTTTTCTGGAATGGCCATCAGAGCTATCGTCATATTACCCTTGATGTCCTGAATGTCATCAAAATGTCTTCCTTTCAGAATTTCCTTTGTCTTTGGGTAAAGAAAGGAGTCATAGGGGGACATATCAGGTGAGTAGGGAGGGTGTTCCAATATAGTTATTTTTTTACTGGCTAAAAACTCCCTCACAGACAGTGCAGTGTGAGCTGGTGCATTGTCATGATGCAAGAGCCATGAATTGTTGGCGAAAAGTTCAGGTCGTCTAAATTTTTCATGCAGTGTTTTCAGCACTTCCAAATAGTTAACTTGGTTACCTTTTTGTCCAGTTGGTACAAATTCATAATGAATAATCCCTCTGGTATCAAACAAAGATTGACAACATCATTGCAACACATTCATGAATTTTATTGTCAGACCTCAAACGTGAATGCAGCTGCCAAATGCCATCCAATGGGAAGGCAGGGATTTTCAATATGGGAAATGGTGCGGCGAACCTTAATAACAGTGTGTGACAAGTTTCAACTTGTTTGGTGCTGTCTGTTGGGTGTGAGCTACAGTTCAGAAAGTGTGTTTTCAAGTGTGCCGTAAATCATCCTTCATCATGACAATACTCCGTGTCACACATTGCTTCTGGTATGGCAATTTCTGCCAAATAAAAAAATTACAGTGTGTCCTCGTCCACCTTATTCACCAGATCTGGCAGCATGTAATTTCTGGTTCTTCCCCAAAGTCATAATGATTCAAGACATCGAGGCAGCCATGAAAACGCAACTAAAGATACAAAAGAGGACTTTCATGACTGCTTCAGAAAGTGGGAAGAATGATGGGATAAGTCTGTTCAAAGCAAGGGGGAGTATTTTGAAGGGGATTAATGGCAATGTGTCTTTTACTACAATCATTCTTTTAAATTTAAACCTTTACTCTATTGTCTAATCACACCTCCTATAGAAAAACAGATTATCCATTACAAAGAAATATTGATGCCATAATGTTTTTATATAATACCATTAAATATGTCCCTTGGTTATCTCAGCATTGCATTTTACTGCTTTTTCTGTTTAGTTCTTTACAATGTAGACAATGGTTACCTTGGACAATTTTGTATTATTAGAAACAATAGTGTTAAGGCTTTTTAGGCTTTTTAATATTCATAGTTGGAAGAATATTCTTAATTTTACAGATTAAACTTTTAATAGACAAACTACCTTTTTATTTTTATAATTGTAAATCCTGGTATTTCAAAAGAAAAATACTAGATTTAGAAGAATTGATTTTTAGACACCATCAGACATGAGATTTTTCAGGCACCACAATGAATACTAATTCATTCTTAAATTTGAGGAGCTTGGCTTGACTTTTTCCCCACCATGCACCTAGGTGGGTTAATTAGATAAATGTAGTCTATCCTGGCTTGATACTTGATTCGAAGTGATCATTGTTATAGCTATGTTATATGCTTCAATGTGAGGTACAACTAATACTGTTCAACTAATTATGTTATTTTATCACATTATCAGCAACATTTTCCATATCACTAGAATCAATACATTTCCTTGGTTTGAGTGGCTTGCTGTCCCACTTACCATCCTATTTCTATATCTAGATTTAAAATGTAATTTTTGGCTGATTAAGTTTTCTAATGGTGACATAGTAACTTAATTTGGCCAATCATTTGAGTGTCCTCCCTAAGTGAATGCAGAATGTCCAATGTGCTGGGTTGGAGTTTCAAACTTTTACTGTGATTTGAAAGTGAATGGTTGACAATGCCTTTGTAGTTTCTACAGAAACAGTTCAGCCAGTATTTTGCCAGTGATGGAGAGCAAGGCAATGCAATCATAGTCACTGTAGTTAGCTATCCAACGTTTTATGTGATAAAATATATCACAACACTACACCCAATCTGTCACACAACTCAGAGTATTATGTGAGTCACATCTTGCCTTGATGCTCCCACTTTCATCTCAGCTTTTCACATATGTGGAGCAAGATTTTGTTAATGGAATATTGTATGTAAATACAGAAAACTGTTAGATGTCACAGTAGGAAGTTTATACATATGGAAGAAGCCGATCTGTGTCCTGCAGTCGTACAAAGACATAACAGTTGAGTTGAGACCAGTGTTTATTATTTTGATATATGAATGTCCTATGACTTTCTCAGAAGAATCACATACTCAGATATTCATGACCCATTCTTGGAACCAAATACCCTTTACAACAGACTGTATATTTGAGGCACTTGTTCTATTAACATGATTCTTTGTTTTCTCAGTGGAAAAGAGGTCAATGTATCTGTAAATACCAGCTTACCTTACTTTAAAAAAACTTACTAAAAAATGTTTCTCTCTTGTACATTTTTTTTTTTTTTAGGGCAGTGTCACTGGCCCTCATATGTGGGAACCGAACCGGGGCCGCCGGCCTCCCAAGCCAGCACCCAACCACCGCGCCACTCGGCCGGCCCTCTCTCTTGTACATTTAAATTTTAATATTTTTGAAGGAACAAGGGTGAAAGGTAGGAGTAAGTGCACTGAGGAAACAAATCACAGTAAAAAGAAGTTATAAAAAAAACTTGAGCAGGACATTAATTTAAGCAAAAATTAAGGTGATTAGGCTATTCTATGTGAAGGAATTAGATGTTCAACAATACTTGGTTTAACTCAAGTCTCCCAGACATATATGAATACATAATAAATAAGAAAAAAAGAGGGTCTTTAAAATTCTGCTACAATGTCAATTTCTAATTGTCATTAATGAAATAAAAGTTTTCCTCTTTATTAGAAGATATATGAATTGTGTTATGTCATTAATGAAATGGAAAATATGACAAAATAGTATCACTTCACATCCTAAACACATACCCGTACACAAAAACATATGACCTTCCCACCCAGGAAAAGAAAAGACACTTACTCTGTCTTTTCTTAAATTAAGTTGTTTTCTTTAAAAATAAATTGGGCCATTCATTCATCTCTGGAATGTTAAATTTAAAATACTGCAGTCTTTCTTAGGCAAGTAATCTCCTTCAGAAATTCTTTAAGGACTCCATGGAACTGCTCTGTTTTACCTGGTATGATACCATGTGTAGTAGATACTGTTAAACTGTCCCACAGAGATGAAAAGTTTTTGTTTTGTTTTTTAGTGCAGAGCTAGATGGCCAAAAAGCACAGAGTGATAAGTCAGAGCCTGCCTGCCCACACTTATATTCTAAAGTAAGGGAAGCACAGGCTTCTGGTTTACTTATACTACTATATTTTTAGGCCTCTTTCTTATAGCAGGTCACTCAATATCCCAACCTATAATACACCAAAGTATAAGCTTAGAATAATAGTGTTCTTGAGCCCAAAGTTCTTGATGTATACAATTGATGTGAAAACACAGAGAAAACAAGATATTTTAAAAAGATACAAAGCAAAACCAGTATTTGCAATTTTTCCCCCCGGAAATCTCAGCAGTTTGTATACATATTTCCATTTCAATATCCCTGTCTCAGAGCACAGTACATATATACTGAGCACAAGTATGAGATTTTTTATAGCATTCAATAGCCATCCCTTTGTGTTTTGCTCTATTATTATAAATCCATCAGCCTTCATATCAGTGCTCCTCAAAATGTACCCAAATCAACGGTATCAGCATCATGTGGGAATTTATCAATCCAAGCCAGATGTATTGAGTCAGAAATGTTCAGTAGAGCTCAGTTATCTGCAACTCAACAATTCTTCCACATGATTGCAGTACATAATAAAGCTTGAAAAAACTGGCTCTTCACCAACAAACTGATAGATGAAGTAAAATCAGTTGACATTACTAGAAGAAATTCGTTGAAATTATATTGAATTAAAAATAATGCTCAACGTGTGTTTTTAGAATTTCTTTACCTAAGTTATTTTGATTTCTGATACTCAATACATCTTATTTAATTCTATCAGGATTCTGATTTTTTTAATTATAAAATATTGCAGATGGTGAAATGTTTTACTTTTTTTCAGGTTGGAATAGTGTAGTAAGTAGTTTAAATCTATATAACTAACTATTATGTAAAGTTTACAAGGCTGATGCTAGCTTACACTTGGGTTTTACTTTTCAAATATAAAATTGTGGATATTAAATGCTAATAATTCTCTTTTATTGTGTATACTACATTGGGGGTGGGGGAAAACTTCCAATAGCAGTAGATGGTTTTATCAATAAGAGGTTTTTCACAGTCTACCTGTTCTTGTACTGTCTACAATAACAAACTGGGAACATCTTTTCAAAAATATTTTAAGTTTTTTTCAATGTCTTCGTGCTTTTGTGTTCAAATAATAATGAACATTCAGTTTTAAGGTATAGTTAAAACTACCCTAAAGTTCTGGATGAAATGTGTTTTATAAACAAGACAGTCTTTTAAAATATACTACTTATTCCCCCTTTAATATTTTATCTCTCTTGTTAAGTCTAAAACTAAATCATTAAATAAAATACTCTCTTCTCTCATGTTACTAGAATGAATAAATGATTGATTAATTTTGAAAGGAAAATTGAAATGGGGATAAAAAAATTCATGATTGTTTTACTGTTTTAACTTAAGATATAAAAATATACATTTTATTTATCAATTGTTTCACAAAGGGTAAAGATTGTTTTTAAAATTATGAGTCTATTGATTAAAAAATTCAGTGTTCTTTGGCATGCAAACTACACCCACCCTGCACTGTACTTTGATTTCTTCACAGGAGATCCAGGAACTTCAGACAAAATATAAAACAAGTTGAATGCAGAATTATTTTATTATTATCTTTTAAAGGAGCACATCACAAATTTGTGTAATTCTGACACAGGGCTATGGTCATCTCTGTATTGCTTCAGTTTTAGCCTATGTGCGCTGAAGCAAGCATATGTAGCATTATTTAAATTCTTTTTTCTCAGATGTTTACTGTTACCTCACCCTAATTCAATAGCAATTTTTAAATGAGGTCATCTTTACTAACACTTTCCAAAATATTCAATTTAGTTACCATAGAAACAACATATAGTTGATTTTATTCAGCTTAGGTATTTAATTATATTATGTAATTAAAATCACAAGTTTATTTGATACAAAAAAACGTTTGGGGAACATGCACAGTAGTCCACTGATCACATTTAAATCACCTGAAGGCAGCAGAATTGCATGAACAGGTGGGATAATGGCACCCATAGGTCTGCTCGAGGCCCTGAGGGTACATTAGCACATCTCATAGAGAACATAAAGAGGTGAGTTGCTCTAATAAGTCAGGGAAGTGGATAAAGAGTGGTCCTTCTCTGTTGATATTTCCATGATTTAAAATTCTGATATTTAAGGGCCGGCCGAGTGGCTCAGTTGGTTAAGAGCTCGCTCAAGAGTGCGAGCTGAGCTCTGAGCAATGGCGGTTCAATGCCAGCCTGAGCTGAGTTGCCGTTGAGCTGCCAACAGGTGGCAGGATCACTCAGCTAAAAAAGAAGCCCGGCCAAGTGGCGCGGTGGTTAATCCCCAGTTCGGTCCCACATATGAGGGCCAGTAACACTGCCCTCAAAAATAAATAAATAAAATAAAATTCTGATATTTATACTTTTAAAAGGCGTTTGAAGTGAGTACATGTTATTACTTTCATACTTTGATTATTTGATGAATCATGTTTTCAATCAATGCATTTTATTTCATTAAAACAACTTGTAAATTCTTCTTAAATCATACCGTATTTTTGCCTCTTTTATGGAGACATGGTTGTTGGTATTGGCTGACAGCCTTCTGAGACATCAGTGCTCTGCATGAGGTATGCTACTGTTCAAAACGTGCTATAAGGCCTGTCGCACAATCTTCTGGATAGAAAGGAAAACTTCAGGGTAGGATCAATATGTTATTTGTGCTTATTTCATAAGTGACTACCCCAAAAATTATCAATGTAGGCACGGAATAATTGCTGAATAAGCAAAAAGAAACCTAGAAATCATGGGATATAATATTTTTTTCTTATTTTATTATCCTTTCTCCTGATATCTTTTTCCCTTGGTTTCGTCCCCCCTTTTTTTTTTTTTAACATACTAGCTTATACTTAATGTAATATTCTTTTCTTTAAAATCCAATCACAAAACAGTCATTCAACGTTCCTCTGTTGGTCTAAAGAGAAATAAAAGCAGAGGGAGATTATACCTTGGCTTGTAGAACAAGAATAGAAAAACGACACTTTCTGTGAACATCAATTTATAATACATCCTACATATGATGTGCCTTGCTTTGTGGTCCATAACATAGGAAGCAATTTTTATTTAGAAACATGCTTGTTGGAAAAGTAATGCATTTTATAAAATAACTTCTGATATTTATAGAATTAGAGAAAATTTGGAGTAAAACAAATGCATATCTAATTAAAAGTATTTTTATTTGATTTTATTTATGGGTTCAGGAGCAATTTGTAAAACATATCAAACATTAATTTATAAAAGATGCCAAAATATTTTGCATCTGGATCCTAAAAACATATTTTTCATTACTCATTTGACAGAAAATGATGAGATCCATGGAAAGATGTCTGTTTGATAGATCTGGTATTAAAATATTCACCTTGAAATATTTAAATTTTTGCAAATATGGTCATAAATTAAAGCAATATCACCTTTCAGTTTTCACCTTCATCTCTCTGGCCCCTTCATGTTTATAGAATTCACAAGTGGCTTTTACATATGTGCCATTTATTTCCATCTCATAAACTCCCTCCCTAGTCCCTTGATCTGCGTTCTGTTCTTCATTTTAAAATTCAATTCAGTTGTATTCAATTTGAATAACATATATAACATATTTATAAAAGATATTTTATGAATTGTTATATTGAAACTTTTGAGAATTATTTGGAGGATAATAGCAAATAATTATGTAAATGAATGAGCTCACCAATTAAAAAATTTGGGTACATATATAGAACTACGAAGGCCCTGACTAAGGGCCTGTCAATATGCATATTCTCTGGAAGGTAGCAGTTCAAGTCGGGAAAATTAGATTTCAATGTTCTAATGGAAAAATGCAACACTGAGATTGTTTGGAGATTCTTTCTGCCTCTATACAAACATTCATCTAATTCACTCTCTACATTGCTTCGGGAGCCAGTGCTGCCTATGTAAAGTGAACTGTGAAGTGCAAATGAAAATATAGGCCCCTTGTAAAAAAAATTAGAAAAAAACGTGCAGTTAAAGGTACTAAAACATAAAAGCTTTTTCCGTAAAAACCTGTCCTAATTTTAAAACATAACAGAGGTAATGGGGTGCCTGAATAACAAGCTAAACCTACAAATCACCATCTGCCCGTTGGTGTTTATCCACATTACTGCCTACCTCTCACCTTGGGATCTCTCAGAGGCTTCTCTACACTCTTCCTCATTTGGTTAAGTCAACTTATCCCCCAGGTTGCACTTTAACAGTCATTTCCTCTAGGACCTCATTTTTTTACTTCACTCAAGCATTTTTAATGATTCATTCAGACACATTATGATACACAAGTATTTATATAAGTATTTAATGTCCTGTACCCCACGGGAGTGTAATCTTCACATGGGCAGTACACATTGTTTGGCTCTTTGCTTTCCTCTCAGGGCCAGGTCTAATGCCTGTTACATATTTTTATTTTTATTACACCTCTGCCTAATAAATATGTGTTGAATGGAAAACTGAATGCATGACTAGAGCCCCCAGTATACTCAGTGGAGAGTGTCGCTCTTCATGAAGAGGCTGTCTCTCAAGGGAGCGAACACCACCTCTATTACACTTACACAGCCCCCCTTCCCACTCTGCCAGAGCCGGTATTTGACACCATACAACAGAAAATTTAAAAACCTGTGGGCCAGCCGAGTGGCTCAGTTGGTTAGGAGCTTGCTAAAGCGTGCAAGCTAGCTCTGAGCAACAGCAGTTCGATGCCCAGCCCGAGCTGAGCAGCCACTGAGCTGCCAACAGGTGGCAGGCTGGCTCAGCTAAAAAAAAAAATTAAGAAAAAAAACAAAAACCTGTGACTCTGAGATTGCTTATTATCAACATTATGAAGTAGGAAATAAAAATAGAGTTGAGGAGGTTCAGATGTGCCCCTGCCAGTTTAATGTAATGTTTCTCTTGGCCTAAGCAGAAATATTGATTAGCAGCTTGACTATCTCTAAAAGCCAAAGTTCACATGACTGGCATTAGAAGGTTAGTGAAAGTGCTGAGAAGAAAGTAATGTCATGACAATGGTATTAGTTACTATGAAAGTAGGTAAAGGGTTGTCATTAGTGAATTCTGTAACCATTGCCTAGGAAAAGACACAGCTGGAGTTTGCAGTTGGCCTTATCAGCAAAAGCCTAACGTTCTTAGCTTCAGATAAAGATACGAGGAAATCAAGCAGCTAGGAGAATTGTCACAGATATAAAATTGAATTTGGGAGTTTATGAAAAGTGACTAAAATTTCTGGTATAAAAAGATGAGGGTATGGAGTTCTCATTTGCTTATAAAAGTAAATAGAAGTATGAAAAAATTGATTACTTGGTTGATACCAACCTTTTAAAAGTAACTAGTAAATTGAGCTGAGTCTTTTAGAAAGACTATCAACAATAGAAGTTTGTAACATTATCATATAATTTGTCACAAATGCTTATGATAAATTTTACATTTTTGGGATCCCATAATTTTTTTCCTAAAGAAATCACTGTTTTAACTGTTTTATACTTTTTATTGGTACTGTTGTCACATTTATTGCTACATGTTTCACAGAAGGAAACGTTTCTTAAAGAAGATTTTGAAATGATTTAAATTTAGAGCATCTAATAATAAAAAGCTTTTCAACCTTTCTCTTGCCTGCCACTCACGACTAAAAAACTAGAAAACAATAGGCCTTATTTTTTATCTTACCCTTTTATGATTGAAATGAAAAGGGTAGTTGTACAAAAGAGATTATTTTATCACACATCACTTCTTTTTCATATTTCTCCATTTCTGCCTCTGCTGTTCCCTTAGGTATTGTAGAGCATCTTCAATAAGGGTATGCATTCCTGTTGAGTGTTTCCTTAAATGCAGTACAGCTCTGGGACTGAACTAAAAGAAGCTCTTCATAAGCCTCCACCTTCTTACCAAGGGATGAGAGCAATAAGCAGGATTACTTCCAGAGGCCAGTTAATCACAAAGAAACTGGGTAGCCTGTAGCTCTCATTCTAGCTGACAGCACAGAGTAATTGCTTATCTGAAGCAATTAGGAACTCCTGATTCCTAGCATTTTTTTCTCTCTATTTCCTTAGTTCCTCTATCGCCTACTGTATATAAATTATACTTCATAGATATACAGATTCAATTTCCTGTTAATTAGTAATATTATCTATAACTACTCTGTGTCACTTAATTCTGGATATGCTTTGCAACCACATGATATGGCATTGGGAGCTAGGTCCTATTTTAATTTTTTCAGCATTGCTATATTTCTAATTTAATTGTTTTATTTTCCAGTGTCAGTCTTATGTAATGATATCAAAGACAGAGAGGGCCAAATTTGGTTTCTAGAGTTGGTCCATCTGATTTCATCTTTGTACTTAAGTTTTTGCTGCCAAAGACATGACTTGCTCCATTAGAGAGAGAATTCATGCTATATCTAGTTTCTATAAAAGCGAATTAAAACTTGCTGAAAATAATGTTGCTATATATTGCTGTGTCTTAGTCTCTAAGTTAGGAGATTGAAAGTGACTTAAGAGTTTGGGTGACCATACAACAGTTTTTTTTGCCCAAGGCAGTCCAGATTTGCAATTATTGCCCATCATAATTATTCTCACATTTAATCTTTCACTGTTTCCAATTTGAATGATAAATCATTTGGTCACTATAGTTGGATGTCATTTCTTCCCTTCTCCTATATGTCAGAAATCTCTCTAATGGGCCTATTGACAGGTAATTAACTCTTGCTTGAAAAGTTCTAGAGATGAAAACCATTGCTTACATAGAGTGGCCTTCCTGTCTAATATAGCTCATATATACATATTTCATGTATTGAGCTTGCATTAAGTTAACTTGGGTTTATTTTCCAAAGAAAATGAGTATTTGAACAAGTGAACAGGGACTTCTGGTGCCTGCTTGAAAGTCATCACTCTGCCCTACCAAGTAAAAAGCTAAACAAACTAAAATATCATCAACCTGCCTTAGATTCATGAGAGAAATGGGACCCATCAAGGACAAATCACTGTCCCCAAGGTTGTGCAGGGAGTCCAGCTTACCAGAGCAAAGACTCATGATTTGAAATAGTTTAGGGAACCAGTGCCTGGGTAGGAAAACTTACACTAGTCGATGAATTGCTGGAGGTTCAATGACAACAACACTGAAAGTTAAAAACTCAAGGGTGACCCTGTCATAGGCAGTCCCCAATATTGGGAGATTTACCTCCAGGTGCACTATAAGAGTCCCACATTAAGCATCAGAGGAAAATTCCCTCAGGCTTCTTCTAGGAGGAGGGGAAAAGGAACCATTTTGAAATATGCTGTTCCTAACAAGACTGGCCCTAGGGAGAAACTAGTTAACCAATGACTAACTGACCTGGGGAAGCAAAATACTCAAATCAACTTCAGGCCATGCTAGTCATCTGCCCACCTACGGGGGAGAGAAAAGAAAACCTTGGAAACAGCTATGAAGTTCATATTCCAGGGCATGGGTTCACCTGATCATAGGACTATAGAACACATCCTCTCCTCACACAGCTCACTACCACGTTACTAAAGGCTTATGTATAGCAGCTCCTTTTTCTTAGTGCATCATGTCCAGCTATCAAATTATTTTTATAATTTTTAAAAAGTAAAAATATTATCTCCAAAAATAACAACAAAAAATGTGGTGAGCCAACCTCATACATTCCTGTCAGTGTGATCTTTTTCATTCCACATTTCTCTCTTTAACTTGAGCTCAAAGGAAGCCCCAACCGTCTGTCAGTGATAGTCAATCAATAATCTCTTTCAGGGAAAGGAAGTAAAACAAACCTAATTAAATGAGACATTTTCGGTTTAGTAGTCAGTGTCTTTCAGAGATTATCAAACAAAAGTTTCTGCGTGGGATTATTAGGTGATTCTATTAAAGATTTGGTCTCTTAAAGTGAAAAGAAAATAATTAGTACACATGTTTTATCATGTACTTGATCTTGGCTTTGCTTTTCTTGTCCCCTTCATTTCCTCCTTCTCCCTATTTCTCTTCTCCCTCCTTCCCTTTGTCCCTTTATCCCAGGCTCCCTCTTTCTCTTCGCCTTAACAAGTGAGTACCCATTTCCTATACCTCTCCTTAATTAACTGCCAGACAGGGTAGGGTTGGGATGAAAATCATTGGGGCCTGGAGATGACCTTCCAGGATGGGATTATGCATTACAAATGTTGCTAATTTTTTGTTTTATTAATTTTTTCCCCCCTGGGAAAACTGCTTAAAGTATCTGTACTAGAGGTTCCGGAAAACGGAAATGCTTGTTGTATATGCTTTGAGGGATATTGGGGGAGTAAAATGGTTCAGTACTTTTCAAAATGCAGGCATCAGACCATACATCTAAAATACTGGGAGCTTGTTAGCAAGGAGCTTGCATCCCTAGGCTTACAAACCTGTTGAATCAGAATCTACATTTTTTTTTTTTACAAGATCCCCAAGTGATTTGTATGTACTTTAAATTGTGAGAAGAACTGGTAATACATGTGAAACATGACTATTTAGATATAGTGTGTCCTCATTAAATGCTATTCTAATTCTACTAAAAAAATATGGATAGAGAAAAATTGCAGTATTATAGAAATGAATTTCGGCAAGCTATTTTCTTATCCAATGTCTAGTTATTTATATTAAAATTATACAGCTTAGAATTTGTTTTTTTATGTGTGCATGTGCACTTTAGAGGGAGGGATAGGAAGAGAGGGAGAGAGAGGCAGAGAGAGAAAGAAAAGGAGGGAGAGGGAGAGGTTCGAAAAAGGAAAATATACTTTTGAGACTTTATAGTTGGTAAGGGGGAAAAATAAATATTTTGATTTCAATTGTTCTCTTTAGAAAAAAGGTTAGTGAATAACTTTTAAATTGCCCTTTAAAATTCCACCTATAGTCCTTATCGTCTTATCATTTCTCTATTTTGACAGATGTGTGAAAGCAAAAATTTTCTCCTGATGACTCTGGTGTGAATGAATCATTCAAAATAAAGTATTCACATTTTGTTTAGACTTGGATAGAATTACAGAAAACAACATAAAATTTTATTTCTGAAAGCTTACGTAGGATTGAAAGTCTCAGCGCTGTATAAATCTAAATAGGAAACATGTTGACTCCTTTCACCATAAAAAAGGGTTTATCAAAATATAGAAATAAAAACAGGATTTAAAACATCTTTAGTAAATCATCTATTGTGCTTACGTCCTGTCTAATACTGAAAATGAAAGAATGAAAGCATTCATTTTTACATTAAACTTTTCAGAAATACTACTCACACAGGTTATAACAGTAGTTAATAGCATTTTCAAATTAAGGCAGGGGAGGACTGATAAATATTCATTTTCTACTTTCCCACCAGCACCAAAATGTAAATAAATATAGCTAACTGTGGCATCCTAAATACATTATTAATCAGTTTTTCAGCAACATGTTATTTGTGCTCAAATGTATGCAAATATTCAGGTTTCTCTTTCTCCAGGCAACGTTCATTAAGTTAAAGTAATCATATTAGCTGAAGCGAGGGCTCTGCCACACTATGCCCTTCCCAAGAAGGGCAAAGCAAAACAAAACTAACATCCAACAGGCCTCAATTGTTTAATGTCCTGGATGAACTAGGAATTTAACGAAACTTCCAAAAACCAGAAACCGGTTTTTGAAACTTCAAAAGATAGGTTGTGAAATGAAATAACCATACTGTACTAGTTAGTACTAATGCAATAACATTTCATTTCTTCTGAATTACCAGATTTAAAAAATCATACTAGTTATGATAAGCAGTCATACTTGGGTATCTTAACTATAAAATTGCATCTTTTCATTTTTTTTTTAGTTTGAATTTTCTTTGGAATCAAATTTTTAAAAAATAATTTTATTGGGCTGGCTGAGGGGCACATTAGTTAAGAGCTGGCTTGGGTTGACAGCGGCCCCAGTTCGGATCCCACATATGAGGGCAAGTAACACTGCTCTCTACAGCTAACAACAGCTCCACCTGGAGCTGGGCTGCGAGCCCCTGCAACGGTGTAGGCTGCAGCCCCTGCTGCAGTGGGCTGCCATAGACTATAGTGAGTGGCCGGCAGCCAGCGTGAGCAGCCAATAGCCGCGGTAAGTGACCATCCAGAGGCTGGCGACCGATCTGCCTCATCTGGGAAGAGCGCAATGATAATACCAACATGGGCCAGTGAAGCAATGTTCTCCACAACTAGACTGAAGAACAAAAAGACAGCAACTTGTCTGTTCCCCTTCCCCGATTCCCCAATGCTGTTCCCCTCCCCCAATTCCCCAATAAAATCTTAAAAAAAAAAAAAATTTACCATTCATATTTGAGAGAGGAAGAAATTAATCCTGCTATAACTATTTTAGAAGAGATGTAAAACCAAGATCTAGAAGACCTGCAAAAATAAAATAACTCAGGTTTTGCTAGTAAACAAGCATTTACTTCTGTATACAGGGAAATTTCCATGGAGATAATTATGTTTTGTTTTCCTGATAGTCAACTCTTTATCTCTTTTTCAAACTTAACCAGAGCCAAAAAAATTTGAAAATTTTGTTAAGGACAAAATGCAGCATATTTTGAAGTGTGTATGGGTATGTGTTCATTGTGTATTTTATAACCGTTGCTTAGAATAAATTTTGAATCCAAATCCTATTAAAACTTTTATGCACTTTGCCTAAATTATGTGGGTTTAACTATTTCATTCATGAGAGAAAAAAGCCATATCTCTTTTACAGTGCTTTTAATAAGTTCCATGAAGATAGTAATTATAACTGGCATTTATTCTTTTAACCTTCAATAACAATGAACGAAAGTAATATTTACTTAGTGAAAATTAATTTGAATTCCATCTTTTAACTCCTACACCACCACCATAAGAAAAGGTACAGTTGTTATTTCCCTCACTTTTTCAAAATTTTCTTTCTTGCTGCAAAAACTTAAAAAGCAAAGGTAAATAATTTGATGAAGTTAAAAAACAAATAATAGGCAAAGAAATTTTAAACCAAAGCTTTTTGACCCATCATCTTATCAGTGTACTAAAGCAACTCACCTTGGTTCTGAATATGTATTTGATATTTAAACTAATTTGTATCTATTGTAGGATGTTGCTATATGTAAGTACTATTTTTCTGTGTCACAGGTCAGGAAATTAATGCAAACCAATGGCTTAAAAAAATATATACTTTAAGGAAGTCGACAACTTACCATTAGGCTAAGATTTATGGCCATGTTTTCCATTTACTTAACCAACAATATTAGTTTTATTAAATATATAAAAGTATCTTAAAGTTTTTTTAATTAGTTTTGGTTATAAATCTCTATAATATAACAATATACTTGCTGCTTATTTTAAATATCTATTTTCATACACCCAGACTGTGACCAAGTGTCTAAAATGAAATTGATTTAGAAGCATGAATTAGCTGAATCAAAAGTAAAATTTCAATGTCCAAAACCTTTGACCTTTGCCCTTTATCACAGTGTATCATTTATGTTACTAAGTAATTTAAAGAATAATAAAAGCTAACACTCCTGTAGGCTTTCTTTTTTCCAGAAACTGTTCTTAAAGCTTTATATTTGTATTGCATTTAATTTTCAAGGGAACACTTTGTGTTGCATTTTATTATTATTCCCATTTTTTAGGTAAGTGCAGAAATAAGAATTTTTTCAGCTTATAAATCGGTCAGATAAGCTATTTGAATATTTAGGTGCAGATATTTAAACTCTTACAACTTCATTACATTTGATAGCTTTCCCAGACACTTCCATCTACTGATAATAGGGTGGAAATAGTCACTTTTAACATTTCATTATAAAATGAAGTATGGAATTTTAAGAAATGTGTCATAGCACATTTAGGTTATCAAATTGGCAGCATTCCACATTCTCTCCTTTAGTCTGCAGGAGTAGGTTTTTCGCTTATCTAGAGATCTGGATTAATACAAATATTTGCTTGATGAATTTGCCCAAAGAAATTGCTATTTGCTATGTAAGTGATGAAAATAAAATTGGTCACACATTATCTGGGAAAAATAACACCCCACTTACGTTTTAAAAGTTTGTAAATTGCTATTCCTAATTGGGGTTAGATGCTTGGACACTTGGTTAAGTAAATTATTTAAATGATTCATAAACTGTCACACTTAACAGAATCTATGCACACAACTACCTTAGTTTGCTATTGATCTCATCAGAGGGCATGGGGAAGATTATCTGGAAGATGTTTGGTTTCCAGCAACTGAGGAAGTCTTTTCTACTCTGTGGCTTGAAAAATTTACATGTCCCTTGAAGAGGGAAAGTAAATGAGATTTATTCTTTAAACTACTATTTCCTAGGTTTCCTAAAATCTTTTGTTTATTCCTCAGTCTCAGCAATTAGCCACTCAAATCTCAGTCTTTCTCTTCCACTAAATTGTGAACCTGGGAGGGCAGGAACTCATTCATCCTCGTATTTCGGCAGTTGTTATAGTAGCTGACGCATAATCAACTCTCGGTATTGAAAAACTAAATACACTAATGAATAGTAAATGACTCCAAAACATAAAAGATGCATGAATATAACCAATGAATGCAAGCTCAACTAAATATACAATTTCAACTATTAAATTACGTGGGTCTTTGTGAGCATATTTATAAAGACACAAACGAGTTCATATTTTTTTACAGCTATTAAATCTTCAGTTCTGATTACACTGTTTTTTCTGCACTTTCACTTTTCCAGGTTTCTGTAGTGTACTCACATTATCTTCATATTTTCTCAGCATCCAGATATGAAAGTACACCGTTTTCAGCACTTGCCATGAAAGATTCTGTATTTCATTTGAATTGCCTTCTCTTAGTCACTTCAAATCTTTGTTCATTGAATACCTTGTAACGAGTTAAGTTCCCTCTGGTTTTATTTTGTGGGTTGGTTAGACATCTGTGCTTAAGTTTAAACCTTTCCTTGACAATTTACTTCCCAAAAAGATGAGTATCGCGTTCCATGTCTTCCGTAGAGTTAGTTCCATTATAGTCCCATGGCCAAAGGTAGTGATTTCACTGCTCACATTTTTCTGGTGTGATCTTGTTAAGTGATGTAGTTGCAATGTCCAGTTCTCTGGCCATAATAGATGATAGTAATACTTGTCCTGAAACTGCACTGAAAAGTTTTCTAGTCTAGACTACAAATTCCTCGCTGAGTCCCACTCAGACTCAGAAAATATGCTGTATTTTTTCCAAGTACATTATCCCTGTGATCTTCAATTGCAGTTAGGAAGACTACTATACTACCAGGAAGATAAATGTCTTAGAAAATATTATTTGTTTTATTGCTTTATCTTAAACTGTGTAGTAACTCTATTAACATTAATATAGTGTACTGTATCTCATTTTACATGCCTTTTTCTTCTTTGAACATAATTCAATGATGCTTTAATTTTACACGAAACATTAAAGAATTTATTGAACACAGAAGTTACAAAATTATAAATTTACTGCCACATTATTTTAAAATTTCTCTTTATCATTTTATTCAATCCATCCATCTCTCTACCTATCTATATAACTGATTTTTACATTCAAAATTAAACATGGATCATATTACAAAGTGAGATCTTATATCCCAAAACCTGTTGTTTTGCTTGATTGCTGTTTTTATTGACTTCTTATCATGTTTTTATATATACCCGATTGTATTCTGACCAGGCTTTACTCAATGATGGTTAATCAGGAAAGGTGGTATAAAGGATCGTCTTATTTATTAAGAAGGCAATGAGTGCTTTGCATGCTAAATTACTAGTGAAATATTACTTTTCTATTTGAAAACGTGATTTGTTATAGTGATTTGTTGCAGTTAATTATAGTTTAAGCTAAATATAGTTGAAGTTAATTAAATTGAATCTTAAATTGAAATTTAATTTAGGCATCTCATTTGTGGAATTATTAGATAGGCTTACTTTACTTGCTATATGATGATTAATTATTTTGGTTAGTGATAAGTAAAGGATAAGAAAGACACATATTACTTTTTTCTAGAAATTGTGAGGTGGAAAATAGGTACTAGCATATCATATTTCCAGTTTCTGTACCTCAATCCTAGAGTCCAAAACATTTATTGTTAGGAGTTGTCCAGTGTAGAAGTTTTTAAACTGTATTCAAAAAAATCTTAGAGATTCTGGAAAATCCAAAATAGGAGTCAAAAGGAAAGGTCACTAGAACTCAAGGGACCCTCAGTTCCCAGCACCTTTAATAAGAGCAACTCAACTTTTATCTGTTTTCTTTGTTTTGTTTGTTTGTTTGTTTGTTTGTGTTTTTGCTCTGTATTAAGATTTCATTTGCAAGATGGTATCCGATGCTAAAACACTTGAAACCAATGATCTGGTTATTTACAAAGTATAAATAGCATAGAAGACAAGTTTAAAAACAATACACAGAAGCATACTTTTCTTGAATTTTCAATGAAGGTTTAGAGATAAATAGGATAATGGGGATTATTAACACCAAATGTGAATGCCTACCAGAGGAGAAGCTAGAAGACCCCAAATTTTAGCTGTCCTGTTCAGGGTCATGGTTAATGATAAACTAAGGATTAGAACCCAAATTTTCTGATTATGTTCTTTCATAAATGCAATATGCTTCCTTCTATAGCAACCATGGTTTCCTAAATAATGAATTGGTTTTTGTTCAGTACCAGTTTTATTCCTTTCCATGTTTACTTTCACAGAAAAAAATATTTGTATAAGTAAAACATTTATGACTGAGTTTCTTTATTTTGACTTTACAGGAGAAAATGTTGTTTGGGATGGTTTTCTGTAATACACATTCAATAAAAATAAGCACTCCAGTCTTATATAAAATATATTCCATTTGTATATGTTCTCAGTTATCAAAGTCTTTATAAATGTGTCAGTTACCTCTTGTTAGGAAGTTGAGGGGATTTATTATTTTAAATTGGATACTTATTTAAATTTCTAAATTAATTTATCATTTTTATTTGTCAGAGCTAAAACTAACTTTACATAGAAATTCCAGAAAATTTTTGATATTTTTTTGATTGTCAAATTCCTTAACAAAATAAATGTAAAACCAAATACTTGAAGTCACTTAAAGTCAGAAGGTAGATACTATGAAATGATCCAGAGTTACACTCAATAAATATTTTAGCATTTATTGCCTGGGGAGAGGGATGAAATGAGTGGTTATGGGGCAATCACAGTAAATTAAAGGAAAACAACTTGGGGAATTAGAAAAAAATTATTGCATGTATAGAAATTATATAATATAAAAAGTCAGATGATTTTTAAAGAAGTTCTTGTCTGAGCTTCACATCCTGCTTTATATTTAAATAATCTAAGCCAAATATAACAATGGCCCATTGAACACAGCCCTCAACATTTTGGGATTTGGTTTCCTGAGTGAAACATACAACCTTTTAGCCATCTGGCATTTCATTTGGGATCATAGCCTTTGCGTGAAGAGGAGAAATACTACAAGCTAAAATTATAGTTAATATAGGGTAAACTGTAGTAACATCTGTGCATATGACAACTTATATTTAGTTGCATCAAAACTTCTTTGGAATTCTAATGACCAATTTGAAATTTTACTAGTTTGTAGGCTAAAATAACATTTATTCTCCAAGCAAATTTGTTTTCTCGTTTATATTCTCTGATTTCAATATAGCATATGAGTAAGCAACTACAAATTGATTTTGAAAATTTTCTTTGAGTATTGCCAATTCTTTTTAATCTTGAATCTGGGAGTTTTTTTCTTTTTAAATAAATAGCTATTTGCATTCATTCACATTACCAAACACTGTAAGTATTTTCACATCAAATGGACACAAACATCCCTTAACCTCCTCACTACTTCTAAATGTATGTATTATATTATCTCATGTTACTTTTTTTATTTATTCATGTAGCAAACATACAATGCACACAAATCATAAATATATACCTTGACAAAATTTCACAAAGTGAATATACTAATGTAACCATTACCCATATTAATAAATAGAACTCGAGCTGCTTCATAGAAGCCCTTTTGTACTCCATCACAATCACTACTTGTCTCTTTTCCAAAGTTCACCACTATCCAGACTTAATCACTAACTGGTTTGTTTTAGAGCTCTATATAAATGGAAATGTGAAATAAGCATCACTTTGTATCTGGCTACTTTCAGTCATTGTTATATTTGTGAAATTCATTCATGTCATTATATATAGCAATAATTAATTTTGTATAGTATTTCATGGTATGAATGTAAAACAATTGATCTTTTTTTTATGTATATTTTGATTTCTTCCAGACTGGCTTGTTACAAAAGAGATTGATAAAAACTATCACTCATGTGTTTGGCTGACATATATATGCTTTCTATTAGTTATATACCTAGGAGTGGAGTTTTTCATAGTTTCTACATTTGTTCAGGTAAGTTGATTTTCCAAATTGTTTGCTAGAATTCCAATTTCTTTTCAAATATGGTTGGTCATATTGATTTTCTCTGCCATCGGTAGTGTCTGAACATTCCAGTGCATCCACATCTGCCCCAACACTTGACATCAGTTTTTTAAATGCCATTCTTTTTGGTCAATGTGATATCATTTTGGAAATAATCTTATTGCAGAGCTCAGTGTCTTAACTGCTATGCTATAATTATTTGTCTCATGTTCAACATGTATCAGGTCTTATGTCTTTACCACTGTCACTTCTAATCCAAAGAAGCAAAGAAATCTGATTAAAATAATGCCAAGGAAGTTGGCTGATATGCTACCTAATACGTATATTGATCGAGGCTATGATTTTCAAAAAAAAATTCAACCTCTTAAAATTTTGGATGCCATTCATATTTACAAGATTTCCACCTACCACCCTGTGAACATATTGAAGTACCACTTACCTTAATAGCAAACAACAAAAAAAATATTATTTTATCTGTTTTTCTCATTTTTATGTTTTTGTTTCCTATTCATCATATTTCTTATAAGTGAAATTGTCTTCCCTTCCTGGGCATCTATCCATTCCTCAACACAATGTAATCTGGTTTATGTCACTACTACCTTCCTACTGGTACATTTAATTGTGACATAAATGGTGTTGTGATAGAATAATGGCACATCCTAACCCTTAGAATTTGTCAATATTTATATGACATGGCAAGAGAGTATTAAAGTTGCAGATGGAATTAAGATTGCTAATCAGCTGAACTGAAAAGAAAGAAATTACCTTGGATTATCTGTGTAGATCCAATGTAATCACAAGGATCCTTAAAGGGGGAAAGGGGAAAAGAATTAGAACCAGAGAGATGGTATCATGGGAGTAGCCATTGAAGGTTTTGAAGACGGAAGGAGGCCAAAGCCAAAGAAGGCAGGAAATCTCTAAAAGCTGGTTAAAGATAAGAAATAAAATTTCTTCTACAGCCTCCAAAAAGGAATGCAGCCTTATCAACACCTTGATTTTAATTTAGTGAAACTCATTTTGGACTTCTGACCTCCAGAATTGTAAATAATAATTTGTGTTGTTTTAAATGACTATATCCATGAGGAATTGTTATTGCAGGAATAGGAAACAAATATAAATCTTGGTTTCAGAAAATAGGGAGCTGCTGTAACAAACACCTAAAAATGTGGAAGTGAACTTTAGATTGGGCAATTGACTCTAATTTTGAGGAATATGATAGAAAAAGCCTATACTGCCTTGAACAGAATATTAGGAAAAATACAGATGTTAGTGACTCTCCTAGTGATTACTCAAGAAATGGTGATATTTTATATTATTGTCCTATTTTCTGTCAGAATTTGATATATTGAACATTCTTATTCCTGAAAATCTTTATTCCCTCAACATGTTTCTTTTGTATTTCTTCTTCAAATATAACTGTACCTCTCAGTTTTCTCCTTTATGTTCAATTCTGTATATACTAGGGACACCTTCATCTTTTGTAAACCTATGTAGTTTCCCTATGACTAGGTAATAGCATCTGCAGTGAATGACTTTATCAGCTCCAACACAGAAATGAGTCACAAATATTTATGTTCAATACAGGCCTCTTCATTGAACTCCTGATTAAAAATTCAATTGCCTAATGAACAAATTTAATAAGACTCTCCTCAGATAATTCAAAATCAACATGTTAGACATTAAATTTATTATTATCTTTCAAATATGCCTCTCCTTTCGATCCCCCTCTAAATTGGTGCTACTATCATCAGTTTGATTAAGTGAACCAGAAAGTTGAGGTCATTATCAATTCATTCTTCTGTGTCTTTCTTTATATTCTTCAAACTGGCGTATTCTGCTTTTCAATTTTCTTTTCTAATATTTATTGATCACTTATCATTTGCCAGGTACTGTTCAAAGAAAAACAAATAAATTAATTAGTTCAATCCTAATAATAATCATGAATTATGTTCTATTATCATCCTCATCCAAGACAAAGCAAGACATTACCCAAGGTCACTTAGGAGTGAGTAGACAAAATAGGATAGGAGTCAAGGAGTCTGGCTGTAGTCCTTTGATTAAATAATTATGCTGTGCTATTATCTCTTGAATTTACCTTCTTTATTTCATTCACAGAATACTTGCTTGCTTTTCTCATCTGAATTTTTTTCTTTTCCTTTTTTCTGCCTTTCTCCCATTCCTCCTCCCCTTTTCCACGTCTTTTTTTCTCTCTCTTTTTCCCCCTCTTTTTATATCTTTCCCACTTATAAGACCATCTTCATTTTATCCTCCCTATACTGCAATTTAGACACTACACCACTGTCCATGCAATTATTTTAAAATAAAAATCTAACTAAGTCACTTCCATGCTCAATGCCCTTCAGTGGTTTCATAATGCTTTAGAATGAAATTCATTTTTCATACCACATGCAAAAGATTTAATGGACTTCACCCCATTTGCCTTTAATCTTATTTTCTTTCCCTTCCTTTTCCTTGCACATAGCCTTCAATTTTCTTAATTCCTAGTAAATGTCACAATGGTGCCTTTGCCTTTTCAAATTTGTATGTCAGTTAATAACTTCATCATAATCTTATCTCTAGATGATGTAATTTGTTTGTCTATTCATTGTATTTCTCCACTACTAGAATGTCAGCTACCTGAGGATAAGAATAATTAACTCTTATTAAGCCTCTGGAATATGTAGCTGCCCCAAGTAAGGGTTACTTGCTTTATTACAACTGCCATCACTAAGTGCTGTGCATTGTACCTATTTATTTCATCTTTTTTTTTTTTTACAATCATTGCTATGATTTCTATCCAAGTATATCTCCTCTACTTGATAGAAAACATGGATATAATGTCTATCCTTTCTTTCTTTTCTAATTATAACCTTTAACATTTCCAATCCTTCTCTAACATTTGATCTAAGATAGTTAATGCACACATTGTGTATCTAACTGAAGTGGTGATAACAATTTTATTTAATTTTAACATATGTTCTATTTTTACCTCATGAAGATGATTTTACACTTATCTACTTAGATAATAGTACAACCTGATTGTTCTTTCAGGTTATTTGTCTGATCCAACTTAACAAATAGCTTGAAGCATCTCTAGCTTCTCCTAATCAGATGTTAATTTTGGGAATTAAACACTTCGACATAAAATTTTTTTTTTTTTTCACAAACAAGGGCAATGCCTTTTATTCTTCTAAATCTCAAAAAAATGCTCACCATTGTTTGAGTTTACGCAGCAATGGTAAAAAACAAAAACAAAGACAAAACATGTTGCTGGGTAATACTGCCACATTTCCCTTTCCATCTTTCCAAAATGACCAATCCAAGCCATCTGTTCTCTTATGCTTCTTTTACTCTCATTCCTCTGAAGTCACAGGTAAAACAGGTGGACATAAACTCTTTGATCTCCATTATACTGAATCAACTATCATACCAGCATCTGAAGTCCAATTCCTTGCCTACCCCTATCTGCGGGGGACCAGCCTCCGCAGACCAGGGTTTCCCTCAGGTGGAGAGGGCATCTGCGGGGAAGGAAAATAAAGAAGGGAGACAGTGGAGACACCAGGGGAGTTAAAGAGAAAAAACTGTCACACTTTATTGCAATAACATGTCCTTTTTATAGGGACTTTTGACCATTATCCAATCCCAAGTTTAAGTTCCACATAGTTTTGATGTATTTTTCTCTTAAGACTTTTAGTCCTTATAATTGTTCTCCCCAGGGCACACTGTGACCTTTTCTATGTTTTAAGGATAATCTCATCTATGATAATCTCGTTATGACCCAGACTCAGTTTCTACATATCACCTGAAGAATGGTTACTATGATTACCTTGACTATCTAATCCCAGATTCCAGCAGTAAGACTCACAGGGCATATACTTGAACTAAAGCTTCAGTGTCTGTTGCTACAACAATGTACAAGGCAAAGAATCCAATTAAGGCTATAGATTAACATAGCTCATGGTCAGCAAGTTGTCCCTTATTGGAACTCTCATGGCCTGGAGACTTTTAGTCTCCAAGGAGACTTTTCACTGTGGTTATCTTAGGCAAACGAACTTAACGGATTGATGTTATTATCAGTTACTTATAGCCAGGCTTTTTGGCTTATGTGGCCAGGGGTCTGGGCCTGTTTCCAAGGGGCTTGAGTCCCCTATTTCTTAGTCCTGGGGTCCCCACGGAACTACCACCTGGCTTAGGTTGTCTCCCCTCTTTTCTAGGAGATCTTACCCGTTGTTGGCTGCGTAGTTATCTCATTGGGGTACCACAAGAACTTGCCATAAATACAGATCCTATAGGATCTGATGTAGAGAAAAGGCACATGGGTTTCACAGGCATGGAGACTATAACTGACCATGAAACCTTGTCATATATTGGGGTGCTGACGGCTCCCAACACCTATCCATCTCTTGCCATAGAGATAATATTCACAGAGGCTCGGTTCCCCTCTTCTCTCGGATCCCTTGTCCCTACAAGTGTGATAACTTCCCTTACTTTGTAGATTTCTCCTTCTCTAATGTGTATTCCTTTCAGTTTATGAACATGCTCTAGATTGAGAACTTCTTTAGTTGACCTCTATTTTTTCAAATCTTCCACTTTCATAGTAAAACTTTTTTTTTTTTTTTTTTTTTTTTTTTTTTTTTTAGGGCAGTGTCACTGGCCCTCATATGTGGGACCCGAACCGGGGCCGCCGGCTTCCCAAACCAGCGCTTAACCACCACGCCACTCAGCCGGCCCCATAGTAAAACTTTTTGAAAGAACTATTATTACAATTTCCACTTCCTAACTTCACCTTCTCTCTTTAATCAAATACTGTAGAGTTTTGTTTTTGCCATACTAAGGCTGTTCTTGTCATGAACATCATTAGTACTCTTCTTACCTTATTCTTAAATGCAGTTAATACCCATCATTTATCTTACTGGCCTAATTCACTATATTTGGTTGACCAAAATTACTTCTTCTCAAAAAACGATATATTTCAATTTAATTATTGTTATTCAACAAGATATTCAGAATTTTTCGAAGGAGTTATGCCAAAACTTTACTCAAAGCTATATAGTTATATGAAATCGATTGTACATCAAATACATGATCAAGTGAAAAAATAAAATATAAACCAGCAATGCAGAATTTCTCTCATGCCCAATCACTAAACACTACTTCTCCTTAAAAGTGATCACTAGTCCAGCTTCATAAAATCATAAATTAATTTCATCTGTTTTTTTACTTTATATGTGTCATTACACAGTAAGCATCTTTTGAGTGCCTGGCAGCTTTTACTCAATATTTCATTTGAGTTTAATTTATGTTATACAATGTATGGTTCATTCATTTTCATTATGTGTAATAATATATAAAATACACCATGGCTTATATATCTATTCTATTGATGGAAAGTTTGGTTGCTTCATGGTAAGAGTAATTATGAATAATAATATTATGAATATTCTTGTGAATATATAGTTAGCACATAGGGGCATATTTGTGTTGAGAATACAAATAGGAATTAGATTTTTGCACCATTGGTTATAAATAAGAATTATTGGCCAGATTAATCAGTTTCCCAGAATGTTTGCATAAATACATACTTTCTCCAGCAGTACATCATTCCTATTTCTCCATTCCCTGGCCTAAACTTTGCATTTTCCCTTTTTTTTATATATTTTAGTTAATGTAGTGTGTGTATTTTACAGTACGATTTAACCTCTGATTTATTTGCCTGTCTGCATGTTTTCTGCCATTATGTCTCATGTCTCATTACTTCTCATGAATTAATAAGCGTCTTTTAAAATTCTTTTATTTATTAGGATTTTGGCAATAGATGGAGTTAAATGTGTTGTTGAATCCACTATCTTCCACTACAAATCCATGTTAAACATTTTCAATTAAAAAAATGCAATAAAAACACACTTACCTAAAAATAATTCAAGTATCATTCTCACATGGAATACTTATCATTAAATAAAATATACTTTTCTTTCTTTTTTGTTTTTGTTTTGAGGGCAGTGCTACTGGCCCTCATATGTGGGACCCGAACTGAGGCTGCTGGCTTCCGAAACCAGTGCTTAACCACCACGCCACTCGGCCGTCCCTCTTTTTTTTTTTTTTTTTTTTTACTCAAGCAAAGTTAGAAATGGTTTAACTTACTATATTTTTGGTGCTCTATATTATTTTAAACTTTTATTTTGGTATGGGGTATTTTCCCCCATAGATTCATTAAAATTCTAACAATAATAGTTTAAATTTAGGAACTCTAGAATTTGAAGTTGATAATATTATGCTTCTTGTTGCTAATTGTAACATACCTATATGTTATTATTAAGAGCAATTTACTTATTTAGGTTCACTTATATAAACACAGTATGTTGGGTAAATAACTTAAAATGACACAGAATTCCTGATTAAAGGAATTCCACTTTAATCAGGCCTGATTTTAGAGCCTTTTAAAGACCATCCTACATAACAATATATGATTCTTATTTTTAAAAAGTATGATCTATAATGTAACAAGATTTTCTGATAATTAAACACAGTAATCAGGTAATTGGCCACACCAAAAAAAAAAAATATATATATATAGATACATATATATATGTATCTATATATATATGTATATATATGTATCTATATATGTATATATATATTATTTTTTTTGACATTTCAATATAAAAAGCTCAATTTTTTAATACATCCCAGTTATATGTTTTAAAGATGACCCCCATTCAATCTAGCCACACAGTTTTCTTTATTCATGAATATATGGAAAATAGATACTGTAACTTACAGTAGGCCTTCTTTAGCCGTTAGTTTTAATAAGAAATGCGATATTTATATTTAGGGGATAGATGTAAGGTATCGAAGCCCATGTCCTTCCTTCTATCCTTTTCTTCCAAATTTCAATTTGGACAAACAAATAGAGCAAATAAATCACCAAGCAATTTTCTAGTACCCAATATTCCAAGTGCAGAGTTTCTCTGATTTCTACTGGTATCAGGGAATACAGTTCAGGTAAGAGGACTCAACAAGGTTCCCTAATTTATACTGTTTGAAAATGAGAATCAATGAATCCAAGACAGACTTGAGTTCATTTCTCTGAGCAGCAGCAGCATGGAAAGAATGACTAGGCTTCTTTAAGTAATATATGTTTATTACAGGGGGGTGAAGGGAACACAGAATGCATGAATACTGGCTTTGATCAGAGTGATACGGCTGCCTAGTAAAACACAAAATGATGAGTGTACTAAAATTGAGAACAAACAATTTATTTTCTAGGGGATAGTGATGGATATAATGTCAAAAGTTCTCTCAATTATTTCTTCTAAATAGGAAGAGGGTATATTAAGGTGCTAAGGCTGTCATAACAAAATACCACTAACTGGGTGGCTCAAACATTGTACACATACATTTTCTGACTGTTCTGGAAGCTGGAAGTCTAATACCAAAGTGTAGGTTTAGTGTTTCCTGAGGCTGCTCTCCTTGGCTTGCAGATAGATGCCTTCTCTCTCTGTTTTCACATGTCTTTTCTCTGTGTGGGCATCCTTGGTATCTCTTAATCTTTTTATAAGGACACAAGTCACACTGGGTTAAGGCCTATTTACCTGACCTCACTTAACCTTAAATACCTCTTTATGGGCCCAATCTGCGAATCCAGTCACACTCTAAGGAACTGGGGTTAGGACTTTAAAATATAAATTTGGGGAGAGGAGAACATAATTCAGTCTATAAAAAGGGAAAGAATTTTGGATAGATATTTCCTATTTATGAAAGACAGGCATGCCCCTTCTCTCTGCTACCCAATATATTTAATACTAATTTGCATACATGCCTCAGTTGCATGTATTTAACTGATAATGTAATCTGTAAACGTAATTTGTTGTATTATTTTCCCCAATAAGCCACTTTAAAAGGAAAGCAAAACACCATCTATCTATAACGCTCAACATTTCTTCCAATAATCTTAAACTGTAGAGTGGGACAAGAGGTTAGGAATACAATTTTTGTAGGGCAGAAATCAGTGTATAAATTAATCTTTTTAACACAAGCAGAATACTTCATCTAATACATTGTAAGTACTGTCTATTTTGTGATTGATGATCGTGAAATGGAGAAAGGGTAGAAAAATCAAGGTAGTATAGTATAAATCTTATTTACTCTATTTAAAATCTGTACCAGATATTTCATATGTGCTTCAAACTCATCAGTTTCCACCTCTACCATAGTTACTCCTAAATTTTAATTTATTGGGGAGTGGCATTACAATTCCCTTCATTATGCTTGGAAGAAACTTAGGAACCATTATTAACTTCTCACACTCACAATGCCAATCACCAGTCCTTGAAATTCTACAACAACAACCAAAAAACCTGTCATATATCTGTTTCTTTATCACCATGCCCATGCCCAATGTTATTGTTTAGGTAGGGGTGTGTGTGTGTGTGTGTGTGTGTGTGTGTGTGTGTATTTTAACCTGACTTAATGCATTATTTGCCTAGCTATTATACCAATCTCCACCTCGACAACCCTTATATCAATTTTCCAATCTGTTTACAGTGATATCTTCATAAAATAAAAGTCTCATAACACCAATGATTAACATAAACTTTTCCTGTCCTTCCTCATCACCTACAAAATGCAGCTAAAACTCCTCTTCAGGACATATATATTTTGTCACTGGGCTCGCTGTCTACCTTTATGACTCTTGTCATGGCCAAATAGCTACCATGCCTATATTTAAGTTATACTAATATATTTCATAGATTGTATCCTTGGGTTTCATATTAATCCCTGTATCAGTAAACATACCTATTCTTGTTTTCTATCCTGGTTACTTCTTCCTTGTACTTCAAAATGAAACAGTTTCCTCCTTGTAAGAAATTATTTTCATGACTACCCCTCCTTTTAGGACTTCCATACTTACCTACTTTACTCCTATGGCAATCCATGTATAGATGTATAGCATTAACACTGTACCATAATTATTTGCTCATTTGTCTGAATCTCCATGTAGAATGTGTATTTCTTGGACTTGGGGTTTATATCTGTTGCATTTGTATGTTTACTTACATTGCTGTTTATCTTTTTTCTTATGTCTTTAAATAAAAACTGATAAGAATAATAAATATTTGACAGAATACTTGAAAATCATCCCCTAACAAATCAAATCTTACTTCTGTTGCAAGATATAAATTAAAATTCTAGGTTTCAATACTCCTAGGCAAAGTGTATAGACAATATTCCCTTCATTCTAAATGTAAAATAAGCAGATCTTTTGAGGGGAGAGATGTAAACAGATCTTTATAGGTGGAATTTTGAATGAGATGAGGAATACTCATGAATTAGAAGCCTGCTGGAATTGAACATAAATGTGTTATACATAAGTGTATTATTCATAAATGCATAATGAAAACTTTTTGGATTCTTATTATCTATTTCAGTCATCTATTTATTGGTGTGTCACTTAAAATAACTACTTCATTTATTATCTGTCACGGTTCTCTGGGGTTGACTGGGCTTAGCTGAAATAGTTGTGTTTGTTCCACATAGTACCATTTGGACTGTTTTCATCTTGTGGCTTGACCAGTGCTGGCTTTTGGCTTCGGGGGCTGGGGGGGAATTCAGGTTGGGGTTCTTTCAGAGATCTTTGACTTGCATAGTAGGAGAATGATAGGTAAATGAGAAATCTGGTTTGAAGAATTAGATTGAAGAAAGCTTGAGTGTCATGTTTAGGAATCTGACTTCTAATAACCATTTGAGGGTGATGAAATATATTAAGCAAAAGACTGACTTTTAAAATCTGTTTTTGTTATTTTTTAATAAAGGTAATTTTAGTGACTGGATAAAAGATGCTTTAGATAGAAAGGGACCCTTTAGGATGCTGTTGCCATGTACTAATTGGGAGTTTATGAAAGATAGACATAAAATAGTAACAGTTAGAGAAAGAAAAAAATATTTGAAAGACACTTATCATATAAAACTGATAGGACTCAATTGATTTCCTTGGAGAGAAATGAGAAAGATCATGTTTGAGGATGAGTTTGAAGCTTTAAGCTGGGGAAGTAGACAGTTCTTTTTTTTTTTTTTAAAGATTTTATTGGGGAATTGGGGGAGGGGAACAGCGTTGGGGAATCAGGGAAGGGAAATAGACAAGTTGCTGTCTTTTTGTTCTTCAGTTGTGGAAGATGTTGCTTCACTGGCCCATGTTGGTATGGTCATTGGGCTCTTCCTGGATGAGGCAGATCGCTCGCTGGCCTCTGGGTGTCGCTCACTGCGGCTATTGGCCGCTCACGCTGGCTGCCAGACACACGCTGGCTGCTGGCCACTCACTGCAGCCTATGGCAGCCCACTGCAGCAGGGGCTGCAGCCTACACCATAGCCGAGGCTCGCACAGCCCAGCTCCAGGTGGAGCTGTTATTAGCTGTGGAGGGCAGTGTCACTGGCCCTCATATATGGGATCCCAAAACCAGCTCTTAACCAATGCTCCACTCGGCCGGCCCGGAAGTAGACAGTTCTAATGCCATTCATAGAAATAGAAAACAGGAAGAGGCAAAAACTTTCAGGGGTAGGTAATGAGTTCCATTTAGTTTTTACTAAATCTGAGGTGGCTTTGTGATGTCTATGTATTTTAAAATATGGCTGTCAGCATGAAAAAGAAAGTGAGATAGAAATACAGCTTTTGCAGTTATCAATAGTGTACTTTGGAAAACAGCATCACTAAGGGTGAGACTGGCACTGTTATATATTATTGTGGGACTGTAAGTTGATTCAACAATATTGCCAAGGAAATTAAATAGCATGAGAATTGCTCCCATTAGCATAAGTAGGGGGAAAACATCTCTAGCTGAATATAGTATAGTATGTAGTCAACAATTGTCATTTTGTTCATGGATTCCAAGGCTGCATTTTGTCTTCCTCCTTGCTGCCTCCTTTTGAGTTAAATCACATAGCACTGGCACAGTGTGGACAATGAATATTTGCTTATTTGACTAAATGTACAGTCCAGCAGGTCTACTTTTCCAGTTGCTCTTTACATTAAACAGAAATATGGATTTTTGAAGATCTAATGCAGGTGTAACAACAGGAGGGTTTTTCATCCCAACTATCAAAGGAAAAAAAAATTGGCCTTTGATTCTTTCTTTTGGTAACTAGACATTTGATGATCAATTCAAAGGTTTGTAATAAAAGATCCAGAAACTGTTTGCAGAAGAAAATTAAGCAGCGTTTCCTCAAGAATGTCACTATAACAGCCTAGGCTGTGTATAGAAGAGGGCAGAAAACCTTTTCAATTGTTCCCACCTCATGCCTACCTCAAAGCCAGATTTTGATTATAACACCAAGACGCAATCTCAGGATGGAAATCACAAAGCTAGGACTCAATCATATGTATATAGAAAAAAAAGTTAAAATAAACAATAAAGATGAAATTATAAAACTTTAGAAATTTTTTAATGTAAGTATGATGTGTACATTTTTAATGTTTTTATTACTCCAACACCTATGTCTTTTATCTTTATATGAATAATTAGTATGTTTTACTGAAAACTGTTATTACAGAAAAGCATAAAGAATGATATTAGTTACTCACCATCCCAGTATTTAAAGGAAAGTTCTTCAAATATTTAGGTATATAAATGTATATCAATATATCATACTATATGTAATATATCTATTTGTGTATATATATAAAATTTACATTTTATAGCTTAAAAAGTTACCAACAAGCTATGAACATTTTCCTACATTACTAAAAAAATCCATTTATCTTCACAGATGTCAATTTTTATGCCTGTATCATAATTTATCTCTTAATCTTGAGAAAATATAATTAGAAATTATTAGATGGCAGGCAGTGATATAGTACTGTATGGAGCAGTTATCAAAGAGATAGTTCCCAGAACTAAACAATGACTAAAATAAAAATGAGTACAAAGGACTGTAGAACATTTGTATGCAACAGTAATTAGTTAAGGCTGGTGAGAGGAGAGGGACTAGGTGGGGGGAGTTCGATAAGAAAGGGTTTTGAAAGCCAGACTTACCTGAGTTCAACCTTTATCTGGGGGCATGTGTGTGTACAGATGCATATTTTAATAAAATCTGTGTTTTTGAAAGTTTAATCAAGTGGCATATGTTATGGGAGTGGAGTGAGGAGAGACCAAAGAGAAGCAGACCTTGTAAAGAGGTTGCTGTATTAATCCCAGCAAGAGATGAAAGGGGTGGCAGGCATAAAGAATGGAAAGAAAGGGGCAGATTAAGAGAAACATTTTGAATAACAAAGTCACATAACTAAGTGACTCTGATCAGAGAGGAAAAATAAATATTACATTGGTTTGGAAGAGGAAATTTGAAGCTATGATAATGACCCCAACAATAAATTGCTTTGGCTATTTGGAGTATAATATTAATACAAGATTATGTGTTGCAATTCTGAATAAGTAACAAGTGAATTTAATGATATGAAAGTCACTTGCAGCCTTGGAGCCTTGAGAAAGATTAAACTTTCTAAGAGTAAAAGTATAGAAGTGACTAGCAAAAGTTCGAGAACTACATCATCAGAATGTCCACAGCTAAGAAGAGAAGACGATGAAAATCACCAGAGTGAGAAGAAAGCAAAGCAAAAGCCAGAGTATTTGGGCAACGGTATCAAATTAGAGAAAGGAAAAAAAAGTAATGAGAATTAGAAAGACTATTAAGTTAGACAAAGTTCCTGGGCAATTTCAAGAAGGCAGTTTCAGGCAACATATGGGAGACTGGGTCAAGTTTGCAGATTAAGGAAAAGAATGAAATTCAGTAGACGTCTTCACTTAGCCTAAGAAAGTCACTATTTAAAGAAGGAAAGAGGAGAGCTACTGTATGAATTAAGATGGAGTTGATTTTTGTTTTTGTTGTTGTTTGTTTTAAAGGGAATGTGTCGCATCCCGCACGACTGGGCTAGGTGGGTGTGGAGAAAGGACGGCGAAAGGTTAAGTTAAAAAAGAGAGAGAGAGACACAAAATAGAGAAAACTTTTCGGGGCCAGGGGACCCCAGCCTCGTGGACTGGAGTGCCAAATCGGGCCTGACCGTTCCTTTTATTGTCTTACACATAAACAAGGGTCACTGTAGCTTCCTCTGTATGTGAGTCTCACGCCCAAAAACACAGCTAAAGGCCAAATCACCCACACCTGCAAGCTGCCATTACCAGAGGTTATTGTCATGCACCTCTTAAGAGACAGAACTCCTTTTCCAAGGCTTACTGATAAGAATGCAGGACAGACATTATCATATCAATAGGTCATTTCACAGGCTGCCAGACTCTGAAGCAAGTGGTTCACACCCTATTTCTGTCAACTCCTGATTTCTCCTATTGGTACCCACGGGTACCCACCGGCCCCCACGGGCACCCACAGGCACCTACGCGACCATGTCTGGCTTGGGTTTGTCCCTCTCATGGGATCTTACCCATCACGGACTAGCTGGCCATCCTTTGGTGCCAAACAGGGAAATATACAGTAAGCATAATCTTGAAGTTATGATCTGTCTTTATGGAGAGGTGCATGGAGGCAGACAGGCAGGGTATAATGTGTCAGGAATGAACACATTTTAAAACAGAGAAATTAGCCAAGAGAAAACCTTCATTATCAGGCCACTTTTTGGGGAATGTGTCTTAAAAGAAAATCTGGGGCCCAGATGGAGTTCACTCCATTTTTGATCTTTCTGCCACATTCAGGATAAATGAAAGGCAGAATACAGAGTTAGTGCCATAGTGAGCAGTGGGAGAAGGAGGCAAGCTCATAGGCTCCTTATGTTGTGTGTCACACCCTCAGGAAGTTTTCTGGGCTCTTTTTGGTTCCCTATGGCCTCTCCAGTTTCTGAACTCTGTTGTAGCATTTGGATACAGACGGAGCACTTTGACATTTAGACAACATCCTTTACCATAATATGTAAGAATGAATATGTACTCTGAATATGCCATCTCTGAATATGGCATAAGGTTCTTAAAGTAAATAATAATAATAATAATAATAACTATAGGTTTTTATTGAAGGAAAACTGGACTTAACTTGACAAATGTGCAGTGTAAACCAGCAACTGTCCTTTAAAAACTGTGATAACTTAACCACCCTAAACATAGAATTTCTAACTCTATTGCTATTTTTAGTCTTACATCTTTTTATCATGTTTGGTGTTTTCCTTCATTTTCTAAGTCTTGTAGGGCCTCTTTCTGATTCACCATTTGTAAATTCTCACTATGATAGTAATAATTTATGAATCGTAGGTTTCAGTTCAGAAGGCCCAGAGCTTTTTTTAATACATATCAAATAAGATCTTAGTAGACTGTTTTCTGTTTATTTTTACAGTCTAGGGAAACTGATCAATAAATTCTTGTCCCAGATCCCTAGGGTCAAAAAACTGATTAACCCATTTTTTTCCAAACTGTTTCAAATTCTGTAATTACCTGGAAAATCTTTTTAAAAAATACTGATTCATTGCTCCCACTGTGTGCATTGTAATTTAATTTGTATGCAATGTGATCTGGGCATCAGAAATTTTTGGAACTCTCCAGGCAATTCTAATGTGCAGTAAAGTTTAGAAACCACCAGGTCTCTGTGGCTAATAATACACATGCACCACCTTGTCTGAGGGCTGAATGATGCCTCCTGATTTCTACCCTGGATTCCCCTTCTTCCTCTTGAGATAAGGAAATCCAATCCATTGAAGCATTTTCCACTGTCATCATGGCATGCACACTAGCACTAGCACAGACATCTTCAAATATTCTCGTTTCCCCACTCCCAACGCAACACATCTTAGTACTTTGAGAAAGGAAGTTCTTCTGGACTTTCTTAAGGTTGCAGGAGCAGGTTGGTCTAAAAGGCTGCTTTCAATAGACTACAAACTCCTTTCTCAATCCTGGGCTTCTGAAGCTGTTGCATTTCACCCTCATTGATTGTAAGCAATTGTTGAGTCCAGGCTTTGATCAATAATATAATTGACTGTTAAGAGTAACACCAATCACAAGTGCTGAAGACAACACATTGACACCCAAATTGTTGGTGAGTGCACTCCTGTTAATGAATTCAGCTTGATCAGTTGTGTATGTTGTGTGATCCGGATACTTGGTCAAGTCATGTATTCTCCTACATAGTCCAACACTTTTAGATTGTACTCCACAATCCTCAGTTCACTACAGAGACAGATGTTCAGAGGCAATAACATTTTTTGCCGGGGTCCAGCCTCCGCGGAGTCCAGGGATTCCTTCAGGTGGGATGGAGTCAGCGAGGAAAAAGAAAAGAGAAGAGAGGAAAGAAGAAAGAGAGTGGAGACACCCGAAAGAGTTTCACAGGAGTGTCACACTTTATTGTTACAGCATATCTCTTTTCATAGGGACTCTTTTTTTTTTTTTCAATTTTTTTTAATATATTTTTTTTATAGGGACTCTTGACCATTACCTCAATCACAAAACATTTTACATGAGTTTGGTGTTTTTTCTTTCTCAGGGCTTTCACAGTCTTTACTTCCTTGTAATTGTTCTCTCCAGGGTAAACTGTGACCTATTCTATGTTTAAGGATTATCGTATCTTTTAATATGATGTTCTCCTTGTGACCCAACTCAGTTTCTACTTATCACCTAAAGAATGGTTATCATGACTACCTTGACTATCTAGTAACTATCCCAAATTCCAGCAGCTAATACTCAATTGTAAGACTCACAGGGCGCATACTTGAGCTATTACTGAGAGACTAGGAGTGGCTGAGTCTAAAGCCTATTCCTTTGAGATTACTTAGAAGCTAAAAAGGGGGTTTCAAACATTACTTATCCTACAGAGAGCTATAGTATTTACAATAGAGGGTAGCATCTGTTTCTCAGTCAAAGCTTCAGAATCTGTTGCTACAACAATGCATGAGGCAAAGAATTCAAATAAGCCTATTGATTAACATAGCTCATGGTCAGTAAGTGTCTCTTATCAGAACTTTCATGGCCTGGAGACCTTTGGTCTTTAGGGAGACTTTTCACTGTGATTATCTTAGGCAAGTGAGCTCAGGGGCTGCTGTTTCATCAGTTTCTCACAGGCAGGCTGTCAGTTTCTCACAGCCAGGCTTTTGGCCTATGTGACCAGAGGTCTATGCCTCAGTTTCCAAGGGGCTTGAGTCCCCCTTTTCTCAGTCCTGTATTCCCCATTGAATTACTGCCTGGCTTAGGTTGTCTCCCCTCTTTTCTAGGAGATCTTGCCCGTTATTGGCTGCATAGTTAGCTTATTGGGGTATCACAGGAACTTGCCATAAGTGCAGTGAGAGTACTGTCTCCTATAGGATCCAATGTAGAGGAAAGGCACATGAGTTCATAGAGGCAGGAGATATTACATGACAAACCATAAGGCAGCACCCCAAACATCCAGTGCTGAACATGGCAATGTGACCTTGTCAGACACTGGGGGGCTGTCGGCCCTCAACAATTTTTGGTGTAAAATCTATCTTTTTCCAGGTAGGCTCAGCATTTGTTTGAGTTAAATAGGACTCTAAGTCTGTATATCAACCTGGAGGCAATACTCTGGAAAAACAGTATGCTGATAATAACTGGCATTAGTTTATGAGGTAACTTTCTTAGAGTAAACTATGTAGTGGCTTTTATGCAAAGGAAAGCTGGTTCTGCAGAAGGTCCAAACCACCTTGTCCAAGAAGAGCTTAAGGGAATTAGGAAGTTCAAAGTTGTCAGGCTCTTCTTAGTATGCCCAAACATCCTTATCCCATATCTCAAAGTCTATTACTTCCCTACTAGTGCCTCTACCTGGCATGGTTATATGATTAGCACTGCAAATCTGCCACCCCTAAAATCTGATCTAAACTTCATCTTCAGCTATATTTGTTCTTCTATTATTGGAAATAAGATGCTCCTTCAAAGGTTCCATGCAGGCTTTCTGTTTCTGCAAATATGTTCTTATTTTAAAATTGTAGATTTTAGTTCTCTTTTTCTCTATGTAAACTCTCTAGAGACATAGGAAACAGCCAACTGACTCCACAATCTTTATAACTATTGGTATGAACAGGCACTTATTCTCCAAACCTTCTTTCTTTTACCTACATTCAACCCAGACCACAATAGATAATTACTTGTATCTGATGCCACTGTTTGACATTGATTACCCATGGCCCTATTCTTCACTCCATCCTCCACTAACAATAAATTTATCTCAATATGCATTTACTCTTTAACCAGTCCAATTTCTGAATACCATTATAAGTGTTTGCTTCCTGGGGTCAATTCATGTACTAGTTACTCTACCAATCAGGGCCTCAATAGCACATAGGTGGCATACTCAAAATAGGATAATTTGAAGATGGTTTATTTATAAAGGACTGTTTATAAAAGTCTACATGTAATAGAACCATGATGGCTAGTGCTGGGCTTAGTAGTGTCCTTAGTAGGATCATTTAACAGTCCAAGTCGCAATGAAAAAAAGAATGGGGGTGGGGAATAACAGGAACCTAGAAGGAAATCATTCTGTAGACTTAGCATGGACCTTCAATCAAAGGAAAGAGCCAGCTCCAGGCTCCTGTCAGGAAAGGATCCAGGGGTAAATAACCGGCCACTGGCCACTTTGTTCTCTCTTCCTTTGTTCTCCTATTAGGACTTCCTATTAGCCAAATCCAACCTGAAACCCAAAGACATAAACACTTCTTAATGCAGTTCCTACAAATCTGCCTCGCAGAAAAGAGAGCAGGGTTTAAGAGACTGGAGAGCAGATATTGAGGGTATGATACCCTGTGCATTATCACTTTAGAATGACTGCTTGGAATTTACACATTTCTATGGATAAGAAAAAGAAACTTTATATGAGGAAAGAGTTGTCCATATTTTAATAGCAGAATTGTTTTCAGAGACACTTTAATCAAGATTTACTACTTAGAATTTGTATAATAACAAGAGCAGTGTTCTGTTGAGTGTGTCCTACATGTCAAGCACATTTCAAATTTATTTCATTTATTACCTAATTTAATGGTCAAACAATTCAATTGCTATGTATCCATTGTTAGGTACGATTGTTCCAATTCGGTATCTCTGGAACTGATATTTGAAAAGATTAACTTGGTTTTAGCCGCATAGATTGTAAGTGGGAATTTAAGATATGACTCTTGCTCTGTTTGACTCCAGATCCAGAAAACTGCACTAATATAGGTAGAACATTGGGGGAATTTTTCAGCAATTATCTCTTCCTATATGCACTGCTGTTATTTATGGAGTGTCTTCTATGAGGCAGACAATTTAACAAGGATCATGGTAGCTGTAAAGAAGGATATAACACAGATATTGTTTTTCAGATGAATGTAGTGTATTAGATAGTCAGTTTTCCTGGCACCACTGAAGAAATATATACATAAGAGACATGGGTGGGAATGCCCTGTTCATGGTATGACCTAAAGCATTATATCAGAAAAGCTTTCAGTGACCAGGGAACAATTCCAGCTTCCATGAGTGCAGAGAGCAAGCCTCAGACAACCAGGTAGGGTTTAAAGATAGGCTTCTGTGATAATGGGATAAATAAAATAAAACCAAGATCTCAATATGCACTTGAAGGTGAATAAGGTTTGAGCTTACCAACAGACAATTTTAAATTTAAAAAAAAATGAGAGTCCAAAATGATCTGGTATTTGAAGAAATTTCAGAGAGGGTACTGACATCCCTGAGGAAGCGTGTCCATCCTGCCCTAGGGCATCTTGTTTCCCTTTCTCTCACCTTCATCACTTTTAGGTCACCCCTACCTAACCTAATGAACAGGAATATAAAATGAATGTATGCATAATTTTAGATGTAGTTCTTCTTTATTTAGTAACCTCAGATCTTTACAAAGAGAGCTCTGTATTTACCATAAAGCATCATTACTTTTGGAAAATATCTGAAAGGATAAATCTCACATACCAATATACAAAAATCTATGTGTGTTTTTCTTTGTCATGACATGATCATAGTTTGGCTACTTGTAGATTGTGATGAAAAAAATGAAGGTCTTTTGCCATATCCTTTGTATTAATCATTTTCTTAAAAGTATAAGAGTGGGTGAAATAAATTCAATGATAACCAATAAAAGTAAACTTTCCTTTTGAAGTTTATTCTCCTAAATTACCTCACAAAATTACTAACTGTATGTTGCTATATTGTGTTCTTGCTTAATTTCCTAATGTGCATTTAATTCCCAATGATTAATCAAAACCCATCCTAGCAGAACTATTTTATTGACAATGATTGGAACATGATCCAACTAGTTTCGCCATACATGTATGATACAACCCTGACCAATGAGAAGTAAGAAGAAATTGGCCAGAGGCTTCTAGAAAAGGTTTATGTGCTTCTGAAAAAGAGACATAAAAGAGATATGCACATATTCTTCATGTTGACACTGACAAATAAAAATGTTAAGCTTGGCATTTCCATGGCATCTTGCTATCAACTTAATAAAGTGGTGACACACAAAGAGAAGTCCAGACCAAGAGGAAAATGAGGAGGTGAAAACAGTGCACCAACAGACGCCGCCTAGAGCTCCATCAATTTTCAAGTCTTTTCTACTTGAGTTTCTACATTTCCTTATTGCTTAAGGCCATTTTAGGTAGAATTTTCTGCTATCAGCAAATGTACCCACCTGACACTGTAGCTAGAAACGAAGGATGTCCTGAGTGAGATTGTTTTTACAGATGTACACTACAGTAAATAATTCCAACATTTACTCTGTTCAAAGAGCATAAAGGAAGTGCCTGTACTTCACCTCTGTGACTCTCCTGTCCCACATAGTCTGTAATCCTCAAGAATATTATCTTGCCTTTATTTACTACACAGTCTCTCCTGCAAAATCTCCAACAAAACCGCATCATATAAAGTTCTTCTCGAAATGTGGGCCGTTCTGCCTTTTAATAACTACTTTTATTTGGAGAATGCACAATTTCCCCAATGTAGCACTTGCCCATCCTCCCTTAAGAAAATGGGGATACACAGGGCTGTTAGAACACAAGGACATGATGTTCTGTGGGAGAGATGGGCATAAAGGTGAGAGATGGGAGGAAGGAAAAGTATGTGAACTACAACAAATAATTTGCCCATATATATGTGTAAATAGGTAAATTATGTTTTCAAACACAATGCCAAGAATTACAAAATCTGCACTGGAAAAGATAAAATAAAAATTCCAAGCTCAGAGTTATTGTTTGAATCACAATAGATTAATTTCTACTGAAATATCTCCTAAGACTATGTGTGGAAGGTATTTTAATGATAGCAAAAAGCTATTATTATTTTATAGGCACTACTATTTCATATTTCAATACCATCTGTGTTTATATCTTTCTACAATGATTAAAAATTGAGTGACTATCATTTACCCTTAGTCTATAATTGAATTACTTTGGAAATTATTGTAATGTTATATAGATTAAAGCTATGATTCAGTTCATAACATTCTAACATAAGTAGTAAACAGAGATGAGTGTTTATAATGTTGAATGTATAACAAAAGAGGCTATTTTACCTCTTTCATGGTTTCATTTAATCATATTCAAAAGGTTTATTATCCTGTTTCTATTAATAAAGTCCATTTTGAAGTCATTTTGAAATCTGTTAAATAGACAGCATAAGCTTGTGCAGGGCAATTTGATTTTAGTTTTGTTTATAATAAAGTTAAGAAATATCAACTTTGAGGAGGTTCTAAAAATAATACTCATTACTCAAATAATATAAGGATAATTTTCTAGCAAAGACAGACATATTGAAAACTCTCTGAGTAGTTCTTCATAAAACACATAAGAACACACTCAGAATAGACATGTAGACATTGCTAAAGACCTTATGCAAACGATAATGCCATCATTATTGCAGTAGATGAGATTTTACTAGATGAATTTGAGTTTCCTCCAACTCTTTGATTCTCTGTCACTTTACTAAACTCAAAATTATATTGTATTCCCTTAGAAACAGCCATTACTTTTAGTTACTAGATTTTAGAAATTGCATACTCTTAGAATAATATTTAATAAATGTATTTTGTTTATTGATGATTTATTTTTTGAGAGTAAAATATAGTATGAAGGGAATCTTGGATTCTGTCTCTTGCTTCTGGTGGTGAAATGAAAACCACTTTGTAAATATTTATGAAAACCACTCACCACCACCCCACCACACACACACACCCAAACACAAGAAACCTTTTCTCAAACAATATGTAGTCAATTGGTGGCTGGGGCAGCCATGTAGGTTACAAAGTGTTATGGGAAACACACAAGCCAAAGAAGACGCTTAATGCAGACTGAATGAGTCAGGAAAAGGTTCTTTGAGGAAGTGATTCTGAAGATAAAATCAGGAAAATATATTAGAATTAATCACAAAAAAATCCCATGCCATTTACAGCATAGGGGATGCTGTATACAAATTGTATATGTCTCCAAGGATTTGAATCCAAACGAAGAATAGAGAGCAAGGGGATGAAAGTAGAGTGTAGAGGTAGGCTAAAAATATGCTATGGAAACATTTGATGTCTTAATAACAATGTTTTCCTGGTGATTTCAAGGAGTATTGAAAAGATTCAAAATAGCAAAATAGTGCAAGTCTTTTAGAAAATTCATTTGGATGAAATAATGCAGGTATATTAGAAAGGATTAAATATGAATAAAATGTTGGGAACTATACTTGGAAGGAAAATAATGTGATTATATTGAGGGCTGTGATATTGGAAATGAGAGAAGAGGATGAATAAGAACAATATATATATATATATATAAATTAGACAGGACATAGTGATTGATTCCATGAGAGAGGTGGGAATTAGGAAGATAGATTGGGGAAAATAAAAATGCTACCAAGTTTTGAGGATAGGGATAATGGATATATGATAATGAAATTCACTTAGATGAGTTTTTATTTATTTATTTATTTATTTATTTATTTATTTTTAATTAGTTTAAGGTGTACAACACAGTGCAGTAGTTATACATTTTATCCCTCAAAGTGACAACCCCCCACCCCCAATTCACCACCCCACTCCCCCCCATATCATATATATCTATTACTCTTCCTCTGACTCTCTTCTACAGTATAATCCACATCCCGTGACCATCCATATATATTCAATTACAGTAGGTATACTACCTCCACTTCAGTTATACAGTGCAGTGACCAAACCTCTACTCCATCCATGAAATGGTCTCCCCAACAAGACCTATGACCACCCTTAGATGAGTTTTAAGTAAATTTTAGCACACTTCAAAAACCAATGTTCCAAGTGGCGCATTGGTTAAGAGCTGGCTTGGGATGCCGGCTCTGAGCAGCAAGGCCCTGGTTCGCATTCCACATATGAGGGCCAGTGACACTGCCCTCTACAGCTAAGATGGTGAACACCTGGAGCTGGGCTGCTATGAGTCCCCAGGATGGCTTAATTGCAGCCCCTGCTGCAGTCGGCTGCCATAGGCTACAGTGAGTGGCCGGCAGCCAGCGTGAGTAGCCAGCAGCCAGTGTGAGTGGCCAAGAGCCACCGTGAGTGGCCGTCCAGAGGCCGGTGACTGATTTGCCTCACCCAGGAAGAGCGCAATGATAATACCAACATGGGCCTGTGAAGCGACGTCCTCCACAACTAGACTGAAGAACAAAAGGACAGCAACTTGTCTGTTCCCTTTTCCGTATTCCCCAACGCTGTCCCCCTCCCCCAGTTCCCCAATAAAATTTTCTTTAAAAAGCAATGTAAAAATCCTCTAAGTTTTACAAACATTCTTAGTAAACAAATGATACTCTTAAATGTTAGGAAGATATTTGATTCAATTATTCACAGACAATATAGTCAATGAAATACAAGCTAACATTTAAAGAGCCTGCCAAGATGAAACATTGCAATTGTCTAATTAAACAAAGCTTGTGGTGGAATCTGTATCTCTGAAACCGGGTATTCCCCTGAACATTTATGAGGTACTGCCTTCTAATAAAATGCCACATGCTCTAAGATTCTTTGCCCTAAAATCAACACATCATTTCCTGTGTTTGAAGCAAACCTGGTTATGGTGCAGACCTGGATTTCTGAAGAAACTTTTAAACCTCCCAAGGCCACAACATGGCATTCTCTTGCTGTGAGCTACATTTCACTTATGCAGCCTTAGCACATAGGAAGCACATTTTCATAAATGATCCACCACTACTCTCTACTTTCTCTTTGATGTTACATTAAAAAATAGCTTTTAGTAAAGCTTTTTTCATTTGATTTTTGGAGCCATAGTAAAAGGCACCAATATTGGGGGTAGGGGGGAGAGAGAGAGAGAGAGAGAGAGAGAGAGAGAGAGAGAGAGAGAGAGAGAGAGAGAGAGACTACGTAAGGTGCTTGTAAATTATATTTTCTCTCTTAAACAAAATTCAAAGACCTTCCATGTCCATTATTTTTGTTGAGTGTCTTTGGTGGGCTGACAACAACAATGGTACAAATTTTTCAACCTTCGCTTTATTCACACGTTTTGTAATGTGACTTTTCAGTTTCTTCCACTATGCGGCTGGAGTTTATTTCCCAAGTCTTTGAACTTGGCCTGTGATTTGTTTGAGCCAGCAGAATGTGGCAGAAGTGACAGTATGCCAGTTCAGAGCCTGAGAATCCTTGCATATTTTTGTCCTTCCATTTGTTCTTCCACCTTTGCTATGAGAAAAGCCTGGGTTAGCCTACTGGAGGATGAGAGAACACACGGAGGGCAGCTGACTTGCAGCACTCAGTGGTACACTGACTCCAAATATGTAAGTCCAGACAACATGAGCAGTTATGTATCTGTCTCACAACTAATTACAGATCCATGAGGAAGCCCAGGTTAGACCACAAGAATGGCCAGCCATGATGTAGATTTGCAAGCAATAAGGCACAGATATCATTTTAAGCCACCAAGTTTTGAGGTGATTTCTACTGTGGTGATAACTTACTGATGAAGTTCTTTATGTACCATAAGCAGAGAGGTACCATTCTAGAACTATCACTAAGGTGGATAAGAGTACTGTATAGCTCTTTGGTTTATTTGGTCACTCCTAATTATAATAGACTCAGATTTGTTGCTGATAAGTTATGGCTAATAATCCAAGAAAATTTATAAATGCTGTAACAATAATGTCCTTTGCCTACAGCCTTAATGGAACACTATTAAATGTATTTACATAGATTTATTTTAATTGCAATCTTTACATCTAGGTCATTAAAAAAAGAGATGCATGTGCTTTTGGTAAAATATTTTTTGAGTCATAGGCTCATGAATCCCCTTTTATCCATCACTGATGTTCTTCAACCAAATGAGCTCAGACATTCTCTGGAAAAAAAATATTGCTAAACTCTACCCCAGTTTTCCTTTCTATTTAATTATACTAAGAAACCTGAAGTATCTTATAGAACATCAAAATATCCATACCTTGTTAGAACCTTCATCTATCTTCCTCAACAGAGCAATTTCCTTTGTGGACTAAAGCTTTCTTAATTTTTCATTAACTGAATTAACGCATTTCAAAAGCTTAGGGTGTGGTGTGTGTGTGTGTGTGTGTGTGTGTGTGTGTGTGTGTGTGTGTGTGTATTCAAAATATGATTGACCAGATGGAATAATTATAACTTTTTACTTAGATAAACTCTAACAGGATATTTTCTCTATATTTCATAATGTTTTATTTATTATTGTTTAAAAATATTTCTTATCACTCTTCATCTACTTTGTTTTTCTTTATTTTACGAAAAAGACTAGCAATTCATCATTAACCAGTATAAGCCATGATATATCTTTTCCTTACAACATGAAAAAACTGAACAATTTTTCCTATTTAACTTCATTAACAGAGTTAAAGTTTCCGTTAACTACCATGTAGACATGGTTAAACAGACAAAAGGAAGGCAGAAGCAATGTTTTGATGTGAGTGGGGGAGAGAGAGAGAGAGAGAAAGAGACAGAGAAGGAGAACTTTCAATAACTGTCTAAAATGTTATCCAGAGGCAATATTCCAAACTGCTGACTCCCCAGATGAATATTGTCTGCAGATGTGTTTTGTTTGGCACACACAGTGTTTAAAACAAACTTGAATTAATTGCCACATTTAAAAATTGGGGAATTTCTCCAAAATTAAAAAAAAAAAAATCCATCTTCTATTGAAAAATCACAAAACATATCCACAGTTGGCCCACATGCTTGAATGACAGAAGACTGTTGTAACCAGCTTGCAGCTGCCCCTTCTGATGGGGGATGAGTCTTTCATATCTGTCAGTGTCAAGTCTTCTATTGCTTATAGCATTTGGCTAAGACAAAAGAAAACTTAGAAATTCCTTTTTTAAAACAGTAATATTTTTTTTTTTTTTTTTGTAGAGACAATGTACAGGGTTTTGAGCGTTTGGGGAAAAAAAAGGAGGTGAGATTTACCGGGCTTGCTTAACTCATTTGCTTGCCTGGCTCCTCTAGGTCTTTCCATTTCAACCCCTGATTTAAGATTTTACAGACCTTGAGACAGTCAGTACTTGGGGATCACAGGTGGCAGAAAACAACACAAATTTCCTTAAACAAATAAACAAAAATTAGGAAATCATTGGTTCACATTATTTGTTTCAGAGGTACAAAATACTGTCATCAGAAATTTATTTCTTTTGCTTTCCATTTCCTGACACCACCATACTCTCTGTTGGCCCCATTCTCAGACTGATCCAGCTGTGAGATGACAAAGGCCACCAGTCCCTTTGGGTTTACATAGTCTTTAACACCCATAATTCTAAATAAAGGGATAGTATCTGTTCCAACAATTTCAATGTAACACCTTGAAGGGCTTTTACTGGCCTAATCAGGACACATGCCCACACTGTTGCCATGAGTGTGGCAGCGGTGCTCTTATTGACCAAATGCAGGTTCTAGGCTACCTGCTCATCTTTGTGCAGGAGCAAGAAGAGTTAACTTGAATTGAAACTCATGGAATAACATGCTCACAGCGAAGAAGAATTCTGTAAATGGAAGAAGGGGAAAGGGATTTAGATCAGACAAAATGACAGTTGTCCAAGACAATTACAAATTAAGATATAACACTAGGGAACTGTGTGGTTATTCAGGAATGCATATTTGAGTTACTAAATGAGTTGATAACATAAAAATGTTGCACAAATGCATTTTCCAACAGTTCTATGAGGTACATATAAATATATCAGATATCTTTGCACAAATGGGCCACTGATGGCTATAGAGAATGAGATGTTAAGGTGGTTAAATAACTCATATTGTAAAAGAAAAATTAACATGTAAGAGCTAGGTATTATGGTCATTATTATTAGCTGTGTTACCTTAACTATTTGTTCTTTTTAGGATCTTAAGATTCAGATTTTTTTTTTAATTGTGAAATTCATAATACATAGAAAGAGTGTACAAATACATATACATTCTTTAAAGAAAAAGAATAAAGCAATCACCTTTATTACCACCACTCAGTTTAACAATGAGAATTATCATCCACTTAGAACCCCCGAGACGCTCCCTTTGTTGCTCTCCACCCCTTTTCTTTCAGAAAAATCACCACCCTGAATTTTGTGCTATTTATTTTTTTTAATTTTATTTATTTATTTATTTATTTATTTTTAAGCTGAGCCATCCTGCCACCTGTTGGCAACTCAACGGCAACTCAGCTCGGGCTGGCCTCGAACCGCTGTTGCTCAGAGCTCAGCTCGCACTCTTGAGCAAGCTCTTAACCAACTGAGCCATTCGGCCGGCCCTTATTTTTATTTTTATTTTTTCCAGATATATATTTATCCATGAAACAATATAATTTAGTTTTGCTTGTTTTTTAATTTCCATAAAAATTGAATCATAGTGTTGGTTTATCTCTATGACTGTTTTGCTCAATATTAAATATGCAAGATTCATTAATGCTAATAAATGCTCATAGCTGTCATTAGGATGCATAGAAATCTCACACTGCAATATCTTCCTCATAACTTGAATTTTTATTTATTATATAATAAAAGTCATCTTTGCTAATGACTTTCCTTACCTCCTATTTTCTCAGTAAATCACATAGCAATACCAATTCCTTTGGTTAAAATTTCTTCGCTCATCTTTTTCTATTCATGTATTTTCTATGTACATTGATTTTTAAATACAGTCTGGAATCTTTTTTCTTCAGCTAGAGAATTTAACCCAGTTATATTTAGAGTGATTTTTAACATAATTTGATTCATTTTTGCGTATTATTTTCCTGCTGATTCTAGTGTTCTTTTTCTTCTTCTTTTTTGTCTTTTTTTTTTTTTTTTGGAATTAATTTTATCTCATGATATATTTTTTCCTGCTAGTAGTTGTGAAATACACATTTTTCTAAAGCTACAGTGGTTACCATGAAAATTATAATACACACACTTTCAATATTGAGCTCTAAATTTAATCAGCATCTTTGCTTGCTTCCAAGACAATATAAGTCCCACCAAACACTTTCATTTACCATTTTCTTGACAAGTTATTTCTGTTTTTTTACTTTCATTCTACATATTTAACTCCATTAAATATTATGTTATCAGTTTGTTTCAGTGTTTAAATTTACCCACGTGTTTATCACTTCCTGTGCTTTTTTATTTTTCTCTTTCACTCATTTCAGCTACTTCATCTAGGACTCTTTTGCTTTTTGCATAGTATGTAACTTGTAGACTTCAGTGCAATTGCATCTATGATAAACTCTCTTAGTTGTGTCTGAACATGTCTTTATTTCACCTTCATTCTTGAAAAACAGTTCTCTCTTAATATAGTTTCTAAAGTCATTTCCTTTCAGTCTATTAAAGTTATCATTCCACTGCATACTGGATTCTATTATTGTTTTTGAGAACTGAGCTGTCCACCAAACTATCACTATTTTGAAGGATATCTTTCTGGGGTTTTTTTGTTTGTTTGTTTGTTCATTGGTTTTTTCTTACTTTTTTGTTTTTCCTCTTTGCAATTAATTTTCTGCAACTTCACTATGATGTGTCTTGGTGTGGCAGTCTTTTGTATTAACCCTACATTGAATTATTTGCACTTGATGTCCTTCAACAATTTTAGAATGTTCTCAGGCTTTATATCTTTAATATGCTTTTACCTCATTCTCTCTCTCCTGGAGCTCTCATGAAACATGTTTTATTTGATTCCACCTTTTATTTCTTTGTCTCTCTACATATTGGCTAATTTGTTCTGATTTATTTCTTTATTCACTATTGTTTTCTTCATCTATGTCTAATCTAATCCACTGAGTTTTTAAATTTACTTATATTCTAATTTTGAAAACTTCTATTTGTACTTTTTTCATGTTTGAACAATTATTTTAATAGATTCTTGTTTGCTGCAGATATTGTCAGTCTTGCCTTTTATTTCTTTAAACACTATATTATCATCATTAATTTATAATCTGTACTTGAAAATTTTAACTCAACTCATTGTGGTTCAGTTTCTGCTTTCTGTTGTGTAAGTTGGTTCTTGAGCAGGCTGTCATGTTTCCATTTATGCTCAGTTTATTTTGATTGGAGTCTTTTATTTTTACTTTTATTTTTCTTAGAAAATGGTGGGGATTCTCTGTGACTAGAGTGAAGTTAAAAATTTCCAGAAAAGATTTGCCATTGTTTCTGTTAAGATACTGGGACAATTGAAATTCATAGCTTAATATTTTTTGACTACTCAAGCAATGTGAATTTGGACCCAGAGGGCTTAAATGTGGTTTAAACTTCTAAGGGATGGTTTTTACCACAACCGGTTAAAGCTATGGTGGGAGTGAGAAAGAGGAGGGTCTAAGATCTATAATAAGCTACACTACATTCAACCCACTATTTTTTTGGCAAAATAATGTGTGACCAACAAGAGGTAGCTTTTTCAGATTCTTTGTATTTAGTATGAAATTATTCAACACAGCAAAATATTATCCAATATAAAATATCTCATTCATTTAAACTAACCCTTCCTATTAATGCATATGTATATTTCATGGGATAGGCAGAAACTACCTTATCCAGGTGGGTATCTCTGATGGTCCATTATTCACCTAGTAGATACAAATTAATGCTCTCGCTCTCTTTCTCAACTCTCTAACTCTCTTTCTCTAAATTCCTTTGTCTTCTCCACCTCACCTCACTCCCCTGCCTGTAACTCATCACTGTGCCCCTTACAACTTCTCTCTTTAGAGGAGGAGGTTCAGATTCTGGTTGATGATGTGAACCCCTATTCTTGGGAAAGTAGAGAAACCCTTGCAGTGGGAACAAGCACAATTGAGCTATGAAGTTTAGGGTTTACATACTTAATAGACCATAATAAATGGGTCCTAACTATGATGAGTGCATGTGCTAGTTAATCCCACCCAACTGGTTGTGGGATTCACATGCATCTAAATCAGGCCACTCTAATTTAGAGTTGGTCCTTGATTAGGATTTATATACATCTGGCTCTGGTATCCCAGCCATCTGGCTCCAGTTTTACATATATGCAAATTAGGCAACCATCCTGTGGTGATGTTGGTTAAATATGATGTCTTTCCCTGGTAACAGACAGCACTTTTGTGTTTGTACCACTAAAGTGTGGTCCAATTGAGACTTGGATTTATTACACACACACACACACACACACACACACACAGTCTACACCCTTCCAACTCTATTGGCTATTGACAAATTACTTTTCTTAAAGTCTCTCTGGAATGGGGGAGTGGAGATGGGTTTACTCTTTATTTATCCTTATGTTGAGAGTAGACTTTGCAGTTCTAGCTTTTTTGATGGAGGGATGCAGATGGTCTCCTATTCGAATTCCCATCAAATAAGACTAGGGCTTTGGATTCATTTCTATGCTTTAAAAGATTGAAAAAGCATCAACACAATATCATGGTTGGCAAATGTCATTAGAGAAAGAGTAGACTTCAGTGCTCTGCTTGCTTCTCTGGGCAATTCCATACTGAAATTTTGACCCTTAAACTTCTTTTATCTTAATTAATTCCTTGAAGTTTTTAAAAAAATTTCTTAAAATATTTTAATTAGCATTTTAATTGCTTTCAGAGGGAGGATTATTCTGAATAAGAAGGCCAATGATTACCAAAGACGAGGTGACAAGTTTTCACTTTGTCAGTACCTGGGAGCAGAGTAGATTAGAAGGGATCCAGCTCTGTAATTGTATGACTCATTGATTGGGTGGAATCCACACTCTTGCTTCTTCTTCGCTGTTCTTAGCTCCACTACAGAGAACATAGAATTTCTGAGGCAGTCGCTTCTCATGTTCTAAGAGTAACAAGCAAAACTGTATGTTGACACCTTTGCTATAAAGCTTAGAAATTTCCCATAATCCTTATTATAGGAATTCCTATACTTTGGAGACTGTTTTCCATACAAATAAAATTATGTGACAGAATGTGGGTGGTATTTGACTCATGAACATTAACCTCAAAAATGTGATCTCAAAATGAGAACTGTCTTCCAATAACTAAAATCAAAACCATGCTATTTTTGATGGTTTCATATTTTAAATTATGCATTAGAGTTTAACAATATTTAAGCCCCATTCTGTTGTACTTCAAGAGGAATTATACATGTTTGCTAAAGGATTGGATTTTGCTGATTATTAATTGCAGAAATTTGCATGAGGCATGTGTCCATGCTTTATATTGGGTTGGTAATAGTGAACATGAACCAACTTCAAATCAGGGTCATTTGGTATATTTTATGAACATGTCTTTGATATCAAATATATGACCAGTTTTTATGCTAATATGCAATTTTATTATGTTTCACATTAACATTCTATATTATAATAATAGTGGACTCTATTTGACAGATTTTGCTGCAAAAATGCTCTGTAACAAGTAACCTCTGACTTGCAGTGACTTGAGTAACTGTGAATTTGTTTCTCACAATTTATGTCAGTGCCTGTGGGTTAGATGTTGACTGTTATCCAAGTTTAGTGTCAGATGTAGGCCTGCTCCAGTGTGTCCTCTCATTCCAAGACCAGCAGATGCAGCACTCCCATTTGGAGTGTGATGTTTTCATAGAAAAGTACAGAAATACAAAATGGGGACAGAAACTTGCCAAGTCTCTCACAGACTTTACTCAAAACTGACATCTTGTCATTGGATTGGAAGAACATTCTTCCCATATAGTGTGTGTGACAAGGGGAAAGTGAAAATTTGCAAACAAGAAAGTCTACCTCAAGGGTTATTGTTTTTATTTTTTTAATTAAAGAATATTCCTAATAAATAAAATTATAGAAAATAAGATAAAACCAGCATGCCACCATGGAGTTTTAGCACAAATACATATTTTTCTGTATCTGCTACAGATATTATTTTTAAAATAAATCTAGCATTCCAGAGAGTTGAAACCCCATGTTTAATTCTTCCCCATCTATTGAATTGTCATCTCTTCTTCTCCAGAGTTAATTTGCTGTCTTAAAATTAATGTTTCATTTTTTATTAAAGTGTACACATTGATTATATATGAGTATGTACTTAAGCAAAAATAGTACAGATGTAAATTTTCCATCTTTATAGAAATGATATTATTATATTTATAGCATTCTACAAATTGTTTTTTGTCGTAAAATATATTTCCACATTAATATATATAATTCTATTTCATTCATTTACCTGCTGGATAGTATTTCATTGTGTAGAAAAACAACAATTGTTTAATTCATTTACAAATTTTTCAACTTTTTAAAATTTCCATTTAAAAAAATAATTTATTTTTATTGATTTGCTTTATCTTTGCGTTATAAATGCTTTGATAATCATTTTTTTATATATGCCTGTGTCACAACTATGTGTTACTAAAATATTGTATCTCAAGTGGATTTAAGTCAAAGATATTTAATACATCTTTAAATTTACTTATTATTGCTAAGTTATAAAAATAGCAATTTATGTCTCCACCAGCAGTTTTTTAGTACACTTGATGTTGTCCCAGAGGCTCTGTAATCTCTCCTCATTTTTTATTCTTTTTTGATTCTTTTTTCTTTTTGCTGTTTTGATTGGGTGTTTTCTGCTACGGTATCTTCCAAATCACTGATTCATTACTCTGCTTCATATAATTTGTTGATTCCCTCTAATGTACTCTTTATTTCAGCTATTGTATTATTCATTTCTGACTGATTCTCTTTATGGTTTCCATCTCCATTTTTATGTTTTTATCCCTTTGTTGAAGTTCTCCCTGAATTGAGCATTCTTATAACCAATGTTTTGAACTATGTATCTGGTAGATTGCTTGTCTCCATTTTGTTTAGTTCTTTTTCTGGAGCCTTGTTATTTTATTTGGGACATGTTTCTTTGTCTCTGCATTTTGGCTGTCCCCACCATGCTTGTTTCTATGTATTAGGTAGTGCTGCTATGTCTTTGGTCTTAGTAGAGTGGCCTTATGTAGTAGGTGTCTTATGGGTCCCAGTGGTACTGTCTCCTTGGTTACCTGAGCCGGGTGCCCAGGTGTGTCTCTTGTGTGGGTTGTGTGTGACCTCCTGTTGTAGTCAAGCCTTAGTTGCTGTTTTCATGTCAATGGGAGGGATTGACCCTCAGACTGATTAGTTGTAAGGACTGGACATGACTATAATGGAAGAGTTGCTGTACAGGCACTGACACTACAAAGCAGGATTTGGCTTTTAGCAAGGCCCTAGTGCCTGCCCAGTCTGCCCTTTGTGTTTGTTGTTTGTGGAAGTGTTTTTGTGGTACTCTAGTGTGGTCTGAAGCTGACCCCAAGGGAGTTGGTTCTGGGTCACTTGGGAGGGACTTTGTTGCAAGCCAAGGTCAGCCGCTGCCTGTGCCCTGCCTAAGGCCACTTGGTATAAGTGACAAAGTTATCTGTACATGGTTTCTACTTGTTCTGGGCTTGGAAATATGTGGCAGAGGCTAACCTGTGAACCAAGGCTGATTGCTACTAGTGTTAGACTTGGGGCTGCTTACCAAGTGGTATGGAATATACCAAGACCAGATGCTGCTTGTTTGGAGCTTTGATCCTTTGAGAAATTTTAGGAAAGTTTGGTGCCAAGACATGCCATTGATATCGAAAAACCACTGGCAGGATCTTGGATGGGGCCATACGTTGGGTGGAGTGGAGGTCTCAGGGTATCACCAAGGCAGAACAAGCAGTGTTAGCCAGGTTCATGGCGACACAGATATGATGCCCACCCTCTCCTGCATGTGCAGACTGGGTGATGGAGGACTCAACAAAGGAACAATGACTTCTGCCAGCACTTCCATCTGGGAGAAACCTGCCTCTCCAGTCCTTGTCCTGAAGCCAAACAATTCATTTATTCCCTGTATGTCCCTGGCACCTTCCAAGCTGTTGCACCAGCACTGGGGTGAGTCTGTCAGTGAGTAAGTCCATACATGAGCCCTTTAGGAGGAGTGCCTGGGACTCCAGTAGCTCTGTGTCTCACTCAGCCACAATCGCCACTGGTTTTTACTGCCAAAAGTGAGGACTTCTCTTCCCGGCACTGGAACGTTGGGCTGGGTAGTCTGGTGAGGCACTGGGACCTTCACTTCTCAGGGAAGAACTCCACAGCCCAAATATCCTTCCAAATTTTTAACCACAATACCTGGTTGAGGAACCGGCTAGTTCTGTGTATCGACAACTTTTACCAATCTCTATGTGGCTTCTTCTGTATATCCTTAATTATAGGATTTCTCTTCAGCTAAATTTCAGGCGATTTTTAATGATGGCTGTTCTGTAGTTTAGTTGTAATTTTGATGTGTTCATGAGGGAAGGTAAACAAGCCTTCTCCGTCCTCCTCCATCTTGACTGGAAGATGTTTAAATATATTTTTTAACCTATAGACCTTTGATTCACTTATAATTTATGTTTGTATAATGTGAATTAAGAATTTAATTTAATTTTTCCTATATGTATCTATAATTATTCTACCATTATTATTTGTATAATCTATCATTTTCTCATTGTTATGAAAATCCATGTCTCTCTCCCTATCTCTCCCTCATACTCTCTTGTTCCCCCTCTCTCTCACTCTTCTGTCTCTCATCAATCTGTTTCTGTATCCTCAATCTGATCCATGGTTCTCTGGGTCAATTCCTTAAAAATATACTATACTTTCTTCATAGTCACAGCATTATAAAGCATTATAAAGATATTAAAACAAGAAATTCTAAATACAAGGAAAACTGTTGGAATTTTATCGGGGTTATAGAGAATTTAGAGAATAATATGTGGAGAAGTGACTTCCCAATGTATAATTTTTCTATCCATCAGCATAATATAAATCTACATTTTTTAGATCTTCATTTTAGTTTTTAATATTGTGTATAGCCGTGTTTTGTGTGTGTTTGTATGTGATGAGTACACACATATACACAGATATTTGTGTATGATTTCTGTTGTAAATGGGATCTATTGTTTGATTAGTTTTTTTACTGTGTTATAGGACATTTTTTCCTGTTCCTGTATTTCACAATCTTGCTGAACAAAATTTTTATTCTATTTTCTGTAGATTCCTTTGTTTTATATATATTTATATTATTCCAAATAAAGATAGCTTTTTTCTTTCCAATTCTTATCATTTTATTTATTTTTTCTTTTTTTTATCAACTTTACTAGAACTTCTAGTATAAATTTAATAAAAGTGATGTTTTCTCCTGAATTTAAATAGCTAACTTCTAAAATTTTACAGTTAAGTAGGATTACTGCAGTATGTTTGGGAACAATACATTTACCAGATTATAGACATTACCATGGGTTCTTAGTTTGCAAGGATGCATTTTAATCATAAATAAGGGTTTGATTCAATGGATTCAAATGGGATTTTGGACAATTTGGGATATGATTTTCCCCTTTATTTGTTATACAGTAATTTTTATTCCATTTTCTGATGTTGCTTACTATTAACATTGTTTGACTATGGTCTATTTTTTTTTCTTAACTGCTGCTAGATTAAATTGCTTAGCAGTTTAACTATATTTTTTTCTATATTGTTTTATTAGTGGGATTGCTCTATGATCTTTTGATTTGTTTTTTCCATTCTTTGTTAGCAAGGTTTAACTCATAAAATTAGTTGGAGCACTTTCCTTCTTTTTTATTGTGTCAAAAAACACAATATATATATAAACACATGGATTTTCTTCTGCTTGATGGTAAAAAAAAGCTCTCTTATAAAGTTCACAGGGTTTATTTTAAGGAGTAGCAGTTATACAATATATTTGAAAATGGACTTCATTGATTCAATACTTATTGCTTTATTCTCATCTTCTGTATTATTTTGAATTAACTATGGTTATTTATGTTCTCAGAAAAACTTTTCTTAGATAAAATATTGTATCTAGAAAGATTAAATTTACATGTTTCACTTATAATTGTTTAATATTTACTTAATATGTAGTGATAACTTTTTTACATCCCTAGTGCTATTTGTTTTAGCCTATTTCACTTTTTCTTAGTAATTTATAAACTTTTTTCTTTTTTTCTTGTTTTGGTTACTAGTTTTTTTCTCTTATTTGTTTTTATTTTTTTCCCAAATAACCATCTTTTGGTGTTAAATTTTTTCATTTCTAATTGCTTCATTTCTAGGTTTTTAAAATTTGATCTTTACTATTATTTCTAACTTTTAAAAATTTCCTTCATTCTTCTTTTCATAGGTTTTGTGTAATGTGCATAATGATTATTATTATGTGCTTTTGAGCCTATAGATTTTTTATTATCATTAAAAGCTTTCTTCCCTTGAACCCTAAAAGTACTTATACTAAGAATTTGTAGTCTTTTAAATATTTTGGAATTTTAATTTTTTCTTTAACCTATTAGTTGGTGATTTATGCTTTATTCTTCCAAACTTATTTTTAAGGTATCTTTTAAGTATGCTTTACAATTTTTAAAAAATTCCTAATCAATTGTATTATGATACCCAGATATTAAGGACTTTGCAGACCCTGTCTTTGGGACAGCGGACACCTTGGTTTAATTGCTGGTGTCTTCACTGATAAAGCTGCAATATAGTTACTGAAGGTTGCTTTTTTGCTTTCTTTCATTGAGCAGTGTGGAATCAAACATAGCTTTAATGATTGGGCCTGTGTCTGGTGTCCGTTATGACCAGGAGTCCTTTTTCAGTCCTTTTACTCCACAGGATGGTTTGAATTTCTGGTAGCCACAGCATCCTTCCAAAACTTGCGATTACCAGAGCAATAGCAGCAGCCTTACTTTTACTTTGCATTTGTAGTCTTTGTAAGTCTAGGGAAGAAACAATAATCTTATTTTCTAATCCCATACATGTCCTATTGGCTTAATGTTTTTATATTTTATTCTTCATTGCTAGGTATCTGGAGGAGACTCTTTTTGACTATGTATTAATTCACTGCACAATTTTGAACAGAAATTTGACCCACTCTTAAGATACGCAACTTTATGAAGCACACCATGTTTTGACATTCCATAGATAAGTAGTGTCAAATACATAAATCAGTCACCTTTTCAACAATATTTTTGAATATTTACTTTTGAACACTTATTATCACTTATTATGACCTAAACATGATTCTCTTCTCAAAGAACTTAGGCTGTTTTTGGAAAAGAGAATTGAATAGAATTGGAGAGTATGTTACAAAAAGTAGAAATGGAGCTAACATCTTTAAAACAACAGAAGATCCACCTACTCTCCCAAGTTTAGTGAAAAGGCAGTAAAGGCAGGTACTGATATAGGTACAGCTATAGAGGACAGCAATTTAAGTGAGTTCAATTGGGCAGCCATGATTGTTTCAGTGTTGTAGAATGTAACCAGTTGTAAGAGTTGAGGCCCCATAGAGAATGTATATAAGTGAGAAACCTTCTATCTAGAGTCATAAAATTTATGTGTTAAAATTATTTTTTTTTAAGAAGATCAATGCCAATTGGCTAGTGGTACTTGAAATTAAGGCTTGAGAGGTGCTTGGGTTTAGCAAATATCAGAGAATTGGTTTTTGGGGCTGTCTCTAACCTCCAAGATTGTATGCAGTTATATAACATCATTTAGAGGTCAGAAGATTTGGATGAAAGGACATAGGGTCACCTAAGTTAGAAAGTGTAAGGTTTTGTGAGACACAAAGGTAAGAAGACCAGGATATATTGGGTTGTCGGAAAAGTCATTACATATTTTTCCATGTTTTCCATTGCAAAAATGTGTCATGACTATTCCGACGACCCAGTAGAATGTCAGCCAAAGAGTGGCTGTAATGTTGCATTTATTTTCTAGAGAAGAAAATCAATCCATAGGAAGGGTGGGGAAGAAAAATCGTTAGTCACTTCCATTTCTGTGTCCTGTGTTTTATTTTGAGTGTTTTGAGATTAAAGCTTATATTTTTTTTGGCTATGTATCCATAGTATTTTCTTTGACGTACACAAGGATTCAATATGTGGCTGTTGAGTGGAATTTAATTTGTACTTTAAAGGTACTTTGATAGAAAAAATTAGGAAAAGCAAACTTCCACAATTCACAAAAATTATCTCATTAACAATGAAAATGAGTTACAACCACAGTATCCAGATTATCTTTCATAACCAGGTATCTGTGAGGTAGTGGAAATTGCTTTCTGAAATGAGTCACAATGATTTCTATTTCTGGGCAAAAGTCCACTGACAGCCTAGAATTTCTCACCTGGATCTCTTCAAAGCCATGTATTTCAAGCTGTTTTTGGAGATATTTGAATAAAGGCATCAGAAGTAGAATCATACAAAAGTAGCTAACATACAAAAGCATGCCATGGTACGTTGTGTTAATCCTTTTCATGTGTGAAATGTAATAAAGGCAGGAAGAAAGAATGGTCACTAACATTTATAGAAAACAAAGTGAGAAGCCTCAGTGTGGGGACATTAAAAATTCCTAAATATAAAAGCAAAGTACTAATCCATCATGAAGTTAAGTTGTTCTTTGTTCTGCTTCTGCTTTCGATACAGCAAGTGACATGTTGTTCTGCAATAACATGAGGCTTAAAGGAAACATGGTGCTTGAAGCAAAGCTTTAAATGTTGACTATCCATTGAAGAGATCTACGAGTATGTGTTTACTATGGTGATTTTCTCCTGGGCATATTTTAAAGATGTTTCACAATACAGCTTATGTTAATGTTTCCCTAATATGCTAAAAAAAAAATCAATGGATCTATCAAAAGGCAACTCTCTTTCTAGCATTAATAGAGTATTTGGTAATAAATAAAAATGAATTGTATTGCTCCATTCAATTCCATTCTATTGATTACAATGTTAAAAGAATTAATGCAAGTTTTTTTTTATCTGATTAATTTTAAAAGCTCAAATTTATTGTCAGAATTTTAAAATTGTATAGTAGTAAAGAATAGGTACATTCAGGATTATAATTTCTGAAAAACTTAGAGTGTATTTTTCTCTCCAAAATATCTTATTCTTATTTCTTTGGTAGCAAATTTGTTTTGTTTTGTTTTTCAAAATGTGCTTTGTAAGAAATTTACAAGAAATAAGTAACGTATTCAATATATATTATTTTATACATATAAATATATTTTTACATTTTACTTAAATGGAGATTTTATAATCATTAGGTAGTAAATATAAAAGTTCTTAGAGATCACCTAAAACAATCCCTTTGTAGCTAATAAAACTGAGACTCAGAGAAAACAGCTCAAACAAATTAATTTATTTTAAAAATATTTAAATTTTCTGCATATGCATCTAAATAGTAGTTGGTGTAAATTATTTTCTGAAATAAAAATGGTTCCAAAATAACAAAACACACATAAGTTGACAAATTAATACATTCAAAATAATGAGCTCCTATCAATGTAACAGAAGATTTAATCCGACTAGTTTATTGTTCTGTCTTCAATGTTTACAATGAGTTATATCTGCTTCAAAATGTCGATTTGCATCCTGAATAATTTTATCAAGCATTAGTGAATGAGTACTCACTTTTTAGTCATTTTGTAAAAATTTTGTAAAACCATTATTGAATTATCACTCATTTTTTAGTCATTTGTAAACATTATTTCTAAGTTAATTGAGGAAGGCAGAAATAATCATAACTGGACTTGGTTTTAAGTATTGTTTTGTCCCTAAGTGAAGTGATTTTCAAGAAGTCACTTAATTTATTTAAATCTCAATCGTCAATTCTGTAAAGAAATGTATCACGACTTTTGGGAAATTATGGATCATGTCAATAACAGCTTCCTCCTCTGCTTTCCCTTGTTTCCCAGTCCATTCATATTTGAGGAATTTTTCTTAATATTGAATTTTAAAGTGAGAAGTTGTTGTCAAGTCAGGGATTGATATGGAGAGAAGAGGAAGAGAGGGAAAACATTCCTATGACACTTATCCACTACCAGGTTGCTTATACTAGTTTTTGAAACAGGGGCAGTGGGCATTAGGTATGTTTAGAACCAGAACCAATAGAACAATCAAAATTTTTTGTTAGACCTGGGTCCAGAGAAGCTTGGGGCCTGTGGTGACAAAAACACAGAAGAGACCTTCTCCCTCTAATTTTGCATGTAAACCAGCACCATTTGGCACCTAGAAGAATAGAAATTTGGGGACCATCGATTTCCAAAACCAGAGCTGAAATGTCATTATTCTCCTGATAGGTCCTGATGATAATGAAATTTCCTTAGCAAGCATCTCAGTCTGCAGATATAAATAAATGAGACCAGAGAAGGATGAAGCAAAATCTGAACAAAATCTGAGTTATGACATGAGGCACAAGAAAAGTTTGTAGATCCATGTGTGGCATCCACTGGGGACCTCCAAAAGTAATTCTAATTCCTTAAATCCAGAGGAATCCCTCTCTGCTTAAAGTTCTGATTGCTTGTATGGTCAAAAGCCTGCCTTTCAGCACATCATATATGCTAATATTCTCCATTCAACAAGAATGTTAGCATCTGGAAAGCAGATTAGTTTCTGAAACTTTTATGCCCCTTAATATCTAGAAAAAGGAGAGATAAAAGTTATGTAACTGATATAAATATACCTATGGATAGAGTTATAGTGGCAACAATGAGAAAATTTATTTTAGCAGAAGTGATACAGTGGCAGATGCCATGCTGTATTATGTTATGATTATTTTATTAACCTGAGGAGAAAGTTCAAGGAGGGGAATATAGGAAGGTGTTTGTGAAGAGAACGATAACATTTGTGCCTCAATCTAAATCTAAAAATAATTACATGCCTGCTCGATCTGGCTGAGGATGTATGCTCCTCCTGAATTTATCTTGGCAATAGTGTGAGAAACAGAAAGACCCTGAAAGACAGATGTTGGAGATGGTAATGGAAATATTTCTGGATTAAGAGAGAGTTGATTTAGTCACAATTTTAGCTCTTCACTTACTGTTCTCAGATCCTTGACAATTTGCTTTCTGTCTCCATGTAAGATTTTCTTTGCATTTGCATTCTTAGTTTAAATAATGATTCTCTATGACATGGATTGCGAGCAGTGATTGATAAACCAACAAAGCTTCAAGGCTCTTATTTTGACTGTGCCCTAAACTTTCTGCTTGATATTAGACTAACCCAGAAAATGCTCTCTTTCTCCAATTGCAAAGTGAACAAACTGTGTCTGAGGGAAGTTATGAAAACTGATAACATATGACAAAAACAGTAAACAGAAGATAATACCATGATTTGCTCATGGTCTTATGGATAACAAGAATATATTAACTCCTTGCTTTTAATGTTTTTCTGAATTAAATATTAGAAAAAGCAAAATGGATTGATATGATGCAAATTCCTCCAAGTTGCTCCTTGTCAGGTACTTGGAATTATATGTTTATTCATCTTCCTTCATTTCCAATTTTTGAAACTATAAATGTGAAGCATAGTTGCATATATGGATCAGTTTAGATGCACTTCTTTTTAACTTTCTATCCCAGTACTTTTTAGAAAGTGAAGAGGAATAATGTTATTCAAGTTTGCAGTTTCCTCCCGGGTGTCTATCATTGTGCTTGGCATTTAAAATACTTTAGAATGAATGAATAAATGTTTGAAGGCAGACTGATGAGTAGGCTTATATACAGTTAGTGTATACTATTATCCATTAAATTGGGCAACAGCAGGCATTTTTCTAAAGTTTAAGCAAGTTTTGGTATCCCTGTCCCAATATGTGTATATTTTAAAAATATAATTATCATTAATTAACTTACATGGTAGATTTTGAGCCTATTTTAATCTGAGGCAAACAACAGAATCATTCTGTTTGAAAGTTAGGAGGAACCTGGGATCATCTAGTCTACTTTTGTCATTTTGCAGTTGAAGCTGGAAGCCAGCACCTTTATGTAACTTATCTACAGTCATACCATTGATAACAGTGAAGAAAATGGGGACTCTTGTTCCCTTTCATAGTCCAATGTTCTTCACTACCCAACACTATTGACAAAGCTAGAAAGTTCTCTGTTTTGCTTTGATTTATTTTCTGTTGCCTTGTTTCTTTTTCCATGTAAGCCAGAATCGCTTAAATGTTTTTTAAGTGGTCTTCAACTAATGGACATCTCACTAAAGGCTGGTTAACTGAAGTAGTTTTTGTAGGTAATCTTAAATCAAATGCACATAATTATCATTACCATTTTGCACATTTATTGTGGGTAGACCCACTTGAGAGATACTTGTAACTTCACCATTTTTCTTTAACTTTTTTTTTTTTTTCCTAAAAGCAAATGAGAGTAGCTTAGGAGAAATTAAGTGTGGTTTGTCCCAAGTCACAGTTAGTAAATGGAAAGACTAGGAGATGGTTAGAGCCAGCTGCTTCCAGAAGAGGTTGAGAAGTTCCTTCTGTGTTGCTGGCTTAGTCATTAAACCAGAGGCCAGATGTTTCACACCCTGGATTGATCTCAACTGGCTCCTTCAAATCCCTTCCAGCTCAGCCCTACACAGGAAGCTTGGGTGGCAACTAATGACCTCTTATTGAGATCTATTTGATAATAACATGTAACTTTTACATAGTTTGAATATAAGTGTTATAGAATATTACATTTTAAGTGAATTAATTATTATTTTTTTAACAAAATATGCTCACCTGATTCAATGTAAAAAAAATTTAAAGCACTTTATAAACTGGTTATTGACTTCTCAGATCTCACTGAGCTCTTACAAAACACCATTTAAGTGAACTAGTGTAAATACACTGGAAATATATGAATTAAATTTCCCTTAAAATGCACTAGGTTTTAAAATTGGGAGGAAGTCTGCTTGGCCAAGGCATTTTACATTTTGCTAAACTCCAGATGTTTAAAAAAATTGTTTTAAAACATTTTATTGAATCAAAATGCTACTGAGTATACACATACCTTAAAAATCTGTGCTTACTTATTGAATCATAAACCATGATACATTGATACAAATTGATTATCGGGCAATGTGTCACTATTCAGAGTGTTACTGTAAATTATTTGATAATTTAGCAGCCATCAAGGATTGACAGAGCTATACAAAGTTTAACTCTACTCAACCTAATGGCCACAGAACAGCATAGGCATAGATTTCTATTCCCAGGGAAATAGCACAAATAATTATTTCAGAAAACAAAAACTTTTTCTCAAATTTAATGACTAATAATTATAAAAATAGCTTGAAGAGACTCAAGAGGAATAGAGATAATTTTATGAATGTGACCTGGTCACAGCAAAACATTGATTACTCTGTGTGTGTGTGTGTGTGTGTGTGTGTGTTTAATTTCCTCAAATTAGTACCAAACACACTTACTTATGTAAATAAGGAGCAGTATTCTATATAAGTCTTCAGTATATAAGTCTCAGTTTTATATGGACCATGATGGGGAAAGAGTTACATAACTGGCTTCTGTAACAGTGGGTGGGTATGACCTACCCAACTCACTCTTCTGTCAAGTGACACATTAGAATTTCACTCCTTTGCATCGTAATGGATTTATGGGCTTCTTGTGTCCACTTTTACAGCAGAAATAGCCCCAGAGTGTTAGGTCATTGCTGTCTAGTTCCTTAGCAAGAACTGTTTGAAACTATTGGTGGTTGAATTGACAGCTGGCTGGAAACAAGGCTTTGTAAGAATAGATTTTCGCTTAAGAGTCATTTGGGAAACGTCTGAGGCATCTAAAAACTCCCAGTGTAAACGGTGTGCAGTATGAAAAAATTCACCTGGCTCTACTAGTCACAAATCCATCAAAAATTTATCCATGTGCAATTCTTGGCTCATTAGAGGACACAGTACTTTCCCATGAATGCATCAGGGTATGTATTAAAATGTTCTTTCTCCAACCCTGCTCTTAGCCAACAACTTCATTCCTCTTTCACTTCTCAGATTAAATTTTACCTCCCCAAAAAACAGTTGGCACAATTCTGTGTAAAGTAGACCTTCAGTAAATTATCTTCTATTTTAGCTTCTTTTTGTCCTTTTATAATGTTTAATAGAATTTTGAATCTATCTATCTATCATCTATCTATCTATCTATCTATCTATCTATCTATCTATCTATCTATCTTAAGAATTTTAAGTTTACCTCCTTCACTGGAGATTTTTCAAGAGGGGTAATGTCAGTCAAGTTTACAGTTGCCTCCCCAATACCTAGCATTTTGCTTAGTATTGAACAAATACTTTTTTTTTTTTTTTTGAGGGCAGTGTCACTGGCCCTCATATGTGGGACCCGAACCGGGGCCACTGGCTTTCCAAGCCAGCGCTTAACCATCACGCCACTCGGCCGGCCCCTAAAACAAATGCTTCTGAGTGAATGAGTAAATGATTGATGGCATAAAGATGAGCAGGCTCGTGTGTGATATACATTTATTTTATCTAACAATTGCATATGTCTTGCTAAAATTTGAGCAAATTCTGGTTTTCCTACCATGCAGGAAATTAGCAAATTAACTGTAGATGAACTGAGGTAATGGCTGTTGATATTCTATTTCTTCACTCAGAGTATGAACTTCAACAAATCTATTTCCTGGAAAGAGTTTAAAGAAACCTGGGAGATTTCCCAATATGTTTTTTTAATTGAAAGACTTACAGTCCTGATCATCTCATCTTTGGACAGAAGAAGCAGATTGAGGCAGTGGCTCCTGTATGAAAGGTCTGAGACCTTGTGCTTAAGAACAGCACCTCTAGCCATCCATGAAGCCAAACAGTAAGGAAGAGAAGGGGCTGAGCTGGGCAGTGAGGAAATGGGGAGGAATGCTTTATCTACAATTTTCTGCGTGTTGGTCTACTTTTGAAAAGAGTAGTGTACATCTCTTCTGACCTACAGTCAGCTAATTTTCCAAGCAAAGATTCCATAGAAAATGATGACCAAAAATTAGTGAGCCTTGATGGAGCCCTCTTTCCAGGTGAACAAGCTCTGATTATTCTCTAGACACATAAGGTTAATTTGGACACTCAAGCAACTGAAAATATAAATTTGCAACTTTTTTTCTCTAACTTCCATAATCTAGCTCTGTCTTCTAATTCTACCTTCTGTATTTCATCCCAATTTCATACCAGTGTCTAATTTCCTACCTTTCTATTTTACAAATATTATTTTAGCATGTTGTATGTGTTCCGAAATTGGGTGTAGTAGTAATGGAGACATGCTTCCATTTCTCATGAAGTGTACACCTGTTTCTGTGAAAATCCACAACCTACCAATATGTTCATGGGTGAGAAAATTAAGGTCAGCCAGGCTGTTTTATAATTTCACTGGTTTTGAAATTGGTCCATGTGCTTGTTACATTAATAGGGTTAGATGCAAAGAAGGGATCTGGGAGATTTCCAGTTCCTGTACTGTGTTCTGTGTCATTTTCTGTTGCCATAAATTACAAAAGTAGCCCCATTAGGTGATGAGTGAGAGTGGAAAGGGCCATGTCAGTGACTTTGAGAGGTGTAAGGAGATATCTCTAAGAACAGGTTGACGAATAAGCCCAAATTCTCTCAGACATGGCTCTTAGATTGCTGGGGCTGCCTTGAGTTTTCTGCCTTGTGTGTGTGTGTGTGTGTGTGTGTGTGTGTGTGTGTGTAATTTCTGATATTCAGAGTCAATTTTTCTAATTGCTGGTATTTGGAGTCCATTCTAAAGAGTTAGAAATCCAGATTTTGATCATTTTCTCTACAAAAATGTTATAATTTCTGATTAAACTGAAACTGGACCATTACAGTGCCTCTGCTATGTGTTTTGAGATGTTTTAAATTACTTAGACCAGTAAGAGGAGGGGGTGAAGGCGTAAAGAAGACACCAGAATTTTCAGTGGCTTCTTTCTGTAGCATATGTTATAGGAATCAGTTAACATCAGAAATATTAGTTTGGACAATAAGAATATCTTTATATTAGAGGAATTTACCAGATGTTTGATACTTTTGATTAGGATGCAATTTATAGACTGTATTTAATCAACGTTAACATTGAAATTAGCAAATATCAAAATGACACAGGGGTGATATATATATATATATATATATATATATATATATATATATATATATACGCTTTTTTGTTATAATGAGATGGATTTGTTAAAAAATAAAGTGCTTGCAAATCAGTTCTCTCTATAGTCTTATATAATAATTTTGCATCTTGCAAAAGTATTTTTTTGTCATTGGTGTCCTTACTGGCCACATGAATTTACTGAAATTTAAGTTCATTGCATCAACAAAAATCCTTACTAGTTAATTAATCTTGTTTCTAGTCTAAATTATTTTCCTAGAAAAAAAAATTTCACCATTTAAAAAAATATAACATAAGGGATTAAAGGACTGAGAATTTGCTATGATATACCTGACAGGCCCATATATATATGAAAGAGAGAGCCAAAAAATGTATACACATTTTAAGGAAGGAAAAAACTGTATTAAAATTGTAATGCTCAATATATACCAATAACAAAATATGAATAGAAGTCATGTGTATATATATTTTTTGGCATCCTCCATATATATACATATACATATATATATATATATACACATATATATACACACATACACATATATGTGTAATATGATTTTATGCATAATATGAATTATTATGTAATATACACATAATTTGAATATATATACATATATACAATGTATGTATGTAAATATATGCAAATTAATTTATGTGACTTAAATCAATGCATAGTATTGAGTGGGGAATCACCTTTTTCCTCCACTCAGATTTCCCAGTGGAAGGATTTTCTGGCTTAGAGCAATATTTGGTTGGCCTTTCCCCCATTACTTACATGCTCATCTCTGTAGACAAAGAACTGAATCATTTGCTCGGTTTTGTAGAAGGTACTATGTACATTCAATTCATCTCCATTTTCCCTTTCTATTTTGGTACTATCCTCAAAAATCACAAACTTTTGTACCTTCAGTCTGAAGCTTGCGGGAGAAGGCTTTGAATTTTTAGGTCTATTCAAGTATGTTTAATTCTAGTTTGAAGTATTAGCAAGTCCTGTATGCTGCAGATTTAAAGCAAATTTCCTAAACAGCTTGTTACCATAAAGCTGTTATTTTTATCTCTATATCTTTGCCCTCTATGCAGCATGTTACAATTAATTACCAACTCAAGAGGGAAAGAAAGAGATGTTATTTATGCAAACTTAAAAATCCCAAAACGAAGAAACAGATTTTAGTTTTAATTTTCATTTACAATAGTATGGTAAATATTTCACCTAATCACCTAATCCACAAGTGGAAACACTAAAATGTATGTGTGTACATATACAGATATCCACATAAAAGCTTTCTGTAAAATAATATTTTTTCCATATAAACTATAATTTCCTATTTTGATTGAAACTTGATTTCAGTTATATATGTATAGATCTATAAATAGATAAATAGATAGAATGGAAAGGCAACTTTATTTTTCTTCCTTGTGACATGCTTGAGATACTTTCTTAGCAAAGACACAGCATTTAAATTTTACTTAAGTTCAAGATGAGATACAAGTAATTTAGATGAAAATATACTGAAGATGTTTTGTATGCCTGAAATTAATTAAAAAAAAAGGACCGAAGAAAAACAAAAAAAGTATTTGATTCTTCAATGTAATTTTCATCCCTAGCACATTCTTTTAACTAATTAAATTTATTTAAATTATTTTAACCTACTTAACATCAATTTTTAGTTTTCAAGAGATGATATATTAAAGTTGTTTATATGAATTTGCAAATATTTTTCAAAGATAAAACTGGTTTTACATAAAGTAACTCTTTTGAAATTATTAGCCTTAAATATGTGTATCCTGAATTCTCCATTACAAGTTTTTTCATTGAATTAAATTTATTAATTGCTTAGCAGCTTGAGAGTTTGATGGAATTTGTCAATTAATTGTCCAATAGAACACTTTAGCATTAAAATAATAGTCAAACAATCATATATAATATGTTGTTGGAAACAAGCATAAATATAAAAGCTTCTTTATAAGAAATAAAATGGACATTTCAGGCTTCAATTCATTTTATTTCTCACAGCATTTGGTTTAATGAGTGTTCTTTCTCATTTTGAATTCTTTGTCACCTATACTGATGGAATTATATCTGTTTTCCTCCTACCTCTCTTGTATCTCTTGGGCCATCGACTTTGCAGGCTCATTCTCTTCTATCTGGTCATTAAATGTTTGAATTCCTTAAAGGTTTAGTCCTAACCTTTCTTTCTTCTCCCTTTGTTACCTTTCTTAGCCAAATGCACATATTCCTCATGAACTTTTTTTTTTGGAAGATTTTATTGGGGAATTGGGGGAGGAGAACAGACAAGTTGCTGTCTTTTCTTTTTGTTCTTCAGTCTAGTTGCGGAGGACGTTGCTTCACTGGCCAATGTTGGTATCCTCATTGCGCTCTTCCCAGATGAGGCAGATCGGTCGCCGGCCTCTGGATAGTCGCTCACCCTGGCTATTGGCAGGCAGCTCACGCTGGCTGCCGGCCACTCACTGTAGCCTATGGCAGCCCACTGCAGCAGGGGCTGCAGCCTACACCGTCGCCGTCGCCGGGGCTCACACAGCCCAGCTCCAGGTGGAGCTGTTGTTAGCTGTAGAGGACAGTGTCACCGGCCCTGATATGTGGGATCCAAACCGGGGCTGCTGGCGTCCCAAACCAGCTCTTAACCGATGTGCCATTTGGCCGGCCCCTTCATGAATTTTTTTTATCTCTGGAAGTGTGTCCTATAATTCCAGCCCTAATATTTCCTCTCATCTAGGATGGATATAGTCACCCCTTATTTGACATCATCATCCAGTTATTTAAAGTCACTTCACACCTCATCTTTCAGTTTTCTGACCGCCTCTGCTATTCTCCCAGTTTCACAAGTCGGAAAGTGAGGAGTCATCATTGACAACTTCCTCTTCCTTATTCTGTATCCAATTCCTCTATCATGTGTCATTAAGCACATCTTCCATTTTTCTTTACTCTATTGACTTTTCAGTTGTGACCATCCTTGTCCAAAGTTCCATCATTGCAGACATTATCAACAGTGATTTAATGTGGATGCTATTATATATTAATATCTGTGTACTTGAGTTATTTATAAGGTAATTTCAGCAAACTATAAAAGAAAAGTATCCAGGAGACAGAATTTTGGTCATATAATACCATACCATGAACATGATTTTTGTCAGGACACTAGGAAGTATAATTGTTACATTTTTCTAGAGCAAGGATTACTATTGGCCATAAGTAACACATAAATAACTTATTCTTCTAGAGACTTCTTAGGTCAATATCCTGTAATAAGTTTACCTAGATCAGGGGCCGACAAACTTTTTTTTTTTAATTTATCTATTTTTAATTAGTTTCAGGTGTACAACACAGTGCAATAGTTATATATTTTACCCCTCAATGTGACAACCCCCCACCCCCAATTTGCCACCCCACTCCCCCCCCATATCATATATATCTATTACTCTTCCTCTGACTCTCTTCCACAGTATAATCCACATCCCGTGACTATCTATATATATTCAATTACAGTAGGTATACAACCTCCGCTTCAGGTATACAGTGCAGTGATCAAACCTCTACTCCATCCATGAAATGGTCTCCCTAACAAGACCTATGACCATCTGAAACCCCATAAAATATTTACAACATTATTAATTATATTCCCCAAACTGTTTTTCATATCCCAGTGGCAATATTATATTTGCCTATTTTTGCTGTCTAATCCCTTCCCCTTCTCCCTCATCCCCACCCCCCTCCCAATTAGCAACCCTGATTTTTCCTCTATATCTATGAGACAGTTTCTGTTTACAAACTTTTGAGATGGAAGAGCCAATCCTGACCCTCACAACAATTTAAAAATTATTTGAAAGCCATAAAACAAATGAAATAACCATTATGTGAATAATGTCCTTTAAAAATTTTATAAATGAAACTATGATAGTTTTATTTTCATTTTCAGTTTTACTTCAGAGCCACATGTATGTATGCAAAGAGCTGCATGTGGCTCGCCAGCCGCAATTTGCCGACCCCTGACCTAGATGAAGATCTTCAGTTATAGTTGAAAATGTAATAGACATTCCACTAAAGACCTTAATTATTATATTTTATTTGTTATTATTAGACTTTCTTCTCTCTATGTGGGACATTCTTTGGAGGACTTGGTGATCTTCAAACAATGTGTTGCAGGCTCTCCTGGAGGAGCATTATTAGGCAGTGGGACAGAACATGGCATTTGAATTAGATCAGAATTTCAATCTTAACTTTGGTCACTTACTTTATTATAAACTTGCATGATTTCTTTAATTGCTTTCAACCTCAGTTTTCTCATCTGTAAAAGGGTAATAATAATACCTTCTCTCTGGTTATCAGGAATATAAACTAAGATATAGTTCATCAAACACAATTCATGAGGATTATAGAATGGTCTCACACATTCTTGAATAGTACTAAGACTATATGTTATGGAAAATATTTCAATTTTTAATTTTTTAAAATTTTATTGTACATAAATATTTGAACCTCAATTTAATCCTAAATAATCTGAATCCCATTAATGAAAGTATTGAATAGTTTTGGTGTATAGTTGACTTCATTAATACATGCTTATTAAATCTTATTATAATTATATATTCCTTCTATTTTTAAGCTGATTCAAATTTCTTAAGGAGATATGTAGTGCATAAATCATAAACTAATAAATTAGATAAAATCTTGCTCCTGTTTTATGCATCATTCTTAATCCATAGCTGTGTTATAAGTTACTTTAGTAAAAGGCAAAAGATTTATACAATCTGAAGAGAAACCAGAGTACTATAAATTACTTTAGAAAGGACACCTCAAGTAACAAATGCTTACTTTTATAAACCAATAATAAAGACTGAATACATAATTGTTTACTAAATTTTTATTACTTAAGTGTTTAACTTAGAAATTTAAACTCAAAAGAACCAATTAAAAATATGATTTGCCTCTTCAGATGGAAAAATCACACAATTGTTCTCAGTTTTTTCTAACTAGACAATTTTGTGCCCAATTTTCTCTATTCAATGTATTTTATAAAAAGCATATGGAATAGCTTTTTTTACATCTTCCATCAGGCATGTGGAGGTTGGTGAGAAAATAGATCATAAGAAAACATTAAAAAAAATACATGAAATACATTCAAGATGTATAAGTAAGGAAAACCAAATGCAGATTTTTTGTGGCCTGGCATATTTAGGAGTGAGAAAAACATTGTATTCACAGCCTTGATCTCATTTTTGCTCAAATTACTAAATATGAGTAAATAGCAAAGCAATATTTATTTTTGTTTTCTATAATTTTCATGATTCAAAAAAATATTCAATTAACATTTAAGGTTGGTTAGTGACGATATCTATATTTTAAGGGCCTGATAATATTTAAATTGAATGGAAAAGGTGAATCCAATCTTCTGGAGCAGCAGCTATATAACAATCACATATCATTATAATTAGAAACAGAAGACCTTTTAGTCATTGACATAAGAAATAAGAAAACTGGAAGAAATGGGGGAAATACAGGAGAAGTTTGTTAGGGCCCTTTTATATTCCTTTAGCATAGTGTCTTAGTATGTTAAATAATGTTTAATTTATACTTGAACTCTTTATGGCTTCCTGAATGTAAAGCACTATGCTAATACATTTCTTCATTCAACTCTTATACCATCATTACCATCATCAGTGGTGGTGAGATACAATTAATAACATTTATTTTTTCAAATTGAGGAAACAGGTTAAGAAATGTGTCAAAGATCACACTTCTATAAATTGGTGGAGTTAGAAAGTTTAATTTCATTCTTTGGACTTGAGAGCTTAGTTTCTAAATCACTGCAGTATACTACTTTTAAATAAGAGTAGATTGATAACCCAAAAGAAGGTATTATTATATATTGTTACTTTCACATGGGGTGACATCAGTGATTACACGTACAGTAATACTTTGGTTTGAAAGCATAATTTGTTCTGGAAACAAACTATTCGAATTGCAAGATATCGCTCATTTACCCAGTTAAAATGTATTAGAAATGTTTGCTCGTCTTGCGGAACACTCACAAACCAAGTTACTCGCAATCCAAGGTTCTGCTGTATATTGTCTCATTTTAGTTTTAAAATGACTTGTAATGATCTAATTTTATATGATATTTATAGATAATGCAATTTAGGCTTAGAGAAGTTAGATTTGTTTTAGATCAGAGAGTAAGTGGCAGAGTTGAACTTTAAGCTTAAGCTCTCTCTGACTCTTCACATCTTTGAAGGGGTTGTTATTTTAGTTGTATGAGTTGTTCAATTTATACTTACTCAGTTTATACTTAATCATTTAAATTATATATATATATATATATTTCATTATAGATTAGAAATGGAAGACCTTATAGTCATTGGCATCCATACATATTGAAATATATATATTTCAACAGAAATGTGTTTACTTTCTGCTATTTGCCAGGTATACATTATTATGGATATAATTTTTTATAAAAAAAAATTGAAGCCAGCCTCAAAGACTGTAAAGCTCCATTTAAAAAAAAGACAAATAAAGCACCTATTGTAGTACAGTGGGTAAGTACTTTCGTTATAGTATCAGAGACTATTATGGAATGCTGTGGTATTCATGCTGCCTTGCAATGGCATCTGGAAGACAAGCTTATTCTGAAGCCCTGGGATGAAGTAAAACTAATTACTAGGCCTTAAAAATAGTGTGATCCTAAAAAAAAAAAAAAAAAAAATTGTGTGATCCTGTCCTTTGAGTGTGCTTTAGGCAACTCTATTAAAGGTACCTTGCAACTGGTTCTATTGGTCTATCACTTGGTTGCTGCCCTCAAGGAGCTCACAATGAAGTCAAAGAAATGAGAGACCAAAAGAAATTATTTTTTATTAACTTTTCAAAAGAATGTTAGCTTTTAAGGACAGGGCATTTTCTGCTCTGTCCCTGAATGCATTTCCAAGCTACTTGTAATGACTGGATCCTAATAAGCACTCAAATAATTACTGAATAAATGACTGAATGATTGAATGATTATAAAGAAAATAAATAGTGGACTTTGACACCAGATATACCTGGGTTCAAATCATTATATCCTCCAACTACTAACTATTTGACTTTGGGGCTTTGAGGAATAAATGCACCTAACTTTTCTAGTAGTTCTAAGGTTTAAAAATCATGTGTGTGAATTATAGGTTTCTTTGTAGTTATAAAATGTAACAAATCTTAAAACTGATAAACACACTTAAAAAATGTTGAGTAATATCATGAGAAAATTGTAAACTCCAATGACTTGTAGAGACAGTCAAGTACTGAGTCAAAAAGACAGTGTAGTGAACTGAAGTTAACTTCATAGATAGAAGTTCATTATGTTTCTGGCTCCTGATTTTCTACCTCTCCTTTAAACACATTGTTTGTCTTTCCTATAAAGATTAGAAAATACTACTTACCTTATGGGGATTAGAGGCCTGGAGATTGACTAACACAGTGCCTGCAAATAGCGTGGGTTCCATAATTGCTATCTAGCCAGTGATAATTGTCCATTCAAGAGTCTAAGGGCATTTTACATACGAAAAATGAATAAATTAAACAAAACAAACAAAACAGGAATGTTTTCAAATAGAGAATGGGGACACATAATAAATTTAAAATATTTGTATGGAAAAGCTGAAATGTTTATTTTGCTTCAACATTTATATATATATATATAAGAAGCAGCAACAATGTTATTCAGTAGAATAACTATGGCTGCTCCACAGCCATACCTAACTTCTTAAAAATAAGAACTGACATGTATTAATTACTCTGTGATCAGCACTCTTAACGGGTTATTTGCATAAGTCTTTTAAAAGTTAATGATATTAGTATTCTTCTTATTATTTATCTTTTGTGGAGTAGGAAAATGAGGTTTTAAAAAGATTAAATAGTTTGACCAAGATCATTTATCTATTGAATGGATTTCCAGAAAGTATTTATCTACCAACCTGGTATTTCTCCAAGTGTGAGCCATGGATACACTTGCATTAGTACTTCTGGTGTTTTTAAAATGCATATTTCTGGGCTTTATACCAGATACAAATTCCTGGGCCAGAGACCCACATTTTTAATAAATAACCTAGGAAAGTCATATATATATATATTATAATTTGAACGCCATTACATTAGATCTATATCATAAGAATCCAGATGCTAACCCAGTTTTTTTTTAACATGGTGTTATATAAATTAACTAGGGTTGCCTTCAGTTTCCTCATCTGTAAAGTGGGGAAAATAATATATCTCCTACATATAATTATTTTGAGTATTAAATAAATAAGCATGCATAAAGCACTCAGAACAGAATATGACAAATTGTTAGTAGTCAATAAATTTAGCTACCATTATTATTTAGTCATGCCTTTCAAGGTTTCCTTGAGTTAGAATGGGTCTCAGAGACCAGTTTATTCATTTTAATCATAATTCTCTTCACATTCATTTTCTCAGACTGAAGAATCCTAATCTTCTGTGTTTTCATGTAGGCATTCCATCATCTTTGCCATTTAAATTACATCTTCCTGAGCTTTTGTCAAGTATATTATATCTTTCATTTCACTAGCAATCACATTACAGCATATTGCAGATGGGGTCTCAAAATAATTTCACAGTAGGATAAGCTTATGTTTTGTGTTAGTTTCCTACCTTTCCTAATGCTGCCCATCCTTTTTTAGTATTCTTGTGCACATTAAGGGGCAGAAAAGCCAAATCAGTCTCCTTTTCCTGGGTTAACACTAAGAACTCAGAGCCCATCATCTTAAAAAAGAGTGCTTAAATTTGCTTTTACTAAATGCATTATTGTAATTTAAATAATACTTTATATCCTTATAGTACAGTATGATTCAGAAAATCCATTTGATCAGAAGCCATAAAGTTACTATTTCATTATATATTTTTACTGTCCTATAGCATTTATATTATTTTATTTTATTTTATTTTATTTTATTTTATTTTTAGCATTTTTTAAAAGCACATACATACCCACACGGACATAAAGCCAAATCAAATATTTTCTCCCTTATTCCAAATCTTAATCTACTATCAATATGAGGTAGAATGTAGGAATGATTCCTGCAGTATGTATGTATATGTTGTGTGTAAAATGGAATTTTGAAAGATTTAAGATTAAAAATAGAGAAAGTATATGTATCAACACTAATTAGTTGTGATTAAATCAAAGTTTCTTGATTTCCAACTTAATTTTTGACAGTGGTCAATTGAGTCTTTGTGCAGCCACAGAGATACCCCTGGACTCTTCAGCTCATAAGGGTGGGCAAACCAGTGGACCCTAGACAACCAAATCTTTTCAGCCTCTTCACCAAAATAGCCCAATTTCAAGTGTTATTATCAGGCAAAAAGAATTTACTTTAAGAAAAGATGCCATGGTTAAAACAAGATTGAATACTACTATACTCAGTAATAGACAATTTAAAAAAAAAAATCCCTATCATCAGAAATGAGATAAAAAAATACTACATAACATTAGGTTACAGACAACCCTATAATCTCAGGGGCTTAACATCATGCTATATATTCAACAGAGGGCTGTGCTTCATTTTGTCCACATTTAGAGATCATCTACAGCATCTCTATTTACTCTGACAGAAAAATAGATGGCAAATCATTCACCTTAAAGTCATCTTCCAAGGAGGGGTGACACTGCTGGGCACATCTATTGATCTTCCATCATCCAAGCAAATCACAGTCATGCAAAACTTCAAGAAAGGAGGAAGTTTACTCCTACTCTGTGCCTAATGGAGAAAAACTAATGGAGAAAAACTGGAAATATCAGAAAAAAGCTAACTTTATGTAAGAAAGTACGCTGAATAAAATAAAATACAAACATCTACACAATTCCTGACCTCATGGATCTTAGAGGAGTAAATTCTTTTGGAACATGATTGATAGAGGAATCATACGCATTTTCATCATAATATGGACATATAGAAACAGAACATGCCAGAATATGGAAAGTGGAACATTGTGGAAAATGAGACATAAAAGATCATTGATCATGGGTGCTATTATAAAACCTTCAACCTTCCTGTTTCCCAATCTCCTTGTTATAAATTATAATTAAAGTTAATATGACAGATATGACTGTTTATGACAACAATTTCAACTCTTAGAAAGAAAATAACATTTTTTAAAAATGTGCTCAAATTTTTAAAGAAAATATCAAGTAAAAGACAAATCTTTTTTTATAAAAAAAGTGTTTAATTAGCTTTCATAAAACCACATTATTAGATTAACAGTTTGTGTTTTAAGCAAGAAAATAATTGGCACTTTTTTCTGAATAACTTTCTGCAAGCCTGTGGTTAATGTCTCATTATGATTTGCATTTATTAATCCAACAGATCTGAACCAAATGAATACATTTGATACCTAATCCAAGAAATATTGTAAGAGTCATTTATTCATCAAAATGTCTTCCAACATTCCTCCGATTGCCAGTCTTAAGGCAATGAAGGGTAGTAAAATTGAGTTATGATAGATATTTTCAGAGTGTTTCAGATATTTTCAGAGTGTTAAGCCTATCTTAGGTAGTTCAATAGAGTAAATTAATTACAAAGAGATGGAAAAGCTGGAAAACCAAACCAGGAGTGGCGAGGCAACTAAAAAATACTAATAGCAGGAGACCTCGATCATCTTTGGATTTGGAAAACCAAAGAGGGAGATAATGTGACCAGAGTCAGCTCCAAGCAATGGAAATTGGAACCATGGTCGGAGCTACCCGAGAAGAGCTAGAAAAATGAAGTAGAAACAAAAAGTACTGGCTATTTCCCTTTCTCAAATTCTCCAAACTCTTTATTGTCTTTCTGTTGTATGAATCCAACTAGAATCCTGTTGGTAAATTATCCTTGGAAAGATCATTTGAAAGATTCAGTGCCCATCAATGCAAATTAAGTTGGGAGAAGTTCAGGAAATGAATTGAAAGCAAATGGGGATGTGACAAGCACGTTCATTGTCATGAACACTCTTCAAGAATTAGAGGATAGAGGGCCGGCTGAGTGGCACAGCGGTTAAGCGCTGGCTTGGGAAGCCAGTGGCCCCAGTTCAGGTCCCACTTATGAGGGCCAGTGACACTGCCCTCAAAAAAGAAAAAAAAATTAGAGGATAGATACTAAGGTATTTGAGTCCTGAGTTATCATCACGACATTTTTTTAAAATAATTTTGTTTTTAGAAGAAAGAGTGCCTCAAAACTTTCCTTGGTAATTAGTTACATGGTCTAATCAAGGCTCCTTGATTCAACAAGTTTTCGTTTTCATTTCTGAGCTCTGCTCATTTAAAACTAATATCTATTGTTCTTGTCAGTTAAGGAAAATATTTATGAACCACAGACATGTTAATTTTATCTTTGACTTCTTAGTACAATAGTACTTTGCATTTTTATCTGATGTATATGTCACATCTTAAAATCATCAATAACTATTCTAGAAGCTCCCATTTCCTTTCCCTGTATCATGTTTGACTTCCTATATTGAATCTAAATGATCATATCTCTCTTTGTGAAACAGACATCACATGCATGACATTGTTTAAACAGCAGACTCAGTTGGTCTGGCAACTTTGAAACAAAGTATAGCAGATTGAAAATGCTCATTAAAAGACATGTAAAAGAAAGATCATAGCAATGTTATTTGTAATAGCTCAAAACTGGAAACTATCCAAATGTCCATTAGTGGTAATATAAATAAACAAATTGATTTATTGACATAATTATTATACAATAATTTGAATGAATTGTCTACAGCAATGCAAGTCATTATGGGTGAAGCTAATTGAAAAAAGCTTAACACAAAAGAGCACATGATACATGATTACATTCATATAAAATACAAGAGAAAATATTTAATCTATGCAAATATAAATCAGCACAAATTTACCATACTGGTACCGGAGAAATTACTAGAAGGGAACACAAGTTGGGCTTCTGTGGTGCTGGCAATAGTGTGTATGTGTGTGTGAAAATTTTACTAACCTGTCCATGTTGCTATGGGCTGAATTGTGTTCCCTCCCAATTTATACATTGAATCCCTAACCTCTAAGACCTCAGAATGTGACTGAATTTGGAGATAAGGCCTTTAAAGAGGTAATTAAGTTAAAATGAGGCCCTTAAGATGAGCCCTAATCCAGTTGACTGATGTCTTTATAAGAAGAGTAGATTAGGTCATACAGACAGCGTGCAAATGTGCAGAGAGGAAAGAACATGTAGGGTCCAGTGAGAAGGCAGCCATATACAAGCCAAGGAGAGAGGTCTTAGAAGAAAGCAAACATATCAACATCTTGGCCTTGGACTTCTAGCTGCCAGACTGTGAGAATGCAAACTTCTGTTATTTAAGCCACCCAGTCTAAGGTGTTTTGTTATGACAGTGCTTGCAAACTAATACACATGTATATTATTCTTTATGTATATTATCCAACACTAATTTTTAAAAATTAGTTATGACCTCTATACCACTTAACTATATAATACTCAGCAAAGAATAGAGCAATACTCTCTAACCACATTAATATATTTATAGCAAAATATAAATATTTACATTAGGGGGCTAAAGAAAGATTATAAATAGCCTTACTTCCACTTGTGTTAGATTCAGCTGCTAACTAAGTTTTGGCATCAAACAATCAAAAAATTTTAAAGACAAGTAAAATAACTTTAGTTTTTAAAACTCTGTAGATTTGGAAGTGTGGATTAGTCATTGTGTACCTAGTCTAAAATACCGTTTAAATTATGTAGAATACTGTCTATTTCCAACTGTCGTTCTCCACTATAGTAACATCAATTGCCTTTTCAAATATCTTTGAAATTTTCATATTGTCATTTGAACTACCAAGACATTTAAAATGCTTTAGGCACCTTGAATTAGAGCATAGTAAATACAAATACAGGGTGTTTGTGAGAAAACTTAGGTACTACTGTGAGCCTTGTAGTACAACACAACCAGTATATTAAAAAGGCCAATAAAGTCAGGTGAAAAGACTAAAATAATTTATAGAGTATCATGAAATATGCCCCTGGAAATTATGCTCCTCTGAGCCCAACTTCAATTTATAGTAAAACTAGGGCATTGACATAGAATAGTATTGGGACTATTAAATGGGTTTAAAAATATCATGAGTAATACTTGATCGTTTTTTACTAGAATTATAAAATGGAGCTGATAGAAAAATAGCACTTTTATCCTTATCCAGAAAGTCACTTGATCATATCTCAGGGAAAACTCCCTGATCTCATTCCAGGCCATGGGAGGCATGCACCATCCTCGCACCATTAATTAATAAACCCTCTGCTGGTTTTATTTTCATCTTACGTGGTCAAATCCATGTGATACTGAGAATAATTTTTACTTTTATTTGCTGAATTGTATGGTTCCTACCAAATGCCAATGTGTGTCACTCATAAACTGCATAGTTTGCTTTTCTTCTAGGAGGTGAGAAGGTGCTGAAAAATATCTGTGAAGACTACTCTAAAATTAAATAGAACTTGTGCTTAGTACATAAGGAGCATGGTAGCTATCTAGGTTAAAACAGTTCAAGACAGCAAGTGACCCTTTGAGGAAGAGAGATGATATTATGAAAGTTTATCTGATATCCTTCTGGCCTTCTTCAATTCATGCTGAAACACATGAAGCCAACATTTTCTTCATGGGCATTTTTTAAAGGGTCAAATCAGAGAGGATGTTCATGGCAATAAATTTGTGACTTTTCATTGCAAAAGTCGAGCTACAGATTTCATATAACAGATGTTAAAGGAATACATGACTAGACAGAATCAGGCTGCTTTTTCTTCCCATATCTTTCATTTGGGAGCAGTGCAAACCTGGCAAGACTTTTCCTCACCACTACATCAGATTACCAATGAGAGAGTTGTGAAAACATAGTATTATCCAGCTTACATTGGTGCGAGAGAACAGACAGCTTTCTCATTACATACCTATGATTGATCTAGTCACTATTATGTTGACTATGTACTGCGCATTGTGCTGAAAATGCACATACAGTGTCTTTAATTTATAAAGCAATGGATGCTCAGAATAATTAAGCATCTTGACCATGTGTCTCTAGGATGCAACTGACAAATCTGGAATTTGAACCTTTCTATTCTGTCTTTAAAATTCAGAATGAGAAAATATGTAAAATAAAGGGAATTTTTAAAAACAAACAGTAGTCTATGGGAGTTTGAAAAATATTACTTTGGAGTCATTTCATCAAAGCAGACTAGAAGAAAATTCAAGTTAAGGAAACTTAAGTGTCTGGCACATTTACTAACCAAGAAAGGTTAGATCTGTAAAAGTAAGTTGACATTGAAAAATAAAGAGATAATTGAGATCCTGAAGGCACAGATCACATTTTGCTCTACTTTTTCTGATACTCTGGATAGTTCATGTACTGGTGAAATGAATCACCAGGCTTTGAATATTTGGTTGAAATATTAGGCATATGTACAAAAAGTTCTGTTCAGAGGAGCTAGATGTTGGAAAACGAATTTTTTTTTTCAACTGAGCCATCCTGCCACCTGTTGGCAGCTCAGCAGCAGCTCAGCTTGGGCTGGGCATCGAACTGCTGTTGCTCAGAGCTCGGCTCGCACTGTTGAGAGAGCTCTTAATCAACTGAGCCAGTTGGCCGGCCTGGAAGACAAATTTTAATGATACCCTTCCTTGGGATAAAATGTTATTCACATTATTGTTAGAAAACAGGACATGTCCTTTTGTGGTTTGGTCTTCTGAGAAACCTCACAAACTCCCAGTGATATGCTTCACTTACTTCTGTGTATGCTTCTAATAACATTTATCTTAGCCTACTCTGTTAGATGCAATTTTTCTTCTATGTTATACTTTTGTTGCTATCCCCTTGTTTATATCTCCAGCATCTAGCAGAATGTCTGCCATATAGTAAATGCTAAAAACATCCATAATATGTCCTCTATTTTTTAAACCGCCCTTTTCCATATTTCTGGATTATAGCATGGGGAATGGGGGTTACAGGTTACCAAGCATAAATCTCTACAATGCTCCTGCTTGAAATGCAAATGTAACAGAAAGAGGGAATGCATTTAATTTGCTGAGGCTCTGAGAGAATTAGGTACAAAAGAGGAAGGGACTGCCAAGAGAGGGTGCCCCATGTAGAGCCACATGGAGGGTGGTGCTAGGAATTATAAAATCATGGCACAGTGCTTACGTTAGAAAGTTGAAATGTCTAGCTCAAGGTTATTAAGTTTAAAGAAAAAGTCCTCTTAGAGCCCCCAAAATATTGTCCAGGATAGATTACATGTTAGACTACAAAGCAAGTCTTAATAAATTTAAGGTAATTTAAATCATATTAAGCATCTTTTTTGACCACATCGTTTAACAGTCTCGCAAATCTCTTCAATGTTCAGTTTAATAGAAAACGAATGGCCTCTCATATCTTCTTCCTCAGTCTCTTGCAATATCACAGATCATATAGTCTCTAGGAAACCCCATTACACATTCATAGAAAATAAAAGATAAAAGAGCAAATGATATCTTAATATTTTTATGAAATTTGTTTTGACATTATAAGCCACCTAAAAATTCTGAGCCCCCTAACGAACTCAGACTTCAATTTGAGAACTACTTTTGCAGCAGATATTTTCAATAATTTTCTTAAAATTTTCATCGTTTGTGTAGAAGGCTGTGGCCAAAATATTTTTTTGTCTCATAGCTCAGTTCTTTTCATAGCTGAATGGTTATAAGTTTCTTACTTTGTGCTTGAAACTTCACCAAGATCTGCTTTGTTATTCTTTTGTTCTTTATCAGTTTAACATTTACTAAGTTCTACCCTTTTAGGTAGAACTTAAAGAGGACTATTAAATGTCCTCTTTAACTCAAGTTAAATATGCCTTTATTTTAAAATATTGTTCCTATTCTATTTGTACTTTTTCACAGGAACACAATTATGTTTATGTCAGACTTTCTTTGTATTTCCTAGCTATTCTTATTCAACCTGGTTTTTTAAATTATCTTTTACATTTTCTATTGTGATATTTTTCCCTTCAAGCCTGTCATCCATAACTGATTTTGTATACAATCCATTTATCTTTGCTTCTAATGTGCATTTCATTTTGGTAGTGACAATGTTGTAATCTACAGTTTAATAAGCACTGCTCTCTATTCTCACTTTTGATGTCATTCTGTTATTTTAGTAACTCTTCTCTGAACAATATTTTATGGAATCAAGGGGCATCCTGTTTTCAGTAATTTTAAGATTATAAGGTATTATTTTTTCTAAAATGTCACTGTTTCCTGAAACAATTTTCTTCTATTCTTTTCCAGCAGCTTGTGATTCATGATCTACTTTCTCCTTTTTGTTATTATATAGAAATAGATACCATAGCGAATCCTTATGTTAATTATTCATATACAAATGGGAGGTTTTTTAAACCGCTTTATTGAGGTCTGATTAATATGTCAAAAACTGTATATATTTACTATATACAGATATATATACATATATATACAGATATATATATATATCTGTATATATATATATATATATATATATATATATATATATCTGGGGATATAAGTATACATCCATGATACCATCACTATCATCAAGGTCATAAATCATCACCTGCCAAAAATTCCTCCTAGTTATTATTATTGTTATTTTTGTGTGGTGCAGACATTTGAAATAATATCCTCTTGGAAAAATGTAAGTATGCAATACAGTATTGCCAGTTATAGGCACAATGCTGTCTAGTAGATCTCCAGAACTTAGAACTTAATCATCTTGTGTAACTGAAACTGTGTACCCTTTGACCCTCACCTGCCTAGCTTCCCCTCCCCTTAGCCTGGGGAAGCCATTATTCTGGTCACTGCTTCTGTGAATTTGACTATTTTAGATTCTAATGTAAATGAGATAATATGGTATTTGTCTTTCTGTGTCTGATTATTTCACTTAGAAAAGTGTCCTCCATGTCCATCCATGTTGTTGCAGTGGCTGGATTCCTTTCTTTTTTAAGGTTGAATACTATTTCATTTTTTGTTATTATTTATTTTCTATGTATTCTGTGCCTCAACATAGTAAAGACCAAATATGATAAGCCCACAGCTAACATTGTACATGAAATGAAAAACCAAAAACTTTTCCTGTATCTGCAGACGTCCCAATTATCAGCTTTGCAGTGATGCTAGCTATTTCCCTATAACTACTTTCCTATGTCCCTCTTCCATTTATCTAAAAAGCGGTTTCTTCAGAACTTTCAGAACTCAATCAATTTTATGAAAACTTCTAGCCTGTGAGATCAAAGTGAACTATATTATTATATTGATAAGGTTGAATATTCTGTCTGTATGTTTTTGTTTTGGCAAAAATTGTTTCACTACTGTATCCTGATTATGTCCTGAGGGCAAGAATTATGGTTATAGCCATTTGAAATCTACAAATACTGCAACTATTAAAGCATAGAATCATCCACTAGTACAACATGTCTCTTAAGATTATTGCCAATGAGAAAATTAGCTATCCGCTACAGAAATCAGAAAACTGTAACTCATGGATGGGCCTAATCCTACTACCTGTTTTTATGAATAAAGATTTATTGGTACACAGCAACAAACATATATTTACATATTATGTATGGCTGCTTTTCTTTTACAACAGCAGAAATGAGTAATTGTGATGTATGATTAGCAATGCTTATAGGATTCACTATTTGGTCGTTTACAAAAATAAATAAATAAATAAATAAATAAATAAATAAATAAATAAATAAATAAATAAATAATTGCTGACTCCTGATCTACAGGAAGAAGGTAAAATGAAACATATGATAGAAACTGCACAAAGACTTTTTATTTATTGAGCTCTATAAATGTGTATTTATTGAGCTCTAAAAATGTGTATATCTAAGGAAGAGAAGAATTCCAGATATGAAGGAAAACTTTATTAGTTCTTCCTGTTTATACCTCATTCAGACAAAGATTCTGAGTATTCTGAATGGAGACACATTGACATTGGCATTGTATTTGAACTGATTTTTATGCAAAGAATAAAGTATAAATAAAAATAACTGAAGTATTCAAATGTATCTGAGGTTGAAATGAATTGATGAGCTCTGAAACATCAATCACAAAATTATTCTCTGTATAAAAAAATAGAAAGAGCTACATAAAAGACACAATGTCTTACAAATATGATGGTGTATCTAAGATTTAAGTTGCCAGTGTATTTTTAACAAACAAAAGTAAATCCTATGTCAGATGGAATACATTACTTTCCTAAAATAAATGGTAGAATAGGCTTATTTAAAAGAGAAAAGAAATTCATGGGAATGACAAAATAAGCTTGCTGCTTAAGAAAGCAGAACATTTATTTCTGCTCTCTTCAGAGACAAAGTTTATATTTTCTCAATGCAAAAAAAACCAGAAATAACAAAGTAAAATTCACATATACTTTACTACTAAGCAACCATGCATTATATGCATAGTTTACAAAAACTAAACAAATAACTTTTTTTTTTTAATCCAAGTATGTGGGTATTGGAGTTAAGCTTCTAATGTTGAAAATGGATGGCAACTTGAAGTTCATCAGAGAGTTTTACATGGCAAGCTGAGATCAAAACTCTAAAAAGGTCAGATTGCAAATGTATATTTGAGCATATTTAGTGCAACTGACAATGCTATTATCACCAATTGCAATATGGAAAAATATTCAAAGTGAATGTATGAAAATAATAACCATTTACTCATGTTTTTTAGTCAGGGTACATACATCATTTTGTTTTAACTTACAGAAATCCAACTCACTGACCTAAGCCAAAAAAAAAAAAAATTCACTAACATATAAATAAAATAATCTGTGATACTCCTTAAGTAATATGAAATACTAGAATTCAGGTAACATCATCAGAATTTAGATTTTCTCCAAACATGTATGTCTCTGTGTTAGCTTCATTTTGCCCTTCATCGTTGTCCACCATCAGCTTTTGGCCTCCCAGCTCCACAGTATAAGAAAGAGAGTTTCTCTTTCCAAAGGGTTCAAGAAAAATGTCCCTAGATTACTATAATTCTATCAAATTCCTAAAGTTTAAACAATTAAAATACTCAGTGCTGGCTGAAGCCTAACAAATTGCAATTTTGAGAGAGTGTCAATTAGAGCCATTGTAGTGAGCAATTTATCAATATCGGAGAGAGGCGGTATTAGGAACAGTGAAGTCACATTGTTTCCTAAACTTAAGAATCTTTGGTTAAGTTCTAATTTCTAATTTCTGGAATATAATATAAGGAAATAGAATAGAAATATTTTACTCACCAAAAAGTTAATCAAAACCTTATTTATCATTAAATGAAAGGGCTTCAAATGTGCTATTACTATTTTCCAGAGTCATACATATAAAAGGTTATAGCCATCTAAAAATGTTCAAAATATTTTAAACTTTATAAAGAAAATGATTTAAAATAAAAATGTTAATATCCTTTTAAAAACCATATTTATAATTTCAAAAATTGGAAACCACCTAAATATTCAAATGCACACTTTAAATTGTGGCATATGCTTCCAAAAAAAATCATAGCATTAAATATTTCTTACTTTTTATAAATTTCTTAGTTTTTATAAAATTTATAAACATATATATATATATATATATATATATATATATATATATATATATATATATATATAAAGTCTTGGAATGTTTACACACACCACACACACATACATATGCACATTATCCAATTCTGTAGTGTTATTTCTTTCATAATCCCCCTTTCTTCTTGTGAATTTTTCTTTTCCTATTCTTTCTGTATTCTTAATACTATTGAGCTTATCAAAGGTTTCATATAAATTCTTTTGTATTTAGCATTATATTGTATTATATTCAGAGGATTTCTTCATTTTAGTTTATTGAGTGTGTTTTCCAACATCTTTCTTCATACCCATAGTACTTTTCTCTCGTGGGTCCTATGTTGTTTTGTGTTACTTTTCTCCTTACACATCATCAGTCAAGAAAAGTGTTTCTCCATACTCATCATCAGTCAAGACTCAGTGTTTGCCCACAGAAAGAATGAAAAAAATTTTTTTGTTTGATCTCAATCTCTCTTTTTTTGTGTGGTAGTCTTTTTTCAGATCTATAGCTGGAATGCAAATTGGTATCCCCAACCCCAGTCTCATTTTTCATCTTTAACAAGATTTCATCAGCTTTGTTTCTACTCAGGTGGTATTTTACTTCTGTCTTAATATTTTCTGCTCTTACAGACAGATATAGTATGACAAACTACTATTCCTATCACACTCTGCCAGCAAAGTCTTCATGTGGCAGCACTTAACTAAAGTTGTGTTCCCCTGGTGCCTATATGTCTTAGAATATCCTAAACTACTCAGTGGTTCATCCTACTGCTTAGCTACCACCAAATAGAACCAACAGTTTGCTGGGGTTCTTTTGTTTGTTTGTTTTAATTTGAAGTCTGCCTGTATACAGCAATCACTGCAATGAGACTGAAAATAACAGAGTAAAGAGTACTCAGGCCTTACCAAACAGTTGTTGAGGGGCAGAAGGAAATACTTTCCCTCCTTAAGTCAGAAATAGCTCCCCAACCTTGTGTATTAGTTCCAGGCAATCTTTGTGTGTGAATCTGTTTTTGCTATGAAAGAAAGAACCTCACTCTCAGTGGCTTACTATCTCAGTTGCTTGCTCCTTGGTCTGTTGGTCAGCTGGGTGGCTCTGCTTCAGGTCTGTTCCATGGGTTTCCCACCCTGCTTGTACCTCTGTTATGGAATGTGGACAGATATGGGGAACTGGTAGGAGTGCAAGAGGAACAAGTGGAAACATGCTTTTCCAAACCTTGTCTTGGAAGTGGTACATCGACACATCTGTCCACATTCCATTGACCAAAGCAAGTTACATAGCCAACTTCAAAGTAATTGGGGCAGGAAAATATATTTTGCTCATTCTAGGGAGGGCTACCCATGGCAGAGTAAAATAGGTAAGTGAAAAAATAAATTCTCTTGAAGAAAAGAAGTGAAGAATTGGTAATACATTAGCAAGATCTACCATTACTCTGTTTTATGAAACAAACCAAAGGTTCATCTTGTGTTGATGCATAAGCAGACTTTATTGTTAACAAATCCAATCTGCTTCATAATTTATATCAATTCCTTCCCTATTCTCTCATTAAGTTATCTGTCAATCTTGGCTTTTTGTGTTGCAAGTTTTGATCTTTTTCTGTGTGTCCAGTGATATGTTGGTGAGAAATTGAATGAGATTGTGTTAGAACTGATTATACCGTCATGAAGTTGAACTGATGCTCTGCATATTGTTTTGTTAAAATAAAAAATGATATTAACTAGACCTCTGCAGAAGTAAAATATGAAAACAATTTCCCGAGTTGCTGCATGTGGAAATCCATAACTTGTAATCCTATTGACACTACAAAGCAACTTTGTAAATTGATATAAGCCTGGATCTACTCTCAGCTTCAGTAGTCTTATCTGTAAAGAAAGAGAATTGAAGTTACTAAAGTCAAATCTGGTATAATAGCATATTCCTCAGTAATGTAGTACACAAATTACTTTTATATTTTCCAATCATCACTTATTTGAATCATGTGCTGTCAAATATACTTACAAATAAAAAACCTTTTTGCTCTCTAAACTATATTTTGGAAAAAATCCAATAATTTATTAGTCACTTTAGTTATTAAAATGTAGTTCAGTACATTTTAAAATTCTAGTCTCATTTCTGATTTATCTCCTCTGAATGGGAAGGGGCTGGAGGGAACTTTCTGGTTGTGAAAATGTTATATGTTTTCATAGAGGTGTAAGTTACATAGGTGTATGCAATTGTCAAAAAAAATGTATGCTTAAAATTTGAATATTTTACTGTATGTAAAGTTTACCCAAAAAAAGAACTATAAACAATTTTGATTAATTAGTAAGTTTGCTTTTCACAATGGCATAAGTTATCAATTTTCTAGCTACATTTTGTATATTATGTAGGTTTGAGCAAATAAGTAAATGCATTGAAAACAAGAGGAATCAGGGAGAACGTTGTTGAAGAATATTCGGCAGTTTTGTCCACTGAGAGGGCATAAAAGCAATGACATACCAGTAATATTAAGCACATTCAGAGCCCAGATCTTGGTTTCAAAAGGCCATACTTCACTAAAGGGAAACATGGCTCTTGGAAAAAAGACTGATTCTAACTATAGGACAAGTGACTCTTTCCTAAAATGTTGTGCTATGCCATTAATGAAGAAAATGTTCAAAGAATGATGGGGATGCAGAGAAAGTATGTAGATGGCAGCTCAAAGGTGCTCAAATGAACCAATTTAAGATATTTTGAACATCAGTCCGGCCGAGTGGCGCGTAGGTTAAGAGCTGGCTTGGGACACCAGTGGCCCCAGTTCGGATCACACATATGAGGGCCAGTGACACTGCCCTCTACAGCTAAGATGATGAAAAACAGCTCCACCTGGAGCTGGGCTGCATGAGTCCCAGCAACCCTTTAGGCTGCAGCCCCTGCTGCAGTGGGCTGCCATAAGCTACAGTGAGTGGTCAGCAGCCAGCGTGAGTGGCCAGCAGCCAGAGTGAGTGGCCAATAGCCGCTGTGAGCAGCCATCCGGAGGCCGGCGACTGATCTGCCTCACCCGGGAAGAGCGCAATGATGATACCAACATGGGCCAGTGAAGCGACATCCTCCACAACTAGACTGAAGAACAAAGGACAGCAACCTGTCTGTTCCCCTTCCCCAATTCCTCAGCGCTGTTCCCCTCCCCCAGTTCCCCAACTTAAAAAATCTTGAAAATTTTTTTAAAAACTTACAAAAAAAATATTTTGAACATCAAAATAAGTGATGATAACAATAATGATAATAATAATTATAATAATAATAATAATAAATTCAAGCCCACTGAATAAAATACGAATTCATGAAGCAAGGCAGACAAGAAGGAAGGGAAGAAAGGTTGTTTCTTATAGTAAAATGTCAACCAATAATTAGAGAAGAATTGTTGGAATTAGAATATCATCAGTGAATGCTAAAATGATTGAGAGTATAAGTGTGATAAGTAGCATGATATTTTATAGTTTTAAGGTACCTTCCCACAAATTATTTAATAATTTTTCAAGGGAAATTATACTGACTGTTCAGTAGACAAACTTGATAGATAGCATTTAACTACATGATCAAATTAATATTACCTATATTGTGATAAACTGACATCATGTGACTCTTACATGATGCTTTGAGCAGGACACATTATTGCTTTTGTGATATCCCTGCCAAAGATACACACACACACACACACACACACACACACACACACATGCACACATATATACATAAAGGTAAAAAGGAAACACATATACATATATCAAGGAAAAAAGAGAAAAATATTTACTTTTTGGCACAATTGATGAAAATTTTTAATATGGATGGTGAATTAATAATAATGTACTAATATTAAATGTCCTCACTGTGATAATTATGCAACAGATATGTAAGATAATGTTGTTGTTCTTAAGGCATACAAATTGAAGGATTTAGTGGTAAAAGAGCATGTTTCCAATTTATATATACACACACATACATACACACACAAATATACAGAATTTATTCCCTTCTCATGGTAGACAAGACCCATGGCTTAAGGAATTTGAAGGAGGAGCAAGAATACGATCTATATGTTCACTCCTTTTTTCTTCTGCAACTGGCAAGGAATGGTCAGAATGGGGGAAAGAAGGGTGCTTGGTTAATGGTTGAGTATTGCAGGGCTCACTGTACAGCTACAGCCTTTTGACAAATCCTGAAAAACATTTATGTCTCCAATTGTTGTTGCTCTCACTTCTATTTTCACCTGGGTCCTACTCATCTGTTAATAAGGACCAAGAAAGATCTTATTTATCATTCTGTGACATTAGCTTACATATTCTAACATTCAAAGCTTGAGTGAAGTTGTCAGATCCTTACATAGTGTGGGTAAAATACAGAATCTTTACAAGCTTGAACTCATTGTATACACTGACCCTAACCCAAATATCATTCCACACTTCTATATGTGCATGATCAAATTGTTATTTTTGGAACTAGAATTTTTTCATGACATCCAAGTTATATAAATATAAAAACAGTAAGTGAAATCAAAATTATTCTCTCTCTCTCTCTCTCTCTCTCTCTCTCTCTCTGTATGTAGGCATTATTTTGAAAATATACAACAACCCAAGTCTGATATTTCTGAACCAAGTAACTTTGCTGCTAAGAACTTTATTCAGAAGGGTATAAAGCCAAGTTTGTGCTGCTCCACAGATCAGTTAAAGTTCCCAGGTACTCTCATGGTCCTTGGAGAGCCACTAGCAAAAAGGATTTTCAAGTAAGAAGAAAACTAAGAAGTCACTGAACTGTGGAGTCAGAGAACTCTAGATAAACAAGAAAAACAAAGATTTATAGAGTAACTGTGGAAAGAGAATATGTGGGTGTGAAAAATAAAATTGGCTCCTGAGGTTTCACTAAAAATATATTGGCATCAATTTTGCTAGATAGGAGGCAGAAAATTACCTGATGACATTAAAATGAGTGCAGATTGAAAGCAGCAAATATGTAGGAGACCAAAATAACAGAAAAATAAAACTTCACCCCATTCATAATATATATATATATATATATATATATATATAGAGAGAGAGAGAGAGAGAGAGAGTGAGAGAGAGAGAGAGAGAGAGAGAGAGAGAGAGAGAGTTGTGAACCAGCAACCCACTTGCCGACTGCATTTTCCTTTAATAACCAGATGATGCGTGTCATGTGGACATCAAATTCTACCCCTAATTATTAGGATGTGTGATTTCACAATCAAACACTTAATATTATAGAGCAGAAAAGGTTGTGTTTGCCTTATGTACAAATAATATAAAGTAATATTTCTCTGAAATAGCCTTGCGTCATTCAGTATGTAATATACAATGGCTGCTGTGGAGAGAAAATATGCTAAAGTAAGTAAATAACCATTAAGTAAGTGAAGTGTTCTACTTGGGACTCTACCATTCATAATCCCAAGGCCATAGCCTAATAACTTTCTGTGTCTTCATATACTTTTTTTGTAAAACAGACAATTTTCAGGGTCATTTCTGTAATTTCTAACATCTGTGAAATTCTGATTCTAAATACTTGTAGAAAAATATCTTTTAGAGCCCTTACTCCAGGAAGAAAAGTAGTGAATTTTAAAATCTTTATATCATGATGGATCAACCGCAGCTTTTTTTTCTTAGCCCATTGCAATAAAGAAACAGATTTGATAAAAACTAAAAATCATATGCAAAGTCCTCAAGTAAGGTAGGTGCTTTGAGTGATGATTTTTGTAATTGTCCCAACCCCTCCTTTCTCATTGTTTCCAGAGCAATAACTGGGGGAAAGTCTCAGTACTGCCTCAAAAATGAAATACAGTGCCTGAGCAGTGGGGGATATTTTTTTATTTCTTGCTCAGTATGCTGAGAAGGTCTATAAGCAATTGCACACCGACAGCTATGATGTGGTCAGTTACTGTTAACAAAATTGGGGCAAATTGATATCTTGCATTTCCTGATATAATGTCATGCTCTTCTGTCATGTTCTTGCCCAAACTACATGATGTAAGTCTAATCATGAGGAAATATTTTTTAAAAATCCAAATTGAGGGATATTCCACAAAATAATTGCTCTCTCCTCTTCCCAAAATACAAGTTCAAGAAAGACAATTAAAGCCAGCAGAACACTTAGAGGAATGGAGACTAAAGAGATAGGATAACAAAATGCAATGCATGCTCTTGGATTAGATCCTGGACTGGAAAATATGAAGCTATGAAACATTATTGAGATCACTGATGAAATGTGAGTATGATCTCTGGATTAAATAACAGGATATTACTGTCAAGTTTTATTTTGATACTTGTGCTATGGTTATTAAGAGAATGTCTTTGTTTTTAAGAAATAAACACTAAAGTATTTAGGTTTAAAGGGGGCATGTTATCTCCAACTTACTCAAATAATTCAGAAAAAAAATGTTCACACACACACACACACACACACACACTCACACACAAAGAAAGACAATGAAAATGCAGTGAGGACGAAATATAAACAATTGGTGAACAGAAATAAACAGGGGAGCTTTGCACTATCCTTGCAACTTTTCCTAAATTAAAATGTATGTTAAAATTTTAAAAAATACCAAAAAAATCAAGAACCGGGAGAAGGATGATATCATTCACTACAAAGAAAAATAACGAAAGCCTCCCCTAGTCGTTATGGTTGGTAGTTCTCATTAGAAGAGCCAGTCAATTAAAGGGGTGGCTAGGTCTTTTTGAGATAGGACTACAACACTCAGCAAGTTTACACAGTATTGATTATTTTAATGTCTCCCCCAAAAAACCTATGGCAATTACCACACTAAATAAGCAGAATAAATATATATATATATATTTAACTAAGCTCTGTCTTCACCTTCACTAAGGGGCAAAGAGGCCTTCTCAGCAACCACCTAGTTGTTTAATCAGAGGCAAAGGAAAAGAATGGGCAGTGGTATACTAGTAAGACCGTTCTCTGGGAAAAAAAAAAATCTTGATTCACAGCGTTTGTGATTTCTGTGATATAAATTCTCCCCACATGGCCAGTTTGAAGCTAACAACTGTTTTATAACTGACTTTTAATAATAGATATAGATATAGATAGATAAATATAGATAGTTATTGAGGTGTAATTTACATTTAATATTAGTTTCAGGTATGCGGCGTAATGATTCAGTATTTATATATATTACAACATGATCACCATAATGACTCTAGTTATATCTCCCTCCTCATATATAGTTATAATTTTTTTTCTTGTGATGTTTTTTAAGATCTATTCTCAGGAATTTTAAAATATGCAATACAGCATTTTTAACTGTAGTCACCATGCTGTACATGACATCCTATGACTTATTTATTTTATAACTGGAAATTTGTACTTTTGACCTTTACCCATCCCGTTTCACCCAACCCCCACCCCTGTCTCTGTCAATCACCAATATCTGTTCTGTATCTATGTGCTTGGGTTGTTTGTTTGTTTAGATTCCACACATAAATGGGATCATGCAATATATTTATTTCTCTGAATTATTTCACTTAGCATAATGCCCTCAAGATCCATCCATCTTGTCACAAATAGCAAGATGTTCTTTTTTGTGGATAAATAGTATTTTATGTATGTGTGTATATATATGTATATATATGCAACATCTTTATCCATACATCCATTGATTCATTGATGGACACAGGTTGTTTCCATATCTTGGCTATTGTAAATAATACTGCAACGCAATGGTCACAGCAGTGCAAATATCTTTTCAAGTTCTATTTTCTTCAGATAAATACTCAGAAGTGGAATTGCTGGAGCATATGGTAGCTCTATTTTTAATTTATTTTAAAAACCTCCATACTGTTTTCCATAATGGCTACACTCATTTACATTTCCACGAACCGTGCATAAAGGTTCCCTTTATTCCACATCCTCACCACATTTATTTCATGTCTTTTTGATAATAGCCATTCTAACAGATATGAAATAATATCATTGTGGTTTGGATTTACATTTCCTGAGGATTAGTGATGTTGACTGTCTTTTGTTGTACCCATTGTCCATCTATATTGCTTCTTTAGAAAAATATCTATTCAGATTTTCTTCCCATTTTTTCAATTGGATTGTTAGGTTCCCCCTACCCCTTCCTTCCAATACTGCAGCGTTTTGATTACTATAGGTCTGTAGTATAATTTGAGGTCAGAAAGTATAATACCTCTACATTTGTTCTTTTCTCAGGGCTGCTTTGGCTATTTGTGGTCTTCTGTGGTTACACACAGATTTAATGATTTTTGTTCTATTTCTTTGAAAAATGTCATTGGAATTGTGATGGAAGTTTCATTAAATCTGTATATTGCTTTAGGTAATATGGCCACTTTAACTGTTAATTTTTCCAATCCATAAAACACGAATTATCTTTATGTTTCTTTGCGTCTTCTTTAATTTCTTTTCTGTGTAGTTTCCAGTATATAGGTCCTTCACTTTCTCTGTTAAGTTTGTTACTAGTTATTTATCCTTTTTGTTGTACTTGCAAATGGCTTTGTTTTCTTCATTATTTTTTCTGCTACTTCATTGTTAATATGTAGGAACACAATGGAGTTTTGTACATTGACTTTTGTATCCTGCAACTTTACTGTCTCTGCTTATTGTTTCTAATAGTCTTTTGGTGTAGTCTTTAGGATTTTCAATATGTAGAATCATGTCATCTGCAAAAAGTGACAATTTAACTTCTTCATTCCCAATTTGGATGCCTGTTATTTCTTTCTCTTTTCTGATAGCTCAGGCCTGGACTTCCAGTATTATGCTGAATAAAAGTGGTGAGAGTGGGCATCTTTTTCTTCCTTATCTTAGAGGGAAACCTTTTAGTTTTTCATCATTGAGTCTAATAGCTAAGGGTTTGTCATATACAGCCTTTATTATGTTCGAGGTACTTTCCTCCTATACTTATTATTTTAATCATAAATCCGTGTTGTATCTTGTCAAATGCTTTTTATGCAACCATTGATATGATCATGATTTTCATCTTTTATTTTGTTAATGTGATGTGTCATGTTGATTGATTTGCATATATTGAACCAGACTTACATCCCAGGAATGAACCCCATTTGATCATGATGTGTTCATTATCTTTTTAAAGTATAATTTATTTGATTTGCTAGTATTTTGTTTGAGATTTTTATATTTGTGTTCATCAGAGATATTGGCCTGCAATTTTACTTGTGCGCGCGTGCGTGTGTGTGTGTGTGTGTGTGTGTGTGTGTGTGTGTTGTCCTTGGTTTTGATATTAGGGTAATGTTGACCTCATAAAATGAGTTAGAAAGAATTCCCTCTTCTTCAATTTTTGAAAGACTTTCAGAAGGATACGTGTTAAATCTTATTTGAATGTTTGGTAGAATTCCCCAGTGAAGCCACATGGTTCTGTATGGTCCTGGACGATTTTTGAGTGGGAAGGGGTTCAAAAGGTAACTGCAAATCCATTAAGCAGTCACTCCATTTTCCTCTCTTTCCCCAGTGCCTGGAAACCACTAATTTGCTTTTTGTCTCAACAGATTTATCTATTCTGGATAGTTTATGTACATGGAATAATATTATATGTGGCCTGCCTTCTGTGTCTGGCATCTTTCACCTACAGTTGTGTTTTGGGGGTTCATCGATGTTGTAGCCCAATTAGTACTTCATTCCTTTTTATGACTGGGTAATATACCTTTCTATGAATATACCATTTTGTTTATCCGTTCATCATTTGATTGACATTTGAGTTGTTTCTAACTTTTGGTAATTGTAAATAGTGCTCCTGTGAACATTTGTGTACAAGTTTTTGCCTGAATACCTGTTTTTAGTTTTTTTGGATGTGTGCCTAGGAATGAAATTGCTGGATCATATGATAATTCTATATTTAGTTTTCTTTATAACTACAAGCTGTTTTCCACAGTGACTGTACCATTTTGCATTGGGGTAGGGGAATGTTTTTTTATTTCTATTTCAATTCCCTTGCTCTTAATCAGTCTATTTAGGTTTTATCAAATTTGGTTGTATAATGCCCTTCATAGTATTCTTGTGTAGTCCTTTATATTTCTATGGTATTCGTTGTAACTTCTCATTTATTTCTGATTTTATTTATCTTTTAAATAACGAGCCCTTCAATTCATTAACGTCTTCTATTATCTTTTGTTCTCTATTCTATTTAAGCCTTTTCTAATTTTTATTATATCCTTTTTTCTACTGACTGGGCTTTATTTGTCCTTTTATTTCTGATTTTTTTATTTCTGATTGTTTGAGGTTTTTCTTATTTCTTGAGGCAGGCTTCTAATTATATGAACTTCCCTTTTAGTATTTCTTTTACTGTATCTCAAAATTTTTGATATGTCATATTGTCATTTTCATGTGTCTCTATGTATCTTTTGATTTTTTATTTCTTCTTTGACCCAATAGTTCAGTAGCATGTTGTTAAATCTCCACATATTTGTGGTTTTTCCAGTTTTCTTCTTGTAGTTAATTTCCAGTTTCATACCAGTGTGGTCAAAAAATATGCTTGATATTCAATGTTCTTAAATTCATTGAGATGAGTTTTGTGCTCCAACATATTGTCTGTCCTTGAGAACATTCCTCATGCACTTGACAAGAATATAATTTCTGCATTTTGAGGTGGAAAGCTCTGTAAATATCAATTATGTTCATTTGGTCTAATGTGTCATTTAAGTTTATATTTCCTCATTGACTTAATGTTTGAGAGAACTATCATTTGCTGTCAATGTAGCATTCAGGTCCCCTACTATAATTCTATTTTTGTCAGTTTCTCTCTTTAGGTCTGTTAGTAATTGCTTTGCATATTTTGGGGCTCTCAGGTTGTGTGCATGTATATTGATGTGTTATGTGTTCTTGATGAATTGCCCCCCTTATCACTATAAAATGTCCATCTTTGTAGTTACCTTTTTTATCTTGAAATCTATTTTATCTGATACAAGCTCAGCTATACCCACTTTTCTCTGGAAGCCATTTGCTTGCAGTATCATCTTTTATCCCTTCACTTTGAGTCTATTTGTGTCTTTGTAGCTGAGAAGGGTCACCTCAAGGCGATATATAGCTGTGTCTTGTATTTAAATCCATCCTACTCCTCTGTACCTTTTGATTGGTGAGTTCAGTCCACTTACATTTGGGTTGATTATTGATATTTGAAGACTTACTACAGCCATTTTATTTTTTGTTTTCTGGTTGCTTTCCATTTTCACTATTTCTTTTCCCTTGTTTATTTTTGTTATTTTAGTTTGGTGGTTTACTATAATTTTTTTTCCTGTTTCCTCTTTTTTTATGTTACATGTCTCAATTCTACTATTTTTTATGTTAAAAAATTTTGTATATACTGTAGTCCTTTTTCTTCTTATTGTTTTTCTTCTCCATTCACTTATACAAGTGTAGGCCTTTTGCCTCTCCCCTTTTATGTTTTCATTGTCACAACTTCTCCTGTTTTATTCTGTGCATTCTTTTTTAAATTGCAGAGGCTATAGTCTACTTAAAAATGTTTTTCCCCCTTTAGCTTTTATGTTATTTAAGTGTTTAATATTCTATTCTGAAATAGAGGTGCAATTATTTTCTTCTGTCTGTCTGTTGGTCATCTTACAGTTTTGTATCCTATTTCTGTTTTTTTCAGGTAGCAGAGCTCCTTTTAACATTTCTTATTATTCAGGACTCATAGCGGTAAATTTGCTTATCTCTTCTTTGTCTGGAGAAGACTTTATTTCTTATTCTTATCTAAAGGATAACTTTGCTAGATATATTATTCTTTTCTGGTGATTTCTCTCTTTCAATATTTTGAATATTTGATCCCACTCTCTTCTAGACTGTAAGGTTTCTACTGAGAAATTTGATGACAACCTAATGGGGTTTCCTTTATAGGTTAAAATCCCCTGCCCCCTCTCTCCAGCTGCCTTGAGAATTCTTTGTCATTAACTTTTGACAGTTTTAATATAATGCATCTTGAAGGAGGTTTCTTTTTTTGCATTGAGATAATTATGTGTTCTGATAGCTTTTAGGATTTGAGGGTCCAGCTCTTTCCATAGGGTGGGATGTTCTCATCGATTATTTATTTGAACAGACTCTGTTCCCTTTTCCTCTCTTATTCTGATATGCCCACTATGCTGCTATTGCTCTTTTTAATGTAGTCCTGTTGTTCTCAGAGTTCTTTCATTTATTTTAACTCTCAATTTTCTCTCTTCTTCTGCCTGATTCATTCCTAGATTTTTATCTTCAAGATCACTAATTATCTCTTCCATATGGTCTGCTCTATTTTCTGGGATCTCTAATTTATTCTTCATCTCACTTATTGAGTTTTTCAGCTCTAGAATTTCTGTTTGGTGCTTATTACAGTTTCAATGTCTTGGGTAAAGTAATCCTTTTGTTCATTGATTTTATTCTTGAATTCATTTAACTGTCTTCCTGAGTTTTCTTGGATTTATTTTTTTAAAACTGCAATATTGAATTCAATTTCATTTAAATCACAGTCTTTCATATGTTTGAGGTCATTTTTCCTGGAAACTTTTAATTTCTTTCAGAGCTACCTTGTTACCTTGTTTATTCATAGTAATTGATGGATTAGTTTTCTGCCTGGGCACTTGAAATATTGAACGTTTCTTTTTTAAGTACTATTTTGTTTTCAACAATTCAGGAGGTTGATAATTAGAGGTATTTCTTTTATTTTCCAGTAGATGGTGCTAAGTGAAAGTTTTTGTTTTTTCATACCTGCATCACTGGGACTTCTGGGATCTTAGTGAGGCAGTGTCACCTGGCCTGTGTAAAATGGGGCCTGTGTAAAATGCCCCATTTTACACAGGCCATTGAGGGGATGGGCATCCTTCTATGACCAAGCTGCCTTGTCCTTAAGGTACCACCTGCATAGTGGAATGTGACAGCCAATGGGACTCTGGACCTATGAATTCCTGGTGCTACCTCCTTGTCACCAGAGGGTGACAGCCACACTACCTTCTGAGATGTCCCAGCTGATTCTACTGGGTTCTGCCATGGTGGGTGAAGGAGAGGTGGGCAGGAGGACATGGGTTTGCATGTCTGTAGCTTTATTTTTTTCCTTCCTAATGGTGGCTGCTAGACTGTGGCTACTACACCTCTGCACCGCATTGCTGCCCTTGTCACTGGTCTTATCCACAGTGTGTACCAATTACTTAGGCTTCAATGGTGCTTCTGCCCCTCCAGCCCTCTCCAGGCTGCTGAGTGGCAGTGACAACCTGACACATCCACTGCTACTGTGTCTGCTAGAGCTGCAGTGAGCTCCTACTCATTCCAATAAGCCCACCTTCAGATATCTCATAGCATGTATCTCTCAGGCATGTTTGTGTGTTAGGCATGGAAGCCTTTGTTGAATTATAGTTGTTCACCTTGTTGTAACCTTAAAGGGAGAAAGCAAGAGGTCTCACTCTGCCATGATGCTAACCTTTTTGTAGTTTTCTTTTTCTTTTTTTTTTTCATGAGGGACTCGAAACATCAACCTTGCTATTAAGAACGCACACTCTATAAGTGTGATGATTTGGTGTTCACACTTGTATGTGAGATATGCCTCCCACAAATCTTGTTATGACATTGGTACATTACCCATTTGACGTTAAAAAACAAAACAAAAAAACGAGCACACACTCTATCCACTGAGCCATCCAGGTGGCAGCTCAGCTCAAAGTGCTGAGTTCAGTCCCAGCTGTGGATGGGCAAAGTCCACCCTTTTTGTAGTTTATTGAGGTTTTTTATTTAACACCTTTCTTATTTCTTGTAGTAGACATTTATTGCTATGAACTTTCCTCTTAGAACTGTTTTTGCTGCATCCCATAAATTTTGGTATGTAGTATATCTATTTTCATTTGTCTCAGGATTTTTTTAAAAAGTTTCCTTTTGTTTCCTCCACTGACCTGTTTGTTGTTCAGTAACATGTTGTTTAATCTCCACATATTTGTGAACTTTCCAGTTTTCTTCTTGTAATTGATTTCTAGTTTCATACCATTGTGGTCAGGAAAGCTACTTGATATAATTTCAATCTTAAATTTATTAAGACTTGCTTTGTGGCCTAACATATGATTTTCCTTGAGAATGTTCCATGTGTACTAGAAAACAATGTGCATTCTACTGCTTTTGGATAGAACATTCTATATATGTCTGTTTTTGTTTACCTGATTTAATGTGTCATTTAAGCCTGATGTTTCCTTATTCATTTGATGTCTGGATGATCTATTTATTGATGTAAGTGATGTATTAATATTTCCTACTATTATTGTAGTATTATCTTTTTCTCCCTTTAAATCAGATTGTGTTTGTTTTATACATTTAGGTGCTTCTATTTTTGTGTTTAAATATAAATACAAGTACAAACATAAATATAAATAAAAAGTGTCCTTCTTTGTCTCTTATTACAGTCTTTGTCTTAAAGTCTATTTAATGTGATAGTAAGTAGTATAGCTATCCCAGCTTTCTCTTGGTTTCTATTTCATGGAATACCTTTTCCATTCCTTCACTTTCAGTCTGTGTGTTTCCTCACCTCCAAAGAGTCTCTTCTGGCACTATATAGATGGGTATTTTATTATCTATTATCTCTGTCTTTTTATTGGAGAATTCAGTCAATTTATAGCAAAAGTAATTATTGATAGGATGTACTTACTGCCATTTTATTATTTTTCTGTCCTTTTATTTTATTATTTTTTATCTGCTCTTGCTCTCTTCCTTTGTTATATAAGGAAACCCAAATGCCATCATGACTCCCTATTAGAGTAGGGCAAATGAAAACCAGGTCCCTCTCACAAGAGGTTCATCTGCAGACCTTCCCTGTGGCTATTTCCTTTCTCTGAGAGCCTAGAGACTATTGAAACAGGTGTACTAAGCAAACAGTGGAACTGTCTCAATGATTTACTGAACTGTTGATTAAGAGCTATTATGAGAGCAAAATCCAAACTGATAGCCCTAAAATGCCTATGTTCTCCTTGCCAAATAGTGAGTAAGACTTCATACCATATTCCAGGTGCAATGGCAGAAATGTATGCCACCTAAAGGGTGATAACATTAAAGTATTCATGGGTGCTTGTCCCTGTCATATCCCTTTTAATTTACCAGTGTAAGCCCTGCAAAGCCAGAAGGATAATTGTGGTAATGGTGGATGTGTTAGTTATCTATTGCTACAAAACAAATGACCAGAAACTTAGTGACTGAAAACAACACAAACTTTTATCCACAGTTTCTGTATGTTGAAAATCTGGGCACAGCTTAGCTAGGCCTCAAGAGGCTACAATCCACATGTAGTCTGGGACTGAGGTTTCATCTGAGAGCCAACTATGGAAATATCTGCTCTAAACAGCTTCAGGTTGTTGGCAGAATTCATTCCCTATGTTTATATGACTGAGGTTTCAGTTTCTTGCTGGAGAATGCTTTTGTACAAAGAGGTTACCCATAATTCCTTGCTACATGACTCCATGGCAATTTGCTTCTTCAAGCCAATAAGGGGGAATCTGTTGCACAGCAGCTAGTGAGATGGAGTTCACATATATTATAACCTAATTACAGTAGTAATATCTAAATACCTTTGCCATATTAATTAGAAGCAAGGGAAGAGATTATACAAGAACATGAATACCAGAAACCAGGAATCATTGGAAGTTACCTTAGTATCTGTACATTACAATGGACTTCTATAAATTTCCTTAATCACAGCTGTTGTCATACTAGATGTGGTATATGTATCTGACATAGAGGGATATTTCATTATGATAAAGGTTTTTTTTTTTTTCTTTTTCTCCCTCTCAAGAGGATATAACAGTGCTAAATCTCCATGTATCTGATAACATAGCTTCAAAATGGAGACTATCTAAATTCTTATAAACAACAGAATGGATAAAAAAAAATTATGGCAGAATTGCAGTATGGAATACTACAATGCAATGAGATTAAACAACCACCAATCTATCTAAAATAGGTGTGCTTGGATATTTTTACAGAAATGAGAGAACAAAAATACTAACTTCATTTAAAACAGAAATCCAGATAAAAATTATATGTAGTTTATTTTTATTGCTAAAAATATAAACTTGCAAAAAATATATAAACTATCATAAATACCTGTCTTTTGTGACACCAAATAGCTTTGAAATAACAGCCTAAAAGTTCACAAAGAAAAAGGGCAATTTAACATTAAATTATTATGAAAACTTTAACATACTTCTTAAACTTTTGGTTTAAGAAATAGACAAAAGACATTTTTCACATATTGTCAGACAAAACACACAGAAAGTAGATAAAACATTGCAGAGAGTATAATAATTGTAAAACAAAATTTGCGGTCACAAATAATATTTAACTATAAATTAGAAATATTCAATTGTTTCTTCTATTTCCATGAAATGCCATTGGAATCTTGATAGCGATTACATTAAATCTGTGGATCACTTTTCGTAGTACAGACATTTTTACAAAATTAATTATTTCATGAGTCAGGAATACCTTTCCATTTATTTGTATCTTTTTCAATTTCTTTCAGTGTCTTACAGTTTGGTTTGTTTTGTTTCAGCACTTTAAATATACTATGCCATTTACTTCTGGCCTACAAAGTTTATGCTGAAAAATCTGTTTGTATGTAAGTTCTGTATAAAAATCCCTTGTATGTGAGTTCTATTTCTCCTGCTACTTTAAGATATTCTCCTTCTCTTTAACATTTAACACTTTAATTATAACGTGTCTTTTGGATTCATCTTATTTGGAACTTTCTGGGCTTCCTGGATCTGTATTTCTGTTTTCTTCCCCTAGTTGAGAATAGTTTTCAGTCATTATTTCTTCAAATAAACGTCTTGCCACCTTCTCTCTCTCTTCTTCCTTGGGGACCCCTGTAACGCAAATATTGTTTCACTTGCTGTTGTCTCATCAGTCCGTTAAGCTACCTTCACTCTTGTGCATTGATTCTTTTGCTTCATCTAGTCTGCTGTTGAATCTCACTATTTATTGTATTCTTCAGCTCTGTGACCTCTATTTGTTACTTTGCTATATTTTACCTTTGTTGAAAATCTCACGTTGTTCATCCATTCTTCTGCAGAGCATAACAAACATCTTTATGATCATTACTTTGAACTCTTTATCATTTACATCACTTATCTCCATTTCATAATGTATTTTTCTGAAGTTTTATCTTGTTCTTTCATTTGGAACATATTCCTCTGTTTCTTTGATTTTTCAATCTCTGTGTGCTTTCTGTACATTAGATAAAACAGAAGTCTCTCCTAGTCTGAAAAGTGTGTCCTCACATAGGAGATGGCTTATGCAACCCTGCCCTAACTCTTGGTCATCTCTTAAAACTTTGTGATTGTTTTTCTTGTTTTGTTTTGTTTTGTTTTAATTTTTTTTTATTAGATTCAGGTGTACAACACAATGCAATAGTTATACTCTTTACCCCCAAAAGTGACAACCCCCCTCCCCCAGTTCGCCACCCCACTCCTCCCCCCATATCATACATATCTATCACAACTCCCCTGACTCCCCTCCACAGTATACCACACATCCCGTGACCATCCACATATCCAGTTACAGTTGGTATACAATATTATACAACATCAGTTTCAGGTGTACAGTGCAGTGATCAAGGCTCTACTCCATCCATGAAGTGGTCTCCCTAACAAGACATGTGACTATCTGACAAGCCACAAAATTTTTACATTATTATATTCCCCGAACTTTGTTTCATATCCCTATGGCAATATTGTAGTTGTCTATCTATGCTGTCTAATCCCCTCCCCTTCCCCCCATCCCCACCCCCCACGCAACTAGCAACCCTCAGTTTTTCCTCTACATCTACGAGTCTATTTACTTTGATCATTCACTCAGCTCTTCAGACTCCACACACAATTGAGATCACATGGTACCTGTCCTTCTCCGACTGACTTATTTCACACAACATAATAGTCTCTTTACAACATTATCAATTACATTCCCAGAACTGCCCCCATATCCCTGCAACAACATTGTAGTCCCACCTACACTGTCCAAAACGTCACCCTCTCTCTCTTCCCCACTCCCTCCCAGCCAGCAACCATCAGTTTTTCCTTTATATTGGCTTGATATGACTTCAATCTTCTTAAATTTACTGAGACTTGTTTTGTGGCCTAACATGGTCTATCGTGGAAAATGTCCCATGTGTACTTGAGAAGAATGTATATTCTGTTTTTTCAGGGTGAAATGCTCTAAAAATATCAACGAAGGCCAGCTGGTCTAAAGTATCATTTAAGGCCCCTCTTTCTGTGTTGATTTTCTGTCTAAAGGTCTGCCCATTGGTGACAATGGTGTTGAAGTCCCCTACTATGATAATGTTACTGTTGATCTCTGTCTTTATGTCTGTCAAAATCTGTTATATGTAATTAGGAGTTCCTATGTTGGGTGCATAGATGTTTATTAGGGTTATAGTGCCCTTCTTTGTCTTTTATTGTAGTCATTTTAAAGTCTATTTTGTCCAAGATAAGTATTGGTACTCCAGCTTTTTTTTTTCTCATTTCATTTGCATGAAATATCTTATTTCATCTGTAAACAGCATATACATGTATCCTATTTTCTTATCCACTCAGCCACTCTCTGTCTTTTGATTGCAGCATTTAGCCCATTCACATTTAAAATGATTATTGATAGGTACATATGTATTGCCATTTTGTTATTTGTATTCCTGGTCTCCCTGGGTTAGCTTGTTTACCCCTTTCTTTTGTTTAAAGAAGCCCTTTTAACATTTCTTGCAATGCTGGCTTGGTGGTAATGAATTCCTTAAGCTTATTCTTTTCTGAGAAGCTCTTTATTTCTCCTTCAATTTTAAGTGATATTCGTGCTGGGTAGAGCAATCTTGGTTGTAGGTCTTTATTTTGTGTCACTTTGAATATCTCTTGCCACTCCCTTCTGGCCTGCAGAGTTTCTGTAGACACGTCAGCTGTTAGTCTAACAGGAGTTCCTTTTTATGTAACCTGCTGTCTTTCTCTTGCAGCCTCTAGGATTCTGTCTCTGTCTTGAACCTTTGCCATTTTAACTATGATGTGTCTTGGTGTGGACCTGTTTGGGTTCAGCTTGTTTGGAACCCTCTGCACTCCCTGGGCATGTATGTTGATTTCCTTCACCAGGGTAGGGAAGTTTTCAGTCTTTATTTTTTCAAATATGTTTTCAACCCCTTGCTTCTTCTCTTCTCCTTCTGGTATTCCGATGAGTTGAAGTTGGTTGCGTTTCACCTTGTCCCATAGTGCTCTTAAACTATTTTCATTGTTTTTTATTCTTTGGTCTTTTTGCTGTGCCAACTGGGTGATTTCTGCTATTTTATCTTCCAAATCGCTGATCCGCTCCTCTGCTTCATCTACTCTACTGGTGATTCCTTCGAGTGTGTTCTTCATTTCAGTTATTGTATTCTTTAGTTCTAACAGGTTTTTTTTTATGGTTTCCCTATTCTTCTTTATGTCCTCGCTGAGTTCCTTAAACATTCTTATCATCAGTGTTCTAAACTCTGTCTCTGAAAGGTTGGATCCTTCTGTTTCATTTAGTTCCATTTCTAGAGGTTTCTTCTGATCTTTTACTTGTGACATGTTTCTTTGTTTCCCCATTCTGGCTGTCGCTCTGGGATTGCTGTGATGTATTAGATAGATCACCAGGAGAGCCCTGGCTGGATCACGCAGGCACACAGCTCACGGCCCGACACTCCCAAGAAAACTCCCAGTCTCAGCCTGTCCCAATCAGCCGCTCGCAGATCAGGCCGAGTAGCCCGACAACCAATCACCAGCCTGGCAACTCTGCAAGCACAGTGCGCAGAGCGGGAACCCGAGGCGGCTTGTGCACTCCCGTGTCTCAGTGAGTAGCCTGTTGGAGCCGGAGGGCACCCGCCCAGCATTTCCCTGGCAATGCAATATAAGCCGGTGGAGGGTGGGGATCCCAGGTGGCTCCGCACTCCCGGGTCTCAGTGAGCAGCCTGTTGGAGCCGGAGCATGCCCACCAGGCATTTCCCTGGCAATGCAGCACAAGCCGTGCGGAAGGTGGTGATCCGAGGTGGCTCATGCACTCCTGTGTCTCTCTCAGTGAGCAGCCTGTTGGAGCCAGAGGGCACCTGCCCAGCGTTTCCCTGGCAACGCAGTATAAACCGGGTGGAGGGTAGGGATCCAAGGCCACATGAGCGCGCATGCACACACGCACTTCTGTGCCAATTCCACCAGCCCAATGAGGTCTCAGACCTGATCTTCCGTGGGATGGCCCAACCCTGACAAAATGGCACCCTCCCTACACCACTCGCATGCAGGCTCCACACCACGGGAACAACAGTCCAAAAACCTCCAGCCTTTGCACCAAAGGTTCTCAGCTCAGTCCGTCCCCACAGGCTCCCAGGCCCGGCTCACACAGCCACTCCCTCCACCAGGAGCCAGGTAAGTGCTCACTGGCGAGGAAGCCCAGGCGCCGCCCCACTGATTCTCCAGCCACTCTTAGCCTCACCGAGCTGAGCAAAGAGAGTCCTCACTAATTTACTGCCGGCTATATTAGAACTCCTCTTCCCAGCTAAGGACCTCTGGGCTGGTGAGCTTGGTGTGCGGCCGGAGGGTCTCTCCCCCAACCAGACAAGCTTCCCATGGCTGGGGCTTCCCTCACGGGGCTCGCCCTCTCCCGTCTCCGCCCATCCTACCAGACTTGATGTGGCCTCCTCTTTAAGTTCTTCGTTTAGTGGTTCTGTTCATCCAGTGTTCCGGGGTCCTCCAGGGTTGAATGCTGTATAATTTGTTTGTAATTTTGGTGTGATCCTTGGAGGTAGTTAGCACAGTGTCTGTCTATTGTGCCATTTTACCGGAAGTCCTTCAATGGCTTTTAAAAGATAGATCTTTATTTCCTTGTGAGTTAACAATCCAGAGGAGAGCAGTTTAGACTGCTGAAGAGATTCCGCTCTGTGAGACTGTTAATGGTATCCACATTCTTCCCATACTATTGCTTCACCATCACCTGGCATCTTGTCCTCATCAGCATGGTCCAACCTTTGTGATTGCTGACACAGCCTATTTTATTTTGAGTGGCTCCCTGAAGGTTGTGCCAAGACCTGAAATAGGTCAGTGTCTGAAATAGGAGGATCTCACTTGGTACCTAGATTATATTTTCAAACTTTTTACAATAAATGAATATTGGTTTTATTTAAAAATAGTAAGTATTTATTCTTTTAAAAATAATCTTCCAATATGCCAAATAAAACAACAGATTTATTCTTCCAATACACCAAATAAAACAACAGATTTTTAGTTTTTACTACACTTGAAAAGATGTTCACATGCATTTTTTGCCATCTTACTCTCAGTCTGAAAACATTTATCTCTGTTGATGTAGAGATAAATTACAGGACTATTATAAATCATTGCACAGCACCTAATTTATTTAATTAACATAATTTTGTATGAAGCAAAATCAACAATGAAAAAGTACAAATTAGGTCATATCAGAAGGAAGAAAAAGATTGGATATTGAATAATAAGAATGCAAACATTTCAAAACCAACATCATGAAACAGCAAGCCTTTCTGTAATGAAAATTTTGCCTTTTAGTAGATAATTTATAAAAGATTATAAAAGACCTAATTTGCCCAGTTAATAATCTTTCCTTCTCAAGATACATCAATATCTTCAATAGATTATTCTTTAGGTAGTCTGATAATTTTTAAAAAGATCCTTATTATGTGTTTCGTAAATATGCTCACCTGAGAAATTGCTCATAGAATACTTCAGAGTATTTAGCTATAAATTAGAAAATTAGGGTGAGCTGCTGAATTTCATTTCAGATATAAAACTGTCAGGTCAGTAGGATTAAATTTATGTGAACTAGGATGATCTTTAATGCTTCCTTGGGGAACGTAAATAAAGACATCAAGAGTTAGCATTCTCTTCTTACGTAGTTTCTTAAATAGCTATTAGAATAAAGTTCCCTCCGACACACTGACTGGTTGCTTAGAGAGAAATGATCTGATACCTTTAGCCGCTCAAAAACTAAATGAATTAGCTTTTTCTCTTGTTCCAAACACTTCACATTCAAAGCGATGACACGAATAATATCTTAGTTAAATTAATTTCAAAAACGTCAAAGGAAAAATCTGTACTTCAAGACTTTATGTTGAAGTGGATAATACTTATGAGTCAAAATAATACTGCTAATAGCTAATATTTGAGAGCTTACCATCTCTTAATTATTATCAGTCTCACTATATATTACCTCTTTAACCATTACCAAAAAAAGAAGGAGGAGGAGAAGGAGGAAGATGGGCAAGAGGGGAAGGAAAGAAGAAATCAGGCACAGGAAAGCATAGAACCTACCCACAGTCACAGATTCCAACATGAGCAGGTTCACTTCAAAGCTGGGAATAAAAATGGGAATCCTATGAGCAAAGACATAAAGATGGGATGATAAAAACTGGGTATAGAATAAGATATGTTGATTCTTTGTTTCTTTCTCAATTATATGGATTGTATATAAGAGAGCAATACTGATAGTGATAAAAAGGTTGGCTGGTACCAAATTATAGTGAACTAATTATGGATTCTGGAAGATAAATGGGGACCATAGAAGGCTTTCCAACAGAGAAATAGCAAAATCAAAGTGACACCATAAAGAGAAAGTAGATTAATGGTTGATGCTAATTTAATTTTTAAACTGCTATTAAACTATAACCTTGGCACCACTTTAGATGTGGAAGCATTGAGCTCACTTTTGAAAAATAACATTACTCCACCATTCTGCTCACAGATTTATACTGAGTAACGGATTGCTTTCTGGCATCTGTTGAGTGTTTTACGAATAATCTGGGACTGTATAATTACTTAAATGAACTTCTGGGTAAGAAAAACAGAATGTAAATCCAAACTACTACTACTAATAATAACACACGGATAATATTTTTAATATTTCTTAATTAAAAAAATTAAATATCTTAAAACTCCCTTCATTTTCCATTTTTATTGTCGCTCACCTCATTCATGTTTCTATAACAGGGAATTCACTGTTCTCATACACCAGGACAATGCATCAGCCTCCTAAATGGTTCTAAGCTTCAGTCTACCTCATTCCAATGTACTATTTTTCTCTGCAACTGTAATCACATGATTCTCCTCAAAAATTTTCAGTGGGTCTCAATACTTACAAACAGAATTTCAAAATTCTTAATCTTGTATTAAGACTTTCCAAAATGTTCCTCAACCTCTGTCTTTAATTTAACTCCAATTACTATGTCATTGCCACATTATTCAACAAGATGACAAGTTGGTTAACTCACTAACTTTTCTTGTGGAGGGGAAGCCTGGCATAAGGAAAAGGGAATGAAATTTGGATACAGATGTTAGTTTGATTCTCAGTCATTTAATCTCTTGAGCTGTGGCCATCTTAAACAGGCTTTTCATACCTTTTTTACAAAGCTATTATAAGGATTAAAATAACATAAAATAATTAAATTCAAATGTACAAAATAAATGCATTGTTCTAACAAATATTACTACTGTGTTCCAGAACCTGTACTAGGTACTGTGACTACAATGAGAAATATTTGAGATATCAGAATATACAAAAATATGGACAAATGTTGGGATTTGAGAGGGTATAATAATCATTTCCATTTCCCTCCTAAACTCAGTACCAACTCGGAGATGCAGATAGAGACCACAATATTAAATCTGTTATTAATAAGGCTGAAAGAAGGTAGCTTAGTCTTAAAGTCCAGAGGCCAGTCCTGTAACATTCTCAGCATAGGAATAAACACTAGCATGCTTATCTCACCTGAAGGATATTTTGATTCTGGAAAGCAGACACACTTGCCCAAGAAAGCTGCCATTATTTTGTGATGGACTGTTTAGTCCTAGAAGGTATCATGTACAACCTGGGTCTTTAGGAAGAGCTATTATGTTATGTTTCAATTTCAGACAAGTCCAATAAAAACAGAAACAGTGGTAGATATTTCCCCACTTACCTAAGTAACCTAATAAACCTGACCTTATCCTGATCTATCCTTTCCCTCCAGGAGTGAATTAATTCCCAGGTATTATTTGCTTCTTCTCCATTTACTTCCAAACAACTATATTTAAGTCCGTAAGACAGTCTGTTTATTTCCTGATATTTATCCTCTGATGTGGACATTAATAAGATAATTCTATCATTTGTTTTTATCTTTGCTGGCCTCCTTCATATACATATTGAAATTTCCTGACATTCACCAGAAAACGTGGAGAATAATAATAATTACATCCACTGTATAAATTGCCCCCAAGTGCAGTTTTGACCTGTCATGTCTTTTAAGGGTATAGACCAAAATTTATTTGCTAAATCTATTCTTTTCCCAAGGCCTTTTCCATTTTAATCTCTGGCTGCCATTAAAGCAATTGGATTAGATATTAGCCTTAAGTTCCATAACCATATAATTTAGACAAGGGTTTCAAAGAGGAATACTTCTAAGAGTGAAACATGGCTGTATTTATATGGTATTCATACAGAAATGAGTAAGAGAAGACAGTCCCAAACTGGGATATATGATTACCCCACCTAAAATTGGCCATGAGTCTCTAAAGTCCCATTTGGTGTTTATACAGACAGACTGAGTCAATAAATTGTGCAGAAGCAAGACATTTCATTCCTTTTTCTCTTTATCCACTTCAGTTATTATTCTTAGGATATACTAAACTGTTTATGGTACATTGGAGGGCCTCTTAAGACTTCCACCTATACAGAGGTGACCAGCTAGCTAGCTAAATAATGGGTACAGACATCTATTTCTTTACATGGTATACATCCAAAGTCTCTCCTAACTCCCCAGGGATTTAATAAGTGTGTGTAGACAAGAGATGGGCATGACATGATTGAACCTCTATCAATCTGTGTGTTGCTCATTTCTGTGATGATTATTAATTCAACCAGACTCTTAATAATTATCAGGCTAGGGGGACCTAACAAACCTGCTTCCTCACATTCAGATTCCAATTTGAATCTTTGGACTAGATAGCCTCAGATTTCATGATCTCTTAAATATTTTAATCTTAGGAAGGATAACTTTTATCTTGGAGAGTATAACCCAGTACCAATAGAAGTCCATAGATTTTACTTGTTTGCCATCTCCTGATTATACGATAGACACCCAGGCCTGGAAAAGTGCCAGGACCGTAGGACTTACAGGTTCGCTCTCTCATCAGGTTTATCTGATATTCCAGTTGGACTCTTAACTGGTTCTAAAAACTGATTTCTTCTGAGAATGAGCTAATTTATATTTATAGTAGATAATTCCATTGGCAATACTAATAGCTTTATAAATGTGGATAAACCCAGTGATTTACTCCAGTAATAGTGCTCTGACCCCATCCAATCATTCATGGCTACCTTCACTTTCCCAAGTCCTCTGAATTCCACCAACTCTATTCTACTTATTCATTTCCCTTGGAAGGAATGATCATCTTTAGGGTTCTTCTCATCTATATTCTTGCTCTCTATTTAGAAACTTGGGCATGCTAATATTCTTAATTTCCCTTTACTTATCAACCCATAAGTTTATCATTCTAATACATATCTTCAAATTTAACCATATAGATTTGGAAAACATAAATAATTTAAAATGTAGTAGTTTGCATTATATGGGACCATTTATTTTGAGCAACAGATTGACAAGTCAGAGTTGATTTAAATTACTTTCACTATGGTCGACTACTGAAGCATCAACAAGCAATGTACATCATATATTATATAATGTGAACATAGCTCTCCTCAGTGTTTCCCCATGTCCTTATATAGAGAGAAATGCACAAAGTTCAATGGTAAATGTAAGGTGCTCTGAGTCAACAGCCAGATTAGAAGTATTGAGAGAAACACAGGCCACAACTTTTTATACCATTGAACTGGGTGATGGGCCATTTAAGGGTTTTTTTTGCACCTCAGTTACAGCTCCTGTGTTTCATTTCTAATGCATGATTAGGTTAATTCCTACCCTGGACATGAACTGCCACACATTGTTCTAAAACACCTTCCCTCTCCTGGAGGGAGTTAGTCCATCTAGAGGAAACTCCCTTATTCTAATATCTAGGCCACAATTTATTTCTACTGATCATGGCCTCACCTGTTTCACCTTTAGTTTCATATCATGCTCCCTTCTCTTACATAATGTCTCTTAAATTTCTAATTCCATACACTTTTTGAGCATTTTTCCCCAAGCAGCATCTGCATTTCAATAATTGAGTCACCTTGAAACTCATCCCATAATGCTTTTAGTATTTAAGCTGTCCAAAGTTTATGCAATCATACTCTATAGTTGTCCTAACCTTCAAATAGTGGTTCTTAGTTGGCTTTCTATGAATCTTCTTTCTGCAACTTAACAAAGTATATGTCAAATATTTTGGGATCCTAGTTTTCTCTGGGTTATTTACTATAGGATTCCCAAGAGGTCTTTTTTTCTTATTCTTTTGGATCTCTTTGAGTTATCATTGACTTCTTTAACCTAGTAACCATTAAAACCCACTTCTCCCTGACATTACTTTTTGAATTATTGTACATCTAGTATATTTTTTAAAGCATGTGACTTTCATTATTTTAAATATAGAATTGTTGGGCTCTGCAACCTGAAATCGCCTATAAAGTTTATATTTTTTGTACATTCCTCAATTCTTCCCGAATGTATATTTTACTACTTCCAAAAAAAACAACCATTTTTTTTAAAAATTACCCTAACAACCATCATTCATTAAAATGAGTGGTCCTCAGCTTAGGGAGGTGACTGAAAATGGAAATTCAGAAGGCTCTTGTGGTTGTCAAACTGACCGAGGAAATATTTGGCATTTGGGGTGAAATGTCAAATATACTCTCATAAATAGGATTATCATCCACCTTTGAACACTGTCCTGCCTAAAATGTCAGTACCAACAACTCATTCATAGAAAACAGAATCTAAAAATCACCAGTTTTCTTTACCTGCTAATCTAAATTCCCAAACTGAGATATCCCAGATATAGGCACATTTTATATATCTGTTTTACATTTTGGTTTGTAATGATTCACCTTTCTCTCTACCACAGTTCTAATAAGAAAATATTCCCAATTATATAAAGTTTCAAGGTAGTTTTATGTGTGCTTTGTCAAGCCCTCTGTATTTATGTGGGTAAAGCCACAATGTAGTTTCCAAATTTCACAACCAATATTTATGAATATAAATAGTGAAGAGTAAACTCTCAGAGAGAAAAGATGCCCTAATCCATAATTTCCATATAATCCATAAAATCCATTTCCATAAAATCCATAATTTCTATATAAATCCATTGGTCTTATATAAAGATCACCATTTAATACAAAATATATGGAGAGAACAAGAGACATGACTGAAAAACACAACCACAGAACTCAAATGATAGTAGTAATCAATTTTTAGATATTTCACATTCAGAAACTAATTTTATTTTTATTTATTTATTTATTTTTAAAAGATTTTATTGGGGAATTGGGGGAGAGGTACAGTGTTGGGGAATCAAGGAGGAGGAACAGAAAAGTTGCTGTCTTTTTGTTCTTTAGTCTAGGTGTGGAGGACATTGCTTCACTGGCCCATGTTAGTACCATCATTGAGCTCTTCCCGGATGAGGCAGATTGGTCGTTGGCCTCTGGTTGGTAGCTCACCGTGGCTATTGGCAGCTCATGCTGGCTGCCGGCCACTCACAATAACCTATGGCAGCCCACTGCAGCAGGGGCTACAGCCTACACCGTTGCCAGGGCTCACACAGCCCAACTTCAGGTGGAGCTGTTGTTAGCTGTGGAGGGCAGTGTCATTGGCCCTCATATGTGAGATCCAAATCGGGTTGCTGGTGTCCCAAGCCAGCTCTTAACCAATGCGCCACTCAGCCGGCCCCCAGAAACTAATTTTACATGAGTCTTACCAACTGAGAAGGACTGTCAAAGTCAAAGAAATATATCCAGGGGCTGGCCGAGTGGTGCTTTGGTTAAGAGCTGGCTTGGGATGCCAACTCTGAGCATCAGGGCCCTGGTTTGGATCCTACATATGAGGCCAGTGACACTGCCCTCTACAGCTAAGGTGGTGAACAACTACTCCACCTGTAGCTGGGCTGCTGTGAGTCGCCAGTGATGGCATAAGCTACAGCCCCTGCTGCAGTGGGCTGCCATAGGCTACAGTGAGTGGCTGGCAGCCAGAGTGAGCTGCCAATAGCCATGGTGAGCGGCCATCCAGAGGCTGGTGATGGCTCTGCCTTATCAGGGAAGAGCACAATGATGATACCAACATGGGCCAGTGAAGCAATGTCCTCCACAACTAGACTGAAGAACAAAAGGACAGCAACTTGTCTGTTCCCTTTCCTGGTTCCCCAATAAAATCTTTAAAATCAAAACAAAACAAAGAAATGTACCCAGAAGAGGGTTCTGGGAACATGGTAGAGTAAGTAGCACCATAAATCTGGTCCATTCCACTGGCAGAATCTGCCCAATACAATTATTTGGAACTCTGGAGGCTGCTGAAGACTTGCAACTTTCAGGGGAAAACTTGGACAGTAAATTTTAACTAATTTTGGTCAATTTTATTTACTTAGCAAAGCATCAGCTACTTATCCCCCACCCCCAGCCAGGTGGCAAGCAGCTTTGCAAAGTGTTCCTGGAGGCAGGATGGGCAAAAAAGACGCTGTTCTTCAAATATTAGGGATCTCTGCTCCGATTGCTCTTTTTGATCACAGAGGTTCAAAGAAGTAGGTAGCCATTATTATTGATTCTCCCTTCATTGATGCAAGCCCTTCTCCCTTCAGCTGAAGTGACTTCCAGAGGACTTAAAGGAACAGGACCCCTGCTTTTCCCTTCACTGTTTTTTCCTATTTCAGGAGTCGGCTATTAAAGACGAAGTCAGTAAAACAACTAAATATTTGGAGAAAATTAGGAAGTGTTTGTGCATGCCCAGAAAAAGGATCAGAAAAGACCTTAAATTAACACCTTATGCTAATGATCCTCAGCACAGATCCTATAGTAATCAAAATAACTGATATATTTAAAGAAGAAAAAACAAGTACTGTAAAAGCTACAATTACTGTAACCTTAGTTTATAACTCCAAATCTTGTTTTCTACATAATTTAAGAGACTAATGCATTTAAATATATATTTATGTTTTGGACACATAATGTATAAAGATATAATTCTATGACATCATCAACCAAATGGGGTGGGGAAAGAGCTGTAAAGAAGTAGAGTTTTTGTATGTTACTGAAGTTAAACTGGTGTAAATTCAAAGTAGAGTGTTAAACATTTAAGATATTAATTGTAATCTCCATGGAATCCATAAAGAAAAAAGTTATAAAATATACATAAGGAAAATAAGAAAAAAATTGAACACTTCACTCCAAAAAAAAAAAAAAAATCAACTAAACACAAAGTGAGTAATGCAGGAAATGAAGGATGAAAATGCTATCTAAGGCATATAGAAAACAAATTATGCAATGATAGAAGCCCCTTACTCTGAGAAATTACAATTTTTAAGCTCGTTTAAAAATCAGATTTCAACATTAGCTTGGTCATTTTAATTCCATTATATGAATAAGGGATGGGGGTTTAGGGGACTGGAGACACAGTAATGAAATTTAAAAGAATACTACCACCACCCAAAGGAGAGATGATAAGAGCCTGGTCAAGACATCAGGCTGTCATTAAGGAGGTAAATGTGAGAGCCATTTAAAAGGTGACATAGACTTGACCTCTTGAACAAGATAAGTAAAAGGAAGGGGTCTTCGCTGATTTAGAAATTTCATTATTTAGTGACTGAATGGCAATGCCTATGAGTGTAATAAGGAGAAATGAACAAATTTGGGGAAAATACAGTAAGTTTGTGAATAAAGCTATTGACTTCCAAAAGCTTAAGTAAATACAGGAAAAGTCAGTACAGGTTTGAATATATCATTTGGATCTCAGGAGATGGAACCAGGTGGAAATATAGATTTATGAGTTATAAGCATATGGGGTTTATGTAGAAATAATCTGGAGAGAACATACGGAAAGAGAGGAGAAGGGAACCAAGAAATTGTTATTTAAGAATGTGGCTAGCAACAAATAACATAATACCCAATTGGTAGTAGCATTTGAAAATGCTTCTTTTTCTCACATAACTAGAAACCCAGAGGTGATCACTCCCGAGGTTTTGCCACTGTTTAACACTGCCTTCAAGTATTGATCTTGTTTCTGTATTTGTACTCTGAATATACTACCATGTTGGCTTTCATCTTCACACTTCCTACTTGACGGTTATAAAACACCACCCCCTCTGTCTCATATCCACATTCTAGGCAGAAAGAACACAGTAAAAAGAGGCAGCTTTGGGCTGGCCGAGTGGCGCGTTGGTTAGGAGCAGGCTTGGGAAGCCAGTGGCCCCGGTTCAGATCCCACATATAAGGGCCAGTGACACTGCCCTCTACAGCTAAGATGGTGACCAACAGTTCTACCTGGAGCTGGGCTGCTGTGAGTCCCGGGGCAGCATAGCTGCAGCCCCTGCTGCAGTGGGTTGTCATAGGCTACAGTGAGAGTCTGGCAGCTGGTGTGAGCTGCCAAGAGCCATCGCGAGGGCCCGTCCAGAGGCTGGCGACCGATCTGCCTCACCCGGGAAGAGCACAATGATGATACCAACATGGGCCAATGAAGCAACGTCCTCCGCAACTAGACTGAAGAACAAAAGGACAGCTACTTGTCTGTTCTCCTCCCCCAATTCCCCAATAAAATCTTAAAAAAAATAAAAAAGAGGCAGTTTTGATACAACAAAAGCAAATTTTTTTTTTTTTTTTTTTTTTTTTTTTAAGATTTTATTGGGGAATCAGGAATCAGGGTTAGGGCAACAGACAAGTTGCTGCCCTTTTGCTCTTCAGTCTAATTGTGGAGGACATCGCTTCACTGGCCCATGTTTGTACTATCATTGCACTCTTCCTGGGTGAGGCAGTTACTCGCCGGCCATTGGACGGCCCCTCATGGTGGCGGGTCATGGCAGCTCATGAAAGCGCACTCCAGCTGCTGGCCAGCCCCACTGCAGCCTATGCCCTGCCCGCAACCCAAGGCAGTCCAGCTCCAGGCGGAGCTGTTGTTCACCATCTTAGCTGTAAAGGGCGCAGCGGATCACTGGCCGTCATATGTGAGATCCGAACCAGGCCCTGCTGCTTAGAACTGACATTCCAAGCCAACTCACAACCAACGTGCCACTCTGCCTGCCCCAAAATATTTTTTTAAAGAGACTAAGAGACATTTTATTGCGTAAAATAGTTATATGACTGACTATACCTGACTGAAAGAGATTTGGGAAAGCAAGTAATGTCACCTCAGCACATTGCTACTCCAAATCAGTACATTTCTATTATAAGGAGAAAGAATAGGAAGTACTAATAATGGTAGGCAATTTGTAGTCTCCCAAAGAAATAAAAGGTGTTTACTCCAGGGCTTATTGGAAGAGGCAGCCCTTCTGAAACTATTAAGAGGGAGCAGACCAGGAGATTCTTGGAGAGAACAGTGACATGTAATTCAAACAAATACGAAGTGAAAACAAACAAACAAAAAAATAGGACATGAGCAGCAGCAGCATATATCCTTGTATGTGGAATACATCTACCAAAGACTTAATGAAAATGTATATTGAAATAGCCCTGAATAGAGTAGCTTGTTTTCTTCTTCAATGCACTATTTCATGTGCATATGAACTGTCCTTAACTTAGAAAAAATGCTTTTATCTTTATTTTATTGAAATCCTGCATATTTTTTAGGTTCTGTTCTTGTTTCTTTATCTTTTGATGGTTTTTGCTTTCTAATGTCTTAGAGATCCAAATATATTTAGTCAAGTAAATCAAGTAAAGATTGATATGTGAGTGGAGTGCAAAACAGCATAATGAAAAAAGTAAGGAGATAAAGTTCATTAAAAATAATTACAAAATTCTTATTCTCAGACAGTAAGCAGTTGGAAGAAAGGGGAGAAATGGGTGCAAGAAACATTGGAGAAGAAAATTAATGTAGCTGGAATTTGGATGAGTGAATGAGGAATAAGACTTAGACGTTAATTGTCTTCAATCTTAGCATACTGTTTTGGTCATCCTTGCTACATGATGAATACTTGTTGAATTTTTCTTGTCATACAGCTCTACCTCCAAATTTCCCATTTTAAATTAGAAGTGGAACTGTTTGAAGAGGGAGATTCAACAAGTATAATAAACAGATTTCCAATATGATGTATTGTGTTTCACCTTGGTGTCTCATATGCCTTGCATACTTCCTCTCAAGAGTTACATTTTCCATAGTTGGAAGGAAACCCAGTTGGTGTACAAGTCAGAGAGTTTTGCAAAGTTTAAGATGTTAAATTTTCATTACAATTCAGATTTGCTTACTGATAGGGACCAAGAGTTGAATTTTGTCATCTGAGTATGGGCTATATGGTAGTTTTAATTGCGAAGCAAACAAAGGTTCTTTAAAAAGTATCCATGTCATTTAGATAACATGATTATAATAACTGAGTTGAAGTTTGAATGAAACATTTCTCTGTGGTATTTTGACCTCTTTCTGTGTGGGGGTGGAAGTGCCACATACTTGTCTTTTATCCCCTTTTATATTTCTTAAAACAAAACAAAACAAAACAAAAAACCCTTCTCATCCCGAATGGAAAAAAGTTCTCAACTAAAAGGAGTTTATTTTGTTTCTGTCTGAGTTTTGAAGGAGATGTCTACTTGTGTTTATTGTTTCTAAAAATGTTGGCAGGACAAAGAAAAGCATTTTTGCTTATAAAAACCATAAGGGAAAATTTAAATTAATAAAAAGAGAAGGAGAGCAAGTTTAGGCCATTCCTTTGAAGTGAGGTAGGCAATCAGTCTCAAGGCAGGGTATCAAAGACCTATAGCCTAGGAAGATCTTCCACCAAATCAAGCCTAAATATACCTGGAACAAATCATACATTTATCTAGTCCTAGTCCAATGGGCTTAAAATGATTTTTTCTCTTTGTGCCTTTTTCCTCTCCACTTGCCCTAATTGGTCTTTTCCAAGTCCTTATATATGAATATATCCTCCCTGAAATATCTTGCAAATCATATCAACTATCCCTGTGTTCTTTGTAATATTTTTCTGCCACTGATTTGATTTACTATAAAATGATACAATTAAATCTGAATGCATTACCTTTAACCATAAGTATGTACATACAATCATACAAGCACACATATAACTTTGCATTGGTAAATTGCAAAAAAAAAAATTTGCAGCTCAAAAGAGAAGGCAGACTTTGTAGGAAACCATAACACTTTTTAGCTTTAAAAGATGTGTTAAAGAAAACTTGATCTGCAAATCCAACTATGGTCTGAAAATATACTCCACCAACATTTTGTATTAAATGTGTCAATTGGAGAACTAAAATTTCAACATATGAAAAACGTTTTTTGACCTTCCCTTAAGGTGTTCTAAAGTTTTTAATAGAGGGATTTGACAGGAGGTGGTCAAACAAAATTCCCTAAGCAAAGTGATATGTGAACTCAAACCTGTAACATGAGGAGAAACTAAGAGGAGAGAAAAGGGAGTTCCAACACAAAGAAGCAATATATGCAAATGATGAGTATGAAGAACTATGAAAAGGTTAGTATCACTGGGAAGAAAAAGTAGGGGAAGACTGGTCCAAGAAGAAGCAAGAGGAGGAAGTGGAGGTTGCACGATGCAGAGGTTGCATGACAAAGGCCATGGTGAAAATCATGATCAAAAATATATTTTTTGACCTATCACTCCTCAATATAGAATGGAGATCGGATTAAAGGAAAATGTTAGTGAAGGCTGGAATCAGTTTGTAGCCTATTGAGAATCCCATGACAGCAATAATTATAATGAGGGATGTTGTGCTGGCCATGCACGTGCACAAAAACAAACAAACAAACAAAATGATCTGACAACTATTTAGGAAATATGATTGACAGGACTTGGTGATGCTTTAGATGTAGAAGATGAAGAACAGTGTGTTCAAGAAGACTGCTAAGTTCCTTGCTCGTAAAATTTTCAGTGCCATTCACAGAGATCAGGAAAGCTGAAAAAGAACTAGAAATGAGGGAGAATATCATGAGTTCATTTTTTGGATATGCTATATTTGAGGTGCTTTGAAATTTTCAAGAGTGGATATCAAACAAGGGTCCTGGGTAATTGAACCTGTTATCTCTGTATAGCTAGTAATAATTGAAGTCACAAAGGTGATGCAAACAAATGTCAGAGATGAAAAAGGAGAGGCTCTACCACTAAGCTTAAGTGACTTCAATATTTTAATGGCCCATTGTGATGAACCTGACAAGGATATAGAGAGGTAGTAAGAAAATCAAAAGACATCATCTAAAGAAACTTAAATGATGAGAATATCTCAAAGCAAGAAAGTAGAAAATAGTGCTGAATGTCACTGAGAAGCAGACTATGAAAAGTGTAGAAATTGTTTCTTGGATTTAGAGACAGGAAGATAATTGCTGATCTTATCAGGAGCTGTTTTGGTGGAGATGAGGTAACTGATGCCAGATCAGAGTTTGAGGAGTAAGAATAATAAATGAATGCAGCAATTATAAACATATCTTTTGAGAAAATTGTATTATAATTTCCTTGCTCCACATGTTGGTGAAATGATACCATGAGCATTAATCTAGGTCATACTTCTAATTTACCATTCTACTACCAGTTTGCTTTGAAAACTGCAAGATTTTGTCTCTAAAGACTTTCATAGCATGCAACATCATTGACTAGAAAGAAAATAAACCATGGATTTGAATCCCAAATCTATCACTGACTAACTGTAAACCTTGAGTTAGCTATGTAACCTCTCTAAGCCCTATTACCTCATTATAAAACACCATGAATGAAATCATTCTCATAGAACTGGTTGAAAATTAGAGAGATTATATATGTAAAGTGCCAACTGAAATGTCTAGCACACAGAAAGGGCTTACTAAATTATAGGCCTTTCAAATACTAAAATTAGACTTTCTTTCTCTCTGTCTCCTTTTCCTTCACATCAAGGTATCTGTTTGGGTTTTCATCAACCTCTGTCTAATTGACTTCAATTTTGTTGCCAATATGAACTTTCTAAAAGGCAAGTATGATCATATTGTGGCCTTGCTTAAAGCCCTTAAAATATTTCAGTAATTCCCCCTAATTTCCAGAATAAAGTTCAGATTTCTCAGATTATCATCCAAGGTTCATCATGTCCTGTTGCTTGCCATAAAACCCTAGCTCTCTTTTCCCACATGAACACTTCTAATCAACCCCACAGCATACCTTGCTGTCCTCAAACACAGACTTTATTCATCACTTTGGCAGTTCCCACTATTCAGAGAGTTATTCATCCTATCCCTTCATCAAAACTCCACTTAATCTGCACTGTAAAGATTTTCTTGAATGTGATTGATACGGATTTTCTCCATGCTCCAACAGCATCCTGAGCATTTTTCTTTCTTGTGTAGTGGGGTAAAGCACGAAGGGACTAAACTGCCTTGGATCAACTATCAACTCTGATATTTATTAGCTGTGTGACTTTAAGCTACTTACTTTATACTATCTGTAACTCACTTTTCTCATCTGCAAAATGAGAATCACATTAAAAGGGGCTACCTTTTTGGATTATTTGTAAAAATAAATAAGTTAATACATGTAAAGTGTTTGACATTCAGTAAACGTTGGCTATTAATATGACAGTAGTATGACAGCTGTTAACTATTAACCAAGTGATAGTGATAACCCACCTTTGTATATACTTTAAACTCCCTGGAATCAAAGGCCATCTATTATTTGTTTTTTTTTAAAGATTTTATTGGTGAATTGGGGGAGGGGAACAGACAAGTTTCTGTCCTTTTATTCTTCAGTCTAGTTGAGGAGGATGTTGCTTCACTGACCCATGTTGGTATCATCATTGCATTCTTCCCTGGTGAGGCAGATCAGTCGCTGGTCTCTGGATGGTCACTCACCATGGCTATTGGCAGCTCACGCTGGCTGCCAGCCACTCACAGTAGCCTATGGCAGCTCACTGCAGCAGGGGCTGCAGCCTACACCTTCGCTGGGGCTTGCAGCCCAGTTCCAGGTGGAGCTGTTGTTAGCTGTAGAGGGCAGTGTCACTGGCCTTCATATGTGGGATCTGAACTGAGGCCGCTGGTGTCCCAAGCCAGCTCTTAACTAATGCACCACTCGGCCGGCCCCTATTATTTGTTTTTACAGTGTCAATATATCCCAAATGCTTCAATACTCATTGTTGTTCAATATATATGGAATAATAAAATAAATGGATGTACAAAAAAATTAATTTCACCACATTGCCTCTGAGATCTGACAGCAATGTGAAACAAGGAGTAGTTTGGGCACTGAGAAAAATATCTCTTTCTGTTTATTAATCAATTATAGAAAAAGTATCTTTGTAGGGTGGCTGTGTGTTTATAGCCCATTACTTACTGTTTGCTAAAAAAAAGGAATTACTGTAAAGACGAGTCATGAACAATCCTTGAAGAGATGTAAATTACATTTTGTTTATAGCCCATTACTTACTGTTTGCTAAAAAAAAAGGAATTACTGTAAAGACGAGTCATGAACAATCCTTGAAGAGATGTAAATTACATTTTGTGGGTATTTGAAGATGTCTTAATTTAAATTTACTTTTATTAACAGGGTAAATAAAATAATTATTTTTTAAAGTATTGGTGATATATATTCAATAAAAAGTCTAGTTTCCATTTTTAAAAGAAATTCTATTAATTTTTCTAGCTGTGCTTATGTGAAATATTCAGGTGTTAAACATATATGAATAGCTCCAAATATTGTGTACATTGTGGTCACTAAAAATACCACCATGCTTACTGAATAAAAACTAAGCGCAATAAAAAACACAGTAGTTTGATTTGTTTACTTCTTCTATGTAATCTAAAATGGGCTCAGCAGTTCAGTGGATTCTCTAACGTCCAGTTAATCAACTTCTGCAATAATCTGCCATTCTGCACATTATGGTCAATTCTTGAGAGTCTCAGAATTACATATTTGTTTCAAAAATTACAAAAATAACTTATAAGTGCCCATTCTAGAAGGGTTTTTTTCTCTCCACACAAACAAAATAAACTGATTAGTGACCAGGAACTAACTTTCTAACTCAGGTAGCCTCAAACAATTGGGCACAGAATGAGCTGGCCTAGTAATAACTTACCTGTGTGAAGCACAGTAGATACTCCTCAGTTCCTTTACAACCTTTTTTGTCATTCTACAAAATTTTGCAAAGAAAAAATGCAGTTCCATGCTTCTAGTATTTTGATCAAACAGACACACGATCCACAAAGCCAAAAGACTAAAACATTTCAAAAGAATCATTACTTATCCGTGTAGAATCTGAAGCACTATATATGGACTTTGGAAGATTCTTTCTCTTCAAATATTGGTTTTCTATCCCAAACCTGCCTATAACCTGGTTGGCATGGACCCATGTCTCAAAAATAAGACTCCATTGAGACTTGTCTTAACCCCTTTACCTTGTTCATGGGCAAGTCCTGGTGTTTCCTTTGAGCTGTTAAACCTTCTTACCAACTTGATTTCTTATCAATTGCTTCACTTACTATAGTTGTCTTATACCTACCTTTCAGATCTGATGTTAGATATGAATTCCCTGGTCCTGACCTTGTTTTCCCAAATCTGACTCACACCCTCAGCTATGCTGTTCTGGCCACTCGTTCAGCAACTAGATCTGGCAGAAGTTCAGCAGCCCTAGGAATAAAGATTAGACCATTCTTAAGGTAAGGGAATAGAGTTTTGAGTTCATAAACATTTCTAGACATACAGATGTCTATGAAATTACTTTTCTCTCAGTTTGAAACATACTATTAAAGCATTAATACTGAAAGGCAAGGTTAGATTTCAATATTCACCATAAGTAGCAAAATGAATGTTTTTTTAAAAATTGCAGGGATTTGAAAACTTGAGAAGTATTCTAAGTAGATATGCTCCCAAACCACATAAATATGAAAAAAGGTATTCCAAATATTTATTAATTAAATGCAGAACTTGAACAAAGGAAATATTAAGACTGAAAAAGTAGGTACAAAAAAAGTTTTAAAAAGAGCATTCAAATAATGTTTTGGCTGTCGTGAGCAGAGCAAAATAGATTTAGCCTTGTTTGGATGTTTTATTCAAATTACTTTCTATAATTATCACCAAATATTTCATATTCTTGAGTGGGAAAAAATAATCACATAAGTAATTTTAGAAATTCTTTCATGTAAAATAAGAGTTCTTTATCAAGCAGTAACAGAAGCTACTTAAAATAAAAGCATGGATAGCAACAATATAAATAATTCTGCTATAAAATATACAATTATCTATATTTTATCATATGAAATAGGTACAATGTGAGAAAACCTATCCTGACTCCATTTTTCAAAATATTAATCTCTCAAACTTTTTTGTTAGTAAAGAAAGCATTAACTAATGACTTTTTATATTTGTCTCCCAAGAAAAAAATGACCATATCTTGTAATATTTTGAACTTTACTCAAGCACTGATTGAATTTGGAAAACATTCTAAATATTCTATGGACACATATAACTGTATCTATAGTAAAAAGATGATAGGAAACATGGTTTAGAGAATGTGATATTTCAGTCATCTTTGTAATTATACTGATGAATTTTGTTTGAGTTAATCATAATTATCACTATTAAGCAGGTTAATTGTTTCTAACTCAAAATCACCTGTGAATTTGAGAGAATCATGAAAATCTTTTGGTTGTTTTCTAGAATTTAGAATCAGTATTAAGCAAGATGACAACAGCCAAAATGGATCAACTACCTGCTCATTTTCAGATTATTTCAGGGATGAACAGTGTGTTCTTTAAATTTGGGTACTGGAAGATATGGGCACATATGAACCAAACTGCTTCAGTAAAATGTCATAGACAAGCATACATTTTTATGTTTTGTCAAGGAGAAACTCTTTACATTTGGATGAAAATAGGGTGTGTGAGTTCTATAAGCAGAGACTTACCACAACTTTCCATTGTTCTTAAGCATAATGCTTTAGATAAATGCTTTATGGGCAAAAACAAGAAGTCTGAAGAAAAAGAAGAAGGGGAAATATATGTAATCACAGTGAGTGAAATTCAAACTCAGTGTAGATGTCAGAGGGGGAAACTCACCCTTAACTACAGCCATTTTTATAGAAAGAATTTAGTTTGGGCAATATGAAACATGCTGTGACGGGAAAGCAACATGCTATGGTGGACTCGGTTCTTAGACCAACACAGGATCTGATATCAACTCTGACTATATTATGACAGACAGATTATTAAATAGTAACAAGTTTAAATTTCTTCATCTGACAAATAAGTGTAAAGTTGTCTGAAGACTATAGGAAATTAATATGAAAATATTTAGCCTAAACCTGGCACAAACATGGTATTTCACAACTGTGAATCTTTATCAGCAGTCATTCTGGCTAAATTAAATACAGGCTCTTGGACAAATTATTATTTATTTACCCTCCCTGTCAACCTCTGTCATAGTAGATACCAAACAGTCCACAAATTCAGGTGTGTAAAATATAACTTTGTTTATAATTGCCACCCAATTCCATAAATGTCAAAATGCTTAACTGTACCAACTCATGGTAACTCAATTACTACTGTTTTCAAAGTGAGTCTCTAAGCATTCCACCTCCCACACACACCACCATCATCACCAGGTACACATAAACATACACAGGTGTGGTTCTTTTTCTTAATTTCTCTCAATCATCTAAATCTTAGGGTGAAGTTATATCCTGGTTATCATCCTGGCATTAAAAAAAAAAGACATTTGGCTCTCATGCCACTTTCTGGCTTCTGTTGTCTGCACAGAAATGTAGTTCACATCTATTGTCCCACACTATTCTCATCACCTTCTTTGACCCAATTCATGGCCCCGTACCAAATTTTAATTGTGAAAACCATACATCCCTCATCCTCTTTGTCCCATTCATAAGTTCTCTTCTAATACCATGTTCTTCCCCAAAATTTGGAGTCCTTGGTATGTATTGAGTGCTTCAGAATATTGGTTATCTTCCCACAATACTTTCAGAGTTTATGACTTTGTATGGTTGACTTCATACCTATCTGACTGAGAAATCTCCTTCAGTCGCTGTTACTCGGATCTTGGGTGCCATTTTGGACAGTGGGCCTTCCCACAAGGCTTGCCACTTTCTATATTATACTATGGGAAGCCAAGAAATTAGTCTTTTCTCTTCATATCTAGAGGTTCACTTCATCTCCTCCACTCTTGGGCTTGGTCCAGAAAAAAGTGATGGATACATCCCAGAGACCACTGTTTCTAAGATCTAGTCATAGTCCTCTCTAATGCCTCTTTCCATATGCTAATCAATCTAAACCTCACTTCCTACTCTAAGATATCAGCTCTTAGCTCAAATTCCAACAGGCTCTGGCTCTTCATGTTTATTCGGAGGTTCTGACAGTGAAAGGGAAATAAATATGCTTTTCTGTCTCGAGGACAAGTTTCTTGCAATTGACAGTACAGTGTTTTCAAAGTATCGTCTCCACAATAGGATTACTGATATTCAGAAGTGAAGAATTTGACTCGTTTTATTTTTTTTTTCTTTTTGTTTTACTCTTTACATCTCTGCCCTGAGGATACAGTTTATAGAAACCCCTCCCTCTGACCTGAGAGGCAGAAACCATAAGACAGGAATGGAAAAACGTTTTTTATGTCAAAATTTTGCCTAGTGCACTTGCCAGTGCCAAAGAAATTTAGAATAGACTCAAGAGTATGGGTGTTTAGTACCCTGTTCACTTGTGCTTTCTGCCTTTGTGGTTCTGTCCACATGGCTCCCTCTTCAAGTTCTTCCCTCAAGTTTCGTATATTCAAATCCAAACTACAGTTGTCCCTCCTTATCCCAGTTTTTCTTTTCTTGGACTGTGGTCAACCAATAATATTTTATTATTATTATTATTATTATTATTATTATTAATTATTTTCAGGTGTAGAAAACAATGCAATAGTTATCTTTTTCACCTCTTACAAAGTGACAACCCTCCTCTCCCCTCCCTTGTCCCTCACCCCCGATATCACACATATCTATTACAATTCCATTGACTCCATCCCCACACTATACTCCACATCCCATGCACAGTCCAAAAATATTAAATGAGAAATTCTATAAATAAACCATTCATAAGTTATAAGTTGCATGCCATTCTGACTAGTGTGATGAAATCTCACCTGTCCAACTCCCTCCCACAGGATGTGAACCATCCCTTTGTCCAGCATCTCCACACTCTATATGCTCTCCACCCATTCATCACTTAGTTTCAGATCAACTGTCATGGCATTGTAGTACTTGTGTTCAAGTAACACTTATTTTACTTAATAATGGCCCCAAAGGGCAAGAGTAGCGATGCTGGCAATTGGGATATGCCCAACAAAAGCTGTAAAGTGCCTCTTTAAAGTGAAAAAGTGAAAGTTCTTGATTTAATAAGGAAAGAAAAAGAAATCATATATGAGGTTGCCAATATCTATCGTAAGAGTGACTCTTCTCTTCATGAAATTGTGAGAAAGGAGAAAGAAATCCATGCTAGTTTTGCTGTTGCATTTCAAACTGCAAAAGTTATGGCCACACTGTGAGAAGAGTGTAGCCTACACAAAGACTTCAGGGAGGGATTCCCTGAAATGAGAACACAAAAGCATTTACGGCAAATAGGGATGGTTATACAGGTTCAGAAACTGCTTTGGACTGAAAAATGTACTAATTACCGAAGAGGCTGTGTCTGCCAATGAAGAAGCTGATGCCACATTTCCTGCAGAGTTGAAAAAACTGATTAGAACTGGTACTATCTGTAGTTTCCAGCATCCACTGGAGACCGTGGAACATTTCCCTGGCAGACACAGGAGAACTGTCGTATTCTTAGCTCAGCTCAAGTGCTGTCACTCCCAAGAAGTACTTCCAGTCAAAATAATCTTTTTTTCACTGGGAAGTATTGTGGCATATCTGTACCATTGTCATAAACTAGAAAAATTCTTACATACATTGAAAAAATTTTTGGTATATGTCTTATATTCCTTAGTAAATATTTTAAGTTCTCCAAATACATTTCCTGTGCCTGAGTCTCTTATTTATCACTAGTGGTTAGCTGAGGTGTATGTGTATACTTACACACTTAACTACATGATTATATCTGAATGAGATATTGCAGTTTACTTTATAAATTGATCAAACTGTTTAGTGTTTTCCAGGGCCTATTAAAATACATAATTCTGTATTAGTTTCCTATGGCTGCTATAACAAAGTGTCACAAACGAAGTTGCTTAAAACAATAGATATTCTTTCACAATTTTGGAGACAAGAAGTCCAAAATCAAGGTGTCAGTAGGTCTTCCTCAGAAACCCATAAAGGAGAAATCCTTTCTTGACTCTTTCTAGCTTCTAGTGGCAGCCTTTCAATCCTTAGCACTGTTGGGCTTGCAACTGTTTTACTCCAATCTCTGCCTCTGTTGTCTCATGGCTTTATCTTTGGCTGTAAGGGAAAGCAGAGTTCGTCACCCTAAAATATGCCTCTTTGAGATATTGATTATTTTAAGCTGATTATTTTTAAGAAATAAAAGACTCAGAAAGAAACTTTGATCTTCCCCATCCCTGCCTATATGAATTGAGACTGGGGGGAGCTATCATCATACATAACTGTAGTTTAATATGAATTAGGGATAACAGGGAGAAACCTAGCAGGGCCTATTTGATCCAAGCCCAATCAGTGTCCCATTGTTAAAGATGGCCCAACAAACATTTGCTTACCAAACATTTGCTTTTCCATCTCCATGTGAATTGTCTTCCTGCCCTTTGAAGTCAAATAACTCCCTTTTCTCCTTCACTCAAAATGTCAGAGAAGCTTCAACTGCCAGATTTCTCCTCAGGCCCCATATTTTTATGGAACCCCTATATGCACATGTATAATAAATTTGATTATTTTTCCCTGATAATCTGCCTTCTGCCAATTTTATTAATAAACCAGCCAAAAGTACTTAGAAGGAAAATGATTTTTGTACCCCCGTACCTCCTTCTGTCTTCACATGGCCATCCTTTATGTGTGTGTCAGTGTCCAAAGGACAGCAATCATATTGAATTAGGCCCACCCTGATCAGTTCATCTTAACTCGACAGCATCTGTCGAGACCCTATTTCCAATTAAGGTCACGTTTCACAAGTACCATGGGTTTGAACTTCAATATATATTTTTGGGGGGACACAATTTAACTCATAACAACAGCTAATAATGTTCGACACAGTAAGCATTCAAAATATATTTGAAGAATGGATAAAAAGTTGTTCTACGCATGAAGTGTTTTCATAATTTAACAGTACCTACTTTTTACATGCCAGCTTATCAGTAACAGAGAGCAGCATGATCCTTGCTTTAATCAAATGGTCCATTTGAATTTAAATCAGTTCCCCTTTATATCACTGCCTAGTTCCTTTTTTCCCTGAAATAGTCTTTTAGTTATATTTTAAAGCTTTTGATTTGAGGCTGACTGCTATCTTGACTTTCTTGTTAAAAGTCTAAGTCAAATCCATTCAATCAGTAGTAGAATTGGGCCCACTAATCTATTTCATTACAAATTGCAGAGAAAAACCAAATCCAAAAGAATAAAAAATGATGTCGTACAATACAGTCACTTGCCTCTCTTCACCTAAGCCATTGAATCAGCTGTTCAATTTCATTGCAAATGAATTTTAGATAATTCATACTTATCAACCTTACATTGTGTCTAGGAAGTTGTAGCATCTCTATGCAATATGCCACATATCTACATAAAAATATAAAAAAACCTAGCTGTGAAAACTGAAACAACACTGCCCACATAAATGGTATGTGATGATTGATAATGATATAAAAATTTAAGGATGAGTCATTAACACTGTAGATCAAATGATTTGTGATCTCAATCAAAATTGATTTCAACAAAAGAATGACTGATTCTCATTCCCATGGGGAAAATACTAAACTCCCACAATATTAAATTCTAACCAATCATATCAATTATATTCAACATTACTTTAAAAATGTCCATTCAAAATACTTTATAGCCACTGCAAGATATCCATAATGACATTTACAACATAATAAAGCCTGACAATGCAGCACAGAGATAATGTTGATGTAAATAATTTTGAAAACACTTCCATCTGTAAGTATAATATATACCTTAAAAAATTCACAAAGAAAATATCTTGGGTTTTCACATTAATGCTGTACCTTGGCAAGAAAATATATTAGAAATGAGTAAAAAAGAAAAATTACACAACTATTAATTTTTCATACTACAATACTAAAATAATAAATAACTGAAATGTTTCTAGATATTTTATCTCATTTCCCAAAGTATGTATTCTTATTAACCATTAAAAAAAACTTGAAATCCTAATAATAAAAACAATGTAAATCTTTTGTTGCATGAAGAAGTGACTTACCCTGTTTTTCTTTCATCATATTTTCAGCTTCTTGCCTGTCCCCTTATTTCTCAATCCATCACCTTGTGGCACCCTTGCATCTGTGCTTCATCTGTATAAATTATCACTTTTCATCAACATGACTCTGGCAATTTTACCTTAAAAAATAAAAAATATCACTTAAAATCAGCCAAAGTGTATGTTTTGTTTGATTTCCTCAGCAATACTAAATTTTAATGATGGCTCAGATTTCCTAATGTTTGACTTTAGATAACTTATCCTGTTAGAGTCTAAGTTACCTCATATGCAAACTTAATCATTTATGCACTGGTGTTGAGATGTTATAAAGCAGCCTGCAAAAGGCTAGCATATAGTGTGTAATGAACAAATGTCAGCCTCCTTATCATTCATATCGAGAGCAAAGAACCTTTCACAGAAAATTGTCTAATTGTACTGACTGACTCTACTGAAAATGAATAATGTCCATTTTCTTCTCCACTCAAATCATTTCTGGGCACAAGTTTTACTCATTCCTAGTTAGCACCTTTTCCATTACCACAATGATTCTTTCATCTTTTGTCAATTCCTGTAGTGTAAGTTCCTGAACACTAGTTTTTTTTTATTGTAAATGTCTGACATTAAGCATTTGATTGCCAAGGCATCCATTTCAAAGGCATCAATCTGGAATAAACATTGTCAGCTACACAACTAGATAAAAAAACAGGCATCCCTACGTCATCCATGAAGTTCCTCTTTTTAGAAATTTTGGGTGACCTAGATAACTCAACATTTAAGTGACTACTTGCTTTTCCCTTCCTGTGGTAGAGTTCCCATTCTTATGTTTTAAATTCACCAATGAACAGTAAACCCATGAAACCCTTGGCACCTCTGCCTTGGCCCCAATAAAGGCTGAACATCAGGTCGATGCTCATACTCATGCTCTTGCTCATTCTCTCTCTCTCTCTCTCTCTCTCTCTCTCTCTCTCTCTCTCTCTCTCTCTCTCTCGTTTCCTGTCTCCATGCCCCCATGACCTCATTGTATGGTTCTAGGAGTGCACCTTTTCCATTACCACAATGATTCTTTCATCTTTTGTCAATTCCTGTAGTGTAAGTTCCTGAACACTAGTTTTTTTTTATTGTAAAAAAACTATTTTATTCCAGGACCTGTTTTTTCAAATTTCCCTGACAGTTGTTGCTGAGGTGTATCTTGCAATCATAATAAGAACCACAAGAGCCATTCCAGCCACAACATTGGTTCAGGTTGGGGACATATGTGTGGGGCTCCTCACAAGTAGTAAGGAAGGCAGGTGTGTACCCCCAGGAATTCCTAGCTGATAGAACCACTATCCATAGGCTGAGGCTGACACAAAATACTCCCATATATCTTCAACCTATCCTCAGATGATGTGTTTATATCCTGTTTCCCTAACAAAACTAGGCATGAACATATTCTCCCCAAAAATTCCTCCTATATTTTCACCCATTTGCATCCTCTTTCATCAATTATTGGCTCTATTGGATTCCCTCTGCCTCCAATACCCTTCCCCATACCATTTATCCCCTAATCTCACTCAAGTCATTGCTCAAATATTATCTTTTCATTGAGGCCTATCTAGTTCCCCCTATTTAAAATTGAAACCTCTCTTTTCTCTTCTTATACTCTATTTTTGTTCCATGCCAAAAACGTTCAACAGCCAACTATGTAGTTTGCTTATTCAGTTAATCTAATATTAGTCTAGTCCTTCTAAGAAAACATGAGTTCCTCCACAGAACAGGGTTTTCTCCACATTTGTTCAGTGAAGGGTACCGGGCACATAGTATATATACCACAAATATTCACTGAATAAATGAATGCATGTCTTTCTCTTAGCTACCTAACCAATCCTTTTTCTAACCCTAAAGAAAAAAACATCATAAGCACTTTTTATAAAAATTTTACAAACACTGCATGACCTCTATGTGTAAAATTAAAATAAATAAATAAATAAATAAATAAATAAATAAATAAAGCACAAAACATACAAAGCTCATAGATACAGAGAACCAATCGGTGGTTGCAAGAGGTGGTAGGGGAATGGTAAAACTTTTTTTTAGCTCAAGTAAATTCAATAATCTTTATTTTTAATTGACAACATAAAAGATTCATAATCATATAGCAAGACACTATTAAAAAAAAGGTCAGGCAGATTTGATAAAGAACCAAGTGGAAATTCTAGAACTGTAAAAGATAAAGATAGTCTGATATTAAAACAAACAAACAAACAAACTTAAAATAAAGAAAATATATTTTAGAAAAGAGTATGAAAAAACTAACAAAGATATATTTGTCTTAAAAATATAAATAAGCGGGCCAGCCAAGCGGCGCGGTGGTTAAGCGCTGGCTTGGGATGCCAGCAGCCCCGGTTCGGGTCCCACATATGAGGGCCAGTGACACTGCCCTCAAAAAAAACTAAAATAAAATAAAATAAAAATTTAAATAAGCAAAATTGAACTATTTAAAATCAGAGAGAAAGAAGTACGGGAAGTAGGGAAGAACGGGGGGTAGAGGGAGAGAGACTGAGATTTCAGCTTAGAGATACAAAAAAAGCAAACCTCAAACCTATAAAAAGAAAACCTTTAAAACTAAATAACTCAGAGATTAAAAAGAAAACAAGTGCAATATTTTATGTTATTTAAAATAAACAAACGAAAGGAGTCAGGGAGTTATAAAACAAAATCAAATTTGAGCAACATGGGCAGTGAGGGGGTTCCCACACCCCTCTTCCTCATAAAAACAATAAAAACAACAAATAAATAACCACAAACCAAAGAACATAGCTCTGGGAAAGTTGTGGACTATGGTGGAGTCCAGCAGCGACAATGCAAAGCTCAAAAAACAAGGAGAGCCACATAGAAATGTGTAGAAGTATTTACATGCTTACTCCATCCTCTAGTCCAGGCCAGCTTGGTGCCAAGAGGGATCTTCTCAGAGGCATTTCACCCCCTGGGAAAAAGGAAAGCAGAAGAACCCCAGCAAGCCTCATCACCATGAACATTTGCAGACTTTGCTACTGAGGAACCCCACAGTTTTCACCAATGCTGACCCCTTCTAATGGAATAGCCTGGAGTCCCAGCCAGTATGTCTCCTCCCTATGGCTGGAGTTGTTACTGAGGTAACACCTGTCCGCAGGAGTCCTAGTCACTGCTCTGCCCTGCCCTGCAGTATCAAAATGCCACAGCACACATCACAACACTGGAGCTGCCACTGCTCTGTACCCAGCCCTCAGGTCCCTAATTTTGGTTTTAACCTGCCATTTCTTTAGCACCCACACCTAGGTCCTAAGTCAAGGCTTTGACCCACTACCACTGGGCTTCAGGGCTGCAGCTCTGTGCCCCAGCTCTAGGGTTCTAAGTCCCAGCTTTTATATGACATTACCAGGGCTGCACAGCTACTGCTCTGTGGCCTAACCTGGGTCTGAAGTTAAGGCTTTAACCTGTCATCACTGGGCTGCACTGCTATAGCTATGTGTACCAGCCCCAAGGTTCTAGGTCCTGGCCATGGCCTTCCATCATCTGGGTTGAGCTGCTGATGTTCTGCCACTGCCTCCAAGGGCCAGAGTTGGTACTTTAACCCATAATCCGCAAGGCATGCTGCTATTGCACCCTACCCACTGGGCCTGAGTCTCTGCTGTGCCCCATCATCCCAGGTCCATGCTGCTGATACATCCTGCCCTGGGGCACAAGTCACTGCAGCCAGCCTGAAACCTAGACCCCAATTCCACAGGAGATCTGCATACTTCTGTATCACACACACTGGCAGGAGTGTATCTGTGCTCCTGGACAAAGATGCTTTGGTAGTTCTATGTGTACCTGATCTCAGGACCCCAGCTTTGCTGTTGCTTTGAGTGCCAGTGTGCCAGATATGGCTATAAACAGGAATCACCTTAACTATTTTAGAGGGTCCATTTCTTTCCAAGGGCAAAGAAGAAGAAGAGGAGGACACCAGGAGCCTTCACCTTCAAGGACTCCAATGGCCTTAGTCACCAGTGCAGTCCAGGACCTCCACAGCCTTGACAACGGGAGATCCTTAGGGTCTCTGCTGATGTTGGCTTCAGCTGATGGAGCAGCACAGAGACTCCATCACTGTGCCCTCCCAGGAAACAGAGAAGCTGCGCTCTTCTAAGCCGGCACCCTTAGAACCACTTCCCGGTGAAAGTCTTTCCCCACTTAAGCCACATCTAGATTTCTGGAAGAATGACTGCTCCCTCACTGCACACATATCATTGTAAAGTCATTAGAAACAAAAACAAACAAGAAAATAATACAGCCCAAAGAAACACAATAATTTTTCAGTAAATAACCACCAAAAAATGGAGATCTGTGAGTTATTAACAATATAATTCAAATTAATTATTTTTAGGAAGGCTTAATAAAATTCAAGAGAACACAGACCATTCAATGAACTCAGGAAAACAAGAAGTTTAACAAAAAGATAAAAATCATGAAAAAGAACCAAACAGAAATTTTGGACCTGAGAATACAATGAACACAATGGAAAAAGAAATGCAATAGAGATCTTCAACAGCAGGTTTCATTATGCAGAAGGAAGAATCTCAGAAGTTGAAGACAAATCTCTTGATATTACCCAGTCAAAGGAGAAAAAAGAAATATGAATGAAAAAAGATGGCAATATAGGAGGCTCCTGAACTCACCTTCTCCCATGGACACACTCAATCTACAGCTACATAGAGAACAATATCTCTGAAAGAAATCTAAACTAGTGGAGCCAATCCTATGTGTAGGAAAATCAGAAAAAAATCCATCTTGAAACAAGTAGGAGAGGCTGAGACATAATCTTACCATAAAGCCCACTCCAGCTCTTGCTTCTCCCTCCCTAAGGAGTGAAGAGTCTGGACCCCACATGTTGTGCCCCAACTTTTGAGACTTCCACTTGAGAGATGGGCCTCCAAAACATTTAGCTCTCTAAGCCAACGGAGCTTGTGTCCATGAGACCATAAAACTATATAGCAAACTAAGAGACAGTTCTTAATGGCTTGCAAGAACTCACCATGGCTTTCCCTCCCAGATCAGGTGAGGCAGTCCACTTAAACACCCAGCATTTCCTTGAAAAAAAATCTGATTTGCTTATCTTAAAAGTTGAAGTCTGAAGGGTAGGCTTTTAATATGTATCTAGGGGCCCATTGCAATACTTTCTAGAGGCAGGAGAGGCCAGAGGGCATCAACATTGCTCTCTTCTTCTGCCACTCTCCAGGTCACTCATATCTCCCACAAAGGAGCTTGTACACATGTCTTGTATATCAGCTTTTGTGGCTACACCCCTTGATAGCCTGGCTTTGGTGGCCAGTAGAAATACATTAACAAATTCTATAGGACTGTAAGAAACAGAGAAACATCTCTTAAATGGCTCTCCTTCCAGAGAACAGCACAAAGGCAGCAAACTGAAATGCCCAGACTTTCCCTAAAAGAGGCCTATTTGCAGACATGAAAAGCTACATCCTAAGAGGGAGGATTCTAATTTGACATGCAATCCTCCCCAGAGTCAGGGAGTCCAGCGGGTGTAATTTTCAAGTTCTTGTTCTGCCCAACCAAGATGAAAGGAGCTTGTGCACACATCTGGTGTCCTGGCTTTTATGACTACTGCCTAGAGGACATAGCCCTTGATTGCCTGACTCTGGTGGCCATCAGTTCTTGTGTTCATGGGTTCCATGGGACAGTACCAAAGATACAGTTCTTAACTAGCTTTCCCCTGAGGGCTCTGTACAGACAGAGAGACAGAAAACCCAATCTTCCAGTCATCCCCTGAAAGAGGTGCATTTGCATACTTTAAAAACTGCTGCCTAAGGCTACAGTTTCCAATCAGCATTTATGTAGATGCTGAGATCCTTCCCTTTGGGACACTGACAGGTCTTCACATACCCTCAACTACAGGGAACACTGAGAAAAAAGAAGGCTGCTTGGATAAAGGTTTGAGAGACAACGAAGAGCTAAGGCATGGTTCAAGGATAAGGTTCACCTCCTACATGGGGTCACTTATTCAAGACTGGGAGAGGTGACTGGTTTTTGTTTTTGTTTTTTATTTTTATTTTTATTTTTTTAATTAGTTTCAGGTGTACAACACAGTGCAAGTTATACATTTTACCCCTCAAAGTGACAACCCCCCACCCCAATTCGCCACCCCACTCCCCCCCCATATCATAGATATCTATTACTCTTCCTCTGACTCTCTTCCACAGTATAATCCGCATCCCGTGACTATCTATATATATTCAATTACAGTAGGTATACCACCTCTGCTTTAGTTATACAGTGCAGTGATCGAACCTCTACTCCATCCATGAAATGGTCTCCCTAACAAGACCTATGACCATCTGACATTCCACAGAATATTTACAACATTATTAATTATATTCCCCAAACTGTTTTTCATATCCCAGTGCCAATATTGTAGTTGTCTATTTTTGCTGTCTAATCCCTTCCCCTTTTTTTTTTTTTTTTTTGAGGGCAGTATCACTGGCCCTCATATGTGGGACCGAACCGGGGCCGCTGGCTTCCCCTTCTCGCTCATCCCCATCCCCCTCCCAATTAGCAACCCTGATTTTTCCTCTATATCTATGAGACAGTTTCTGTTTACTTTGCTCATTCATACAGTTTTTCAGATTCCACATATGAGTGAGATCATATGGTATTTGTCTTTCTCTGACTGACTTATTTCACATAACATAATAGTCTCTAGGTCCATCCATATCATTGCAAATGGTACGATTTCTTTCTTCTTTATAGTGGAGTAATACTCCATTGTATAAATATACCACAGTTTCTTAATCCAGTCATCTACTGATGGGCATTTTGGTTGTTTCCAAGTATTAGCTATTGTAAATTGTGCTGCTATGAACATAGGGGTGCATAACATTTTTTGAATAAGTGTCTTGGTTTTTTCAGGATAAATACCAAGGAGTGGAATTGCTGGGTCAAACGGTAGCTCTATTGCCATTTCTTTGAGATACCTCCATACTGACTTCCATAGTGGCTGCACCAATCTGCAATCCCACCAACAGTGCAGCAGGGGCCCCTTTTTCCCACAGCCCCGCCAGCACTTGTTGTTTGTTGATTTGTTGATGATAGTCATTCTGACTGGAGTGAGGTGGTATCTCATGGTGGTTTTTATTTGCATTTCCCTAATGACCAGTGAGGTTGAACTTTTTTTCATATGCCTGTTGGCCATCTGTATGTCCTCTTTAGAGAAATGTCTCTTCATATCTTCTGCCCATTTTTTAATTGGGTTGTTTGTTTTTTTGGTGTTGAGTTTCATGAGTGTTTTATAAATTTTGGATATTAACCCCTTATCAGATATATCGTTGGCAAATATATTCTCCCATTCAGTAGGCTTCCTTTTTGTTTTATTAATGGTTTCCTTTGTTGTGAAAAAACTTTTAAGTCTGATATAATCCCATATGTTCATTTTTTCTTTTACTTCCCTTGCCCGGAGGGATGTATCAGTAAAAATATTGCTCCGGGTAATGTCTGCAAATGTACTCCCTATATTTTCTTTTAGGATTTTTATGGTTTCAGGTCTTACATTTAAGTCTTTAATCCATTTTGAATTTGTTCTTGTATAAGGCGTAAGGAGGTGGTCCAGTTTCATTTTCTTGCATGTGTCAGTCCAATTTTCCCAGCACCATTTATTGAATAGACTATCTTTACTGCAGTGTAAATTCTTGCTTCCCTTGTCATAGATTAACTGTCCGTAAATGCCTGGATTTATTTCTGGGCTCTCCGTTCTGTTCCACTGATCGATGTGCCTGTTTTTATGCCAATACCAAACTGTCTTGATTACTGTAGGCTTGTAGTAGGATTTGATGTCTGGTAGCGTGATCCCCCCGACTTTGTTCTTATTTCTCAGAATTGCCGAGGCTATTCTGGGTCCTTTATGATTCCACATAAATTTTAGGATTATATTTTCTATTTCTGTGAAAAATGCCCTTGGTAGTTTGATAGGAATTGCATTGAATCTATATATTGCTTTAGGCAGTATGGACATTTTAATTATATTAATTCTTCCTATCCATGAGCATGGTAGGTGTTTCCATTTATTTGTATCTTCTATGATTTCTTTCTTCAGTGTCTTATGATTTTCTGAGTACAGATCTCTCACTTCTTTGGTTAAATTTATTCCTATAAAATAGTTCTTGATGCAATTGTAAATGGGACAGTTTTCTTAATTTCTGTTTCCATTAGTTTATTATTGGTATATGCAAATGCCACTGATTTCTGAACATTGATTTTATATCCTGCTACTTTACTGAATTCATCTATCAGTTCCAACAGTTTTTTGATGGAGTCTTTGGGGTTCTTTATATACAGTATCATGTCATCTGCATATAATGACGATTTTACTTCTTCCTTGCCAATTTGGATGCCTTTTATTTCTTTTTGTTGTCTGATTGCTGTGGCTAGAACTTCCGGCACTATGTTGAATACAAGAGGAGGAAGTGGACAGCCTTATCTTGTTCCTGATCTTAAGGGGAATGGTTTTAGCTTTTCCCCATTGAGTATGATGTTAGCTGTAGGTTTATCATATATGGCTTTTATTATGTTGAGATATGATCCCTGTACTTTGCTAAGGGCTTTTAACATAAATGGCTGTTGGATTTTGTCAAATGCTTTTTCTGCATCTATTGAAATGACCATGTGATCTTTATCCTTCATTTTGTTGATGTGGTGTATCACATTAATTGATTTACGGATGTTGAACCAGCCTTGCGCACTAGGGATGAAACCCACTTGATCATGATGTATGATCTTCTTAATATATTGCTGAATTGTGTTTGCTAATATTTTATTGAGAATTTTTGCATCTATATTCATCAGGGAGATTGGCCTGTAGTTTTCCTTTTTTGTGATGTCTTTATCTGGTTTTGGAATCAGGGTGATAGTGGCTTCATAAAAAGAGTTTGGGAGCCTTCCCTCCTTCTGGATCTTTTGGAATAGTTTGAGAAGAATAGGTGATAGTTCTTTTTTGAATGTTTGATAAAATTCACTTGTGAAGCCGTCTGGTCCAGGACTTTTGTTTTTTGGGAGCTTGTCAATTACTGATTCAATTTCCTTGGTAGTAATCAGGGTATTTAGATTTTCTGTTTCTTCTTGCATTAGCTTTGGAAGGTTGTATGCCTCTAGAAAATTATCCATTTCTTCCAGATTGTCAAATTTGTTGGCATATAGTTGTTCATAGTAATTTCTTAGAATTTTTTGTATTTCTGTGATGTCTGTAGTCATTTCCCCTCTTTCATTCTTGATTTTGCTAATTTGTGAGTCCTCTCTCTTTTTTTTTTGATGAGCCTGGCTAGAGGTTTGTCAATTTTGTTTATCTTCTCAAGAAACCAGCTCTTGGTTTCATTGATCTTTTGAATTGTTTTTCTGTTCTCTATATTGTTTATTTCTGCTCTGGCCTTTATTATCTCCTTTCTTGTACTCCCCTTGGGCCTCTTTTGCTGTTCTTTTTCCAGTTCCCTTAGGTGTAAGGACAACCTGTTGATTTGAGATTTTTCTTCCTTCTTTAGGTAGGCTTGCACTGCTATAAACTTCCCTCTTAGGACTGCTTTCGCAGCATCCCAGAGATTTTGGGTTGTGGTGTTTTCATTTTCGTTTGTCTCGAGGTATCTTTTGATTTCCTCCTTGATCTCATTTGTGACCTACTCACTATTTAACACCATATTATTTAGCCTCCATTTATTTGTCAGCTTCCTGGATTTCTTCTTATAATTGATTTCTAGTTTCATAGCATTGTGGTCAGAGAATACAGTTGAAATGATTTCAATCTTCTTAAATTTATTGAGACTTGTTTTGTGGCCTAACATGTGGTCTATCTTAGAAAATGTTCCATGTGCACTTGAAAAGAATGTATATTCTGTAGCTTTGGGATGAAATGCTCTAAAAATGTCTCTTAAATCCAGCTGGTCTAATGTGTCATTTAAGGTCGCTGTTTCCACATTGATTTTCTGTCTGGAGGATCTGTCCATTAGTGACAGCGGGGTGTTGAAGTCCCATACTATGATAGTGTTACTGTTGATCTCTGTCTTTATGTCTGACAATATCTGTTTTATATATTTAGGGGCTCCTAAGTTAGGTGCATAGATGTTTACTAGAATTATGTCCTCTTGTTGGATTGCTCCCTTCATTACTATGAAGTGTCCTTCTTTGTCCTTTGTTATATTCTTCAATTTTAAGTCCATTTTATCTGATATAAGTATCGCTACTCCAGCTTTTTTCTCAGTACCATTTGCATGAAATATTTTACTCCATCCCTTTACTTTCAGTCTGTCTGAGTCTTTGGATCTGAGGTGAGTTTCTTGTATACAGCATATGCTGGGGTCTTGCTTTCGTATCCATTCAGCCACCCTATGTCTTTTTATTGGAGCATTTAATCCATTTACCTTTAATGTGATTATTGATATGTGTGTATTTATTGCCATTTTGTTATTTGTGTTTGTAGTCTTTCTTACGTTGTTTTTCTCTTCTACTTAAAGAAGCCAGCCCTTTTAGCATTTCCTGCAAAGCTGGCTTGGTGGTAATGAATTCCCTTAACTTATTCTTTTCTGCAAAACTCCTTATCTCACCTTCGATTTTAAATGATAACCTTGCTGGATACAGCAATCTCGGTTGTAGGCCTTTATTTTTCATCACTTTGAAAACCTCCTGCCACTCCCTTCTGGCCTGCAAAGTTTCTGTAGAAAAGTCAGCTGATAATCTTATGGGGGTACCCTTGTAAGTAACTTGCTGCCTTTCCCTTGCTGCTTTCAGGATTCTGTCTTTGTCCTTAACCCTTGCCATTTTCACTATAATGTGTCTTGGAGTGGGCCTGTTTGGAATCATCCTGGTTGGAACTCTCTGCACTTCCTGAGCTTGTATTTCAATGTCCTTTGCCAGGTTAGGGAAGTTTTCAGACATTATTACTTCAAATATATTCTCAATCCCTTGCTCCCTCTCTTCTCCTTCTGATACTCCAATGACTCGTGGGTTATTGCGTTTGATGTTGTCCCCCAGCTCTCTTAAACTATTTTCCATGTTTTTCATTTTCTTTTCTTTTTGTTGTTCTGCATGGGTGATCTCTGCTATTTTGTCTTCTAAGTCACTGATTCGATTTTCTGCTTCATCCAATCTGCTAGTGATTCGATCTAGTTTGTTATTTAATTCAGTAATTGTGTTCTTAAGTTCTAGCTGGTTGCTTTTCATGAGTTCTCTATCCTTCTTTATATTTTCATTAATTTCCTTGAACATTCTAATAATCAGTGTTCTGAACTTTGTCTCCGATAGGTTGGTTACCTCTATTTCCTCTATTTCTACTGATTCAGGAAGTTTCTTCTGTTCTTTTATTTGTGTTGTGTTTCTTTGTCTCCCCATTCTGGCTTACTCTTTGTGTTTGCTTCAATATAACAGATAGATCCCCCAGGTTTCTCAGTCTTTTCTGGGTAAACTTATATGGTGTGTGTCATTTATATTTGAATTACTCGGTCTCCCTATTCTCCTGTGCTTGTATCTGAGGTGTTCCTTGTGTCGTGCGTCCTCACTTGTTGAAGTTTTAGTTTTGATTACTTTTGGCTTGTCAGTAGGTGGGATTGACTCCCAGACTGATTAGCTGTGAGGATCAGCAGCGTCTGCAGTTTATGAGCTGCTGTGAGAGGATTGACCCCTCTGATGAAACTTGGACCCTATGGGCCCTAGTACCTGTAGCAACTTCCTTTTGGGTGTGACTCTTGTATGTCAAACCCAGAAATGCTCTGGTTTTGTCTAGTTGGCCTCTAGGTATGATGATTCTTGTGTCTGTTTGTTTGGACCCTCTGCTGCAGAGTGATTTTAGAGCATAACAGATCAACAAGAACAACCTCCGCATCCACCAAAGGAAACCAAATGCTCGCACAAGTAAAAAAAAACAACCATCAAACTACAGTCAACTTGTACAGAAATATCCATCATACTAATGAAGAAAACAAATAGAAACAAAACAAAAACCACACACACAATAATAACAGAAGAGAAAACAAAATAAAATACAATATCCTAAAATAGAAAATAGAATAAACATGAGAAACCGATTAGCTATACCTAAAAAATAAAAAGTAAAAATAAACTAAAATAATAATAATAATAAAGTAAGAATAAAAATTAAAAAAACAAAATTTGCAGAAAAAAGGAAAAGAGGAAAAGTATAGCAGTGAGAAGAATGAAGAAAATAAGAGAGAAAGTGAGGGTGGGGAAAAAAGAAAAAGAAAAAAAAGAAAAAGAAAAAGAAAAAATATATATATATATATATTTGTCTACACACCCATATATATATGGACATATATTCACCTATATACACCTATATATATGCCTATATTAAAAACTACAAAATGATAAGAATGAAATATAAATAAAAACCAAAAACACCCAAGATAAGCAGCCAATAAAGAGAAAACAAAACAGAATTAAACCAAACAAACCAAAAATACCCGTGCCGGTCTAGGCTAAAGTCCACCAAGCTCTCTTCAGTTTGTCTGCTGTAGAAAAATTCCTGTGCGTCTTGTGGGAACAGTAGGCCACCTGATGCCTAGCGTGATCCTGGCACTGCAGGTTTGCTGTACTTGAGTGTGGTTGTGATGTGTGATTGGTGGTTTTTACAAAGTCACTGCCTTTTTGCTTTTGCCTGTCCCAAGGCAGGTTGTACTCCCAAAGGCTCAATGAGTGTCTCTGGGCACCCTTTCCGTTGATAGCTGTGGAGAATTAAAGAATTCCTCACTACCAAAGCCAGCTGCTAAGAATCTGTTAATTAGTGCCTCAGCAGGTGAACCTGCCCTGCCTCCTGAGCCTTATATAAAGGTGGCGGTGGGGTAGGTAGTCTCACTCTGCAGCCTTTACTGAGTGGAAATTCTCAAGCCCCTGCAGTTAGGAATATCTTCCTAGTCTGCCCCTATTGCTCCATTCAGGAGTCAGTTTAAGACTCTGTCTTGGCGGGGGCCAAAGTTTGTGGGAGTGGGTGGGTTATTGGTTTTTTTTGCATTCTGTTCAAGAGTAGAAAAAGGAAAAAAAAAAACATAAAAATAAACAAAGCCACAGTTCCAACACTGTTTTAAGCTAAGGCTTTGCCTCTTATGCTCCAGCAGAGTTCCTGCTGCTCTCCCAAAGTGTCTGCTGGGATTTAGGGAATTGTGCGCACCCTACTGTGTGGCTAAGATCCTCGCTCTGTCTCTCAGGGACCTGCGTCTCCGCCCGGTGCGCTGCGTTTCCGCAGGAGTCTTCTTGTTTCTCCTGCTCCCGGGTTTAAGGCTTCTGCCTCGGAGCCGGAGCGCGCCTGCGCGGGGCTCCTGCTGTTCTCCTGAAGAGACTGCCTGGGTTTAAGGGACTGCACGCCCCCTGCCGCAAGGTTCAGATCCCCGCTCCGTCTCTCAGGGACCTGTGTCTCCGTCTGGCTCGTGCTGAGTCTCCGCGCGCGAGTCCTCTTTTTTCCCCTGCTCCCGGGTTTCAGGCTTCTGCGCTCCGCGGGACCCGGTGGGCACAGAGACTGATCCCTGAACCGGGAGGGTGCAGGGATTGATCTTGCCCTGTCGCTGTGGGGCTCTGCACCCTGCTTCCTGGGGACCCGGGAGCCGCGGGTGCAGCTCGTACCTCTGCACAGTCGTCTCCTCTCTCTCCTCCCGCACTTGCCCAGCCTGAGGCTTCTGCCTCAGACTGCAAACCAACGCACTCTTGCTGAACTCTAGGTGGGCCGGGGGCCGCAGGGAGCGAGCCGGGGGAACACTCACCGTGCCTCAGCAGCCGCGGGTGTGGGCTGCACCTCACGTATCTCGCTGCCTTCTTCCCCTACTCGCCCGGCCTGCCCACCATCCAGCAATCCTTGTGTGGAACTCTTAGGTGCTCTGTGTGATGAGTAGATGTCTCTTTGAAGCATATTAGAAGTTCAAATTAGAAGTTCAAATTGTGGATATTTCCAGGGGAGATTTCATGCAGCTCTCCTCACAGCCGCCAACTTGCCCCTCCCTCCAGAGGTGACTGTTTTATCTAATGCACGAACACTCAAAGAAAGTCAAGAAAGAGGAATATGTCCAAAATGAAAGAAAAAGATAAAACCCAGTAAAACAGAAAATTAATGGAATGGAGATAAGTGCTTTACCTGATAACGAATTTTTTTTTTAATGGTTTTAAAGATGCTCACTGAGATCAGGAGAACCATTTATGAACAAAATGAGAATTTCGACAAAGACAAGAAAATATAAGTCTCCCCCACAAAAAAAAAAAAATCACAGAGCTGAAATACAATAATTGACCTGAAATATTCAGTAGAAGGGTTTACCAGTAGACTAGAAGAAGTAGAAAAAAGGACCCATGAATTTGAAGACAAGAAACTCACCCAATCAGAGAAATAAAAACAAAAAGGAAAGAAAAAGAATGATAGCTTAAAGGTTTTAAGGAAAAACATCAAGAGATGTTCACATTATAGAACATCTATAAGAAATAAAAGATATAAAAGGAACAGAAAATTTATTTGTGGAAACAATGGCAGAACTTTCCTAACCTGAGAAAGGAAACAGATATCCAGATCCAGGAAGCTTAGAAAGTTCCAAAAAGGATGAAACCAAAACTCCCCACAGCAAGACACATTACAATTCAATTGACAAATGTTACAGACATGGAGAAAATCTTAAAAGCAGCAAGAGAAAAAAAACTTAGTAACTACAAGAGAATCCCCATAAGACTATCAGCAGATGTTTCCATAGACTTTTGTAAGCCAGAAGGGAATAGCATGATATAGTCAAAAAGTTGGGGGCAAAAACAAACAAAGAAATAAACAAAAAAACCTGTCAACCAAAAACACTCTAAACACTCTACCAGGAAAAGTTATCCTTCAGAATTGATGGAGAGAAAAGTTTCTCAAGACAAGCAAAACTAAGGAATTCATCACCACTAGACTGGCCTTACAAGAAATGTCAAAAGGATTTCTTTAAGCTGAAGTGAGAGAGTACTAATAAGTAACAGGAAAACTTATGAAAGTGTAAATCTCACTGGCAAAGGTAAATGTTGTTAAATTCAGAATAATTTAATGATGTAATGGGTGGGCTGATTACTTATAACTCTATATGAAAGTTAAAAGACAAAAGTTGTAAAAATATTATAACTGCAATGTTATTAATGGATAAACAATATAAAAATACGCAAATTGTGATATAGAAAATTATTTTGTGCTGGTCTCAGCACAAATAACCAATGTTGTGGTTGGACTGGCAATTGTGGTTCTTATTAGATTGCAAGATGCCCTTCAGCAATAACCATCAGGAAACTGAAAGAGTAAAGATTTATTACTCACAGGACCTGGAAATCACATAGTACACCTCGGGCCACACAGCAAGGTTGTGGGGAGAGAGAGAGAGAGAGAGAGAGAGAGATAGAAACTACATGGATTTGTGGTTTTGCTTTTATTGGAGTTGAGAGTAGGGGCCTAGGATTTTGTGTGCTCACTCTTTATAGGTGAATTTAAAATATAAGAGCAGGAATTTAAAGCATGGGAAGGAAAATAATAAAGCACCTTAAATAGTCAGTTATTGAAATTAACCAAGATCCCTAAAACAAAGGAGCCTCAGTGAGAGCAGGCAGTCTGGCCATTTATCTAGTCTTGTGGCTGGCATAGCATTTTTTCAAGAGAGCCATGTTTGAAGTGGATGCCTCTTTGAAATGGATGCCTCAGCAATGAAAGTTTAAGTCAGGCGCTTGCGTTACAAAAAAGAAAAAAACAAACAAACATCATAGCTTACACAACAAAAACTTAAATGTGAGTAGAGAGATAAAAATGTAGCTTTAGTATGTGTTCAAACATAAGTTATTATCAGATCAAAATAGACTGTTATAACTCTATGAACATAAATTTCATGGTAACCACAAAGCAAAATAGATACACAAAAGGTAAAAAGAAAGAAATCTAAGCATACCAGTACAGAATATTATCAATCACACAGAAAAATAATGAGAAAAGAAAGGAACAAAGGATTTATAAAATAACTAGGAAATAATTAACAAAATGGCAATAAGTTAATACCTAACAATAATTAATTTAAATGTAAGTGCACTAAATTCTCAAAAAAAAAAGATAATCCATGCAAATGGAAACCAAAAGAAAACTGGAATTGCCATACTTATATCAAAACAAGTACACTTAAAGACAAAGACTGTAATAAAAAAACAAAGAAGGTCATTATATAATCATAAATTGGTCAATATAACAAGAGAATATATTTATTTGTAAATATTTATACAACCAATATAGGCGCACCTAAATATAAAACTCAAATATTAACAGACCTCAAAGGAGAAATAGAGGGCAAAAATAGAAAGGGAGTTCAATATCCCACTTTCATCAATGGATAGATTATCCAGACAGAAAATCAATAAGAAAACATTGATCTACACATTAGACCAGATGGACCTAACAGATATTAATAAAACATTCCACCCAAAAGCAACAGAATCCACATTCTCCTCAAGAACACGAAGGTTTTTCAGGATAGATTATATGTTGGCCTCAAAGTAAGTCTTTTTTTTTTTTTTTTTAATGATAAAGATTTTTTATTGGGGAATTGGGGAGAGGAACAGCATCAGGGAAGGGGAACAGACAAGTTGCTGTCTTTTTGTTCTTCAGTCTAGTTGCGGAGGACGTTGCTTCACTGGCCCATGTTGCTATCATCATTGCGCTCTTCCTGGATGAGGCAGATCGGTCGCCGGCCTCTGGATGGTCGCTCCCTGCGGCTATTGGCAGCTCACGCTGGCTACCAGCCACTCACTGTAGTCTATGGCAGCCCACTGCAGCAGGGGCTGCAGCCTACACCATTGCTGGGGCTCGCACAGCCCAGGTCCAGGTGGAGTTGTTGTTAGCTGTAGAGGGCAGTGTCACTGGCCCTCACATGTGGGATCCGAACCGGGGCCGCTGGCATCCCAAGCCAGCTCTTAACCAATGCGCCACTAGGCCAGCCTGATAATATTCTTCTTTTTTTTTTTTAAATTATTATTATTATTAGTTACAGATGTACAAAACAATGCAATAATTATTTTTTTCCACCCCTTTCAAAGTGACTTCCCGCTCCCCTGTTCTCTGTCCCCCCACACCCTATGCCATACATATCTATTACAATTTCATTGACTCCATCCCTACACTATATTCCACATCCCATGACTATATATGTGTTAAATTATAGTTGACATATAATATTGTTCAGCGGCAGCTTCCGATGTACAATGCAGTGGTAAGGCAACTACACTGTACATGAAGTGGTCTCCCTAAAAGGACATGCATCCATCTGATCCCCTAAAAAAATATTTACAACCTTATTGATTATATTCCCTAAACTGTCTCTTCTGTCTCTGTAGTAGTATTGTAGTTATCAGTCTATGTTGTCTCATCCCTTCCCCTTCTCCCATCCCCATCCCATTTAGCCCTCATCAGTTTTTTCTTTGTGTCTCTAAGACTATTTCTGTTTACATTGCTCATTTATTCAGTTCTTTAGATTCCACATGTAAGTGAGATCATATGGTATTTGTCTTTCTCTGACTGACTGATTTCACTTAACATAATGTTCTCTAGGTCCATCCATATTGTTGCAAATGATATGATTTCTACCTTTTGACCCAGCAATTCTACTCCTAAGGTATTTATCCTGAAAAACCCAAGACTCTAATTCACAAAAATATATGCACCCCTATGTTCATTGCAGCGCTATTTATAATAGCCAAGACTTGGAAACAATCGAAATGTCCATTGGTAGACGACTGGATTAAGAAACTGTGGTACATTTACACAATGGAATATTTCGCAGCTATAAAGAAGACAGTAAGTCTTAATAAATTTAAGGAGATTGAAATCATATCAAGCATCTTTTCCAACCACAATGACATGAAATTAGAAGTCAATTACAAGAAGAAAACTGGAAAGTTCACAAATATGTGGAGATTAAACAACATGCTACAGAAGAACTAATGGGTCAAAGAAGACACTAAAAGAGGAAAAAGAAATATTTTGAGACAAATGAAAATAGAAATACAACATACCAACAGCAAAAGCAGTTCTAAGAGGGAAGCTCATAACAATAATGGCCTACAGTAAGAAACAAGAAAGATCTCAAATAAACAACCTAATGTTATACCTAAAGGAACTAGAAAAGAACTAACCCCACAGATGGTAGAAGGAACGACAGAAAGATCAAAGCAGGAATAAATGAAGTAGAGACTAACGGCAGTAAAAAAGATCAATGAAACTAAGAGCTTTTTTTTTTTTTTTACGATAAACAAAACAGACAAAGTTTTATCTAGACTCACCAATAAAAAAAATAGAGGGCTCAAATAAATAGAATTAGAAATGAAAGGGGAGATGTTACAACGAATACCACAGAAATACAAAGGATCATAAGAGATTACTATGGACAATTCTACATCAACCTAGAAAAAACAGATAAATACCTAAAAACATACAACCTACTAAGACTGAATCAAAAGAAAAGATCAGAACTGAACAATAATTAGTAAGGAGATTGAGTCAGTAATCAAAAATCTCCCCAAAACCAAAAGTTCAGGACCACATGGCTTCAATGGTGAATTATACCAAACACAGTCTAAGAAAAATTAACATCAATCCACCTCAAACTCTTCTAAGAAATAGAAGAGAAAGGGGGAAATTTCAGGCCAGCATTATTCTGATACCAAAGAACACTACAGGAAAAAAACATAGTACGCCAATATCCTTGATGAACACAGGTACAAAAATGTCCCCGTGAGGGCCAGTGACACTGCCCTCAAAAAACAAACAAACAAACAAAAAGTTCATATTTGGGCCAGCCGAGTGGTGCAGTGGTTAAGCGCTGGCTTAGGAAGCCAGCGGCCCCGGTTCGGGTCCCACATATGAGGGCCAGTGACACTGCCCTCAAAAAAAAAAAAAAAATAAAAAAAAAAAACAAAAAAATGTCCCCCAAATACTAGTGAATTGTATTTCAGAGCACATTAAAGGACCAATCACCGTGATCATGTGGGAAATAACCCTGGGGTGCAAAGATGATTCAACACATGCAAATCACTTAATGTGACACACTGCACTAACAGAATGAAGGATACAAATCATATGGTCACCTCAATAAATGCAGAAAAATAATTTGACAAAACTTAGCATCCTTTCATGCTAAAAACTCTCAACAAATTAAATATAGAAAGAATGTACTGTAATTAAAGGCTATATATCACAAGCCCCGAGCTAACCCCATACTCAATGGTGAAAGTTAAGAGCCTTTCCTCTGAGATCAGTATGAAAACAAAAATGTTCATTCCCAGCACTTCTATTCAACATAATACTGGAAGTCTAGCCCCTAAAATTAGGCAAGAAAATGAAATAAAAGGCATCCAAGTCAGAAAAGAAGAAGTAAAATTATCTTTGTTTATAGATAACATGATCTTAAATATACATCTCTGAAAACACCATAAAAAAACTGTTAGAACTAATAAATGAATTAGTTGTAAATAAATCAGTAAAGCTGCAAAATGCAAAATCAACCTACAAATGTCAGCTGCATTTCTATACACTAACAATGAACTATCTGAAAGAGAAATTAAGAAAGCTATCTTATTTATAATTAGCATCAAAACAATAAAAATAATTAAAAATAAATTTAAACAAGAAGGTGAAAGACCTATACACAAAAAACTAAAAGTATTTGGTGAAAAAATTTGAAGAAGACACAAATAAATGGGAAAAGATCCCATGTACTTGGATTAGAATAATTAATATTGTTAAAATCTCTATACTACCCAAAGTGATCTACAGATTCAGTGCAATCCCTATCAAAATTCCAATTTCAGTTTTCATGGATGTGGAAAAAAAAATAGCCTAAAATTTGTATGGAACCATTAAAGACCCTCAATATCCAAAGCAACCTTGAGAAAGAACAAAGCTGGAGACATCACACTTTCTAATTTCAAACTATATTACAAAGTACAGTAATCAAAATAGTATGGTACTGGCATAAAAACAGTACATACACATTTAGATGGGAATAGAGAGCCCAGAAATAAACCTACATATATATACAGTCAAGTAATTTTGACAGCAGTGTCCAGAACACACAATAGATAAAATACACTCTCTTCAAAAAAGACCAGCTGGATATCCAAATGCAAAATAATGAAACTGGATTTCTATCTTATACCACTGAAAAAAATTAACTAAAAATGCATTAAAGATTTGAAAGTAATACCTAAAACCATAAAACATTTAGAAAAATAAATCATAGGGGGAAGCTCCTGATGCTGGTCTTGGCAATGATTTCTTGAACAAGACACCAAAAGCACAGGTAACAAAAGCTATAATAAACAAGTGGAAACATATCAAACTAAGGAGCTTTGGCACAGCAAAGAAAACCATCAATAAAATAAAAAAGCAACCACAAAATGGCAGCAAATAGTTACAAACCATATATCTGATGATGGGATGCTATCTAAATTGTATAAAGAACTCAACTCAAAAGCAAAAAAGCAAATAATCCGATTCAAAAATGGTAAAGGGGCCAGCCGAGTGGCATGGTGGTTAAGAGCTGGTTTTGGCATGCCAGCGGCCCCCGTTCGGATCCCATATATGAGGGCCAGTGACACTGCCCTCCACAGCTAACAACAGCTCCACCTGGAGCTGGGCTGTGCAAGCCCCGGCGATGGTGTAGGCTGCAGCCCCGGCTGCAGTGGGCTGCCATAGGCTACAGTGAGTGGCCGGCAGCCAGTGTGAGTGGCTGGCAGCCAGCATGAGCTGCTAATAGCCGCGGTGAGCGACATCCAGAGGCCGACGACCGATCTGCCTCACCTGGGAAGAGCGCAATGATGATACCAACATGGGCCAGTGAAGCAATGTCCTCCATAACTAGACTGAAGAACAAAAAGACAGCAACTTGTCTGTTCCCCTTCCCCAATTCCCCAACGCTGTTCCCCTCCCCCAATTCCCCAATAAAATCATAAAAAAAAAGAAATGGTCAAAGGACCTGGATACACATTGTTACAAAGACAATATTTAAAGGGCCAACAGTTATATGAAAAGGTGCTTCAACATTACTAAATATTAGAAAAATGCAAACCAAACCCACAATTAGATACCACTTCACACCTGTTAGTATGGCTTTTATCAAAAAAGCAACAGTTAACAAATGTTACTAAGGATATGGAGAAAAGGAAATCTTTATACACAGTTGGTAGGAATGACTATAGTTATGGAAAACTTTGTGGCAGTTCCTCAAAAAATTAAAAATAGAACCAACCATATGATACAACGATTCCACTCCTGTGAATTAACCAAAGGAAATGAAACTAGTATTTCTAAGAGATGTGTGCACTCCCGTTTTTCTTACAACATTATTCACAATAGCCAAGATCTGGAAACAACCATACTGTACTTCAATAGACAAATGAATAAGGAAATTCAGCCATAAAAATAAATAAATCCTGACATTTGTTACAACGTGGATGGACCTTGAGGGCATTATGCTAAGTCAACTAAGGCAGACAAGCACAAATACCATATGGTATCTCTTATATGTGGAATCTTAAAAAAAAAAATCTAATTTCATAGAAACAAAGATAGAATGGTGGTTGCCAGGGGCTGACGGGAAGGAGAAATAGAGAGACACAGATCAATGGGTAGAAACATTTAATTATAAGAAAAATAAGTTCTGTAAATCTAATGTACACCATTGTGACTACAGTAAATAATATATTATTGTATGCTTAAAAATTGCTGACAGTAGAACTTCTCAAGCATTCTACCACAAACCATACACACATTAATAACTATATGTAGGGATGGATGTGTTACTTATCCTGATCTTGGTAATCATTCCAGAATTTATATGTACATCAAATCATCACATTGTATATTTTCAATACATACAATTAAATTTGTCAATTATTCCTCAATAAATTTGGGGGAATAAACTAAATTCATGTTAAAAAAAAGCATTATAAAAGATATCACTTTATGATTTCTAAAGATGCTGTTAAAATGACATTCTAATAGTTTGGAATATTTATTTACTAAGAATAGCATAAAGTTCATATTATAAAGCAAAATTATAGAAGTAAAGGAATATTAGAAAATCCTTAGTGGCAAAATGGGTCAAATACTGCACAAAAATACTACAAATCAATATCATTTATGAATCATAACGAAACAATCCAATATAAAATATTGGCAAAAATAATTCAGCAGCTCATTCTTAGAGTATTATATTACCGTCAAGAAAATTTTATTCCAAATATAAGAATTGTTCAGAATTAAGTAAGCTATTAATATAATATATCCTATTAATAAGCTTAAGGAGAAATATTATAATATCTGTAGATATTAAATATAAAAATACTCAATAAAATAGGAATTATTGACAGTTTCTTAACCTGATCAACTTTATTCATCTCAGCTTAAAAGGCTGAATGGAAAACCACTAAAATTTTCCCTAGTGAAGTCAGGGGCACAACAAGGAAGACCTTCCTCTATCTGTTTAGTATTTAACACTGTACTTGAGCTATTGGCAGAAATGGTTTCACATAAGAAACAACTAGAGATATACAATTTGGAAATAAGAAGACCTGACTACCTACAGATGATGTGATCAAATACCTATACAAAAGAAGAGAAACAACAAAAAAATATTTTATGAAAAGTAAAATAACAGTGTAGTCCAGTATAAAACTTAATCCATATATGGGCTGGCCGAGTGGCGCTGCCTTGGGAAGCCAGCGGCCCCAATTCGGGTCCCACTTATGAGGGCTAGTGACACTGTCCTCAAAAAAAAAAAACAACAACCTTAATCCATATAAATAAATAGCTTTCAAACAAAACAGTTTGACCTATATTAAAGAATTATTTTTGCTGTTCAAAATACATAAAAATATCAGCAATTCAATTAACCACCCACAACAGCAACCAGTAAAAATATAGAATAAAATTATAATGGAAGAAAATACCCTATTTATAAGAGTACAAAAAATATACAGTGCCTACAAATAAACTTAATTAAGAAATAAATAAGGTCTTTGACTAGAAGCTTTAAAACACTCATGAAAGAAAAAGGTTCAATTTCTAATGTAATGTGATATCAATTAAAAAGAAAAGTGTTTTTTTTTAATTAAATAGGTTGCTCTAAATATCATATGGGAAATAAATAAACATGAATAGCCAGGAAAATTTTTTTAAAAGAAAGGTAATGAGGACCATTAACCTCCTAATATTAAAATATACAACAAAATTCTATAAGTAAAACAAGACAGTACATTAATAGACTATTGATTTAGAAGAAAACATCCAGAAAAAAATTGTGTGTGTGTGTGTGTGTGTGTGTGTGTGTGTGTGTGTATGTGTATAGTATTTTCATACATTTTAGTATGTGAAAATGTTTTGCTCTCAAATTAGGAAGGAAAAAAATAGCCCATTCTATAAAAGGTTTGGGGAAAACTGGGTAACCATTAACACAAAATTGAATTTGAAACAATTTCACATCATACAGTAGAAAAAAATCCAAAATGAATTAAATATTGAAATGTCAAATTTTAACAGTGACATGAGATGCAGCTGGGAAATGAATGACCTCAATTTCCTCTTGCAAAACCAGAATGAACTCCTAATTACAGAATCTAATTTCCCAATTCTTAATCCACTGGACATCTTTGAACATTTGCAGCTGTTCATTTCAATTTGAAATGCTCCAATCTTTGGCTCCAGTGACTTTAGGGCTCAACGCAGACTCAGGCCAAGTAAGCAGTTACTTGTTCAGCCTGCCGATATATAAAGAACACTGAAATATCACTGAATATGTGATGAGAAAAAAAATGAACTCCAAGACTTCTCTTAGGTACATTATTAATTAAACTGCTTGAGTTTAAGGAAAACTGCCTTTGACTCACTCTCCAATGACAACAGTGTTTTGTGGAGATAGGTATTGTTAACTCTAAGCCTTTAGTTTTGCTGAGAGTTATGCAAACTGAGGCAATGTTTTGTTTTGTTTTGTTTTCCAATATGCCTCATGCAAATGTTTAAGCCTCTTTGCTGAAAGAATGAGGAACTGCCACTTAGAGAGTGAGGTTGGGATGGGTTCCCAGCTATCGGCTTGCTGGGTATGTCCATGTCCTGTGTGTTGTATACCCTAAATTTTCTGATCTCCCTGATTCCTTTTTTTTTTTTTTTTTTAAGATTTTATCGGGGAATTAGGGGAGGGGAACAGCATTGGGGAATCGGGGAAGGGGAACAGACAAGTTGCCGTCTTTTTTATACTTTGCGGGGAACGTTGCTTCACTGGCTCATGTTGGTATCTTCATTGCGCTCTTCCCCGATGAGGCAGATCGGTTGCTGGCCTCTGGATGGTTGCTCACCGCAGCTATTGGCAGCTCACGCTGGCTGCCAGCCACTCACTGTAGCCCAAGGCAGCCCACTGCTGCAGGGGCTGCAGCCTACACCATCTCCGGGGCTCGCACAGCCCAGCTCCAGGTGGAGCTGTTGTTAGCTGTAGAGGGCAGTGTCACTGGCCCTCATATGTGGGATCCGAACCAGGGCTGCTGGCGTCCCAAGCCAGTTCTTAACCAATGCGAAACTTTGCCGGCCCTGATCTCCCTGATTCTTTAGTTGACATCCCTAGGGTCCTTTGTGTTTCTTATATATTATTGTTTTCCCCAGTTTGTCCTTCCTTTCAGAGATCTCATTCATGCTCGTAATTCAAAAATCAAAAATATATATTGATGACTCCAAAACCTATAAAATTATATCTTTAGTCTAGAAAATTTTCCGCTCCACATTGTTACCACTCATTTCCAATTAAATTGCTGTCTGAAGCTGGAGACAACCACATGCAGGCAGACTAACATGGTTAAGGCGTTGAGAGCACAGATATTGAAGCCAGGCTACCTGGATTTAAATACCAGGTCAGCCAATTACTGGCAATGTGATCCTGCGCAACTTGTTCAGTTTCACGGTGCTTCAGTTTCTCCAACTAAACAATAAAAGTGCCTACTTCATATGATCTTCAGATAATTAAATCTGTGAAGCATATAGAACAGGGCATAGTACAGAGTAAGAGCTATAAGTGCTAAGTAAATATAAACAATAATAAATGAGGGAAATTTACAGTGGGTGTATTCCAAATAGGACCTCCAAGGAACTTACCCACGTGCTTCATTAGAAAGCCAATAGTTAGATATCTGGCATCTGGGACTTGGTTGGCCTGTCAACATTATCCAGGAGAATTAGGCAGTTAAGAGTAACAGAAACAAAGTATTGCTGTTGCAAACCCAATAAAGCAAAGGGACTCTTGTCCCTTTACTCTATATCTCTTCCTAGAGCAGCTACAGACATACAAGTGTAAGATAGAAGATGGGGAGATGGTTCAGAGACACAGACTATAACCTTCCATTTGACCCCCCGTGATAATAAGGAAATGAGAGAATGGACCACACTTCCTCTCCACTCCAAGTCCTTTGGCCCCAAACTTGCCTGTGCTGTGATAAGGAGAGGATATGAGATTGGAGTTGTAATCTAAATGATTTTTAATACCTTAAAGAGAAGTTACAGACTCTGCCTGAGGCCTCCTTAAAAGATCTGCTACCCAGCAGGGAAGGAAGTTGGCATTGCACAGTTGGGGCATGAATTAAAGAAAGTAAATCCTTTTCAAGTGTGTACCCCACAAAGCTCAGACTCGCCAATAAACCTGTTATACTATACATAGCTATAAAGAATTTTGACATTTGGGAGGCAGGCCCTGGCACTCAAATGGCCCTGGTTGGAAAATCTTCTGCAAAATTTAAAATATTTTCCAGTAAAAAAAAATTCAATAACATTTGATAGAAACCAGGAATCATTTAAGATGGCTTATACTGTAACTGATTTTATTGCCATAATGATAAAAGCCTAAGATTAAAAAGTCACTCTTGTTGCCCAATATAATGAATTTCATTAAACACAGAAATTTCTATAGACAGATATGTCTTTATACATGCAGACAGATATATACATACTCAAAGTTTGGAATATCGTCATATTCTAGCAAAATAAAAATTATGTTCTTAATTATTCCCCTCTTACTTCAAATATTCATATGAATTAGATTATATAAAGCGGATACAAGTAAAAGTGATAAACAAGGTGGGTAATAAAAAAAGATTGGACAACCATCTATATGCAGTGCTGTTTGAAGAATGCCAACAAAACACCAATCAAATGCAGAATTTATTTTGCCCTTTCCACTGATTGACTATCTCATCCTTCAGAATAGCTATTAAAACCACACTGGGATTATGATGGTAAAGCTGGGGAAGGAGGGCTTTATTTCAAGTAGACAAAGAAATCAAGTCAACTTGTTAATATAAAAAATACAGCACTGCAACAAAGATCAAAACATACAGTGAATGTTTAAATTTAAAAAATGTTTTATAGTAAAAGACATATTGCCATTAATCCCCCTCAAAATACTCCCCCTCACTTTGAACACACTTATCCTATTGTTCTTGCCACTTTGAAGCAGTTCTGGAAGTCCCTTTTCGTGAGTGTCTTTAGTTCCGCTGTCCTGGCTGCCTTGATAGATTGTCCTGAGTCATTTTGACTTTGGGGAATAGCCAGAAGTTGCAGGGTGCCAGATCCAGTGAATAAAGTGGATGAGGACACACTATGATGTTTTTATTTGAGAGAAATTGCCAAACCAGAAGCAATGTGTGACATGGAACATTGTCATGATAGAGGATGAAGTAAAGACACTCATAAAAGAGGACTTCCAGAACTGCTTCAGAATGATGGGATAAGTGTGTTTGAAGAAAGGGATTGTATTTTGAGGTGGATTAATGGCAATGTGTCTTTTACTCTAATGATTCTCTTTTATTTAAACAATCACCATATCTTTTGATCACAACTCGTATGTAACAAGCATTAAATATATGTAATTTTTTGGTTATTATGGTTAATCCCTGGGATGTGAGGAGCCTATACTTTCCTATCAAAGTCCATTAGTTTATTAGTTTTGGCAGTTAGACATTATACCTGGCTAAAGAATTGTGATAGAGAATTAGAAACTCTCAATTTTAGCTTAATGAAAGGGTAAAGAACATAGGGTGGGCAGGTGAGGCAACATAGTAACAGGTAGATAAATAGTCATTTGCAAAGAGCAAGTCTGTGCCATCAGAGCCAAAAGAAAGATTCAGTTAGCTCCTTCCCTTAAAATATTTTATCAAAGTCATTTTCCTTTTAAAGTTCACTTTCATAACAACACCAACAGAAACATGAAAAATGAATGGCACAGGGAAAATGCCATGTGATGATAGAGGTAGAGGCTAGAGTGCTGCAACTGTAAGCCAAGAAATGCCAAGGATTTCTGGCAACGACTAGAAGCTAGAAGAGGCCAAGAAGAATCCTCCCCTAGAGCCTTCAGAGACAGCACAGCCTTATACTCACCTTGATTTTGGACTTTAACACCAATTTTATTGTACTTTATCAGTACATGCCTAGAAAACTAATAGGTTTTAGATAAAGGTATCTGCCTATCTCATGATAGAGATGGAAGATCTTTTCTTTGTGTTTAGTTTCTTTATGGCCTCTCTCATGCCCCCATATTATTCTCTCTAAATCTGAATCCATAAATACTCTAAGGAAATTTACTCCAAACAACAACTTCTCCAAATCAGCTTCAGCTGGTTCGTTCAGGCATTTCAGGTTTTCTCTATATTCTCTGAATCTCTACATACGTTAACATCTCATTTGTTCCAAATCCCCTCCTCTTCTTCCTTCTTTTCCTCCTCCTTGCTGTCCTTCTCTTATTCTTTCTATCTTTATCTTTGTCTCTATCTCTTCCTCTTCCATTAGTGCCTCTTCTTTCTGATTTTGTCAGATTTTAAGTTTGAAATACTGTTCCCAACACTCTTCAGGACACTTCTCACTTCTCCAACTTGTATGCACAGCTAGCAGGGCTCCAGACCCATTGCTTACCCTGTTCCATTAGAAACCTCCAGCTCAGGTCTTTGTGGAAGAAAGTCATAAGAAAAGGAGATGGCCATCAGCCAGACATTCTATAGATGCGTGATTCTCAATATGTGGTTCCCAGACTAGCCAAATGAGCAATACTTGGAGCAGCTAGGAATGCAAATTTTCTAGCCACACCCCAGACGTACTAAAAGAGAAGCTCTGGCATTGAGTCCCTGCCATTGTTGTTTTAATAAGCTCTCCAGTGATTCTGATGGATGCAAAGGTTTAAGAATTACTGCTAGAGGGCCAGCCGAGTGGTACATTGGTTAAGAGCTGGCTTGGGACACCAGCTCTGAGCAATGGGGCCCCGGTTTGGACCCCACATGAGGGCCAGTGATGCTGCACCCTCTACAGCTAAGATGGTGAACAACAGCTCAACTTGGAGCCTGGCTGCCATGAGTCTGCCGGCAATGGCGTAGGCTGCAGTGGGGCTGGTCGGCAGCTGCCGTGTGCTTTCCTGAGCTGCCGTGAGCCGCCATGAGAGGTCCTCCAATGGCTGACAAGTGACTGCCTCACTCGGAAAAAGCGCAATGAAATACCAACATGGGCCAGTGAAGCAACATTCCCCAATTCCCCAAGAAAATCTTAAAAAAAAAAAAAAATTACTGCTAGAGATGATTCCCAACAAAGTAACTCCCCCTGTAAGAAAGGTAATAGCTGAGTCAGAGGGATGAGCTAGAAGCAGATGGATAGGATTAATTAAGAAACAGTGAAAATGTTAGAGCTGTGGACTGTTGTTCCTTTCCTGTTGTTTATTCAACTGGCTCACAGAGGTAGAAGAACAAACTGTACTTCAATCAGAATATGTAAAATGGTTATTATTAACTAGTTATGATGAAACAATATGAATTTTAATTTATGATTTGATTTAGTCATTTATTTATTTAGCAAATATTTATTGAAATTTTTTTAGACAATGAAGATACTACAGTCACAAGACTGTAAGACCCTGTTCATAGGGTAAAATTCCAGCAGTTATAAGAGAAGAAATTCTCTACCCATTTTGATCTCTGGCGGGCTTAAGGGTTAAACAGACCCTGTTTATAAGTTTTATTAAGTTTTTACATGTATATGGGAGCCTTCAGAGGAGAATTAAGACTCGGAGAAGTGACCAGAATAGAAAGCTTTTATACCTTTTAGACAAAGAAACAATACATTTGTGAAGAGTTGACAAGACAGAGGGGTTTGGGCTAAGGGAAGTAAATCATGGCAAAGTGACCAGAAAGATACGGTTAGTATAGCAAGGTTGGTTTGGACAGATTTCTTAGCCTCAGTCCGCCATCTCTAGTGATAAAAATGTCTTCCTTCCTCGTGGTACAGAAAGGACACCTTCCAAATGGAAGTTTAATCTCCTGCTTTCAGGAAGAGAAAAGGAGGGTTGGAGTACCTTTCTTGTACCTGCTGTTTCTCAAGTGACTTTATCTGAAAATAATCAATATGTCAAAGTGGCATATTTTGGGATGACATGCTCCGAACTCCTTCATAGGGAATACAGACTATAAAAAGTAAATATTATAAAATTGTATGCAGTGATAAGAGCTGTTAAGAAAAGCTTGTAAGGGAATAGATAATGAGTGGTATTGGATGATGGAATGAGCAGAAAAGGGGAATATGTAAACAGAAAAATGAAGTTTGGGAAGACATGTTCAATTTGGGAATTATAAATTCTGGCACAGAGAACAGAAAAATGCAAAAACCTTGGAGTGGACTGAGCTTGCACATTTCAAAAAACAGTAAGAAGACCAGTGTGGCCACAGCAGAGTTAGCAAAAGGGGAGAAAGGTAGGAGATAAAAGTAGAGGCCAAATAAGGTAGGATCTTGTGGACATCTCCAGGACATCGGATTTCTTTTTGTAAATGTTATGTGAATTCATGGGAAATTTTTCAGTGAGAGGGTTGACATGATTTTCTCAGCTGCTATGTGAAGAGGCTATAAGTAGGGCAAGAGTAAAAAGAAATAAGACCATCTGGGAGTCTGGTATAGAGGTCAAAAGAAGAGTTGATGGTAATTTGGACTAGAGTGTCAACAGATGAGATAAAAGTCATTGTCAGATTATGGTAGTACTTTAAAGGTGCAACTACCAGAATTTATGGATGTATTGGATGTGAAGTATGATACAAGAACATGGATGACTTCTAGGTTTGGGAGAAAAAAGTGAGTACCTGATAGTGCCTTACTGAATTAGAGATCACTGTAGCAACAGCAGGCATGGACATCAGGATGCTGAGGTTAATTTTGGCATATTAAGTCTGTCCATCCAAGTAGACATATTGAGTAGAGTGTTGGATATACCATATTGGGGCTGAGGAGATAAGCAAGATTGGTGAGAAAAATTGGGAGGAATTCATGATAAAAGAGATAGTTCTGAGGACAACACAATCCATAGGAGTGAGAGGAGGGAAAATGTTTCCAGGTAAGATACTGAACTTCCTCGGTGTGACATGTAATGTCCACCTAGCCACTGTCAGGATTTGGGGTAAGCATTCAATAATATTTTTGAAAGCTTAAAACAGACCCTAAAACACACAAAATAAATGTGTGTTTTGCTACTTTGATAGATTACTAGTTTAATATACCCCAAATTTTCTCTCCATGATCACCTGTCAGGGAACTACAGATATTCACAGAGATTTTCTACCAATTAATCAGGGTTGGTGATGTTTTAATGCAAAGACAAGAGAAGAAGGAAAACTGCCTCAAAGGAAAAATAAAGTCAAATTTTAGATCTGTTTCCTTATGTAGAAAAGAGCTAGAAAAGAATATTTATAGCAAATATACTATTATAACAAAAAGCACTATAATAATAGTAGGTCCACAGCCAACTTTAATGATTTATTTAACGTATTACATATTGTCAAGAGAGTTTAATAAATGTCTTCTATTGCTCATTAATGTGGTATACAGAAATAAACTGATTTAATTTAATATATTTTCTTAAAATATTTCTACATATCTTCTTGGCCAAGATATTAAAATAAATTGTAACTCTAAATATTTCATTTATTATAGCCTAAAGCCACAGAATCTATTTTTGTAAACTTGTTAATATGTACATATTAAACACCTCTAATATTTGTATTTGAGAAAAGGAGTTCATGAATATTTGTCCTAAATGTTATTTGAATATTATAATTTTAAACAACTGACTTTTGTAACTTAGGCAGAAAAATTTTATACTCAGCATAATGAAAAACCCAGAAAAAAAAAAAAGTATAGCTACATAAGAAAGCAGAAAACGATGAGTAAAATAGTGAGAGGTCCAATTAATATCACAGCTTTTACTAACAGAATTAGTGGAGTAAGCAAGTCAGATTTTTCTTAACTGTAAAGAAAAAAATCCTTCTGTAAACAATATGTTTGGGTCACAAATTCACACTAGTAATTTCATAGCAAATGTGTAACACATGTACCACCATGAAGACAGGGCATGCTGTAATCAGACTTCTTCGTGAATTTACTATAACAAAATGATTAGACACTGGATTTAATCATGCCATGTCTGGGATTTGGCATTCTAACAACTGGAACCTAGCTGCCAGCCCTGCCACAGTGGTAGAGACTTACCAGTCCTTTGTAATAAGCATGTCTGGAGCTATTCCTTTGATTATTTTCAAGTGAGAGAGGGAAAAGAAGAATGACATACATTGTCTACATTTGCAGAGATGGCATGACTCAGATGTGATTTGAGGCTTTTCTTACGTGTCTTTCTACCCAATGATATCCATATGAGTAATCACTGCCATGAACTCAGGATTAGTGGATAATTTTCATGATGATACTAATAAATTATTCTAATGAACACAAACTAATACAATAATCTTAGAGGTTTCAAGTGATGTTATGCTGGAGCACAGAGCAGCTTGCAATACAGCTTTTCACTATCAAATCATAGCTGCTAAATTATAACAGCTAAATGTACCAGCCATCTACAGTAGAGTTAATTTTCATACAATAAGATTTTAAAGTGACTATTCTCGATCACCAAAATCCCAAACTAGAGAGAGTGCATTATATTTTCTTTTTTGACAACTGTTTCTAAACTAATGGTGTCATTAACAGAAAAATAGAAATGTTGCAAAGGAAACTGATCAGGAGGGGATATTAAGATTCTGTTTTGAGACTTTAAGAATTTAAAATGACACAGATGAAGATGGAAGTAATCATTTGTAAATATCTTACTGGCGTGCCTGAAATAGAGTAAATAATGCTGGCTGCTGTAATAACAAATCTGAAAATTTTAGTAACTTTCTATAATAAGTGTATCTCCTTGCTCCACAGCAGATATTCCTGTTGGCAAGAACTTCATTTGATTATTCAGCGGGCAGGTACATTGTCTTGTTGTTGAAAAGATACTGAATACTCCACAGGGTACAGAGTGCTACCAAGCACCTTAGAAAACTTATGCCATGGAGAAACAGTGGTTCTTGCCCCTCATCCAGTATGTCCATTCATTTGGTGAATAAGGATTGTGAGAGTTAAGAACTGTGTATGGAAGACTTTTTGGTAGCTGGGCCTTGAACTGGCATACATTAATCACCCTTGTCTACATTCCATTATGTAAAACTGTAAGGAGGTTGGGAAATGTAGTTTAGTTGTATGCCCAGGAGTAAAAGGTGAGCACATAGATCTTTGTCATATTTTGTTTGGTTAAGAGGTGAGAAACTGTGATATGAACCTGGGCAGCATCATAAAAGTGACCACAAAAACTTGATGATAGGTGAGTATTTTGAAAGAGTGGGTGTACATAAAAAAGCCAAAATTTAAAGCTGTGTTTTGTGAAGTTGTGATACTTATGGGACAAGAGTAGATGTAATTTTTTTCAAGTATATTAGTATTAAATAATCTTTATAAATATGAATCATATCAACATTAAATATTTTGTTAATAGGAGAAATGAAATCAATACATTGAGCTAATTGAAGAAATCCAAGTGCATTTTTTAAAATTTCTTTAGTTTTATCCAATTTTTTTTTTTTCAATTTTTTGAAAAAATTTTTTGTTATTCAATTTTTTTTTTTTTTTTTTTTTTGAGGGCAGTGACACTGGCACTCATATGTGGGGCCTGAACCAGGGCCGCTGGCTTCCCAAGCCAGCACTTAACCACCACGCCACTCAGCTGGCCCCAATTTTTTTTTTTTTTTTTTTTTTTTTGAGGGCAGTGTCACTGGCCCTCCCATGTGGGACCCGAACCGGGGCCGCTGGCGTCCCAAGCCAGTGCTTAACCGCCGCGCCACTCGGCCGGCCCCCAATTTTTTTTTTTTTAATTAAATTGATTTTTTCTAGCTTGGGTCTCTGTGAAGATATAGCCCTTCTTCTTTTGTATAAGTATAACATGGGGCTATGTCTCCATAGAGGCTCAAACTTTTTTTTGTAAAAAAAGTCCATTTAATTTACAAAAAACAAAAAAATTGAATGTTTTCTTATTCATTTAAAACCATACTTTCCACAATATTAAATACCTCTCCTATACTTTATTCATAGATATAATTTTAGGTCTTTGTTGAATTAATTGAAAACTATGCAAAATAAGAGACTAGCTATATTTTCTGACAAGGCACACAAATAGAATCTTTAAATAAATATATTTAACATTTCAATTTAAATATCACAAAAAAGTAGCTGCTTGCACATAACATGGTGCAATATTCTTCTACACATTGCACAATACACATTGTTAACTGGAATTTATAGTTGAAATCTACCTTAGTCTTTTTTTAATAGCATTTTATTCATTAAATGATTTTTTAATTGGCATATTCTAATTTCCTCAAAGCTCATTTTAATTATAGACATGTCACTGACAGATGTTTCCAAGGGAAATATTTATTTCAATATTAGCAGAGAAACATCTGCTGTAGAAAGGAGAGAAATTGGCCATTTTATTTCTCCAAGTTTTACATAGGCCAGTGGCTCATCACCCAACTGTCTACCATCCATCGTGTGCAAACATATTTGTATTATTAGGAATGGGCAACTATTTCCTTAATATTCTCTGGAATTCCAATTGTGTTCTGCTGAGATACATGAAAATGTTTTTGCAATTTCTATAATCTTTTTATTTGCCTATATCCATATAATCCAAAACTAATAAAGATTAGATAAAAGAAATAACTCAGTTAAAAACTATTATAGACATAATAATAGAAAAATGAATGCATGCAATTTAAAAGGCAATCAACCTTTTTATTTATTCATCTGAAAACAACTTCAGACTGGAAGAGAGTTTCTCATTATAAATTAAAGGTTAGAAATACATCTGGTGTTTTCTTGAATTCTGTGGTTGTACAGAGAAAATTTTATCTTGACCTGATTGTTATCTTCTAAAGAGTTCTAAAGGAAATGGAATTGTACAATCCTCAGCATATGCCTTCTTAGCACCACTTTTTAGGAGAAAATCAAACTAGGTGAGCTCTTATTCAGTGAATACCTTACAAGTAATGAGAATTTTTTAATAAGAAAAACCTAATGTTCCAATGTAAAGACTCTTAAATATGACTTCACTCTCTAATGAACTGTGACATAATACTAAAGAAGAAAAGTCTAAATTTATCATTGCTTCCGGCAGAATATCTGAACATAGCACAAATAATAGCCATATAGATTTGAATCCATGTGTTTTTGTCTAAGCCAAATTAAAATTAATAACATAATTTTTGCAAAGTAAAAATTGTTTTTCCAAGCAAAGTAATATATGATGATTATCTCTTTACAAAATATTTCTTTCCCACTCCCTACTCCCCCCTCTCGTTCCCCCCACACCCCACTCCCCAAGAGTTATGACTTGTTCCCAAGAAGCTTAGAGGATAAAACTTGTTTGGAACACTTTAGAAAGGAGATTAACAATTGTTTCAAGGACTTCAAGTAGTACAATGGCTGCTTTTACACAGGTGAAGTGATGACCGCAGCAGGAAGGTCAATAATTAGAATTTGTTCTCAAGTCTATTTACTTAAATCCAAAGCCCAACTCAACAGCTTTCTAGCTGTGTTCAGACAAATGACTTAAACTGTCTATTCTTTACATTTCTTATCTCTATACAATGTTAATAGAAACAACAATAATACCTATAAGATGGTATTTTAATACCTAAAACAGTAACTCATAAGATGGTACATACTAACTTTTCCAAGTTCTTAGAACATTACCTTACATATAGGAAACTATTATTGTTATTATTTTTCTTTTTATCAAGTAAGAGAAAAAGAGATTATAGGAGAGTACAAAAGAAATATGTAATCTGGTGTCATCCTTCTATTTTAGACCAACGAGATTAACCTCTATGACACATTCATTTACTCACCTATTTAATCATATTTTTAACTCTTAGCCTGTATCAGACTATTTGTTAAAGGCTGTACTTAAAGCAGGGAACAAGACAGAAGTGGTCTACCCTCAGAGAGCTCAGAGAGTGTTATACAAAGTATGCAATTAAGAGTTAAGCAACGGCTAAGTCCTATAAGCATTTATAATTAATAATAGTAAGAATACATGTTATTTAATCAACAGTTAATTTACATTTGCAATCTCTATCTTCACAAAAAACCATAGAGTATATATTATACTCATATTATAAATAAGAATTTTGAGATTGTATATAATTTAATAATCTCTGAGCTCATACAACTAGTAAAGTGACAGAACCAGAATTCACATTTCTGCCCTTTTTTACTTCACTAGCTATTACAAAGCAGAGTTCCCTTTTAGGAAATTCCTATATTCTATACTTTGTACATTTTTTCCATCCTGTTTTCTTCCTTGTCAGGGAAACATTTTCTATTTTTACCCCAAAACAGAACCTATTCTTTAATTAAGCTATTGGTTCTCAAATCTGCCTATGCATTGGATTCACCCTTAAAAGATACTTATACCTTGGTCCAACCACCAGAGTTTCTGATTTAAGTGGTCTAGAATATTGTCTGGGTATTGGAATATTTTTACAGCTTTCCAGGTGTTTTAATAGACTGTGAAAGTTTAGAACCAATGAATTGAGATATAAATGACTTCTTGTATAGTGCTTAAAACAAGGATTAGAGATTTAAATTAAGGGGCTAAAGTTATAAATAATTTCTTAAGTATTTGATACTTTGAAGAAACAAAGTATAAGGCAGAAATAAAAAACAATGTCTCATAGAGGTTTATAATTTACAATTATGCAAGAGGAGAGAAAAAGGATGGGTTGAAGACTGGGTGGCAAGGAGGGAGAAGAAGGATTCAGTGAGTTAAACATTCTCAGTACTGAGACACTACATTTGAGAGATAACTTACTCCCATGTTCACTGCAGAATTATTTACAATAGCCAAGACATGGAAACAACCTAAGTGTTCATCAAAAGATGAATGCATATATAAGTTGTGACACAAACATGCACACACACACACACACACACACACAGGAATATTATTATTTTTTAAAGATTTTATTGGGGAATTGGGGAGGGGAACAGCGTTGGGGAATCGGGGGAGGGGAACAGACAAGTTGCTCTCTTGTTCTTCAGTCTCGTTGTGGAGGACTTTGCTTCACTGGCCCATGTTGGTATCGTCATCAGTCATCAGCTCTTCCTAGGTGAGGCAGATTGGTCACCGGCCTCTGGTTGGTTGCTCACTGCTGCTATTGGCAGCTCATGCTGGCTGCCGGCCAGTCACGCTGGGGCTCGTAGCCCAGCTCCAGGTGGAGCTGTTGTTAGCTGTAGAGGGCAGTGTCACTGGCCCTCATATGTGGGATCCGAACTGGGGCTGCTGGCATCCCAAAACCAGCTCTTAACCAATGCACCACTCAGCCGGCCCAGGAATATTATTTAATCATAAAAACGATGGAAATCCTGCCATCTGCAAAAGTATGGATGGAACTTGAGGACATTATGCTAAAGGAAATAAGTCAAAGAAAGATGAATACTATGTGATCTCACATATATGTGGAATTTAAAAACAAACAAACATACAAAAAGCTCATAGAAAAAGAAATCAGATTTGTGGTTACCAGAGGTGAGAGGTATGGGGATGGAAAATTTGGATAAAGGTGGGCAAAAGGTACAAACTTACAGTTATAAGTAAGCACTGAGGATGTAATGTACCACATGATGACTATTGCTAACACTGCTGTATGCTATATTTCAAAGTTACTAAGATAATAGATTCTAGAAGTTCTCATCACAAGGAAAAAAATCATTTTCTTCATTTTTTCTTTTCTTTTTTGTTTGTATCTATGTGAAATGATGGATGTTAACCAAACTTATTGTGGTAATAATTTTATAATATATGTAAATCAAGTCATTATGTGGTACACCTTAAACTTATACAATGCTGTATGTCAATTATGTCTCAATGACACTCGAAAAAAACACCTGGCACAGAAAATCACCCATTACATGTTAGCCAGGGTGGACTCAGTTTGTGTGGGGAATAAAATTTATATAATTTAGAGGACTATACTGAAAAACAAAATAAAAATTACAAATTCAGAATTAAATACATGTCTTTCATTTGTTTAAAACATTTAATAATTACAAAGTTTAAAAAGCTGACAAATAGCAATCACAAAATCTAGAAAATACAAATATTGTTTATTATGGCTTAACACACTAAATATTTTCCTATATTTTTGGCTGTATACACTTTAATTGTCCATTACCATGAAAATTACTTTGTTATAATATTTTCTATAAAGAATAGAAAGATAATTAATTAAAGTGTATTTTAATATATGGCAATGATTGATAGTTTTATCAAGGTATTGATAAGACACAAATTCTTCCATGCAATTTTATATGTTCTATGATTACATGATTTTCCACAAACTAACTTCTGGCTTTACACATTTCAAACTGTATCTCTACGACTGCACAGATATTTCTGGTGCTGAAAGCCATAGGATGAGTTCACATTTTATTAAAACTTCTAGCCCTGTCAGGATGCCCTGGGGGATTTGCATCATGAGCAACAGACATATTACTGAAAGCTATTCATAACTGACACAGCTAACAATTATTTAGCTGTACACCAAGGGTACTGTGAACCATTCAACTATATCCTCTGAAACACAAAGTACATGTTAACCCCAATTCAACTTTCCTTTAACTGGATCCCAATAATGCCTGTGGCCAATCTAAAGGTATCATCCTAGAGAAAATGTGGTTTAGAGGAAAATCATACAGGGAAGAGACAATGGTCTCAACAACTGATTGCAGTTATTACACTACTTTTGAAAATTTTACCAAAAATACATGACCCTTAAGGGATCTTTCCAAGTGAGGGATTTGAAGAGTAAGCTTCATGATATCCGTGGCAAATCCACTTCTGAATATTAGCCATTATTATTGTCAGTAGCACCTCCATAATTTCAATAGAAAATAGCAATCTGTTTAGAACATGTGGATAATATCAGTAGATGCCATTCTAAGCATTTTACAGCCTCTCACAGACCTTACTGTGCAAATATTATCATCACTATCTCTCAGTTGAGGAAGGTGAGGCCCACAGAAGTCAGTGACCTTAACTCACACAGAATGGAAAAGCCAGATGTGATCTGAATATAGCAGTTTGACTCTACAGGAAATGTTAGGAATCTCTATGCAGTTCAGCCTCAGGTTACTCTTGAAGATGAAAATGCATAGATCTTTACACTAGTTTGAGGAACTGTCAAACATTTATTTCAAATAACTGAACAGGGAACATAAGAGTTGATAAAGATTGTGGGAAATTAGTTGCTTAAAATGAAAGATAGGTGTGTACAGGGTCAGTCAGTATGGGACTCTGCCACAAATTATTGAGGCAGCTCAAACAACAAATAAAGAGAAACTTTAAGGTGGGCCTGACAAGTAAAAGGGGGACAACGGAAATAAATACCATGCAAAATGAATATAACATAGCATGTATCATAATCTACTTTAATTGCTTATTTATTTGTCTGTCTCCTTCCATCCATGACCTCATTTATGGCAGACATCTTTTATTTCTGTGTTGTAGTCCTGTCATATTGGATGTGTTCAGTAAACTACTGAGTGATGAATGAACAAATGAATGGGGGGTTGGGGGGGAAGAAATGTAACACCCTACATCCTGCTTACAATGCATCACAGGGTTTCATGTCCACCACCACTGAACACAGCACTGAGAATTAGCCAGGGATGTGACTCACAAAGCATTCCACAAATATCATACTCTACCACCTACCCATTCAATATTTAGAACATTTATTCTTATATGATATTTACCATATCCATTCATCTAACAAATATATCATGAGTATTATGTGACAACCATTCTTTCAGGCAATAGTGAAAAGTCTTGAACAAAATGGCTCTACTTTGTTCTACTTGTGGATATACCGTTCCTGTCCAATTCCTCCTACATTAAAAATATTCTTATAGCCTATTCAACAATATATCACTTGTAACACCTAGAAATTCATCTAAAACATAATAAGCCTACTTGTCAATTGGTGAATGATATGATACTGAACTCAAAGTAAACTATGTATTCATATCTTATAACCTAAATAAATGACTTTATACATTTATACCATCACTGGTCCCATGGGAAACTATTTATTACCTATTTATAGTGGGGAATAGTCCTTCCTGGGGAATAGTCCTTCCTGAGGAATTTTTATGTGTACATTGCTTTTCCTGAATCAGTACCTATGATTTAACAAAAGAAGCGATGCTGAAGAATGACCTGCAGATACTGAGATAGTCAAGTACCAAATAATGTGGTTAAATTTATGAGCACCCTGGGGGGCCAATAACAGATTCATCACTTAGTCTTTGGGAATCAGAATACATCATTTGAATCCTGATTTCTCCATCAACTTAAAGAAATTATTTTTAGGATATGAAACAATAGCCTGAATTTACATTTAAAATCCTTTCCTTGTGGTTTTGTTTCAATAGAGATTTTTAAAAAATAATTCTGAAGTTGTTTTTATTTTAAAAAATTACTACAGTTTAAAACATGCACTTTAAAACACTCAAACTCTCAGTCAATTCACCAGCTCTGTCTCAAAGTTCCATTCAAACACTGACAAATGTCAAAAAATGAATGCTGTTATATCTAACAGCACCAAAAAGTTCTCATGTGAAGCCAGCGTTTATTTTGTTTTGATTTTACCTCTTCACTTTACTAAAAATCAATATAGTTTTATAGTTTTATTTGTATTTGTGGTTTAGTTTTTCCTTCTAGGAATAATGCATGAAAGAAAACAAGGTTAAAAAAATGCTTTAGGTTTTTAAAGTAAGTAAATATTATTAGGAATTTAGAAGGCTAAGAAACATGAACTCTGAAACATTTGAAATCTTATCATTCCTCTTATGAAGAACGCATAGTACAATGTATAATTCCATTGAGAAAATTGTTGTTTTGTATAGTAATAACCTTTTTTTTTTTTTTTTAAAGATTTTATTGGGGAATTGGCGGAGGGGAACAGCGTTGGGAAATCGGGGAAGGGGAACAGACAAGTTGCTGTCTTTTTGTTCTTCAGTTTAGTTGCGGAGGATGTTGCTTCACTGTTGGTATCGTCATTGCGCTCTTCCCGGATGAGGCAGATCGGTCGCTGGCCTCTGGATGTCGCTCACCGCGGCTATTGGCAGCTCATGCTGGCTGCCGGCCACTCACTGTAGCCTATGGCAGCCCACTGCAGCAGGGGCTGCAGCCCACACCATCACCGGGGCTCGCACAGCCCAGCTCCAGGTGGAGATGTTGTTAGCTGTAGAGGGCAGTGTCACTGGCCCTCATGTGGGATCCGAACCGGGGCTGCTGGCATCCCAAAACCAGCGCTTAACCAATGCGCCACTCGGCCGGCCCTATAGTAATACTCTTGACATTAATTTACTCCTTATACATTTATAGATAAAATTTGAGTAACTTTTCTTTCTCCTAGGGTAAATTAAGCAAATTGAGTCTAGCCTAAAGGTAAGATAGCCTACATCTTACCTACTTCATATTGCTTATTAATTATTCCTTCTTGAAATAGTTAGCAAATTATTAGTTTCAAGAGAAGTAAAAAAAATAATGTGTGACTTTAGGCAAGTTGGTTGCCTTTTCAAATTCAAGCATTATCTCATATTCTCTTATCTTCTCATATTATATTCCTACCCATGTTCCTATATAAATAAGAATTGAGGCCTACCAATTCCAGTAAGATTAAGGTGTGTCAGTTTATATCTGCTTACCTCCATTACTTTCAGTATCTTCACCTAACTAAAAGATTAACTTAAATGTTATGATATTGCTAAAACCATAAAAAATTTAGGCCCTGAGTAACATTTTGGAAATCAGAAATAGGTCTGCTTTACTCATTGTTTGGAAAAGACTTAACATCTATGTAGCAGTAGCAAACTTAAAATTTATTTCCCTTATATGAGTAAAGATATGAAGCTCATTTTTCATAGTCCAATGCCCAAATCAAAAAAAAAAAAAAATGCTGAGATTCCTTAAGACAATTCTGCAAGTAAGAACACTCCTAGAATCTAACAAGACATTTAACATTTTGTGAAAAAAGAATGAAAAAAAATTGCCTAAAATCAAGAGATATTCTAAAATGGTGCCTTGGAGAAATCATTTGTACTTTAATAACTTAGAAAGGTCTATCTCATTCATAATGAGCAAAAGTCAATAACAAACTCTACATGGTATTCAAGAACAGTTCAAAAAGCGTTTTATACAACATATTTACTATGACAGATCAGACTGAAATCCAGAGTTAATATATGCTTTATTTTTAAACTAGAAAAACATGAAAGCCAAATTAAAATGTTATGTTACTGAATGCCTCAGTTAGCAAATTGTTTTGATCTAAGGGAGAAAAATAAAATTTGGTGATATGCAGGTTTTGATTTTGTTTTCTTTTCAATCTCTTCTTACTCCAAGTTTTTAACTACTTTAATATTACTACTAAAGTAATACTAAAATAATACTACTAAAGTACCATGACTTTAGAATTCGGTTTGGGAGTTATCAACTAAAAATATGGTCATTAAAACCTTGAAAGTAAATGTAAACCCTTAGACAGACTGAAAAGCGCAAAGTAAGAAAAGAGATGAAAGGAGAAATTTGGGACACACTACTATTTAGGGGTAAAACAACAGACAGAAAAGCAGACACAGCTACTACAAGTAGAGGGAGCTGGAGAGATTAAAGATATAGAAAAAAAGGGTTCAACTGATGAGGAAGATCTTAGAAATAGAGAAGGAAGGGGTATTAGTCATGGGAGTCAGAAGATAAGTGTAGAAATTCCCCTTGACTAAAAGGAGAAACACTCACCTGCAAAAAAGATTATTTCAGCATGAACAGATTTAGATGTGGATGTTTTCTTCTAGGGATGGTGGCCATAGGAAAATTCAGAAAAAAGTCACACATACTTTCATGGTGGTGATATTTTAATCAATATCTATTTAAAATACCTGGTAATAAATAAAAAGGAGTTTTCTAGGAGCATACAGAATATAAAAGTGCTGAAGACTCCAGTCAATAAGTAGACTTTACTTTTCAAGAAATTCGGAATGAAGAAATAGGTTGGAAATAGAAAAGGAAAGAAATTGGCTGAAGCCTTTATTGGTTAAGAAGTTCACGGACTTTTTTTGTTGTTATTTGTCATTGTTGTTATTGTTGTTGGAACATTTCAGAAGGAAAGTTTAGAATATGAAAAGATAAAGAATTCAATAAAAAGAATAGAGGTACAATTTTAGATATATATATTTTTTAAATAGATTAATTTTCTTCTCCTGTGCACAAATACTTATGCATGACCTTCCTCCACTCAATTGCAAGTACCTTGGAAGGAATTAAGATGGCCAATGGTAGAATGACAAGAGTTCATGAGCAGCCTTGCCTTTCAAATTGGCTTGTGAAGCCCATTTCATTGATGGCCATGTAACAGCAAAAGCTTTTAATTTGCAAGTGTAGAAGTCATTAAGGAAGGAAAACAGGAGAAGGATCAATGATCAAAAAGCAAAGCCCCATAGGGAAACAGCATTAAATTTATTCATAAACATAGTTTTAAAATGTAAAGAGCAGTATTTTACAGTTATTCTTTGACAGTGTTAGTTCTGGCTGAAAGATCAGGTGAATTCATAAGGCAGATAAGTGAGGCCCTTCCAAATCTAAGGGGACCATTCTTGTTAGAGAAAGGAAACATCAGTAAGGTTACCTGACTTCTTCAAGAGCAAGACCTGCTTATATCAGCCCCATAAGAACCTATTCTGATAAGCAGGCTTTCACACCTCAGAGGTAAGGTAAAGGTAGCCTCTACACATATCTGGGTGACTGACCAATCTTTAGCAGGATGAATTCCCTTCACGACTACTCCCATTGGACAATCTCTTCTTTAATGTCCTAAACTACTTAGATGCTCTGCCAATAGAATAAGATCCTGATCACCAGAAAGACACTTGAAGGTAGAGAGAAAGACAAAGTTCCATAAGCCCTGGACTTGGATGGAGATACACAGAGCCAGAAGAGAGTCACCACACCCCCAAACAGGGGCAACACAAAGGTCTATTTCAATTTTACTTTTTAACAAGAAGACAATTTTGATGCACAAAAGACTTAAGAGGGTCAATGTAATCAAGACCAAAGATACATACCAAGTCACATATGAGGAAGTAGGAATACTTAGATTAGAGGAGGGAAAGAATCAAGGCGAACTCAAATACAGAGGAGAAAACAAGTGAGGGAAATAACTGGATATCAAAAAGATTTACATAAAATATAGGAGGCTAGATAATTTTCAACAAGATGGTGCTGGGTAGAGTGGTAGGTCTGTTTTGGGGTTTGAAAATTTGGAGAATCTTTGAAACAGATCTGTGGGTGATGGGAGATGCTTTAAATAGGACCTCATTTGAAAGGTCCAGCTGATGTTAGGTTGTATAAATTTGTAGTTTAAAACATCAATTAACTACCAAAATATAACAACATTCATTATGGTTCAATTTATTTTGGTTTAACTTATTTTCCCAGTAACAGATGTCCATGTTATTTTGCTGGTTGCCAAGCCACATGAATCTGTTTTGATAATAATTGTGGGGATTATTTAAAAATATGACATGTTTTATTAGACATATACTGTATATTTAAATGTCACTAAATGAATGTTTTTCCAAAAACTAAGGTTACAAAATTCCAATAAAATTACACTTCTCCCATCTGTTATGCAAAAAAAGGTCCAGGCTTTAAAATTTTAGTTTGTATAAACACTTGACTTCCAGTATTTGCCTATATACTGTGATTTACCAAATTGTTACTTTAAATGAACAGAAAGAATAAAATGAAAATGGAACCAGCAGGAATAGAAAAGTTTTATTAGCCCAGAGAGGCATTATACAGAAATGTCAAACTGACCACCTACTGAAAATGGCTGGAACGCTCACTTCTTTCTAAATGTCACCACCTGCTCAGAATAAACACTGGAGGTTGTTGTACTAGCAGCCTTATAGGATATTCTTTTAAAGTTATCCATGTTTCATTCACTCTTTTCCCCTCCAAACTTGAAGTAGCACTGCATTTTATTTTGCTTTTTTCCTAGCAACATGTCATAAAACTAGCTTTCCTCTCCCAGATAAATTTCCTGTGGATCAGGCTCCTTCAAATACCTTCTAATCCTTCAAGGGTTGCTCCAGCCCAACATGAAAACAGCATAAAAGTCAACATCAGAAAACTTGAATTCAAGTTCAGGATCTGCCCTTTGCAAGTTACGTGGCTCTTGAGCAAGTCTCAATCTATCTTGACTACAGTTTTCCTTCTAGAAGGCTTCTAAGTATCATCCCTCACCCTCTAAATTTCACTGATTCAAACACATATCCCCTTAACACTAAGAGCACACAGAAGCTGAAATTATAGATGTGCATTTACATTAAGTGTGCTTTTAAAGCCTCTGAAATAAAATTAAGCTATTTTGTTTAGTATCAAGAGGGAAAGTATATCGAATATTTTCCCAAAATAACTAAATTCAATGAATCTGACGTTTAGTTTCTGCAAAAGAATCATCTATCTGCTCATATACATATAATACGTGGGTAAAATAAGTGATAAAACTATAACATTTTCATTAAACTCCCATAAGAGAAAACCTAAAATAAATCAAATCAATTCCAAGAATCATTTTGCACTGGTAAGATACTGACTAAACCATTGTCTCAAAATTATAGAAACTTGTTAAATAATCTCTTACTACACTGATTTCAGGCGTGTGTCAATGTTTTGTGGGGTCCTGTATATAATGATAAGTTCATTATGTTACATAGTAATCCTCCAAACTTTTATGACCTTAAAAAATTATTTAGAATTGACTTATGGACTCTACTTTTAAAAAATGACAGTAATGCAGAGTATCTTACACAAGACTAAATTTCACCCTAAATATTATTTTTACAGTATACAAATGCCATCTCCAAACCAAGTTTCAATTTTTCCTTCACACAGCACGTCATATTTTACATGTGCATTCGACATCCATCTGTTTAAATTATTAATATGGGAAAAAAGAATGTCACCCCTCAGTGCAGGCAGCTATATAGTGGCAGGTCCATCTGTTTATGACTTCAGTAACCTGTAACAGCTAACTTATAGCATTCTCCTTTTATTTCAAAGATCTGATATCTTAGATTCAGACCTCTGAACACTAATTCCCATTAATTCCAGCTCACTTACTCTAATCATTAGCCCTACTCTAATAACCCTTCAACACCTTCAGACAATTAATCCATTGATCTACCACTTTTTCACTGGCAACCAGCTCTTCATTTTCTCATTTTCTTTTTATTCAGTTTAGATCCCTGGTCCACAATTCTAATCTATTCTTTGAATAAAACTTGAACTCACTTGTACTTGTTCCCTTACAAAAAATTAAAATTAAAAAAAAATTTAAAAAATTCAATCCCAATTAAAGTCAATTACCTTATCATTCCATTCCTGCACCTATGCTGCTCAGCATGACTGTAGAAAGTATACACAGCCATGCTGGCTCCTCTCATTTTACATTTGGGATTATTTACCTCAATTAGGACTTCAACAATGCTTTATAGTTCTAATACACATCCCCTGTGAGTTCACTCTCCCAATCCTTAAAAGATTATTTCACACTCTCTTGGATCTCCTCAAATTTCCAGAACCCACCTCTCCTCCTCACTCTAGGGTAATGATCATATGCTTGGTTCACTAAGCCAACTGCAGCAATCAAAACAGAACTGTTTCCTCTTCCTACCGCATGTGCCATTCATGCCTGCATGTGTACCTATATATCCTGAATTCCCTTCCTGTTATATGAAATGTCCCTGCAGCTACCTAACGTCAACCCATTCACTTATAAGAATTTCATCCTTCTCTCCATCTCAAGGACTCTTTTCCTTTAATTATCTCTTGTCTTTCAAACATAAATTTCATGTTGTCTCTGGTTATTGGATTTCTATTTGTATACAAACATTCTGTGCTCTCACTAAACAACAACAACAAAAAAACTCTTTATACCTTATGAGCCCATCTAGTTACTGCTCAATTTCGTTGTTGGAATTTTGGCAAAACTTCTCAAAGGATTTGTTTATGTTTATTGCCTCCACTGATCTCAGGGCTTTGATCACAACCATTCCACTGAAATTGCTTTATTCAAGGATAATGATAATTTCCATGTCGATAAATTCCATGTTTATATGACCTATATTTAGTCCTAATTTTACTCAACTTCTGAGCAGCATTTGACTTAGACATTCCTTTCTTATTGAAACATTTTCTTCTGTTTAATTCTAAAACACTACACATTCCCAGTTTTTATTGTACTCTTTCTTTTCAGATTCCTTTATTGCATTTTCTTCCTCCTCCTGACTATTAAGTACTAGAATGAACTAGAATTCAGTCTTTGCCTCTCTACTTTCTCTGTCCATCCTTATTTCTTGGTAATACCATCCATTCTCAGGGCTTTGGAAACCATCTATACAATCTGATAACTCTTAAAGTTGTATCTTCATCCTAGAAGATCCCCACTGTCTCCTGACTGTTTCTCTGACTGCCAAATCTCTATCTTCACTTGGATTTTTAATAGAATCTCACACTTAATGTTTCTAAAATAGAAACTTAATTATTTTCCCCACCACCTCAACCTGGCATTATTCATCCAATGGCTCAGGCAAAAACTTTATTCTTTTTTTTCTTTTTTCTACATCCAAAATCCAAATCCTAAATGATAAACAACTGCATTTAGCTGAACCTAACTACTTTTCTTTACCTCTAATGCTAGCACCTTAGTCTAAGGTGTTGCCTCCATAGTAGCTGAAGTGATCTTAATTTTTTAAAAATCTGATTTTGACACTTCTCATGTCAACAACCCCCAATGGCTTTCCATCTGGCTCACCATGGGAACTTTACACTGCGGTCTAGTAGGTACTCTGTGATCTCTTTCCCACCTGTTTCTTGAGCCTCATCTCCTAATGCTCCTTCCATTGTTTTCTGAATTCAGTATAATTACACTTATCGTTTCTATTTTCTTCATATTTTGAGAAGCCTTATTCATCCACTTCATTCAGGTCTTTTTTCAAGTTTCCCTCCCCAGAGAATCCTTTCAAGAACACCATTTCTAAAATAACCTTCTCCTGGCTCTTTCATCATCATTTCAAAACCAGCATCACACAAGGTTCCGCGGCAGCTACCCGGATTCAGAGTGTGTGCCAGCATGCCCTGCTAACAACTCCGCCACCGTGCAGGACATGAACTAGTACAGAAACATAGAGGAATTCCAAAGGGATCCAAGATCAACGTGAGCTAGTGGCAGGATGATTGTAGACTGCACAATTAAAACTGATCTAATCATGGAAAGATCAAGACCATTTGGATTTGTGTTTTTTAAAGATAAGCCTAGTGTGGATAAAGTTTTCGAACTGAAGGAACATAAACTGGATGTCAAATTGATAGATGCCCAAAGGGCCAAAGCTCTAAAAGGAAGGAAACACCCAAAAAGTTTTTGTGGGTATATTGAGACTAGATACTTCTGAAGAACAAATTAAAGAATATTTGGAGGCTTTGGAGAGACTGAAAATATTGAACAAATGAAAGATTTTGTTTTATCACATATACAGATGAAGAACCAATAAAGAAATTGTTAAGAAGCAGTTATCATCAAATTGGTTTTGGGAAGTGTGAAATCAAAGTTATACAACCCAAGGAGGTAAATAGGCAACAATGGAAAGGAAGAAGAAGATCTGCAGCTGGTGGATGAGGTGGCACCAGGGGTCACAGCCGAGGTTAGTGCCAAAACTGGAACCAAGGACTTAATAACTATTGTGGTCTGTCACATTATAGCCTGCCTGTCTGCCTCCATGCACCTCTCCATAAAGACAGATCATTACTTCAATATTATGCTTGCTGTATATATCCCCACTTGGCCCCAAAGGATGGCCGGTTAGTCAATGACATGTAAGATCCCTCAAGGGAGGGGCAACCTAAGCCAGACATGATTGCATGGGTGCCCGAGCATACCAGAGGGTGTCATAGGAGGAATCATGAGTTGACAGAAATAGGGTGTGAACTCCTTGCTTCATGGTCTGGCAGCCTGCCTTTGAAATGACCTATTGATGTGATAATATCTGTCCTCCTTATATTCTTATCAGTAAGCCTTCACAGAGGAGGTTCTGTCTCTTAAGAGGTGCATGACAATAACCTCATGGGAGCTCCAGTAATGGCAGCTTGCAGGTATGGGTTATTTGGCCCTAAGCTATGTTTTCCGGTGTGGGAAACACAGACCACGGAAGTTACTTTGACCCTCCTTTATGTGTAAGATAATAAAAGGAGCAGTCAGGCCCGATTCAGGGCTCCAGTCCACGAGGCTGGGGTTCCCTGGCCCTGAACTGTTTTCTCTCCTATTTTGTGTGTCTCTTTCTTTCTTAACCTTTTGCTGTCCCTTCTCCACTCCCACCTAGTTCAGTCGCAACAGTGGTCAAAGACAAGGAAATTACAGTACTGCCTATGGTGCTGATCAAAACTATGACATCTATGATTATACTGGGTATCAGTATGGGAATTATGGATATGGACAGAGATATGCAGATTACAGTGGCCAACAGAGCACATACGGCACGGTGTCTGGAGGGTGTGGTGATCACCAAAACAATTATTAGCCATACTAAAGGTAAAGAACAAGAGAGAAAACAGGAGGAGATTGACAAAGTACCCCATCTTGTAGGATAACAGTGAAGATTGGTCTTCTGTTGATCTAAGATGGTTATTTTGTAAAATACTTTCTGGTATATAAAATAAAACTGTGTCCAATTGTATGTAGCTGCCCATTGTTTTTCTTTGTTTTTATTTTGTCTTGCTATCTGTGTTATGACTCAATGTGGATTTCATAAGGACATGTTCTCTCTCTTGCTTGCACAGTATACCTAGCACAGAGTGAGAGAAAAAAAACAACTGTTTAATGAACAAATGATAACAAAACAAATGAATTTAGATAAATCCAAGAAAAAATTCAACATTGCAAACTTCTCATTTTATTAAAGATTTTATTACCTATTCTCATGTGTCAGTAATAATACATCCATGGTGGCTTGAGTTAGGCAGAATGTTCCTTAGTATTTTTATTAAATACGAATTTCAAATATAGGAACTGTAGTTACTTTAGTCTATGCTACTTTAGCATGATATTGAAAGATGAATTCTATTCAGATCTAATCATATTCATCACAGGATCTCACCTGTCTTTGTTCTAGAATAGTACATCATTATAGATTTTGAATCAAACTGCCTAAGTTCCAATCCAGATTTTACTCATTACTTGTTGTATAACCTCAAACAAATGATTTAACCATTCTGTGCCCCTGCTTCTTCATCAGTATAATGGAGATAATACCCATAATATAAATTAAGGATTAAAAGAAATCATGCATGGAAGGTTTTTGCATATAGTACTAGTCCTCAACTTGCACTTGAAAAATGTTAGCTATTATTATTACATATAAATTTCAGAAAGTCCTGACTGCTTCGTCCACAACTTAATGAAAAATAAAGTATTTTGGGGAACACTGACTTCCTTCAGTGATTCCAAAAATGATTTTGTGAAACATACATGGTAGGCAAGTTTTTAAAAAAAATCAGGATTTCTGGGATTAGAACCTGTCAGCCCTACCTGGTCATGATATTAGGTCCTGAACATCTGATACTCTGATTCTGAATTCTGCTTATCTTCCTAGACTTCAGAGATCTGCCCACCTCTCTTTATTCAGGTACCCACCCAGAACTTGAGTGTTTTCCTTTATCTTCTGACTATTTAGATGATAGTCAAACAATACTACCTGCCATTTGCAGATCTTTGTAGATCTTAAATCTAGCATATTTATATTTCTGCCACAAACTTTGTTTTGTTTTGTTTTGTTTTGAGGGCAGTGTTACTGGCCCTCAGATGTGGGACCCGAACTGGGGCAACTGGCTTCCCAAGCCAGCGCTTAACCACCGCTTCACTCGGCCGGTCCCTTGCCACAAACTTTTTAAATCATATTTCTGTTCGCTATTGTCTGAACCTGATCCATTTCTGACTGTTTCATTACCAGTTTGCATATCTATTCTGATAGGTTAATATGACATACTTCTTAGCATAATTTTCTATTATGTCTTTGGGGGATTTAGTCAAAGATTAATAATAACTAAATTCAAACATGTCAACCACTAATCTGTTTTCTTCATCTAATTTATTTTTATTTGTCAGAGGATTTTTCTCCTCTACATATATTTTATTCTTCTCTGTGTTTAAAACTAATGTTCTCTGGTGAATACAGTGAATAATTTACATGATTAAATCAAGAGGATCTTTCTATTAAAATGGATTTCTTTTTTTTAATATTTTATGGAAAGGCACTTATTCTCTAGGAACTAACTAGTAGGAACTGTTATGTTGTGGTACAATGCTTGATTTGAACAATAAGCTAGAATTAAAACAAATAAAATAGCTATAGGTTATGTAGTAAATTAAAAACACAATCTTCAAAATATATTTCTATTGTTATTCTTAGAGTTCAACAACTCTGTCTTATTGGATTGATTTAAAACATTCCATTAAAACAAGGTAGTAAAGTAGCAATAAATATTCTAAATTGTTTTTTTTATGTATAAGAGACTATATTACTTGAAAAAAGCTTTAAGTACTTTATTTTAGCATATCCAGCTTAATGTATATACACTGTCCACTGATGCAGATTACTAAATTTTAAACTTATTTACATATTTACAAAATGAAGGCCAGAAATAGGTAACAAACTTTAAGAGTGAAGAATAAAAATAAAATTAGCCATATATTCTACACAAAAGTTAATACCTTCATAGTGCTAACTATTGGGTTGTCGGAAAATCATGACTCATTTTTGCAACGAAAAGCTTAGAAAAAATACATCCTGACTTTTCTGACAATCCAATAATAGTATGAAAATGCAGGCATTTTGTACTTTAACTGGATTAACAAACTAGATACAAATAGAACATAAATGAGACTGAATGGATATCAAATACAATACTCAAACATAATTAAGGAGAACACTGTTGTAAGTCTCCCAAAATGAAACTGAAGTACTGAAGATCATGCTGATTAACATGCTAAATAAATATAAATCAGTAGTGTGATTCTGCTATTACAGCTAATGAATTACTGAGGTGCTTTTATAGTAGGATGGCAGCACAGATGGTAAGTGAATCTTTCTAAATCATCTAAGAAAACATTCAAGGGTTAGAGAAGACTCAGAGGGAAAATCTAGAATAAGAGTTTGAACAGTGGAAAGACTTAATATTACATCAGACAGTCATGAATAATTGTTCCCAGAGCATAATGCAGATTAAACAAGATGCAGTATTAAGGAGAACAAAATGTTTAGTCATATAATGAAATATTCTGACACTAAGCATAGGTAAACACCAGGCTGACTTAAGTGAAATTGTGGAATCATTTACCTAAAGAGATTTTTAACATATACTAGATCTCCGTCAATGACTTAGCTATAATATAGTTTTTTCAAAAATGCTGAGATGGTCACCAGTTACCTTGCAAAGTTGTAATTATTAAAAAACAAACTAGACACTTCACTTGGCATTTAATAAAAACTCTTTTGGTGGCATCTATTTCAAATTGTACTTGGCTGTTCTTAATGACCTTAGAATATGTTTTGGAATTCAAAAAAAAAAAAAAGTGAAACTTGAGATTTAGAATCAGAGAGTCTGATTCTCAATTCCAGCTAAACTAGTTTTTTGCCTCACTCACCATGACCACAGTATAAAGAAATAAGGTTGTTAGTGAGAAGAATGAACAAAGGCATGCACTTATGATAAGGAGAGAGAGATAAACATCCAAGAAGCCATAGCAATTTCCATTAACTAAAAAATACATATAAAATTAAACATTCTAAAAACAAGCTCCTAGGCTTTCTGACATGTGTTGATAAAAGGGACATAACAGCACAAATAATGTCTCTTATTTATAAATGTGCTTTCAAAAAATACATAAGAATGATAAATAATTTAATAACAATTATTAATAATGGACCAAATTTAAAAGCAGATATCCCAGTCCAGAAAATCATAGTTGTGAGACACAGAAGAAAAGTAGAATTTAGAAGACTCCCCATCGCACAAAAAGAGGAACCCGTTCCTTATTTCCAAGGTTAATAATTATAAGTACTCTGCAGGTGAAAGGAAACTGGAAATTGATAACAGAAACTCAATTTGTAGATACATAGTTGTTCGTCATTATGCTGAAGTTGAAAATTTGTATATTGCTTCTTCCTTAATGAGTTCAGTTATGGTCAATAAATCTTTGTTATCTTCAATAAATCTTAAATTTAAAAAGAAAAAAAATATATACTCTCCAGGTGTAGCTTCATGAGCTAAATTAGCTGTTCCTAAATATATAGCCTGAAGTGAAAAAACAAATAACAATACCCTTCTTAAGGAGACTTCATTGTGTTTTGATGATCCACAAATGACAAAATTAAGATTAGCAGTTCCCATATTTGGTAAGTAGCTGAAGAGTTCCTGGATAGCTTTCTTTAAAATACCAAGTTTTAGTATTTGATTTTAGAATTTGGGGAGGGAGGCAGGTTATAAACATGGGATGGAGCTCTTTAATGTGTACTGTGTAGTTTCCAATTTGTTTGTGATATATAATTAAGACACACAAATATATATCAATATATATTTAAAATTAAAGTCAAAATGGGCAGGTAATCTAGGATTGAAATATTATTAATCTGTTCAATAAATACAATTTTGAGTTACATAAAATTGCCATTTTTAATAGGGCAGAAGTAGTTGAATATTGTTCCACTAATATTTATTCAATCAGCTCTGTATTTGAGGATCAGTTATAGGCAGTGATGATACAATGGTAGCAAAATTAGAGCCTGATGTGTAAGTAAATTAATCCACTTCTGTTTTAATGGCTTTTTAATATCTCTATAGCCCCTTTGGATGACTGTTTTTCATCCATCCATCCATTCTATAAATATTTTCTTGGCACTAATTTATACCTAGGTATTGAAAATACATTCATTACCAAAGGAAACATAATTCCTACCCTAATGAAGCTTATATCTCAGTCAGGGAAACAGACATCAAAACAAACAAACAACCCTCACAATATTGTAAATATAAACATTGTGATAAGTTCATTAGTAAACAGGTGCATGAGGCTTTGAAAAAGTAGACCAGGGAGATCCCGTCTGATTTTTGAGGGTCCACATTTTGTAATCAGGATTGCAGATTCTTTGAGGAATGTAGAATGGAGGGACCTGTAATAATGGTTAATATCCAATGTAGTTTACACTAAGTGCTTTAAATATATTATCTCATTGAATCATCACAGCAAAGCAGACACTATTGTAGTCCCCATTTACTGATCAGAAACTGAATCTTAGTGGGTTCAGTAACTTGCTTAAGAACACAAAATTAGTGAAGGCACTTGATCTTAGCCAGAAAGCTGAGAAGTGACAAAAGTAGTAAATGATATCAGAATGTGCATTCCAGCAGTCTCTCCTTCCAGCATCTATGTTCTCAGCCATTGTGCATGTTGCCTCCTTCAGCTCAACTCCAGTTTGTCCTGCCTGGACAAATATCCACAGCCCTGTGGTGCAACACTCATGAAAATTGTCCCTAGGATTTTTCATCTAAACTCTTTTCTTTGTGAGCTGAGGCTGAATTGGAAAAAGCAGGGCAGGAGAACACAGACCATGCCCTTATGGTCAATCAGCTAAGAAACGACTGAGACCAGTTGTCTCAAGTAGCCATCATCTCTGCTAACACAACACTGTGAAATACGACCTGAAGTTTCCTTTCAGTTTAGGACTAATACCTGAGATTCAACACTTACGAATGGAAGCAGGCTTTATACCGAACTCCATACATACATACTCCACAGAAGCTAAAGCTTACAAACAACTGTAAAAGAAGGCATCAGAGTCACATGTGCCTGTTTGTACACATTGGAAATGGAAAAAAAAAAGTCAACTCCAAATTAAAGTAATTTAATTTAAAGTAAATTAAGTAAAGCACACAATGTCAAACCCTTAGGCAGATTTAGCATAATTAGGACAGGTGAAATACATCCCAATATACTTCTCAGGAATTGCTCCTAAACTGTTAATTTCATGGTAAATGACCTTTATTTCCTCTTATCATTCACTGCTGATAAAAAGTAATATTATGAACACTATAGTATTTAATGGACTTATTATGAGATGTAAAATAACCTTGAGAAATATAATTATGACTGCAGTCAGTAAATATCAACTATAAAAGATAAAATTTCCTTTATCACCATATTCCCTCTTTAAATATGCACCTCTCCCATGTGGCCAAGGAAGAGAGGCAATAACTTGACTATTTTGCCCAAGGCATCATTTTTAGGAAGCCTTTCCACTCTGTCCTGAAATCATAAATACATACTTTTTATGGAAGTCCTCATCTATAAGTAGGTGCCAAGGTTGTTCTTTAATCCATCACACTCAGCAGAGCACAGAAGAATGAAACATCATTTATGGCATATTAAGAGAAAAGTGTTGCTGATGTGTGGTATATGAGCTTATATATGAAACAGGTTACATAGGATGCAAGCAACAGAAACCAACATGAATATTTTAATCAAGAAAGGAATGCACTAGAAGGAGATACAGGAGCTCACAAGATTGAGGGAAGGCAAACAACCATACTTAAAACTGACAAGAAACAGGTAACTACAAATCTTTCCAGACTCTCCAAGTCAAAGGGGCTGCTACTAGGATGAAATGCCAATCATTTCTTCTCTTATGTATTACTCTGCTCAAGTTTCAAATCCCCCTTAGAAAAGAAGAGTCTAACTGAATAAGCTTAGATCATAGGCCTCTATATTTTTGCTGTACAAGGAGGATTCTAGTAAAGTTCTAGTAAACAAAGGCTCTAAGGACCCCTTCTATTTCTGGAGTAAAAATACTTGAATTATTGCAATAAAACAGCTACATACTAATGGTGGATCTTTTCCCAAAAGGAAATCGGGATACAGGAAATCCAAAGGACAAATCAATGTTGGTTTGCAGAGACAAGAAAATTAAATAAGTTTTTCCCTAAACTGTATATTTGCATCTCCTATGACTCAACAATAACACTCCTGGATATTTGCCAAAAAATGAATGCATGCATAGGTTCCCAAAAGATATGTTCAAGAACATGCAGAATAATTTTCTTGGTAGTAGGCAAAAACTGGAAATCACCCAAATGTCCATTAACAGGAAAATGGATAAACACCACACGCAATAACATAGATGAATCTCACAAGTATACTGTTGTGGGGAAGAAGCCAGGTACAGAGTACCTACTGCATGACTTAGTACATGATTCTGTTATCAAACTGAAAGCAAGTAAAACTGACCTCTGTTGTTAGAGGTCAACACGTGAGTTACTCCCAGGAAGGTAGGGACTAGCAGGGAACAGGAGGGAGTTTCTAGAGTGCTACTGCTGGCCTGTTTCTTGACCTGGGTGCTGTTAAATAACTGTGTTCAGTTAGTAAAAATCTATCCACCTGTGTCTCCTTATGTTGAGCACATTTCTCTGTGTGCTCTGGAATGTGTGTCTATCAGGCACACACAATCTCTACATAATACAAAATTGGGTAAAGGAATTATGGTGGCATAAATTGTAGAACAAAATCAGAATGAATTAGAGTAATCTGTATAGCTCTCCTAATGTAGAAGTGACTAAAAAACAAAATGGAATCAGCTCAATATTTTTATTAGTCTTTATATAATATTAAAGGTGACTCATGGCATTGTGTTCACATGTATACTTTCTGGAATTAGCCAAGTCAGGTTTCAATTCCCAGCAAGGCTATTTACTAATTATTTAACCACTAGTAAATTAATCTCTATAAGCTTTAAGTTTTTTCAGAAGTAAAATGTGTACGAGGTCTGACAATTAGGTTCATGAACTCATCCTAGAAAAAGTGCTACATACATCATTGCTGAATATCACTATGATCACTTTTGAAGTACTCCCTTTGGGAAACAATGCACCAATGCCAGTGCCTAGTCCACTCATCAAAGCAATTTTGGAACTCTTTTTCTGGAATGGCCATCAGAGCTGTCGTTATATTATCCTTGATGTCCTGAATGTCGTTACAATGTCTTCCTTTCAAGATTTCTTTTATCTTCAGGTAAAGAAAGAAGTCATTGGGGGCCAGAACAGGTGAATAGGGAGGGTGTTCCAATACAGTTATTTGTTTACTGGTGAAAAACTACCTCAGACAGTGCCGTGTGATCTGGTGCATTGTCATGATGCAAGAGCCATGAATTGTTGATGAAAAGTTCAGGTCATCTAACTTTTACACACAGCCTTTTCAGCACTTCCACATAGTAAACTTGGTTAACTGTTTGTCCAGTTGGTACAAATCCATAACGAATAATCCCTCTGATATCAAAAAGGGTTAGCAACATCGTTGCAACAAGTTCACCAAGTTTGCCAACTTAATTGTCACAGCTCGTATACTAGTACCTACATCACAACATTATAAATATTTTACAATAAAATAATATATGTAAATGGCTTAACATAGGATTCAACATGTGGTGGAAACTACTGCTAATATTGTTGAAGTGCTTTCACTCATGTTATCTGAAACTCACTATAAATTGAAGAGGTGGTCATGCTAAGTGAGATGCAGTGCAGTGTTCTCCACAACGTGGGACTTATGCCCACTGGTGGCACTCAAAATGATTTCAAGTGGCATACAGGTATGGCCTTTCAAAGCTTTTGATTACATTAATAAAAATTCCCAATTTGATGCCATTATGTCTTCAACCTCTTTCTATGGCTTGCTAATATCCTTTTTAACAAAGAAAGAGCAAACCTCAGGCTCCAATCCTTAGATTCTCTTGCTATAGAACCTAATGATATTGATTTAGTTTTGGTTTTGCTCTGTACATGTGTTTTATGGACACCTTTCACTTATGGCAAATGTTACTGATTATCCATTTGCAATAACTACATATAATCTTACTTTACATAAATTTTCTGGTTAAAAGGAAGTCAATTAATATATATTTAGGATTTAATAGAACATTTGGAACACAGACTATAAGAAAATATGGCCATTTGTGATTTATGGGTCAGACTTCCCATATCTTCCACCCAAAGGAAATTTAGAATGGGAATACAAGAGAACCTGTTCCATGGTCCTTGGGCCCCTGATCCAGATCAAAGATATTAATAAAGATCAAAGAGGAGAGAAGAAAGGGCTGCTGAAAAGATTTATTGTTGCAGTCTTAGGAAATCCTACTTTCAACTCCAAGCATAGTAAGAGGGTCAGGGGCTTCAAGCCTTCTTCCTCCCCCACCCACAGAGAAAACTGTTTTTGCAATAGATCTCCTGAAATTGTTAGATACAGAGGGCTGGTGCTTGGCTCAAGCCTGAGAAAACAAAACCATGAATGGGATCTGGTTCCTGCCTATGAAAGATGGGTGCAGTCTTTGCTGAGATAATGAAACTGGGAGACATCTACTGTAGAAGGATCAGCTTGCACTTCAGAATTTGGTAGGCCTCTTAATTCCAAGTGTTTCCTACAGATCAGTGAATGCCACACCAGGGAGAGACAGAGAGAGAGAGAAAGCAAGGAGCCATCTTGGGTCCCTCCCTATAAGGCGGATTGGAGGGATCAAAGACCTTTGGAGAAAGAGGCCTTTGTTGTCGCAGCAGAGCCTTAGAGGCTGGAAAAGTCATCTAAGGGACCTCTCTCAGAACTGTCTCCTGCCATTTAAAAGGGCGGGGCCAGGAGCAAACCCAGGAAGAGCCCAAAAGAGTGCCCCATCTTTTAGGCTACACTGCAGGACAGCATATTACCAGGCCACAACAAATGAAGATTTATCTTGTCCTAGCACCTGAGCAAACCTTCCTTCCACTGTTGAGTCCAAACAGCAATTGTTAGGGGAAAGGACAAGGAGAAGCCAGTCTCATATACCACCCCCCTACTCACTTCCCTGGTCGCTTCTATCCTGAAGCAAATCCCTGCAAGCCAAGGTGGGGTTATAGGAGGAGGAGAAAAGGTTTAATGTATGCAAATACAGAGTCCAATTATGATATCGAACATATGTGTTGAGATTATATGCAATTTAGAAAGACTAAGGTCTTAGCAGAAAACTTAGAGATTTAATGGAGTTTTCATCAAGAGGAAGGGAAGTTTCGCACACTGGAAAAAATTTACAGGGCTGGTGGAAGGCCGAAACAATCCGTTATAGGATGTCTAATTACATCACGAGCTGTGCTTATTAAAAATACTTGTTTATAGTTATTAAACAATAAGTAAAATGAATTATAATAAGCCTACCATGGACTATTCAGATGAATATGTAGATAAAATTTGATATTTTCCTAAATGATATTTTCTCGTGCAGAAAGTATCAGAAGTATACACAGTACAATTTCTATAAATAGAATAGAAATTCCCAAAAGTGCAGCATTAAAATTTAAAGAAAATGAAAATTGACATTCGAGGTAGAAATTCTTGCAATAAAAAATTCCAAACCCAACCATAACCTATCTTCAATACGAAATTATCATAAAATATTAGCCCTGAGTCAAATTTTTTAAATATGTCTTTTAGAAGATTTAGTAAGGCTTTATATCATAAAATAAACACAAGGTATATCAGAGTGGAAACCTCATTTCCTGTTAAGCTATAAACTTCTATGAGAAGCATAACCATATATTTCCAGCCCATAGTTTGAGTGACTTAGAGGATTTTTTATCTATATTTGTCTGTACTCAGAGCCACAGGGTTTATATATAATCTTCTCAAATAATGTCTCCCATTTATTATTTCATTCTACACATATTCTGAATACCTACTGGCATTTCAGACTTTATTCTAGCCAAGGTAGGTAAACAATGGTGAACTAGACATTTACATTCCCTGCTCTCAGGAAGCAATGAAAAATTAACAAGTATGACATGTGTCACAAAATAGTAGAAAACATAAAATACTTCAAGAAGTAATGCGGAGTCCTAACGGGGAGTGAGGGAGGGAAGAGATTGTTCATTATTTTTGTGCACAATAAAAAATATAGAGCCGGATGAGTGGCGCATTGGTTAAGAGCTGGCTTGGGATGCCAGCAGCCCCCATTAGGATCCCACATATGAGGGCCAGTGACACTGCCCTCTACAGCTAACAACAGCTCCACCTGGAGCTGGGCTGTGCAAGCCCTGGCAATGGTGTGGGCTGCAGCCCCTGCTGCAGTGGGCTGCCATAGGCTACAGTGAGTGGCCAGCAGCCAGCGTGAGCAGCTGGCAGCCAGCATGAGCTGCCAATAGCCGTGGTGAGCGACCATCCAGAGGCCAGCAACAGACCTGCCTCATCCAGGAAGAACGCAATGACAATACTAACATGGGCTAGTGAAGCAATGTCCTCCACAACTAGACTGAAGAACAAAAGGACAGCAACTTGTCTGTTCCCCTTCACCGATTCCCCAATGCTGTTCCTCTCCCCAACTCCCCAATAAAATCTTTAGAAAAAAAAAAAATATGGCCACTTCGGCTGGCTGAGTGGCGCATTGGTTAATAGCTGGCTTGGGACACCAGCGACCCCGGTTCGGATCCCACATATGAGGGCCAGTGACACTGCCCTAGAGGAAAAAAAAAAAAAAAAAAAAAAAAATATATATATATATATATATATATATATATATATATATAGCCACTGAGACAGATTCAGTATACTCTTACAATAACAATCAAAACATAATAATTGAGGTGCTGATAAAAATATAATGTTTCAATGGAATTAAATGAATGCTTTCAAATCATGTTTGACATTATTTTAAATCAGGTGGCTCTGTTATATTTCAAAGCATAAGTTCCAAAGAAATACTTTGTTTTCCATTCTAGGTGGCGTCACAGAAATTCTACTAAGGAAAGATAGACCCCTTATCTCACAGTAGTTCACCCAGGCTATTATTCTAATCGTCACTCCTACTTTTCCAGATGCTTGGGTTATTTTTGTTTTGTTTTGTTTTTTTTCTTAACATATGACTATAATCAGTACAGATCCCCTGTCCTTTTTAGCAACAGAGTCAGAAGCTAAATAAAGAACTAGACAGCCAAAGAAGCATCCACTGAAAATATCTCAAAGACAGCATAGTTTTAAAAGGTACCCTGAGGCACATGGGAGGGTAATTTTGGATTTGAAAAATACTACTCAGTAATGCATTATTGTTTATTTGGAAGAAAAAATTGAAGGGATAGAACAATGGTTTAGGCATAGAGCAAAACCATCTACTATAAAAATAAGCATGAAAGAAGAAAAGCAAAAATATGCCATGTGGAAAAACATATTTCCCCAATGAGTTATGAAAAGTAACAAATACTACTAAATCACACTAAGAAAGAGACATTTCTTTATAGTGATTTTCTACAGATGTTAGCTGTGTCAGGTCACTAATTTATGTTTAGAGAAATAAGTAAGAATGAATGGTTTTAGTTGAAGAATTTTTACATTTGATGTTTAAGTTTTCTTGAAAGGATCACTGGGGTATTCTGTATACATAAAGAACATACTCAAAGTATCTTACTTGTGATAAGAAGTCAGTGATGATCTGGAAAAGGTACAAATGTCACTATGGTAACAACAAAACCAACCAACCTCGGCCCCCTTTATCTTCCCATCCTCCACACACACAGTAGCAGTCCATTTCCCCTTTCCTGTTCCTGGTATCACGATTTTCCTGGCGTCCAAAGCTGTTAAAATCACAGGTTTGGAATTACACAACCACCTGAGGCCCAGCTCTGTCACCAGCTGTTTAAACTTGAGGTAACTACTTTACTTCTCTCAGCCTTAGTTCTCTCCTCTAGACAGTAGGAAGCATACTATCTTCCTCACTCACAATAATACATGTAACCTGGATATAGTAAGCATTCATTGTGAACTGGTATCATTATTACTATGATTATCCACCCTTCCTCAGCGTCATTATGATATTTTATTTTCCTTCTTTCTAAGTCGTCTTCATTCTGGCTCTGAGCCTGTGACACTTCCTGATGCCTCTAACTCCGAATTTCCTCGAGATCTACATTTCTTGGTCACAGACCCATGTTCTACCCTCCTCATAAACAAAAACAAAACAAAAAGAGCATTCCTGTTTTGCACGCCTGGTTGCTGTTTAAATACAATCCGTCTCTTCCCTCCTCCTCCTGCCGAGCCTTCCCAAATATGACTCCCAGGTGCATGAAATCATAGGCTGATGAGCTATCCAGCCTAAAATGTTTTCAGATGAGGGATACTATAACACTACCTAACCTAGCTGGTAAGCAGCCTCGTTCCTTCTGAACAAGGTTACTCTCTGACCTCAGGCATTTTACTTCTGTCACTACCTTTCATCATGGATTCACCAAAACTTCCCCCCATAGAAGCCTTGATGCTCATTGTGAAGAAGAAAGCCTGAGCGAAGAAAAAGAGTTTCTTTGTTACCACAGATATCACAGCCTCAACATGTATACTGTAAGCTCTCCCTTTGATTCCTCTCCACAGGCTCCTTGGAGTACAAGTGATTGTGTTGAGTTTTGCTTCCTGTCCTTTTTTTAAAAAAAATTATTAATATTTTTATTATTATTAATAGTTACAGATGTACAAAGCTATGCAAAAATTATCTTTTTCACCTCTTACAAAGTGACTACCCCTCCCCCTCTTTTGTCCCCCCACACCCGATATCATACATATCTATTACAATTCCATTGACTATATCCCCACACTATATTCCACATCCCATGATTATATATGTGTTAAATTATCCTTTCTATTCCCCTCATCCTTCCCCCACCTTCTCTCTCTCCTTCTCTTCCCTCATTCTTGCTCTCTACCACTCCTTGTTTTTCTCCTCACCTTTCCTTCTCTTTTTATTAGACCTTAGTGGGAAATTTATGTGATTTTTTTTTCAGATGATCTTAAATATGTTTGGGTGCTTCAAACTGTATCTGGCTTAAACAATACTCTGTTAGTCACCCAGCACAACATCTAGAATCTCCTGTACGAGATGGATGACATAAAAATAGGGCAAGGTATGACTATTCAGACTGATTGGATAAATGGAATTCAGTTGTTTGTGTTTTGTTTGTTTTGTTCTGTTTTGTTTTAACTACCTTAGGATATTAAACCCATTCTAAGAGGAAGAAAGACATTACTTGTCTTAGAATAATATGAAAATATTTCACCTCACTTCTAATGAATATTTGAACATTTGAAGATTTGTCTCCTTGCCCTCAAGGAAAAGGAAGCTTGTTTTTGGTTGCTCATAGTTTAGACTCTGGACTTCCTGATTCATTAAGATCTATAATAAAAGAGAAATCGAAGCTATTACTCTATGTATAGACCTAAAAGGGATCTTGGGAAATATTAGAGGTAGGAGGACCTAACATGATGGTTACTAGATGGAATTACAAACATGTGGGAGCTATGGGAAGGAATTTCAGAGGTGTTGTCCAGAGGGTACATGTGCGTGTGTGTATGTGTGTGTGTATTTGTGCTTGTAATGGAAGAAAGGAGTTTGAACCTGAATGTGAAGGCACTGACCCAGAGAAACTCCAACATAAAGAGCATGGTTTGGGCCGGCCAAGTGGCTCAGTTGGATAAGAGCTCGCTCAAGAGTGCGAGCTGAGCTCTGAGCAACAGTGATTCCATGCCCAGCCTGAGCTGAGCTGCCGCTGAGCTGCCAACAGGTAGCAGGATGGCTCAGCTAAAAAAAAAAAAAAAAAAAAAAAAAAAGGCACGGTTTGAGTGCTAGAAACCATATTGCATCAAAGTTCTTAGCAGATGACAAATTCAAATTTATGTGAGACTCTGCAACCAGTTGTACTGAGATTCAGTAGTCCCTTTGGTCTTCGTGGAGGAAAGAAGTCAGCATCTTTCTTACAGATCTTTCTATGACTGCCCAAAAGGGGAAATGTGGTGCCATGTCAAGAAACTTTGTTCTGTTACTTTATATCAAGTCTTTCTAGAGTGCCTTCAGAGAAGTTATAACCCCCAATGTCACTCTTGGAAATTAGCAAGATGCTGGTAAGATGCTGGTGAGGAAATCTCATACCATTAATTTAGGGAGTTAAACTGAACAAACTCATCCCATTACATTTAGGGATAATAGGTATATGAGATGGGACATGCCCACAGCCCATCTCCAGGCAGTCCTTACCTGCCTGCACTAGCTTCCTTTATCTCAATGAGGGTGAAATGTGGGTTTAAGGAAATTAAGGTCATGCAGACTGGAGTCTCAGTAGACTATTAGTTCTCAAGAAGAAGCCCCAACAAAAAACAATTTTCATTTTCTAATAATTCCTTAATAATTCATTAATAACTCATCTTTATAGTATAATTGATACAGGAAAGCATCAATAATTCATCCCACATCTATTTTGATTATCTTAACCATCAATGGCCCTGAGTAAAATATTTCATTCAAGGAGGGAAGCCAGAAATGGGGCACTGATCTGTACTTATTAGTGACTGTAGATTTGTATGACTTCACCTACTTGTTTTTCTCTTCTATCCCCCATTCTTTACCCTGCGTGGCAAATTGTGGACAAAATGAGCCTAGTTCCACAGCAAATGTGATACCAATGCCTCCCACACCATCATCCCATTGACCGAGACCTATACCCTATTATGGAAATTACTTTTCCATAAAGTTGACCCCAAAGTACAAAGTGAAAATTAAGTTCGCAAACTTGTTGCAAAGATGTTGCTAGCCTTTTTTGATATCAGAGGGATTATTCGTTATGGATTTGTACCAACTGGACAAACAGTTAACCAAATTGACTATTTGCAAGTGTTGAATAGGCTCTGTGAAAAAGTTAGATGACCTGAACTTTTTATCAACTATTCATGGCTCTTGCATCATGACAATGTACCAGCTCACACAGCACTGTCTGTGAGGGAGTTTTTAGCCAGTAAACAAATAACTGTATTGGAACATCCTCCATACTCACCTGATCTAGCCCCCAATGACTTCTTTGTTTACCCAAAGATAAAGGAAATCTTGAAAGGAAGACATTTTGATTACATTCAGGACACCAAGGTAATACGATGACAGCTCTGATGACCATTCCAGGAAAAGAGTTCCAAAATTGGTTTGAAGGGTGGACTAGGCACTGGCATTGGTGCATAGCTTCCAAGGGGAGTACTTCAAATGTGGCCCTAATGATATTCAGCAATGAGGTAGGTATCACTTTTTCTAGGATGAGTTCATGAACTTAAGTGTCTGTTCTCCATGTATAAAATCACACATCTAGACATAGAGCCTTTTGCCATCAAGATCATCTGTAGGGCATGGGGCATTAATTTAAGGCAATGTGGGCTCCTGTGTCAAAGAACTCAGACCTCAGCCTAAGTAGCTAAGACAAAAATCTCACTGGCATCTTCATATGAATCATAAAGGTCACCTTCTTCAGGCCTTTTACTCATCCATCTCTTGTATGCCAGGCAATGAAAATAACCCAAAAAATGTACATCCAAAAATATATATAGGCTAGTAAGAATTTGGGAAAACCCTCTACTTAAAGTGTTTTACTTCAGCTTAGAACTAGCTAAATTTACGATGGTCTGGCATAGACAGAGAACAAAGCCCACCCATAAAGGCTCCTGAGCTCCAGTTTCATCGGGAGAGGTCCAGGAGGAAGAGTCCTGCAGATAAAGATGACTTAGTATACCCAGTAGTGCTGCTCCCTCATGCTTATCTGTGGCAAAATGTCACTCTAGAATATGATCGTCATCTATTTCTAACATTGAAGGCAGTCCACTGGGAATTGTGTTGTTCCTGCTGGCCACACTATACTTTCTCGTATAACCAGTTTACTCGGCTGGATCCTCCTTACCATGTCAAATTTTGGAGTCCCCCCTGAGTGTAATTTATGGGCTCCTCCTCTTGTCTCATGATTTTATGTCATCTACTAACTCCTAAATTTATATCTACAGCCCAGCATTCCTCCCCCACACATTCATGTAATGAAATAAACTGCTTAAAGCCTGTTTTGAACTATTTTAAATGAAGTTATTTCACTACTCTAAGCAATTTATTCTCCAAGGATTGAAAACAATATGTACATTTTAGGGTTGTTGCAAAGTTTAAATGAAATACCTTAGTAAATGTACTTTTTTAAAATTTTAAAGTGCTAAAAAGTACAAGGGATTAAAAATTAGAAAACAGCCTTAAAATTACTTCTCAAATATGCCCAGATATTCAAATTTTCCGTGGCACAAATATTGTGCTACTTTTCAAAATCACATTCTTCTATTCAATGTATAATGAATAAGCCTTGTAAAAATATGCATTTTCCACAGGACTTGCTTGATGAAAATTATATCTTAACTTTTCAAATATGTCCGGCAAACATTTTTCCTGAATTGGTCCTTCAGGAAGAAAAAATGTTGTGTCTCCAAAAGAAACCAGTATGTTACCAATGAGATAGCAACAGACCAACTCAGAAAGTCAGACTACTCCATTTATATTTACTTTCTAATTATTCTTTGTATAACATTTCTAGGGAAAACCATAACTAAAAGAACTGACAGAGGGGATCAATAAAATTGATTCTTTAAAATACTAAAGTTAAAACAGAAGTTCAGTTCATTTTTCACTTTCAAACCCCTCTTATGGTGTCACCAAGTCATGGACACAGTGAATGTTGCACCATGTTCTTGCTCAATTAGTCTAATTATACAAGGTTGCTCTAAAATTTAAAAAACAAAAAGTGTCAGCAGGGCATATGACTGGCTGATAAACGTGGATGAGATAAAAGCAAACTCTACAAATCAAATACCGTTTTTGCCACCTAATAATTGTTTTAAAAAACATTTGCTGGGTAATTATAATTAATCCAAAAAAAACCCTGGCAACCAGTGTTTTTAATTCAATTTATGGGTGATTAGGGCTTTGAGAAGGTAAGAAAATAGTGCCGTTAATGGGGCAGCTTTTGAACGCTTGAAGGAAAACATTTCAAGATTTGAAGAACCCTGCCATGATTATTAAAACCTCTACAAAGCGTTCTCCAGGCTCTAATATGAAATATAATAAAAGTTTTTGTCCTACTCATCAAACCTTCAATCCCTGTCGGTCAACCCACCCACACTGTCACATCTTCGATCTCATCTTCGTTATGAATTCCTGTTATCTCAAACTGGTTTTCCCTTTTCAATCATACCATCCTTCCCCTTCACCAATTTTCAGTGGTACAGAATCTGATCATCATCCCTATCACAATCCCTCATCCTTCTACTTATTCCCATCAACCTCAACTCTTTATTACTTCAACTTCCCTACCATGGACATACCTTTCAATAAAATTTTTGCTGTACTTTGCTTCAGGATCAGCTAAAACATGCAAAGAGGACATACAAAGCCTCAATGGAGAAGGCCAAAATAACTGGCAACACTAATTATGATTGTAAAACAAGGAGAGATGGACCAAAATAATAGCAGCAAAATAAAATACTGCAATAGAAAAAACCCAAACAACATGACCAATAAATAGCAGGAAAAGCAGTTCAACAGCAGAGAAATCTTGGTGAATACAAGATCCCTGTGGTATATGTGGGAAAGCTGACAATGTTCAAATAGCCAAGGATTGAATAGATCCTATTACCCCCAATAGACCTCTATCTATGTTCTTGCATTCACCTTTTGGAAGGTTTTGGCATACGCTGATACATTTCTCTAGTGTGCTCTGGTCTCTTGTGACCATTATTCTGGTGTTTATGTCTTCACAAATAAGTTATTAGAGTTATTTATGAACTGAATGGGTTGAATGGTATAGGTTTGCATCTTATGTGGTATTTGGTTCAGGGAACAATGGCTGGAAGCCACCCTACTTTAACCTAATACAATGTTAACATGATATGTGTTAAATTGACAATTAAGACAAGGTACAACTGATGCGTGCTCAAGACATAAACATAGCCTCTTCTTTTCCCTAAGTAAAGACAATATACACAATCAGAGTCCCATTGTCTGAAGGGCCACAACTTGGTTTAATGCTGTTGTTGCCTTTATCAAATTTCTAATAATTTTATTTTTGAACTTAGGTTTTGCTAGTGAAGACTGATTGGACAATGGAGCATGCATGTTAACAGAAAAGTTTTATTATGTCCATCATTGTTCTCTGTCATCCCACTAGCATATAGCATTTGTGATACTCCATGAGCACAGAATTCTGGTGGGCACACAACCTGTGGGGATTCCACAAGACACAAAGCGAGCACAAGGTCACAATGTAAATGTGTAATACCTATGACTAAATAAGGAGAGCATACCTGCTCTGGGAGGTCACACTTTCCAGAACCAGAACTTGCTTCAAGTGCAGACAGAAGGCAATGCCTTTCTAAGAAACATAATCAACCCAGGAATCTTACTGTAGCCTTCCACATTTGTGTTAGTTCACTGTTTTAGCTAAGCAATTACGCTGCAAATGATGACATAGAAGAACAGGGAAAAACAGGGCACTCTATAGTTCCTTTTGACTTCTTTACTCATCAGGGATCTGAAGGTAATATGTTGGTAGAATACGTGCATATCAAGATGTGAAATAAAAACAGTTGAGTTAGTTTTGTATAGCATTTCCATAGGGATGAAATATGAATTGTATAATTTTGGTGGTTATACGCACAAGTTAACATTCCTACATTTGTATTATAAACTGGAATTTTTTAATATAAAATGAATAGTAAAAATTCACACTGCTAATTATCTTTTTTTACTTATAATGAAATTAAATAACAAATAGAAAATATAATGGCAAGTCAAGAGAGAGATGGTGAAAAAAAGGAAAAGCCTTTAAGTTTTGTTACTTTTAATGATTTTTTTCTCCTTTTTGAACACAGCATCCTTCATTTTAATTTTGCACTTGACTCCATAAATTATGTAGCTAATGCTTCAACCAGTTTACAGATAGTGTTGAGTATGTTTAATCATATGTGAAAGAGAAGAAATGGAAAAGAGTATGAGTAGGCTTACCCTTGGGATAAACCCTGCTTGCTTACACATTTGGAAATAGAAAGATAGCTTGCACAAAATATTGTTTATATAGTCACAACAGTTTTGACATATGGGCACCCAAAGACATAAACTTTAGAAAGTAGAAAGATGTGATATAGAGCAATAGTTTTCTATACCACAATTCTCCACTGTCACTTTTGAGATTAAAATGTGAATTTAATGATACTATTGGAAATATAAACTTTTCTTAAGAAATATACTATTTAACATTATATTCTAGTATACTAGTATAGGAGAAATATAATGATTGGGGTAGGTGGCTCATACAAAATGGTAGATTATTCTGTATTTCATTCCTCTTCAACATGACTATTGGCTTGTTTCAGCTTTTTCCAGGTAAAGATACTTATTAAGAGATTGTGTATCATTCAATGGCTTTCTCTAACAACTGCTCTTATAATATAGAAATTTCCCAGAGTTTCGTCAATTACATCATCCTTCATTTATCACATTTTCATTGCTCAACATTTAAGCTAATCTTTTTATTTTATTTTTTAATATTTATTAAACTTATTGGGGAGACATTGGTTAGTAAAATTATATAGGTTTCAAGTGTGCATTTCTATAATACATCATCTATATATTGCATTGTGTGTTCACTGCCCAGAATCAATTCCCCTTTCATCACCATATATTTGACCCCCTTTTTCCTTTTGTACCATCCATCTCCCCTCTTACCCACTAAGCTGTTGTCTGTATCTATGACGTTTTGTTTCTTTGTCTTGTCTTTGTTGGTTTCAGCTTTATATTCCACATGAGTGAAGTCATATGGTTCTCGAGATTTCTATCTAATATAGTTCTCTTAGCGTGATAATCTTAAGAACCATCCATGTTGTCACAAATGGCAGCATTTCATCTTTTCTTTTTTTTAAAGTTTTTTTTGGGGGAATTGGGGGAGGGGAACAGACAAGTTGCTGTCCTTTTGTTCTTCAATCTAGTTGTCGAGGACATTGCTTCACTGGCCCATGTTGGTATTGTCATTGTACATTTCCCGGGTGAGGCAGATTGGTCACCAGCCTCTGGACAGCTGCTCACAGAGGCTCTTGGCAGTTCATGCTGGCTGCCGGCCACTCACTGTAGCTTATGGCAACCCATTGCACGCGGTGCTGCAGCCTACAATGTCACTGGCGACATAAGACAGCCCAGCTCCAGGTCGAGCTGTTGTTCATCATCTTAGCTGTAGAGGGCAGTGTCACTGGCTCTCATATGTGGAATCCAAACTGGGGCTCTGCTGCTCAGAGCTAGTGTCCCAAGCCAGCTCTTAACCAACACATCACTCAGCAGGCCCTCATGTTTTCTTATGGTTGAGTAATATTTCATTGTGTGTATGTACCACATCTTCTTTATCCAATTGTCTATCGATGGCCACCGTGAATAATGCTGCAATGAAAATAGGGGTACATATACTTTTACAGATTGATGTTTTCAGATTTGGGGGCTAGATATCCAGAGAGGGATTGCTGGGTCATATGGTAATTCTCTTAATTTTTTGACGAACCCCCATATTTTTTCCTATAGTGGCTGTACCAATTTACATTCCCACCAGCAGTTTTCTGTTTGTCCACAACCTCTCCAACATTTGTCCTTCCTTTTCTTATTGATAATAGCTATTCTAACAGGTGTGAGGTGACATCTTGTTGAGGTTTTAATTTGCATTTCCCTAATAGCTAGTGAAGTTGATGCATTTTTTTTCATATATTTTATATCATATGTTAGCCATTTGTTTGTTTTCTTGGGAGAAGTGTCCCTTCAGGTCTTCTGCCCATTTTCTTAAATGATTTTTTTGTTGTTGTTGAGTTGTATGAGTTCTGTATATATTTTGGATATTAGATCTTTATCTCAGGTGTTGTTTGCAAATATCTTCTTCCTTTTGTCTGGTTGCCTCTTCGTTTTGTTGGTGGTTCCTTATGATGTCCAGAAGCTTTTTACCATGATACTTCCCTTGCCTTTGAAGTCAAATTCATAAAATCTTCTCTGAATTCAAGATCCATAAGTTTGTTACCTATGCTTTTTTCAATGCAATTTATTGTTTCAGATCTTATGTTTAGGTCTTTAATCCATTTTGAGTTAATTTTGGTATATGGTGAATGATAGTAGTTTATTTTCATTCTTTTACATGTGGCTTTCACATTTTACCAGCACCACTAATTGAGGAAGCTTTCTTTTCTCCATTGAATGTTTTTGTCTCCTTTGTCAAAAATGATCTGCCCATATATATGTGCATTTGTTTCTGGATTCTCAATTCTGTTACACTGCTGTGTGTATCTGTTTTTCTGACTAATACCATGCTAGTTTGATTATTGTCACTCTGTAGTATAATTGAAGTCACCGAGTGTCATATCTTCAGCCTTGTTCCTTTTTCTTAGGATTGCTTTAACTATTCAAGGTCTTTTGTGATTCTGTACAAATCTGATGGTTTTTTTGTTCTATTTCTTTAAAAAATGCTATTGGTATTTTGATGGGGGTCGCATTAAATCTGTATATTGCTTTGGATAATATGGCCAATTTTAACCATGTTGATTCTTCCAATCTATTGTATGAACATGGAATGTCTTTCCATTTCTTTGAGTCTTCTTCAATTTCTTTTAATACTTTATTAGTTTTCAGTGTGTAGGCCCTCTTACCACTGTTATTCAACATAGTATTGGAAGTCCTAGCCAGAGCAATCAGGCAAGAGAAAGCATTACAAGGCATCCAAATTGGGAGTGAAGATGTTAAAGTGTCACTTTTTGCAGATGACTTGATTCTTTATATAGAAAACTCTAATGTCTCCACAAAAAATACTATTAGAAACAATAAATGCAGTAAAATTGTAGGATACAAAATCAATGTACAAAAATCTATTGTGTTTTTATATACTACCAATTAAGTATCAGAAAAAGAAATGAGAAAAACAATTCCTTTTGCAATGGCAACTAAAAGAATAAAATACCTAGGAATAACCTTACCATTTAAGCTAATCTTAATTTATTTGTTTTGACACTTCTTTCCTTTACTCAGTGCAGATGGAAATAAATGGTTTTAGAACCTGGAACAACCTCTAAATCCTTTCAACTAAGGAAATACTGAGTATTTCCATTTCTACTACATTTAGAAACAGGAATAAAACTATATATTTTGTTTTCAAATTTAGTAGTTCCTTGAAGCAAGTATCCAATTTTTTTCTATCAAAATGAGGTAATTATTAGTGGAAATGATTAACATTTGCACGCATCCTGTCCTCTCAAATCTCTCTTAGTTTTGCTTACACAGATCTGGTTAGTGCTCAGTAATTGTACACCTATGGAATCTTTTGAACTCTATATTATTTCAATATTCTCCTCCTTGCTCCAGATGATTACACAGAAGCTTTTGCTCATAGGTCCCCTGTTGAATAGTTTGAATCTGCAGTTGCAGATTTATTTTTATAATCATGTCATGTCAATGTATTTCTCTGGCTTTGTCTGCAGTTACACGTAATATCAATACTGTGCTTTCCCTGGAGGTCATCAGCTTCACTAGTCAGTTTTCTTGTAGATAATGAACTCAGGCTTAATTTCTGGAAAGTTGTATGGTATTCTTTGAGAAATAAAGTGGCCAGTTTCTCTTTGCCTTTATTTCCTAAAAGATTTGTGGTAAAGCCCCCATCTTTCTATGCTTCTATAAAACATTGTTTCTAATATATTTATCATATTTATTTTAAATATGATTTTTAAAAGTGATTTGCCCTCCCTCCAATAAAACCGTGAGCTTTTGGTAGGAGCAGGTAGGGTTGGATGAACAGAAACTATTTGTTGTTCATTTTGCATTATCAGTACTTAGCTAGTTATTTTACATAAGTGCTCAATAAATATTTGTTGAATAAATGCTAGAATTTTAACCTAGATTTACCCCAGAGAGATCACATTCACAGTCATAACTCAAATATCACTGACTTGCTCTATTTACTTGCATATTGCAGCAATTCCAGATTTCTATTGTGGTGTGTGGTTATATTTGGTGGTGACTTATATGGGCTCATAAACAGTGTTGCTGTTGCTTTCTCTATAAAACTATTTGAGATGCAAACCACACACAATTAGTATGCTATGGATACCATTCACAACGCACAGTCTTCTTGCTTAGGGTATTCATTTCCCAAAGCTAAACTGTTAGCTGCCAAAGCAGTACTGGGTTTCTTCAGGGGCTATGCTATTTTCCATGTAAAATAGTGAATATGTTCTCTCCAAATATGTGACAGATATGTTTGTCATTAATTCATTTATTCAATTACCAAATATGTGTTGAAAGTCTTCTGTGTGCTAAGCACTAGATATCAAATAATGAACTAGATAAGAAAAGCATACAATGAACAAGATAGCAAAGTTACCTGTTATTATGGCATTGATATTTACATGAGAGTTGAGATAATAAATACTTGACAAATATATGATTTTACATAGTGATATAGCTCAGCCTGCACTCCATATCTCAAATGCCTTATTTCTTTCAATCTGAGTCACAGGGTTCCTTCATATTTTATGGCTTCTAAAATCAAGATGTGTATTACATTGATAATGTAAATTTAATGTAGTGCATCTTTTTATGTTGTTTTCTGTGGAAATTTGTTATTGATAGTGAGTTTGATGAAGAATGGCTCCTGAGGATGAAAGAAATATTGTGATACTTTCTGAAGACACCACTTTTAAGTTTTGCCTGCTGGATCTCTCATGGAGCATTGAAAACCAGTTCATTTAACTGAGCTAAGAAGTAGAGAGCACACTATATGTCTTTGCCCTAAAGTCCTGTATTCAAATATTCTCCATAAATTTTGTGCCATCCCTTTTACTCAGCCCATGAGATATATTCTTGATGGCGCTGTTGTACCTATGTTCATGTTTAATAGTGATATAAATAAAGTATATGTTAAAGGGAACTGAGCTGCAGATATTATAATATATGAGTGTATCCATGCCATACAAGTATACAAACACACAACATACATATTTGCTCTGCACGCTGGTAGACTAGAATCTTGGCCTCTTTAAAGTAACCTTCCTCTTTAGTCTCTGATTCTACCTTCTTACTTTTAAGAGCAGCCAGTATCTTTCATCTTTTCTGTTGGACCATATTTTCTAATATTCAATACTACAAGAAACAAGTCAATGACCTAAGATATGAAACTGAGAATCTCACTGGAGATATATACAATTTTGTGAAAACATCACCACATTTTATTGCATAAAATTAGGTATGAAATGGAATGGAAAATCCAACCTATAATGAATTACAATACCTATTTATTCATCTAATATTTATTGAATATTGTATATCAAGAATCAGTCTAGTCTGGGGAAAATACTTACATCATTAAAACAATCCACTTCATCAGAATTTTTATCATATCACATTAAATCAGCTGTGACATAAGGAAAAATTCAATGCACAATAAATTAGGATACCTGTTTATTCATCTAATGTTTACTGAGTGCCTGTTATGTTTCATTTCCTATTCTAGGGTCTAGAGGTACTGCAATGAACTCAGCTTACATTTGCGTGGTAGTTACAGAAAAAAAAAATACACAAATATCAAAATGAATGCCAGGTTACCATAAGTGCTATGCAAAGAAGCTAAAGCAGAGTAAAAGGATAGACTGTGATGGGTAGGTGCTATTTTAGATAGGGCTACACAGGATGGCTTCTTTGACCAGGTGACACATGAGCAAAGTAAAAATTAAATAGGGAGTGAAAAAGCCAAGAGAATATTTGGGGAAAGACTCTATCATACAGAGACAACAGCAGGCACAAAAAAAGCTTGGAGTGGTACTATGTTTGACATATTCAAGATTATAAAGAAGACCAGTATGGCTATCAGAGGAGTAACTTCCCTCAAGGTCAGGTAGGGCATACATTAGTGGCCTTGTCAAGATTGGGGATTTCCTCCAAAGTTTAGCCATTGGAGGGTCCTGAATAGGGGTTGTAGGAGGATAGTGCATTATTTTTGTTATTAATCCATGGTTTTACTCTGTCCATAAAGGTGCTATAATGTGGCACCAATCCACATTCCTAGGCTTATCTCAACTACATTCTTCCATAAATCCTAATTCTTTAGGAATAGATTCTGCCATCATTTCCCACTACTTTTGTCACTGCTTATCGAAATCTACTCATCTTTCCAGGTCTCCAAGTTTTAAATGCCACACCCTTTTCAAAGGAATATTCCTGATTAATTTATTCATCCTCAAGCTCTATATCCTTTTGTTCTATCCAAGAGTTTTTATTTCTATGTTATTCCCTAGAATCTCTGCTATTCAACAAACTGTCCAGTCAAGTAATTGAAAAGGTATATAAAAATGGGGAGTTGTTAGCATTAGTCTTAACATTAACATCATACATATTTCATATTTCATATTAAAATATGGAATTGTACATTAGTGAATATTTTCTTGTAAGGCCAGGACAATTTCTTTGAGAGTGGGTTTATTTATTAGAGTTCTACATAATGGTGTCTTCTAAACTAAGCTTATAACACTTTGCCTAATGATCTCAATTTTAGTTCTTTAACACTGAGCAACAATTTAAAGAAACCTGTATATAAATCTAAAGATAAAGTCCTTGAATTTTTATTATTTTTCTTTTAGTCTCCTCTATAACCTTGTTTAAAGTTGGACCAGCATCCTCATCATTATACCTTGGAACTTATTAGTAATACTGAGTCTCAGAATCTATACCAGGATTAATTCAGTATGAGTCTACAGTTAAACAAAATCTCCAAGTGATTCTTCTGAACACGAAAGTTGAGTAAATAATGACCTAACACATATCTAATTCAACTGCAATTATTTTTAATTGCCTCTATGAAGTCTCTTCAAAATATTAAACTTAGTTTTCATAGAAACAGGTTTCTATCAATCTCTCTTTTTCTGCACGTATATTTCAGATTTCACTAGCGTATGTAAAAGACTTAGCAGAGCATACCTGAGAGTATTATCCTTAGAAAGCCCTGCTTGCAAAGTTAGCCCTCAGCTGGTGTGAGGGAACTTGACAGGCAAACAATTCCCTATGCTGGTACAAAGTTGTCTCTAAACTATAGAAGTGGCCCACTGTGTCCTCAACTGTTTGTGCAAACAACATAGTTTAAGATAAACACCCACTCTCCCGAGAGTTTGGAATTTTGGTATGTGTCAGGCAGGATGCCTTTGGGACTGATTCTCAAAAACCCTGGACTTCTAGGCTCATGCGGGCTTCCATGGCAGACAAAACCTTACACCTTACACAGGTTGTTACCGCTAGTTACTGGAGGAATTGTGTCGTGTGTAACTCCATTGGGAGAAAACACTTGAAAATTTGTGCCATGTGTCTTCCTAATTTTGTGCCCTACGCCTTTTCTGTTTTCTGATTTTGCTTTTTATCATTTTCTGTAATAAACCTTAGCTATGATTATGACTATATACTTAGTCCTTCTAGCAAATTATCCCACTTGGGAGCAATCTTGGGGACCCAAAACACAATGTAATTGTAAATTAAATTACCATATTACTAAAGCAAATATAGCTGATTTTGGAACACACATAACTGATTTTTAATAAGTGTACAACTCAATTAGTGAGAGCAAAAGAGTATGGATATTCAAGAGTCACTGTGGGCAATTAGTGCATCCCAGACATAAATCAGCATATTTTCAGAGAGATGAGGTGATACTGGCTAATTTACCAAAGAAATAAAGCTCTCCTTAAGATCCAAGCTACGTATCCCCACAGAATATAACACTGTGACTCTATACATAATTATCTAATGTCAGGGAATATTTATTAAAATAATTCTTTAACCATTAAATGTTTGACTGAATTATGTTTTAAGCAAGGTAAAAGAATCACTAAGATTTTTTATTTTTTAAAAAAGGAAACATAAATGACAAGTATCGATAAAAATATTTATAGGCAAATGTGGATTTAACAAAAGAAAAGCATATGATGTTTCTAGTTTTTCATTTTCAACTTAATATGAAAAGATTTCAGTAGCTTTTCCTCAATAGACATCACAGTATTTATTGTTTTTTATTTTAGTAAATGTCCTGCCTGACTATTTCAGGACTTACGGTTTTTATGCTGGTTCACTTAAGCCGTCTAAGACAGAGAAAATCACAGGGGTATTCCTGCTCCAAAACAAATTTGACATTCTCCAAAGCCATCATTCTTCTTGTCAACAGATTCAGTTCAATTTGTTATATTGATATAAACCTGGAACTCTGAAAACTAAATAGCCTAGGAAGCTATGATCCTTCTACACTGGTTTGAAGGATTTTGCCATTTAGACAAGTAAATTACTCTGTTTAGAAACTACTATTACTGTTTACTAAAAAATCAAGAACAATTGTTAAAAATGTTGATTTATCATAAGCTAGGTAAATTGCTTCACTTTGCTGCTGACATGATTTGCCACAGCTTTTGGTCATCCAGAAAGGGTTAGTTTTAAAAACATTAACTTAGAATGGTCTATGATGTACATGTGCTAAAAATCACTTCATTATCATTTTTTTCTTTTTTTCTGATTTAGAACCCTTTGAATACCTAGACATCTGGTACCAACCAAGTCTATGTGATCATAATTTTATCTGAACCCTCAAAATTACCAGTTAACTTCAACTTGTAATGGGCTGACATAAGTAACCCTCTGAAATGGAGTACTTGTTAAGTACAGTTTTTCACCTATTTTTATGCAGAATCTTTTATACTTATCAAATAAAAAGGGCCATATTTAAAATATTTGACAAGGAAAATTAATTATAAATTACATGTTCAATTTTAAATTGACTAAAGCCTTTTCTTCCTATAGGATTTTTCTTCTTGCCTTCAACCATAGATTTCACAAAAATCTTAGCATGCTGAAACAATTTGAGTTATTTATACTTTTAAGGCAATAAAAGAGTTTCCTGTTATTCCAAGATACACACACACACACACAAAATGGATTTTGCATGAGTTCCTTTTCATTCAAATGTTAATAAGTTTAGGACAATTTAAACATTCCAGAATAATAGTATTTTAAATTTACCTGAGCATTATGTAAACAAAAAAAATCTTTTATTCAGATGTGAAATCTAACATTGTTCAGAGCCCAGTTCAGCAATTGATCCATAAAGAAACTAAATAAACCTCTGGATAAAGACATAAATGAAAGCATTAATGAGTAAATGAATGGATATATAAATTAGAGATTTGGGGAGGAATAGATCCTGATCTCTCCGAAACTAAAATTTACTATGAGAAAAAGAAGAGGCACCTACACATAGCACTTTCATACCTTTAACATACTGTTAAAATAATGACACAGACATCGGGATATTGGAGAACAGAACATCATGTTATACAGAAATTCTTTGTGATGTATGAGTTATCCTTCAGTTAATATCTAAATCAAGTAAGACTGCATCTTGCTGTCAGTTATTTCTAACCATAGGTTTATTCACGAACCTCTATCAATAGTACTAAAAGTATTTGTTTGTAGAACATGTATGTGTAGGTCAGAATTCTCAATTTCTTTTAAATGTGTTTTTCCAAATCCCTCTAAGGGTCTTAGCTAATCACTATACTCACTTTTAAAATAGGAGACGAGGTAATCATATGACTCATACAAAGGTTCAAATCAAGTAGACAAACATGTAATAAAAGATATTGTGGAATGGGATGCAGAGATATAATTTATTCTTATACTCATCAATGCTATAGTTAATAGTTAAATGATAACAGATTACAAAGTGTTCCTTAAAAATCTTGATTTTGGAGGCCGGCCAAGTGGCTCAGTTGGTTAAGAGCTCGCTCAAGAGTGTGAGCTCTGGACAACAACGTTGCCAGTTAGATTCCTGGTCTGAGCTGAGCAGCTGCTGAGCTGTCAACAGGTGGCAAGGATGGCTCAGCTATAAATAAATAAATAAATAAATAAATAAATAAATAAATAAATAAATAAATCTTGATTTTGGAATTCAAAAGATTTTAGATTTTAATTCTATGGAAAAATTCAAAATAGAAAGACATGTGTGTCAATCATCAATTAAACCACCCAGAAGTTTTCCTTTTGAATAAGACAAAACAAAATGTTAGTAGACTGTCTTTGAAAAATACAGTAAAACACAAGGCCTGAAAAAATATAGAGATTGATAGGTACCTTTACAGCATATATGTCTGGCATTAATTACATTAATTATTAGTGATAAAACTACAAAATTAATTTCTTATAAACAAAATTAAAATATAGGATTATGTATAAATGCTTACACAACATGTAAATGTAGGCAACTTAGTTCGTTTCTGTGTCCTTTTTTACCTTTAAAATGGGATTTATAATTTTTTACTCAAAGGATTGTTCTGAAATTAAAATACAATATATCTTTAAGTGACGAGGTATTACTTTGACATGAAAATTAAAACTCATAATTTGTTGCTATTGTTCATAATTTAAATGGTCACACTGAGATTCAGTTTTAAAATTCTGCTTAAATATTATTTTCAAAATAGTATGTTTTGGGGCTAATTTTATTTTTGTTAATAATAATGCCACTAATTATTTTGGCATACTGGATCACATTGGCATATGCATCTATAGAATATCAGCATATAAACACATACATGAATATACATACAGTATATAAATAATCCAAAGGAATAATTCACTAACTAGAAAACAAAATCACACAAAAAAATGATCTTTACTACTGATATATATTTTTTCAACCAAGGTTTACATTTAACTACTTTTACAGTTTCTCTCCAAAGACTATCATCTAGGAGAAGCAATTATACTTGAAATAATTACTCTGTGGCAAGACTGTGTTTTTCTACATTAACTGTGTTGAGTGAAGGTGAAGAGCCCTTACCTTAAAGTCAATGAAGCAAGTAAAACTTTCTACGGTTCAATAAAGAGGGTCTCTGTGCATCTCAATTACACAAGTACAAAGTTGTGATGTGTTTCAACATTTACAAAACCTAGGTCTGTATTTACAGACTTTCTGTTTGATAGTGCATTCCTTCAATTTACTTTTCAGCTGTAAGATAACTCTTTCTTGAAGTTTAATTAAAAGATTTTTTGTTGTTGCTTTTTGATAAGTGCATGATGACCAACCACGTACCAATTACTTAACTGTTGCCCCAAGCCACAGAAATCCAACAGTTGATACAGGTATTATTACCAGTGATAAGCTCTGTTCATTATTTGCTAACACTGTATGCCAAGGTGCAATCCCCTAGTTCTCTCAAGTTTACTCTCAATGTGAAATTACCAAGAGGTAGCTGAGGCCATCTTTCAAGTAAATTCTGGAAGTTTCTACCTAAAGTTTCTCTGCCTATACTGTATATTTCACGAAGTGTTGTTCTTACCAGGCACTATTAACCGGTTCTTGATAACCACTATTTCCTCTGTATGCCTTCAAGTCCAGTGATCATCAAAGCTAGCTCCACTGGGTACCAATTACCTCCAGACCACAGCTATTATCAGGCACTATCTGTTTTGGGGAATTATGAAAAAAAAAAAAAAAAAAAAAAAAAAAGCTACCATCCAGAGGCCGGCAACTGAGCTGCCTCACACAGGAAAAGCGCAATGATGATACCAATATGAGCCAATGAAGCAACGTCCTCCACAACTAGACTGAGGAACAAAAAGATAGCAACTTGTCTGTTCCCCTCCTTCAATTCCCCAATAAAACCTTCAAAAAAAAAAAAAAAAGCTAGAGAATGTCTATTTGTGTTATACTTTGAGAAAAGCTCCAAAACAATGCTTAATGACAGGTATCGCTAATTTAGCACTCACAACATCCTAGTCACCATGCTAAATTATCTCATTTAATGTTTATTATTTTTACTATTTAAAATGTTTAAACTAAAGCTAAAAATGGGAAGTAAATTGTTCAACATCACTTGGTAAGTGGCAGTGTTGTTTTTCACATCTACCTGTACTCTCAACCTCAGGTTCTGGCTTCTAAATATTCCTTTTTCATTACCTCTAGGATCTAGACATGAGCCTATGAGCTACTGAGCTATAAGAAATCCAAATAGAAAACACTATGTTCTATGCAAAATCTTTCTACCCCAAAAACCTTGAGACTGTGTTATACAGCCAAAGCTGTTCTACCTGATTTTCTTTTTCAAATAAGTTTCTCCCTAAGAAATGCCTACACATCACATAAAAAAATAGATAGCAGTTCTATGTCTTCCCAGAAATATCTTAGCCCAGCAATGGATGCAGCCTGGGCTAAAAGGGGCATCTGTGTACCTGTGTCATTAATTTAGAGTAGATATTCTCTAACTTTTTGGTTTCAGGACCCCTGAGACCCTTAAAAACTACTGAGGACCTCAAAGAGCTTCAATTTGTGAGTTATGTCTATCTATATTTACCATATTAGACATTTTTAAAGTGTAGCTTAAATAGGGCCACAAATTCTTTGTAGCTCCTTCAATCAAGAGGTGGAACCAATTTTCCAATTTTGAATTTTTTCTAGCCTTATGATGTGCTTTGCCCAATACAATGTAGTAGAAGTGATATTCTATTATTCCCAACACTAGGTCTTAAGAGACTTTGTAGCTTCTGATTTTGCTCTTTGGGAATTCTAAAACCACCATTCTGTGAAGAAAACACATCTGGCAAACTAGAGGATAACAGGGCTTTTGGGGGAGAACTAAGATGCCCAGCCTATAGGCAACACTTACTAACAGATGTGAGTCAGGCTATCCTATACCTGTGGTTCAGCTGACCCAGGGCTGAAAGCAGGCTCATTGTGGAACTCAGGAGAAACCAACAAAAAAACTCCCCTTCCTCCCAAATATAGAGAAACAATAAATCACTGTTGTTTTAAGCCATTAAGTTTGGGATATACTTTTACACAGAAATAAATGTTATGGAAATCTATTGCAGTTTTATAATAGTTTTGGGTTCCTAAAAATTGTAAAATTTGAAACACAAAGAAAATTAGATCTAGAATGATGAAAATACAATGCCATTTTAAATATAATTTACCTGTAGTGCTTTTTTCAACTTTATTTTCTTTTGATTTTCTAAAAACAAAAACTACCTTTACTTACACAATAGGTCTTGGGAAGGTTAAAAAAAAAATCACCCAATACTCTTATCATATAGTCCCTCAAACTGTGTGTGTGGGGGTGGGGGGTGGCGAGGGTATATGTGTGTGGCGGGGTATTGTTGGGTGGGTGTGCATGTGTGTATAACATTCAAGATTTTGGCAACTTCTACTTAAGATTCCAATAATTGACACTTTTATTTTTTTAATGATTTTATTGGGGAATTAGGGGAGGGGAACAGCCTTGGGGAACCGGGGAAGGGGAACAGACAAGTTGCTGTCCTTTTGTTCTTCAGTCTAGTTGTGGAGGACGTGGCTTCACTGGCCCATGTTGGTATCATCATTGCGCTCTTCCTGGGTGAGGCAGATCAGTCGCCGGCCTCTGGACTCTGGACGGCTGCTCACAGAGGCTTTTGGCAGCTCACAGTGGCTGCCAGCCGCTCATGCTGGCTGCCGGCCATTCACGGTAGCTTATGGCAGCCCACTGCAGCCTACTGCAGCCTATGCCAGTGACTCACGGCAGCCCAGCTCCAAGTCGAGCTGTTTTTCACCATCTTAGCTGTAAAGGATCAGCGTCACTAGCCCATGTGGGATCCGAACCAGTGGCTCTGCTGCTCAGAGCTTGAGATCCCAAGCCAACTCTTAACCAACGAGCCACTTGGCTAGCCTTTCTTTTCTTTTCTTTTCTTTTCTTTTCTTTTCTTTTTTTTCTTTTCTTTTCTTTTCTGTTTTCTTTCTTTTCTGTACTTTCCTCTCCTTTCTTTTCCTTTCCTTTCCTTTCCTTTCCTTTCCTTTCCTTTCCTTTCCTTTCCTGTCCTGTCCTTTCCTTTCCTTTCCTTTCCTTTTCTTTCTTTCTTTCTTTTTGTTTCTAATCTCCTTTTCTTCCTTTTTTCAATAAATAAATAATATGGGTCACTTATCATTGGAAAGTTAGTGGAAAAGACATGGGTTAATTGGTTGCTATAGTGTGGCCCAGTCATAGGAGAACCAAAGAGTGATTAAGGATGTTTGAGACTTATGAGGGCATTGGTGATATATGAGGGACAGATCAAATTATTTTGTATTATTCATGAGAAAAGCTATATATATATTTGACTCCTGATTTTTATTGCTTGACTTTCTGTATAAATCACGTTAATTGGGAAATTTTTAGAGTTTTCTCTCTCACTTTTCACATTATATATAATTTCTTTTAATGGAAAAGAAAATCTACTTCTTGTGAATGTCATAGGGTTAATGAGTTAGTTAATGATTAATGTCAAAAGAATTGATAGCAAAGCCAATATTGTGCTATAAGAATAGAACAACAAGTAATTAGTCAATACTATAACCATTATTTTCTCCCTCTTAGACGGTCACTAAAAGGTTAGAAATAAGTCATGTTCAAGTACATGGTATCTAGTATTTCCTGGTGTCCTGTAGCCCTATATTATTATTATTTACAAGAAATCCTTCACTCCATTTCAAATGTTTATGTTTTAAAATTGAATTTATATAACTCTTTATCACCATGGCATTTTCTTTTTCAAAGAGCAGAATGGAGACAATTTTTTCTTATATATTTCAAAAATACATACACAATTGTTGATATTAGACCAAGTTAAATAAATAACCACTTTAACTTCCATTTTGTTATATGAATATAGATGTATTTAAAGGTAACATTCTGGGGCAGGTTGAGTGGTGCGGTGGTTAAGCACTGGCTTGGGAAGCCAGCGGCCCCGGTTTGGGTCCCACATATGAGGGCCAGTAACACTGCCCTCGAAAAAAATAAAAAATAAAAAATAAAATTAAAAAGAATTTAAAAAATAAAGATAACATTCTGTATCAAACAGACTAAAATCATGTTTGCAAAAAAAGAATGAATTAGAAAGTTGGATGACTCACAGTAGACAGGCAGGCATTCTAAAAATTTTAAACCTCAAACTAAACCTCTACTTTTCTTAATAGGAAATTGATTGTCCAGATAATTGTATCAACCGTTCATTTAATTTAGAATTATTTATACAATGCATCAATGTCAAGTAATCTGTACATTTCATTTAAAACTAGAATACACTGAACAATGTATTAATCCAATAGTCAAGGATCATGGACACCATTATACTAATTCTTGCCACATATACAAAAGGAATATTAAAAATGTGTCGGGACTGGCTGAGAGGTGCATTGGTTAAGAGCTGGCTTGGGATGCCAGCGGCCCCGGTTCAGATCCCGCATATGAGCGCCAGTGACACTGCCCTCTACAGCTAAGATGGTGAACAACAGCTCCATCTGGAGCTGGGCTGCCCGCATGAGCTGCCAGCGGCGTGAGCTCCTGTAAGCCACAGTGAGAGGCTGTCCAATGGCCAGCGACCAACCTGCCTCAGCCAGGAAGAGCGCAATGATCACAATGCCAACATGGGCCAGTGAAGTGATGTCCTCCACAATTAGACTGAAGAACAAAAGAACAGCAACTTGTCTGTTCCTCTTCTCCGATTCCCCAATGCTGTTCTTTCCCCCAATTCCCCAATAAAAATCTTTTTAAAAAAATAGAAAAAGAAAAGAGGAAGGGAGGGAGGGAGGGAGGGAGGGAGGGAGGGAGGGAGGGAGGGAGGGAGGAAGATAACTTCTTCTTTGACTTTCCAACATTATTTACAGCTAAATTTCCTACCAACAGAGGAATTCCTTTTGAAAGATTATCAGAGATGCCCCACAGTGAGCAAAATCTACTTCTTTAATTCATTAACCATACCCTCCCTGGCTGCTATCATCGGTGACTACACATCTTGAGTTAACTGAGAGAATCATAATTTATGCCCATTGTACCAGAATAAATATTAATCATCTCCCCCTTCACTATCAAAAGCACTCAAGTTTGAAGAATAGTATAGAATGTCAACCAATGAATAGCTTTTCCCCCGTGACTCCATCTCTCATAAATACATGTCTCCTTTCAGAAATTTTCTTCAGTCAGGAGAAAAGGTCAACAATTCTTTGATTTTCCTCTATTCCCTCCTTCTTCCTTGAGTCTTCTCTCAACCAGTTCATTAATTCTGGCCATTTCTCCCTCATTTATACCTTGTAATGAAAGGCAAGATGCTTTGTTGGTTTTATAACTATGTGCCTATCTCAGAAGTAGTGTTATTTAACGGGAAGTTGAGGACGAGCTCTTGAGTTGGAACCAACCTTGCGTGAACTTCCTCTTCAGGCCTACGTTTTCTCACTTGTAAAAGGGAATTGGTAATGTATCCATCTTACTAAGGTTGTGGCAAGAGTGTGTCTGTCATAAAACTGTTTTAAAACTGTAAAGTTATATATATATATATATATATATATATATATATATATATATATATTCATACTCTCTGATCTATGTTACAAATTAAAACTAGCTTAATTTAGGAAAGAAACTTATTTCTCCAGTACTAATTTTTCTGTAAGTGAACCAATTTTCAGTCCTTTTTCAGGAATTATGATAAGTAAACTGCTAATTTTACAACTTTCTCAGATTTCTGTGAATTTCAGAAAATTAGCATTGGAAATAATCTTAAAAGTAAGAAGTGGGTGGGATGGAAAAAGAAATAACAAGGAGGAAGGAAAGAAGGAAATAAGAAAAACAGAAATACATTATTATCATACCTAGAAATAAAATAGGGGTAAATCTAAAACTTAATTCCTAATAATTGAATAACAAAAACTTACACGATAAGGCCACATTATTATTTTTCACATTAAACATAAAAAATTGAACTTGAAAAGGCATATAAGAGTGAATTCTCAAAGATTTATAAAGGATGACACATGCATAACTTCCCTGAGGATCAGTCAGTACAGTTCCTTCATTACACTTGAATTTCCTTTATTACACTTGAAATTTTGTATCAAACTTAATACTTTGAGTATAATTAATTGTCAAAACATGCTAGCAGTTCAATAATATAAAACCAGCTTAGCCTGGGGGAAGGTTAACAAAGAACAAACAGAAAAGTGAACTTCACCATTATAGATAGCATTATTTAAAATTATTTATTTGAATGGTCAATAAACAAATATTCGCTGATATTCAGGTTCAAAAACAAATACCTACTGATTTTTATACACTATATGAGACAATTTATCAGAATTAGTCACTTCCTGCAAAGTGAATATAGTCAAGCTGAGAAGAAAGAACCTTTATGTAGAAAGATATTTTAAAAAAATAAAAATAATAAGGTGAGATTGATGCTTCTGACTAGTTTAGAGGATCAGGAACTGTATTTACCCACCTGCCTAAAACCACATGGAAAACAAGCAAAATATAGGAAACAGTGGTTTTAAAGACCTTGTATATCAAGCAACAAAAGGCAATGATCTCTGAGAGACAAGCAACAAATAAGTTGAGCCTTAGGACTGTACCCGCATATGATCTTCAGAGACTTTCCAGGTCACAGAGAAGATAATCCAGGTGGAATCCAACAGTCTCCATGAATTGAGGAAATGGAGCTGAGAGTCAAGTAAGCTAAAGTGTCTAGAATTCACCGGGCAGAGTACTGGTGAGAAGAGAGGTACCCGAATAAACACCACCAAAGATCTGCAGAGCTCTGTGAGGTACATACGGGTGAGGAAGTTACCCAAAGTCAGGAAAGAACCACTCAAAAGGATTAGAAGAAACAGGACACATAGGAACAGGAATAGTGCATGTCCCTCAGCCAGAATGACCTCTAATTCATAAACCATTGGGGAGAATTACTCAGAACTATCTTGGCTCAGTAGTGGGGAATATATAATTAGCCATAGACTAAACACTACTCAGGTTCTAGCTAATAAATCTTAGAAGCAAGACCTAAAAGTATCAAATAGTCTTCCAAGTAACTAAACTATGTCCCAAAACAAAGCTCAATAGTACTTTTAGGAATATGAAAAATACCAGCACCCAACAAGGAGAAATTCACAACGTCTGTACCTAAGCAATATATTGAACATCATTAGAAACATTAACTATGTTAGTAAATATGTGTGAGTTTTTTCATTGTGTAAATTCAGTTTAAAGAAAACATTGGACTTCTGCTTCCAGGAAGATGGAGTAGAAATCCTTTTCTCTATTCCTTCGTGAAGTGCAACTAAAAACTCTGAACATTATATATATAAAACAAATATAAAAAGGCTTAGAAAGGTAGAGAGAAAGCAGACTGGCTAGGGAACTAGGGACTCAGTAATGATATGGCAGTGAGTTCCCCGAGTTTTCTTTTTGCCTTACAACATCACAACACGATGCGGCAGAAGCCAGCAACTTGCAGAAAAAAATATGTATGTAGAAAGTTATTATTTTTGAAAAAATAAGGTAGGAGTTATGTCTCTTGTCAATTTGGAATAGCAGGAACTGTATTTACTCTCCTGTCTAAAACCACATGAAGAACAGACAAAATATAGAAAAGAGTTATCTTAAAGACATTGGGCATCATGTAACAAAGATGCTTAGGTGTGTAAACACACACACACACACACACACACACACACACAGCTCCAAAGAATGCCTGCATTCTCTAATGATAAGATAGGGAAAGGGACAGCCTAGCAAGACAGAAAAGTTTTAGACAATTGCTCTACTCCAGCCAAACAGCACAGAAAAAACCTGTAGCCCTATATCCACTGACACCTGGAGAGGCTGAGTGCAGAGTCTAGACTTCCAATCTAGCCAGGATGTAATGAATCATCCCAGACCGACCCCACCCCGTACCTCCCAACCCCAGCCAACAGGGTGGTATGAGGGAAGCCCAAGTAGGAAGCCAGGACTTTTATCTCTTTTAGGTGGTCAAAAGCCTTCCTTTGCGTGTTATCAATGAAAACCACCAGGGGAACAGTAACAAGAAATTCCTCTTTTCTCCAGCCAGGGTGATTCCAGCAGAGGCCTATTGGGAAGCTAGAACTCCTATTCTCACCCAGTAAAAATGAGCAGACATTCTCTTTTGTCGTCAAAAGAGGCTGTGAGAGGAACCTTCCCTTTCAGTCTCACCTTATAGTAATGAGGTGATGAACTCCCTGCCTGCTGAAGTGAGGTCAGAGCAAACCAGCTAAAATGGAAGGTTTAAACCAGATTCAAATATTCATAACATAAAAAAAAATCCAGATTCCAATTAAAAATCACTTGTCAGGAACAAGAAAATTTTGAACTTGAAAGAAAAATATGAATAATCAAAAGACCAATAAGACAGATAATTTAGAATTATCTAACAAAGATTTAAGGCAACCGTTATAAAAATGTTTCAATCAACAAGTGCAATCATGCTTAAAAACAAATAAAAAAAGTCAACAAAATAAAAATATCAGCAAAACTAATGAGTAGAAAATATAAAAAAGAAGCAACTAAATGTAGAACTGAAAATACAATAACAAATAAAACCTAGTGGATGGGATCAACAATAGAATTGAGAAGCTAGAGTGAATAATCAGTGATATTGAAGATAAAATAGAAATTATCTAATATAAACAACAAAGAGATAATAGATTGAAAAAATATAAATACAGAACCTCAAGGACCTGTAGGTATCATGAGAGATCTAATTTTTGTGTCATTGGAGTAACAGAAAGAGGAAAAGTGGTCAGGATTGAAAAACTAAACAAGTAATTGACAAAACTTTGCAAATTTGGCAAAAGATGTAAGCTTATGGATTCAAGGAGCTGTGCAAGCCCCCAAACCAAAAGAAATTCACACTAACACACATCATAACCAAATATCTAAAAACCAAAGACAAAGAAAAACTTGAAAACAGTGAGAAAAATAAGAAATGGAGGGAATACTTCCAAACTCATTTTATGAGGCCAGCATCACCCTAATACCAAAGCCAGACAAAAACACAAGAAAATAACACCACAGGCCAATTATCTCTGATGAACAAAAATGAGATACAAAAATCCTCACCAAAATACTAGCAAACCAAATTCAACAACACATTAAAAATATTATACACCAAGTGTATATATCCTTATGATGCATGGTATATTTAACATATGCAACTCAATCAATGTGATACATATACTACATTAATAGAACAAAAGATGACCACATGATCATCTCGATAGAAGCACGAAAAAACATCTGACAAACTTTAACATCTGTGATAAAACAAAAAAACAAAACAAAACAAAAACCTCAAAAAACACAGAAGTAAACTTATACAACATAATAAAGGTCATTTATGGAAAGCATACAACTTAATAGCAATAAAAACAACCTGATTTAAAAAAAAAATGGGCAAAGGACCTAAATAGACATACCTCCAAAGACATACAAATGGCCAATAGGTATATGGAAAAAATGCTCAATGTCACCAATCTTCAAGGAAATGAAAATCAAAATTACAATAAGATGATATCACTTCATGCCTGTAAAAATGGCTTTTATTAAAAAAAAAAAGACAACAAATATTTGGAAAGATGTGGAGAAAAGGAAAAGGGGGAATCCTCATGCAGTGTTGTTGAGAACATAAATTGGTACACACATTATGAAAAACAGTATAAAATATAAGAACAAAGATATACATAACATGATATCCCAAATCCAAGTAAGTAGAGTCTCAGTGTTATAATAATATCAGTCATGTAGGTTAGAGCTAAGAATAACATCAGTGATAACAAAAGTCATTTCATAATGATAGTAGTTCATCAGAAGAACATAACAATGATAAATATTTATCCACCTAGTAACAGAGCTCTGAAATGCATGAAGCAAAAACTAGAGCTGTAAGGAGAAAAAAAGCAACCCTGAATTATAGTTGGAGACTTCAATATCTGCCCCCCCAATAAAGGACAGAACACATGGATGAAAATATGTAAGCACATAGATTTTAACTGCATTATCAATGAACTGGACCTCAGTGATATTTGTAGAATGTTCCACTCACAAACAGTGTACACACATTTTCTTCAAGTGCACAGAGACATTTTTAATTTAACATTATAGACCATAATGTGGACCATAAAAAGAGTATCAAAAATGTAAAAGAGTTCATTATTACAAAGAGTGTAATCTGACTACAGTGAAATTAAATTTAAAATCAATAACAGAAAGACATCTGGAAAACTCCCAAATATTTGAAAACTAAATAACACACTTCTAAATAAACCCATGTGTCAAAGAAAAAATAAAAAGGGACATTAGAAGGTATTTTGAGCTGAATAAAAATAAAAACATATCAAAATTTGTGGAATGTTCCTAAAGCACTAAGTTTTGGGGAATTTTTAACACTATGCGCCTATATTTAAAAAAGAAGAAAACTTAAAATTAATTACATTATTTTCTACTTCAAAATACTAGAAAAAGATAACCAAATTGAACCCAAAGTCGGCAGAAAAAGGAAATAATAAAGAGAAATCAATAAAATAAAACAGAAAAATTATAGAGAAAACCCAGCAACACTAGAACCTATTTCTTTGAAAATATCAGTAAAATTAATAAACCTCTCACTAGACTGATCACTAAAATAGAGGAAAGACAATTTACCAATATCAGGAATGAAGGATGCAACATTACTGTAGGTACTGTAGATACTGAAAGAATAAGAGATTATTGTTATATCATAAGGACAGAAAGCAAAGCAGATCCACAGCTACCAGAAAATAGGGATGTAAGGGAGAGAGGCTCAGGAGGGAAGAATCACAAAGATAAATAAAGAAACTTTAGGGCTAATAAATATATTATGTTGATTATGGTGATGGTTTCATAGCTATATGCATGTCAAAATTTATGATTATATTATTATTGAAAAATGTGCAATTGTATGTCAATTATACCTCAATAAATCTACTAAAACACAGGAGGTTAACAATGCCAAATTAACTATAAGAAAACAAATTTAACAAACATAACAGATTTTTAAAAATATAATTATTGATGGTTAATGAAGGCTTCATAGAGAAAGTAAGACCTGTCTCAACAATTAATATTGTCTACTAGTCATAAGCATACCAACAGCTGACCAGAAATGAACCCTAGATGATTTTGCTTGGTCCACACAGTTGTAGGACCTTCTATTTTTCTTTAATCAGTCACAAATTATTACAGTTTCAGTCACAAATTATTACTGTTTCTCATAGAATACAGGTTTCACATAAAAATATAGCCTTCTGGTTGTTTTTGGTTTGCCTTGTTTTGGAAAATGTGAACATCTGGCAATGCTAGGTACATTTTCCCCCAAGGAAACACCTTTTCACTTCCCACTGTGGAGGTCATGCTGGCCAGTTTTACAAAAGTGGATACTCAGATTCTTTCACTGAGTATCAGTTTCCACCTACCATCACAGTCATACTATTATTTTTCTTATAGTGAAAAGGAAAAAAAAAAAAGTATTTCTTTTCGGCTTCGTTCACTTAGGCTCCCTGCCTTGGTCCTGGGGCATTTTAATTTTAAGACGTGCTGGGTAGACTGTTATTAGGATCATAAACGATTAAAACTTTGAGTTTACTTGGTCTTCTTAGGGTAGTACACCCAATGAAATATCTCTTGCTTTACAAAAAAAGAGCCAAAGTAAAAGTTTCCCTTTGACCCTCTGCCACAAAAATTAGAGTCAGCAGAGAGAAATTATTTCTTTTGTTAACAAGTAAAAAGCAGAAAATCACTATTTTGAAAATGTATTGGAGGAAAGAAAGTCCATCATAAAACATAATAATAAATAAGATAGTGCAAATTTGATTTTAAACATTGGCAGATACAATTATAAATGCTTACTGCACAATATAATTTGGCTGCTGATCAAACAACTACAACTGGGAGATATTTTAAATGTCAGAATTTCAAAGAAGAATTGAGGCTAGAAATGAATAAGAGGACCGTTGATCAGAGTAGGGTTAGAATACTTCCTTTAAAAACATCTAACATTTACATGAGCTAGGCACTACGCTAATTCTCACAGAAACTCTCTTATCTAGGTACTTTCTCAGTATACATATGAAGAAAGTGAATCACAAACGGGTAAAGAAACAACTGTGCCAATATGCAAACTCAAATCTGTGTGATTCAGATCCCTTGCCCTCGCCCACTTCATTGTACTGCCATTCTGTTCCACTCATATCAGGAAATTGAATATTGAAACAAGAACTCTAAATATACTTCTTATCTTTGTTGTATGTGTGTGCTTATGCTTCAATTGATGCATAAAGTTTAAATCTTTATACTCTTTCTAAGAAACAATTGATCTTCTCCGGGCAGCAGCCATTACAACTAACTGATTCCTGGGTCAGTATAAAAAACACCTATGACACACTTGATTCAAAATTGACAAAAGTCACTAGGATATAGGGCATTCAGATAACTTGATTTGTTTATGGCCCTGTATTGGGACACAAACCCCGTTTACACTCTCAGATTCCTTATCTGCCTCCTTCTTCCTCTCATACAGACCATACCAGACTTGGATGAAACATTGCACCATGGGATATAGGATCTGGCTTTCTGATTTTACCAGAAAGAGCAGGGACTTTCTCTCTGGAAGCAGGGGGAAGTGGGGGGGGGGGGGAGAAAATGTTGACCACAAGAAACGAAAGGGGATTTACTCCCCTGAAGAATACTCCCAGTTGTAGTTTCTTCTTCCATTCTGAATAGGTTCTGACTGCCTGCCAAGCAAATATGCACCGTGAGTGACCTGCTGTCTTTCTTTTTAGCTCATTGTGAAATAGTAGCCTGGACACTATTACATCTTCCTTCTATTAAGTTTACTTTCCTTTTTCCCTATTATCAGTATGCTCGACTTGTATTTCCCAAATACCTATCAGTACTTTAATCCTTACTTCAGACTCTGATTACTAGAAAACCTAAGCTATGAAAATTTATACTAGAAATTGTTACATAAAACGGAAGCTTGGAAGGGTATTTTGGGAATCGAATTGCTCATTTGTTGGGAAGAAACTACTCATGATAAGGAAACTGTACCAGGAGCTATGTACTCTTATTATACTGCTGCCTTAACTCACAGAGCACCTACTTCTACCTGATTTTGTTCAGCCCAACTTGTCAGGTAGTGTTGAATCTTTCCAATCTCATCAAAACATACTGTGTCAATGGAGCTTACTTCATCCAGACATTGGATAAGATAGTCCACAAGTTATACATCAATCAGGAATGAAAGAAGACAACTAGGCAGACACTGTGTAGCCATTGGTAATAGATAGTCTTCACTCATTGATAGTCCAGTTCTGAAAAAACATCCCATAGGTCTTGGATCCTGGAAATAAAAGGTCCATATTTCCACTCCCCATGTAATTGATACCTATAGGGGGATGGCTTCTGAGCATGTCCCTCCTCTCACCAGTGCCTCTTCTTCTCTTTGCTGAGAATTAAAGATTGTAAGTATACTGCTCATTATGAGTATACCTATAACCTGACATCTCTTTCCAACTAATGAGACAAATAAAATGGCATATGAATCATGTTTGCTAAGACATGGCCTGTAATGAATATTGAAATCAAAGTTGATTTGTGGTCATTCATCACTGAACCTTAGCATCTGAATTGAGACTGATTTTATATATAAGTGAATTATTGTAAATTCATTCCTCAGAAGACAGCCCAATTTCTAAGATCTGTCTATAATGGCCCCCATTAGGGTCAAGAATTTTAATTTGCAAGTAAAGAACTGAGTTTCAATCTCAGAGTGGTCATAATTAGCAAAATCTAATGGAATCCATTTCACAGCTTTATCTTGATATGGGGATCAATCTATTTATATTTTCAAAACTGCTGTCTGTAATAACAGTGAACTACCAAGCTCCAGGTAAGTTAAAACCAGAGCTCTCATAAGACAGTTTTCCAGTACTTCATGCCTGTCAGCATCTCCTTCCATCCATCCCCAAGTTTAAAAAGATCCATAGGTCTTGAATGCAGCATCTTCTTCCTTAGGTACAACTGGGCCTTCTTTTCACAATTGTGAGGTAAGTCATTGAATCATTTAGTTTTCCAGCTGTAATTCTCAAAGTTCCATTTGGAGCCACTAACCCTCAAAATATTTGTAATTAGTAGGTCAAGTCCAATCAGTGATGGTACATATTGTTCAGGGTTGGTACTCAGCAAATGCTTAGATACTACCAAACCTACATTTCACAGAAGTGTGGAATTCTCAATACCTATCTAGAGATATCCACCTATACATCATGAGGAAGCCAGTGCCTATAACAACTTTGCTGTGCATTTTTAGTATCCTATTGAAAACATCATGTTATTAAAACAAAATAATACTTCAAGAAAATTCATATCTCCAAATTAAACTAATAAATTAAGAAGATTAATAATTTGCATGACGCAGTTTTATTGGTAGTGATGGTAGGGGTTTTGCTTGCTTGTCCTCATTAGTCATTGGTATCTACTAAGAATCATTTAAGTCCAGCATTGGCCTTAATCCAAAACTGGTTCCAAAGTAGAGTCCAAGGCATTTTGGATTCAGGGTATGATATATTCATTCACCTTAATGTAACTTGATTTTGCCTGATTCTTTTTCCTGCATCGCCATCAATAAGGGATATATATAATGCATAGGCTACAAGCAATCTAGCTCTACTGCCAGATTGCAAATTTTCAATCTGCTTCAACTTCTCGGTTTCAGACAATGCAATATCCCTACAGTTCTCCCAAAATTCCAAGTTCATTCAACTCTATTGTGTGTTTCCCCATGAAAAGAGAAGCCATTTCTTTTAGTTTGGAGTTCCCTCCATAGATTTTTCTTCCATTCTGAACACATTGAGGAGGCTCCCAGTCAGTTTTTAGGCATTTATATAGGGAATACGCTAAGTATCACCCATGTCGAGAGAGAAATAAGAGATAATGACCAGCCTGTATTTTCTGCCTCTTTTGCACTTGTACACATAATGTGAAAAGGAAGAGAATCCAGTTGTTGAATGCCTTCCTGCTGCTGACAGTGGTGAGCCAACATTTAAAAAATGATGTTGGCATTCATTGCAATCTGAAGTGTCTATACTGCTGAAATCTTTCTAAGTCTGGACACTGAAGTATGGCAGTATCTATCTACTGAATGCTGTTATTATCCATTAAGGAAATTCCAATTAAATAATGTCATTACCTAGGTATGGATAGGTTCCAGAACCTTAGCAGAAAGAAAAAGAGAACAGAGAATGGGGGGAGAGTGAGGGAGGAAGAGACGGAGGAGGGAGAAAGATAAGGTGGGGAAATATCAATTGAATCTCCTTACATCCAGAAGAATAACATCCTCCTTAGAAAGATGGAGGGAGAAGAGAAAGAAAAGAAAGGAAAACAAAGCCAAAGTCTAAATCTGGAGGTGTTGTCCATGTTTTTCAAAGAACTAATACTGCTCTCTGAGACCACAGTTCCCTCCCTGTCGTCATACTGTTTTACTCTCTAGGTACATGATAACAGATCAAGGTGGCATACCTCAAGTATCTCCCCTGGGCTCTCAGAAGGCATGTAACACTACTATTGAAACTTATTATCTGTTTTAATATATTCTTATTGGCACTAGCTAGTAGGTTTGGACCTTGGCCAGTATCATTTCTATGTGCACTTCTAGGGGAAAACTTTACCTTTCCTCAGATAGCCTTCAGCTTCTGCCTCTTCTCCTTCCTTGATCAGCTTTAATAACTAAAAAAGGGGGGGGGGCAAGGAGCAATCATAGTCCATTACACTTAGATAGAGCAATTTACTTGGAAAAGCTTGAGCCTGAAACTGATCCAAAAATTATTTGAACTCATTTCCAGATTCCTTAGATTTTCAGGTTATAAAGTTATTTTCCCCCTCGCATTCTGGGAAGTGATTAAGAAATTTGCCATAACTGCCCTCTAGCTCTCTACTCACGAAAAAGCCCACTCGAAGGCATTTACACATTCTTCTACGGTCACTGACTTCTTTTGATATTTTTTTTTTGGGGGGGGCGGGAGTAAAAGGGAGGCTAGAGTGCTCAAGTACAGAGTTTTCTGACTGATACTTCTCTGTATCTTGGCAACACCTCAGAGACACTTGGGTCACAATTCAAAAGGTCTTTGACCTGATACTGGGATAGGATTTCCTGAAAACAATTCCAGCTTTTGACTACAGTTTCTTCCTGTAAAAAGAGGAAATAAGTATCTTGAGATATATTCATCAGGCTGACTGGAAGCATTTTCCAATTCATCCAGGGTACCTGTCATCAGACTTATTTTTAAAGGATCCATCAAGGAAAAAAAACAAAACACCTGATGTCTTTTATTGAACCACAGACTAGTTCCCAAAAAACTCTTTGTCAACAGGCTAACACCCAAAGTAGATAATTAATTGCATGGAAACCACTTCCTTTGGTAGAGCCTTCCTAAGTACCTATGTCTAATATGATTTTAATGAAGTTTTTCATATCCCAAAGATTAAATTCACAGCTGGTCATTATTCCTACCTCCAAAAATATGAGTAGAAAATTGATCTTTATTTATGCATTAGTTCTCTACCAAACTAGTGCTAAAGAAGCAGGAGAGATATATTTAATTCTAATTTAGAGATACTATTATGCCTATGAAGTAATTCAGGTTTCACTCAGGATTTACTTATTGAAAGATAGGCAGATGGGTAAATCACCTATGAAGAAGATGGGAAGATAAACCAAAAGAGACAGGGTTCACACCTTTTATCTGACTCATGCCAAGGTTACATTTGTGTATTGTGGCTAGGCCTCCAAACTTAATAAGGATGCTGACTCACCTCATAAGGGATTTCCCAGCTGTCTCTGTAGTTAAGACAAGGCTTTCTTTTCATGCCATCATGTAGCCATACAAATCAGCCAAGTTCCCCATTCTAGTTAGATAACTTGTGATCCCTAACCCTTTGGGTGATAGAATGTCCAAAGGTACTAGTCATTCATGGCCTTCCCATTACCTCCCACATATACTTGGAGAACTGAGGTACCTTCAGTCTTTTCTCTCCTACACGAATCACACCTCAAACTTAAGACTAATTTATTCCCTGAGAGCATACAAGCTTGTATTTGAGTCTCTCCTGCATTTATGTCATTTTTTTATGATTCTTAGTTTCTGCTTCTGAATAGTGAGTCAAAACTTCTGCTGTAGACTGAGGATTGAGGGGTCAGGAAGGTTTTTAGGTTGACACTGAAAAAAGGGAGGTAGACCTAAAATTGCACAGATGTGGGGGGAGAGATCCAAGATGGTAGAGTATATAAATGCAGTGTTTGCCTCATCTCATGAACACATAAAAATTACAACTAAATTATAGAACAACCAACCTGGAAAACCATCTTAGTTTGGCTCAACAGAAGTTTATAACTAAGGCTATAAAGAAGAAACCACATTGAGACTGGAAGGAGAAGTGGAGATGCGAAATGGGCTGGCCCCAAACCTCCATGTGGCAGATGAAAATTGGGAGAGAATCTTAGCTACAGAGGTTCCCCACAGAGCAGCAAGGGACCCCAACCTCACACCAGGCTCCCCAGTCTGGAGTACTGGTGCTGGGAAGAATAGCCTCCACTACATCTGGCTGTGAAAAACAGTTGGGGTTCCAACCATCTGGGTAGGAGGGAGGGCAGTAGGAAAAACAGGTGTCATCTTAAAGGGCCCACACATAGACTTGCTTGCAGGCACTTGCCCTGGGCTCCATCAGAGGGAGGTGATGGGGATAAACGGGGGCTCAGACTGAGGTATGTGACTACAGGGTGAGAGCTGAAGACAGTCGCCATTTTCCCTGTGTGGGGTCTTTTTCCCATGCAGCTGGCAGGCAGGTGCCATCTTTCCTGTGTTGATCTCTCCCTCATGCCCATGGCTAAATCTGAATCAGTGTGGTGAGCTCTGCTGCTCCATCCTGGTGACTCACTGGGACCCTGCCACACTGAACTACATACTACACAAAGCTTTATCAGTGGCTGACTCTTACGGGATCCAGCAGGTAGCAGCAGGCCTTGGTGTGTCCTGGCTTTTTGTGGAGCTACCCCAGGCCCAGTACTGGTGGCAGCCATGCCTGGTTTGCAGTGTGGCTTTTCCCACATGCCTCTAGGTACAGCACAGGCAGCAACTGACTGTGGATCACTTTGTAGCTCTGACAGGTCCCTCTCAAGAGGCACCAGAACCAATGTACTTGAAGATCGGCAGATCAGCAGAGCACCACCCAATTAGCCCCACAAACAGCACACACAAAGGGCAGTTTCAACACATACCAGAGCCCTCTGGGGCAAATACCACTCTATGTGGTAAGCCTCACCACACAGCAGTCCTTAAACTGTGATCTTGGCCAAATCTCACAGGCAGTCAGCCTGAGGGTCAATCCCACCCACTGACATGCCAATAGCAATCAAGGCTCAACTATAACAGAAGGGCACACACAACCCACACAAGAGACACTCCTGAAGCATCCAGAGCAAGGGACCTTACAATGCACCTACTACATAAGGCCACCCGGCAAGACTGGGAGACATAGCAACCCTACCTAATACATAGAAACAAATAAAGAGGGGCAGCCAACATGAGGAAACAAAGAAATGCATCCCAAATGTAAGAACAGAAGAACACTCCAGAAAAATAACTAAAGGAAATGGAAGCAAGCAAACTACCAGAGACCGAATTTAAAACACTGGTTATAAGGATGTTCAAAGAACTTAGTGAGAACTTCAACAAAGAAATAGCAAACATAAAAAAGTTCATAGAAACTGTAAAAAATAGCCAGCCAGAAGTGAAGAATACCATAACTGAAATGAAGAATGCACTAGAAGGAATCACCAGCAGACTAGATGAAGCAGAAGATTGAATCAACAATTGGGAAACATCCAATTGGAACAGGAAAAGGAAAAAAGAATTTTTTTTTTCAAATGAGGATAGTTTAAGAGACCTCTGGAACAACATCAAGGATAACATTTGCATCATAAGGGTACCAGAAGGACAGAAGATAAAGCAAGGAACTAACAACCTATTTAAGAAATAATGACTGAAAACTCTTCTAAACTAGCAAAGGAAATAGACATACAAGTTCAGGGTGCACAGAGAGTCCCAAACAAGATGAACCCAAACACGACGACACCAAGACACATCATAATTAAAATGCCAGAAGTTAAAGACAAAGGGAGAATCCTAAAAGCAGCAAGAGAAAGGCAACTAGTTACATTCAAGGGAACTCCCATAAGATGTCAGCTGATTTCTCAACAATCACTTTGCATGCCAGAAGGGATTGGCAGGAAATGTTCAAAGTGATTGAAAGTAAGGACCTACAACCAAGACTACTGAACCCAGCAAGGCTATCATTTCAAATTGAAGGATAGGAAAAGGCGTCCCAGATAAGAAAAAGCTAAAGGAGTTCATCACCATCAAACCAGTATTACAAGGATTGTTAAAGGGATTTCATAAATAAATAAATAGATAAATAAATAAATAAATAATAAAATGCCAATGTCTACATACCTTTGAAAAATTACTTTCATTGTAAATGGATTAAATGCTCCAATCAAAAACATAGGATGGCTGAATGGATAAGAAAACAAGACCTTTACAAACAAGACATTTACATATTTTATGAAAATGGAAATGTGGGGGGGAAAAAGGCTGGGGAAGCAATATTTATAACAGACAAAATAGACTTTAAAACAAAGGTGATAACAACAGACAAAGGACCCAGTAATCCCACTTCTGGTTAATTATTTGAAGAAACTCAAAATACTACTTCAAGGGGACATGTGCATCCATATGTTCATTGAAGCAATATTTATAATAGTCATGATGTGAAGGGATCCTTGGTGTCTGTCGATGGATGAACAAATGGATAAAGAGGAGGTGGTATCTAATACAATGGAATATTGCTCAACCATGGAAGGGAAGGGGATCTTACCATCTGTGGCAACATGGATGGACCTGGGGTGTATTGTACTGAATGGAGTATGTCAGACAGTGAAAGACAGATGCAATGTGATTTCACTTATATGTGTAATCTAAAGAACAAAATAAACAAACAAACAAAATAGAAACACACTGATGGATAAAGAGAACATTTTGATGGTTGTCAGGTGGTAGGGGTGTTGAAGGGGTGGGTACAAAATGGGAAAGAATTAAGAAATACAAATTGTTCGTTACACAGTAGTCATGGGGATGTAGGAATACAATCAATATTATTGTAATAACTATGTATGGGTGTCAGATGGGTACTAGATTTATCCAGGTGATTGATGGAAGGCGGGTTGGGGGACAGGATGAAAAAAGAAAAAAGCTAAAGAGACCAGAGTACAAAAAAAGATGGGCACATTAGATAGGTTTACAGACTATAGTAACAGAATCTGGGACTTGATGGGCCCAAAGAAGTCTTATGGGAGTTGCTAGAATGTGACTGCTTAAAGTGAACTGATGTAAGCAGTAGTCTCTTTCCTAGTCTACATTAACTCAAAATGGATTTCCGTTCTTTTTGACTTATGCTTATTTCAGGGAATGAAACAAAAGCAGAATATACAAATGAGAATCTATTCAACTGTGTATTGTTCCTAATAAAAGATTGACATAATAAATATTCTTTGGAGTATAAATACAGAGGTGGGTAGAAAGAAATCTATGCTATTATTATGTTGTTAGCATTAATTTCATTTTCTCCCTTTGTGTCTACGTCCCAGAGGTCATCTACTTTTTGGCTCTAAGCTCTGTGTTGGTTTGTCTCACTCTCTCTGGCTCTTTACTGATTCTTATTGCCAGATTAGGCATTATTGATATTTGTAATAAAGTACTACTCTACATGCCTCACAAAAATAAAAATAAAACTGCACCAATGTAATCTTGTTATGTGTCTTTTTACCAGTGTAGGCAGATTTTCTTTCTCCATACCTTTCCAAAATAGTACATAAAGCAGAATTTAGTATCAAATAATCAGTCCCCTGGGATAACGGAATAGTGCAAGCTTGAGACCCTTGTAGAGTCCACCGATATGTATTAGGCACTCCTATCATCTGCAGTGTGGTGCTCCATTCTGTCAATGGGGTTCTCAAGTATCCTTACCCAGTTATTATATGAGAATTTCTAATGCCATACTGAAAAGACATTAGAAATCATCAGTTCTTCTTCCAGTAGCCCACTAGCTTAGATTTAATTTCTTTCGTTAGGACCCTACTTTAATATTAGCAAGTCTGTCTCTGAATACTGGCCCAGGGTAATAACAATGTCACCTGGGGAAAAAATCTTCTGAGATTATCACTGGTTAGTCTACCTGGATTACAGGTAACAGCAGTGATGTGAGATGTGATGGTTAAATTTGTGTATCAACTTGACTGGCCTTAGGGATGCCCAGATAGCTAGTAAACCATTATTTCTGGATGTGTCTGTGAGGGTGTTTTCAGAAGAGATTAGTATTTTAATTGGTTGACTGAGTAAAGATCACCTTCACTGGTTTGGATGGTCATCATCCAATCCATGAAGGGCCTGAATAAAACAAAAAGATGAAGATTAAGTTTGCTCTCTGCCTAAGCTGGGATATCCATCTTCTCCTGCCCTTACATATTGGTTCCTGGGCTTCTGAATTTGGATGTGAGCTATACCACACCAGATTTCCCAGATGCCTCTAACTTGCAGAAAGCAGATTGTTGGACTTCTCAACCTACATAATCATGTGAGTCAGTTCCTCATAATAGAAAATATATATATATATAGATATATATATATATATATATATATATATATATATATAATTTTATATATGTGAGATTATATATACACATATTTGTATTAAAAAAATGATAATTATATTGGTTCTGTTTGTCTGGAAAACCCTGAAAAATATAACAGATAAATGTTTAACAATTAGCTCTTGGGGAGTGGGGAACATTGCAATTTGTAATACATACCAAGTTTTGTAGATATACATATCATGGCCAGTTTCAAGATACCAATGTATTATCACTGAATCCAGAGTTGGAAAAGATATGCATTATCAACTGGCATAAGCAGGTAGAATCAGCTCTAGTGCACCTATCTAGATTACCCATGATTCTTTTCTTTCTACTCCATTTTTCACCTTGGAACCTCTTTGCCAATTATTTCACCTGAACTGTAAGTATAGATGATTTATAGATTGCAGAATCTACCCCACCTCAAACCATCCACATTGCCACACCTATTCTCACTATATGGTCAATACAAGCCCCACACCTACAGGTTTAGTGCAGACCCTGATCCTGGCTATCCTACTAATACATCATCTGGGAACCCTGAAAAATAGGATAAAATTAAGAATGTTATTATGTTTTCAGTCTTTTAGTATTTTAGTCCAATTAACTTCAAATGAAGTTGATTACCTACTACCACCTTTGTTTCACACCGATAGAGGGAATCAAATTATTTCATATTATTAAAATCTCAGAAATACTCATTTGAAAGAAGTTATAGTGTTTCAAATTTTTTGGCTGTCATTTGTCATTAACTAGTCTAGCAGGTTGTTGTATTTCTGAGCCTTGCAGGCAGTGGCATAATTGAGGTCTCAGCTGTTCTTGTGTAATTTGTCACTGACCCTTTCTGAATATACCGAGTACTGACTTTCTTTTCTCTGATATTATCTAAATTAAAAGTAAATCAACAAGGGTAGAACATGTGAGCTGGATAGCGAACATGTTTCATGGAATTGTAAGTCAACTAATTACACATATGGAAGCCATCTGGTAAAACAGCAGTGTAGAGAGAAAAGTGTTTAAGGTATAGATTTCCTGAGTCAGAGAACTGTTTTAATCCCCACCTCTGCCAATATCAGCTACGTGATATTGAACAAGTTACTGAACATCTGTTGGCAGAGGCGGCTAGCTGATCATCATAACTACTTTTGCGTCTCCTAGGTTCCTGGCTAGACTGTAACTTCCAAACTTTCTTGCAGTTAATTGTAGACATCTGACCAGTTTTTGCCAATGGAACATGAACAAAAACGCAACAAATACTACTTTGGGGCTAAAGATTTTAAGAAACCAATATTCCTCCTCCATTTTTCTTTTTTCTTTTTTTTTGAATAGAGCCTGGACTCAGATGACAACAAAGACTCTATGAAATGGTGGAAAAACAAACTAAAAGGAGCCTAGTTCCTTGACCCTGCACAAAGAGATGAGTATCCTGCTGACTAAGGCCATCTCTTTGCTTTTTAATTGAGTGCATTGTCTTTGCACTTCAGCCAGCCTATCTGCTACATCAGTTTAGCCTACCCTAATGAATACAGCATCTCTTTAAATGAAAATATAATAATACTATCTGCATTAATTAACATTCTCTTGGTTAGGAGTAGCAAAATTCCACTCATGATAGTCTAAGCTAAATAGAGAAATTTACCATATTAAAATGGTGGTCAAGGAATACAGTTGGGCTTCAAAAGGCAAAAGAAACAAACAGGAAAGCCATCTAAAACCTGCGAAGCCACTTTTTAAATCTCTCTCTCACCTCTGGCCCAATCATCTCTGGCAACTATTTTTCTCTGAGCATCTTCATTCATTTATCTTTTTCTTTCCATGTAAATGCCACTCAGCAATTTATTTTATACAACCCATGTTCAAGAAAGTAACATCTCTCAACTGCAATTCAAAATCAAGGGGACAGCATCTATTTGATCCATCTTAGGCCAAGTGTTCACCACTGGCCCACTTCAGGCCAAAGCAATGGAATCACAATATACTAAAAATCATTGCCAAAGGCCCACTCATATATTTGAATAAACAGGGTCAATTTTCAAAGACAAGAGGTTTGGGTTTAAATAGGCTTTTCAAAATGGGTCAAGTACACTACCTCATAAATTATTACAAAATTAAATGAAACACAAAATCCTCAGCAAAATCCTGACACACAATAAAATTTCCATGTTACTTATTATTTTTATGATTATTGATCATTATGTTCACTTTTTGTTGCCATAACAAATTATCACAAATGTAGACCCCTAAGCAGCACCCATGTATTATCTCATAGTCTCCATGGATCAGAAAACTGGGCACAGTGTGGTTCAGCTGGTTCCCTTGGTCCAGGCCTCATGAAAACCAAATCAAGATGTCTACAGGGCTGTGTTCCTTTCTAGAGGTGGATTCTTGGAAGCACTTCAAGTTCATTCAAATGTTGTTAGCAGATTCCAATTCCTTATACTGGTAGGCAAAAGGTCCCTGTGTCCTTGCTGGCTGCCAGCTATGGGTTGTTTTTACCTCCTGGAGGCTTCTTTCTGGTCTTTGCTGTTGTCCTTCAATGTCTCAGAACCAGCCATGGTGCATCAGATCCTTCTCACTTGGAATTGCCCTGCCTTGCCCTCTGCATCATTTTCCTTGCCTTCTTATCCACCCATCCCTGACTCCAGCCAGAGAAAATTATCTTCCTTTAATCTCATGTGATTAAGTGGGGCCTACCCAGGCAATCCAGAATAATCAACCTATTTGAAAGCACACAACCTTAATTATATCGGCAAAGTCCCGTCTGACACAAAGCGTAATATATTCATCATTTCCAGTGATTAGGGTATGTACATTCTGCCTATCACAGACAAACATTAAACATTACTCCTCCAGGCTTCTCTAATGTAGAAAACATGACAAACATATATGACCTAATTATCATAGACTTGAATAGTTCTAAAGAAATGACATATGATTTGTGTTTGCCTTGACATGTAAGTTAATTTCTACGCATACATTTTAAAGTTTATAATTATTTTCTTTATTAATATAAGCCTCTCTAACTTATTCATTTCATAAATATTTCTTTTGTCCTCACAATTTCAGGTGCTGGAGATACAGCCCTAAATAGCATGGCTCAGGGTCCTGTGTCATGAAGAAGCCTACACACCAATACTGGGAGATAAGCAATAAGCAAGTGAACACATGAAAACTCAAGGTAATTTTAGGTAGAGATAAAACAGGGTCTTGTGATAGGTTCCTAATGGGTGGGTGGGCAGAAAGTCACTCTATTTTAGATTGGCTGGTCAGGGAGGTCTCTCTAAGAAAATAGGATTTGAGTTTTCCAGGTAGATGTTACAGTACAAGAATACACCTGGGGGATGGCAACCAGCTTGGGAGAAAAATGACCAATAGAGAGAAAGGTATGAGGTGAGTTCAGAGAGAAGCACAGAGGTCAGATCACTTGCCTAACACATTTCAAGTCTAATTGTCAATATAGGTACTTTAAAATGGCAATCTGATTTTAAAACTATAATAAAACATACAAATAATCAGTTCAAACAGAACTTCACCAAATTGGTCTTTTGGGGTCCAGTATTTTTTTTTTTATCAAATATGAAATTGCAGTAAAAGAACGAAAAAGTCATCATGGGTAATTTCACCCAGATTTTCCCAAGCCCACCGGTCCTATAAAAATCACTCTTTCCCCTGGCCGGCCAAGTGGCATGGTGGTTAAGCACTGGCTTGGGAAGCCAGTGGCCCCAGTTCAGTCCCACAGATGAGGGCCAGTGACACTGCCCTCAAAAAAAAAAAAAAATCACTCTTCTCTGCAAGTGTGACTAGAACGTGTGCCTTCAAAAAAAGATGCCTATGTCCCATCTGTAATGAAACAATCTCAATTCCTTCCTTCTCCTCATGCCCTCTCCTGAGAAACTTCAAAGTTTATGTTTTTGCAAGTTACTGTGCCCTAATCTACTACTTCTGCTAAAATTTAATCTTACATATCTATCCTCTGACTGATTTTACTTTATTTCCTCCCCAACGAGGGGGAAAAAGCCCGTTTCCTTCATTTTCTCCAAAAGCACTCCCGTCGCAATGTCCTCCCCACAACAGTTATATGTAATTGTAACAGACTGGTTATTTGCAGGATGGAAAAACGAGTTATATTGCAGCTACCTCAAATATAACAGTCATCTCTGTTCGAAATGACACTGGCCATTCTGACTCGGGGGGCAGGTGTGCATGCTGCCCTCTAGGCCTTCAACAGGGGAGCTGTTTGACTCCTGTATCCCTCTTCTCTCTACACCTTAGCCTCTCTCTCAGGATTGTCACAGGAAACTCCAAGTCAACTAGACCCAAGGCTAGTACCTCAAGGTTTTTCCTTAAATGATATTTCTGTCCTTAGCAGGAATTGTGCTATTGGATTATTGTTTTTCACTTTGCCTTATAAATGATGAAGACTTTTGGAAGACACAACTAATTTATTTTTTCTTTAGGCACTAACTTTCTGCATTGTTCAATGCATGTCTCTCTCTCTCTCTCTCTCTCTCTCTCTCTCTCTCTCTCTCTCTCTCACACACACACACACACACACACACACACACACTTTCAGAGTAAATGTGTTCTATAAATGCAAAATGACAATGATAATAATTATTATTCATTGTTTCTTGTGATGTATTAGAATTCACCTGTGAGATGATCTACTGGTAATAGAATAAGCGATATTTAAAACCTTTTATGGAGAGATATTTAAAACCTTAGAAAGATAAAAGATCTAGTTGAAAAATGTAAAAATTTTATTTTATTGAGCAATTCAGCTTAAAAATGGCCTTGTTAAAATGATTGTATTCAAATATTTAGAAAAGAGATCTAAATTTAATCTATGGCTTGAAAAATTTTGGAACTTGCTCATTCTAACCGAGTCCTAAAACATGATCTATAAGCAATCCTTAACTTTCCTGTACATTTGAAACACGTGTCTCTTGTTCAGACTCCCACTTTTTAACATTATATGCTCAAATGCCTTCACTACTTAACAAACAAACAAACAAACAAACAGAATTCTGACTCTTATGTAAGAGTCAGAGGATAAACACCTCAGGTTGTTATTAATAAATGACAATTCTGTCTGCCAATCAACACCAGAATATAAGTGCTGTGACCATTTTTCAGAGAAATGTGTTTGGAATTTTGGCATCATTTTGACAAGAGTCAGCATAAGATTGAGGCTCAGCTTTGGATATTAATTCCAGGTCTGGAATCTACTAGCGAGTTCCTTCACTTTTCTATGCCTCAGCAGCCTCATTTGTTAAATGATCAATAACTCATACAGTTGTGTAAGAATTCAATGAATTAATACAGGTCAAGTTCTTAGATCAATGCATGGCATGTAATAAATATTTAAAAGGTATTAGCTATTACAATATAACACTATATTATTGAGATATAAAAATTATTATATTAAACTTCACAGAAATGAGGAAATTAAAGTATTGCTACTGTTGACAAAATATTAAAACCAGTTGGTTATCCAAAATTTTTGCCCTCAATCAAATGCATAATCAATTGTGGGGGGGAAAAAAAGACACAAAATTCTGGGAAAAGTTCATTCTGACTAAATTATTTTATAATATTGTTAGCTCTCAGGAGAGTGAATCAAACTACCACTCATTTCATATAAATTTTTAATAATATTTAATAAAAATGCATTTATAAGTTCCTTGCTTTCTTCACTTAGTTTTCTTATGCTTATTTCATTATCAACACGTTCTCTAAAAGAAAATGAAGAATTTTTTTGCATAATCAAATCAAATACAAGACATTCATGTAATTTGCAATTTTTAGGCCAATTAGAGATTCTTCTCCTCCAGAGATTCCCAAGTGTCAGCGATATGTTTTTCATTCTTCAGGCATAAAATAAATTTCATTATCTTTACTTACAAGTGATGTTAACTGCCTTTCACAATTTATAATCTATAATACAATTCTGTATTAAAGGTATGCAGATTTCCTGTATTAAGGAAATCTGATGGTTGATTTCTATGAGATATTATTTTAGTTTTTAAATGTACACTGGCCTTTTCTGAGATTACCCATGATTGTCAGTGAAAATTAAAAAAAATCAAAATCCTAAAAGAATTAAAGCCATAAAGTAAGATAAAGCCATGTGTCACTAGAGCTCCAAGATTAAGAGTAAAGGCGACATAAATGGGTAGAGGACATGAAGAAACATTTTTCTAATGAGGACATGCAGAGGGCCAACAGATACATGAAAAAAATGTTCAATCTCACTAATCATTAGAGAAATGCAAATAAAAACTACAATGAGATACTACCTCATTCCGGTCAGAATGGCTATCATCAATAAATCAACAAAGTGCTGATGAGGTTGTGGAGAAAAGGGAACCCTTGTGCACTGTTGGTGGAATTGCAAATTGGTGCAGCCACTGTGAAATCAGTGCGGAGGTATCTCACAAAAACTGGAAATGGAACTATTTATGACCCAGCAATGCCACTCTTAGATATCTATCCAGAGAAACCCAAGATGCTAATTCAAAAAACTATATGCGCTGCTATTTACAATAGCCAAGACTTGGAAACAACCAAAATGCCCATCACTAGACAAGTGGATTAAGAAACTATGGTACATTTATACAATGGAGTATTACTCGGCCATAAGGAAGAATGAAATCTTACCACTTGCAACGATATGGATGGACCTAGAGAACATTATGGTAAGTGAAATAAGTCAGATAGGAAAAGACAAATACCATATGGTCTCACTTATATGTGGAATCTAAAGTGCAGAATAAATGAGCAAAGGCCACAAACACCAGTCATACATTACGCTCCCTCTGCCCACCTGTGGCAAAGCATGAGACAAGAGTGAAAATAAGGGACTGTCAGAAAAGAGAGAGAACTTAGATCACCTCCAACAACTTTTTCTACAGGTGAGGGGCCCCCTGCAAATGCAAAAAGAAGATGTGACTAGTTCAAATATATGTAAATATAAGACGATTTAGGAGAGATCACTTTATAAAACAAGATGTCTTTTACTATTCTCTCTTTTCACTGTAATGAAAACGTCTTATGTGAGCCATATCCAGGGAAAAGAGGTGTTGCTACTGTGATGTTTTTGTTTTCTCCTTTCTCCCTCCCTTTTTATCTTCTTTCTTTCAATTCTTCACATACATCATATATATATATATATATATATATATATATATATATATATATATAATATTTTTATATATATATATATATATATATAAAACTTTAAACACATGACATTAAAAGCCATGTTACTTTTAAATGTTGCGTTACCTTTTCTTCACTTTTTTGTTTGGCACTTGTTTTGTCACCATCTGAAATTACCTTGATCATTTATATGATAAGGTGTCTGTATTTTCTTCTCTCCCTATTCCTGCCACATAACGTCTTTCCAAAGCGTTAATTATTCCAAATTTTTTCTTTTGCTGGAATAACCATACATGAGATGAACACAAAAAATAAACACGGGTGTGTGTATGTATGCACAAATAGATTTCTCTGTCATTTAAAGTTAAGTAAAAGTCAGCTGTGAAACTATTTAGTTATTTTATTGGTTGATCTTGAATCACCTTTCCATTATCTTCTAGATTAATTTATTTACTGAAGTGTTCTACAACTTCTTCAATTTTGGTATTTTTTCATTTGGCTAGATAAGCATTCACTTCCTTTAGGTTACAAAACAGATTTGCCTGTGTTAGCCTCTTCTAATTTTTGTATTTTCTGTATTAGGAGTTATGTTTTTGTTCTAATTCCTAAGGATTCTCAATTCTTTTATAATTGGTTAATCGTGTGAACAAGCAGTTCGCTTTATTTATGTTATGGGTCCTTTGAAACAACCACGTTTTATATTAGTTAATATCTGCTCTGGTATTTGTAGAATTTTTTCATTCATATAATTTATTTTACCAAGATAGCCACCTTAAAATCCATTAAGAAAGTCAGCATTAGCAAGATATTTAATGTATGAGTGCATTTTACCAAAATACATACTTATCCAAATTATTAAGCAATGAATCTCTGAGAATAAGCATCTGTTTGTATCTTTACATTTTTTGTTCTTATTACAAAATTATATTCTAATTTCAATCATCTTAGATTAAAAGAAATATGAATTCAAAATTATTAAATTCATGTATTTAATAAGCTTTCTATATCCAAGATAAAATAATTTACCATGCTCAACATTCATAATATTTTCAAAACCAGACATGCTTTAAATTATCCTCCATTATTGGTTTTGAATTATAAACAACTAGGAGTCATTTTCTATCTTTTCTACAAAAAAATATGGCATAAAATAGCATGTCTATTTATTTTATTTTTTTAATTTTTACTAAATTTGCTGGGGTGACATTGGTTAGTAAAATTATAAAGGTTCCAAGTGTACATTTCTATAACACATCATATATTTTAATGCGTTGTGTGTTCACCCAGAGTCAGTTCTTCTTCCATCATCATATATTTGGTCACATTAACCCTCTCCTTCCACCCTCCCACCCACTTCCCCTCTGGTCACCACTAAACTATTTTCTGTGCCTATGAGTTTTTGTTTGTTTGTTTGTCTTGTTCATTTGTTGCTTTCAGTTTTATATTCCACATGTGAGTGAAGACATATGGTTTTTGACTTTTTCTGACTTATTTCGCTGAGCATAATCTCAAGATCCATCCAAAAACTCATACAATTTAACAACAGTGAAAAAAAAAATCCAATTAATAAAAGGGCAGAAGATGTGAACAGACACTTCTCCCAAGACTACAACCAACCGATATATGAAAAAATGCTCAACTTTTTAGTAGGGAAATGTAAATCAAAACCACAATGAGATGCCACCTCACACCTGTGAGAATGGCTATTATCAATAAGACAAGGAATAACAAGTGTTGGAGAGGTTGTGGAGAAAAAGGAACCCTCATACACTGCCAGTGGGAATGTAAACTGGTACAGCCATTATGGAAAATAATAACAGCAATCCCTCTTCTGGGTAAATACCCAAAAAATCTGAAAACATTTATCCGTAAAGAAATATGTACCTTATGTTCATTACAGCATTATTCACGGTGGCCAAGACATGGAAACAATGTAAGTGTCCTTTGATAGATGATTAAAGAAGATGTGGTACATATATACAATGGAATATTATTCATTCATATGAAAAGATGAAATACTACAATTTATGACAAAATGACATATTTTAAAAGCCATCAATTTCCTTTTAGATGAAATTATGGTATCTACTGTTGTAATTCATAACATTAGGTCATACATACATGTAAATATATACATATGTTTTATATATATATATATATATATATATATATATATATATATATATATCTGTTATGATAGAATGTTTCTGATAAGTTTAAAGACCAAGTAAATGACAAGACAGTTTTATTTTCTCATTATATAAAAGAACACATTTATGAAAAGATAAATAAATAAATTCAGGAAAACCCCTGAACCATTAAGATAGTATAACAAATCAAAACAATAGATTAATAATTCAGAATGAAGTGAAGAAATTAAATATATTCAAGACTTACCACTTTCCTACAAACTCTGAGAATCACAGCAAACTTTCACATGAAAGACAAATGGGAGAAGAAAATAAACACCAGCTCTTAAAATAAATGTTTAACATGTACCGTTTTCCAATAAAATAAAAGCTGGATCTTCTCAGGAAACTAAGATTACAAACCCTTATAAGGTATAAACTTGAAGAACTGTTGACTGTGTTTGGGTTTATCTTTAGAATTGAATTACTTCCTGAATAGCTCTTAGCTTTGAACCATGGGCCTATCGGAAAGAGGTTAAGATGATCTGCCCAGAGTGCCCTACCTTGGTCAATACATGACTGAAGATATCACCTCTCATGTCAGGAATTTATGAGAGAATTCTCAGAAGAAGTGTATTTAACAAATACCAGGTGTCACAGGGACAAATTTATCTTTTAGAGAAACTAAACAAATTCATGACCCTTTCTTTTAAAACAAACAAAAAAACATAAGCCAATTAATTCTGCCAGTCTTCCGAGGCAATTAATGTGTCTTCGTACTTAATTTCTTTTTAAAAAATATCTCTTCTGCATTTCTTATCAATTTGTAATTAGAAAAACCTAAGGTATCTCCTCACAGCCAGTTCTGATGTCAGCTATGGGTTTTGTATTTTGTTTAAAACGAAAAGAAGGAAGGAAGGAAGGAAGGGAGTAAAGGAGGAAGGAAGAGAAAGAAGAAAGAAGAGAGGAAGAAAATAAAAACACGACGAGTTGCCTTCAACCTTGTATTGTGCCTTAATCATCTGCAGCCAAGAACAAGTTATCTGGAAATTAATGCGACACTTCTTGAAGCGGGATAAAAGTTTCAGAAATGAGATAGTGTGAGTCATCTTGGATTGAGGAACATCATTCTCTAAAATGGATTATAGGGAATTTATAGCATCTATAATCTCAAGATTGAACAAGCAAAGATCAAAATATAATTTTCACCTACAGCATTTGAAACATTAGTTTTGGTAAATCTGTGGAGGGGCAAACTTTGAACAAGAAATTTTAAGCAGTTCTACCTTTATTTTACTACCGAAACTATTAAAACAACAGGACTTCTCATCAGAATCATTTCTACTTGGAACCTAAAGACTTATTTTTTAATCTGTTATAATTTATTGAAAATGAAGAAAAATAAGTAATTTCCAACATTAGCTGGGAGAACATTGCCTGTGATGCTAGTTTCTCATTAATATTTTTGAGACTATATGAGAAAAAAGTTTCAGAATTGGAAATCTTTTAAAGCCACATATGACATGCATGTTAGGCCATTCACATTTTTCAAAAGAATTCCCCATATGTGTTCCCTTTCCAGACATGATAGCTCTTAGTGTAATAGTTGATGCTTCACAAATGCCTGATTTCCATCACAAATCACATTGTCTCTCCCATTAAAAGACAACAGAACAATTGCTGTTCTGATATTTTATATGACAATTTATCATGTTATCCAAATACATTGGGAATTTTGTTCATCTTTTACAATTTTATAAAGTTGTACACAATATTACAAAGTTATGCATCATGTTCAGTTTTTATTGGAATTATTTTGCAAATCTCCATATTAAAATTTTAAGTTCCTGATATCAAATTCTGCAAGTCTCCTTGATACTGTTACCATAGTCCAAATAAAAAAAACAACATATAACAAATTTGAGTGCTGGCACTTTGGTTAAATGTTTCTTTGCCAATTATGAAGTTCTCACTAAACAACTTTTCTTTTTTTAAGCCAAGACTTCATCATAATTAAAGATGTTACAGAAATCCAACTCAGCAAGCTTAGCAGTAATTTAGAAAACCAAAATAAAAAAACCATAAATGAGCAATTAGCATTTCTTTCTCCTCTATTTCATTGCCATGGTGGTAGGAAAATAGACAGTTTATGGATTATGGTGGTCTCATCATTTCTAGTAAATCAACTGACTGACCAAAGTCTCCAGAAAGTTTCATGGTTCATGAAGTTTTAAATTACAAATTACAAATTCTCACATCATCCATCTTCCAAATTATAGCAGCTGGAGCAAAAATCTAGTTTTAAACAATTAGCTCAGAAAGTACTGGCCCCTTTTTGTGTGATTCCATCAGTGTCATTTTTGAATGTGAATCCTAAATCTTTAAGCCAATTACTTGGCAGTTCCTAGAAAGAGTTCCAAATATTTGCACTCTTGGATTCATTATTCAATGACAGATATTTTGATAGCATTTGCTTACATGGATCACAAATGTTTCATAGTTTTTGTTTGCTTGCTTTTTGAGAAACATTACAGAAGAAGTAAAATATATTAAGGACATGCCCTAATTTGTTGCCTGTTGGTTTGAATTTATGACCTGAAAAGTCAAAGTAAGATAATTACTGCCCAGGTATCAAGAATATATGCAGATTTTTGTGTTTTCAGTTTATGTGATGTCTTAAAACTATTTAGCCCTAATGACCAATCTCTCTTCCCTGAAACGCCCATTTATCTCTCTGTGTCTGTCTGTGTCTGTTTCTCTCTCTCTCTCTCTCTCTCTCTCTCTCTCTCTCTCTCTCTCTCTCTCTCTCTCTCTCTCTCTCTCCTGGTTCTCCTTTACTGGTTATTCCTTCTCTACCATCTCCCATTGCTGTTTCTTCTTGTTTGGTATTGAGCCTTCTACCTAGATGTTGTACTTGTTCCCATAGTTTTAAACATTATTTCTATGCTGACAACTCCAAAACTGACAACTCCATCAAGGCACTCATATCCAATTTCCTATATGGTATATTTAATTGAATGTTGTACATGGAACTCAAATTAAATAAGTCACAACCAAACTCTTATTTCCTGGTGTTCTGCAAATATTTTATCCCAATCTTTTCTAAGGATACAGGGTGCCATCACATACCCAAATTGCTAAAAATGTTACCACATAGGTGACAATTCCAGAAAACAGGGAGTAATCCTAAATTCCTTCCTCTTCTTCACCACTCAAATGCAATCTGTCAGCCTATCCCATAATTTCTGCCTCAAAAATACTATGTCTCGAATATATCTATTTTTCATCTTATCTCCCACTAGTTTTGTGAAAGCCCTTTCCAGGGCTGCTAAAATAGTCTCTTCATTGTTGTCTCTGCTTTTCCTATGTTTTTCCTCTATTCTATTGCTACACAACAGCCAATTAAACATGAATCAGAGACCATGCCTCACTGTAAAATCCTTTAACATTTTCCCATTGTGCTTCAAGTCAAATCTCCCAATGTTGACCTGCAATGATGCCCTTGTAAAGAATGACTCTTGGTTGTGTCTCAATTCTTATACTTATGTATCCTCTTAACTATTAGCATCATTTTATATCCTATAACATGCCAGTTTTCTTCCCAACTTAGAGACACAGTACATGTTTTTCATGCTACCTGAAATGTTATTGTCCTCTAGGTTCTGAGCATGGTTGCATCTTGTCACATCCTTTAAGTCTCAACTTAAATGTCACCTCATCAATGAGACCCTTCCCTAGCCATCTTGTCTATGTTGTTATTCTCTACCAATGTTCTCTGATCATACAAGTGTTAAAAGTACAGGCTCTTCCCAAGCTCACATCTCAGCTTTACCTCTTCCTGCAGTAAACCACCGGGTAACTCATTTGACTTTTTTCTGCCTCTGTTCCTTCAGTTTTAAAGCACAAATAATAATAGTACCTACTCCCACAGATTATTGAGAAGAGTAAACTGATGAATAAACAGAGAATTGGCTCTGGCACTGTTCTGTCAATGTTCAATAAATGTTAATAATTTCCTTCCAAACTTTTTACCATTTACAATTACGCATTTATTGCTTTGCTTGATTTTGTTTTGGTTTATTGCGTGTGTCCCCTAGAGGACTAAGAACTCTATTAAGCAGAGTATATTTATATGGGTTTTCTTTTTTATATCATTGTAGACTCAGCGACAAATTCAACATCCGACACAGATGTGTAATTGGTTATTGAAGAAATTATTATTGAATGGATTTTAAAATCCAACTTAAAGATACATCTGGTTGCCATTTTACCTTTGACTATAGGAAAAAATATGTGATTCACTGTTTTAACCATGTTTCAATCCTTCACTGATAATTCATATAGATATGTGTACAAAGAATTATAATTTATTTTAAAACTATGCTCTTGTTTTAATCCTAAATTCATCCTTACTAAATAAAACGTTTTAATGATGAGTTACCAGATCCTTTCGCATATCATTTTCCCTTTATTCTCTATTTTTGTCTTAAAACAAAAAAACAAAACAAAAAAACCTTATATTTTAATATGAGGCTTCTGCATTTTCCATAGCACCAGGGGCTTTCATTGTAGGCTTCTGATCTTTCAGAGACACCAATATAAACGTTTGAAGGCCTGAAAACTTATAAGACCAAAGTTCTATGTTACTATTGTTACTGTTGAAATTGCAACTCTGTCTCTTGACCTCTGACCTCTGCATATTTGAGCTCTGCAAAACAATGTTTTAGGCTTCAGATCACAGGGTATTGTTTTTGTTTCTTTTCTCTGTTGTCTTCTATATTTACTTTGAAGTTTGTCTTTGACCATCTCCTATCTAGAGATAGGTCTCAGGGTTCCCAGTCTTCAAAGGGACTGAACCCTTACCGTTTTGTCCATGCACGACCTATCTTCCTCTGGGCTGCCTGAAAACATTGGCTACACTCACTCCTTGCCATGCCCTGAACAACCTACAAGCCTCTTAGTGAGTCATCAGCACTGCTCAGACTACAACACGGTAACTCTCTATTCTAATCTTTATTTCTCCTCATTTGATAATGTAATATATAGTACGAGTTAGATGCCATGTTAAAAAAAAAAGTGGCCCTGAAAATAACTTGCTGTGTACTCTATAGCCCCTCTTTGCCTCACTTGATTACCAAGCCATTAAGTCCCACCCTTGTATGGGTAAAATTATGTTCAGTTAAATAAAATTGAGACATATTTAAGTTTATTTTAGCACTTCCATTATGTTATTTGCTTCGGCACAATTAGAAAACCACATATGAAGGGAACCACAGTAAAGGAAACAAACATGACAAATATGAATAGCAGAAAAAAAAATGCTCACTTACAGTCATTATTAAAGAAATACATATCAATTCAATTGGATTTTGTTTTTCATATATTTAATTGGAAAATACTGTTGAGTTTGATGAACCCAGAATGGACATATTGGCTGAAGTATAAATTGAGGTACTCATTGTGGAGGGAAATTTGAAAATATCCAGGAAAAGTGAAAACACACATATGATAGAAGAGGGTAAAGGCAGTCAAATATATGGTGATGGAAAGAAAACTGACTCTAGGTGGTGAGAACACAACGTGATATATGGATGATGTATTGTAGAAACATACATTTGACCTATGTAATTTTACTCACCATTATCAATTGTCACCCCAATAAATTTAATTTAAAAATTGCATGTATGCTTTGACCCAGCATTTGTACTTCTAATAATTTACCTATCAAATAACAAATAAAGTACACAAGTTTACAAAAATATATATCCACAAAGATATAGTAAGCATTTTTTCCCCATTCTATCTGACATCTCCCACTCTTAGTTTATGTCTTTCAGTAGAGCTAATACCCCATGCTTTAAGAGTAGCATGTGACCAAACTTGAACAATCAGAGTATCATCTCCCATGATCCCAGACCTGGTCAAGTGAAAGGCTTAGGAACCAATCAGACAGAAAGAATGTCATTTTTATTCCTTTAGTTTGAGGAAACAGAAGAGAGTCTCTCTCTTTTCTGCAGGTCTGGAACAAGGCAGTATATATGGTGCTGCTGGCAGCCATTATGCCATCTTGAAAGGAGAGAGAGCCTAATAACAGAATCAGCCAAAGAAGAGGCAAGTCAAAAAAATGAAGAAACCAGTTACAAATGACAATAATTGAGGCCATAGAACAAATCACACTCAAAGTTAATTGCATACTTTATTTCTTTTTAAACTGCCACAGTAAATAAATTTTCTTTTCTGTTTAAGACTAATTCAATTGGGTTTTATAACATTTTAAAACCAAAAGAAGCCTAACAGAAAAGATGGTATTTGTAACACACAAAAAAAGGAAAAATTGTTTCTTGGGGAATTTTGTTTGACAATTATGACACATACTCGAAAGGAATACTAAACCGCTACTAAGGAGAATAAGATACAGCTATAGATATTTCTATAACTAGATATCCAGGATATAAGAAAGTTCTAGAAACAAAAATATACCATAGGGCCATTTTAAAAAAATTAAAAATCTGTGTTTACATACATTTACATATATATATAAATGTTGAAATAGTGAATAGTGGCTTCTTTTATGATTTCTCATTTAGTGGAATGATTTTTATTTAGGACTCATCTGTACTATTTGAATATTTTACCATGACCATGTTCTTAAATTTACAATAAAATTTATGTTAAATAAAGAACACACAAGCAGCAAAATATGGAAGTACTGTTTTTTTCTTTTGAGTCTTGTTCAAAGTGAAATCAATCTTCTACACTAGAAGGGGGGTGGTAAGATCTAATACCATTAACTATTTTTTTCTGCTTAGAAATTAATTGTGTATATATCATACAATTGTGACTATGATACAAATTGAAACAGAAAATAAGGAAAGATGTCAATATATAAAACCAAAATATTTTTTAATGTAGTCAGTAAAATTGACATGGTATGATGGATGGACTCTAAGGTGGTCCCCATGATTCCATCCCTCATGTTTATTACCTTGAATATGACTTGCTTCCAACCTTAGAATAGAATATGGCAAATGTGATGGGATATAACTTCCATGATTGTGTTCCATTATATGGGAAAGATGTTGGAAAGTCACTTCTTGATTATATTATATGAAATTTAGTCTTGCTAGTCAACTAGTTTTAGAGTCAATCCCTACCTCTCTGTCATTGGCTTTGATAAAGCAAGCTAACATGCATCCCATAGTCACAAGGAGATAAATTTAGCCAACAACTTGAGGCAGTTTGGAAGCTGATCCTTTCTTAGTAGAACCTTCAGATGAGAACCAGCTAAGTCATCCCAGGGCTTCTGACCCATAGAAATTGTGAGAATATAAATGCCTGTTGTTTTAATCCACCACAATTGTGATAATGTATTACACAGCATAAAGAGTAAATACAGATGAAATAGGCTTGAATTCTAAATTCCATGCAAAAATTTGTGACTCTTCTCTGTATTTTAAGGTAAAAATAATATTCACCACATGCATATTAAAAGCATATCAATGTAAGACAGCTAAATATATTTAAGTTACAGTATATTAACTAAAAGGGGACACAAATTGAGAAAATATAAGACAAGAATGACAAACTATGTTTTCTTTTAAAAAAAACCCAACCTTGCTGCTCTGGTTTTTGGCATAAAATGAAATTCAACTCTGATTATTTTTCAGTAATTTAAAGTCTAAAACATAAAGTGTTGGCACTTTCTGCCAAAAAAGGTACTTACCACACATTTAAAAAAAAAAAAGGAGTGACCAGTGAGGATAAAACAGACATATCACACAAAAGGAAGATGTAAGAATAGTTTGGTTCACATCACATTCTTAATGTAATTTCCATCCTTGATGTATAAATAATGAAAATTGAAAGTTGAATGAGATATTCTATTCTGAGATGCATAGATGAAGCTCTCAGTAAGAGAGCTTCAAAGAGAATTGTGCTTGCATTTCTCAAGTCTAAATTTTCCCTGTAAAAAAGCCACAACAGCACAAACATGCCCATATTCATAACATTTAGAATGTGTTGTTTTCTCTGACTAGTATTTACTAAACTATATGCATCCATAAACACTGATGATTTTAAAATATAAAATGAGATTCTTTCCAATTTTGAATGTATTTTAATCAAGTCTACCCACACAAAAAGTCCCTCATAAGAACATATTTTTATGTGGAATATTTTTCTTCAGTAGAGTTCACATAAATATAGCCTCTCAAACATTTTAGTAACTGTGGAAAAAAAAAACAAAAAAAAAACACGTTGATTGGGAATTTATTTTTCTTACAGCTTGTATATGTTTTCTTTTTCTTAGATTGTCTGCCCTGGTAGTTGAGGGGGTTGAACAATTCTTTCCACAATGGTAACAGAGCCAGAGGTCAAAAGTTTCCAAGCATGGACTAAACCTAAACAGCAAGAAAAATATCAAAATATATGCAAAAATATACACCATGATTATTGATTTTGTAAAAGCGAAACATACCAGAAAATTACCTTAAGAAAATAAATTTGTGTTTGTCTAAAAAAACCTATCCGGAAGTATGTAATAATCACATCAAGTGCCTTAATCATTCTAAAACAAAAACCATATCTGTAGAATGAATAGTATCAGGCCAAGAGAAAAATTTTAATGCCTGTTCTGAAAGATAATAATGGAAGAACAGATAATGGCCACTGTAATTGAGGGAATGGAAAACAACTAAGTGGAAAAATTGACAACTAAAACTTTTTAAAACGTCAAACAGATACTTTATGTGAACGTTTCCAGAATGAAATGGAGAACTGAAGTAATTATCTGGCCAATTAAAATTCAAAAATGTAAATCTTTCTGCTCCATTATTGAGGTATTTTAGGGAAAAATTTACTTGGCATTTTCCCTTTATGTGACTGCATAGCTGTATTTCATGAATTAGCATTTCTTTGCAGAAAGGCTGAGTAAAGACTTCACTCAAAGGTTAAGAGTAGTAAAAGATAACTATGACATAGGTATAGAAACATTTTAAGTTCTACACATAACTTCATAGGACTGTGTAGTCATTATAAGGAATTGGGGCTTTATCCTCAGGCTATGATAAACCATCCAGATAATCAGATTTGCATTTGGAAAATTTGTTCTAGCAACAGTATGGAGAACTTGTTGTCAGAATAAAGGTGGAACCGCAACTATATAGGTCAAAGTAAGAGACTATGAATGTACTATCAAGCTTTACCAAATTCTTATTTTTGCTTCCTTTCCTCTTTGTTTATATTTTCAGTACAAGTGTCATCCCTTGCATGAAACATGTCATGAAATTTTAGCCTGTAGAGTCAACCATTCCTGCTTTTGTGCTCCATTAAACCCTGTATAAGTTTCTCTTATGGTACATAAACCATTGCAATGCACTTAGCTATGTACATACATTGGGCCTTCTACTAGTCAATAAATTCTTAATGAAATTTATTTTCTATCTTCAGCATCTAACATGATGTTTGCCCTTATGTTCATCAAGAAAGTTCTGATTGAAATATGCAGTTATGATGCTGATAAATATTTTCTGTATCCTCTCTAAAGAACACTCTTAAAAATACATTTGTAACATATCCATTTTGATAAATTTTAATGAGCTATTTCAACAGCACTGTAATTTAAGTTGCTAAAGAAAGCTACCTTCTCTGCATTGTTCACACTACACCCCCTGATGCTAGAAAAATGTCTGGCATAGAGTAGGCACTCAATAAATATTTGAATAAAAAATATGTGAAGAATATTTATTTATATTTATATAAAATAAAAATTCATTTTTAACTCAATATCAACTTTCCCCTTTCTCTTTAAAGTTACATCTACCACTAGTATACACATTTGTAGAAAGCATAATTCACATTTACTCCTAGAGTTTTCATTTGTTCACTAGTCACAATATGGAACCAACCATAAATTAAAATATCCATTAATAATGGTGCTTATACTTCTGAGGACTTAATCTACACAAACGCATTGCCCTCTATAGCCACAAAACCACCACACAGTCATGAAAATGGAAATATGGTAGACTTGATACTATAGTTGCCTTGGTCCAAAGGAAAGGCATTTAAAAGTGTTAAACCCTTCAAAGGGCCATTGTATTATGAATACACCTCATTTTTTGGCCATGTTCACCTCTCTTTATCCAGTAGATTCTATTCTTGTTATATCTTTAGACCTACCTAGTTCCAATATCTACTACCTTTTAAGTAAACTATAACCTTTTATAGGGTTCAATTTGGCAATCGTCCCTTTATCTCACCAGGCCATATGTTTTTCATAATAATAAATATTTCCAAATCTCCATTATTTGGTCTACAGTAACAAAAGGAGGCAAGAGAAGCATGAGTTTTGGCAATAAAATTAGTCTCTTTCCAGAACTCTGGCTCTACACACCATATATCTCTTAAATGAAGGCATTTCAGTTTTCAGAGGCTACACAGGCAAGGTCCATATTAAGAGGAAAACACAACTGAACACACCAGGCAATAATGGAAATATCACTACAATACTGTGGAGAGGGAAGTTAGACTCCACCACTGCTCACCTGTATTAGTTTCCTAGGGCTGCTATAACAAATAACACAAACTAGGTGGCTTAAAACAACAGAATTTATTCTCTCCAAGTTCTGGAGGCTAAAAGTCTGAAACGAAGTCATCAGCAAGGCTATACACTCTCTGAAGATTCTAGGGGACAATCCATTCTTACATATTCCTAGTCTCACATGGTTGTTGGCAATCTTTGAGGTTCCTGGGTTTGTACATTTATCACTCTGATCTCTGCCTCCATTGTCACATGGTGTTCTTCCCTCTCTGTGTATCTGTCTCTGTGTCTCTTCCCCTCTTTTTATAAGACACTAATCATACTGGATAAAGTGCCCACCCTACTGCAGTGGAACCTCATCTGAAAATTACATCCACAATAACCCTATTTCTAAATAAGGTCATATTCTGAAATTCTGTGAAAGATATGAATTTTGAAGGGGGTCTATTCATTACAATAAACCAATTTGCAAAGACCTTCTTCTAAGCTATACTTAGGAATGACTGTGGTACCTACCTGTAACAGCAAATGGGATGCTTACTAGAATCTTCTACAACAACCATCAGCAGAAGTTTTAAAGTCAGAGTATGAATTTTTCCAAACTCGACATGAGGGTAAATATCTTTTTACCCTGAAAATCCGATGTATATGCAGGGGGTAACATATGTGGAAATTCCATAATATTTTCACATGCAGTCTATTGCAAGATGCTCTGTTTTAATCTATAGCCTTTTTTTATCCGTGCTCTCTTAACAGCTTCCATGTAATTTTTAAAAGTAGTTAGACACATATGGACAACAATTACACAAAGGGAAGTTCAATAAAAGAAATGGTTTTCCTTTGTTACATTAGTCAAATCATAAATGATCAAAGCTATAATAGTTTCCTGTCCCACAAGCAGTTTGGATAATATAGTTTCTAAATACACTATTTCTACCTGAGCTAATTACAACAGTGAGTTTTATCAATTTACTTATCAATATGAAAACATCATTTCCTTTCATTTCTTCCTGAACATTTTTTTCAACCTTCAAGGAAAGTTCAGATGCCCAGTATATAAGCTGATACTTATACAAAAGGTTTATGACTATTGATTTTTATCAGTTTATCTTCATTTATCTTCCCTCATCCCATTCCTTGATCATGAAAATTATTAATCTTATGCTCTGTGATTGCTTCCTGTAGGTAAAGAAAATGAAAACTCCTATAATATTTTAGGAGGAAATAGGTTTATTAAAGATGAATGTACACACTTCCCTGTTTTATTTCCATTACTCTCTGATAACGTTCAGTTATGAGGACTGTGCTGACTACAGAACAATGCCTTTATTTTTACAAAAAGGAGTTCAAATCTCATTCTAAATCAAGCTAGTTTGTGGCCTGTTCTCTTGTAAATATATACAGAGTTTAGATTACTTTCCCTTCAACTTGCTCATATATAAAGCCATATGAAACTTCTCTAGGAACACCTTGCTGAAGGAGCTGTTTCTGCAGCTGTACACCTATTAAAAGGCATTGTGCTATGTAGAGAAACTCCAGAACATATGGAGGTGAGGGTTTTTCGTAGCATTGCTCTTTTCTTGGATTAGGTTAAATAAATCTGGGCCCAGCAGCCTCTGAGGTGGACTCTACTATTTATTCTTATCCTTGAAGAAAAGTGCCTGTTCATCTTTGCTTTCTGTCACTAAGTTAATTCCTTATCCATGACTAAACAACGCCTCTCTGTTCCCACCTCAATTTCACAGTAATTCACATCTTAGAAAATAGCTTTTGATGAGGAACTTTGTCAAAATCTAAATGAAGTCTAAATAACACATATCCCCCAGCCCTCGCTAATCCATTATTTTAGTTACCCACTCAAAAAATCTACAATAGTCAAATATAATTTCCCTTTACAAAAACCAGGCTCACTTCCCACTAGAAGACCATATTTATTTATGCTTTCAGCATTCTTACCCTTTATCATAGATTCTACCAGTATGTTGGTTCCATAACTTTCTACTGGATAAAAAATATGCAGTCCCAGAGAATTATTTACGTTTAAAGTGTCATTATGGACTTAAAATTATATTTATATATCATTACTTACCATATTATTCACACAACCTTATAAAGAGATATTTCAAGAAAGAAAAGTAAAAAATCACCCTATATTTCCTTAGTAAAAACCAAGTCATGAGGGAACTAAATAAATAAAATATTCATGATAACAAACATTATTCAGAGACAAGTTTTAAAGACAAAACCATCACTCCTGAGAATAAATTCCCCAAGCCTAGTTCACAGATAAACTTGAAGTATCCACGAAGATAGAGTGGAAAGGAGAGAGAGAGAGGGAGAACAAAGGAGTAGAAATGAATAATTAGATCATCTTTAAGATTCTGAGATTTCATGATTGTCTCCAGAGTCTCTGGCTTATTTCACAAGAGTATAGTATTCTCCATTTAGAATGGTGGTGGGGTGGGATCTATAGTATTCTATTTTGTTATATTTTATATCTCATGTAATAAATGCTTAACCTTTTTCCAGGAAATTAGATTCTACTCCATATGCTTTCTTATATAGTAACTTTGAACATACTGCCCTAAGCTGTGTTAAAAAAAATAAATCTGTATATATTTAAAACATTACATTCAATGTGTTTCCAAGAAAGAGTTGAAATTGTTCCATGTATCATAGCAGTTCTTCCTAGGTCAAAACCTAGCAGACAATAGAACAAATGTTTGTTTTTATTCTCATAATTAAATCTTTTCGTGTGTGATTTTTCAATTACATGTGCAAAAAAAGGGGCATCTGTAGTTTTTGGGTTTTTTCACTTAGCATAAATACTCTAAATTATTATTCCTCTTTTCAAACACACCGTGAAAACTGATTGAAGTAGCCAATTACTCTGCCCAATTAGAATTTAGAAACCTACATTTGCATTTGCCAATATTTTACCATTTCTTTCCTTCCAATTCTTTCTGCTATTTGAAATTTGCTTTTATTTCTTTAATTTTGATTTCATGATTATCCTTTCACATGGCCTTTATTTTATTTTATTTTTTGTTCAGCCTTTATTTTTAATAATGCTCAATACCAAGTAATAAGAGAGACTGTATCTAATAATTGCCTGAGAGTTTTAAATTTATAGTCTCTTTTACAAGGCCCATACTAGATTAACATTCTTCTTCTTACTGTTCCAGTTACCAGTATTCTGTGCAATTATTCTAATTACACAATGTATGAATATAATTTTCTAAAAAAAATAGAATCTTACAGAAAAAGCTCAAGTACCTTCACATCACTGTCAAATCCACTCCTCATAGATATTCTATTACCTGTGTTTCTGTGCATTTACATCAATATATACATCCATGGGAAATACATAGTATTGTTGTGTAGGGTTTAATAAAAAAAACAAAAAACATTGCAATGATGTCTAAGAAATCTATCACACTACCACTTCCAACTTCTATCTAATAATCCTTAGAATGCATATATCATAGCTTATCCATTCTCTAATTGGTGGACATTTAGTAATTTCAAAATATTGTTTATCAGTAATTCTATAGGGAATATCTTTGTCTCTGCTTACTTAAGCACACAGCACTGAATATTTTCCCCCTTTTCTTATTCACCCGATTCAACGGGTGAATCTAAATGTCATTCTGGGTTTCTCAAATATTACTGATATCTGTAATTCTACCTAATTGAATTCTTTTTTTTTAAGTATAGTAGACATTTTCTTTTGACATTTAATACATTCTAGTTTCTTTTACACCTACTTCTATACTCCTTGGGATACTCTAATTTTCTTAATTTTTCATCCATTAAACAAATGTTTATGAGCATGTTTTATATTACAAAAAACTGTTCTAGGTACTAGGAATGTATCAGAAAACAAAACACTGGAGACTGCCCATATGAAACAGAAAAGACTATCTCAAGTATCTTGAGTTTTTTCTGCTGAACATAATGTCATAACTGATGTAAATATTCAATAAATCTTTTGCGAAGTCTTATTTATTTTGATGTTATAATATAAATAAAGAAATGAGCTAGGATAACACATACATACTGTGACAGCTAATTCTTATGTGTCAACTTTTTTAAGCCCTGGTGCCTAAATATGTGGTCAGACATTATTCTGGATGCTTTTGTAAGGGTGTTTTAGATGAGATTAACATTTAAATTGGTGCACTTTAAGTAAAGCATTTGCCAATGCACTTCATAATGTGAGTGGGCCTCATCCAATCAGTTGAAGACCACAAAAAACTGACCTCCCCTATGCAAGAGGACATTCTGCCAGCAGATGGCCTTTGAATTTGAACTGCAGCATGGGATCATCCCTAAGTCTTCAGCCTGATGACCTTTGGACATGAATAGCAGATTTTGGATATGTCTACCTCCATTATCATATGAGCCAATACCTTAAAACAAATGCACACGCGCGCACACACACACATACACACACACACACACACACACACACACACACACACACACACACACACACACCCTATTGGCTCTGTTTCTCCAGAGAATCCTAACTAATACACACATTAGAAACAGTAAAATAGTTTACTTCTTACTCTGGGATCACAGATAGGCTTTGCAGTAGCCTCTATTACTACCCCTCCCTTTGGGAGAACTGCCAAAGTCAGGCATGGCTGTACCTAGTGAGATTTCTCCCCATGGGACAATTGTACTTCCTCACTCTATTAGCAACATAAAGCTTACCCCAAAGATGGGCTTTGTTCAAAGACAAGTGAGTGAATATAGCCTATGCCCTTTGCAAACATATGCTATGTTCCCTCCACCACATGAACAGAATGTCATAACAAGACACTGCTTCTTCATACTGTGCCACAAAGTGAAAAGGCACAGGGACTAGAGCTGTGACTAATTTATAAGCACTAAACATCGTAAATGTGAATAAAAGATAAGCTTTGCTTGTTTTAATGATTTTGCAACTTCGATTACTATAGCAAAACTAGCATTAATGAACTGATACCGTCTTAATGGGTTATTAAACCAACACACTCCTTCATCACCCAAAAACTTTAGTAATAATATTGTGTATGTGATGAATGGTTAGAGAAATTGATCCTTCCTTCTCCAACTCTGGGAAGAGGGTAGATATGTATCTCATTCAATTCTCAAAGCAGTTTTTATACAAAAAAAGATTAATAACTCCTGCAAAATTGGGGATGGAAAAGAAAGACATTCACAATAAGTTGTGACAAATATTCTAAGGAAGAAGCATTCTGTAGTCTTCTACATTATTCTGATTTACTCTGAGTTTTATAAGCTCTCATGTGAGAAAAAAAAAATTACTGTGCCTTAAGCAGACAACTCCAAGACAAAATTCACTCACTGAATAAAATATACACTCATCTCTAGGTATCTGTGGGGGATTGGTTGCAGAACCTTTTGCAGGTACCAAAATCCATGGATTCTCAAGTTCTTTTGATAAAATAATGTAGAAAAATGTATACAGTCAACTCTCTGCATCAGTAGATTCCCAACCTCAGGTTGAAAATACTATCTTTGATCCATAGTTGGTTGAATCTGTAAATGTGAAACCCAGGGATAGAGAGGGTTTACTGCATATTTATTGAAAAAAATATGTGTATAAATGGACTCATACATTTTAAAACTCATGTTGTTCAAGGGTCAACTGTGTATTGAGCACCAACTCTAATGGAGAGTATGGGAGGCACTGATGACGAAAGTAGATATGGTCTGTGGACTAGTGAGGCTTATATTCTAGAGAAGACTACAGAAATTTAAATTTGTTTTAAGCACAGTATATAATACATCTCATGGTTCTGAATTTCAGCCTTTTTAAGAGTAATAAATGGAATTTAAAATTCTGACTTTACTGCCATCTCTGCTCATTTCCTGCCTATCATTACTGACTATCATGTTGTGCTCTAGATTAATGAAGATTAATTAGGAATAGTTCAATATGTAAACAATAAATAATGCAACTTTTCAATAAAAGCCCATTGCATTCTCTAAAATTTATATATGTAATTTTTGTATCCTTGGGCAAGCATTGTGTTGAATATATGATATATACTCAATACTCTTGAATAAATTTTATTCCCCATTCATGTATCAATTCCCCAAGAAAAGTACCTGACAACCTAGGTGTCTGGTTGCTTCAATAACATAGTTAGAATCCTGTGAACTTAATGTATATGAAAGGAACATATAAATCATTAATTACCAATCCTCATAGGCAGCAGTAGTGGTAGTAGCATAAATAATTCTAAGAAACTAACAGAAATTCCATTCGTACCATTCATTCATTTGTTGGGGAAAGAGTAAGCCAACCCTCAGGGAATTACCAAAACAATACAGAACTGCTGGTAACTACTTAGCTGCCTAAGGCTGAAACTTCTCCTGGGGCAAACAGGTGTCCAGGTGGGAACTTAAAAGGAAATACTGAAGAACTGCATGACTAGGGAACACAGAAAATCTCCAATAGGACATATTCTGGAGTTTCTAAACCAATACGTACATGCCTAGAGAAGACCTAGGACAGGAGAGAACAACAGTACCATAGGTACACACTGAAGCCTGAACAACCATTGTGAGCAGCTAAGGCTGTCATGTAAAATGTGCAATGTTTGAGGTGTATGTTCTCACATAGATACCCTTGGCAAAGGGTGGAAAACATACAGACAAGGTATATAAGGAAATCTGACCTGTAATTGTAGACCACTACTAAATTACACTAACCCAAATGTGACCTCTAAAAAGCAGTCTTAAAAATAAAATCAAGAACTTAAAAAAAAACGAAAAGCTAGTAGAAAACTCAGTGTCCACATACCACAGAGAATACAGAAGCCACAGAATCAGTCCAGGTTGATTGCTAAACAATAAGCAGAAATAAGAAATAAAGCAATAACAACAAATGCTAGAAAGTAGAGAAATTTCATACCAGACTTGATGCATTTCTAAAATGCCCAGTTTTCAGACTCATAGACAGAGGACAAACTGATGATTGCTGGATGAGAGAGGAATACAGGGAATGGGTGAAAAAGAAGGGATTAAGAAGTGCAAATTGGTAGTTATGAAATGGTCATTGGGATGTAAAGTACAATATAGGGAATGTAGTCAATAATATTGCAATAACTCTTTTTTTTTTTTTTTGAGGGCAGTGTCTCTGGCCCTCACATGTGGGACCCAAACCGGGGCTGCTGACATCCCAAGCAATAACTCTTTATAGTGCAAGGTGGTACTAGAATACTCAGAGACATCTGAAACTCGTACATAATAATGTAGAATGTCAGCCATAATTGAAAATATAAATAAATAAATAAATAAATAAATAAATAAATAAATAAATAAATAACTCAGTTTTTCAGCCAAAAATTATCAAACATGAAAACAAAAGGTAAAATATGCCAGCTATATGTGGGAGAAAAAGCAGCCAACAAAAAATTTCCCAGAGGGTAGCCCAGATATTGAAATAAGTAGACAAAGACTATTATTAGCTATTATAGCTATGTTTAAAACAATAAAGAATTAAAGGAAAGTATAACCATGGAATCTCATTAGAATAGAGAATATCAATATCAATACATAGCAATACAAGTTATAGAAAAGACCAAATAGAAATTCTGGAGTTGAAAGTACAATAACTGAAATAAAAAATTTACTGTAGAGGGTCAACAAAAGATTTGAAATGGCAGAAAAAGAACCTTTAAACTTGAAAAAATGTCAATATACATTTTTCAGTGTGAGGATCAGAAGCAAAGAATAATGAAGAATAATGTACAAATCTTCACTGACTGGTGGATACCATCATCTTATCAACATATACCTAGCAAATCCTAGAAGAAGACAAAAAAGGTAAAGCAAATATTTGAAGAAATAATGGCCAAAGACTTCAAAAATTTGGTGAGATATACTAGTCTACATATTTAATATATACAATAGAATAAAGTGAAAGAGATCCACACTCAGGTACATCTTAAGCAAATTGGCAAAAGTTAAAGACCAAGTGAATATTGCGAGCAGCAAGAGAATAATGATTTATCACACAAGGAATTCTCAATAAGAGTAACAGCTGACTACTCATCAGAAACCATTGAACTAAGAGGACAATGTAATAATATCTTCATAGTTTTTTTTTGTTGTTGTTGTTGTTTTTTAAAAAAGGCTGTCAACCAAGAATTCTCTATTAAGGGCCAGCCAAGTGGCACATTGGTTGAGAGTTGGCTTAGGAGTGGGAGCTCTGAGCAGCAGGGCCTCCGATTTGTATCCCACATGAGCCATTGACACTGCACCCTCTACAGCTAAGATGGTGAACAACAGATCGACCTGAAGCTGGGCTGCTGTGAATCGCCAGCGTTGGCGTACACAGCAGTGGAACTGAAGTGGGCTGCCATGAACTGCTGTGAGCGGCCATCCAATGGCAGGCGACTGAATGTCTCAGCCTGGAAGAGCATAATTATCACAATACCAACATGGGCCAGTGAAGCGACATCCTCCACAAATAGACTGAAAAACAAAAGGACAGCAACTTGTCTGTTCCACTTCCCTGATTCTCCAATGCTATTTCCTCCCCCAATTCCCCAATAAAATCTTTAAAAAAAAAAAATTCTTTATTCAGCTAAACTCTATTCAAAACTAAAGCATACTCGGTGAAGCTGAGGGCGGCTGGAGAACCAGTGGGGCCGGCACACGGGTTTGCTTGATGGTGAGCACTCACATGGTTCCTGTTGGAGGGAGTAGCTGGGTGAACCGGGTCCAGGAGCCAGTGGGGAAGGACTGAGCTGAGCACCTTTGGTGCAAAAGCTGGAGGTTTGGGGACCATTGTTCCACTGGTGTGGAGTTTGCACACGAGCAATGTACAGGAGGGCGCCATTTTTTCAGAGTTGGGCCCTGCTAGAGAGGGTCAGACCGGGATCCCATTGGTCTGGTGAACTTGACACAGGAGTGCGTGCGTGCACATGCAGCCTTGGATTCCCACCCTACGCCCTGCTTGTGCTGCATTGCCAGGGAAACGCCTGGTGGGTGCCCTCCAGCTCCATCAGGCTGCTCATTGAGACTCAGAAGTGTGCAAGCTGCCTTAGGTCCCCGCTCTCCGCACTGTTTGTGCAGAGTTGCAAGGCTGAAGATTGCCTGTTGGGCTACTTAGCCTGATCTGAGGGCAGTTGATTGGGACACGCTGAGACAGGGAGTTGTCCTGAGTGTTGGGCAGGGAGCGGTGCACCTGCGTGATCCGATCGAGACTTTCCTGGCGACTTTGTGTGAACTTCTGGTGCAGAGTGAATGCTGCTCTGACTTGGTGAGGGCCACGGAACACATCAAGTGGTGCCTTGGGGGACTACCGCATGCACCTAGAGCTGTGTTGCCAGAGGCACCCTGAGCCCCTGGTGCTTGGCCCACATCTCTACAGGTCAAAGAGGGCTTTTTTTTTTTTTTTTTTGCAGTAGTGGACAACCTGCAACCTGTGAAGGTTTTTTTTGTTTGTTTGTTTGGTTTTTTTTTGGTAGTGAGCACAGTTCCAGAGCACACAGCAGCTAATTGTGGAAAGCTCACTGCAAGCCTGAGAAAGTGGTCTGCAGATTAAAGAGGATGGAGAGCCCCCACCACCTCTTTTTTTTTCTTTCTTTTTTTATTTTCTCTTCTTTCTAGGTGATCTATCTAATACATTGAAGCATTCACAGAACGACAGCCAGAATGAAAAAACAAAGACACGTGTCTGAAGTGAAAGATCAAAAGAAAACTCTAGAAATGGAACTAAATGAAACAGAGGTATCCAAACTTTCAGAGACAGAGTTTAGAACGCTGATGATAAGAATGTTTAAGGAACTTAGCGAGGACATAAAGAAGGATAGGGAGACCATAAAAAACAACTAGTTAGAACTAACGAATACAATAACTGAAATGAAGAACACACTCGAAGGTATCACCAGTAGAATAGATGAAGCAGAGGAGCGGATCAGCGAATTAGAAGACAAAATAGCAGAAATCACCCAGCTGGAACAACAAAAAGAAAAAAGAATAAAAAAGAATGAAAATAGTTTAAGAGACCTCTGGGACAACATGAAACGCAACGACTCTTGCATCATAGGAATACCAGAAGAAGAAGAGAAGAAGCAAGAGATTGAGAATGTATTTTAAGAAATAATGACTGCAAACTTCCCTGCCCTGGTGAAGGAGATCAACGTACAAGCCCAGGATGTACAGAGAGTTCCAAACAGGTCCACACCAAGACACATCATAGTTAAAATGGCAAAGGTTAAAGACAGAGACAGAATTCTAAAAGCAGCAAGAGAAAGACAGCAGGTTACATACAAAGGAACTCCTGTTAGTCTAACAACTGACTTTTCTTCAGAAACTCTGCAGGCCAGAAGGGAATGGCAGGAGATATTCAAAGTGACACAAAATAAAGGTCTACAACCAAGATTGTTCTACCCAGCACGGTTATCACTTAAAATTGAAGGAAAGATAAAGAGCTTCTCAGAAAAGAATAAGCTTAAGGAGTTCATTACCACCATTCCAGCATTGCAGGAAATGTTAAATGGGCTTTTTTAAACAAAAGAAAAGGGAAAACAAGCTAACCCAGGAAGACAAGAAATACAAATAACAAAATAGCAATAAATATGTACCTATCAGTAATTACTTTAAATGTGAATGGGCTAAATGCTCCAATCAAGAGACACAGAGTCGCTGAGTGGATAAGAAAACAGGACCCATGCATATGCTGTCTACAAGAGACTCATCTCAGATCAAAAGACACACAGACTGAAAGTAAAGGTATGGAATAAGATATTTCATGCAAATGGAAGTGAGAAAAAAAGCTGGAGTATCAATACTTATTTCGGACAATATAGACTTTAAAATAAAATGAAGACTACAATAAAAGACAAAGAAGGGCACTACATAATAATAAAGAAATCAATTCAATAAGAGGACATAACCCTAGTAAACATCTATGCACCCAATATAGGAGCTCCTAAATATATAAAACAGGTTTTCACAGACATAAAGGAAGAGATCAATAGTAACACTATTGTAGTAGGGGACTTCAACACCCTGTTGTCACCAATGGACAGATCCTCCAGACAGAAAATCAACACGGACATAGTGACCTTAAATGACACTTTAGACCAGTTGGGTTTAATTGATATTTTTAGGGCATTTCACCCCAAAACTACAGAATATGCATTCTTCTCAAGTGCACAGGGAACATTTTCCAAGATAGACCACAAGTTAGGTCACAAAACAAGTCTCAACAAATTTAAGAAGACTGAAATCATATCAAGTGTCTTCTCTGACCACAATGCTATGAAACTAGAAATCAATTATAAGAAGAAATCTGGAAAGCTTACAAATACATGGAGGCTAAATAACATGCTACTAAGTGAGTCAAAAATGAGATCAAGGAGGAAATCAAAAGATACCTCGAGACAAACGAAAATAAAAACACCATGACCCAAAAATCTCTGGGATGCAGCGAAAGCAGTCCTAAGGGGGAAGTTCATAACAGTGAAAGCCTACCTAAAGAGGGAAGAAAAATCTGATATCAACAGACTCTCTTTACACCTACGGGAACTCAAAAAGAAAAACACAGCAAAACAAGCCTAAAGGGAGTACAAGGAAGAAAATAATAAAGACCAGAGCAGACATAAATGAAATAGAGAACAAAAAAAAAAAAACAATACAAAAGATCAATGAAACCAAGAGTTGGTTTTTTGAAAAGATAAACAAAATCGACAAACCCTTAGCACGACTAACCAAGAAAAAGAGAGAGAGGACCCAAATTAATAAAATCAGAATTGAAAGAGGAGCAGTGACAACAGATATCACAGAAATACAGAAAATTTTAAGAAAATACTATGAGCAACTATATGCTAACAAATTCGACAATCTGGAAGAAATGGATAAACTTCTAAAAGCATACAATCAACCAAGCCTGAACCAAAAAGAAACAGAAACTCTGAAAAGACTGATTACTGCCAAAGAAATTGAATCAGTAATCAACAATCTTCCAATAAACAAAAGCCCTGGACCAGATGGCTACACAGGTGAATTTTACAAAACATTCAAAAAAGAATTAATATGTCTTCTCCTCAAACGATTCCAAAAAATACAGAAGGAGGGAAGGCTCCCAAACTCTATGAAGCCACTATCACCCTAATTCCTAAGTCAGACAAAGATATTACAAAAAAGGAAAATTACAGGCCAATATCCCTAATGAATATAGATGCAAAAACTCTGAACAAAATACTAGCAAACCGAATTCAGCATCTCATGAAAAAGATCATACACCATGATCAAGTGGGATTCTTTCCTGGTATGCAAGGCTGGTTCAATATCCACAAATCAATTAACGTAATACATCACATTAACAAAATGAAAAATAAAAATCATATGATCATATCAATAGATACAGAAAAAGCATTTGACAAAATCCAGCAGCCATTTATGATAAAAACTCTTAGCAAAGTGGGAATAGTGGCATCAGATCTCAACATAATAAAAGCCATATATGATAAGCCCACAGCAAACATCGTACTCAATGAGGAAAGGCTAAAACTTTCCCCTTAAGATCAGGAACAAGACAGGCTGCCCGCTTTCACCACTTCTATTTAACATAGTTCTGGAAGTTCTAGCCACAGCAATCAGACAAGAAAATAAAATAAAAGGCATCCAAATTGGAAAAGAGGAAGTAAAATTGTCATTATATGCAGATGACATGATACTATATAGAGAGAATCCCAATGACTCCACGAAAAAACTGCTAGAACTGATAAAGGAATTTGGTAAGGTAGCAGGATACAAAATTAATATTCAGATATCAATTGCATTTCTATACACCAATAATAAACTATCAGAAGAAGAAATCAGGAAATCAATCCCTTTTACAATTGCTTCAAAAACAATAAAATATCTAAGAATCAATTTAACTAAAGAAGTCAAAGACCTGTACTCAGAAAATTATGAGACACTTAAGAGAGAAATCAAAGAAGATACAAATAAATGGAAATACATACCATGCTCATGGATAGGAAGAATTAATATAGTTAAAATGTCAAGGGCCAGCCAAGTGGTGCAGTGGTTAAGCGCTGGCTTGGGAAGCCAGCGGCCCCGGTTCGGTCCCACATGTGAGGGCCAGTGACACTGCCCTAAAAGAAAAAATAATGTCAATATTATGTAAAGCAATATATGGATACAATGCAATACCAGTCCAACTACCAAGGACATTTTTCTCAGAAATAGAACATAGAATCCTAAAATTTATATGGAGCCACAAAAGACCCCAAATAGCTATGGCAATGTTGAGAAATAAGAACAAAGTGGGAGGCATCACACTACCTGACATCAAAACATACTACAAGGCTACAGTCATCAAAAAGGTATGGTACTGGCATAAAAACAGATACATAGACCAATTGAATAGAATAGAAAGCTCAGGAATAAACCCATCTATATACGGTCATTTAATCTATGACAATGGAAGAAGAATTTACACTGTAGTAAAGATAGTCTATTTAATAAATGGTGCTGGGAAAATTGGACTGACATGTGCAAAAAAATGAAAATGGACCACCTACTTACACCATATACAAAAACAAACTTAAAATGGATTAAAGACTTACATGTAAGACCTGAAACCATCAAACTCCTAAAAGAAAACATATGGAGTAAGTTTGCAGACATTACCCTGAGTAATATTTTTACTGATATATCCCCTTGGGCAAAGGAAATAAAAGAAAAAATGAACATATGGGATGACATCAAACTTAAATGTCTTCTCACAGCAAAGGAAATCATCAATAAAACAAAAAGGCAGCCTACTGAATGGGAGAATATATTTGCCAACGATATATTTGATAAGGGGTTGATATCCAAAACTTATAAAACACGTATGCAACTCAACACCAAAAAAACAACCCAATTAAAAAATGGGCAGAGAATATGAAGAGGCATTTCTCTAAAGAGGACATACAGATGGCCAACAGGCATATGAAAAAATGTTCAACTAATCATCAGAGAAATGCAAATAAAAAACCACAATGAGATACCATCTCACTCCAGTCAGAATGGATATCATCAACAAATCAACAAACAACAAGTGCTGGCGAGGGTATGGAAAAAGGGAACCCTGGTGCACTGTTGGTGGGACTGCAAATTGGTGCAGCCATTACGGAAACCAGTATGGAAGTATCTCAAAAAACTGGAAATGGAACTGCTGTATGAGCCAGCAATTCCACTCTTGGGTATCTACCCAGAGGAATCCAAGACTCTAATTCAAAAAAAATATATGCACCCCTATGTTTATTGCAGTACTATTTGCAATAGCCAAGACTTGGAAACAACTGAAATGCCCATCGGTAGATGACTGGATTAAGAAACTGTGGTACATTTATACAATGGAGTATTACTCTGCTATAAAGAAGAATGAAATCGTACCATTTGCAATGATATGGATGGACCTAGAGACTATTATGTTACGTGAAATAAGTCAGTCGGAGAAAGACAAATACCATATGATCTCACTTATACGTGGAATTTGAAAAACTGAATGAATGAGCAAAGGAAACAGAAACAGTCTCATAGATATAGAGGAAAAACAGGTTTCTAATTGGAAGGGGGTGGGGATGAGGGAGAAGGGGATGGGATTAGACAGCATAAATAGGTAACTACAGTATTGTCACAGGGATATGAAAGACAGTTCGGGGAATAGGGGAATATAATAATGTTGTAAAACTTTTGTGGGTGTCAGATGGTCACATGTCTTGTGGGAGACCACTTGATGGATGGAGTAGAGGCTTGACCACTGCACTGTATACCTGAAATTGATGTTGTATAATATTGTATGCCAACTGTAATTGAACATATAGTCACAGGATGTGGATTATACAGTGGAAGGGAGTCAAAGGAATTGTAATAGATAGTGTGATATGGGGGAGAGGAGTGGGGTGGAGAATTGGAGGAGAGGGGTTGTCACTTTGAGGGGTAAAAAGTATAACTATTGCACTACGTTGTACACCTGAAGCTAATTAAAATAAACAAATAAAAGAAAAAAAAACTGAAGCATAAATTAAGACACTCCCAGCTAACCAAAGAACTTATTGCTAGCAAATGGGCTCTATAAGAAATACTAAAGAGAGACATTTAGGCTGAAGCAAAGGGTGTTGAATGGTAATTCCAATTCATACAAAGAAATAAATAAAGTACCAGAAAATAGCTACATAGAAATATAACTGCATAAATCAATATGAGAATTAATATAAATTTATTTTTTATCTTTTTCTTTCTATTACAAAAAATAACTGCATAAATAGTTATAAAAAAGTTTTGATAGATTTCTAACTAGCAATGATGCAATTCATATGAAAATAGTACAATGAGGAAAAGGGAGTTAGAATGAAGTTTTTGTATAATATTGAAAATAAGTTAGTATTAGTACAAAGCAGATTAAGTTGTTAACTATCTTCTCTAAGTCATCCAGGAAGAAACCAAATAAACAAATAAAGAAAAAGTAAAAGGAACACCAAATAAATTTAAAAGATACAGAGGAAAATATCTATTTAACACCAACAAAGCAAGAGTTGAGAAATACTGGAGTGAAAAGAGAAGATGTACAGAAAATATGTGTAAATAGCAAATAGTAGTGGCTATACTAATATCAGGCAAAATAGCAAACAAAAATTGTTACCTAAAGAAGGACATTTTATAATGATCATAGGGTCAGTCTATCAGGAAGCTATACTATTAAAAACATATATATATGCACCTAACAAGAGAGTCTCAAAATATATGAAGTAAAACCGACATAATTGATGTGAGAAAGAGACAACTCAATAATAAAGACTTCAAAGCCTTACTTTCACTATTTTATAGAATCAGAAAGATAACCGAAAAATAAATGAAGGGGCAGTTGGTTAGCTCAGGTGGTTAAAGAGCAGGCTCATAACACCAAGGTTGCCGGTTCGATCCTCTCATGGGCCAAGGAGCTGCACCTCCCCACAACAGATTGACTTGGAGTTGATGGATCCTGGAAAAACACACTGTTCCCCAATTTTTTGTGTTTTTTTTTTTTAAAGAAATAAATGAAAACCTTACCATTGTAGATTACCTAGCCTTAATAGACATCTATCTAAAGACTACTCCACCCAACAACATCAGAGTACACAGTCTTCATGAACACATGGAACATTCTTCAGGGTAGATCATGTGTTAGGCAATAAAACAAACCTCAGTGAACTAAAAAGAACTGAAATCACATAAATTATATTCTCCAACCACAATGCAATTTCATTACAAATCAACAGAAGAAAATCTAACACATTTCTAAACAATCAACATATCAAGGGAAAAATTATCACATGTGATATAAAATTAAAGTATACCTCCAGGTGAATAAAAACAAAAACACTACATACCAAACATGGATAGCTCAAGTAGATCTGAGGTAAATTTGTAGCTATAAATGCCGATTTAAAAACTCAAATAAATAAACTAATCTTCTATTTTAAGAAAGTAGAAGAAGGAATATGGGGCCGACGGAATGGCTCAGTTGGTAAAGACCTTGCTCAAGATGGGGAGCTGAGCTCAGAGCAACAGCAGTTCGATGCCCAGACCGAACTGAGCTGCCACTGAGCTGCCAATAGGTGGCAGGATGGCTCAGCTATAAAACAGAAAAAAAAAAAAAAAAGAAATAAACTAAACCCAAATCAAGCAAAAGGAAGAAAATAATAAAGATTAGAAGAGTAATAAATTATAGAGAAAAAAAAAAACTAGAGAATAAATAAAATCAAATTTGGTTCTTTGAAAATATATTTTTTTAAATTGATGAAACTGTAGCCAAATGACAAAAAAGAAGTTTCAAATTACAAAATTAAAAATGAAAGAAAAAAAAAGTTTATAAAATAAAAGAAGTTAAAATAAATTCCTAGAAAGACACTGACTACCAAATCTGACTGAAAAGGAAATATATAAGATGAAAATCCCTGTAATAGGCAAAGACATCTAATTTAAAATTTTAAAATATCAATAAATAAACCCCAGGCCCAGATGGCTTCACAGGTGAATTATTCCAAACATTTAAGAATTATTACCAATTATTACCATAAATTCTTCCTCAAAAAGAGAAGGCAAGGGAACATATCCAAACTCATTTTATAAGACCAATATTTTCCTTATACCAAGAAAAGAAAAATGCATTACAAGAAAAGAACACAACAGATCAATAAGAATATAAGAATATAAATGCAAAAACCCTCAAAAATAATGTATTAGCAAACTGAATCCAGCAATATCGAAAAAGGATTATTCACCATGACCAATGGGATTGATCTCAGAAATGTAAGGTTGTTTTAATATCCTATAATTAATGTAACACACCATGAAAAACAAAACCACAGGCTCACCTTAACAGATGCAGAAAAAGCTGTTGACAAATTGCAATACCCTCTCATAATTAAAAAAAAAATCATAACTCAGCAAACTAAGCATAAAAAGGAACTCCTCAGCTAACATAGGATTCTAAGGGAAAGAAAATAATAAAGCTGCAGTGAACACCATATGTAGCAAAGAAAGACCAAATGCTTTCTTCCTGAGGTCAGGAATAAGATACCGACATCTACACTTGCTACTTCTGTTAAGCATTTATTGTACTGGAGGTGCCAGTGTGGCAATTAGGCAAAAAAGATGAAATAAAAAGGAACTAGCACTGGAAATAGAAGAAAAACTATATTTGTTTGCAGATGACATGACCTTGTATCAGGTTGTCGGAAAGGTCATGACACATTTTTGCAATGAAAAACATAGAAAAATATGTCATGACTTTTCCAACAACCCAATATATAGAAAATCCTAAGGAATCCACTAAAAACAAACAAACAAACAAAAAAACTATTAGAATAAAATTTCAGCAGTTGGGCAAGGTACAAGGTCAATAAACAGAAGTCAATTGAATTTCTATATACAACTGTAACAAACAATCCAAAAATTAAGAAAAAATCCTATTTATAAAAGCAGTCAAAAGAATAAAATATCTAGGAACAAATTTAACAAGAAATTGTTAGACTTGTACATGTAAACTACAAAACATTGTTGAAAGAAATTGAAGATATAAATAAATGGGAAGGTAGCCAATGACTTAACACTGTTAAGATGACAACACTATCCAAATTGTTCTACAGATAAAATACAATTCTCATTAAACTACCATCTGGCTTTGTGTAGATTTAGACAAAATTATTCTCAAATTCAAATAGAAATCAAGGAAAGATGAATATCGAAAATAGTCTTAAAAAAAAAAGAAATTTGAAGGGCTTACTTTTCTTTATTTCTAAAGATACTATAAATTGACAATAGCCAAGACAGTGTGGTTCTGGCATAAGAATAGATGTAGAGATTAAAGCAAAAGATTTGAGCATAAAGATAATTCCTCAATCTATGATTAATTGATATTTGACAAGTATACCAAGATAACAAATGGGAAAAAGAAGAGTTTGCTCAACAAATGGACATCCATCCACATGCAAAAGAATGATTTCGGAAACCTATTTTAAACTATACACAAATATTAATGGAAAATGAATGATAGATGTAAATATAAGAGGTAAAATTATAAAACTCTTAGGAAACAAGAGTAAACTTGTAACCACTGATTAGGTAATGACTTCTTATATATTGATAATATGAACACATAAGCAACAAAAGAAAAAAATAGATAAATGGACACGATTAAAATTTAAAAATTTGTGCAAAATGGCGCTATCAAGAAAACAGAAACAAAACATAGAGAGGAGAAAATATTTGCAAATCACATGCAATAATGGAATTTATCTACAATATATAAAAAAATACTCAACAATACAAAAAATTTAAAAAAACAAACTTAATAACCCAGTTTTAACAAGGACAAAGGATTTGCATAGACATTTCTCCTAAAAAGATACACACATGGCTAACAATTCCAGGAAAAGATGCTTAACATCATTAATTACTAGGAAAATGCAAATCAAAATCACAGTGAGATACCACTTCACACCAACTAGGATGACTAAAATAAAAAAGACAATAATAAGTATTGGTGTGGATGTGGAGAAATTGGAACCTTCATATACTGCTCTTGAATATGTAAAATTGTGTAGCCACTTTGGCATGTCCTCAAAATTTTAGACATAGAATTATGACATGGTCCAGCAATTCCAATCCTATCTATATACTCAAGAGAAGTACCAGCATATTTTGATCAAAAACCTTATACAAATATTCATAGCAGTGTTAGTCACAATAGTCCCAAAATGGAAATAAGGTAAATTCACTGACTATTGAAAAGATAAACAAAATGTGGCATATTCATGCAATTAAATATTATTCAGCAATAATAATGAATGAAAAAGTGATATATACTGCATGTGTAAACCTTGAAAATACTAGATTAAGTGAAAGATGCATTCACAAAAGAAGAGACATTGTATTATTCCATTTATAAGAAATATCCAGAATAAGCAAATGAATGGAGTCAGGAAGTAAATTAGTAGTTGCGAGAAGGTAGGAAGACAAAAAGATTAGGAGTCACTAATAATGTATATGGAATTTATATTTGCCTACGATTTTATTGGTTGCAAAACTCTGAACACATTAAAAACTATCTAACGGGGGCCGGCCAAGTGGCACGGTGGTTAAGCACTGGCTTGGGAAGCCAGCGGCCCTGGTTCGGGCCCCACAAATGAGGGCCAGTGACACTGCCCTCAAAAAATAAATAAATAAATGAAAAAAAAAAAAAAAGTCCTAGCCAGAGCAATCAGTCCAGAGAAAAAAATAAAAGGCATCCAAACTGGAAATGAAGTCAAATTGTCACTTTTTGCAGATCGCATGATATTTTTATTTTAGAAAACCCTAAAGACTCCACCAAAAGACTATTAGAAAAAATGAACAAATCCAGTAAAGTTGCAGGATACAAAATCAATGTACAAAAATCCATTGTGTTCCTATATACTAACAATGAAGTTTCAGAAAAAGAAATAAAAAAACAAAACAAAATCCAATTCCTTTTACAATGGCCACTAAAAGAATAAAATACCTAGGATTAACTTAACAAAGGATACGAAGGACCTATATATACACTGAAAACCATAAGACATTATTAAAAGAAATTGAAGACACAAAGAAATGGAAAGATATTCTGTGTTCAAGGATTGGAAGAATCAACATAGTTAAAATGGACGTATTACCCAAAGTAATATACAGATTTAATGCAATTTCCATCATAATACCAATGGAATTCTTTAAAGAAATAGAACCAAAACATCAGATTTGTATAAAATCACAAAAGACTCCAAATAGCCTGAATTCAAATTATACTACAAAGCGACAATAATAAAAATAGTGTGGTACTGGCAGCAAAACAGATACACAGACCAAAGGAATGGCATTGAGAACCCAGAAATAAATGCACATGAGGTGTGATCAACAAACATGGTGGATATTTAAATTAAAAAAAAGTTATTACAGTAAAAAACATATTGCCATTAATCCCCTCAAAATACTTCCTCTCACTTCAAACACACTTATCCCATCATTCTTGCCACTTTCTGAAGCAGTTCTGGAATTTCTCTTTCTTGTGTGTCTTTAGTTGCACTGTCATGTCTGCCTCGATGTCCTGAATCAATTCAAAAAGTTTCATTTTTCATTTTGACTTTGGGGGAGACCCAGAAGTCGCATGGTGCCACATCTGGTGAATAAGGTGGTTGAGGACACCGTAATCTTTTTATTTGACAGAAATTGCTGTACCAGAAGCAATGTGTGACACGAAGCATTGCCGTGATGGAGGATGATTTACAGCACACTTTAAAACACATCTTATGTCAACTGTAGTTCACACCTCACTGACTACACCTAACAAGTTGAAAGTTGTCACACACTGATACTATGGTTTGATGAATTGTTTCCCATATTGAAGATCCTTGCCTTTCTGTTGGATGGCACTCGGCTGCAGCATTCACCATATTTTCTTACTACTCCTCATATATATGTGCAAATAATTTTCAACAAAGGAGCCAAAACATACAATGGAAAAAAGACAGCATCTTCAATAAATGGTGCTGGGAGAATTGGAAAGCCACTTGCAAAAGAACGAAACTAGACTGCTATCTGTCATCATACACAAAAATTAATTCAGCTTAATCGAAACCTAAACATAAGATTTGAAACAATTAATTGCATAGAATAAAACATAGGTATGAAACTTATGGACCTTGAATTCAAAGAGAATTTTATGAATCTGACCTCAAAGGCAAGGGAAATAAAAGCTAATCACTGAATGTGACTATAACAAGGTTTCTTTTGCTTCTGTGCAGCAAAAGAAACCTTCAACAAAACAAAGTGGCAACAAACCAAATGGGAGAAGATATTTGCAAACAACACCTCCAATAAGAGGCTAATATTCAAAATATATAAAGAATTCATACAACTCAACAACTGTAAAAAACAATCAAATTCAAAAATGGGCAGAGGACCCGAACAGGCACTTCTCTCAAAAAGACAAACAAATGGCCAACAGATATATGAAAAATGCTCAACTTTTAGCTATTAGGGAAATGCAAATCAAAACCACAATGATATACCACCTCTCCCATTAGAATGGCTATTACCAACAAGACAAGTAATTACAAGTGCTTGAGAAGCTGTAAAGAAAAAGGAACCCTCATACACTGCTGGTGGGAATATAAATTAGTACAACCACTATGGAAAACAGTATGGAGGTCCTTAAAAAATTAAGAATAGAATTACCATATGACCTGGCAATACCTTTTCTGGGTTATCTACACAAAAAATCTGAAAACATTTATCCGTAAAGATATACGTAACCCTATGTTCACTGCAGCATTATTCATGGTGGCCAAAACATGGAAACAATGTAAGTGTCCTTCAATGGATGATTGGATAAAGAAGGTGTGGTACATGTACACAATGGACGCCACTCAGCCATCAGAAAAAATGAAGCACTGCCATTTAGGACAACATGGATGAATCTTGAGATTATGCTAAACAATATAAATCAGAGAACCACATGATTTCACTCATGTGAGATACAAAATTGAAAGCAACAAATGAACAAGACAAAGGACAACTCACAGACACAAAACAGTTTAAATCGTTACCAGAAGTTAAGGTAGGAGACAGAAGAGAGGAAAGCGGGTAAATATATGATGGAAGATTTGACTCTGGGTGCTAAACACAATGCAATATGTAAATGATGTATTATAGAATTATACACCTGAAACCCACATAATTTTACTAAATCATAATTTTACTAAATTGATTGTAAAATCAATTTTACAATATTATCCCAATATTTTTAAATTAAAATTTAATGGGATGACAATGGTTAGTCAAGTTGCATAGGTTTCAAGTGTACAATTCTGTAATACATCATCTATATATCACATTGTGTGCTCACCACCCAGGGTCGTTCTCCTTCCATCACCATATATTTCATTTAAAAAGAAATGATAAAAGAAAGAAAAAGAATTGTCATTATATCCAAGACCATGTACTACCATAGAATTCTGAATATCTCACAATACAAAATACCCAGTTTGCAAAAATCATGCTTCACTCGTGAAAAAGAAATATACACAAGAAAGGGGAAATTGGGGAATTACTCAGTCTTTAGGAAACACGATTTTAATCATTGAAGAATACCTCCTCTTTGTTTGTGTCCCAGAGGTTTGTATACACAGGAGCAATGCTTCACAGTACTAAGCCTGGAGACTGACGAAAGGGGATCATCTTTCTTTTGTAAAATAAAAGTACCATTGTAAGCCCAGAAATACCTTAGGCAGAGTGATTATAGCTAGGATAACACTGGATGTTGAATATCTAGAAATTACCTGTGAACTTTTATGGAATTCCCAGTTTGGTGACCCAGTTTGGGAATGGGGGAAAGCTGAAAAGAGAGTGGGAGGGAAGAGCAACAGAAAGGAAAGGGGCAATAGCTAACTTGGCGATAGGCTAGAGCTTAGTAGAAAACTGCATAGGGAGAAGTTCAAGACGCAGAAGTGACCAAGGAGCTTTTAACATCATTGTGGTAGGCTTCTGTGATGGCTGTCAATCATCCTTACCTCCTGGATTCATGTCCTTGTGTCATGCTATCCCGTTGAGTGTGCACTGAACCTAGTGATTTGTCTCTAACAAGAACATTACAAAAGCGATTGCATGTCATTTACAAGGTTACATTACGAAAAGACTGACTTCAGTCTCTCTGTTTCTGTCTCTCTTACACAGAGACCTCACTCTGGGGGAAACAAGCTGCCATGTTGTGAATAGCCCATGCAGAGTAGCCCTATTGCAAACAACTGAGGTCTCCCACCCACAGCCCAACCTGAGATCTGACGACAGACATGTGACTGAGCTTGGGGCTTCCCTTACTGGGATGTGCTCATCCCGCGATTGCAGCCATGTAATGGACTCTGAGTCAGAAGCTAAGCTGTGCATAGATTCCTGACTGTAAACCATGAGATAAATGTTTATTGTTTTAAGCTGCTAAATTTGGGGGTAATTTTGTATGCAACAATGGATAACTAATGCAGTCATGATTATCTAATATTCTAAGTTGATGATAGTTACAGAGTAAGCACTTAAGATACAAAAGACTAGTGTAGCCTTCTTACCTTAAGAAACAGTATCAGGAATCTTATGATTATAACAAAAACATTTATATATTTATATATATATATATATATATATATATATATATATATATATATATATGCAAAATAAAATGAATTCAGAGCTGAACTCCCTGATAAGGCTTTCCAATTCCCAGTTAAAATCACCTTTCCTCATCTTCAGCTCATCCCCAGCCTGAGTACATGTCCATATTTGTTTTCCCCATCGCAAACACAAGTGGGCACATGGGCACACTGGAAAAGCATGTCATACAACTGGCCAGATGTATTAATCATACTGCTGTTGGACATAAATTAGGTCTTTATGGAGCACTCGGGATGATTCAGATTATGACTCCAATGTAGAAAAAAAATATCTTTATGTTGATTTTTGTTGACTCATGGAAAATAATCTAAATAATTCCCACCACAATTTTACCGATCTTTCAATTTACAATATAAAATTACATATCTGTAGTCAAAAATTCCAGCACGGTTAAAATAACTACAGGTTAATAAAGCTCACAAGAATATCCCTTATAGCATATTTAACTTCTGATGTCTCATTTTTGATAAGTGCCGGGTGGGGGGGCGCGCTTCCAATAAAGTTGCAGCAAAAATGTCAGCACTTTCCATGGACAGAGATGTCAGGATTATATACCCTCAGCAAAGATCCTGAAGATGACTGGGTTATTTACTTTTTTTAAGCCTTCAAAATATTGTGAGGTAACATTCATATCACATATATTGTTCACTTAAAAAGTTTTATTTATTCATGTTTATTAACTTCTTTATAACGCTGGCCTCAGGTTCCTTGTTCAGAAACTCATTGCTTTGTTCTTTTTTTTTTTTGACATTTGAGTAGCTCACACAGAGTCCATGATACACTCATTCTATACAGCATTTAATACAATAAATAAGGTTGGTTTAATCCTAAAATATACTTTATTTTTATTTTGATAAGATGTAGTTATATCATGGAAGAATTTCTTCTGTTGTGAAAGTGCACACAATACACAAAGTAAACCGTATTACTCACACTTAGTCTATTTATCCATTTGGAATAGCTTATGCAGAAGAATTTTCCCTTCAAATAAAGAGCCACAGATTTTGTTCTGAACTAAGGAATGCATTATACATTTGAGTAAATCTGACTCTGTTTAAATAGTCTCAATGCTTTGTAAAATTAAACTTGGTTGATTGTTTGTTTTCCAGGGCGATCATTAAAGGACAAAACAGAATGTTAGAGCTACAACACTATTGGCAAGCTTTGCTTGTTTGCTGCTCTCCATAAATGAGCAGCCAATGGAACTTCTGTGCTTATGACAGTGTTCCAAGCAACCCATCTCTCTCAATCTTAATGTCTATTTGGCAACTCGTCTTATTTATCATCAATTCATCCTCTTTTCTTTATGTCCATTGCAGCTGCCTTACTTCAGACTTCCATCATTTTTCCCTTTATTTTAAATTTACATGTTCTATATATATTTTAAAATAATTTCAAACATATATTGGGTTGTCAGAAAAGTCATGATGCATGTTTGCAACAGATGGCACTAGTTCATTTTTGGAAGTACTAGAGTTATTTACATCTATGTTATTGCTATGTCATTTGACAGCTGACAGTTCTAGCTTCATTCTCAAAAAAAAATTGAGCGATTTGGTTCAGTTTTGGAGATTTTACAACAAGTTGAAGATGGAAGATCAAAGTGTTCATTTTCACCATATTTTACTGTTTTACTTCCATAAAGGGAAGAATGCAATCAAGCTTGTGAAAAATTGCATAAAGTTTATGGTGACAATGCTCAACAAGAATGTCAGTGCTAATGAAGGTTCATGAAATTCCGTGCTGGTGATTTTTATCTCAACGACACGCCTTGGTCAGGGAGGCCCACAGACGTTGATGATGACAAAATACAGACATTGATCAAGTCAAACCCATGTTACACAACATGAAAGATTGCAGGAATATTGAACATCCATCATTCAAGCATTCACGATCACCTGAAGAAGCTGGGATACATAAGCAAGCTCAATATTTGGGTTCCACATGAACTCAAAGAAGTTCATTTGACGACGTGTAGAAACATCTGCAATATGTTCATCAAACGCAAGGAAAATGATCCTTTTTTGAAACAACTGATAAACTGGTGATGAGAAGTGGTTTGTTTACAACAATGTGGTGTGCAAACAGTCTTGGCCCTGACATGATGATTCACCTCAAACAACATTGAAAGTAGAAATTCATCAGAGGAAGGTTACGCTCTCAGTGTGGTGGGATTTTAAAGGTGTCATGTTTTTCGAGCTTCTACCAAGGAATCAAACAATCAGTTCAAATGTGTACTGCTGGCAATTGGACAGTTTGAATGAATCCATCATCTAGAAATGTCCAGCGCTCATTAATTGTAAAGGAGTTGTGTTTCATTGCAACAACGCAAGACCACACACAAGTTTGATCACCTGTCAAAAATTATTGGAGCTTGGATGGGATGTGTTGCCACACCCACCATACTCGCCTGACCTTGTGCCATCAGACTTCCATTTTGTTTTGCTTTCTTCAAAGCTCCTTGCATGGTATAATGTTCAATTCAAATGAGGCTGCAAATCAGCACCTTGTTCAGTTTTTTGCAAATAAAGACAGATCTTTCTATGAACGAGGAATTATGAAGCTCACTGAAAGATGGCAAAATGTTATTGAACAAAATGGGCAATATACCGTTGATCTTTGTTCTTTGTATAAATAAATGACCTTTGAAAAACGTAGACAAAATACATCATGACTTTTCTTTTTTTAAGCTGAGCCATCCTGCCACCTGTTGGCAGTTCAACGGCAACTCAGCTCGGGCTGGCCTCGAACAGCTGTTGCTCAAAGCTCAGCTCGTGCTCTTGAGCAAGCTCTTAACCAACTGAGCCACTCGGCCAGCCCTACATCATGACTTTTCTGATGACCCAATAGAAGGGTAGCCAGAACTCCCATATATCCTTCAACCAGAATACCCAATTGTTAATATTTTATCACATTTGCCCCATTGTGCCTCCCTCAATCTCTCCATATGTGTATATACATTTATATGTACATATAAATACATAATATGTATATACATATGATATAAATATACACATTTATATATATCTAAGTCTGTTTCAGAACATTTTGAGAGCAAGCTGCGGAAGCAATGTCTTGTTATTCCCTAAATACTCCAGAAATTCTAGTATGTAGTCCTCTAAAACTAGAATATACAACTACATAACTACCATATAACCCTGTAAATCAGTTATTCAATATTTATATAATACCACCAAATTTTCAGACTCCATTCCAAATTTGCTTACTCTCTCACTATGGTAGATCAAAGATGGCTACAATAACTTTCTATTTCTCCCATTGAGGTGTAATATCTAAATCCTCTCCTCTTGAATCTGGCTGACATTAATGATTATATACCAATACAATGCATGGAGTTCTGAGCTGTCACATAAGAAGTCAGATTCCCTGAGATCACTATGCTTAAGTAGCCACAAGTAAGCATTCTCTTTGACAGTCCCAGTTGTGTCCAATCTTTCAACTATCCCTGCCAAGTTTCTAGAAATGTGACTGAGGACTTATGGGCGCTCCATACCTGCCTACCTGACAAGGTTCAATATCATATTGCACAGAATTGTTCAGGTAAACCTGGCCCAAATTTGTGACCTGAAAAGTCATGAGATATAAAACAATGCTTGTTCCTTTCTGTCACTAAGTTATAGCACACCATTTTTGCAAAAAAAATGGATAACCAAAACACCTCAGATTGTCTCATAATTTTCTAGTACAATATCCTAGAGATATGCTTACATTTATTTATCCTGTATGACAGATTTCTTCAATCTGGGAGGTTTCTTTTTTTTTTTTCTTTTAAAGATTTTATTGGGGAATTCGGGGAGGGGAACAGCGTTGGGGAATCGGGGAAGGGAAACAGACAAGTTGCTGTCTTTTTGTTCTTCAGTCTAGTTGCAGAGGACCTTGTTTCACTGGCCCATGTTGGCATCATCATTGCACTCTTCCCAGATGAGGCAGATTCGTTGCTGGCCTCTGGATGTCACTCACCGCGGCTATTGGCAGCTCACGCTGGCTGCTGGCCACTCACTGTAGCCTATGGCAGCCCACTGCAGCAGGGGCTGCAGCCTACATCATTGCTGGGGCTCACAGCCCAGCTCCAGGTGGAGCTGTTGTTGGCTGTAGAGGGCAGTGTCACTGGCCATCATATGTGTGATCCAAACCGGGGTCACTGGCATCCCAAACCAGCTCTTAACCAATGCGCCACTCGGCCGGCCCAATCTGGGAGAATTCTTGAGTCTTGCTGTCTTTCATGTTCTTAGAGTTTTGAAGAGAATAGGCGTTTTTCTCCACAGGATTGTTTTTACCTGGGCTCATCTAAAGAGTCCTCACAACCAGACTCAGGTCATGCATCATTGGCTGGAAAACCACAGAAAGGATGCTGAGCTCTTTGGGCTGTCTCACATCAGGAAGCACATAATGTCCACTTGTCCCAGCACTAGTGATGTCGATTTTGATGACCTTGTCTTGGTGGTGTCGCACAGCATTCTCCACCTTATAGTTTTCTGCAGGTAATTTGGTGGGGAAGGAATCCAAGATTATAGTGATATCCTAAACCAGACTTAGCATCTGTGGACATTTCCCTACTGAATCATCTCAGGCAGATGGTTATCAAATGAGGATTATTTCCAAAGTTTATTGGAACTCTACACTGAGAAACAGCTTTCCATTTCTCTGCCATTTACTTACTTGCTTACTTATTAATGTATATTAGCATACACCAATATATTTTATTTATTAAATGGGTGGTAACCCGTTACTATCATTATTTTGATACTCAACTTACCCTCTATTTGTCTATTAGGAGTCCCTGCAAACTGGTTATTGTGACCTATGGGGTCTTTTTTCTTTATTTCTTAGTACTGTATTATTTTGCACAAAATGTTTAGGTGCATCTTGGGCCTTACCTGCCCCCATCCTGGCATCAGTCACCTCCTTTAATGGAGAATGATATTTATAAAGCAAGTCCTGTGCACTTGGGGTTCTCATCATTCCTGAGACATCATTGTTTTTAGACCCACTATATAATATTACATGTGTAATCATGATATATATATATATATATATATATATATATATATATATGAGTTCACACTGATGCCTCATATTATCATCTAATATCAAATGGCTCTCTCAAGGCTTCCCCAGATCCATGACTGTTTTATACCTCCTCAAACTTTTAGAAAGTTAGAAAATCAACTCAATATATTTACTCATTTGCTCCATTTAATTATTTGTCAGATGTGGCCCATCTCCCAGCACATAAACCATTTCCTCCTCTTGCTACCTCTGCAGCAGCCCCACCTGGCCCCATGTCCGCTTTGTAGGACTGCCACCTCATGCTTCCATGGAGCGATTCTTCATGTGGCTGCAGAGCCCTCTCCCCTTGCCTCATGTCTTGGCTGCTGTACTGACTGTGCCAGGAAGGAAGTAGGAGACAGTAAAAGAAGGAGAAATGGGAAAGAAGAAGATACCTCATTCTTTCTTATAACATTTTGTAATACCTTAATTATTCTCCCTGTCCTGATTTTTTCCGTATATCTCTTTTCTATTCTAAAACAGAAGACAGATTATTCCTAGAAAGAATACAATGTGTAGTGACCAAAGTAGATAAACATTTGAGCATGTATCCTTACTCTTTCACTTATTTGTGTTACTTTGTACCTTTAACTTATTTGAGCCCCAGTTTCAAAGAGGGAAACAATGCTTATTTAGAAGGTGTGTTATGAAGTTTCTGATTGACTAAGTACAATGCCAAGAATATAATTGTAGCTGTTAATGGCAGTTATTGTAATTATCATAATGAGAAATTCTAATATGATTCTGAAATACTTCAATATAAATCCAAGATAAAATAATTTAAAAACCTTTAAATATATCTCATCACCTATAGGATAAAATCTAAACTCTTATGAGATTTTTCATGAGCTGACAGCACCTATCTCAAGCCTCACTTCCCCACTCTTATTTGTCATCTACACTGCAGCCAAACTAAAGGCCTCAAGCTTCCTTGATTTTAGTATGTTGTTCTTTTTCTATGCTTTACACATATTATTGTCTCAACTTAAATTGTTCTTTTTCTAAATATCCAACTAGTATAAACCTTTACTTACTTTTCAAGTTTCAGTGTAAGTTTGTCTCCGCTGGAGTCCTCCCTTGGCCATCTTCAAATCAAGTAGAACTAACTCTTCCATCCACTGGACCTGCACTGTGACACTTCTGGCACCTTACTATATATAGCACTTGTCACAACATATGGCAACCATTTACACACACACACACACACACACACACACACACACACACACATTTTTTTTACGAGATTGTGAGCTCATTGAGAATAATGACCATATCCTGTTCATTTTCATATTCCCAAGATGTAGTTTCTTGTCAATGGGTCATTCTCACCAATAACATACCATCAACAAATATTTGTTTAATAAAACATCTTTATAATAGTTATGATGACCAATAATTATTGGTCACTTATAACTACTAATTATTCAGTATTATTCTAAGCACTATCCATTCTTTATATAAAATAAACAGTATAAAACTATATTATGTTAATTCTAAAAGATCTCTACAATAAATTAGGAAAATAAGTCTTGGAGGAGTTACTAATCTATATAAATTTGCAGCATCCAGTACAACTGAAATCAGGGCTGAAGCTATCAATATATCTGTAATGCAAAAATATGGCATATCCAGGAATACCAAAGTAAATATAAAGAAAACTAATTTTAAAAAAAGCTTGTCACAAGGGTCAGCCGAGTGGCACGGTGGTTAAGTGCTGGCTTGGGAAGCCAGCAGCCCAGGTTCGGGTCCCACATATGAGGGCCAGTGACACTGCCCTCAAAAAAAAAAAAAAAAAAAGTCTTGTCACATATATTATGTACTTTATTTGCACTTTGATACAATAAATTATTAAACATAATGATAATAAATGTTGAAGTTTACCAAAACTACTCTCAATTATGGCTGCCTCAGCTCTATATTGTGAAGCCAAGTGGCCTACAGTGGCTGAAACTGATTATATAGCCCTTCTGTGTAGCACACATCCTAGATAACAGCCTGCAGAGCCACAAGTAAATGTAAGTTTCTGCTATGACTCCCCAAAGGCCCTTGTGATAGAGTTTCTGTCATCTCCCAGTGCCTTCTCTTGGTGTGGCCCTTAGATAAGATCCCCAAGAAGCTTATCAAAACCTTGCTATTTTTGGCTTGAATTGACCAGTCCAGCCTTAGCCCAGGAAACCCAAAGTGCTCCACCCACTGACCCTAAGAAAGTCATGCACACCAGATCTGGCCTCACTCTCTGCCTGTCCTCTGCCTTGACCTCAAGCTCATGGCCTCTTGTGTCATGCAATGTACCTCCTCTGGGACTTGAGAGTAGTGGATTTCCCTATTTTAATTACCTTGTGATCTTTTGTTAAACTGAGGCTCACCATCCAATACTCCAGGGCTCTACTCAATAAATGATAATTTAACAAAATCATCTGCAAAGGGGATGTGCTAAAAAGCTTATGTGCATTAACTAATTTAATGAGTCATAGATGAGAGAACTGATGTTTAGAGAATTTGAATGTCACACAGCCAGTAACAGGCAGAGCCCAAAATTCTCTGTTCTGTCTGATTCAAAGTTTATTTTGCTAAACCACCTTGCAATCCTAGGATTTTCAAACCATCCCTTATACTGCAGAATACAAAACATATCACAGATTTGAATGCAAAAGTAATTAGACAGGAAATAAATATTAACCCTTTTGCCACAATGGTTGGATATATCCCAGTGGTTATTTCCATCCACTCACTGTGGATGGGAACTTCCAGAAAGGAAGTTTAGGAAAGCGGATGTACATTTTTCTATATTTTTGTGTTTTTCAAGAATGAATAACAATAGGTTATTTTTATACATAAAAATAATGTTATTTGTATACAAAGCAGCTCAAACTGTTATTATAAAATGCATAAAATAAGCAATATATCAACTGTTTGTTTTTCTGTGGATGTCTGACACATTTTGAAAAAAAAAGATTTGCTGCACTAAATGATTACAAAAGAGTTTAAAAGAGGAATTGATAATGACCTAAGGCAGGGTTTGGCAAACTTTTTCTGTTAAAGGCCAGATAGTAAATATTGTAGGTTTTGTGGGCCATAAAGTCCCTGTCACAACTACTCAATTCTGTGAGAAAGCCATAAAGCAGCCAAAGGCAATACATAAATGAATGAGCATGCTGTGCTTCGATGAAACTTTATTTTAAAAAAACAGGCAGTAGGCCATAATTGTGTTCCCCTGGACTAATGAACTAGGTATTTGAAATCATAAAAAATATTGAAAAGAAAACCACTGAGACTCACATTATATGTCAAGGCCTGTATTCCAAAGGAGAAAAGAAAACCCATTAGAAGGACATTATATAAGGAAACAATGAAAGTGCAAGTGAACCTCAAGGTAAGTGGGAAAATTGTTGGTTTTTCTGAAAATGCCACAGAAGGAAACTGTCATTGGGCAGGTAATGTGTAAGACACTGTGTAAAGATATAATCTTGATGGAAAGAGTTTCTCACAAACATGTGGTTACAAGTTTATGACCATTTGAAAGTTAGAAGTAAATACTTTTTGTTCCTAGGTATAGATCCATATAAAATTTTTATTACTAAACATAATATTTTAGCATCTGAGAAATCTGTGGAAGCTATTCATTCTCATACACATTGTGATAAGTTACAGCAATTGATCTCAAATGTTAGTGTATATTAAAAACACTTGAAATTCTCATGAAATATGTTTACTCCAGAGTCCCAACTCCAGAGCTACTGTGTCAGTACATTTTGGGGTGGAGGATCCCAGAATCACACATGAGAAATCCTTAATTAAAGCAATAATTGCACATATGTCATGTGTTATACAAAATAGCAAGGAGCTTCGGGGAAGCTGAAAATAGATGTGCATTCTAGTGGCCACCAGGGATAGTCAAGAACCAAGAAAAAGATTTTACACTGGTTAACTACTTTGATGGGACATAGCTTTCAAGGGAAAGACATTTCTGGAAAGTTCTGTGTTTAGGAAGTAGATATTAAAAAGCTGCCCCCATCCAGGTTCACGGTAATCCAGGGACCTAGTCACTTAGCAACCATATCAATTGGCCTGCCAAACTTTCCACTAGATTCATTTCTTGTTGCTAAAAATAAAATAATAATAATAAAAAATAATAATCACCAACCTATTGGCTTAAAATACAAAACAACTCATTATCTTACAGATCTAGAGGTCCGAAGTCCAAAAGGGGTCTAAAAACCAAGGTCTGGACAGGTCTGTGTTCCTTCTAGAGATACTAAGCAATATGAAATTCCCTTGCCTTTGCCAGCTTCTGGAGGTCAGCTATATTTCTGTGGCCCCTTCTGCCATCTTTAGAGCCAGCAGGAGAGCATCTCCACATCTCTGACTTTGACCTTATTTTCTGCTTCCCTTGTCCACTTTGAAGGGATCTTGTGATTACAAAGGTTCTAGCCACATAATTCAGGATAGCCTATTTAATTTAAAAAGTAGATAGTGAACAACTTTGATTTCATCTGCAATTTAATTCCTTATTGCCAGGTAATATAACACATTCACAGGCTTTGGGGATTAAAACTTGGACATCTTGAGGGGAGAAAGTGTTCGTTATTCTTCCTATATACCCGTACAGAAGCATTGTCTCCAACAGCAGGAAAATTGGGAGCAGAAAAAAAAGAGAAGTAAGAAAATAAGACAAGGCTTCTAAGAATGCTAAGGGTATTGTAGGTGCCATCTAAAGCAGCACCTATACATGTGGAGTGTGAGTTTCAGGCTGCTGCAATTCAACACTGGAAAAGCCAAAAGGAAGAAAGAATGTACTACATATAGCTGCAAAGGGAAATTAGGTGGTCACAGAGCATAACAGGAAGCCCTATTATCTGAGCAAAGAGAAATAAAAGAGGACTGTAGAGGCCAGGGGTCGGCAAACTTTTGAGACGAAAAGACACCAGGGGTCAGCAAACCGCGGCTCTTGAGCCACATGCAGCTCTTTGGGTACATACATGTGGCTCTGAAGTAAAATTGAAAATAAAACTATCATACTTTCACTTATAAAATTTTTAAAGGCTATTATTCACATAATGGTGATTATGTAAAAATATACTTATGGCTCTCAATTAATTTTTAAATTGTTGTGAGGGACAGGATTGGCTCTTCCAGGGGTCCACAAACTTTTGAGACAGAACGTACCCAAAGAGCCGCATGTGGCTCGCGAGCTGCAGTTTGCCAACCCCTAGTATAGACCAAATATCTCTGTCCCCCCAAAATTCATATGTTTAAGCCCCTAGGGAGACTATATTTAGAGATGGTGCACCTAAGGGAGTAATTAAGGCTAAATTAAGTCATATGAGTGGGGACCTAATAAATAGGATTAGTGTCCTTCTAAGAAGAGACAGCAGAGATCTCTTGTTCTTGCTCTGTCCCCATGCTCATGTTCCAAGAAAGAGCAATGTGAGGACACAGAGAGAAGCTGGCCTTCCACAAGAGAGGAAGAGAGCCTTCACCAGAAACCAAATGAGCCAGAATTCGTCTTGGACTTACAGCCTCCAAAACTGTGAGCAAATAAGTATCTGTTGTTTAAGCCATCTGGTCTTGAGTATTTTTTTTTTATAACAGCCCAATTAGACTAATAGAGAGGGAAAAGGAACAATGGGAGGAGGTAAAGAATTATGGCTCAAGCAAGAAATCAGATATACATGGGTCCCTTTTAGATCCGAAATTTCAGAAAATGCATTCTCGTAATTAAGCTATTCCGCCAAACCTTAAGCCAGGTAAATGGTCATTTAATTCTTTTTAAATAAATTTTAAAGACATCCCTTGGGAAACATTTTCTGTATTAATAGGTTAATATTTTTCCATCTCTTGTAATGAAAGTCATTTGGAAAAATAAACAAGTGTTTTGTGAATATTTATCGTGTGTTTATCCTTATAGGTTATAAATGCATATAATGTGTAATTTTAAATAAATCATAGCAATATTTTAGATTCATTGACTTTACAGTTAGCATAATTGGATGCATTTATTCAATAAGATCAAAAATTGCTTGTACTTTCAAATTAAGAATTGAAGCCTTCCTGAAAAGTAAAAAATTCCATTTGTCTTCACAGGTTGTTCTTTTTATATTCATGAAACAATCATTCTCTTCGCTTGAATAAATTTGTTTTCAAGTTAAGTTTTTAATATTCAGAAACCTTTCGCAACATATGAGGTCATAGATTCATAGACCTTTAGAATCTGAAAATGACTTAAAACACTCTATTCTCCAAATCCTTGTATTACTAAATAAGGATTCATAAAAAGGAACAACAACAAAAAAGACTCATAGCTCTACTGCACACTATTTTTACCCTTACCTATACTTTTCTAGAGCTTTCCTTTAGTTTTCCTTTTCCTATACTTTGTTTCAGAGTATGACAACAGGTAGAGAACAAGTAGAGAACAGCAGGACAGCTTGAGTAGGAAGCAGGGAACACTTAGAAAAGGTTTACAGGAAATGGGCTAAGTGAACTTGAACCAATATGACATTGCTGGTGTCAGTCAACCTAGTAAGCTGAGTTTGAGAATGTCAGATCTAAAGAAAAGCTATATAGCTACAATAAAGCTAAGTCCATAAACATTGGCCATGTGTTGGACATTCCTTCTATACAGTGCCTAGCAATTCTTGTCAAGAAGTTAGTCATGGTGAAGCTGATAGGCAGTACTCAAGGGACACAAAGGATCCAGAAGTAATGTTTACATATAATAGTCCTCTTAGATATTCAAACATATCTGAAACAATGAAATTATCATGAAACCTTTAAGTATTTCTATTTATATCCAAGGAAAACCAGTATTATACAGCATCTTGCTGGTGAGATATCCCCGTACTTATGGCTGACGTTAAGAGAAGATGGGGTTCTAAACTGCTGGGCTACAAACTAAATCTGGCAGTACTATTTTTGTCATTTTCTCAGTTCCCTTATGAGACCAAGGACTCTGATTAACAGTGACACATACTTCCTCAGAATGCTCAAGATTCAGAAAGAATGAAAATCTGCCCAATAATTCAGACTGACTGTTGGTTTGTGCCAAAGTTGCAGCCTTTTTACACACACCGTTGAATGCTTTTTAAAGAGAGTGAGAGCAAACTATTGACTTTTTTTTACTTCCCTTGACACACAAAATGAAATCCCTAAATGCAGCCATACTGCCACAGCTTTCCCATATATTTATGAATGTGCAACATTCATAGCGATTGAGCTTTGTACTTTGTAGCTTTGCAGTTGGGTTTTACTACCAAGAAAAACTACTTAAACAACACTTTCTGTAATTTGCTCCTTTCTTTGATCAATGAATTTGACTAGTCAAGTCAGTCAAACTAGTTAAACCATTTTCCAATATCAATGCCTCCTAAGGTACACTCTATTAGGCTATTGCTAGATGTTCCTCTCATTCAATTCTCCTCTTGTTTTTCATTACATTTTAATGAAAACAACAGCCCACATTTATACAAGCACATAAATATATGTATGCAATCAACATTAATTCTTACAATTAGCAAAATCAATAGAGAAATTTTGAAGTGAAAACACTAACTAAAAATAGAAGTGGTCGAACCTAAATTGAAAAAATATATACAGATGCAAAATTGAAAAGGAAAAGTAGCTTCATTAGATTTTAAAATTTATTCATCAGTTTAAATTGAATTAAGTATGTATTATGTTTTTTAGTATTGTAATGATATATATTTAAGAATGAAAACACTAACATTGTTTAAAATAAAATAATTTAAAATAAAATAATTAGCAGCTCCCCAATCAGAAGTGATGTGATAGAAGAAAAGAAACCAGAAGAAGCCTCAAGCACAACTCTTCACTGTATTCCAAGAAATTTCAAAACATATATTGATTCATTGCAACTCCTATAATATTAGCCTGAGACACTCATGAAGAAGTTTGTGGCAATGCATCCTGCCTGTGTCAGATGGCACCAGGTTGATATCTGGATATCAGGGTCATCAAACCACATTAATACAGCCCTTTGCCCTGAGACAATAAGAGGACACTGGCACATGCTATTCTCTTTTCGTCTTCAGTTTGCATTAACTGAAAACTAACTTTAAATACAAAAACCCAAACATTTGGTTCTAATCCTGGGTTTCAACGGAATTCTGAGTCATTGTTGCTTTATTTTCTTAGCATATTTTTTAAAAAATCATTATCAAACATTATTTGTAAAGAAATATCAACTTCAATAGCGGCCACAGCATCTCTTACTTATACAGGGTGCAGTTTCACTCTACTGGATGCAAAGACTAAAAAGATACATTTGAGATGCAATGTCTGGAAGGGCTGCAGGAGATGATTCCAGCATAGTGTGGAGGGAGGCATTTTAGGTGTTTGTGGAGGAGGCTCAGGAGAAACTGCACAGAATCTACAGGCTAGAGGATTGTGCGGTAGTTTAAAGGAAGGGTGGAACTTAGGTAGATAAAGGAATGATATTTCAGAGTGAACTTCATGCAGCAGAAAGATGGTGTAAAATGATTTAGAAGTTTGCCTGGTGCAAGACACATTCCCAGCCTCTCTAGAGAATAGGAGAGAATTTGAGAGGTAAAAGGCAAAATGGAGGGGAACTTAAATTTTATATTCAGGATATGGGAGTTCGTTTTTCACCCACATTTTCAAACCTTATTTCTATTGTGAACAACTAAATAATCTAAATTCCTTGGTCTGGATGCAAGGAGAGTAGGAAGAATCTGAACGACAAAGAGATCTATGATATAGACTCTATATTATAGAGTAAAGGAACAGACGTGCTCTGGAAAAAAGTTACCTTCCTCGCTTATAGGTGGGAGTATTTCCAGGCATTGGGAATAATTGCAGGATTTTAAGCATAACAACAACTGAAATGATACATTAAAATTTTTTTAAACATTCATGTATGCTATTTTACGTAATCACTCAGGAAAAGGTGCTGTAGCTAAAGCAGTGTTTTAGAATATTTATCTGAGTAAAACTTATAGAATCTTTTAGAAAAAGAAGCAAATGGCAGCAGGAGATGTACTAGGAGGCTATTACTTGGAATAAAATAAAAGACACTAAGACAACTGTAAAGGAAGAAGTTTGATGCACTTAAAAGGAATTAAAAATGTTTAATTTACCTTCAGAACTGGAGATCAATTTCAGCAAAATTTAGAAGTGTGGTGGACTAGATTTTGACTTCCTGATGACTGGATTACCATGCACCTCCTGCTCAGATTTCCCTTGTTCCTGAAGACGTGAAAGCGTGAAGACATTCCAAACCACCAGGTTCAGAAGCAGGTACCTCCAGGTTTGAAGAGAGGAAGGAACAGATACCGGAAGCCAAGTGAGGGATATAAAGCAGTGGCTCTCAAGCTACTTTATCAGCATCTCCTGGAACTGTGAGCTATCCAATCACTGGGCTCTACCCTGCATCTAATAAATCAGTTACTCTTCTAGTGGAGCCTACTTCCTGTGTGTTAACAAGTTCTACAGGTGATTCTGATGCAAGTTCAAGTTGGAGAGCCAGTGGCTATAACAGAAATAGCAGAAGTAACCAAAGTAGCAGAAGTAATTGATTTCAGCTGACAACCTGAGCGAGCAACTACATGAGAATGGAGGCCTTGTCAAGAATTATAATTTAATCACTTCATGAATAATTATTTCATTTGGCACATGTCAAAGCAATGTGATCCTATTAGAAATGACCCCCCTGAAAATATAGGTAGGAAGATAAATTTTTGATAAAAGTCCAAATCAAGACTATTTTATGAAGCCAAATCAATTTGAATTTTATTTCAACTTTCTCTGGGATTACCCATTCCCTACCACTCCTTCTAGACACACAATCTGCTATGTTAAAATGAAAGAACTTTTGATACCCACGGAAAGAAAGGCATCTGATCAATTTTTGCTATGTCATAACATGTCACTCTACTTTCCTGAAGATTCAGCATATTCAGCTGATGAATATTCTTTTATACGCTTTCATTTAGTAATATGCTTTACTATTATTGTATTCACAATTGCTGCACTTCCACATATTTGTTTTGTTTTGTTTCCAGCACAAGCCTAGCTAACTGTTTCTAAACTACTTTGACAAATACAATAAAAATGAAAATGAAAAGAAATGAAATTCTATCTCATTTTGTCATTCTATCTCAGTACCTATAAATCGTCACTATAGGATGACCAATACTATATACTTGCCTAAGTATGATTTTATTTTGAAGTGTAGATTGTTCTAGTGTCCTTATAGAACACCAACATTTCCAAAAGAAAAAAAAATGAGAAAACTGAACTCATTAAAACTTTGATCTCTTACTCATTTCACTCAGTTTCAAAGTCAGGCTGGTTATAAAAGTTCTAGACATGCAACACCATGTTTTATTTCTGCATTGTTTCTTGACTTTATATAGAATTTGGGAATCGTATCAAAGGAAATATTTTAAATCATTCCAGACTCTAGGTATAAGGCAGCTTTTATGTATTTTTGATATTTCCCATCCTGTAACTATCCAAGCTTTATTAAAGTGGTGATCTAAAAAAGAAGGGCCAATTACGAAATATACCCAAATTGTGATGGTATATATGAAAAGATTTATCCTTCTGCTCTGATCTAATTGTTTGGCTTATGCGGGACCCAATAAAATAGCAAGGGAAAGCTTGTGCTCTCAAATATTATATTTGCAAGGTTTTTTTTGAAAGGAGCAGAGATACTCAGAAACTCTTTCATGAGAATTATCCTTTTTCATTGGTAAAAAAATTCTTCCTGCTGTCAATTCAAAGTCATTTATGCCCTATCTTGAGATAAGATCTCTGCTTTCCACAAAAGAAAAATGAGAAATAGCTATTACCGTTACAATTGTTTTCTCAAGTAGTCATCAAAAACTCAAAGAGAGGAGACTTCCAAATGTGCAGATGTCCCTAGAATGATATTTGTGCTTTCCTAATGGGACAGGGTTAGTTGAAATAATTTATTTATATGGAGTTTTATGAAATTTATTCAATTGAATCATAAGTTTGTTACACATATATATAATGGAAAGGAAAAATGGGATTTCATTGCATTTCTGTAATACATAGCTATATTGTGTCACTGGCTCTTGCTATTATACAAATAATGTAGAAAGCTAAGGAATGGCCTTGTTTCTTATTTAAAATCATGCTACAGTTAAAATGGTTATACCAATAAAGTTTTCTCACAATCATATTTCCCAAATTTATCTTTTCCGCCATTCTTATTTTGGAGGGAAATATATGAACCCGAAAGAAGCATAGAATCCAACATTTAAATTTTATATCTTCTTATCCTCTTTCTCTTCCAACAAAAGAAGAGGAGGGCTCAAATAACTGAATTTTCCAAATTAGAAATTCAAACACACACAGGAGCCAGAATGTATATTATTTAATACAATTCAGCTAAACAAGAATGCCAGGCAATATTCATGTCACTGAGTTAAGTGTTAAAATAGAAACACAGATGAGTAACGGAGAATCTCTGAATCATGGTTGGCAAAACTCAACATTATAAAAAAGTTAATGTTTCCCCATCATGTTCTATAAATGCACCTAATTATAATCAAAATCCTAAGGATATTTTCTTATGAAACCTAAAAAGAAGGTGTCAATGCATATCTGAATTAGATAACATGGGATAATATTCCAGATAAAGGTAAAAGGCAACAATCCAACTTAAAACTTGGCAAATTAAACAGACAATTAACGGAGAAAACAAATATATTTAAAAACAGTCCTGTCAGTGATCAGAAAATTATAAATTGAGACAATAATGGGACATCATTTTTCCATCCAATGATTAAAAAAAAAAAATTATCTGATGCTGGTGGAGGTGTGATGAAACAGTTTCTACTAGGGGAATGTTTCACAGTATCTGTAAAAATTTAAAATATTGGGCCGGCTGATGGCGCATTGGTGAAGAGTTGGCTTGGGATATCAGCTCTGAGCAGCAGGGCCTGGTACAGATCCCAGGAAGAGTGCAATGATAATACCAACATGGGCCAGTGAAGCGATGCCCTCCACAACTAGACTGAAGAACAAAAGAACAGCAACTCGTTCGTTTGCCTTTCACGATTCTCCAACGCTGTTCCCCTCCCCCAATTCCCCAATAAAATCTTTAAAAATAAATAAATAAATAAATAAATAAATAAAATATTTACAACTTTTGACATAATAATTTCATAACTAGGAACCTATCCATCAGAAATTTAAACACAAAGAAAAATATAAGTGTAGATTCAGTGCAACATGTTTTACAGCAAAGAATTACAACTATAAACCTCGAGATTTGACATGGGAATTTGTCCATGATGTAGATTTGGAAATAAAATGATTTTTATTTCCAAAAAGAAATACTGTGTGCATATACATAAAGATGTGCATGAGATTAAAAGATTTATAAATACATAGAGAACAATCTGAAAGGATGTTAATAATAATGCAAACAAAATATCTTTAAAAAACTAATAGTAATCACTATAATAACATAACATATGGTAATCATAATATGCCAGCTACTGTGTTATGTGTTGCTCATTGATTATCTCAATTAATCCTCATAGCTACCTTGTGACTATGAAGTGTATTTGACAAATATGGAACCTGAAGACAAACAACAAAGTTTTAACAGTATTACATTATGGAGTGGAAATAAGGATAAGAATGAGTGCTCAAGTTAAGGTAAATTTACAGTTCTTATTATTGTGTTATTGGAATTTTTAATAAATCAGCATGCATATATATTAGTTTATTAAATAAAAATAAAGAACTAAAGGGATACCAAAATAGTTATAGTACAACACAGAAGATGTTAAATAATACAACCCATAATGTATAAGGTTTCAAAGAAGGGAGAGAGAAATTCTGACTGAATAAGAAAATCATTCATGGGGGCAGCTGGTTAGCTCAGTTGGTCAGAGTGTAGTGCTCTTAACACCAAAGTTGCCAGTTCAATTCCCACATGGGCCACTGGGTTGAACGCTCCGCAACTAGAATGAAACAGCTATTTGACTTGGAGTTGATGGGTCCTGGAAAAACACACTGTTCCCCAATAAAATTAAACAGAAAAAGAAAGAAGAAAGAAAGAAAGAAAGAAAGAAAGAAAGAAAGAAAGAAAGAAAGAAAGAAAGAAAGAAAGAAAGAATATCATTCATAAAGGAGGTAGCATTTGAGATGGATCCAGGAAACAGCAAAGAACTGCTTAACAGTATCTGAAGACATATTTAACAGAATAGCAAGAGATAAGAGTAGAGCAGTTGGAGAGCTTAAATGATTCTGTTATTTGCCAGAAATGATAAGGCATAGTAAGAGATAAATCTGGAGAGGCAAGAGGGATGAAAGCAATTTGATTTATTTAAGAAAATACTAGAAAAATCAGACCTTTAGATGAAACTAAAATATACATTTTCCAGAGGTGATTCCCAATCTCTGGGAACTGGGCAAAGTTTTTGCAAGAGGTTCACAAACCCATACATGCAATTATTTAAAAAAGAATTGTCTACAGTCTACATGTCTTGATTTTTCAAATTGGGCCTGCTTTCAGGCTGCATGGAAAAGGTGATGTGGATGGTTTCCTTTTTTTGTTTTTTTCCCCACCTGGTCTGCTTCCCCCATTACATGGGCTGTGTTTAGTTACTTCAGGATTGAAGTAAGGGAAGAAAAAGAGGTGAAGGACAGGAAAATCTTTCTTGATTGGCACAAATGTAATTTGGTATTGATTTCCTCTAGGCTTATCAATGCAAAACATTTATCCCTTTTTACTCGAGCTTATTGAAGGGTTATTCAGAGCGCTTCTGTTGCTAGGAACTCTCAACAGCAGTTGCCTTAGCCCAGGCACTTCCTCCTGGTACTAAATGCCTTTTGTTGAGCAATTCTACAAGGACAATATATTTGGGTGTCATCTTGTTCCTCTTGAACAAAAGCTTGAAAAAAACTGTTGTTTTTTTACTGGGAAACACAGGATCATCCTCAGCCTGGAATAACTGATATACAAGGTATTCCCTAAACTACTATGTCTCATTGCTCTATCATCAGAGCAAGTACCCAGCCACCATCTCTTGCCTCTGGGCATTCTCAGGTGTGGGTAGGGTACCATCTTTTGGCAGCCTACTATTATTGGAGACAGGTAAGTCTTCAACTTGTTTCTTTGGAGCCCCTCTAGGCTTAAGTGAGGGGAAAACAGCCTGTTTAAGGTTGGGGAAAGGGCCAACAGTATTCTAGCAACACTTTCCAAAGAAATTCTCCCCTTTCTATGCTTACTCTTCAATATACTTAATGTAGATGAGGGTCTGAGGATTATAAAACATATTTTAGATCACCACTCTTTTGCAAGCTCTATTAAATTATTCTATCCTTGCTTGGGAATGTGGAGATATTTGGCAAAAATTGTCTTGGGTCTTCTAGAAACTGACATTGAATCCTAATTTAATACCCAGTTACAGACCTAAATCAGAACCTAAAAAGTTAAAAAGGACACTAATATACATAATATGGTAAATAATACATACCATTCACTAGCAAAGTCTCCAGGTCACATGACCAATTCTAAAATCTTACCTAATCTTTCTAAATTTAGACTCTCACTTCCCATGTCTTCTATTTTTTGCTCCAGTAATGCAAGCTTTCTTGAAATGGCCTGCATTCCCCACATTATTTCTTATCTCCACTCAAATACTTTCTTCTGGGGCAGGCTGAGTGGCATGTTGGTTAAGAGTTGGCAGCTCTGAGCAGCAGGGCCCCCAGTTTAGATCCCACATGAGGGCCAGTGACGCTGCGCCCTCTACAGCTAAGATGGTGAACAACAGAAGCTGGGCTGCCGTGAGTTGCTGGCAGCCAGCATGAGCGGCCAGCAGCCAGGAGCAAGCTGCTGTAAGCCACTGTGAGCGGCTGTCCAATACCTGGCAAGCGACTGCCTCACCCGAGAAGAGCTCAATGATAATACCAACATGGGCCAGTGAAGCGACGTCCTCCACAACTAGACTGAAGAACAAAAGGACAGCAACTTGTCTGTTCCCCTCCCCTCAATTCCCCAATAAAATCTTTAAAAAAAAAAATACATTCTTCTTTCTCCATAAAATATATTGATGATCTTTGACAAAGTATACTCTGTAAACAAAGATATAAAACATTTACTTCACACCAGAAATCTCTCCTGCCCCTTAGCAATCAATTTACCCCCTAACTCCCATCTTAGGGTAAGGGAGTTATCTATCACTATAGATTAGTTTTACCTGTTCTAGAACTTCATCTAAATAAACTCATACAGCAGGTGTTGGTAAACGAGGGCTCATGGGCTAACTCCAGCTTGGCAGCTACTTTTGAAAACAAAGCTTTATTAGAACGCAGCTACATTCACTCATTTGAATCTTGTCTATTGCTGATTTCATGCTACAGTGGCAGAGCTGAGAAGGTATGATAGAGAGCATAAAGCACAGAGAACCTAAAATATTTATAATCTTTACAGAAAATTTTTACAATCCTCATAATACAGTATGTACTCTTTGTGTCTGCCTTTTACCCCTAAGCATGTTTTAGAGATTTCATCTAGGGTATTACACTCCACTATATTGTATCAGTTTTTCACCCCTTTTATTGCTGAGTAGTATTCCACTCCCATGAATATAATACAATTTGTTTGTCAACTCCTTTGTTGATTAAAATTTGTGTTGCTTTAAGTTTTGGCTATTAAAAATAATATATAACATAAATATGTTATAATTCATATAAATAGAGTGCTAAAATATAAAGTAGGTGGTATTTTTTTTAATACAGGTGTTTAATTTTGCCAAACCCCAATTTGTCAGTTTTTAAAATGTTTTATTCTCTATGTGACCTAAGACATCTGCCTACTTTAAGGTCACAAAGAATTCTACTAGGTTTTTTCTTTTCTTTTCTTTTGTAGAAAAATACTTTTTGCCTTTACATTTATGCCTATAACCCATAGTGAAAGTATTCTGTATAAAGCATTAGGTCAATATTTATTTATTTCATGCAGTTATCCAGTTGTTTCATCACCACTTATTGACAATTATCATTTCTCACAAAGAACTATGTTGGTAACTTTGTTGTAGATCAATTAATAATATATGTATGGGTCTATTTCTGGCATATCTCTTCTATTGCATTAATGTATATGTTTTTCCATAAAATTATTCTAGAGTCAGGCAATTAAAGTACTCCACTTTTTTCCTAAAAACTATTTTAGCTATTCTAAGTCTTTGACATTTCCATGTAAATTTAAATTTATTCTTTGAATTTCTACAGAAAGGACAAAAAGTTTGTGCTGGAATTTTTATTTTTATTTTTATTGCCTTGATTTAAAGAAATTGGGTGTATTGATAATTTTGAGTTTTTCATACCATGAATTTGGTATACTGTGTCATTTACTTATATTTTATTTCATTTCTCTAAGCAATGCTTAGTAGTTTTCAGTTTTCAGGTCCAGCACACCTTTTGTTTAATCTAATCCTGCATATTTTGCATATTTTTATTTTACTGGAAATGCATCTGTATTTTTATTTGATTTTCCATTTCTTAGTTGCAGTATATAAAAACACTTTTTTTGGTCTATATTGACCTGCTATCCTGTGAATTTGTTAAATTGACTTTTTAATTCTAGTAGTATTTTATGGGTGTTTTGTGATCTTCTATATAGATAATATCATCTGTGTATATGAGAGTTTTAATTTCTCCATTCCAATCTTTATGTATCTTTTTTCTCTTGCTTTAATGCAGTGGCTAGGACATTATATATAATGAGGAATGAATGTCGTGATAGAAGACATCCTTATCTTTAAACAATCTTCAACAGAAAATATCCACTATTTCACCATTAAATACGTATTATGCTAGCTGAAGGACATTTGTATATGTCCTTTATAAAACTTAGGATATTTCCTTCTAACTGTAGTATGAGAATTTATGTCATAAATAGACATTGCATTTTGTCACATGTATATGAAATAATTATATGGGTTTTCTCCTTTATGCTGTTAATGTAGTGAACTATACCCATTGTTTGAATTTTACCTCATGAACCAAACTTACATTCATGGAGTTAAGTCAAAATGGCCATAAAATATTATTTTTATGGAATTTAATTCAATTTTATGATTTTTTAAAGTATTTTTGATTCTATGTTCACAAGGAATATTATCTATAATTCTCTTTTCTTGCAATTATCAGTCTTGTCTCTGGAGTATATTGGACTTATTAAGGTGTTGGGAAGTATTCCCTAATTCTCTATTTTCGAAATAGTTTATATAATGTTTATGTAATATTCTTTATAGGTTTGATAAAATTAACTGGTAAAAACATCTGGAATAAAATTTTCTATGCAGGAAGAAGTTGTTCAATAAAACTTCTATTGCTTTAATAAATGTGAGAATATTTCAATGTTCTATTTCTTCAGCAATCAGTTTTAGTAAGTTGTATTCTTCAAAGACTGTTTCTATTTCATCTAACATCAAATTTATCGGCATCAAGTTGTTCATTACATTCCACATTATCTTTAAATTATCTGTTGAAGCTGTAGTGATGGTCTCTCTTTCTTCCCTGATGTTGTTCATTTGTGTTATTTTTCTCATTTTTAAAATTCATTTTGTTATGTACTTACCAATATTATTAATACTTTCCAACAATCAAATTTTTACTTTATAAATGTTTATGTGATTTCTATCTTGATTTCTGCTCTTTATTTATTATTTCTTTTACAGTGTGTTTCATATATTTTTCTAGCTTCCAAAGTGAACACATAAATTCTTCTTCTTCTTCTTCTTTTTTTTTTTTTGAGGGCACTGTCACTGGCCCTCATATGTGGGATCCAAACCGGGGCCACCAGCTTCTTAAGCCAATGCTTAACCATAGTGCCACTCGGCCGTCCCTAAATTCTTCATTTAAAAACCTTATTTTTCAATAAAGGCATTAAAATTACAAATTTCCCTCTAAGCACTGAAATTGTTGCACCGCACAAATTTTGATATTTTAACACTATGTTTGAAATGACCTTGATAGTAATATTTCTGATGATTTCTGCTTTGACACATGAATTACTTAGAAGTATATTTTATTTTTAAATATTTGGAAATGTTTAGAAATTTTAAAATTTTAACCTCTATTTTGATTCTATTGTGGTAAAAAGATATATTCTGTAAGGTTTCAATGATTTTGAAATTTATTCAGAGTGATTTTATTGTCTTGCAAATGTTTTATCTTGGTGAATGTTACTGGACATTAAAAATAAAAATACAGTATGCCATTGTGTCAATTGGGTCAAGTTGGTTAATATTGTTGTTGAGATCTTCTGTACCAATATTAATTTTTTGTTTACCATTCAATCAATTACTGAAAGAGGGTTAATTAATTTTCCAACTATGTTTGTAAATTTTTTCCTATCTCCCTGTAGTTCTATCTGGTTGGGTTTCATGTATTTTGTAGTTCCATTGTTAGATATAATGCACACTTAAAATTGTCTATCTTCCTGATGAATTGTCTCTTTTATCATGAATATTAAAAGATTAACACCTCAGTCACAGGTTTTAATCCATGCTGAAATTGCTTTCGGCCATATGGTTCTCTCAAAAACATCAGTCGCTTGCCATCTATCCAATTCTATCAAGATCTCTCTACATTTAGAATGCTTTTTGAAATATGCCTTTTCCTTTTTCACTTAATTACAGTTACTTTATTTAGGCTTCCATGAGACAATTTTTATTCTCTTTTAATAAGCCATTTTGTCTAACTCAAAGAATACTGCTTGAGACCACAATAATCCAATCAAAAGGTTTAATAAAAGTTAGGATGGCCTTGCCCTAATTTATTTTTTGCTCTGAAACTGTCTTAATCTCAATATTAATCACATTTTGTTATTTACATAATATTTTTTCTTAAATATTACAAAATAATTTTTATTTTCCAATCTGCAAAAGTTCTCTATTTTATTTATTATCTTTTCTTTAAAAATGATCATTCCTTTTATGAGCTCATGTCTTTCTTACATAACCTTATTAAATACAGTTAATCATAACAACTAGCTCACACTAGGAACATCCTCTTTCAAAATGTATTCACTCAAAGTCTCAATCTTTTTATGTGACTGTTTATCTTCCAAGAAATCCATTGTACATTTTATGAACTATCTCAAACATTGGAAACACTGATCGCTTCTTCTCCAGATTTCAGTCTCCTTCCTATACAACAAAAGAAATGGGATATATTTAGCTTTTGGTTTCAGAAGCCCCTCACTTCCAGTATCAATGTTACTATCTGTTAAATATGCTATAATAACAAACAACCCCACCATCTCAGTCGTTTACTACATCAAATATTAATTTTTTGTTCATGTTATATAAAAGCTGCTGGTTGGCTGAAGCTACTATGAGTTCTACTCCATGTATGTTTCATTCTGTTTTAGGTTGAAAAAATAGTTCCAATATGGCACATAGCCATTGCAGTATCTTATACTGCCTATCTTTGCTAAGCTGAGAATCATTTTACAGAAACCCTTTCCCTCTAAAATCCCATGTTAGGATTAGCCAGAAGAGGATTTTGCTTGATATGCCCAAGGCAGAAGTGAAACAATGTCCATTACAATGTCTGAAGAATGTCAAAGTACCATGATGGATACATGGGGAAATGCCAGGTACACTCTAGTTTATTCTTGCTCTTTTTTGCTCTGCACTTAATTATCCTCCTGATGCTGTCTTATTAACAAACAGTGGCCTCAGGCTCACCATTAGATGTTTAGTTTTGGATGCACATGGCAAAAAAAACCTCCCCTTCTGTGGTTGGATGTGTGTGACTTCTCAAAATTTACAGTGACATCTTTTCTGATCCATAAAATCTCTGTCTAGACCTTCAATTCTGTAACTCTTTCCACACTTTTGTAATTTATAATTCTTAAAAATAAATTCCTTATGCTATAAAAGTCATAGTAACAGTTCCTCTTGAATGTAATATAGAGAGTGCCACATAAATGTATGTATAATTTAAGAAAGAAAAAAACTGTATGAAAATTGTAATAATATATACCGATAACAAAAGTTGAATACAAGTTATGTATATAGGGCCGGCCAAGTAGCACATTGTTTAAGAGCTGGCTTGGGATGACAGCTCTGAGCAGCAGGGCTCTGGTTCAGATTCCACATTAGGGTCAGTGATGTTGCGCCCTCTACAGCTAAAATGGTGAATAACAGCTCGACCTGGAGCTGGGCTGCCATGAGTCACGAGCTCAGTGTAGGCTGCAGTGAGGCTGGCGGACAGCTGGCATGCACTTTTGTGAGCTGCCATGAGCCACCGTGAGCGGCTGTCCAATGGCCAGTGACTGACTGCCTCATTTGGGAAGAGCGCAATGATAATATCAACATGGGCCAGTGAAGCAACATCCTCCACAACTAGACTGAAGAACCAAAGGACAGCAACTTGTCTGTTCCCCTTCCCCGATTCCCAATGCTGTTTCCTTCCCCCAATTCCCCAATAAAATCTTTAAAAAAAAAACAAAAAAACAAGTAATGTGTATACATTTTTTGGCACCCACAATATATACATAATCTGCTCGATGATAAGATCACTTTTAAAATGATTGCTTGGATATGCCATATATCATCACTCTTCATGTTCCATTGTCATTAGCCAAAACATGTCACTAGCCAAGATGAGCATCGATGGGATGGGTAAAAATACTTGCATGTGTGTATGAGTGTGTTAATATTGGACAAAATAATATAATCTACCATCTTTACCTATCTCTGAAGCAATCATGAGGTTATATGTTTGGATTAAACATTGAGAGCCATCAGCAAGGTTTGGAAATGAGCACAATCCCACAGAAATCACCTGACTGACTAAATGGGAAGGCTATTTTCCAGAGTCAATTCACAATATATCTACAAGAAAACAAGAATAATCTATGAGAAGTAGTGTATGTCCACTGTGATTAATTGCTAACTAATGAAATAGCTGTTAATTTTATAGTGAAGTTTCAACTGTCCTTAAGTAATCTTTTCATATTATTTTTTGAAATCCAGAATTAAAGATCTCCCTGGCATATCATCAGCAACATGGCTGACTAAAATGTCCCTCATTATATCCCTCCACACACCAAATATAATTTGGCATCCATTCACAGACAAAGGTACTTTTGTGGGAGCTCTGGGGTCCAGCACCATATGTCAAGGGATCTGAGAGATGCCTTGCCCACCTTTGTGATGGATCATAGACATACACATCTTGGTCCCAGCTGTGGACCCTGCGGTATCCTGTAAACTGACTCCAACCCCTCTTAGCTACGATCCAGGAGTCCTTGGAGAACACTGTGTTAGACAATCACCCACAGATAAAAGCGCCTTTGTGGAAGTATAGCTTTCCAGCAGAGAAGTTCCAGAACACTGATAGAACAAAAAAAATACGTTTCGACACATTGGAGAGGGTAAGAGAAACAGGTTGACTTTATCTGCACCATCCCTCCTTCAAAGTGGTGTAACTCAGCAGGAAGAGAGAACTTTTCTTTCTACAATTTTCCCTTCAAGGGAAAATGAAAGTGTGTGAGTGAGTGACTGGATTCCCCAGCTGTGTAGGACACTGCCAAAAAAAACCCATTTCCCTTTTTCTTCATCTACAGTACCGAGTCATGAGTTGCACAATTGAGGAACAGGAAGAGGTTGGGAAAGTGGTAGATAGAACTCTTAGAGTGTGTTAAAGGTACACAGACCCTACTAACTCACATTGAGGACTACAAGAAGCTTGCTCACAAGCCACTGGGGATGCCTCACCCACAGATCCCCACAAGTGGCCACTGGGTACCCCCAGGGCTCTGCATACATCACCCACATGCAGGACCACCCTGTGGCCAGGTCCTTGTGCATGCTTCCAACAGTAGTGAGAGCAAGCTTTGACAGACATCTAGATTATGTGGACGAGGGAAAGATTACAAATTTGAGCTTTACTTATGACTCTGCCCTTGAGAAAGCAAAAGAGAGGCTGTCAGCACCTAGCCTGGTGCACTACAGGATTAAGAAATGGCATATTGGCTTAAAAATTATGCCACAAGAGGAAGCAAGAAGCATGGGGCAGGTATATCCATAAGAGGTCTGAGAAAGTTTCAGAATCCCTAGTAGGGCTGACAGACGGTATTTCTCCTCCGAAGTCAGTTAGTAAGGACTAGAAGAGATGCTATTTCAAATGTGAGGAGAGAAAAGCAAGACTTCAAAGAAAATGAAAAACCAAGGAAACACAACAACACCAAAAGTTTACAATAATATTCCCAGAACCAACCCCAAAGACATGGAGATGTACAGTTTACCTGATAAAGCAATTAAAATACTAATTTTAAGGAAGCTCAATGAGCTACAAGAAAACACAGAAAGACAGTTCAGTGAAATCAGGAAAACAATAAATGAAAGAAAGAAGTTTAATAGAGAGATGGAAATCATAAAAAGAACCACAGAAATTCTGGAGCTTAGGAATACAAAGAATGAAAATAAAAATGCAAGGGAGCTTTAATAGCAGGATGGATCAAGCATAAGAAAGAATCTCTGAATCACATGATAGGACCTTTGAAATCATCCAGTTAGAGAGCAGAAGAAAAAAATGAAAATGAGTGAACAAAGTCTACGTAATCTATAGGACACCATTAAAAGAAACAATCTTCTAATTATTGCATTCCCAGAAGGAGAAGAGAGGAAGACGGGGGGCAGAGAGTTTATTTAAAGAAATATGGCTGTGAAATTCCTAATTGGGAGATATTTGTATATCCATGTTCATTAGGCTCATAAGTCACCAAACAAACTCAACTTAAACAGATCATTCCCAAGACACATCATGATAACTGTCAAAAATCAAAAACAAATAAAATATCTTAAAGCAGCAAGAGAAAAACTTGTAACTAATAAGAGAATGTCTATAAGGCTATTAGCAGATTTCTCAATAGAAACCTTACAGGCCAGGAGAGAGTGGAGTGATGTATTCTAAGTGCTGAAAGAAAAATATGTGTGTCCTCATCCACTTTATTCTCTGGATCTGGCATGGTACAACTTCTGGCTCTTCCCCAAAGTCAAAATCACCATGAAAGGTGGCTGGCCGAGTGGCTCAGTTGGTTAAGAGTTGGCTTAGAGTGTGTGCTTTGAGCAACAGGGCCGCCGGTTTGATTCCCATATGGGCCAGTGAATGCTGTGCCCTAGCTGAGCTGTCGCTGAGCTGCCAACAGATGACAGGATGGCTCACCTTGTGTAACAAGATTGCCTGTTCAATGGTGGGCTTTGCCCACCCCCAATTAAAAGATTGAATTTGGCACCTTGAGCTGAGCTGCCGCCCAGGTGGCTCAGTGGATAGGGCGTGTGCTCTTAACAACAAGGCTGCTGGTTCAACTCCCACATGGGATGGTAGCTACACCCACCTGCAACTAAGATTCAACATAGCACCTTGAGCTTAGAGGCCACGATCTGCCGACAGGAAGCGACATGGCGACTGGCACCCTCCACAACGAAGACTGAAGAACAACAACTTGGCAGGTCCTCTCCCCCAATTCCCCAAGGCTGTTCCCCTCCCCCAATTCCCTAATAAAATCTTAAAAGAAAAAAAAATGACGTTTATAAAAAAAAGAGTATATTTAAAACAAAAAACAAAAAATGACCATGACAGCAAAACATTTTTAATTAATTCAGACATTGAGGCAGCCACAGCAGTTTAACAAAAGACACAAAAGAGGACTTCTAGAACTGCTTCAGAATGTGGCAAGAATGATGGGATAAGTGTGTTCAAAGGGGGAGTTTTTTTGGCCCTCATATGTGGGACCCAAACCTGGGCCGCTGGCTTCTCAAGCCAGCTCTTAACCACTGCGCCACTCGGCCGGCCCGAACGGGAAGTATTTTGAGGGGAGATTAATGGCAATGTGTCTTTTACTGCAATATTTTTTTTTAATTTAAATATTCACCATATTTTTATTCACACTTTGGTAATGGTCAATTCATATTTGAGAAGGAAGCCAAGAGTAGTCAATGAAAAAAAGATAGTCTCTTCAATAAATGGTGTTGGATTACCTGACTTTCACCAGATAATCATATGCAGAAGAAAGAAATTGAACCCTTACCTTAGCTACCCACAAAAATTAATGCAAAATGGATTAAAGATTTAAAATAAAACCTGAAATTGTGAAACATCTCAAGGTAAACACAGGGGAAAACTTCATGACATTAATCTTGCAAAGATTTTTTGTATATATGACTTCAAAAGCATAGGCAGCAAAGGCATAGAGAAATAAATGGGATTACATAAAACTAAAAGGCTTTTACACAACGAAAGAAACAATCAACAAAATGAAATATAACCTATGAAATAGGAGAACATATTTGCAATCTAGATATCTGATAAAGGGCTAGTATCAAAATATATAAATAACTTGTGCAACTCAAAAGCAAATAAACAGACACCCAATTAAAAAGTGGGCAGAGGACCTGAATAGATATTTTTCTAAAGAAAACATACAAATGGTCACTAGGTACATGGAAAGATGTTTGATGTTACTAATCATAAGGGAAATACTAATCAAAACCACTCTGAGATATTACCTCATACTTGTTAAAATGGCTATTACTAAAATGACACAAAATAACAAGTGTTGATAATGATATGGAGAAAGGGGAATTCTTGTTTGTAGGGATGTAAATTGGTGTAGCCACTATTAAAAACAGTATGGGAGTCCCTCAAAAAATTAACACTAGGACTACCATATAACCCAGTAATCACACTTCTGAGTATTTATCTGAAAGAATTGAAATCAGGATCTTGAAGAAATTTCTGCTCTCTCATGCTCATTACAGCATTATTCACAATAGCCAAGACGTGGAGGCAACCAGTGTCCCTCTACAAATGCATGGATAAAGACATATTATATGTGCATACCCATATTTATTTTTATATATGAATATTATCCAGCCATGAGAAAAAAAGAAATCCTTTCATTTATGATGATATGAATGGAACTTGAGAACATTATGCTAAGTTAAATAAGTCAGAAAGAGACAGGCAAATACTTTATGATATCCTGTATAATTGAAATCTTAAAAAGCCAAACTCATAGAAATAGAGAGTAGACTAGTGGTTGCCAGGGGCTGAAAAGTGGGAAAAATGAGGAGATGGCAGTCAAAGAGTACAGATTTCCTGTTATAAGGCAAATATATTTTGGGTCTCTTATGTTGAGCATGGTGACTATACTTAACAATACTGTATTGCATACCTGAAAATCTGAGAGTATAACTTTAATATTCTCACCAGAAAATAAAATGTTAATTACATGAGGTGATGGAGGTGTTAACTAACCCTACTGTGGTAATCATTTCTTAATATATGTGTATCAAATCATCACATTGTACATCGTAAACTTATACAATGTTATGTGTCAATTATATCTCTTTTTTTTTAATGAAAATTTATTGGGTGACAATGGGCAACAAAACTACCTATGTTTCAAATGTACAATTTTATAATACATCATCTATCTATATATTGTACTATGTGCTCACCACCCAGAGTTAGTTCCACTTCCATCACCATATATTTGACCCCTTTTACCCTCTTCTACCATCACCATCTATCTCCCTTCCCCCTTACCCTCTGGTAACCACTAAATGGTTGTCTGTGCCTATGAGTTTTTGTTTCTTTATTTGTCTTGTTCCTGTGTTGCCTTCAGTTTCATATCCCACATATGAGTGAAGTCATATGGTTTTTGACTTTTCCTGTCTGACTTATTTCACTTAGCATAATAATCTCAAGATCCATCCGTGTTGCTACAACTGGCAGTATTTCATCTTTCCTTATGGCATAGTACTATTCCATTGTGTATATGTACCACATCTTCTTTATCTAATCATCTATTGAAGAACATTAGGTTGTTTTCATGATTGGTTGTCTTAGTCACTGTAAATAAGGTTGCAATGAACATGAGAAAACATATATATTTACAGATAAATGTTTTCAGAATTTGGGGGTAAATACCCAGGATAGGGATTGCTGGGTCATATGGTAATTCTATTCTTAATTTTTTGAGATATCTCCACACTGCCTTCCATAGTGGCTGTACCAATCTGCACTCCCACCAACAGTATATGAGGGTTTTGTTTTCTCCACAGCCTCTCCAACATTTGTTATTGTCTTGTTGATGATAGCTATTCAATTATATCTCAATGAAGCTGAAAAAAAATTTAAACAGAATTCCCAAGGTATTCTTAAGAATAATTACTTGAATTACATATACAGAGTAATTAAATCCTATTGTCCAAACTTTGGTATACTATGTAAATATCTCATAGTGCCAAATACTAGTTTGGGGGAGGCAAGTTTTACCTCCAAACTATCCAGTACATGTTAGAGAATGTTATTCTAGGTCTACAAGGCACCATGTCTTTCTATAACTTACACATTTGCTTAAACGAGAACTTAGAACAATAGTTTTCAAAAGGAGAATGCTATATGTTCTCCATGCTAGTATTCTTCACTTACTTTTCTACTGCAATTAAAATCACACTTCTGAAACAAGGACCTTGGAGGATCTTCTCACTTGGTTATAGTTAGTAATACGCAAACCTTCATAAGCATCCTTAGAAACATACCAACCAACCTCATTCAGGTGGCAGAGAAGCCACCTCTGCAGGTTGTCCCCTTGTGCCATTTTAATTGCTTTCTGACTTTCACAGAAAGTTGGCATTTTAAGTGAAGCCAACAACACCAAAGCAAAGCCAACACACATGGCCTTATACAGCCTCACATTTATTTCAAGTTCTTACAAATATTTTTAGCTGGATCAAGTCCATAGAGCTAAATATGCTCTGTTGCTTCCATAACTGTTAAAACAGTCACGATATCACAAACAAGATTATAAATTCACTGCCTGACGGGGAAAAAAGAAAAGAAAAGCATCTTTGGCTGAAACAGCAAAGAGCTCCTATTTGAACAAAAACTTCTGTAGCAGGAGCAAGGAAGATGTAGGAAACAACCAAAATTTTTTGTTTTAAAACACTGAGTTTTCCCAAAAGGAAAAACATCTAGTTTGAAAGCTGGAAATGACCTATTAGACACAAATTTAATAAGAAAATAATTTCAAATGATGCCAGCTACTTAAAGCTGGAAATTATTTTCTGGACTAGTCATTCTCTTTTTCTAACTGAGCAGCTGCTTATAAGAAAAACCATACTTTGTGTAGTAGCCCACTTTTGAACTACTAACCAGACTTCTAATTCTGCCTCTCCTCTGTCAAACTTGTCACTCAGAACCCCTAACTCTTCTCACCTAACAAAATAAGATGAAAACTCCTCACCTGGACTTCAAAGCTCTCCAGAGTCTGACTCCAGGTCCATTTAGTAACTTCAACCTTTAGCATTTTACTGTATGCACTTTCTGTGCAAGTCAAGTCAAATTAAGCTGGAGTTGTTTGGCTGTGTACCCTGCTTATACATTTCTGCCATCTATATTTTGTTCCTGTGTTTCCTCTGAAGTAAAACTTCTGACACATCATCTCCACAATTTAAAATTCTATCAATCCTTAAAGTCATGTATCAAATGTGGCTTCCATTCGGAAGTCTTCCTTCATTACCTCAGCCATGAAACACATCCCTCCTATGGCTCCTTATGTGTAATCCTCTCATAAATCTGAGACTCACTACTTTGAATTGACTTTATTGTTTTTTTTCACATTTCTTTCCTTCATCACTAGATTAGAAGCCAATATATGAAATTTGAAAAATACTGCCTTATACATAATTAATGTATAGTAAATATTACTAAAAGGAACAAGCAAGTAAGATGTTGAAAATTTTCATCTGTATAAAAATTTAATCTAACTGTATCAGATTCAGGTATAGAAAGCACACCAAAAAAAGGTACTTATAAATTTCAGTGTTGCATTAAAGGAAATAGGATAATAACTCATTTGGAACACTCATATTTGATTCAGAAGAGTTCCATAAGCCATGATGAGAAGAATTGATGCTTTCAAATATTCCTTTTATAAATGAAAAATCGTAGGGGCTGGCAGAGTGGCACATTGGTTAAGAGTTGGCTTGGGATGCCAGCTCTGAGCAGCAGGACCCTTGTTCAGATCCCAAATGAGGGCCAGTGACACTGCTCTTTACAGTTGAGATGGTGAACAATAACTCCACCTGGAGCTGAGCTCCTGTGAGTCACTGACGATGGTGTAGGCTGCAGTCCTGCTGCAGTGGGTTGCCCATGAGCTACCATGAGCAGCTGGCAGCAGCATGAGTGGCAGGCAGCCAGTGTGAGCTGCCGTGAGCTGCCGTGAGTGGCCGCCCAATGACCAGCAACCTATCTGCCTCACCCGGGAAGAGCACAATGATCACACTACCAACATGGGTCAGTGAAGTGACGTCCTCCACAACTAGACTGAACAACAAAAAGGACAGCAACTTGTCTGTTCCCCTCCCCCAATTCTCCAATAAAATCTTTTTTAAATAAATAAATAAATAAATAAATAAATAAATAAATAAATAAATAAAATGAAAAATGGTATGTGCATGGAGGTTGTGTGGTCTACCCAGGTAGAAATCAGAGCTAAAGCTGAGAGCTAATAACCTTCATAAGCTTCCAACAGAGTGGTCCTGAACTCTCCCATGACACTGAGTTGTTTGTTTTGCTTTATTTTTAATTTGAGTAGTTTACATATCTCAATGTCACCAATGAAAATCAGTCCCAGAAAAAGAAAAGTCAGAGAACATGGTACCAGTCCACTAGTATAGACATTATGGATTTATTCACTTCACTATTTGCAGATATGAAATCATTACAATATTCCCTTTGTTATGGGCTGGGAAGTTTATAGGATTCAAATATTCCATCTCAGTTCTCTAATGGAGATACTGACTTTACTCTTCAACTATTGGTAAATAAGTAAATACCAAGGAAGAAATATTTTCTTACCTATATTGCCAGAATTGGCACTAGCTCATATAACTGATAAATGTCGGGATGACTTTTCTTCATAGAGCAATCATTTATTTTGCTATAATTTGGATGCCCTATATTAATTAAAAGAACATGTCTAATTTTAAAGATATTTACCTGGGATTAGTTATAAAAAACTTTTATATACCTACAATTAGCAATTCAAAATGTATAGCGCTACTGAATTTAATAAAATCTACTTTCCAAGCCTACTGCCTTCAGCAATTTGATTATTACTTTTCTTCCTGCTGCCATTGATCTCTGTTTAACCTATGCAATGCCTGATAGAAAGGAGAGTCATATTTTTACTATAAATGGGTCACATAGCTAAGATTTTTAACTCAAGTAAGCATAAATTGAGCCTATGAGTGAATATAACTTGAAAATTATTTGTCAATCATATGTAAAAGAGCCATCAAAGTGAACTTAGGAAGTGTGGTAGGCAACTTCTGACATGGTCCCCAACCATCCCTGTCTTTTCATACATTCAAGCCCTTATGTAAATCCCTCCCTTTTCATATGTTCTGGACCTAGTAACTTGCTTCTAATGTGTAAATATGACAAAAGTGACAAAAGGACACTTCCGTGATTAGGTTGTAAAAATACTGTGACTTCCTTGCTACTCTTTCTTTATTTATTTATTTCTCTATTGCCTTTTTGATGTGCAGCTGTGATGAAACAAGCTGCTATGTCGCAGTGGCCCACGTGATGAGGCACTGAAAGAGGTCTTTAGCAAAAAGCTAACAAGGATCTGAGTCCTTCAATACAATAATTCTTGAACTGACTTCTGCCAACAACAACACAAGTGAGCTGGGAACTAAATGTTTCCCCACTTGAACTTTGAGGTGAGCACAGTCCCAACTAACACCTTGATTGCAACTTGTGAGAGGCCCTGGAAGAGAGGACTCAGCTAGGAGGACTCAAATATGTCCATATTTCTGACCCATAGAAGCTGAAATTATAAATGTGGTTGTTTTAAGTCATTGAGTTTTGAGATATTTTGTCATACAGCCATAGATCACTAATATAGGATACAATAAGGTTCCACAGAGGTTGATTCTGAAAGTGAGTAGTGTGAGTGGCTTTAAAATATGCCACTTTGGGATATTGATTATTTTTAGGCTGGTTAATTTTAAGAAACAGCAGACAGGAGAGATGCTCTGAAAACCAAGTAGAAGTTACCCATTGCTAAAGGACACTTATATTTGTAAGGGTAATCTCCACCTATAAAGTGAACCAGGTCTGTCTTCACCATCAGTGGACAAGGCTTTGGGTTTAAATTTACATAACAACCTTACCCTTGTTTTCTGTGCTTTCCTGGTAACTGACTCTCCAACTCCAATATCACCTTTTGTCTTTAGCTGAAGGTGATATCTGAGGTGATGGTTTCCACCATCTTGGAAAATTACTCAGTGTTTCGTTTCTGAGTCTGTCTCATGCACACAAGAGGTATTCATGTTATTGAACTTTATTTTGGTTTTCTCCTGCTAATCCGTCTTGGGCTAATTTGAGTATTAGTCCTGCCAGCAGCCAGAAGAAGTTGAAGGGTAAAGGATGATTTTTCCTCCCTGACAATTCTCTCTGGAATAGGGATATAGCTCAATGACCTAGGCAAAACCAATTATAACCAAGTCCAAGCTCAAACCACTGGCCAAACAACAGCCAATAACAAGTAAAGTGACAAAGTGTTGGGGTAAGGAAAGTGATTTTGTTCAGAAAGCCAGCAAGCTGAGAAAATGGTGGACTAGTGTTCTAAAGGACCATGATAAGAAGTACAGAATTCAAACTTTGTTTATGTCAAGAGAAGGGGGCAACCAGGGACAGAAGAGGTGATTGAAGATTGCAGACATCTGGGCACCAGCAGGGGTCCAAGGAAGATTTTGAAACTTCTTTGTTCTTAGTCTGTTGACTCTACAAGTAGTTGATGTGAGTCCTGTCTCTACAAGTTTCCTGCAAATCCTTGATGAACAATCATTATTTTTGTACTTCCCTTATTTCCTTGGGAAAGACATTTTCTGGTAAGGGGCTGTTTTTATAAAACTCAAGCCTCAAGAGAATTTTTTTCTTTTTGAGGGCAGTGTCACTGGCCCTCATATGTAGGACCGAACCAGGGCCACTGGCTTCCCAAGCCAGCGCTTAACCACCGTGCCACTCGGCTGGCCCAAGAGAATTTTTTAATGATTAGTATTGTCTATATGCAAGACTAAGTAGAAGCTATTAACCTGATGGCCATGGGAACAAAGCAGGCTTGAACAAGATGGAGGCTGAGCATTTCACTGTGGTATACAATCAGTATATTTCATATCTAGATGCATAGTGATTGGTTTAGATTAGACATGTGACCTAAGCTAGACATTCATAGTGAATCTTAAGTCCTTGCACAGAATGCTGATGGACATGTTTAAGGAATCATGTAGCCCCTGCAGTAGCTGATAACCATCTTGGAGCCACAAAGGGACACAATTTTACTGTGAATTTGAATCAAGGAAGACAAAGTGACAGAAAGAAATTTGGTCCTCGATGGCATTACCAGATACTAGATCAAGCCGTGCTTGAAGTTAGCATAGATCTGGATTTTTCAGTTAAACGAAATATTATTATTCAATATGTAGTTTGAAATGAGTTGTCTGATAATTTGCAGCATTAAAATTATCCTAAAGAACATAACTCCCACAATCCTCATATACTTGAATAACTCAAATTAAGAATTTTAAAAGGCACACTCTGAACTTTTTCTAATTAATTGATAAAATATATCAGCATAACAGTGTCATAAAAAGCATGTATTATAACTAAATGTTGATATATGATAATTGAATTCAAATGAACTTCAATGAAAGTGACATAAACAATTCAAGAAAACATCTATACAATTTAATCGTGTTATGATTCTCTTTGTAATAATTAAATATCAAAGTCACCACATATAAAAGGATACTTCTGAAGCAGGAAAACAAAGTGCCTCACAGCTAATTTTGTTTGAAGATAAGCTGTAAAGTCTACTAAAGAAAAAATAAAAACACCCCCTGTGTAAAAAGGTTTGGGCATTGAATGAAAGTTTAAATAGCTTTCAAACTGTATAAACTGTGGGGTGGATTTTCCAGAAACTTCAAAGAATTTTTGAACAATTCAATATTATACCCTTTACCACCTAATTCCCTAATTTATTACTAAAAATTTATGTTAGACTATCTTTCATAAAAGAATCAAAAGAAAATTAAACCCTGAAAGTTATAAGAATACAGCAAGGGTATGCTGGCTCTCATCGGTGAGAAAATGGATCAGCTTCTCTTGAGGGATAGGAAATAATATCTGTACAGCCACCCATCCAAGTCACAGAGCTGTTTCCACCCGTCTATGTTTTTTAAGATGGGCAGGAAAACAGATCACAAATAATCAAACCCTAACTTTCTGTCCTTTTTATACAAACAAGTCAATTATTGAAAGTTCTAGAAAACCCGAATATTTCCCTGTGAACTTGCAATGTAAAGAGCTTATTAGACAAATGCCAGGCAAACTTTTTCTTCCTAAAACCTGTCCAGCTAATTCTACTGCTAAGAGGTAAAGGAATTAAAATTTAATAAGATCCTAATACGTTCTAAGTATCATTTTAATATTAGTTACCTGAAAATAATGTCGGTGGTATTATACTTCTGTTATTATTATCTGTCTACATTTTTATACAACTGGTGACATAAATGCACCTTCCTCTGTCCAACCAACAACTATTCCCAAAGAAAACAAGCTTTTCTTCTTAGGATAAGTCTATAGAGCAACACATAATACATTAGGACAGAGATATACAAAGTCATTTTAAGAATTCTAAATGATTTCCAAGTCAGGAGGTCTTATTAACATATCTAAATACACTCAGCCTGAATCAGAAGCAGTGTTGATTGGCTATGGAATGATAGCTAAACCAAGAATCAAGATGGCACCTTCAAGGACTGCTCAGCCCATCATGTTTCCAGAGTTGAGTGGGTCTCTCACTTGCTACACTTAGGAATCACCAGGGACTTTTTAAAATATTGATGCTTAGGTCATATCTCTGGAGATACTGACTTTAATTGATCTGGGTTGTGAATAGGACACTGAAATTTTTTAAAAGCTCCTAGAACCACTACCTTATCTCCAAGATATGATCTGACTTGACCACATATTGTAGGAATAAGCCCATCAGGTTACTGGGAGAGGTAAATAACGTTCTACCCTATGTCTTTCATATTACAGATGTATGGCATAGGATGCCAAGTAATCTTGCATTTGGAAAATGAACGAGTTAATAAGGCCATTGAAAAAGAAACTATCTGAAACTTTTTAAGATACAAGGTGAATAGGGCCAGCCGAGTGGCTCAGTTGGTTAAGAGCTCGCTCAAGAGTGTGAGCTGAGCTCTGAGCAACAGCAGTTCAATGCCCAGTGCGAGCTGAGCTGCTGTTGAGCTGATAGCTCAGCGGAAAATAAAGAAAAAAAAGATACAAGGCGAAACTTGAAAACAACAAATTCCCTAAGACATTCCCTTCTAGTGTACCCTCACAACTTTCTTGTGAATCCAGTGGTTACAATGAAAGGAGGAAAAATTGAGAGGAGACATAAATAAATAAATAAATAAATAAATAAATAAATAAATAAATAAATAATAAATCATGGTAATGTATTTACTGAAACTTTGCTTACCTTCTGTAGGGTGCCATGGTGGCCAAACCATCATCACCATCATCATCATCATCATTATCATCATCATCAAAGTATCCTGTACCCAACTGGTCTCTGCTTTAATTTATATTACCTTAAAACTCTAGGAGTCATAGTTACATGGAGAATGAGGCTAAGTCCTGGATGTCTTAATTGATTAAGTGCAAGAAGGGCAATGAATCTTGGAGTATACCAGAAATACAGGTACTCATCAAATATTGTATTTTTTCCTCATACCACAAGGACCAAGTTTCATATGCACAAAACTAGAGTTGCAATCATAATCCTTATGATATAGGAAAATCTTGTTTGTATTTAGTTTACCTCTTTTTTTACTGGATATTAAGAAATTTAATAAATGTTAAATATGTGAATTAATTTTTACTCTATATGTGTTATAAACAAACATTACTGATAAGAAGCTTTAAAAGGTGATTATGTGATTTTTAAATTCATCTAATATTAAGAAATCAGACAGAGATATGTAATATAGTGAAAACTGAATAGTTACCTCACACATTCTCCAACCTTAGAATTTATTTAACTGTTTACATTTATGCCCTCTCTTACCTTATAACCTATCCTTTTTGTAGAATTACACATTTTCTCAGCGAATCAAAAAATATCCTCTTTGAAATCAATACATAACTAATATTTTTTCAAGATCAGCCACCCTTTAAAATAAAAATAAATCACACAAACAATAATAACTCAAATTCCAATCATACATTGCTACCACCTGTCTAGTCCTAGATCTCTAGTCTCATTCCTATGTTATCATACCCCTCAACCTTAGGGGTATCTCAGATGTATTCATTGACACTCTATTTTGCCTCAGTTTGTCATTCACTCCAGACATATGTTTGAGTATCTTGAATTTACTAGATAAATCCCTTCTTAATGTCTACTCCTTGGGGAAAATGACTCCCATAAACTCCTTCCAGTGATCTATTCCAAAAAAAAATCTGATACCTGTCCAAGTCTCCCATTTCTCCCCAGAGGTTCCGATAAAAAGAAGTAACAAAAAATGGAACTGCATACACTTCCATCCTTTCTGGGCCAATACTATCCCATCCTTTACAAATCTGGGGAGAATACCCAATTTTTTAAACCTCTGTGTCATCTTTCATCATCTGTCCACTAAGGCCATTCAGTTTGCGTTTGCCTCAGAGATTCTCTTATAAAATTTAGAATCTTCTGCTTCTTCCTGTCATCTGTGTTTTAATAAGACTCATATCCAGACTTCAGAATTGTGATAGAAAAACCCAGCCTCCCTCAGTCTCTGTCTTCAGGAGCTTACCTTTTCCGTTTTCCTTTCTCCGATTCCAACCAATGCATCCAAATATTATAGAAGCCTCAGGACCATTTGCCCTACCATTTTGTCACCCACTTCCAACTCTAAATTAAAGTTTTGTCTCACAGATGACTCTGCTTTACTTGTAAATTTAAATGTTATTTTAGGTAACAAAATCAATGTGATATAAATGGTAAATAATATTTGACAGTATAAAAGAGTTACTGTCTATATATCCGATGCTAAAATAAATAAAAAATAAACTTATTTAATACAAAAAAAAAGAAACTAATCTAAAATAATACAAGGATGGCTTCTTTGCAAATAGGTCAAAGTAATTTGCAACAATGAGGAAATTATACGTTGAGGTAGATCAGAGTATTGCTGGCTGAGCATCCTTTGGCCAGATTTTAAACAAGCTACGCAATTAGTTAAATTAATAAAGAAAACCTACTTATAATGAAAAGAGTGCAAGTTTAGCATAGTTAAAAATGTAGTATACAACATGTCTTCGTGCTGAAAAACAATAGAATATATTGTACATTTGTTCATATTTTAAGAAAAGTTGTTTCATAACTCTGCCATTCTCATCACTCGTCACTGGCCCAGGGTTGGGTATCAGACTAAAGAGCTAGCTAGCAATCTAGATAGATGACTCAAAAGCTGACTCAAAAGCTACCAATCTTACATAGATTAATGTTGATCAATGTATCAATGAGATTCTCTTTCTCAAGGAGTTAGAATGAATGACTTAGAGAGAGAGCCAGTAGGCTTTAGAAAAGACAGCAAGACAAAATAAAAAAATCACATAAAGAAAAAAGGAGAGAAGATTGTTGGTAATGGCTAGAGAGGAGACAAGTCACTATTCTGATTCAGAACTATTGGGTTGTCAGAAAAGTCATGATGCATTTTTGCAACGGAAAACAGAAAAAAATATGTCATGACTTTTCCAACAACCCAATAGATGAAGGGTGAAAGAGGGGAGGTGTTCGGGGTAGGAATGCTGACTCTTACTAAGTGCCAGGCACTGATATAAATGTTTAACACGTAGTAATTCATTCATTATTCAAAAAATATGAGAAAATACCATTTTTATTTGCATTTTACAGCAATTACAGTTACCTGCCCAACATCTCAGACTCAGGACATGGGCTCTGAGACAGACTGCCTAGGTTTGAATACTGGCTCTGTTGTTATGAGGACAAACTGAAATTTGTATAAATAAATGTGACTAAATTATTGCCTGGCACATAGTAATCCCTATATAAATATATAGTAATTACAAAAATATAAATAAGCATGTAAAAATGTGAAGCCAGCCAGTCTAAATCTGTATTAGTCAGTGTTCTCAGGAGAAACAGAACTGATAGGATAACTATAGAGATATAAAGGGAGGTGTATTATAGGAACTGGCTCATGATGTTATGGGGGCTAAGAAGTCCCACAATCTTCTGTTTGCAAGTTGGAGAATAAGGAAAGCTGATGGTATAAGTAGGTCCAAGACCAAAGGCCTGAGAATCAGAGAGGCTACTGGTAAAAGTCATCGAGTTTGAAGGCCCAAAAATCAGGTGCTCCAATGTCCAAGAGAAGGAGAAGGTTGACGTCCCAGCTCAAGATAAGAGAAAGATAATTAGTGCTTTCTCTCCTTTTTTGTTCTGTCCAGGCCATCAATGGATTGGACGCCGCCAGCCCACACTGGGGAGGGAAGACTTTCTTTACTCAGTCTACTGATTCAAATGCTAATCTCTTTCAGAGACACTTTCACCAACACATCCAGAAATTATGTTTTACAAGCTATATGAACAGCCCTCAGACTAGTCAAGTTGCCATATAAAACTATCGCAGAATTCATACGTATGCTCTTAATCATTCTGGCTGTGTTGTAGAATGAGAGGAGACATTGACAACCACTATTTTGAGGGTACAGAATAATTATGTGTACTAGATCTCAGTGTGTTCGACTGGGCATTGCTTTGCACAGCTTTAAGGGTTGGGGGAAGTGCTCCCATAGGCTACAATATTAATAGTGCACTCCCAGAGGACACAACAGGATAAATAGCAGCCCCTGCCTTCCTTCCGTGTGCCATTCCATATCCTGCATGAAGTCCCTATTGTGTGTTCCAATCAGACTATGAAATGGTATTCCCATGAAGCTGATTTAAAGTGAAGAGTCTGTTCCTCCTTGTTGCACATTGACCCTTACCATAAATCTCTGTGACTTCAGGACTTAATAAGTGTTCAGGTACACTGAAAATGGGTCTCTTCTTAGCAACCTCGAAGAGTCAGACAGGCCTACTGAAATCAAAGGTCAGGTTACTTTAAAGGGAAGGTATCTTCCATCCTTGAGTTTGGATCTATTAACACCTGTTTTCATTTTGTATAAAGTTAGTGGGGTTTGTTTACATATTTGAATGGACAAATATGCTTTAGAAATCTGATGTACACTTGAGTAGATTTAATTAACATCTGTAAACCGAGGAGTTAAATAAAATCTGGCAATTTTATAGCCTTCTAGCTTTTTAATGAGAGGAAAAGGAGAAAAGCAATTTGGCAGTTTCTGTAACCTAATATCTTGGAGTGTATCTCTAAGCCATCAAATCTGTTTTTGGCTAATTTTGCATTAGCCTATCAGTAAGAAAAGAAAACTTTTCAGAATTTATTCCTAAAAAACGTCTCTCTTCTTTATGCTGGATGTATGGATGATTCTCTGGTACACCAGTTCCACTGGCTCATTATGTGGCAAATAACCAATATTGCTAATAAAATTTTTTAAATGCCTTGAAAATTATCAAAAATTTTATGCACATCATATATCATAGGCTTCACAAGTGAAAATAGGTGCAGGATGTCTGTTCTTTCAATCAAAACGTATTCTTCAAGAATTATTTTTTAGGGAAAAAGGCCTTAAAATTATTAATATACTTTTAAAAACTATTCATACTTATTAAGCACTTCTCTTCTATCTCATAATTAATCAGTAGAAGTACTTGAAATTGGAACTTTTGAATCTGAGAGTTTATATTTAAAAGTTTCTCAATTTGAGATATTGATAAATGATTACTGAGAAAATATCATAACCATTTCATAATGATTTTAGTAGAGATATTAAAAGCAGAAAATTTCTTTGGATAAAAAGTCTATTTTATATATTTATAAAGATAATAAGTAGTGAACACATGTATAAAATCAATATTAAAAATAATTTCTGAAGTCTTTGAAAATACCAAAAAATGAAAGGTTGTATTTAAACACAGAAGTTAGTATAATGGCCCCATTTTTCTCAATTATGTGAATAATTAGGTAATAGAAAAAAATTGTTCTTGAATTGCCCAGACACTTGTGTCCAATTGCCCAAGATTAACAGTATTATGTCTGTAACAATTGGAATACATTTGTGACGGTACAGCCAAAGTATTTTTTTCTCCTATTTAATAATCCATATAGGTAGTTGCTCAGGGATTTGGCTGCAATGTATCTGTAAACAGGTGTCCATAAGCCAGAGTGGGCAAACTTCAGCTGAACCCCAGTCTAGAGCTATACAAAACAGAATTATTTCTGTTCCCTGACTCTACTGAGATAAGAGAGGGCTCAAGTTAAATGACACTTCATTTAATTCTCATGTGTTTCTCAAGAGCTTGGAGCAAAATTAGATATTGTTTTATCTAATGCCAAATTTATATATCCTTTTTCTATACCAGCTGATTGTTCAGGTTCAAAAATAAATCATCTATTCACTATGAAATTTAAAGAAGGAAAGATTATTTCTGTAATTTCTTTTCTGTCCATTGAGTCATATGAAAATGAAACAGATGAAAGGGTGCATACAATCAAGAACTTCAGAAAACATCTTCAGTACAGAATGTTTTATAAATATCAGGAATTCTCTACAGTAATATGAGCATAATGAGATGTTAGTTTTGAACATACATTGGAAGACAAATTACAAGACAGTATTGTAAAACCATTGTTAGCACTTTCCCACCTTGAATTTTGTTGCCTTTCTTATTTAAATAAACCTGAAAAGTCAAGGCTATATTATCTCAAATCACTAAATTTATCTGGACTGAATAGAAAGAAAATGTCCTTCACGATGAGTGGATAGTTGGTCCTGTTCAAAATGTCCATGGAGACATTTGGTCCACACTAAAAGATACTTGAAATTTGGTCTTGTTCAAAACGTCCATGCTTAGAAAATACCCCTGGGTTCAAACAGCCCAGAATGTTTGTTGATACTTTCAGATTACAAGATGAATATGTAAAACATATGATTATGTTTTATTGGTCTAATATTTGTGTTGTGGCTATATTGCCAGTCAAAACCCTTCTTATCACAGTAGCCTAGCTGGTAATGGCACATGATCAAGGACATTTTGGTGTGGCCAAATATCCCTATGGATGTTTTGGGCAGAACCAAATACCCTGCAAGGACCCACACATATTCACCAGTATGAACTGATCTGTAAACAAATAGTGTAAAATTATATGAATTTACAGGATCATAATAGCATAATTTAAGTAATATGCTTAATATGCTTAATCTCATACAAAAATAATTTGCCAAATTTTAACCCTCAAATGCCCAATTTCCAGGTTTAATTGGCATGTATTCCTTGAAGGGAAGTTCAATTGCTATTCACAATAGATATCATAATATTCAAGTTTTTAAGTAAATTTGGATTCATAAGCAGCTTAAAATAATAAGATTTTGGTCCTCAAATATTGTATCAGGTCAATACTGGCATTAACTCTTGAGAATAAAAAATAACAACAATCTGCCAATAAAACTGTTTGCCTAAAAACAAACACATCTGATTGAAACAGAAGGTTCTAAAAAATTTATTGCTCAAATCAAGCTGAATTGAATCAGAAAAATGAATCACTTATTTCTGAGATGATGCATAAGGTACAATAAATAGTGTACTTGAACTGGCCCATACCAGCTCTGAAAATTGATCATTCAATCTTCAGGAATTTTGCTAACTGGGTGTTAAACAAAGCTATTTTTAAAAATTAAATTATAGAGCCGGCTGAGTGGCGCTTTGGTTAAGACCTGGCTTGGGATGCCAGCGCCCCGGTTCGGATATATGAGGCCCACATATGAGGGCCAGTGACACCGCCCTCTACAGCTAAGATGGTGAACAACAGCTGCACCTGGAGCTGGGCTGCTGTGAGTCCCTGGGATAGCATAGCTGCAGCCCCTGCTGTAGTGGGCTGCCATAGGCTACAGTGAGTGGCCGGCAGCCAGCGTGAGCTGCCAAGAGCCGCTGTGAGCAGCTATCCAGAGGCCGGTGACAGATCTGCCTCACCTGAGAAGAGCGCAATGACTATACCAACATGGGCCAATGAAGCAATGTCCTCCACAACTAGACTGAAGAACAAAAGGACAACAACTTGTCTGTTCCCCTTCCCTAGTTCCCCAACACTGTTACCCATCCCCAATTCCCCAATAAAATCTTTATAAAAAAATTAAATTATATAAATATACAATTAAGTAAATTTTTTATGTATTAAATACTCAAGCCTCATACTTTCTAATTATTTTAGTATGTCTTATAATTATCTTTGTTTTTGATATTATTTACCTCTCTTGGTTCTATATGGGGAAAATATAGTATGCCACTGCATATTTCTTTCCTTTTTTGTGTTTTTTGACATCACGTCAGTAGCTTAAAGTCAGCCATAACAAGAATGTTTTCACCACAGCAAGTGACAACCACTACAAATCATGGCTTTATTGATTGTTTTATTTATTGAGTAAATGTAAGTGATGGAGAAAATGTTAATAGAGCAAACAAAATATATCATGGCTATATCTGTTACATTGTGAGTAGCACAAAATATTGAGGAAATATTCTCCTGGTATTTGAAAACTATTATCTGATTTAGCAAAGAAGTTGGTCATGTCATTGACCATTGAGTGAAGTTCCAACATAAGTATGTCTTTGTAGTCTCATTTTGTCTTATTCTTATATGCAAATGAAAATACCAACCTATAGTCATGTTGAAAATACAATTATACATCAGTTGCAATTATAGCTTATCTATAGATATACAAATTTGGCAAAACCAAAACATCATTTGAGAATCAGTTAGCTATATGGAACTTACAATAAAGAATATTGTATACTTTATTATTTGCAAACTGTGTGATACCCATCTGTTACAGCTGTAAAATTTATAATAAATTCATATATGCATAAATATATCCTTTTCTGTTTTGTTTTAGAGAAACCAGTTGTTAAAGTTTTACCAGGAAACAAGAGATTTTGTGTCATTATCTTGGCCTAATATAAGTGGGGCAATAGTTTTTCAACATGTGTTCTGGACCTGCATAGAGCAACTGAATCTGTTTGAAGTGAGTGTCATCTGGCTCTTTCCTAACCAGTATTTGCCAGTTAGAAGGAGGTATCCTCTCTGTCACAGCTAGCTGTACCTATATTTAGTTATATAGCAAAGTTCATAATAAACTGAGGTGAACAAATGGCAGATAAGGTATTTGTTCTGATTAAATCATCTCCCAACAGAAGGGATTAAGACATTTCAAAGGCTATTAGAAAACTACAGTGTAGTAAAGTTCTCCCATCTTTCTTGCTCCGCTATTCTAATGCTGGTTTTTGTCTTTGTATGGTTGAAGCAGCTCTAACCATCATATCCTCACACTGCAACATGCAACAGGAGAACACTTTTTTTTTTACTTGCTTTGCTTTTTAAAAGCAAGAAAATCTCTTCCAGTAAATTTTTAACAAACTTTCCCTCATTTTGTATTGTATCACATACACACTCCTAACTCATCTACTGAAGATCCTCTTTTTGTCTTATGCTCCTCTGAAACACAAAGCATCCTGACACCTAAACAAAACTGAAGTTCAAAGAAGAAAGTATCTACAGTATCTGCTGCAGGTATGTATATTCTTGCTTTAAAAAAACTATTTGTGGACCTTTGGGAGGAGGGCAGGGCTAGGGAAAAAGAAGTCTGAAGCTTGAGTAAGGAAACTCTTATTTATCCAATTATTTATCATATTTATAGAGTATTTTCTACCATTATAATCTGCCCAAAATGCTGGGAATACAAAGACATAATACCCAACTTTGGACTTGAAAAACTCAATCTTTTTTATTAAACAGACCAGTAAAAGAGCAATTACTATACACTGTGATAAGAACTACAGTAGATATGTCCTCAGCTGGGTTATCTCAGTATTGTGAATTGAAACAAAAATGAAACCTGTGACATAAGTAAATACGAGTTTTAAAAATATCCTACATGAGCACATACATTCTGATGGATGGAACCAAAAAGATGAGAGCTCCAAACTAGGTTCAAATCCCTAGTTCTTCCTATAACATCATGTGAAACATTGTGCAAATTCTTTAAATGTTTCATAACTCAGTTGCCTCATTTTAAAAAGTGAATTGACAAATTAAATTTAAAAGCAAATGAAAGAAAGAAATAATATACATAAGGTGGTATCTTGTGGGGCTACAATGAATGATAGCTATTTTTAAAAATAGGATTTTTTTTTTTTGTCTCCCACCAACATAAAATTTATATAAATTTTAGAGTAGAGAAACATTGAAAGTGCAGGAATATTTTTAGCTAAATTGGAATACATTCATTAGATTAACTTGAAATTAGGGTTCTGAAGAGAAAGGAAAGTGTATTCAGAAATGAAAACCAAGAATGTGAGAGAAAATTTGTCAGCGAATGCTCCATCTTTCAGCAATGTACTTTAACCATGGTAAGATTTCAGTTGTTCAATCAGCAGATATGTATTCTGTTAGATGTTTTTCAGATATTTACTATCTTCTCTCTTCACTAAGACTCTAGAAAGGTCAAAGTCCTGGGGAAAAGAAAAGGAAATAAAATTCCTCCTAGTGTGTAAGATGATTGAATGAATGAATGATTTCCTGGTGGTGGCACACTTCTGCCACCTTATGGCGATAAGCCAAAATTACAGGATCAGCTTTCTAAGACATGAGCTAGAGTAAATTTCTTCTTTTCCATTTGCTTTCTTCCTTTCTCCATTCATCTACCACATCTTAATTGTAGGCATCATGTGCAATGCTGTGCTAGGTTCTGGGAATGCAAATGATTGGTCTCGGCTGTCAAAAAATTATGATCTAGTAAAAGAAAGAAATTTATAACACAATGTATTAAATACTTCAACAGATGTGTATGCAGCATGGTATAGGAGCTCATTGCAGGCAAATAGTTTTTAAAATAAAATGTTAGATGATTGTTTATAGTAAATGAAGTTTTCAAAAAAGGTTGTTTCTCTCTATGCTTAATTTAAGAAGAAAGTATACTTCTTTAAACATGCTATGTCTGTTTCAATAAAATCACTGAACCATAAATTAGAAAAATATCACAACTTTCATCTCTTCTTAGGATTCAGTACTGAGCACCACTGTCTAAATCATCCAAATCACAGAGTTGTCTATCAAAATTTAGTGATTCCCTATGGATTAAGAATTCAAAACAATTTAACAACCCTTGATAACCTATGTCAGTATTTGGTCTATTTTACTGGAAGACATGTTCCCTATGTGTGAATTCCTTCTTAACAACAGATACAGACCATTCCTTTCTTTAGCCCAGATGAAGTACAGGTGAGCAGGAGAATGTCCTCTTATAAATAGCTTTCTGTACTTAAAGAAAGTTCTTAATTTACCCAACTTTATTTATTTAATTTCCCAGAATAAATAATGCCAACTCCTTTAGATTAGCCTAGAAACAATTTTCCACCCCTCCAATCATGTTAAGTGCTCTCTAGACTTTTTTTATTTCCTGGAATGTCTGATATAAATTGGGCACAATGTTCAAATACAGAACTCTTTCAAAGATCTTTAGGAAAATGTTGCTTTATAAAGGAAAGTAGAATTACTGATTTTTTGAAACTATTGAAATATATACACATTTGGATGTTAAAAATTGTTTTGCATGTTAATATAGATTATTTCAAAATCAAAGGTGGAAAGGCATTTATAAGGTTATTTCTTTACTGTAAAAATTCAAAGGATGTATGAGAGGTTGTGAATTTCTAAGTGTCAGCTTATGGAAAATCATTATTTGTGCCTTATCATACACTAGTTTACTAGAAAATGCAGTTCTTAAAATATCTCTTAGATAATTGGCAATGTCAAGTTAAATATCTTTGTGAGCTGATTTGAAATGTTGATACACTTAAGTTTTGACTTGGCATAGTCCCCTAACAATTTTTTGTTCTGAATTCTGACCATTAGCCTCTCTCAGTGAGTTTAATTTTCTGTGATGGATTTGGCTGAGTAAGAAAAGCAAACCTTTGAAAAGTTCCTAAAGAAGTTAGAAAGCTTGGGTGTGTAATATTTATTTATCTATTTATACACAACTTTTACTCACACACATAAATGTGGGATAACTAACATACAAAAAGAAATAAAATTAAACGATCAAAGCAAACAAACATAAAAAGCTATTTGAAGAGAAAGGCAAGGCAAGACTCAAACATAATTCTAACACATAAGACATATAATAGGGTATGTAAAACGGGGCTTCATTTTTGTATTAAAGCTCCTTGATAATCAAAGTGAAAGGAGAAAAAATGGTCAGCTATATCACCGTATATCTCAGAAAGTCTTTGTTGTGAATAGAGCTGAATTATAAAGAAAATGCCTTACATAGTACTTTATATTCCACAATCTTAAATTGCTATGTGGAAAGTAATCTCAAACTATTCAAAAAGGAAATAGAGCAACAGTTTTCTGAGATGCCAACCTTCATTAACATTAAAGAACAGCTCAGTGAATGCATTCATACATGGGGCAGGTCACCTGGAATTAATCAGAACAAACACAATTAACATTTGAAATGCTTGTGCCTATCAATAAATATAATTTTTCTGAATGTTACCTTTTTTCTGATAGTCTCATTTGTTTTCTTTTTAGGATTTTTTTATAACTGGAAAAATAATATTCCTTTCTCTTTTTAGGTTCCTAGCAAGAGCATAGCGTTTATCTCAGATCTCTTTCTTTTGTGGGTACACAGCAAGTACTGTTGGACACCTGCGTATTTATTTACTGATATTTCTTATCTGGTATGAGATAAGAGACTAAGAGATAAAACCCTCTTGTCACCTGCAGCTTCAACTGGCTTTCAGGAAAAGCCCTTCCCGTCAGACAGAAGATAATGCCTGTATCCCTTACAGCATTTTGTGTCCCATAAAGGCTAATAAAAACAGACTTCTCTTACTTCATTTGTTTCTAGAAAGTAAATGACTCCAATCAGAATGCCTAAAAGGTAAAACACTTTAGAATAAAACCCAGGTCATCAAGGGCAGACCTCTGGAAAGCGAGCAGTCACCCTTTCAAACCACTGATTCAAGTTGACTTGGGTACACCTAGCTAGAACATTGTACCAAGAAAAACTGCTAATTCTAGAAGTGAGTGTGCTGGTTCTCATTTATCCCAACCAATCCTGAAATGTTTTTTTGTGAGGTTCATTGTAATATGGCCCATGCATTGTATGCACATCCAACAAATGCAGATATTTTAATGTCCAAATGACTACACACACACACACACACACACACACACACACACACACACACACATGCAAGCACACACACGCTGTTGCACAGACACACATTTTTCTTCTTCTTCTATTATCAACTCCGAGAGACGCAGAAAATTTAACCTAATACCATGAATTCAAAATAGAAAAGCTAATTATATTCTCCTCCTTAGATCCATATATTACAATGTAAGGACAAATTTCTAAAACAATAAGGCAGTGTATTCCTGATTTATCATGCACATTTTTTTAGTGCCAGAGACTACATTCCTAGCCCACATTTTAATATTTACTAGCACCTGGGGTTACCCAGAAATTCTAATACAATATTGAAGAAGAGCAGATTTGGACTTCTGGCACTATCTGACTGCAAGACTTACTATAAAGCTTCAGTAATCAAGATACTGTGGTATTGGCAAAAGAATAGACAAATAGATCAATGGGACAGAATAGAGAGCAGAGAAATAAATCCCCATAAATATAGTCTGCTGATCTTTGATGAAGGAGCAAAGGTAACAACAATGAAGAAGCGATAGTCTTGTCAACAAATGATATGGGACAACTGGGTATCCACATGCAAAAAACACAAAAGAAAAACAGAGCAAGAGAGAAGGAAAGAAAGCATGTAGACACAGACCTTACAATCTTCACAAAAAATAACTCAAAATGGATCATGAGTCTAAATGTAAAATGCAAAATTATAAAACTCCTAGAACTTAACATAAGAGAAAACCTACGTGACATTGGATTTGTTAAAACTTTTGAGATACCACACCAAAGGCATGATCCATGAAAGAAAGAATTAATAAGCTCAACTTCATTACAATTAAAATTTTCTGCTCTGCAAAAGACACTGTCAAGCCTGCAAAAAGCAAACCACAGACTGGGAGAAAATGTTTTCAAATGACATATCTGATAAACAATTGTTAACGAAAAAAAATAAAACCTCTTAAAGCTCAAAAAAAAAAAACCCATAAAAAAAAAAAACCAACCAATTGAAGAGTGGGTCACCCTTAAAAAGACCTTAAAAACACATCATCAAAGAAGATAAGCAGATGGTAAATAAGCATCATATATCATCAAAGAAATGCAAATTAAAATAACAGGATATCATATCACTATATACCTATTAGAATAACCAAAATCCAAAAGACTGACAACACCAAATGCTGGAGAGGATGTGGAGCAATAGAAACTGTCATCCATTGCTGATACATGCAGACATTTTGGAAGGCAGTTTGGAAGTTTCTTAACAAAACTAAATAATCTCTTACCATACATTTCAGCAATAGAACTTCTTGGGTAAATAGTATTTACCCAAAAGAGTTGAAAACATGTCTATACAAAAACCTGCACACAGATGTTTATAGCATTTATTCATAATCGCCCAAATCTGGAAGCAACCATGATGTCCCTCAATAGGTGAATAGATAAATAAATTGTGTTACATCCAAACAAAATATTATTCAGGGCTAAAAGAAAATGAGCTATCAAGCAATGAAGAGACATGGGGAAACCTTAAATGCATATCACTAAGTGAAAGAAGCCAGTCTGAAAAGACTGCATGCTACATCATTGTATGTTACATTTTTTTAAAAAGGCAAGACTATGGAGACAATAAAAAGATTAGTATTGCTAGTGGTTGGGGCAGGGAAGAAGGGATGAAGAAGTAGAGCAAGGAGGATTTTTTAGAACAGTGAAACTAATTCTGTAAGATACCATGGATACATGTCATTATACATTTGTCCAAACCCATAAAACGTGCTACACTAAGAGCAAATCCTCATGTAAACTATAGGCTTTGAGTGGTAATGATATGTCAGTGTAGGTTCGTTGATAGTAACAAATATACCATTTTGGTGGGCCATGTCGATAATGGGAAAGCCTCTGCATGTGTAGAGGCAGATGGTATACAAGAAATCTCTGTACTTTCCTCCCGATTTTGCTGTGAATCTAAAATTGCTCTAAAAAATACATTATACTTTTAAAAAACATATCAAGAATTTACTCCCAAGCAGAGCCAAGCTATGAAGCTAACATAACCACTGAGAAAATATCCCAAAATTACGTTACTGAAGGCCGGCCGAGTGGCTCATTGGTTAAGAGCTGGTTTGGGGATGCCAGTGGCCCCGGTTCGGATCCCACATGAGGGCCAGTGACACTGCCCTCTACCGCTAACAACAGCTCCACCTGGAGCTGGGCTGTGTGAGCCCCGGTGATGGTGTAGGCTGCAGCCCCTGCTGCAGTGGGCTGCCATAGGCTACAGTGAGTGGCCGGCAGCCAGCATGAGTGGCCGGCAGCCAGCGTGAGCTGCCGATAGCCACGGTGAGCGACATCCAGAGGCCAGCGACCGATCTGCCTCATCCGGGAAGTGAGCAATGATACCAACATGGGCTAGTGAAGCAACATCCTCTGCAACTGGACTGAGGAACAAAAAGGCAGCAACTTGTCTGTTCCCCTTCCCAGATTCCCCAACGCTGTTCCCCTCCCCCAATTCCCCAATAAAATCTTTTAAAAAAATTACATTACTGAAAATGTAAAGGAATAATGTGTTTGGCTTGATTAATAAAGTTTAGCTACATTTTAAAAGTCAAATTTAGTTTCTTAAAAATTATATATTTTATGCAATGCCATTGCTAGATAATAGCATATTTAAATAACTTTAATAGTAATATGTCATTATGTTTGGGTATTTACTATTTATTTACTGAAGAGTTGGCTGAATATTTTACACATTTTATTTCATTTAAATCTCTTTATAATATTTAAGGCAAGTGTGAATACTGTTGTTTTCCCCAAAATGTGACGATGCCCTTTGGTTCTGGTGAAAGATCTTTGGCTTATAATAACCCACTTAAATTCACTTCTGTTTTTTGTTTTTACTTTCATTTTACAGATACAGAAAATGCTTAAGACTCTTGAACAAATTCTCTTAGTAAAACCTTGCATGTCAAAATTAATTCAATATTCCTTCCTAATTAGAAAAAGAAAATCACTTAATCCAGGTTCTTTTAATAACCTTTTGTTAGCAACTTCCCATCTCGCTCAGAGTAAAAAACCAAAGTGCTTAGTATGATATCCCACGCTACATGGTCTGGTGCCTCATTTGCCCTGAGGTCTTTGCAGATCACATTATTTTTCAAACATGCCAGAAAAACTCCCACCTCTGTGCCTTTTCCTTTGCTATTTCCTCTTCCAGGAATAATCTTTGCCCAGAAATCCACAATACTCACTCATTCACATCCTTAGAGTCTTTAATCAAAAATTGTGTTCTCAGTGAGTTCTATCCTGATTAGTCTATCTAGAGACCTTACTCCATTGTCAGGGTAATTTTTATCCTTAACATTTATCATTAACTTAATAAATCTACTTATTTATCTTGTTTATTCTCTGCCTCTTTCTCTAGAATTTCCAAGAATAGTTAGGAACTTAATAAATATTTTTGAGTAAATTATCTCAACAGCAGCCAATATTCATCTTAAGAGTGAACAATTAAAATAAAGAACAAAAAAGTGATACCTATTTTTTTATCACTATTTAACATTCTAGGAGCTCTACATATGATATAAAACAAAACAATGACATATAACAATTAGAAAAGAAGATAAAATCTGTTTTTAGATGGTTATGACCATCTTATATAATCTATAGCTTTTTGTGCAGCAAACAAGAGTAGAATATAAAAACTATTTAAATCAATAAGAGATTTCAATAAGCTCATCAATTACATATATATATGTATACACACATATAATATATAACTTATGACAATTCACATCTTGCTTATAGTCTAGAATAAAACAGCTGGAAAACCAATATATCTTATTCACAACAGCATCTAAGATACATAATATAATGAGATAAAACTGAAAATATAATTGTAAACATAAAAATGAAGAAAACTATTAAAACTTAATAAAAAACAAAAACAGCATTGACAAATTGATAAGAAAATTCAATATTATTAAGATGTCATTATATGCAAATTACTTCAGTAGTGATTTTTGCCAATATAAGTTCCAGATCAATTACACTGTGAAAAATTAAAAGATAAAACCAAACATAATTAGAAAAGATATTAAGTTGATTATTTCCCCAGTATTAAAATGAGGGTAGATATTCTCAACATGAAAATAAAGGAAGAAACTACAAAAGCAAATCTTTATGTATTTAAACTATATTTTTAAGCTTCTACTTAAAAATCATGTTCAGCAAAATAAAGACAAACAGCAAACTGGGAAAAAATATTTGTAATGCATAGGAAAGCCAAAGGTTGCTTATTCTCACTGGAAATCATACTTGGAAAACAATAAGAAAAATGTGTTTACCTACTATGCCAAACAAAATAGATATTCATAGAAGAAAATAAAACATCCACTAACATATAACAAACCTTTTGTTCTTGCTAGTAACAAAGAAATGTGAATGAAATATCCAGTGTGGCTGAGCTTATATTGCAAAAAGCACCTGTGCATTATTTGTGGGAAAATAAGGGAAGGCTACTTTGAGGAGACAACCTGGCAAATTGTTTCAAAACCTTATATAAGTTTATATACATTTCCCATAGATCAACTCTGAAAAATGTGTTTTGAGAAAATAATCATAAGAATATAAAAATATTTGTCACTCTCTTTATCTGGAATTGTGAAAAAAATGGAAACAATCTAAAACTTTATATAAATACATTTTATACTATAAGCTTGTATTTTAAGAACTACTCAAACGGCATTTCTCATGATATAGAGTTAAATGAAAAAGTAGACTTCAACATTATACATATTTGTGATCTTAATTTTACATAATACAAATATATATGATATACCTTTATATAAGCATTAAGTGGGGATAATTATGTTTAAATGCTTTTACAAACATTTTCTTTTCTTTTGCCTTAATTATAAAATTTAACTTTTAATTGCATATGACATTATGCATAATAAGTGGATGACATATCTCCTTGAGGCTTCCACAGCTTCTAAAATCACCCTAGATGGGCTTCACCCCCCAATTCCATTATCTGATGACCAAAGGGCCTGCAATCTTTCTGATTTTGAGATGAATCCACAATGAACAGAATTCTCATGTGTGCCACTGGCCACCAGAAAAGCAAGGAAAAAATATAGCATGAAAGGAGGAGGAGGAGAGAAAACAGCATGGAATTCTATTTGGTGAGAAGTAGTAGAAAGTTGTTAGAAATTTATTCATACTTACTTTGTGATGTAGGCTATATTTGTGACCACTACACATTAAGCCATAATATCTTCTGCTAGAAAGATGATCATCATAAATTTAGATTTCCATTTGGCAAATATTATAAATTTAGATTTCTTTTTTTTTTTTGAGGGATGGAATTCTTTATTTTATTTAATGTTAATTTAAACTTGAGTAGTCATAGGTGGCTAGTGGCTACCCCACTGGGTCGTGCATTTCTAGATGAATAATAATGAAGACAACAATCCTTTGATTTTAGTGTACAAACTTTTCTTTGATGAGCATAAACTTAATACTTTATTTTGATTTTGAAAGTATATATATATATATATATATATATATATATATATATATATATATATAGTATAGGAGTTGGGTTGGGGGAGGATGGGAATAAAGATGATCCTCCTTCACTGTTGGTATCGTCATTGCGCTCTTCCCGGATGAGGCAGATTGGTCGCTGGCCTCTGGATGTCGCTCATCGTGGCTATTGGCAGCTCACGCTTGGCTGCCAACAGTGAAGCAACATCCTCCGCAACTAAACTGAAGAACAAGAAGACGGCAACTTGTCTGTTCCCCTTCCCTGATTCCCCAACGCTGTTCCCCTCCACCAATTCCCCAATAAAATCTTAAAAAAAAAAAAAAAAAAAAAAAAAGATGATCCTCCTGAGAAATAATGGTGTTGAATGGTTACAAGCTGCAATTCAGGAGTCAAACTATTAGGCTCAAATCCCAATCAGCTTCCTATCAGCTATGTGAACTTGGACATTCGCCAAATGTCTCTGCCTCAGTTTTCTTAGCTGTAAAGTGGGGTTAATAAAAATAGCAGCCTCATTGAGTTGGAAGGGCTGAAATAGTTAATACCTGTAAAGTCCTTAGAAGTATCTTGGGACATAGTAAGCACCCTGTAAGTATTAACTGTCATCTTCATTGCTAGCACAACTCTGCTTAACTGACCAAACCCTCAGGCCATCATTTATTCCAGTCCCCTGTGTCTAATCTCATTGTGCTTTCAATATTTTTATATTAAGGAGTGAAAATGTGTTACGAACATTTAGCCACAGTGGTGAATGGCAGTATAAGTCAAGTCAGATCAAACTGGCAACTCAGATTCAAATGCTCTGGTACACCAAATTTGCCTCAAGGGAAGAATTTTTTAACAGATGTCTAAACACAATGGAAGTTGGATGGTGGACAGCTATTACGAGATTTTATAATATGTGGTTCAATAGACACGAACTTGGTGATAAAATCAGGATTGCTGAAAGGTACAGCTCGTTTAGGAATATATGCAGCTAGAAACAGCACTAACTAACCTTCTGTGTGGCTCGCTTGCCTGCTGAGGTTACTCTGAATCAGACATAGAATCTCTGGATTGGAAATGATCAAACCAATGTACATTGCCCCCTTTGTGTGTGTTCCATTCTTTTGAATATATACTTCCAAAATGAACTGGTACATTAAAAATTCCAGGTGGAATTTTCAAGCAATAAGGCAAGGTAATTTATTGAGCTATTAATTTATGTTCTGTTCTCACTGTTTTTTTCCCCCCATTCCCATATTCCCATAAGTTATCCAGATCTTTCTGCTCTTTATATCAGCAGAGGCTTGTGGTTGCAGGGCTCAAAGCATTAATTGATTGCAGATTCCCTTCCTGCTTTTTTGTGTTTTGAAAACTAGATTACAAGGATGAGAGGATAATGATAGGATAAAGAGGAAGAAGAATATTTTTGACAGGGGTGGGGGGAACAAGCAAAAATAACAGGGGCAATGCTGAGTGTTCTCACAACTAAGCACGATGGAAATCATTGGATCCTGAGACTGACAGGAACCCATTTCGTATTCCTAGCATCACCCCTGTATGTGGGACAATTTCAGCTGTGGGCTGCATTTGGAGAGGTTGGACCTACCACGTGGAATTATGGACTAGAAAAAGATTCCTATACCCACATTTGGGAGAAAAGCAGCAGAGATGATTAACCTCCAAGCTTCATCAAGGAGTCTATCAGCAGCTGATAAACTGAAGGATAGAAGGCTGCCTTCAGTTATTGTACAACCCAAGAAGGGGGGTATCCACAATAATCAAATGACTGAAATTTTATTTCCTATAAGCTCCAAGTCTGATCTAATCATATGTGTATATGTGTGTGTGACATTTCTTGACCGTCTGAATTTACAGACAGTGATTCATAACTGATAAAAATGTAATATAAATATCAATACTGTTGCATATAAGCAAAACTAACTATATTTGTAACACATACAGAAATGTTTCAAACTTTTATCTCCATGATTCCCAAGTCGTTGCAAGACTGAATGAGAGCTTACATTGTGTTTTCAGATCAAATGTAGTATAAGAGTAATAATAAAAAAATACGATTGCATTCTATTTTCCACTTTTACAAAAAAGGTTGGTTTCTTTTCAAAGTCACAATTTAAGTTGCCATATTGTGATTTTTTTTTCTTTTTTTTAAAGAGCAGAGTTGAAGTGAAATCATTCACTGCTGCTTATTTTATGAACGATCTAGTGGAAGGAGTCATAATACTGGAATTTAGCATCCCCTTATTATCTATTGAGGAAGTTAAGTCCATTCTTTACAAAAGACTGTGTGACAGCATTGTATAATAAGTAGCAAATCATTATAATTTTCTTTACTAGTCATTGAAGGAATGCTAATCATAATTAATGTGCATGTAATGTGCAATTTCATAGGAGTGAGACCATGCATTAGCATTAATTATAAGACTTCCAATTCTTTGAGCTATTAAAATGCTTAGTAATTCCCTTTGAGCTCCAGCATTCAAAGAATTGCTTGGACATTCCCATATTTTCCAGGTGAATCTGGGATATGCTGGAGCTCTCAATCAGTAAGAGATTAAAGGAAATGCAAATTGCTTTTTCCTCATCTCTGTGCTATCCCTGCATCTTATTAGAAAAATGCTGCACAGCTTTCCTACTCTGGCATAAGTCTACAACTCTGACAAAGGAAGAGGACATTTAACTCTGAGAATACCTACTTAATGAGAGGAAAGGAATAAGGAAAAGATCCTTGATCTTCCTGAAGCAACGTCTCTGCTGAAAGCATCTGTGCAGAGAACATGTCATTTGAAATCCTGATTTCGGAGTTATTTTCTAGAGTTGCCTCTTTGGGTACCTAAAAGTTACTGCTCCAGTGTAGATTGACAACTAGGAGTACTACTGCAAATCATTAAGCTTCCTTAGTGAGAATGTAAGGCCAAGTTCAAATACCTAAGTTAACTTTACCTAAAGAAGTCCCATCACTTTTATTTTTCGAACAAGCCCTATCTCAGCTCCTGGTGATTCAGATGCTTCAGTCAGATTGTTTTCTACACTTGACAGGGCAAGAGCGATGCCTCAGACGGCTTCTCGTGTCCACAGGCATGATCTGCTGTGTCAGTAAAGCAGGAGCACTGTCATAGTATATTACGACGCCTGTGATATGTTTTACTGACAACATCACAATCTTTTGATTTACATGGACTGGACTTAAAATAAATGAGTGGAATATTCCCCAAGGCATATAATCAATTGCATCTGTTGCAATCGTGGTATTTCCTTTGCCCTGTTTATACCATTACTGCCTCTACTGAAGCAGTATTATCGTTAAGTGTTTCCATGAATATATCCTGGCACCAGCTCATAGCACCACTGCTACACTGAAAACATTTCCAGCCTCAAAGGACCACAGCAGTATTAGCAGTGTTCCAATACTATATTGATTGTGATAAATGTTATGAGGGAAAAGAATATACATTTCTTAGTATCTTTGTGTTTGATGAAATAACAGCAAACTGTTGTGGAGATGAAAACATCTGTTAACAATGGTGAGGTAATCTTGCTGTACTGCAAAATAATGTAAAAATAAATTACTGGGTGTTTCTGAACAACATCTCTGAAGTCTATAAAAATTGGAAGCATTTGACTTTGTTGTAGTAAGATTAGGAAATATCAGACAGGAAAATGTGCTTTGCATTTAAAACAACATATGGTGGAATCAGACAATATTTGTGCAACAAGATGTATTCCTAGAAAATGACTATTTCTATGTATACATATTCTAAACAGTTTGCTTTACTGAGAGGATCGACTAGTTTATATCTCCTATATCTAGTTTTGGTATCCAAATGTATGAAACAGTTTGTGCTGAAAACGAAAGGGGTTAATTTCTAAAGGAAAAAAAAAAGATGAAAGAAAAACTATTATTCTGTAAAACTAAACAATGAAAATGAAGCCTATAAAGTTTTCTAAGTTTCCCTGGATGTTTGCTTTAATTTAAAAATAGTATCATATGCCTTATTGTGTGTTTTAGTAGATACAATTGTTCATAAAGACATGGTTTCACAAAGAAAATATTTTTCCTAATTAAATGAGTCATTATTCAAACCTATATAAGATTTTTCTAGTAAAAATGAAAGAAACCTGGTAATGAAATGATTTCATTCTGTACAATCTAAAAATCTTTTTTATTATACTTTATATAGAAATAAGATTTTGCTTTTCGTGTTAGAAAATATATTAAAGTTTATTACTCTACAGATTTTAAAATATATCCAGTAGCTTGTGTTAAATTTAATATGCCTTTGCAAATGCTTACTAAGGAGTTAAGAAAGTTGTGGTTATTACCTTTTTAAAAAATAAAAGAAAAACTTGTATTTTAAATGAATGTTAAGTTTTGATTCTTAGTTTGAATGTCATGGACAAAATAAATTATCTTTTTTAAATTCCTGTTAGTATTTAAGATTTAAAATCATCTAAGTCAATCTGATTGAAATAGCTATCATTAACATTTTGTGCTAAAAACATTCAAAACTGTACCCAATAGTCACAAAAATGTTCAACTATTAAATGTTTAAAATATACAATGCAAGTGAATGTTTTTATTTAAACAATAAACATCAGAGGTTTTCATTTCTTGTTTTATGTTCTCATATTCTAATCACAAATGCAACCAAATACAAGCAAAACGTAAGTACAAAATTGTACACCTTTATTAATGGAAAACTAATAGTTCAACTACAATACAAATAAATTCAAATATATAAAAATAGACATATATGTGAATAATGCATTCATGGTTGTTTATGCCAAGGGGAAAGTCTCTGATTTATTAACGTCACCAGTTTAACCCCTGTTACGTGGTTTCATCATTATAACATAGCTGAAACTATCCTGGAAAGTGTTATCAATAGCCAGGTTCATATTTACCCAAAGACACACAGAGTCACATAAGGCAGAGACTGGGAGAAATTAGCACTGGAAGACCTAGTAATACAATAGCTCTTGCTATATTTTTAACTGACTAGCAAGCTTTAGTCAGAGCTGCACAAACCTCTCCCAGCAGGTCTCCATGTCCCTCAGAGTAAATGCTGAAATTCTTACAATGACCAACAATATCCTACATAATCTGACCCCATTAGTTCTCTGATCTTGTGCCCTATACACACCTCTTGCTTTCTCTACTCCAATCCCACTGCAATCCTAGAGGGTCTAAGGAATTGTCAACTATATTCTCACCTCAGGACTTCACGCCTGTTACTCCTTCTGCCTGGAACATTCTTGCCATAGATATTACTGTAGCTCACTCATCACCTTCAAGTCTTTGCTGAGGAGATTTTCTCAGTGAGGGCATCCAATTCCACTAGCACCTCTGAGCAGTCCCTGCCCTCCTCTTCTGTTTATTTCTCTCTAATACACTGTGTACCTTCTAATGCACTAAGTGGCTTCCTTAGCTTTTAATTTATTGCCTGACTTCCACACCAGAATGTGAGCTCTTTAAGAATGGGGGTTGGGGTGGGCCGAAGGATGCATTTTGCATTTTTATGTCCCTAGCACATTTGGCACAGAGAAGACACTCAACAAATATCCTGTAGAATATTGAATTTGGAAGACTGTAAAACTCAAAATCAAATATGAGGATCAAAAAGCATTATATTTTCTTGCTGATAAACACACCAAAGATTGCTTCTTATAAAGCAAACTTCTGAAGATGCAATATATTGATTATTCCTTTATTGTCACTTCCAAGGTGGCCAAACCTTGAGACTAAGTTGCTTTTATTTTAAATGATGAAAATACTATGCAACAAAGGCTGGACTGTGAAATTCTGTACATCCAGGTTCTACCCTTTGTTTTGTCACTGACAGAAACTGATTTATACCTGAGGATCCTCCAGCCACTAAAGAAAACTTTACCAAAAGATTGATTTCATAAAACATCTGTATACAGCTAGTGGTTTTGTGATTTACAAAGGATTTATAATCCAAAATATAACGTATATATAAGAGAACTTCCACTCAAACTTACAAGAATCATTGAAATAAATTGCAGGTCAAAAGCCAAAAGTTTGTTATGGCATACCCTGCTAATTTAAAAGGTGAAGCCCATTTTATCTTAATATCTGACTCTAAAGACAGAAAAAAGTAAGTTCTATAAATGTAATCTTTGAGCTCAAAAGGACTTAAGAGGTCATCTATTCTTTAGTAAATGTCTAGAACATAAGAGACAATAAAAAACTGTTTGAGGAGCAAAATGAAAGAAATTGAAGCCAATTATGATTTGCTTTAATTCATATTAAGTGTAGGAAGCAGGAATAGACCCAGACCTCCTGATTTTAATTCACGGCAAACTAGCTGAATAACTTGAAGACATGGAAAGACATTATAAGTTGCAAATAAAAATGACAATGAGATACCACCTTACCCTGGTCAGAATGGCTATCATCAATAAATCAACAAATAACAAGTGATGGTGAGGCTGTTTGGAAAAGGGGACCCTGCTGCACTGTTGGTGGGATTGCAGATTGGTGCAGCCACTATGGAAATCAGTATGGAGGTATCTCAAAAAAATGGAAATGGAACTACCTAATGACCCAGCAATTCCACTTTTAGGTATTTATCCTGAAAAATCCAAGACACTAATTTGAAAAAATATATGCACCCCTATGTTCATTGCAGCGCTATTTACAATAGCTAAGACTTGGAAACAACCAAAATGCCCATCTTTAGATGACTGGATTAAGAAACTGTGGTACATTTACACAATGGAGTATTACGCAGCTATAAAGAAGAAAGAAATCATACCATTTGCAACAATACAGATGGACCTAGAGGACATTATGCTAAATGAAATAAGTCAGTCAGAGAAAGACAAATCCCATATGATCTCACTTATATGTGGAATCTAAAGAACTGAATAAATGAGCACTGTAAACAGAAATAGTCTCAGAGACACAGGAAAAACTGATGATTGCTAGATAGGATGGGCGTGGGCATGAGGGAGAAGGGGAAAGGATAAGACAACATAAATTGGTAACTACAATGTTGCCACATGGATAGAAAAGACAGTTTGGGGACTATAATCAACATACTGTAAATATTTTTTAGGGGACCAGATGGAATCATATCTTGTTAGGGAGACCACTGCATGGACTGTGAAGAGGCCTGACCTCTGCATTGTACATCTGAAGCTGCCACTGAATAATAATAGTATATGTCAACTATAATTTAATACATATATAGTCATGGGATGTGGAGTATCGTGTGGGAATGGAGTCAATGGAATTGTAATAGATATATATGATATCAGGGGTGGAGGGGCAATTGATGGGCGAGGGAGTTTGTCACTTTATAAGGGGTGAAAAGGATAACTATTGCATTGTTTTGTACATCTGTAACTAATAATAAATAAATAAATAAATAAATAAATAAATAAATAAATAAATGACGTTATAAGAATTAGTCAATTCTGAAGTATAATCCTATATTACAAAGAAGAAAGTAGACTAGAACAAAATTTTCAGAGTTTCCTGATCATAAGAGTGACATACAATTTTTAAAAATCCAGATTCCCTAAATAGACTGAAATCTATTACCATCATATATTGAAATCAGGCAAATCAGAGACTGAAGGAGAGCAACCTAGAAATCTGTATTCCTAACAAGTTCGTTAAGTGATTGAAGGTAACCTAGTTTGGAAAACAATAGACCATAGCCAGTTAGTTCAATTTCTTTTGGCCCCACAACCAATCAATGAGGACAATTAAAAGGCTGTTTTTGCTAGCAGATCTGTTATGAAGAATGAAGAATCAAAAATTGCAAGATTTACTTCAGAATTAATTTTCATCTGCCAATGCCTTTTCATCAACACGTCAATATTTTATATTCTAGCCACAGAGTGCATGCATTTGTTTCTGCCTTCCCACCCCTCTTCATTATTCTGAGTTTCTTTGTTCACAGAAAGTCCTCAAAATCTATAGACAGAAGCAAAGTGTAATCTCAAAAAAAATCTAAGCTACCTGTAGTAAAACTTCAGAATATCAGAAATTCACATTAATTTGCCAAAATTCAAATACAGTTTATTTTCTCAAATGTAGTTTACTTTCCTTCAATGTATGTTGATTCAGGGAGCTATGCTAACTATAGATTCAAATTTTAAATTTGTGGAGTTTGTCGCCTTATTTCAAAGGAAAAAAAATAAATACCTATTAAAAATTGAACTGGTTTTAAACATAGCAAAAAATGCACTGTCCTATAAACTGATTCTCATATTGATTATTCAATATATTTATTTGTATTTGAAACCATATTTTCAAAAGTATTAGTGGTTTCTCAAATTGATATACTTGGCCTTTAACTTCCTCTGTAGCTCCTTCTAAAAACAAACAAACAAACAAACAAAAAACTCAAGGAAAAAGAAAAATGTTTCAGGTAAAATTACACAGAGTATTCATAATCACCATCAACAGCATCATCACTATTTAAGACATTAAGTGAGACCTTAAAATCAATTTTCCCTGATGTCAAGATGATCAAAGGTATCAAAGGAGAACATAACATATTCAGAAAAAAATAGGAACTAAAAAAAGAGGTACTTTCTTAAAGAAAGGGGGTACTTTTGAAAAGTTCTTTTTTATTTTACATTTCCACAGATTTTAATATCTTTTTAAATACCATCTAGTGTTCACTCAAAACCCTTTGTGAAGAAGCTTTCAGGAATGAAATCCATTAATATTTCTGGCAATTATTCTAGTGTTTTGATTACACGCCTCTCTTAAAAGCATGCCTTGAGGCAAGTGCTCACAAATTTTAGGAAGTACAATAAAACCAACAGTCCTTAAATATGCAGACCCCAGAGTCTGAACTGTAGAGATTCTGATTAAATAGAGATTCTGATTCTGTCAGTTAGCTCAGGAACCTGCATTCAAAAAAATACCTTAGGCAGTGTTTGGACTACACTTTTGAAACTATAATTTAGGTCCTTTGACTTAAACAGTCTCACTTGGCAAATAACACATTGGTCCTAAGAAAATAGTGGTGTACTTGATTGGGTGCATATCTCTAACTGGGTACCTCAGTACCACAAATACTCCTTTCTGCCCAAATTCAGTCCCAAAGATAAATGTAGAATATGACTACTCATGTTCTGTTCTGGGTCCTGATGCTAACTAATTAACATTTGGCCTGGGCTGATTACTCCTCTCACTCTATCAGAAAAGACAGTTTCAAAGAAAGATCTCCAGAGTAATGTTTGCTCTGCATCATCCAATTCTGACTCTCAATAAAATCAGAAACCTTATCTCTTAAAATATTCATTTCCATATCAGATGTCTTGTTTGTTAGAAAGATTGGACCAAGGGAAAACTATTGTGTGCCACCTGGGTCCAATGTGCTCATTTACAAAGATGCTGCAAGAAAGAACTCAGTATGAGTGGTACCCGAATGTTCAGTGACTAAGGAAAGATTACAGGAATAGTCCCTCCACTGGAGGTTAAGCTCATTTCCTCAGTTTACTCTTTTGTTACCACTTCTGAAACTGATTAGAGCCATTTCCTTTCTTGAATAAATCCTAGCTCTTAAGATAGGTGTTTTACAAACATCAAGGGAGTTGGAAACAAACATTCCTCATACCATGCCTTTCCTTTACAGAGCCGTGCATCTCAGAAGGGGTCAAGCTGTGCCAAAACTCAGGAGACCTGTAATGATTTTTCTTTTCCCTTAGATTATACTGCCTATAAACCAAAGGTGCTAGTAAGAACCACGGATTTCATAGTAACATAGTAAATATATAGTATTTATATGTAGTATATAGCATTTATACATATACAGTATACAGTATTGATAGACAGTATATTAGAATAGTATATATGAGGGCCAGCCGAGTGGCGCGGTGGTTAAGCGCTGGCTTGGGAAGCCAGTGGCCCCGGTTCGGGTCCCATATATGAGGGCCAGTGACACTGCCCTCAAAAACAAACAAACAAAAAAAACTAGATGTGCAATTAGAATAGTATATATAATATAGTATAGGACATTTATATATAGTATATAGTATTATAGCATTTACACAGTGTATTATGTGTGTGTGTATATAGTAAACATATCTCTACCATTCCTGTCATAATGCAGACAATGCAAAGTTTAAGTGATGGAAGGAGGGCAATATAGAAACTGGATTTGTCCTTTAAATTTTGCGAATACATGACTTAATTGAATGTAACATGACACTTATTTTAAAACACAAACTTTACAATAAGAAAGCTTCTGTGTTGAAATCTCTAGTTTTCAATGAAAAACATGAAGAAGAGGTTATAGAGAGAAACAGGATATTTTAATAGCCAGGAGATTACTTGTCCATAATAGGCTGTTTTTACAAAACCATGTTAAAGAGACTTAGATTCGTATTTTAACTTTTCCTCTAACTAGCTGAATAAACTGGAACCTCATTTACTTTCTTTAGACCTTACATTCCTTATCTTAGTGGGAGTCTATTACCCTCAGCAATCTCTAAATTCCTTAACAAGTCCAAGACTCTCTTATTGTACATTAATCAGCGAACAGTTTTCTTGTTTTGTTTTGCTTTGTTTTACCACTAGTTCTATTGAGTAGTTTATAAAAAGAAATGTCTACTCTAATAAGCAAGCAAGGAAAATAAAGGAATTTATAAGAAAGTACTCAGAATCATCTCAGAGTCTAATTTCCTAAGCCAGGAGACTGGAAATATGTTATGTTGATTTGATTTTTACAAAAATATACTCTTCAGTATCTAAGGGAAAGAAAATTTTAACTGATTAAAGAGAATTCAAAGAGTTTTAGGACTTCAAACAGTTCTTACAAATCATTTTACTGATTTTAAGTATTTGATTCCAGCATATGGATTAAATTCTATACGAGTATAAACATGTCAAATATTAAGCCAGTAAAGGTTTGAGAAAAAATAATTTAGGTTTTTACTTACCCTCAGTTGTCTATAATTGAATTATCCCCAAATGTGGAAAGGTTTTCCTGTCCCTTATGCATATTAAAAAAACATATCAAAATATCACATGTTTCTGTCTTTCTTCACTTATTATTATTAAAATATTTAACTAGAAAGACCTTCTATAGATGAAAATCAAGAAGTGTCATGAATAATTTTATAACTGCTTTAAGAAACTTTCTAAGTATATAATTTTAAGTGGGCACATACTTCAGAATCCATGTATCCATGCTCTTCAATTTATAAATGAAAAAAAAAAGTATATTATGATAAAGTGACAAATCCAAAATTAAACAGATATTTAGTGACCAGACAAGGCCAAAATACAAGTCTACTTACATCTAGAGCTCTGTCCTTTTCATTACTTTGTTGTTTCTAAGGTTTCACAAATTGTTCAGGGAAAAGCAGGTCCTATTGTTCGATATGTATAGAAAACACTGGATACCTAATCCTCTTCTCAGAAAATTTGGTAAGCACTTCAGCAAAAGAAAAATTTCATATACCTGGCTTTGTCCAATTCAATGTCCCCACTCTTCCTGTGTTATAATTTGTCATTGTGCAGTCTGTATATATTGCTATTTAATACATTACTACTTTTACTGTTACACTTAGAGTATTTACTTCCACCTAGAGCCAAATTTTGTCCTAAAACTTAGAAACCAAAAGAGCTACATTATTTTATTAACATTCATCAGTAGAAGCTTGGATAAAATATGTGGAAATGGACTCCAAGGATGCTAGTCCAGGAAATGAAGAATGTAAATTCAGACGCCAAAGTTATCTATACAGTTACACTTATCAGGAATTCTAGATTAGAATATGTTAGGGCAACCGAGCATACTTCTCATATTTGCTCCATTGGTTACATGAAACTTCAAGTCAACCAGGGCTTAGCCTTAATAACTGAGGTTCTAGAACTTTTCTGGTAAAACATAAAGGGAACAATTCAAAAACAGGAAGACAGGCCTGTTGATATTGATTTACCATATAAGACCTAGTCATCCACCCTCTACATGGCTTAGAACACTTACTAAGGGAAGCACCAATATGCTGGAAACCTGCAGTTGTCTCTCTTCTATAGAATATACCTTTATGAGGTGAGGTGTTGCCATTGAAATGTGCTCTCTGAGTTTGATAGGTGTGATGGAATCCCAGAATGGCAATAACAGCTCTTAATACCCAGAGACAAGGCAAGTGTGGTTACTATAAAAAATAATTTATTATAGAGACAAGGGAAGGCAGTTACTGTTATATGTACTATGAGATAAAGTATGAATTTTTTGATGTGACTGCTGACAGATTTTAAGCCCACCTGTTCTCTTTCCCTTCTATCCTAAATCTGTGTAGGCTCATAAGAAAGCTAGGTGCTCCTTCTTTTGGTGCCAGAGGAAGTCTAAACCACACAAGCCCTGATCTACCTGGATCTGCTCATACCTGCCCAGCTCTCACCAGCAGACCCTAGTATGAGTAAGAAAATTTCTCTCAAATTCTCTTAGTATGCAAAGTATCATCGGACTCAACATCCTATGTGCTAATTGGGAGGGAGATCATTCTGTCTTTATAGAGCAATCACAAAATAGATATGATCTATACTGATCTTTGGTGATGGCTAATTCAACATGAAGTCTGTGTGGGACAGACCCTAGGGTGACCCCAGGAATTCCCACCTCCTGGTGTTCATGCCTGTGTGCAACTTCTTCCCCTTGAGTGAGAGGAGCCTGTCCTGTGACTTGCTTCCAACCAATAGAACTTGGCAAAGATAATGGATGTCTCTTTAGTGATTATACATTATACGGCTAAGGTTATAGGAGGTCATCTCCATTACACACACACACACACACACACACACACATCATACATCATGTGATGGTATGCTATGTACTACAGCATACCCGCCTAAACTGTTTCTAAGACTCCTAAGATATTAGATGTGTGTTGTTGTAAATGGCCAAGTTTGTGGCAATCTGTTATGCAATAATAGAAAACTAGAACAGGATTCCTAAGACTTAAATACATGGGTAGTAGGAAAAAAAAGGTGTGGGGGGATCTGTATGTTCTGAAAAAACAAAAAGTCTAGTTTTGGAATGTGAGGTGATTTCACACAGCGAGGAATCATAGCCCTTTATCCTAATCTTGTTTCTGTGTCATTGCACATCGCCCTTGTGTTCAAGTGATTCTAACTACACCAGAGGAAAAATTTGGTAACCCTATCACAAATAATGGAACTGGTCAGATTAGCAAATTGCATGGGTCAGGTGATTAACGCAGTTTTGAAACTAATTTCTCTTCATCATAGGTTGATTTTGAAAAACTGCCTCATAACTTTCCCCAACACCTAAGTGCATGGTTGGAGTAGGTTTGCTCAGCTATCACATGGTTTACCGTGGCTCTCTCTGAGAGCCACAGAAGTGCCACCTTTTTTCCAAAATACACAATTTACGAAAGTATAGAATCCTCAGTGGAATCAAATATAGCACCACTATTAATGACCTCAATGATGTTTATGATTTCTCATACATCTGTATTTAGCTCACTTGTTTGACCTATCAGAGGATGGATGGATCTAAGAGATTACACTCAATTTTCACAAATAATATTACAATAACTTTTCACAAACTTAACCATTCAGTGACCCCATTTGTATCTGCTACTATTCCAGGTAAAGTGTCTTTGCTTCAAACAGCCCCTGTAGCCTGGTAGGCAGTCATATATGAGAAAAAAGTTTTTCCCTATCTCAATAAATATAGGCAATCAGAGTTAGTTAACTTTTACCTGGCAAAGACCACAGGCACCTCTGCTTTCTTATCTTAATACTATATCTACTCTCTTTAACGTTGTCATAATTTAGTCCTCAGGGACCATTGTCATCTTACTGATCAGCTACATTGATTGTATCATACTCATTGGATCTAATGATCAGGAAGTACCCTAAATATGATGGCAAAGCTGACATATTCCAGGTTTGGAGAAGGGGAGGAACCTCACAAGGGATACAGCAATTTGTCTTAATTAAAATAGAAATATTTTTGGTACGAATTTTCCTAGCAGGCCTGCCATGCTTTGACCACCATCAACAACTGAGGACTTAATAAAAGACTTATTCATCTTCATGGTTTTCTACAAAATATTGCATCTGACTATGGGACTTATTAAACAGCATAGGTATGCCAATAGGCAGATGCCCTGAAGATTCAACCGGAACACCCCAAAGGAGCTAGAGTTCAAGGTTTTATTGATGAATCAGCTACAGCAACTGGGAGATAACACTTTGTGTAGTTAGCATGCTTTCTACAGACTGCAATTAGCTCTGAATTGGTTGCCAATTTATGATGGAGCTATTGACATAGGAAGAATATATGGAACTTGAAACTGAGAAATAGAAGTAAGAGTACTACCTCTCACTATTGCATCCAATAAGGCCAGCAAAGATTCCTGTCCATAGATTCTAGGGCTAGTTAATTTTGAAATTTTAGAAATCTGACCACCTCCTAAGGACACAGCAATTTTTCTGCTGAACTGGAATCTGAGACTGCCGCCTGGTCATTTTTGTATTCACATGCCAACCAATAGCCAAAAACTGAAAATGACTATAGTGGCTGTGAGTTTGAATCTGAATAACATAAAGAAATACCATGACTGCCCCAAAATGGGCTGGATGAAGAAGGAAGGACAGTTTATATGACACCTCCTAAATTTTCCATGACCAGTGTTAAAAGTTAGCAGGAGACCATAGCAATCAAAAAAAGCTCAGATCCCCAAGGAATGCAGACATGGGTCCCCATGCCAGGAAAATAAACAAACTTATCTAAGGTATTAGCTAAAGAAAATGGTACATGGAATGAATCTTGGAGAAGGAAGTTATAGAACCCAACTACAGTCTCATGACCAGCTCTAAAAATGAGGATAGAAGTAACTACCTATAGCTTAATTCATATGAAAATGTCAATCTATATCTATATACATTGCATTAGTTATGTTGATAAGTTAACTTCATAATTTACTCCTTTATTAAAGTTAATAATTTTTCATTAAAGGTATCAAGTTAAGGCAATAAACAAACTATAAGAATAATGACTACTACCCACTCAGAAATAGGTACAATGACTGATGTGCTGTATATAGGAAAGGTTTGTAAAGGTATCTTCTTTTGTACAAGGGAAAGCTGCACTGTGTTAGAAGCCCTTGATTATTAACTTAGCCATTTGGAAAATTTGGGATACAGAGAGTGCCAAGAAATGCATATACATTTTAAGAAAGGAAAAAACTGTATTAAAATTGTAATACTCAATATACAGAGGGTGCCAAAAAAATGTATACACATTTTAAGAATGGAGGAAACCATTAAAATTGTAATACTTAATATATACTGACATAAAAGATAAATACAAGTCATGTTTGATGTCTGCAATTACAAGAGGTGCTCAAAGTGGTTACCATCGGTGTCCAGACACTTCTGATTACAGCGAACTACTGCTTGCGCAGTAGTTGACCATCTCATTAAATGTGTATGCATTTTTTTTGTACCCTTTGTATATTGAGTATTACAATTTTAATATAGCTTTTTTCCTTTCTTAAAATATGTATACATGTTTTTGGTACCCCAGTATACCAATAACAAAAGATGAATACAATCATGTGTATATATTTTTTGGCACTCCCAGTAGATAAAGGGTATAAATGATGAATAGTTAGGAGTCAAAGGAATAAACTGTGCTGGATATTGTCCACTGGTCATTTGTGTTTACATTTTCCACCTTCCACCATATATCTTCTCTACTATGCCATCTGGCATTTTCATCTCTGCTTCCAGCTTGGGATGTGAATATAAATTTGCTTCTGCCAATTAGAAGCACTCAGGGCACATTGGGAAGGCAAAAGTGAGGCAAAAGCCATCATCTGTCTGTCATTTTTCCTGGCAAGTAAGGCAGTGGAGTCACGAGTATTAAGATGTGGTTTATGATGCATAGTATCAGATTCCTTATCCCTGCATTAGAGACATCGGAATGTGTTCTTGAAATCAGAAGCCCCAATGTTAGCCTTCTCAATCTACCTCCTCCAGTACTTTCAACAATTTTGAAGACACAGTGTTACTTAAGCACAGTATTTTGTATGTACATTCTTAAAGCCCTTTCTACTTATATCTAGAATGTTCCAAGCTTAGGAAGAGAATAAATTGTTCTTAATCTCATAAATAATACCTACAAAAAGAAAAAAAAACTACACAAAATATAAGAGGTTGGACAATTAAGTTCGTGAATTCATTCTAGGAAAAGTGCTACATACCTCATTGATGAATATCACTACAGTCACCTTCGGAGTATTCCCCTTGAGAACTGATACCAACACCCAGTCCGCACCTTCAAAGCAATTTTGGAACTCTTTTTCTGGAATGGCCATCAGAGCTGTCATCGAATTACCCTTGATGCCCTGAATGGCATTTCACGTCTTCCTTTCAAGATTTCCTTTATCTTCAGGTAAAGAAAGAAGTCATTGGGGGCCAGATCAGGTGAGTAGGGAGCGTGTTCCAATACAGTTATTTGTTTACTGGCTAAAAACTTCTTCAAAGACAGTGCTATGTGAGCAGGTGCATTGTCATGATGCAAAGGCCATGAATTGTTGGCGAAAAGTTCAGGTTGTCTAACTTTTTCATACAGCCTTTTCAGCACTTCCAAATTGTAAACTTGGTTAACTGTTTGTCCAGTTGGTACAAATTCATAATGAATAATGCCTCTTATATGGGGTACTAATAAAGATGCCAACCACTACCAATTCTCTTTGATATTGTACTAAAATTCCTAACAAGTGTGAGACAATAAAAAAAGATAAAAGGCATAGGATCACAGAGAGAAAAAAAAAACCTGTAATTTTTCACATATAACATGATACAAAAGAATCTACAAAAATGTACATTTCAAGAGTTTACAGAATTAATAAATGAATTTAGCAAGGTATTTGTATACAAGGTCAATATACAATAATCAATTGTATTTCTATGTGCCTACAATAAACAAATAGAAAATGGAGTTTTAAATGGTATCTTTTTATAATAGCATCAAAAGTCATCAAGTACCTAAAGATATCTAATGAACTATGTGCAAAACTTTCAAAAAAATTAAAGAGGGCATAAATGGACATAAAGAGGAAACTGCTGTCTTTCCTCTTGTATATGAGTATATCAATAAATTTCTTGAGAATGGGGACTGCGTTTTTCATACTTCTTAAATTTCCTCAGGATTTTGTACAGTATCTGCCTATATTAGGTGCTGAAACAGGTGAAACACATGTAAACATACAGAATTTTATATTACTTTAACCATTATTTTTCAGTCCTTATAGGATATTATATTTATATTGAAATCTAACATCTGCTTTCTCTTCATAATTTTCTTCTAAAGAATGATATCACAGCAAAAGATAGGGAGCCCACCAAGGGGAAAATAAAAGTGTTTTAAGAGAAAGGCAATCCACAGCACCTGGTGAAGCGAGCTTGAGTTAGGGTAAGAAGGAGTATAATTCTCCAAATCTAAATATAAATTTTTCATTGCTCCACAGAAAATAAATTACACATTAAAAAACATCTGTTTTAGCAGCTTTTATGTAAATTACATATCTGTTTCCTAATTATTTTAGATTGCTATCTTTGATTAAATACAGTAGGTTCAGGAAATAATATACCTTGTTAAATTGCCTTTCATCTTAAATTCACTGTCAAAAGATCGTGAGCTGAACTGACATCTTAAGTGCTGAGTTATTTCAGTAAGATCATTGTAACCAAAAATTTCAGATACACTGTTGCACTAAAAACTATTGAGATAGTCTCATGAGAAAAGTTTTAGTTTTCTAAAAGTTTTAAATATTGGACCCAGAAATTTAAGAGCAGACCTGTAGTGGTACCCTTGGACAGAGGTACCTCCCCACCACTTCCAATAGATTCTAATAGTCTGAAGTGAGCAACCTCTGACATACATAATACTATTAGGTCATATCATTGTTGTCACTCTTATGTCACATATGTGTAGACCCTATCAGGCATTGTCCCCACTAGGGCTGCTAGTCTACCTGGTATCTATGTTATTCTTCTTTGTATCTGTGCTATCCAGGAGATAATAAAATCTCAAAAAAAAAAATAATGAGAAATGAATAAATGAAGAATGGATGCTATATCTTTATTGGTTAATATCAAAAACAAAGGCAATAATGTCCAATATAATCAATATTTTCTCCAGCACAATATTGTGTGGAGTAGTACCTTTTATACTGTGGAAACAGTCCAAAAAACACAAAATATATTTCTTTTTATCTAAACTTAGCTTATAATATCCCATTGCTGCCTAGTTTTAGAAAATTTAATCTTACAAATGTCAAAGGGACAGTTTCATTTCAAGTAAAATAGTTTTTCTAGGTTAATTCTGAGTCAGTTTAGAGTTGTCCCACTGTGTCTTCTTCTTGCCTGTTCTGCAGGTGGCATCTAGACTTGGAATAAGCCCATATATAATTGCATGCATCAGGAGGGGAATGCACATTGTGGTACATTTATTCAGAGCTTGCTATAGCAAGAGAGTCAGCCATCATCAGTTAACATTTGGCAGAGACTCAAAGGCAAGCAGCTTTCTAGTGGAAAGCTTTCTAGTCGAGAACAGGGAAGGCGTCAGGTGCACTGTGCGTGGACATTACTGTAATGGGGAAGCTGAAGGTGGGCTACCTAGAAGTGGGCATCCTATGAGCTTGATTAGGGGAGTACATTTGGCTTCTTCCTAAGTTAAAAGCAGGTGGGTGGGTGGTCTGTACAAACCCTAGGGAAGCTGGCAGTTATTAACCCAAATCTTAACCTTTGGGGGTTGATTGCTACAGAGGTCATGGTTTGGCCTCTTGGACTGGTTACTGCAGAGATTGGGCACCAGAGTTCTATTTTTATATAAGATCTGGCCATTGCACATTTGCATATGTAATATCTTTACATTTACCCCAATATGATTTTCTGTCCTTTCTGGCTTTTGCTAAGTTGTTATTTGTCACCTTCTGTGTTGGGCTAAGTCGTCTGTCTCAGCTAAAAATATTTATTATTAAAAATATTTGCTCTAGCCCATAACCTGGAATTGTCAGGAAGAAGTACATTAGAGGTCTCTTCCAGGCATCCGGCCGCCCTAGCAATTTCTAGACCCTTCCTAGTAATAGCAATGAGACATGGAGAGGGACTCTAGGATGCTGCTCTCTGACATGTTTGCTGCTTTTCATATAACCATGTTACACTAAAGTTGGCCAAGCAATAGTTCTGTGTGCTAAAGATGGCTTCCCCAATTTCTCTGGTGTTTTCATTGAATTTGCTGTCATCCTACTCCTCTCATAAATTTAACATAGGAAATGGGACACTAGATCTTTTTCTTAAACTGCAGTTTTTTCCTCTGATTGTTTTGTTGGGAAAGGGGGGCTTTTATGTCCTCAAAATGTTTTCCATTTTACAGTTTATTGAGTATATTCTAAGCTCTGAATTCTGTAGAATTTGGTGTTTGAAGTTTAAAGCAAAGATTTTAGAATTAAAACCAGGTGAACAAATATATCTTTTCCTAGAAGATAGTGGCATCCTCATACAATTGATTGCCATATTTCTCAGGGTAAGGCCCTTTCTAGAACTTTCCAGAAATCTTCTTAAGAGATCAAAAGTCAAGAATAATTCTTTATGGTTCTTCAGTGTTCCTCTCTAAAGGCATGAAGAGAAAGCCATCATTCCTTCATTACTGCTTGAATGACATTGGGGAAAGAACAGCAGTGGGAAAAGCTATGGCATGTGCAAAAAGAAAAGAGGTTAGTATGGAGAATTGAAACAATATTATTGTATATTAGACATTTTTCTCATATCTCTTAAAGCAGCATTTTAATATGTGCTTTCACATGCGTTGATTAATTTGATTCTCAAACAATCCTACATAGAGATATGGCAACCATTTGTATTAATAAAGACAAAGGTCCAATGACTTAATCAAAGGTCAGACAACTTAAAAATAGCAGAGAAAAGATTAAAATTCCAATGGAAGCACATTTCCTTCAACAAACTTAGAATATATAATAGGAATACACAGTAATAAAGGTAGCTTCTGTTACACCCATTCCTTAATAATGGGCTTACAAAGCTTTTCTTTAATTAAACATTCAATATTCTTTGCTTAATTCCACAGTGAACCCACTTTCCAGGATAAAATAGACTCTGAAAGGGAAATGGATCATAATAATCAAGAGAGAATTCTGAGGATAATCAAATTGGCATTGTATTTTTAAAAATTCTGGTTGCAAATGGATATTTGATATTTATAACTTACAATATTTAATTTTATCTTTAAAAAGTTCTCAGCCACTTAACAATGAACAAGTATTTCATACTGTTCAAGATAATTCTCTTTTAAAATTATGCCTCTTATTACCTTTCTTTTAACAAATGAGATACAAAAGTATGCAACAACAGTTTCAGAATTTAATTATTTTAAGTATCTTTCTATCAAAATCTTTAGTCACTCTCATAGCAGTCATTAAATAAATGCAAATTAAGCCAATAATTATAATGTCCTTTGTTCTATTAAGTTCCCAGAATTTAAAATGATAATATTTAATATCAGGAGAGGAATGTGGCAGGACCTTGCATTTCATTGGAAAGCTGTATCTTCTGTAGCATATTGTTCTGGATTATCATATTCTAGCCATGTTGATTGTCTTGAAGTTGTTTTGCAACTCTTTGTAAATTGTGGGTAACTAATATAAGTTTATACATGCTATCCTCTCTGTCAGTGATTTTAATTGGCTTACCTACCTCTGTGGAAAAATCAGTGTTCTCTCCATTTGTTATTCATCTAGGCATTCCTTTACTCCATTTAAATGTGTGCTATTCTGACTTCTGCTTTGAAATGATAATAACATTTGCTTGGTTCCCTCATTTCTTACAAACAAAATTATTTAACACGTGTCTATTTTATATCTGTGTAAATGTAGTGATTTTTGCCATTTTCTGAAAACTATCTTTTAACAAGCTTTTCTGAAAAACAATTTGGTGGTAGCTACAAACATGTTCAGACCATGTGCTCAAATAATTAACTTCTAGGAATTTGTCTTAAAGATCTAGTTAGAGATATGTTTTTGTTTGCTTGTTTGTTTGTTGTTGTTTTTTAAGGACGTACCTTTTTTTTCTTCTTCTTAAACTTTATTGGGGAATAGTGTGTTTTTCCAGGACCCATCATTTTCAAGTCAAGTCGTTGTTTTCAATCTAGTTGTGGAGGGCGCAGTTCACTGACCCACGTGGGAATCAAACTGGCAACTTTGGTGTTAAGAACCTGCGCTCTAACCACCTGAGCTAACCAGCCGCCCTACAGATATGTTTACAATGATGTTCACTTTAACATTATTCACAAAAACAAAAAACTAGAAATATTTATTTTAAAACTAGAAGCATTATTAAATATATTTGGGTTGTACATAAAATAATAAAAGTTGTGAACTATATAAATAAGTTCAACAAAGTTGAAAGATACAAAATCAACATATAAAAATTAATAGCATTTCTATACACTAACAATGAACCATTCAAAAAAGAAATTAAGGTACATTTGCAATAACATCATAAATAATAAAATAAGAATAAAATTAACCAAGGAGATAAAAGACTTGTGCACTGGCAACTGCAAAATGTTGCTGAATGAATTTAAAGAAGATACAAATAAATGGAAAGATATGCATAGTCATAGATTGGAAGACTTAATATTCTATATGTGCATACTAACCAAAGGATCTAAAAATTTAATGCAATCCCTCTCAAAATCCCAGTGACACATTGAACAAAAATAGAAAAATCCATCATAAAATTTATATGTATTCTAAAAGGACCCAGAATAGATAAAACAATCTCAAAAATAAAACTTACTACAAAGTTACAGTTTTCAAAACAGTATGATACTGGCATAGACATTTAGACCAGTAGAACAGACTAGAGAGCCTAGAAATAAATTCTTGCATATATGGTCAAAAGATTCTGACAAGGGTCACAAAGACCATTCAATAAAGAAAAGACAATCTATTCAAGAAATGATAATGGGAAAACTGGATAAGCACATGCAAAAACTTAACTCAAAATGGATCAAAGACCTAAATGTAAGAGCTAAAACTATAAACCTCTTAGACGAAAACATAGTAGAAAAGCTTTATTGCATTGAATTTGGTAATAATTTCTTAGATATGACACCAAAAACACAGGCAACAAAAGAAAAAAATAGATAAATTGGACTACATCAAAAATTAAAACAGCTGTGCTCCAAAGTACATAGCTAATAGAATAAAAAGGTAGTCCATGCAGTGAGAGAAAATATCTGCAAGGCACATATATGATAAGGGTTAATATCCAGAATAAAGAACTCCTAAAACTCAACAATAACAACAAAAATAAACAACCAAATTAAAAAATGGGCAAAGGACTTAAATAGTCGTTTCTCCAAAGAATACACTCAAATGGCCAATAAGCACATTAAAAGATGTTCAATGTCACCAATCAATGGGAAAATGCAAATCAAAACCATAATGAGATACAACCTTATACCCACTAGGATAACTCATATCAAAAGAAAAATAAATATTCCCCCAATTATAAATGTCAGTGAGGATATACAGAAATTGGGATATTTGTGCATTGCTGGTAGGATAGTAAAATGCTACACGCAGCCACTCTGAAAAATAGTATGGAGGTTTCTCAAAGAATTAAAAATAAAATTATCATATGATCCAGCAAGTTCAGGGTCTTAAAGAGATATTTTTATACCCGTATTCATAGCAGCATTATTCACAATATTCAAAATGAGGAAACAACCCATTGCCCATCAATAAAATGTAGCTTATACATAAAACGGAATCTCGTTCAGCCTTAAAAAGGAAGGAATTTTGACACATACTGCAATGTAGATGAACCTTGAGGACATTGTGCTAAATGGAATAAGCCAGGCATAACAAGACAAATACTTTATGAGTCTTACATGAGGCATCTATAGTAGTCAAACCCATAGGGAAAGAAAGTATAACAGTTGTTGCCAGGGGCTGGGAACAGAAGGGAATGGAGAGTTATTGTCAAATGGGTATAGTGTTTAACTTTTACAAGTAAAGAGATCTGGATATGGATGATGGTGATGATTACGCACTATGTGAGTGTGTTTAATACCACTATATTATATATTTAAAAAGTTAATTCTGTGTATTTTACCACAATTTTTTTTTAAAAGAAACAAACTATTGATTAAGCATTATCTATTGTGTGTTTACCATGTACATTATCTCCTCTAAAATCCTAATACTGGGCCGGCCGAGTGGCGCGGTGGTTAAGCGCTGGCTTGAGAAGCCAGCGGCCCTGGTTCGGGTCCCACATATGAGGGCCAGTGACACTGCCCTCAAAAAAAAAAAAAAAAAAAAAAAAGAAAGAAAAGAAAAAACACTAATACTTACTCGGAGAGTTATGCTATTTTAATACCATGATGTAGTTTAATACCATGATGTGTTCTTGTCAAGAGCACAAGCTGTAGAGGACAGCAGCCTAAAGTGGGATCCTGGTTTCACCATTTTATAACGCTATATTCTCCAGCAATTACTAACTTTTGTATGCCTTAGATTCTTCTTCTGTCAAAAGAGGAAAGTTGATTTAATACAGGTGAAGCACTTAGAGAGACAAATAGCAAATGTTCCATAAAAGTGAACCATTTTTATCTCCAGGATTTAAGCAACTTTTTAAAAATCATACAACTAGTAAACTGAGAAGACGTGATATGAATCCAGATGTACTAGACCAAAAGCCAAGATCCCAAAGTTTAACCATCAATTGAAACAACATCTCAGGTGAATGTAGTTATTAATGACATTTTTAAAAATTTGTAACAGGAGTATATACATGTGTGAGTATCACTCATACATACTCCTGTTACATATCTATTCACATATGCACATTAAAATGTTAAATGGCAAAAAGAAACAACATAAGATATACAGAATGCTCTCACTTTTAATTTATATATATTTAGGTATTATGCATACATAATTATTTATATGAAACAAAGGAAATATGAATGTCTGTTAATGGATGATGAGATTGCCAGTAATATTTTTCAGTAGTTTCCAAAATTTTTACAATGAACATGCAATTCTTTTATATTCAGGGGGAAAATGGACAGATTTAAAGTTCCTATTTAGATGAATAATTTTTCAATAACAAATACGTTAATTACATATAAATTTTATTTAGAAAACAGTTCAGATATTATGTTAAAATTACCCTACCACAATATATAGACACTCCGATAGAAAGATTTGATCTAGCACTGTATAGTTAGCTTGTATTTTTAATTTACTCTTTGTAATATTTCCATTTCACATACCATAATTTATATTGCATGGAACAATTGAATAACAATACATAATCATTAATCTTCTAAATGAATAAACCTCAGGTTTTTTTAATAGTTACTTGAGAACTTACAGAAATTCTTCTCGATCATTTAACAGCAGAGCTCACAGAAAAAGCAGCTGGATTTAATATATTGAATAGGTTTTTTTGTTCGTTGATGTTTTTGTTTTTTTGTTTTTAATTTTCCATGTATTTAGAGCAGAACAAGAAGACCCCTGATGACTTTATGACTCTTCCTCCCTTTAAGGAGTTACTGGAGGATGTGTGAACACATTGTTGTGCCTCTTAAGTTAAGTGGTCCTTATTTGCGTCAGAGAAGCAAAAAGCCTGTCTTACAGTCATTGTCTCTGTGCTCCTGTGTGGTATAAATTATTTCCAGAAGGTAACTGTGGTTGTTACATAGTCAGAAAAAAGAACTTAAGACATGGGGAACCAGTATGAGGGGAAAGCTGTTTCACTGCAAGAACTTTTATATCTTCTGAATTTTGTAACACATACAGATCTGATCAATCTTTTTTTTTAAATGATAATAATTAAAATGTTTAAAATTTTGAAAAACAGCCATTGTCTCAATCATTCCAGAAAAGGAATTTTTGTGGTGCAAAATCTGTAGCATATAATTCTACCAAATACATAGACTAATTCTACATGATGTACGTAAAAACAATTTGTTGACATAATTACAAATTATGATATAGTGATCATACACATAGGAATGCCAGTAAAATTGATTTTAAAACACATAACTTAATAAATATTTGACTGTCTATTATAGAAACAGAACTGGGTGAAATATGGAGAACACAGACATATAATACATAAAATCCAACTTCAAGAAACATATATTCTGATTTTCAAAAAGGACATGTATGTTAAAATATGTACTAACTATAATGACTATTATGTGTTAAGCACTATTCTAAGTGCTTTAATGGGTTTTATTTATTTAATCATCACAATAAACCTATGAGGTAGGTACTATTATTCGCTCTAAATTCCGGATGGAAAAACTAAGGTATATAGAGCATAAATAAATAGTTAAAGTCATAGAAATCAGTAAGTGTTAGAAAAAGTATGGATCCAAATTTGGATCTAAAGACAACACTCTTAATTATTAAGCGAAAGTTCCTTCTTGGCTTCTGAGATGTAGATGTCATTTGGTTTCTCCCTGCTACAGAAGAGTTAAATAAGATTCCCTGAGTATTCCCAGTGCTACACACCTTTAATTCTATAAATTGTTACAGATAACTTTTAATAACCAGAGGCTTAGATTCCTTCAGATTCTGGGCTCTAAAATCTCTAAATTTGTTTTGCTTCTTAGTTCACATGTATATAAAACAGCTTACTTTCAAGTTATGGGAAAAAATAGTCTTCAATCAATTTTAATGAGTTAATGTTTAACGTAGGAATTGCATAAACTACAGTGTACAGTATAACACTATTTTCCACTCTCTCTCAATTCCTCTCACTCATCTCTTTCCTCCCTTTGCCCTAAACAGTCATCAGCCAGTTTTACTCACAAACGTGCTTTTCCAACAAGAATTCTGATCATCAAAAATCACCTTCAGGGCCGAGTGGCACGGTGGTTAAGAGCTGGCTTGGGAAGCCAGTGGCCCCAGTTTGGGTCCCACATATGAGGGTCAGTGACACTGCCCTCAAAAAAAAAAAATCACCTTCACTGTTTTGCATACAGTGTAGAACAACAATGCAAAAGTTATTAATATGCATTGAAAAAATATTTATTGAGCATCTGCTATTGGCCAGGTTAGAAAGATTTGTACTTCCAAGGCATTTCAAATTTGCTTGAAGAAAGATAATAATCAAATAAATAAATCAAAATATCAGAGAGTTACCAGGGCTTTGCAAAAAATTACAGTTTGCCTTGAACATAGGCTATAAATTGGCTTTTGGAAGATAGCATTTGCATTGAAAGCTCCAGTAAAGAAGCAGTCAGCCAGATCATGCAGCAGGAGAAGCTAAAATAAAGTTCTAAAGTGGTAAGAATTGTTATGTGTTCCAAGAACAGAAAGAAGTCATGTGGCAACAGTAGGGAGCAAGGGAACGAGATCAGAGATGGATGCAGAGGCATGGTGAAGTACAGTTTATAAGCTAGAATGAGAAGTTTGGTTTTCATTCTAAGTTGTATCAGTTAGGGTTTAATCAGAAAGGCAGAACCAGTGGAAATTATGTAGGAAAAGAGATCTTAATGCAATTGTGGGAGATGCTAAAACAGTTTGTCTAGCTGTTCCTTTTTGTCTGGTCCTGGGCTTGAAGTCATTGGAGCAGGCATTTAAGAAGAAAAGATGGTCATAAAGTTGGTGAAAAGGGGGCAAACTGGAACTCATGAGGAAGAGCAAAGATGAGCTGAAAACCATAAGAGCAAGCTGAGCAGGCTGTGGAAACAGTGCCTGTCTGTACATTGACCTTCCAAGCTTAAATATGGCTGCAGCTTCAATTCCGACTTCTAAAAAAAAAAAAAAAAAAAAAAAAAAATCTTCTTTTGTAGCTAATATTAGCCCAGAAATATATAGGGAAAGGAATTCTGGGAGACAAATTTCCAACTTAGTTGACACATTCCAACACTACTACAAAAGTATGATGGGAAGTCATTGGATAGTTTTAAGCAGTACAATGAAATAATCTAATTTTTGTAAATCATCACCATGACTATTGCAGTAGTTATACATTAAGTTGGGGAGAGAGTTTAATCAGATGGCTGTAGGAAGGCCAGTTTGGAGTCAACTCTAGCCAGTGGTATTTCAGTAAAAGTTTAACAAACTGCTAGGGGATGAATATTTATATGTTCATCAAATTCTGTGGTATAAAACCACCCTGGCCAATTTCAAGCTACCAATGGTTCAGCAACCAGCTCACCAAATTCCTAAAAATTTAACAATTAGCCTTTATGCATTGGTACCAGTCAGTTCCAGCACACAACTAAGTTAGCTGAGAGATGAAGAAGGCTATTTGGAAATGAGTTTCTGATGTTCGAGATTGAAAGAGTCACAGTTGATACTATCTCAACATTGGTTCCTCTCTGCACCCTGAGCAAGCTTGGGCAGCTTGACTCCATCTTTCTGAGCATGAGATTCTTCCCTGGGAGGTCCCTTCAGCATTCCTACAAATAGAAACCTCATGTACAATTCAACAGGCTTTCTAAATATTGTACATCAAATCAGCTTCAACTCAAGCAGAATCTACCACTAGAGAAGAAGATGAAATAAAGCATGATTTATTATATTCAGCCTCTGCACAATGACTGAATTTGGAGGGAAAAAAAAATCTTAATCTCAGTGCAACAAACACAACTGAGCTTCTCACATCTGCTTACCCACCTATACTTTAAACAAAGAAAAGCCTATGCCTTGGTCCAGAGAATCATAATTGGTGACCCATACTGATGTACAAGTTTTGCTTTTTGTTTTTTTTAATTAATTTTTATTAGTTTCAGGTGTACAACACAATGCAATAGTTATACTCTTTACCCCACAAAGTGACAAACCCCTCCTCCAGTTCGCCACCCCACTCCCCCCATATCATACATATCTATCACAGCTCCCCTGACTCCCCTCCACAGTATACTCCACATCCCGTGACCATCCACATATTCAGTTACAGTTGTCATACAATACTATACAACATCAGTTTCAGGTGTACAGTGCAGTGATCAAGCCTCTACTCCATCCATGAAGTGGTCTCCCTAACAAAACATGTGACTATCTGACACGCCACAAAATTTTTACAACATTATTATATTCCCCGAACTGTGTTTCATATCCCTGTGGCAATATTGTAGTTGTCTATTTATGCTGTCTAATCCCTTCCCCTTACCCCCATCTCCACCCCCCTCCCAACTAGCCACCCTCAGTTTTTCCTCTACATCTACCAGTCTGTTTACTTTGATCGTTCACTCAGCTCTTCAGACTCCACACCCAAGTGAGATCACATGGTACCTGTCCTTTTCCGACTGACTTATTTCACACAACATGATAGTCTCTTCACATTATCAATTACATTCGCAGAAGTGCCCCCATCTCCCTGCGGCAACATTGTAGTCCCATCTACACTGTCCAAAACCTTCCCCCTCTCCCTTTTCCCCACTACCTCCCAGCCAACAACCATCAGTTTTTCCTTTATATCATCTCTTTCTGTGTTGATTTTCTGTCTAAAGGGTCTGTCCATTGGTGACAATGGTGTTGAAGTCCCCTAGTATGATAGTGTTACTGTTGATCTCTGTCTTTATGTCTCTCAAAATCTGTTATATGTAATTTGTAGTTCCTATGTTGGGTGCATAGATGTTTATTAGGGTTATAGTGCCCTTCTTTGTCTTTTATTGTAGTCATTTTAAAGTCTATTTTGTCCAAAATAAGTAATGGTACTCCAGCTTTTTTTTTCTCATTTCCGTTTGCATGAAATATCTTATTCCATCTGTAAACAGCTTATATCTGTGTCCTATTTTCTTATCCACTCAGCCACTCTCTGCCTTTTGATTGCAGCATTTAGCCCATTCACATTTAAAATGATTATTGATAGGTGCATATGTATTGCCATTTTGTTATTTGTATTCCTGGTCTCCCTGGGTAAGCTTGTTTACCCCTATCTTTTGTTTAAAAAAGCCCTTTTAACATTTCTTGCAATGCTGGCTTGGTGGTAATGAATTCCTTAAGCTTATTCTTTTCTGAGAAGCTCTTTATTTCTCCTTCAATTTTAAGGGATAGCCGTACTGGGTAGAGCAATCTTGGTTGTAGGCCTTTATTTTGTGTCACTTTGAGTATCTCCTGCCACTCCCTTCTGGCCTGCAGAGTTTCTGTAGACAAGTCAGCTGTTAGTCTAACAGGAGTTCCTTTGTATGTAACCCGCTGTCTTTCTCTTGCAGCCTCTAGGATTCTGTCTCTGTCTTGAACCTTTGCCATTTTAACTATGATGTGTCTTGGTGTGGACCTGTTTGGGTTCAGCTTGTTTGGAACCCTCTGCACTTCCTGGGCATGTATGTTGATTTCCTTCACCAGGGTAGGGAAGTTTTCAGTCATTATTTTTTCAAATACATTCTCGACCCCTTGCTTCTTTTTTTCTCCTTCTGGTATTCCTATGAGTTGAAGTTGGTTGCGTTTCACCTTGTCCCATAGTGCTCTTAAACTATTTTCATTGTTTTTTATTCTTTGGTCTTTTTGCTGTGCCAACTGGGTGATTTCTGCTATTTTATCTTCCAAATCGTTGATCCGCTCCTCTGCTTCATCTACTCTACTGGTGATTCCTTCGAGTGTGTTCTTCATTTCAGTTATTGTACTCTTTAGTTCTAACAGGTTGTTTTTTATGGTTTCCCTATCCTTCTTTATGTCCTCACTAAGTTCCTTAAACATTCTTATCATCAGTGTTCTAAACTCTGTCTCTGAAAGGTTGGCTCCCTCTGTTTCATTTAATTCCATTTCTAGAGGTTTCTTCTGATCTTTTACTTGTGACGTGTTTCTTTGTCTCCCCATTCTGGCTGTTGCTCTGGGATTGCTTTGATGTATTAGATAGATCACCAGGAGAGCCCTGGCTGGATCACGCAGGCACACAGCTCATGGCCCGACACTCCCAGGAAAACTCCCAGTCTCAGCCTGTCCCACTCACCCGCTCACAGATCAGGCCGAGCAGCCCCACAACCAATCACCAGCCTGGCAACTCTGCAAGTGCAGTGCAGAGAGCGGGGACCGGAGGCAGTTTGCGCACTCCCGCGTCTCGGTGAGCAGCCTGTTGGAGCTGGAGCACACCCACTAGGTGTTTCCCTGGCAATGCAGTATAAGCCGGGCAGAGGGTGGGGATCCAAGGCCGCAGGCGCGCTCACGCGCACACACGCACACACGCACTTCTACGCCAATTCCACCAGACCAATGAGGTCTCGGACCTGATCCTCTGTGGGAGGGCCCAAGCGCGACAAAATGGCGTCCTCTCTACACCACTCACATGCAGGCTCCACAACACAGGAATAACACTCCAAAAACCTCCAGCCTTTGCACCAAAAGTGCTCAGCTCAGTCCGTCCCCTCAGGCTCCCGGGTCCGGCTCACACAGCCACTCCCTCCACCAGGAAACAGGTAAGAGCTCACGGGCGAGCAAGCCCGGGCGGCGTCCCTACTGATTCTCCAGCCGTTCTTAGCCTCACCGAGCTGAGCAAAGAGAGTCCGCACTAATTTACTGCTGGCTATATTAGAACTCCTCTTCCCGGCTAAGGAACTCTAGGCTGGTGAGCTTGGAGTGCTGCTGGAGGGTCTCTCCCCCAACCAGACAAGCTTCCCACAGCTGGGGCTTCCCTCACGGGGTTTGCCCTCTCTTGTCTCCACCCGTCCTACCAGACCCAACATGGCCTCCTCTTTAAGTTCTTCGTTTAGTGGTTCTGTTCATCTAGTGTTCCGCGGACCTCCAGGGTTGAATGCTGTATAATTTGTTTGTGATTTTGGTGTGATCCTGGGAGGCAGTTAGCACAGTGTCTGTCTATTGCGCCATTTTACCGGAAGTCCTCCTTATGTACAAATTTTGAAATAACAACTTCAGTACTGTCCTTTAGGCAATATTATCTGATTAGGCTTTGCCCCATGTATTGCCATCCCCTTGAAATGCAGAGAGCTCACAGCAAATCAAGAAAATGCAGAGTTGCTCTAAACAACAGAGGGCACCCTTAAGGTAGGAAGAGAAGGTTCCTATTGTACAAAGAGCAAATACAAGCCATAAATTTTGCTCAGAACACAGAAAAACATTGATACAATAGTGAATGTCTCTTCATGAAGTGACATTCCTCATTCTTTATTTTTATTTACTACCTACAGAAAAAATATATGACTTATACACTGTCGCATAACAAGTCAGAAAAAGAAATGAGATATAATCTATATAGCTGATTTCATGTGTAGTTCCATCACATTTCTGAGAGTTACAAAAAACTTTCTTTTACTCTGGGACAGTAGGTTAATAACACAGTCATGAGGAGTCCCTGGCTGCCTTGCCCTCCTTAATTAGCATTGCTATTCGGAAAGAGGCTACATCATTTATGGTGAGTTTTTCATGGGAAGAGGCCCATTTGGTGGTTTACAGATGACACAGCATTATTTTTATAAATTTCTTGTTTGGGGTAAATACTAGTTCTTTCAAGCAGAATGCTATCCAATAAACTTCAAGGTTGGAAAAACGATTAAAAGGACATTTAATTTACCACCCCATCTAATGTTTGTAGTACCTCTGTAGTAGTTTTTAAACATCTTAAGGTGTTTTAAACATCTTCCAGGCAGAGCTACAAACTAAATGCAGGTCCTGCAGGTCTTCTGGTTCCTCACCAATTTTTTTTTTTTTTGAAGTACAAATTTTTTTGATCCATTCCAAAATGTTCGTATGTCTTCCATTCCAAATGAAGTCTCTCAGTCTCTCTCTCTCTCTCTCTCTCTCTCTCCCCCCCCACAGATAGAAGATAGATAGATGTTAGATAGATAGATGATAGATAGATAGATAGATAATAGATGCATTTTATATATATATATATATATATATATATATACACACACACACACACACACACACATGATTAATAATGTATGAATGTATGGATAATGTCTTTAAAGCCCTAGGTAGTGGAGTTCATCAAGGATATGCTATGTTTTTTGTAGAGTCCAGGTGAATATGCTTGTGGCTGTCAAGCAGTCATATCAAATTGACTGATTGATGAAGTAGTAAGTATAAAGTAATTAAGATGATAATTAATTATCTTGGTAATTAATCATCCAGTAATGACTAATACACAGGGTAGTCTACAAAACTAGTAGACAGATGATTAAAGAATGACCAAAACATTGTGAAGTTGTTAAAATTTCTAAAGTCTTTACTTTTAGATGTTCCAGAAATCATCAGTTACAGAACTGACCTATCAGGTTATGAATGAAAACCGGGTGTTCCAGTTACTATAGTTACAAGACAAACCTCCCCAATCTTAGTGGTGTAAACAACCAATTCTAGGAAAATTTTCTTTTATTTCTTTCTTGTTTTTTTTTTTTTCTTTCTGCTTTTGTTTAATGTTTTAACTAGGAAAATTCAAAGTCTGGAAGTAACAAAATATTGGCAAGCTGAAATCATTTGAAGGCTTGTTAATTCATCTATCCTATAGGAAATGCAGGCTCCATTCATGACTAGCACAATTTTGCTTGAGTTTTAAGAGCATCAATTTCAAGAAGACCAGGCAGAAACTTCCTTGCTTTTTATAATCTAGACTCAGAAGTGACATGTAATCAAATGCAGCCTAAATTCAAGGGGGAGAGAACATAGATTCCCCTACTTCTCAATAGAAAGAGTCTTCAAGACATATTGAAAGAAGAGCAAGTGAGAGGGAAATACCTTTGAAGCTATTTTTTAAGGAGTATAGTTTCCCACTGTCTGCCCCCTGGTCCCGAAAGTCCAAATATTCATGAAAATGTACTCTTGATCCATTTCAAAATCCCGAAGTCTTATCCAATTATACCATCATCCTCAAGTTAGAATCTTAGTATCTCACTCAGGTCCAAGTGCAGACAGGGCATTTCAAATGAGCTTTCTTGGATATAGCTCCTTCAGTAACATTTCTCTCAATCTGAAAACCTATGACTAAAGTTAGCTGACCTACACACACCCAACATACAACAGTGAAATATTCATAGGAATTATCCTATAGACACTCTTATTTAAAAGGGGTGAAAACAAGAAGCACATACTAAGCACCACTCCATAGCAATTTTGAAATCTAGTGTGTTTCTTGATTAAACTAAGTCCTGCTGCTTCACAGTTTTTCTGAGGCTCTTGTTTCTGTGCTCTAAGTTCCTGGCTCTACCTTCTAGGCTCTTGGCTTTGCCTTCTGAATCTTCTTTCCTTTCCTATAAGAAATTGTCCAAATTCATAGCTAAGTAGTCCTCTCATCCTGCTTCCTCACAGCGTGGTCACTTGGTCCCAAAATGAGTGTGCCCCCCCAAAACAGGTATAAGCTATATTCCTTTCTATAACCTAGCCTTGAAAATGACAGCATCATTTGTGTTGTAGTGACAAGCTCTCACAGATTATACATCTCAGTGGGAGAGAAGTATTAAAGATAAATTTTATGAAGACCATGTGGGATTATATATCATATTTTAGCCATCTTAGAAAAATGCAATCAGACATACTCAGAATTTTATTCATTTTAAACTAAAAGGGCCAGCCGAGTGGCACAGCGGTTAAGCGCTGGCTTGGGAAGCCAGCGGCCCAGTTCGGGTCTCACATGTGAGGGCCAGTGACACTGCCCTCAAAAAAATAAATAAATAAATAAATAATAAATAAATAAACAAACAAACTGAAAAGTTTTTACTGGATCTTCATAATCTCAAACCATTTATCTAATATTGAACAAATTTAGTACAGAGAAAGCCTCACTTGGAGGCAAAGTGGGCCAGCCAGTGACTTCCTGTGTAAATAGAATGTCCAATTAAGAAAGTTTACCTCTATTCTCTTATATGAGTAAAGATAGGCTAGGATAAAAGAGGAAAAAGTTCCTCAACAATATAATGTCTCTAAAAAATAATCACAGGGTGCCGGTCAAGATGGCGGAGTAGGTGGATGCTGTGCTAACCCCATGCCATGACCACATACAAATTCTGAAGACTAGCTGGACAGAAGTCCTATAAGAAAGGATATAAAGAAGAAGCCATATAAGGGGTCATAGGAGGGGTGCATAGGTGGATCGGGCTAGTTCCATACCCATGTGAAAACTGAGAATAGAAACAGATATCTCAGCTTGCAGAGGTACCCCTGAGGAGCAAGGGGATTCAACCTCACACTGGGCTTCCCAGACTAGAGCACCAATGCCAGGAAGAGGAGACCCCAACTCAACCCCCAACATCTGTCCATGAAAATCAGTGGGGATTGTGGCTGAATGAGACAGAAGGTTCTGGAGATCCAGGCATCCTCTTAAAGGGCCTGTGTATAGGCTCACTCGCTCACAGGTGCTCACCCTGGGCTCCAGCAGAGGGACAGTGACTAGGGGGACAACGGAAACATACAGAGAGAAGCTGAGCTGTGTAGCTTCAGGATGAGAGCTAGAAGGACATGTGCCATTTTTCCTGTTGAGCCATCCTCCCACACAGCTGGCAAGCAGGTGCCAATTTCTTGTGTTGAGCCCTCCCCCTACATATTCAAATCTGAATCTGTATTAACCTAGTAACCACCACTTACCCCACCCTGGTGACACGCTGCCTCACTTGCACACCACCCAAGACTCTTTCAGCAGCTGAGTCTTATGAAAAGTGGGAAGGTAAAAGCAGGCTTTGGGGTACCTTTTTGCTGATCTGCCCCAGGCCTGGCACTGATGGTGGCTGACCTCAGTTCACCATGTGGCCTCTCCCATGCACCTCCAATCCCAGCACAGGCAGCAATCAACACATGGATTACTTTGTAGCTCCTACCACGTAGCACCAGGCAGGTCACATGTAGCAACTGAGCTGGGCCTGCATTGGAGCCCCTCCCAAGAGGCCCCAGAACCAACACAGCTAGTGGACAGCTTCAGACCACACCAGAGCACCATTGATTAGCTCCATAAGTGGCATTCCCAAAGGGTGGTCTTGAGAGGCACCAGAACCCACTGAGGTAAATCCCATACAGTGGGGTCAGCACTGCAAAGCAGCACATATGCTGTGGTCAGGGCTAATACTTACAGCCACTCAGCCTGAGGGTCAGCCACTGACATGCCAAAAGCAATCAAGGCTCAACCAGAACAAGAAGGCATACACAACTCACACAAGGAATACTCCTCTAACACCCAGCTCAGATGATCAGGGAGACTGTACCAGTGGGCCCCATAGGACATCTACTATATAAGGCCACCCTGTCAAGACTGAAATACCCAGCAGATATACCTAATACATAGAAACAAACACAGAGAAGCAGCCAAAGTAAGGAGACAAAGAAACATGTCCCAAAATAAAGAACAGAACACACTCCAGAAAAAGAAGTAAACAAAATGGACACAAGCAATCTACCAGACACAGAGTTCAAAATATTGGTTATAAGGATGCTCAATGAACTTAGTGAGAACTTCAACAAAGAGGATAGTAGGCATAAAAAAAAGGATATAGAAATCATAGAAAAAGAACTGGTTTAAAATAAAGAGTACAATAACTAAAATGAAGAATATATTAGAAGGAATCAACAGAACAGATGCAGAGCTCAAAACACTGGTTATAAAGACAAACAAACAAATAAAATGTAATAGACACAGACAACAGTTTAGTGGTTACCAGAGGGTATGGAAGGAAGGAAACAGGTAGAAGAGGGTAAAAAGGGGCAAATATATAGTGACAGAAAGAGATTTGACTTCAGGTTGCAAACACACAATGTAACATACAGATAGCATGTTATAGAAGCATATACTGGAAACTCATATTATCTTATTAACAAATGTCACCTCAATAAATTTAATAATAATAACAATAAAAACAATAAGGATGTTCAATGATCTCAGTGAGAAGTCTAACAAAGAGATAGGAAACATAAAAGTAGAGATAGAAAACATAAAAAGGGACCAGTCAGAAGTGAAGAATACAATAACTGATATAAGATTATATTAGAGGAAATCAACAGTGAATTAGATGAAGCAGAAGACTGAATCAGCAATTTAGAAGATAAGGTAGTAGAAAATACCCAATCAGAACAGTAAAGAAAAACAACCCCCCCACAAAAAAAGTATAATTTAAGGGGCCTCTGGGACAATATCAAGCATACCAATATTCATATCATAGGGGTACCAGAAGGAATGAGAGTGCCAGGAATTAAAAACCTATTTGAAGGTATAATGATAGAGAACTTTTCTAACCTGTAAAAGAAATAGACACACAAGCCCAGGAAGTGCACAGAGTCATGAACAAGATGAACCCAAAGAGTCCCACACTAAGGTATATCATAATTAAAATGCCAAAGATTAAAGACAAAGAAAAAATCTTAAAAGTAGCAAGAGAAAGGCAGTTGGTTACCTAGAAGGAAGCTCCCATAAGATTATAAGCAGATTTCTCAACAGAAACTTTGTAGGCCAGAAATGATTGGTACAAACTATTCAAAGTGATTAAAAGTAACAACTTACATGGGTAGATTATTCTACCCATCAAAGCTATCATTTAGAGTTAAAGGATAGTTAAACAGCTTCCCAGACAAGAAAAAAGCTAAAGGAATTCATCACCACCAAACCAGTATTATAAGAAATGTTAAAGAGACTTCTTTAAAACAAAGGGGAAAAAAAAGTTAAAAATATGAATAAGAAAATAGCAATAACTACATATTTATCAACAATTACTTTCAATGTAAATGTATTAAGTATTCCAATCAAAAGACACAAGGTACCAGCATGAGTGGCTGGCAGCCAGCGTGAGCTGCCAATAGCCTCGGTGAGCGACCTTCCAGAAGCCGGCCACCAACCTGCCTCATCCTGGAAGAGCAATGACGATACCAACATGGGCCAGTGAAGCAACGTCCTCTGCAACTAGACTGAAGAACAAAAAGACAGCAACTTGTCTATTCCCCTTCCCTGATTCCCCAACGCTGTTCCCCTCCCCCAATTCCCCAATAAAATCTTTAAAAAAAAAAAGACATAAGGTAGCTGAATGGATAAGAAAACAGGACCCCTACATACGCAACCAACAAGAGACTCACTTCAGATCATAAGATACACATAGACCAAAAGTAAAGGGATGGAAAAAGTTATTTTATGCAAATGAAAATGAACTAAAAAGCTGGTGTAGCAATACTTATGCCAAACAAAATAGACTTTAAAACAAAGGCTTTAAAAAGAGACAAAAAGGACCCAGCAATTCCATTTCTGGAAATTGATCCAACAAAACCACAAATGCCAATTTGAAAAGATAAATTCATCCTTATGTTCAGTACAGCATTATTTACAATAGCCAAATATGGAAGCAAACTAAGTGTCCCCTGATAGATGAATGGATAAATAAGAACTGGTACATATATATACAGCAGAATATTACTCACCCATAAAAAAGAATAAAATCTTGCCATCTGTAACAAACATGAATGAGCCTAGAGGGTATTATGCTAATTGAAATAAGTCAGACAGAGAAAGATAAATATCATATCATTTCACTTTATGTGAAATCCAAAAAACAAAATAAATGAACAAACAAAATAGAAGCAAACTCAGATAAAGAGAACACTTTCATGGTTGCCAGATGGGAGGGGGTTGGGAGGATTGGCGAAAAAAGGGAAAGGATTATCAAGTATAAATTGGTAGCTGCAAAATATTATGAGGATGTAAAATATAGTATAAGGAATATAATCAATAATGTTGTATTAACTATGTGTGGTGTCAGGTGGATACTACATTTATCAGGATGATCACTTCATAAATTTTATAAATGTCTAATCACTATGTTGTACACCTAAAACTACTATAATATTGTATGTCAACTGTAATTAAAAAAATTAAAAAATACCGGGCCGGCCGAGTGGCTCAGTTGGTTAAGAGCTCGCTCAAGAGTGCGAGCTGAGCTCCGAGCAACAGCTGTTCGAGGCCAGCCCGAGCTGAGTTGCCGTTGAGCTGCCAACAGGTGGCAGGATGGCTCAGCTAAAAAAAAAAAAAAAAAAAAAAAAAATTAAAAAATATTTAAAAATAATCATAGATTTCATGCTTTCATAACAATTCTGAGTGGTTTCTGATTGATTGATTGTCAGCTATGCACCATACAGTCATTCAGGGACTCATGCCTCCCAGAACAGTCTACCTATTTAACAGTTGAATTCCAAAGTATTCTTGCAGAACCACAGCAAGAAGTAGAGCACAGCATAAAACAAGGTGCATTAAAGGTTTCTATGGGCCAGATCTGGCAGATGCCTGTGTCTGCTCAGTTTCCATTGCCAGGCTCTGTAATAGGGCACACCAAACTGCAGAAGAGGATAGGAATAGCAGCATATTTTGTTAGCAGAATGAAGTGGCTATATAGTTTGCTGAAAAGTAGCATCCAACTTCCCTCCAATACATTTCACCCCCTCTTTACCACCACCATCTCCCTACTATTAGGTTGAATTAAATCTCCCACTTTGAATATCATTTGGGCTGTTTATTCTCTCTTCACAACCCTAGAGATCCATAGCCCACCATGACCTCAGGGCTGCATCCCCCAGACTTGCCTTCTGGCTTCTCGGTGGGTTTGGTGAATAGGATATGGAGAGAGAAGATCTAAAGGTAAGAAGAAAAAAGGCAATGTATTGATGACCTCCCCCTCCTCTCTTCCAGCCTTGCTTTTTCTCTAGAGGCAGTTTCATCCCAAGGCAGAGCTCTTGGAAGGTAGCTAGTTTTCCAAGGCTCCAGTCCCTCTCTGTACTCCAATAACCCTGTTGCCTCTTCTGACTCCTTCAGGCCTACAGGTATTGACAGCTACCCACTAAGGCTAGTTTTTAGTGTTTTCGCAATCTTTTGGTTTTTTTCCATAATTTTTCCTGTCCCTCTGTAATAGTTCCTTCATTAAACTGTTCTGATTAAACTCTTTGAGGTGCCATCTATTTCCCACCTTGCCCCTGATTGATAGAATCATTCTTGTGGACTTAATTTGGTTCAACATAATTACTGTGTGCCTATTTGTGCAAGTATGAAATAAATAAAAAAGGAATTGTCTCAGTATTTGTTACCTATTGTATGCAACAAATTGCATCAAAATTAGTGGCTTTAAAAAAATTTACTATTCTTAGTTTCCATGGAAGAAATCTCTGGGTGCAATTTAGGTGGGTACATTTGGCTCAGGGTCTTACAGTGTACAGTCTAGGTGTAAACTGGGTCTGCAGTCATTTTAAGGCTTGACTAGGAGAGGATCTGTTTCAAATCTCACTCATATGTTTGTAAGAATTCACCCATAGTTTCTTGTCATATGAACCTCTTCATATAGTAGCTCATACATAGCATCTGGTAACAGTCAGAGAAAGCAAGTGACAGAGTAAGAGAGGACAAATAGGACAGAGAGCAGAATCTTTTTATAGCCAAGTCTCCAAAGTGACAACTCATTGTGTTTGTTTGTTTGTTTGTTTTTTGCAATATTTTTTTAATCTAAATCAACTCACCAGGTCCAGCCCACAATCAAGTAGAGAGAATTACACACAGTCACAGAGATTGGGAAGCTGGCATCATTGGTACACACCTCAGAAACTGCTTACCATATTCCCTAGCCTGCCCAATGTCCCTTCTATGTCTCTCCCTGTGGTTTGAAAGAATGACCAGTAAGGACTTTTGAAAGTACAGCCTCCAAACACGTCTTTCTCTCCATTTCCACTTCAGAAATCAATATGTAACTAATTGTCCTTCCCTTTAATTGCACCAATTAGAACTGCACTGCACCACTTTTAAATGAAAACCATTGCATTAAAAAAAAAAGAAAAAGATGGAATCTGAGTTTATACAAGTATATCAATCAGTAATTTCTCGATATGGATTGCTAAATAACCAATCCTATTCATCATTCTAGTGGAATCTCTAACTATGACAGTCCCTGGCTCTGTACTGCACCCCCCTCATCATAGTGGGCACAAATGGTAACCTCATTTGGGTATAGATTATCCCCAACAGAGACTTTTGTCCTTAAAAACAGAGTTAGAATAAAGATATTTTTTTCTTGTTATATCTTCCTATGGACACTTCTGTTTCCTACAGGCATGTCATCTTTCCCTTGAAAATAATATTTGTATGATGGAAGGGACTTATTGAGTAAAATTAAATTTCCAAAGGGATCAGCAATAGATGTAGACTTCAAAGTAATGTGATTTACACCACTGAGCACTTTTTGACCTCTAAATTTACAACAAGTCTGGTGTCATTTTCTTGCTTCATCATGGAAGATGTGGAGCATCAGTCTTTGCAAGAAGACAGGCAACCTCACAATCCACCAGACCTCCAGGGCTCCTCAACAATAGAATATAATAGCATTTTGTTTTTGGAGTGCTGGCCAATAAATGACTCTGCAGCTTGGAGTTCTGTTTTAATTGCCTTAAATCTCTTCAAACCAGCGAATATATGAGGAGTCTCTTAAGAAATAGTGTGATACTGAACAGATTATAAATTAACAGCCAGTAAATTTAACTAAGCCCACTTTAACCCAATGAGCCTAAAGAGATATTTTTCAAAGTATAAAAAGGAAAAAGAAGAGGGAAAACATTGTGCATACTAGGCCAGCTTTTCTAATCTCCCTGGGCATTAATCTTTTCTTTTTAAATAAGAAGTTCCTATTAGTTATTATATTTTTAAATGACATAAAATCACATTCAAAGAGTTCATTTTAGCACTGATTTTTATCTCCTCAGTTCTTAAATAGAAAAATTAAATTCAATACACACCAAATTGTACACCTCTACTAGAGTGGTACCTTAACATAACTTCCTATACTGGTTTCTTCCATTTTTTAAAAATAAATTCAAATATCTCCTCCATTTGGAATGTATGCATTATTCTGAAAGGCTGGTCTATATTCACTAATTCCTCTCTCATAGCCTTGACTCCCAATATGGTTAAATGGTTAGCTTTGACTCCTTCCTTAAACTGTAGTCTTCAATTTTATGTTATCATTCTTCCAAAACTATTAGAAACTTTACAGCTCTTGATCCAAACCAATATGGACTTTCTAACCTTGCTCCTAATTCCACATCTCTTCTTTGTTTGTTTTTTTGTTGTTGTTGTTTGTTTTGTTTTAAAGATTTTATTGGGGAATTGGGGGAGGAGAACAGACAAATTGCTGTCTTTTTGTTCTTCAGTCTAGTTGCGGAGGATGTTGCTTCACTGGCTCATGTTGGTATCGTCATTGTGTTCTTCCCGGATGAGGCAGATCAGTCGCCAGCCTCTGGATGGTCACTCACCATGGCTATTGGCAGCTCATGCTGGCTGCTAGCCGCTCACGCTGGATGCTGGCCACTCACTGTAGCCCATGGCAGCCCACTGCTGCAGGGGCTGCAGCCTACATCGTCGCCAGGGCTCACAAGCCCAGCTCCAGGTTGTTAGCTTTAGAGGGCAGTGTCACTGGCCCTCATATTTGGGATCCAAACTGGGGCCGCTGGCGTCCCAAAACCAGCTCTTAACCAATGCACCATTCAGCAAGCCCTCTTCTTTGTTTGAAATTATACTTTACCAGCTCTTAAAATATGTTACATTCTGTGAAAGAGTTCTCCCTTTCCTTGAGTGGTTTCTTGATCCCCTTTTGCATCATCTCCTGAGCCTTCCTCCATTTCTGTATTTCAGTCACCATTATGGTCTAATCTCCCTTACCCTGTATCTAGAGTAAGGCAATTACCTCACAGATGATATATCTACCATTTGCCTCTCCACTACTTGTGTACTGAAGCCAATTTGTAACTATTTATGAGAGTGGTTTGTTAAATTTTCAGGAATTTTACAAGCTGTTTTTTAACAAAACAATTATCAAAATTATATATATATATATATATATTACACACATGCGCGCGAGCACACACACACACCCACACACACCCACACACACACACACACACACACCTGGAATGCCAAAGAAAATGTATACATATGGCTTGTATTCATCTTTTCTTATCAGTATATATTGAGTATAACAATTTTTTTTTTTTTTTTAGCTGAGCCATCCTGCCACCTATTGGCAGCTCAACGGCAACTCAGCTCGGGCTGGCATCGAACCGCCATTGCTCAGAGCTCAGCTCACACTCTTGAGCGAGCTCTTAACCAACTGAGCCACTCGGCCGGCCCTGAGTATAACAATTTTAATACAATTTTTCCTTTCTTAAAATGTGTCATATATATATAAAACCAGTTTCTACTTTGCTACATTTTACTATTTTGTTATGATCTTGAGTTTATTTAAATCTATTGTATCTATAGAATGGAAATACAATATAATGAAGGACTACTGAATCTCCCTTCCCAATTCTTCATTAAATGATGTCTGAATTGGTCCTGATGGGGCCAAGTACAAAAGCCTGAGAGTCAGCGAAGCCAATGGTGTAAATCCGAATTCAAGTCCAAAGTCCTTAGAACCAAGGGCATGGATATTGAATGGCAGAAGAAGATGAGTATCCCGGTTCAAGCAAAGGGAGGAAATTCACCTTTCTTCCACCTTTTTGTTCTGTTCTTGCTCTCAATGGATTGGATGATGCACATCTGTGTTGGAGAGGGCAACCTTCTTTACTTATTCTGATTTAAATGCTAATCTCTTCTGGAGACACCCTTACAGACATATCCAGAGATAACATTTTACCAGTTATCTGCACATCCCTTAGCCAAGTCAAGTTCAATCATAAAATTAACCCTCACAGGTGCATTTTGCTTGTCACTGTAGATCTGAAGGTCCAATACCAGCAGAGAAGATATCACTGACCTATGATTGTGGTTTCAGGTAAGACAGACACAAAGACAAGAGGAGAGATGGAACAAAACAAGGGATAAAGCTGTTAAGTCTGAGAACAGGGGTCCAATGAAGAAGGCCTGAAATAGCTAAGTTCAATAATTTGGACTATGAGCTTTTGTAGTTCAAGTAAAGACTCTGTATGTACTCATCTCAGTTGTCCTAAATAAGATGAGAGGGGGGAAAAAAAGATCTGTGTATGCTGGATAGAAGATATTCCACTTAGAACATCCAGGCCTTATGACAGAAACAATTTTTAAAAGATGGGCACTTAGCTGTAAAAAGAGTTAAAGATCTTCTTTGCTGAGTTTTACTGCACACATTGTTCTTGATATTATGAAAGTTCTTCAGTCGTTCTTCTTTTCTTCTTTTCCCTCTCCTGTAGTTAACTTTAACTTTAAACAAAATCATCAAGAAGATAGCTTATAAGCCGTGACTATAAATTAGAAGAAATACTTTGTGGATATCTCTTGAAGTATAATCAGCAATATGAATTGGAAAATTCCCATTCAATAAATGTTCTTCATTCTCTTTGATGTTTACTGTGTAATTTCTCTGTCTCAAATGCAAGATGGTTAGGGCTTTAATCTTTCCTCCTTTCTCATTATTTGTGATTCAGAGGTTTTGGTTGAAAGTCTTTGTAGCAGAACTTTGTAGAAAAAAACTTTTTATGTTGTAACCTAATTCAAATTATTTGATAGTAATTTTATTATCCAAAAGAATTTTAATAATCCTGAATTGTTATTATATTGTGACATGATGTTATTATATAATGTCACATTAAATTAATTTTTCTAGATAAAATTACTTTCCTAAAAACTATAAAGACCAAATTGGTTGTTATTCTATGATAATTACTTTGAAAAATATAATAATCAAGAAAGAGGACCAGCAGAGTGGCACATTGGTTAAGAGCTGGCTTGGGATGCCAGCTCTGAGCAGCAAGACCCCGGTTCGGATCCTACTTATGAAGGCCAGTGACATTGCCCTCTATAGCTAAGATGCTGAACAACAGCTCCACCTGGTTGCCTCTATAGCTAAGATGGTGGACAGCAGCTCCACCTGGAACTGGGATGCTGTGAGGAGCCCACAACAGCATATCTGCAGCCCCTGCTGCAGTGGCCTGCCACAGGCTACAGTGAGTGGCTGGCAGCTAACATGAGCAGCCAGCAGCCGGCGTGAGCTGCCAAGAGCCACCGTGAGCAGCTGTCTAGAGGCTGGTGACTGATCTGCCTCACCCGGGAAGAGTGCAATGATAATACCAACATGGGCCAGTGAAGCGACGTCCTCCACCACTAGACTAAAGAACAAAAGGACAGCAACTTGTCTGTTCCCCTTCCCTGATTCTTCAACCCTGTTCCCCTCCCCAATTCCCCAATAAAATCTTTAAAAAAAAAAAAGTAACAGTTACATAACATGCTTCATACCTATTGTTCACATTAGCTGCTATATATATATCTTTCCTAATCTTAGTTTCTAAAACCTAATGAAAAAGTTATAATATGGATCATATTTCATAGCTCTGAATTGCATATCTGTGTTTTCCAGATTTCAAGACTTGGACTCTAAAACCAATTTTTCTTCTTCTAATTGACTATATAGAGAAATAATCATCTATAAACAAAGGTGATGCAAAAGTAAAAACATTTGTAATTAAACAGTTGGAGTTAAGGTAACAAGAAAAATTTCTTTTTTATTTTTGTACCCCTCTGACTTGTTCAAATTTGTTACAGTGAACATATACCAACAACAACAAAAAAAAGTAATTGAGAGGTGATTATTTAAAATAATGAATATAGTATACAAATAATTATATTTTATAATTTACTTTAAATAATTAACATTAGAGTGATGGCCTGGTAGCAACCAGAAAACAAAAATATTAGTTGCATATCACTTTCTACATTTCTTTCAAAATCTCAGCACCATTTTTATGAAGAATTATAGAAGCCAACTTTTCAACTCCTTCCATATACACTTTAAATTTGTCTTTCACATTTTCTTTAGTGAAAACTTGATGTTACTTAGTCTAAAATGATAGGGTAAATTTTCACTTACGTTTATTTGTACTTATGGCTAGATCCTCCCAAGTTCTCTGGACCCAGTCATCTTGCTACATGCATCTTAAAAATTAAACAGGGAAAGCCACAGGAGAGTAGCAGTGAATAAATCAACATCTATGCATCTGTAATCTTAAATAAAAGGACAAAATATGAGACCTTTTGATGATGGTTCCATAGCAGCATATATTATTATGCAAAGACAAAGGACAACGTAGGCAACTGGAGTAAAAATAGTAATGTGACTGAAGTCGGTAAACCTCGATTTGAAACTTACAGTTTTAAGATTTCAAATGAGTAACTCAAACACTCTGCTCCTTGTTTGAAACTTGGTATATCTGTCACTAAGGGATGCCGTGTACATTAATTTATATAACATATAAGAGCATCCACTCTTAGTGATAATTCACACCATCTCTATGAATCCCTCTTATTTCATCCCACTGAAGTTCTCCACAAATGCCACCCTAACTGCAAAATGTGCTTATCTTTATTCCAGCATTTCACCAACACATAATTCTATATCTTCACTAGCCTATATTAAATTAGAAAATAGAAGCTACTTATTAGAACTTTAAGATAGAGGTCACTTCTTCCTAATAAAGGTAGTAAGGAGTAGTGGAAAGAATACTGCAATGAGTATTCCCAAGACAATGAACCTAAATGACCTGATGATATACTTCATTAACTGATGGCATGAGTTTTCCATTTCATCAAATAATGTTCTGCATCCGCTGCGGGGGTAAGTTGTTCTGGGTGCTGAGGATAAAATGAAGGGCAAGAAAAAATATTCGTGGCATTCTCCCAGCTCAGAGTCTAATGAGAGTAACAGACAATTCAACATGCAATTACACGTAAGTGTGGTATTCTAGAAGAAATAGGAACAACAGTGGGATGCATCACAGGGATGCTTAAGAATGTCCTGGGGTACAAGGAAGATTTCACTGAGGAAGTGACATCTACATTTCCTTCCATCCCCCACCCCCTCACCCCAGCTCAATATGTTCAGTTCCAAAAGGCTTCTCTCTATTCTTCTATCATTCAGGGCCTTTACTTGATTGAAATGTTCTTAGTCCAGTTCTTCATATAACTGGTTCCTACTCATCGCTTAAATATCAACTTATGTCCACTCTTCAGAATGAACATTCTGAATTCGTACCTTAAGCAGTCACTAACACATACCCTGCTTTATTCTCATCATTACATGTACAGGTGACTGAAGTGATCTTATCTATTTCTGGCACAAGGATAGACTCTCTAAAAAGGCAGGAGCCTCTGTTTAATTTAAACACTGTTGAATGATCAAGATCTAAAATACCAAGGATGATTAATAATCATTTGTTGAATAAATTAATGAATCTGCTTTGATTATCTCACAGAATGTTTAGAGAATCAAATAAATAACAATTAACAACACCAGTGCAGAAGCCCTGACATTTATATACTATTATTTTAGAATACAAAATAACTTGATATATATTATCTCCTGTCAGTTCTATGAAAGAAAGCTGCCGTGATGGAGAAGGCAACAGCTCGTGGAGGTCAAGTGATTTCTTCAAGCTCTGAAAGATAGTATGTAAAAAAGAACTAAGCTAAAATGAAAATGCAGATTTTAAATGAACAGTTTGATTCTCTGACTACACCAAATGGAAATGTGAACATTTTGTATATGTGTTTGTAAAGAGTAGACCTGTACAGTGCCAAGTCCCCAAATAAACAATAAATTGAAAGTCTTCAGTCAGCAATTAATTTAATTTAACTGATAAATAATTAATTTCCAGATATTAATGATAAATCCATGCATTTGGTTCCCTTTTCTCATGCAGTATGTTATTACATTCTGACAATTGTAGCATATTTTTACCACTGAAATGTTCTTTAAACTGTGTGAAGAGAAAAAGTAATTATTCATTAGCTATTAGTCTGTACACTTACATAGCTGCTTGTTGTATGTCAAATGACTAGATGAGAGCTTGCAAGGAAACGTGGACTTGAATAGAGAACTGAAAGTGCAATATTCTTCAGATAATGTGTGAAGATAAGTAAAGGGCTCAACAGCAAGACAAATTGATGAAAGAACAATGCAAATTATTATGCGAAGAGGGTCTTCATCCCAACTGGTCTCAATTACAAGTAGCATTTGGGATATATTAATTAACATTTACTCTACCGATTCCCCAGGAATGCTCAAATTTGAAGCCACTTGGAAATCTAAAAGTGTAATTTATATTAATTTTCTGAAAAGTGATGCAATCTATGACTACTGAACTTTTCCCCTAAGATATATTTTTCTACTGTGAAGATTTAGAAATTGACAGGAGAAAAGGGGAGAAAAAGGCTGGCAAACCCATCTTTTAATCCATTATTCATTCAGGTCAGGGATAAAACCTTAAATAGAGAATATAAAACTTCTTTTAAATACATACACACACACACACACACACACACACACAAAGAGAGCCATATGTTACTGTGCTACATTAGCATTATTACCAGTAAAAGCATAAGAAAAGCATTTTGCCTGAATCATTGAAAGAAAATGTTCATTCTGGAGTCAGTAAAAAGTCAGACCACTGTGTGATCCCAGCAGAAGCATATACAAAATAAGTATCACAAATAAAAAGGCATTTTAAATGTACAAATGGGGATGCCAATTTGGAAATGTGTAATTAATATTTTTAAGACCAATTTATAGTATTCTTATTATACTTTATGAACCTCTCAGTAATTAACCTATATTGGCCATATTAAGTATAAAAATTTAACATATTTATTTATCTAATTTCATTGATTATGATCAAAATATAGGAAGAAGGCAATTTCTCAATAACTATTCAGAAAACTTTCTAATGTGAAATTAAGTTTATCAATAAAAATTAGACTTACCGTTAGTTCAATAGTATATTACTATATACACAAAATATTTTTCTTGCGTCAGTATGTTTTTAAAATTATTTAAGTATAGCATATCTCTACTACAATTCAACAACCTTTATAGAAAACATACAATATGCCTGCTATTTTCCTTAAAGTACAAAAAATAAAAAGATTAAAAAGATGTTTTAGCTGTTGTCAAACACAAAGTTTCAGCCCACCTGAAATCATACACAAAATTGCCCCCTCCCAATAATATGATGAAAAAGTTTTACCTGCTATATTTAAATAAACAGAGAAAGCTCATTTTAAAACAAATGCTATCTAGAATTTTCAACATTTCCTTGGGAGATTTATTTTCTGGTTAAAGTTACTGAACACAATTATCCTCAGCAATAAATATATTAATATTTTTAATATTATTAATATTAATAATTTTCCTAAACATATGCTGATCTGTCTAAAGAGGGAAACTAACTAGGTAACAACTCAGAGATGAGAGAGTAAAGCCAGCATTCAAGTATCTATTAAACACTTCACATATCCATTTCTGTTTCATAGTTTTCCAGGTTGTGGAAGAAAATATATTTGTCAAAATATGTCTTTTCTAGAGAGATAGTATTAAACCATTATCATCTCAATAAATTAGTGTAGATGAGTTAAGAAAAAGAAGGGCACTACTTAAACAATTTGGCCTCTTCCCAATTTTATCACTATTTAGGTTCTTATTCAGGTGTCTTAAGATTTTATTTTAGTATCAACTTTCAGAAAGACTCCTTACTGTTTTTTTTTAAATAAATTTTTTGCTTAAAATTGTATTTCACCTTCCAAAGAATGATTTAAAGGACTTAGAACACACAAACACAAGCATAACTACACACACACACACACACACACACACACACACACACACACACACACACTGAGCTTGAAAGAGAGAACAAGAAATCCAAAATTCTGTACACAGAGAAAGATGCAAATGATCACTCTCTTAAACTCATATAATTACAATGACAGAGACTGAATTTTGAGTGCACTTCCTTTTTTGCTCATTTTACAGATTATGTATTATGTAATGCTTATTATTCTAAAAACATGGTTTGCTGGTATTAAATCCTAAAATACATTTGTCTCATGAATCCTTATACAAGTGACATTTAACACCTAATAGTCCACGTCTATTGACAAGTTTTGGAGCATACTCAAGTATATTCTTCATGGGCTATTTTATGTATCAATTCTCAATGAGAATCAACTACACAACATTAAATACAATTCAGTGAAGATATCACTTCAAGAAGATAAGCTAAGTTTAGGTTTATATATTTCAGGTTTTTGTTTTTTGTTTAAGCTTGGTAGGGATGTAGATATAGATTCTCCACATTAGATATGGGAACTGGCAGCACTTGTGCCACAGGTAATCTCCATTAATGATTTGTCTGGCCAACATTTAAAACTAAGAGAATTCAAATATCAGCAGTAATTCATGAATGCTTTTGAAACAAGGATTCTCTCCCGCTGGGTCTGCACCCCTGTATGGCCACTGTCAGTTGGAGCTGAGTTGACATTGCACTCTTGGGTGGTATGTGGAGCTGTCCCTTCAGGCTGTAATCTGTCCCCCTTATCTCATTTTAATTACTTGCGTGGACCTCCTTCTGAGAGGACTCAATGGTTTGCATTTCTTTCAGATTAAAGTCACAGAAAAAAGAATTTGAACTCAATGACTATACTGTGTTCACAAGGCACTTCAGGGTTCATGTGTAGCCCAAACCACACTGGTTTTACACACTAACTTCTCCAGCATTGTGGTTGGAAAACAAATTGTTCTTGAATTTAAGTGTTCTTAAATTCACAGAATTTTCTGAAACTACTATAAAGCCTATCTTTCACCATTTCTGAATATGTTGTGCACACACATAGGAACAAATCAAGACATACTGCCAAAATAATATGGTAATCGCTTGTGAGTGGGCAGGAAAAAAATTTCCTTCACAGGGCTCTCATTCATGAGATCATTCCATGAGAATACCTCAGAAAAGTCCAATTTATTTGTTTTTATAAAGAGTAATGCATGAAAAATTCTGCTGATGGGATGGCAAAAATGGAATTTTCACACTTCTCAAAACTTAATGCATTTAGCATAAATTTTCCTGTGTTGCGTTAAATTGAGCAAATATGTTTCTTTTCACCCTGGCTTGCTAATTTTTTAGAAGCTATTTCTGTGAGATTCAAATTCCAATTTGTTACAAAGCAAAGTTTTACAGTCTGCCACAAGAACTTATAGCAATTTGGCCATTTCAAAAGTACAACTGCATTTCCTTAGAGTTGAAATCTATCCTGACTTCTTTAACTGAGCAGAAATTCCAAGAGGGAACTGTGCCACATTTCCCCTTCCTTCTCAGAGTGTTCCTATTTTTTGTTTAAAACGTTCACACAGGATACTCTGATTAAAAAAAAAAAAATCTTTTATGATTAGCTGAGAAAATGTCTTTAAAAAAACACATTTCAGGAAAGTTTTCAGTCCTCCAACAAACGTCAACACTGAAAACTTGGCAGATGTCTAATTATTGTTGCAGTTTTTCAAATAGACTTTTTATGACTCTAAGACTATGAAATCAGTTCCATTAAAAGACCTCTCCCTATATTATTATGTCAGAATATCCTGATTTATGTGTTATCTTCTGAGACTCATTGTGTTCAATCTGCCTTTGCCACGAACATGGCAATACATCTTGTTCTCATAACTCGTCCCTGCTTCCCCTCCTCTAGCCCTTCCACCATCCACTCATCAGAGCCTCTGAGGCAGTAAATATCAATTGTTCCCCTTAAGAGGTAGACAGAATAACCACATTTCCAGGAACTCCCAGAACAGCTAATGTTGCCACAGTCCATTTGTAATAAATGGATACTTAGCTTTTAATACTATAAGGCCAAGTACATTGTGTGATGAAGCCTTTATTCACAGATACTTGATTAAAATATCTAATGAAATCATTCACCTGTAATGCTCAGTTTGGCAATTACCCATATTTGTCTTACGCACTGTTCTCTGAAAAACTTTATATGCTTTTTGAAATAAAACATATTAGTGGCATTTAAATCTGCTTAAAATGAACAAACTACTTGTTAGGGTTACTAATGGAACATAAGAATGAGCTTGAATTTTTCTTCAAATATTTTATAATCAAATGGGAAAATTTAAAGTGTTTTAAAGTACTCTGCTTAAGGAATTTAAAGAGAAAAGAGCCATGAATCCAGGTGCCTTGATAAAGATTATGTGCCTTATTTTATATATATAAACAAAAAAGCCTGTTAAATGTGTAGAGGGAGGGAGGTGGTACATGAGGGTAAATGGGATCAAATATATGTGATGGAAGGAGAACTGACTCTGGGTAGTGAACACACAATGTGATATATAGATGATGTATTACAGAATTGTGCACTTGAAACCTATGTAACTTTACTAACCATCTTCATCCCAATAAATTTTAATTAAAAAAAAAGGAAATACAAAAAAGAAACTAAAAAAAAAGAAGCATTGAGTCCAAGCTACCACATAGGATCAGATTGTCAAATGAGACTCATAATCATCAGAGATTTTTGTCCATACGAAATAATATCAAAAGACTTAGAAAAAGAAACAGGAGGTTCAAGACACTAAAAGCAGTTCCTCAGGTCCTTTTTTCCTGGGCAAGTTGTGATTCTTTTTTTTTTTTTTTTTTTTTGGCCTAGAACAGATGTGGTCTCTAACTGAGGTTCTTGGGTTCTACACAACTAGAGCTATTTTAATCAGGTTTCAATTATGAAACATCTTCAGTTTATACTCCCAGAGAATTGCATGGCTGATGTGGCATTCTCTAGGTAACCATGCCTACTACATCCTGGACTCTACTTCCTCTAGGTAATTCTTTGCCAGGAATATCTTGCATAAGGGCTCTTCTTCCTAGCAAATATCATTAGTCTGTTTACCCAGAGGACAAAACAACTAGAGAAGGTCACCTGACCCTTTCCCATTCCCCTGGGAAAAAGAACTAAATGGATAACAGCCTAACTGCTTTAAACCCTTCTCCTAGGGATCCAGCCACATTTTGCAGACAGCCCAAATATTCAGTTAAATATATGGTGACAGGTGATTGCTAGACTTTTATTCTGGTGATCACTCCATAAGGTCCATAAATGTTGAATCATTATGTGGTATACCTAAAAATAATATATATTGCACAACAACTGTAATTAAAATAAATTTTTAAAAAATGAAATGACTTCTCAGATTTCCCATCTCATCCTTGGTGAGATTTAAACCTTAGAATCACAGGATCATATGAATTATAATGGCATATAATGTGGAGTTTCAAATGACTCTGGTCCAAATCCACATATCAAACTGTAAATTATCACTAAATTAATTTTAAAAAAAACAAATATAGCAAGGCATATTCATATTCCCTGTAATAATAATCATTATGTACCAGGATAAAGTTGTTTTTCTTATTCAGTTTTGTGTTCAACAAGTAAATTTAAGTACAGATTCCCTGAAACTGTATTAGACTCCAAATTTATAACAAAGAACCCAGGACTTTCCTGCCTTCAATAAGCTTATAACTTAAAATGTCATAACTATAAGTAAGCAGGTGGAGAGAGGGAAAAACAAACAAACAAACAAAAACGTTGATAAGCGAAAGCTTGGATGCTCTTGAAAATCCATAACAACAATGTCTACCCCAGATTTAACAGTTGAGAAAATGTTTCACAAGGAAAAGGTGATCTAAGGAATTTGTAAAAGAAAGCCAAAGAAGAAGTGAGTGTTCAAAAATCAAGAAAAAAGTGGATCAAAAGCACAGAGTTCATAGAAAAATGATGTGTTCAAGAAAATAAAATCACTTCAGCCTGGCACAAGGCAAAACTGGAGAACTGCACTGAGGCTCCATCAGGAAGTGGTTTGTAAGTTCTGTTAACACTTTTGAACTTCAGTGTAAGAACAATGAGTTGCCACTGAAGAATGTTAAGCAGAAGCATGACGTGATCGATCCGGTAAGTCTTTTGGAAAGATACAAATCAGAAAATGGGATAGAACGACATTAAAGTCTGAGAAATAAATGAGAGTACTGTTGCGGAAATCCAGGTGAGAGATGGTTGTAACTTGAGCTTGAGCTATGGAAAAATGACTGCTTTGAGCATTTTGCAGGTGACTAACCAACCAGGACACTGAGACTGAATGGATGTGAAGGATGAAGAAGAGATAAGTCAAGAATCACACTCAAGTTTGTGGCTGGACAACTGAGTAAAGGATTTGCCTTCACTAAGGTAGAAAATGCAAAAACAAGAGAGAACTACAGAGAAAAACTGGGAGTTTATTTTGTTGTGTGTTAACTTGGAAGAGTTACAATAACTACATGAAGAGTCCTATAGGAAGTTGGCCAGGTAGATCTGGTTCTAACAAGAAATTATCTGATTGAAATTATGTATTTAAAAACTGTCAATGTGTAGTTGTGAATTATAGTCATCGGGTTACATGCAATTTTTCAGGGGAATGCTCCCTCAAGACAGAAGAGAATGCAGCATAAAAATTACTTCCTCAAGTAGAGGAAGAACAGGTAAGGAAACTCGGTAAGAGTGAAGAAGTTAAAAAAAAAAAAGTGTGGTGTCATGGAAGCCCAGGGAATAGAGTGTTTCAAGAAGAATACTCAGTACTGGTAAATGATCCCAAAAGTTGACTGAGAAATACTTGTTGTGTTTTCTAAAATTGAAGTGGTAACTTTGAGAATAGAAATATTAACAGTACACTGGGGGATTGAAATCACATAAAATTAAAGAAGAAATGCATTAGGAGATTAATGAGCTAAGAACGTTCACAACTCTTTCAAGAAAGTTGCATGCAAAGAGAGAAATAAGGAGAGAACTGGAGGTAGACAGGAGGTCAAAAATAACGTTATTGTATTTTGCTTAGTTTACTTATTTAGTTTTGTAATAAGAGAGACAGTTCTGCTCACAGATTGATGTGAAGGAAAAAGAAGCTGAGGGAGGAAAGGAAAGAGAAAGGGAGAAACCCATAGAACCTGGTTCCTAGACAAGCAATTGGAGGGATTGGTCTTGGAAAGGAGAAGCGAACATCACAGAAGACAAGGATGTTTGTTATTTCTATAGTGGGGAAAGGGGAGTTCCTATTTTATATCATTGTGCTCTCATTAAAATAGGATATACAGCCATCTGCTGAAATTGAAGGGGGAGGTGCAGGGTCAGGGCTTTGAGGAAAATGGAGAATGTTTGAAATAATATTTTGTGGAAATTAGGAAAAAGATTGCTGACTTGAGACAAAAATGTTTGGAGACATTGTGGAGTAACCCACAGAGATGGATTTGGGAGTAGAGGGATTATTAAATTCAAGAATGAGTCACTCCCTATTGGGATATTTCTCCTCAAAACCACAAAAAAAGTTCCATCATGTTTGAAACCTTACTTTGGAAATAGCCCATTTCTATCAATTATATATCTCAGGAATCACAATAACTAAAATAAATGGCAAGCTACAGTTTGCTAGAAATACTTAGAATTCTCTGGCCTCTACATGACAGGTGGCTTCCCACCCTATCAAAAGATCTCTCATAACCCTATCAGAAATATGCAGGCAATTAATTATTTCTCTTCACAAATTCCTAATATTACTCTCCAGTTGACTCTGTGCTTATCTCAGCTTTTCACCCTAAAAGCTTGGAAATGTATAAACTCTTCATAATCAAATGGTATTTACTTGCCATTATAGACTTTGATACCAAAATGCCTGAGTTCAGAAGCAAGTTCTGCCAATGATTGGTGGGTAGCTGGCAAGTGACTGAGTACCCCGAAACCTCATGCTCTCACTTGCCAAATGGGAAGAACAATCTCACAGGATATTGTGAGGATTTGGTACATGAAACGGTCTTCAATCAATGCCTAAGGTATAGTAAGCTTTCAGAAAATGTAAATTATTAATATTTTGCTGTCTCTAGGGGCTCAGACAAGCGTGCCGATACAGGCTGGCTGCTCTTCACGATATGCTCTTCTTCAGAGAATATATTTTGATTTGGGGCACATTTAGGTCCAGCCGAAGTTCCCCATTGTAATAAGAATCTGTCTCACCCATTTAATAGGTTGAGGCTTTTCAAAAAGGCTGATTACCAAGAAAACCAAAAATTGTGGAAGGTAGACAGAGAAAAAAAATTAAATTGTTCTATTTTCATCCCATTTTTAAAATTAGATCCCCTGCCTATCTTTTTCTGGGACCAGTGTACTTGGGCCAGAGACTATTTTCACGGCTGGGTTAAATAGCAAGCCGACCTTTCTAACTATAAAGGCTGGCAGACCTGGTAATGACTTACAGAAGGAGGCTGTGGTGCCTACTTGTCTGAATAATTTTAAGGACTTGGCAGATAATGCTCAAGGACTTTTTAATTGTAGCCCTCCAAACGCCAGAGGACAGGCTAATGACCTCTGAAGCTTTCTTTCATTCTTGGCTCTATGAGAGAAAAGACTTAATTTACCTTAGTATGATATATTTTACATATCATGCGAATATGATTCATTCTAATTGGACATAGCATCACTGCCAAGGATGGTCGTGCACAGAGCTCCTTCCTGTCTTCTATATAAGGCAGTGACCCTGCCTGTTGTTTAAATTAGCCTTTCATGCAACCACTAACTCAAGTCTAGTGATGATTCAAGCCAGAAACAGTAATTTTATTTATATGATGTCTTGCATAGAGGGCAGGCTAGTAAAAGAAAAACAAATCTGGAATGGACAATGAATTAAATCAAAGCCGCTTTGTACTTGGGATGTGCTCCAGTAGAGTACGATAGAGCCTATCTACAGAGGTTTATAATGACTCTGCCAATATTAATTATTCTCCCATGCAGCTTACCCATTTTCAGGACTGATGCTAGGAAATGGAATTCTCAGAGTAATACCTTCCAGCTGAATGATACAGAGCACAACAGCTTTCGCTGTCATGTGACTAGTTGAAAAAAGTATTTTCAAGGCAATATTTTAGTGGAAAGAATAAGTTCAGACAGTTCAAAAGTTCATAATAAACATATTTCAGAGCCCTGTTCGAAATGGTGAAGGAAGGCTTAGCGAGGGAAATAGTTATGTCTGATTCCATTGGGATGGCCCAACATACACAGTGGATTAAATACAGTTAGCCCCTGTCTACTCCTTGCTTTCTTCTCTTGTCTTATGCCTATAAATGATTTCACTGACTGAAGCTGCCTTTTATATCAGATGTAAAATAGGCTGACTTGTTGGTTGAGCTGGCAAAAACATGTTGCCACTTATTGACGGGAAACCAAAAACTGTTTTCATGAATGAAGTCATAAGTAATTTTGTTTGATGGGAAGGAGTCAGTTTGAAAGTGGTATTAAGAAAGACTCTGGGTTTTTGATGGATGTTAATAACAGCATGAGAAAAAGGCTCTTCCTAGTCATGTTTTATTGCTTTATTCTATCCCCGGGATCTAGCCTTTCAAAATGTAATACATTTGCTTGAGCAGTGGAAAGGACCTCTCCCAAAGAGAAATGCCATGACAGTCTGGTCTTTGTTCAGTCAGTGAAATGCTCTTTGGATTGAATGTGTGAATATATCTTTAGATTTGGCATTTTTATACTGAAAATAATAATAATGCTGCTTTGTTTTCCTAAAGCTCCTTTTTGTACAACTGACCTGTGTTCATTAGAACTCTAAAATATACGTGAAATGATTTTATTTTAAATAAGTGGAGTGACTCTCTTCAATTAGATTATTTTTGAAACTTTTAAATCTTTGGCTCTTTAAATTACCTTGGAATCACTCTGTATAGTTTGAGTAGCTGGATGAAAATGTAAATTAAATTCATATTGTATTTCCTGCAGATGGACTCTCACTCATCTTAACTGTATTAACTAATCATCAAGGAGATTCTGTTCTTTGAGTCAGATTTGATTAAAACTGTACAGAAGTCATTCTTAACAAGGACTAAAAATCCATTTCCATGTTAAAAAAAAAAATATATATATATATATATTTATATATACATACATACTTGAGCTTAAAACAGTTAGTAAGCATGATATTCTGGCATTATTGTAAGTATAAAGATATATTAGGAAATAAGATTTTATCTAAAACCCAGTGGTAGAAATTGAGGGATTGGAGGAATGAGCTAACAGGAATTCTTAAAGACGATTAGAAATGTGTTCTTTATAATAATATGGGAAGAAATTAAGCGTTTTGAGGAGTATTAACCATTTCTGAGTTGATTTCACAGAGAGTGGCAATCTTATAATCAGAACAAACTTTAAAAATATACCAAGGGCCGGCTGAGTGGCGCAGTGGTTAAGCGCTGGCCTGGGAAGCCAGCGGCCCCGGTTCGGTTCCACATATGAGGACCAGTGACACTGCCCTCAAAAAAAAAAAATATATATATATATATGTATATATATATATATATATATATATATATATATATATATATATATACCAATTAATCACTAAGGTCTACAGTTAATTATAATATTTTGGCATAATGGAAAGTATTACATTGTCAAAAGGTATTTTTAGAATTAAAGTTTGTGCTGAAGTAGATGTTAGAAAAGTTGATATTGTGTGGTGATATTTTTTATTTTTTTATTTTTTTATTTTTTTTTTTAAGGGCAATGTCACTGGCCCTCACATGTGGGACCGAACCGGGGCCGCTGGCTTCCCAAGCCAGCGCTTAACCACTGCGCCACTCGGCCAGCCCTTGTGGTGATATTTTTTAAAAATAATTTCTAGAGATCAGCTTGCCCGTTTCAGCTTACTCAAATATGAAGAAAAAAGAGCTACTTGATAATTAAATAGAAAACACCAGAGACAAGAGTACTTGAGACTATGATGGTCTAGATTTGCATACTCTGAAAAATAGGAACATTTTGAAAACTCATATTCTTCGTGAGTATGCAGATGGCTAAAAGTTACATAGAATGGAATCAGGAAACTGTCCATATTACAGGATTTGTGAAATTAACCACATGAGTTAAAAGTTAAAATATATGAATTTGAATCATTTGAAACCTCCTACACTGACACCTAATGTCAAAGTTATGATCAGGCAAGCATTTGTAAATCACCATTGTATTGGGTTGCCGGAAAAGTCATGATGTATTTTTTCTATGTTTTTCTTTGCAAAAATGCTTCATGACTTTTCCGACAACCCAGTATTTGACCCCAGATGTATTTTCCTTATCTTCTTTCCTAAGCTAACACACTAAGATTTATCAAGGCATAGAGACATGATGAATATACACAAGCAAGAATAATCACTGAGAGCCAACCAAGAAATATTTATCTCGAAGATTCTTCTTAATATAGCAAATATTAAAAACATTTGTAACACAGTTAAACCTGTCAGTCATAACCCAGAGAGGTAGACAGAGGAAGAGGGCACCTGGCCAGCAATCATAGGAAGATGCTGTAACTGTTCCCTTTCCATCCTCTTCTGACCTCATCCCACCCCCCAATCTTTAGCTCCAGCCTTGCTCAATACATGCAGCCCTGTTTGCTTGTATACATATAAACATGGATTAATGTAAATTGTTCAGGCTGAAGACCAATGAAAGAAATGCTTATGTCCACTCTCAATGAGGATCAGGATTTAGCAAGTTATATCAAATTTTATTGTTTTGAGGTTAAAAAAAAAATGCTGTTGTTCATATGTGTTGTGCTGTAAGCACACTCACTGTGGGATATAGGCATTGAATGCTTTTCAAATATTTTGGAGACAACTAGCCACAACAAATAAAAACCAATATTTGTTAAGTGCTTTATATTATCTTTGAACACTGATAGAGAAAGAAAAAAGGTTTGTGCACTGTTTCCAAAAAATGGCATAGTCTCTTAGTTTACTAATAACTTGGGATATTGGTTATAGCAGAAGTGAATTAATGAGATTAACTAGTAATTACATTAATAATTTTATATTTATTGAGTACTTAAAATCCACTTGCATATTACAGATTATTAACAAATAAGTGTGTGCATCAGCCAGATGCATAGCACTGGGTTAAATTCAATAGAGACTATATGGAAGTAGATCATAAAATCCACACCTGCAAGGGGTTTGCATCTTCTTAGGTAGACAATGAAATATATCCATGGGGGAAGTTAAATGTAATTATAGCTTAACAATGATGAGTATAAACAGCATTTCTTATGTGATCTGTACACAAACCTATGAGATGCAATATTATGCATTAAGGTAGATATTAATATTACACATATGAGAAGTTTAAAATGTAGACAGTGTTAGGATTTGTGTCATGTGTGTCAAACAATTGTCCCAAACTTATAGCAATTAGCATGAAACTACATTTCCTAAGAAGGCATATATACATTTTCTTTACTGGTGTTCAAGGGTAATAATGCTATTAATATAATATAATATATTATAAATATATATATATGGAAAGGTCATTAGGTGATTCAAGGTGTTTTTATTAATTTGGTAATGTTTATCTCAGGGCTCCCCAACCAAAAGAAGAAAAAATTCTGATCTGTCTTCATTGATTTTCCAGTTAATATATTTACAGTTATTTTCTCTTTTCCCTTTATTAACCAAATAAATAAATGACATTCAGTCACAGAGATCGGGAAGCTGGCATCATTGGTACATACCTCAGAAACTGCTCCACCCTAAGAGAGTGCTATAGCTGCTTTACTGGCCCAGATCCAACATACAACCTCTATCTGTTTTCCCCAACTTCTTTTACTCCACTGCTGTCTACAGAGCTCTTTTCCTGAAATCACATTTTTAACAAACCTGCTCAGATTCTGAGCCCCAAATTACCTTTCCTTGAAGAATGTCTGAGGTCTGTACACGTAAGATAAGATAGTGGAAAGTGACATAGTCCATGCAATTTGTCTAGAGAAATCTTCACCAAATGATCAATGACCACTTCTAGCAGAAATATGGTTTCGATTCTTCCTTTGACAGATAGTCCAGCCTACATTTGCAAGAGATATGTTTTTCCCTGACAACTATTTTTTTTTAAATATATGTGCTGGTATTTGGGGCCAATTTAACAATTCTATTACCCTGCTGATGCTATTCTGAAGTACCACAACGGCTTTCACACTGAGTTTGTATTTTTCCTATAAAGTGATATATATAGTCCTATGCTAGAAAGTATTCTTAAGTCAGATTTCAATATGATCATTTCAAACCCAGAAGGCAAACATTCAAAAATTGGATGTGCAATCAACAGTTATGCAGGCAATTTAGTGTACATTGGTTAATTGTTTCAAGAGAATATAATGACTCTGTCTTTAACAGTGATATGATTCAATCAAAAAGGATTTGGGTCATCCATTATGCTGTCAAAACTCACTTCCCCCGCTTCTGCTTCTCAGACCACAACACTCAAGTACTCAACCTGACAATCAAACTAGCTACACTAAGCATCAGGTCCTGGGTTAACAGAATTCCAGGAGCCGTTACTGCCTAGGAAAGAGAGAATCAGTTATGAAAAATCTTCAGGCTATTATTGCTGCCTTGCTGGCTATTTATCTTGCTTTACATTTTAGTGCTTGTATATCACCTGTGTATCTGCCTGGAATCTTGATTTCTCTCCCAGTTCCCAGCTGTCTAGACTTGGAATCCTCCCTTTGGTCTATTTGTTGGTAGTCACTTTTTTTTCAACTGGGAGGAGTTCAAAACTGGAAATGGATTTTTGGAAATCAAAGTTAGGGATGTGATTTGGACTGTGCTCACTCATTATCAGACACAATGCAGTTTCATTTAAGGGAAATATCTAATTTAAGGGAGCAACATGGTGGTTTGCTAATAAGTTGCTTTGTTTCAATAGTCTGTGCATTTTTATTTAAACAGTGGATGATGAAAGGAATGGAAGTGATAAAAAGTGAAAACAATTAAAATCAATACTGTTCTGGTGTTAATATGAAAAGAAAGATTGTTATTCCTTAGAAATGCCTTGATGTAATCAAATGCTGTTTCATCAATGATATTTAAAAATCTTCTATAATGCATATATTTGTTTAAATTGTAAAATTTTGAGGGTGTAAATGTCTAAGTCTTACATTGTTTTGTACACCTGAAATTTAAAAAAAAATTTTCGAGCCTAAAATTTTCAAATTAACACTTTTCCCTGACTAAGACATTTAAAAAATTACAAATCCATCTATTGAGATGAGGATATTGATAAGCTTAATCTTTGCCTGTCCTTGTTGCTTTGGACCAGCAGCTTACCGAAACCTTGATGTCTATCTATACATTGATTTAGCTTGAATATCAAACTTAAGTCTCACATATTTATTCAGATATCTACCTGATGTCTCAACTTTCCTTGGATCAGCTCCTTGTTCTCAATGGTTCAGAGTCTCACAGCTAGAAAGGTATCAGTTAATATACTATACCAGTAGTTTCTCAAACCTGATTGTACATAAGAATCACCTAGTAAGGTTTTTTAAGAAATATATTAAATGGCCAGTACCTACACCAAACTCAATCAGAATTTCTATGGGGAAGGCCTAGGTATTGATACTTTGAAAAGCTCCTTAGGCTTGAAAACCACTGCTTTATCGAATATGGACCTATTACAGCAGATATACCTGCCCTCAAGGGTTTCATAATCTCACTGAAAAGGTAATACAGTTGAAAAAATGTCAGTGGCAACTGGGAGACAATTTAGATAAAGTTGTTAAAGCATATACTTTAGTGTCAAATAAATATTCATTCCAATTTTGGTTCTGCTGCTTACTAGATATCTGACCAAAAGCAAGCCAGACCTCTGTGTCAATTGCTTTACCCGCAGACTTGTGACACCATAGTACCTGAGTTGTTGTGAGAACTAAATGAGATACTGTAGGTAGAACTCAGCAAAGCACTTGTCAAAAGACTCAGCCAACAAATTAGACAGTGTAATATCTTACATTGTGAGTTAACAAATAGTTGTAGTAGAAGAAAGGGTCTAGTGACAACTGAAATTGTCAGGTAAATGGGGAGTTTAATATCAATCACGAAGTATGTGGAGAAATTTTATATAGAGTTAACTGCTGCTGTTCCTACATAGAATTATGGGTTAAAAGGTTAACTACAGGGAGTAATTCAAGTTAAAGGACCTGCTAACTTGCTATTTTAGCAGAATTTTATCCCCCAATTTTAGGATTTTATATATGGACTACGAAGCATACTTTGATTTTTATTGTGCTATTTAAATCTCATTCATGTACAAAAATAGAATTTCAGCCAATTGTTGCTAAAAAGCAACTACACATCCTAGTTTTCCTAGAACTAAGGCATTCTCTACATGAGCTGTTCAGTGTTATAATCATGGTTATCCCAGGGAAACTCAGATTGTTGTTTACCCTTGATGCTTAAGCACCCTACTGGCCTCTTTCCTTATCCAGTTTTCTCTTAATAAGCTACCCGTTACCCAGATCAGCTCTATCCATATCCTGGTTGGCTGCATATTCTACAGCTAAGCCATACTTGGGCAATACTTGTTTCCTGCTGATTGCCTCAGCTAGATTTTCTAGACTTTCCACTGATTATTTCCATGATTGTTTTTTCTCTACTTAAGTTGAGCCGAATTAATTTCTGTTACTTGTAACTAAGAACCTTATTAAAATAGCCAAGGAAGATTCTGGGATACTACAGTTATTATGTGTTTCCTAATCATTTCCATGGCTACAAGTATGTTTTATGAGGCTGTGTTGTCAAATGAGGGCATTGCACATAGTAAGCAGCTGTTTGATGACTGAATAAATTGTCTAACTCAGAAAACTTGACGCCCACCAGTCAATGTAGGAACAAGTCTGTGATACCTCTTCATCATGACAGAAGGGAAATCAGGAGCAGAGATCCTGGAAAATAACTGGGTAATCCCATCATATATTTAGAAACTAGCTTCTTTAAAATAAAAAGCAGAATTTGAAAATTTAGAAATGTCTGTGGAAAAACTGTAAAAACGAAATGCTCCTATAAGTCAAAAGTTGTGTGTCTCCAGGTGTTAGAAAGATTACAAGAATGAATAATAGCTGAGAAAAATCAAAGAAGCAAGTTTTTCAAGTTGTGGTTCTTTCATTAGTTATAACACTCACTAAATATGCCAGCCCAACTCCCCAGAGTATTATCTAATCATAAGTGCCCATTGAAATGCATTTTGCCCCCACTCATTATTTTTTCCTTGGGAGAATATTGCCTGCCTTACAGTATTGTTCTATCTTTCCAAGATTTATTTGTTCTCAGCCTTTTTGGTTTCATAATGTTATGGTCCAATGTCTAATTAAGGTTTGTGTTTGTCAGGTCACTTTTGTTTTTAAGTTCAACGTTTCAAAATAAGGATGTCAGGACATTTTCATTTTTAACTTCTTTCAAGGCCCACATACTGTAGGAAGTTTCTGAATTCTTTTTTCCTTAAAGGGTTTACTTTTAATTTACTCATATTTTTTTAATTAAAATGCTTTTTTTTCCCCAAAAAAATTGGATCACATATTCCTCAGTAGTTAGCCAAATGAAATCAGGAAACCCATGTATTCATCCCTTTCCCCTTCGAAGATTGAAAAACCGTATAAACAGCAAATATGGAATCCGAAGATACTACTATCGCCATTAGAGAAGAATGTTAGATTTTCAGGAACCAGGCAGCTGAGGGTAAACATGGAAACTAAAAATATATTCTGTATTTTAATTTATTAATCAGATATCACAGTATTAATCCAGTATCACTGTATGTTGCTGATAAATTATCAAATAGTATGCATTTACCCTAATTTAAAAATAATCTACGTAGCCACTCTTTTCCTTGTTCAAAAGTAATAGTCTCCTTTCTTCCTTCCTTCCTTATTTCCTTCTTTAATAATTCAGACAAACAACCATTAGCAGATTCCAGTAAGGAAAGAGAAAGACCTAGCAGGGGTGGAGGAAAGGGAAGCCTCGAAGTGGGATAGCTTCCCACTGGGATTGGAAAACTGAACAAATAAATAAATTCAGCTCTCTTGCTGAAAGAGAAAGAAATATGAATATTAAAAGGCAGAAAGATATATATATATAAGCTCTGGTCACTGAGAAGGTCCAGAAACAGTGATTCCCCTAGAACAATAGGAATATACATCTCTAAGACCTACCAGGGCTCCTTGGGCTAAATAGCTAATTCTAGGAGTAGGACATAAAAAGAATTATAGAATAAACCTGGAATGCATTATGTCAGAAAATAAGGAAATACACAAATAAAGATGGAACCATGTCAGAAAGACACAAAAGCTAGCTTGAAAGGGTTCTCCGCTGGTCAAAACTGAGACAATATATTATCAAAAGACTCAGTGATATTACAGTAACAGATTATATCCCACTGAATAAATCTATGTTTACTCAGGAACAAATAAATAGTAAAATCTTCTATACAGTAAAATGACAACTAATAAAGTGGAAGAAATGATGGAATTTTTAAATTACCATTTGTCAACCATAATCATTATAATTGATTTGGCAAGAAACATCAACAAAACTAGTGGGTGAATATAGAGTGAAGAATGGGATATTTAGTTAATGTCAAAATATCTCCCACCAAAATACATATTAATTATAAAAAAGAAATCTAGAAGATATCACTTTACTCAAATGATCAGTGGTTACCAGTGATGAGACAAACCCAAAGGGTCATCCAATGTGGTTACTAGACTTCTTATGGCAAACACTTCGCAAGGCATATAATGTCAAGGAACTGAAACTTATATAATATTACATGTCAGCTATACTTTAATTAAAAAGAGGTTTGTATTCCAGAATATAAAAAAAGTGCCCTCTGATGTCATGAAATGAAAAGGACACTACTAAGATATTCATAACTTGCATCTAATAAAAGGAAGCACCAGACAATGACAAATTCTACAAACTAATCAGCCCATAATTTTCAAATTTCTTAAGGTCATAAAAGTCTAGGAAAGGTTGAAGAAAAATTCCAAATATAAGAGAAATGAAGAGACATGGCATTGTATTACAAATGTGATCCTTTTGCTATAAGACATTATGGTAAGAGTAGGTGAAACTGTCTTACGAATAAGCATCTTAGGGGAGTCTGTTGTACTAATCTTAAAACTTTCCTATAAGTTTGAAATTATTTCAAAGTAAAAAGTCCAACTTCATCACATTTTAGATGAGGAAGAGAAGGCAAAATGTCTGCCAATGTCCAAAAGCTAGTTAGCATCAGAGTGGGCATTACAATTCCAAATTACCATTCCAGTGTTCTTTCTACTCTTCTCTATATCTTCAAGTAGAAAGGGATATTAACCTGTAAGTTCAGGGGCTTTGTTGACCACACTGCTGGATCCAAGGGACTAAAATTGTGGCAGGCTTATAGTTGGTGCTCAAAATTACCCTTTGGATTACTGTATTAGATTTTGGAGTACTTTCGCCTTTAAGTTATATATATATATCTTTTTGAGGGCAGTGTCATTGGCCCTCATATGTGGGACCCGAACTAGGGCCGCTGGCTTCCCAAGCCAGCGCTTAACCACCGCGCCACTCGGCCGGCCCTTAAGTTATATATTTTTAATGCTTTCGATCTCCATTGATAAATTGATATTTCTAATCGTAATCAAACAATAAAAAAAAAAGCTCTCTCCTGCTCTCAGTTGAAAACTAGAATATATGAAAAGAATTTTCCAGTGTTTTTCAGGAAGCTGAGGTAGATCATGTAAACAGTAAAACAGCTTATTTAGTTTTCTCCATCCTCAGTCACTCCTCTAAAGCCTGTGCCATGACACTGCCCTCAAAAAAATAAAATAAAATATTTGGGCCGACCGAGTGGCTCAGTTAGTTTAGAGCTCACTCAAGAGTGCGAGCTGAGCTCTGAGCAACAGCAGTTTGATGCCCAGCCCGAGCTGAGCTGCTGCTGAGCTGCCAACAGGTGGCAGGATGGCTCAGCTAAGAAAAACCAAAAAACCCTAAAGCCTGTGCCAGTTCATTCATACACACACAATAAATGTCACTCTTTGCCCTCTACATACTGCAGTGGCCACCGAGAGTGAGTCTAGACAGGTTAGTTTCCTCCTTCTTTCTAGAGGAAAAATATTTAACAACTAGCGCTACTTATAAATTATTTATGTCAACTCTCACAAACTATGAAATGAAAACAAACTGATAAATTAAGTATGGATAAGACCATAAAACCATTAAAATTCAGGTGATACTAATACAATGTACAGAGATCATGTTATATTCCTAATATTACATCACTAAATTTGAATTTTAAAGTAGACAGGTGTATTTATGAGTTTAATTGATTTCCTGTCAACTTGATCCTTTAATTTGGGGCAAGAGGGACCCTTTATCCAAACTACAAATGTTACCTAACAAAAACATTTCGGATAAGTATTTATGGTTTACAATATTAAGTTACTGCTTCATTTACTCACTTAAATATTTATTGTCAGTCAATGAAATTATTGTAAAAACAGGAAAAAAGTACATACAGAAATGGAATTTGATAAAATGGGTTAAAAAGCAGATTATGATACTGTCACAGGTTCTTTTTGAGTCCAGTGTGCTTGTAGCACTCAACACTTTTCCTTTATCAAATTATGCAGAAATTTTATTGACATGGCACCTCATGAAGTCATTTGGCTTCCTTTTATTGGGAATTCTATTTTAAGTACAAAAGTACTTGGTTGTCATGACAATCATGTTTTAGATTTAATAATGCTATATGCATAGTATAAGGTATGGATGCATCTTATCCACACTTTAAGTTTTAGCATCTTAACCCATGTCATAACACATTAATCATAATGAATACTTATTGAATTAAATAATGAAGAAGTAAATAAATGCTTATGTCTCTGCCAGAGCTCCAATTTCCTAATTAGATTAGTATATTTAACTAAACTGAAAGTATGTCATCATATGACTACTTTTGTTAATGTTTGCAAATATAAGTGAGAAATCATATTGCCATGCAGCCACTGTTCCTATGACTTTGGGAAAGTCTTTAAAGATTCAGGAAATCTTAAATTTTTGCTACTTTCTTGTAATTGGACAGAATTTTTGCATTGGATGGAACTGCTAATCTAAAAGGATTCCTGCCATGATTTACCCAAGTTGCCTTTCCTTGGATGCCAAAAACACAATGTAATCATTCAACTCAGAGGGAACAGAGTGTTCAGAGTAATAGGACTCACAAACTCTTAACAAAATTTAAATTAAAAGGAAGACGATAACAGATTATATTTTAAAGTCGAAGATAAATTGTTGCCCATAGTTTGGAGAAAAACATGTCTTCAAAAGTATAGTATGTATTTTATATCAGGAAATCAATTATCCTTGTATATTAGTCATAAGACAAGTAAGAGATTCTTTTCCATCCTGATGGGTCACTTCATTAAGAAGACAACAGCTTCTAGAAGTGGTTATGCTTTTGAAAAATAAGAACAGTCTCACTTCAGGGCTTGGTTTGCCCTCAGACAGAGTAGAACCAATGAAGTGGATACTCTCCAAAGAACACTAATCAGATTTGTGCATAAATAGTGTTGTACTCCAGTTTCTGGCAGTTTGGTAACGAAACATGTTGGAAGTTCTTTATTTCTTCAAAGTGTTACAATGGAGAGCAATGGAAAATGAGTAGACATCATAACGATGGGATGAAATAGTAATAATTCCAGATTACAGACAGTGTGTCTCATATACAGAGGGTACCAAAAAAACAAGTATACACATTTTAAGAAAGGAAAAAACTGTATTAAAATTTTAATAATATATACTGATAACAAAAGATGAATACAAGTCATACGTATACATTTTGGGGCACCCCTGGTATATGTTGACATTAAAATCTTTGCCTAGAATCAAACAGAACCAGGTATTTTGTATCCCAGTTTAGATTTCTAATGGCATCCTGATCATTCATATAAGGAAATCAAATTCCAACATTTCCCTAGACAAAAATTAATCACTGAAGGGAAACAGGACTAAGGAAAAACAAGTAAAATAAGAAGTCAAAACAGTATTTCTATATCTGTCTCAGCCCATACGAATCTTGGCATTAATTATTTAACCTTTAAGAACAGTCTCTCCATGTATTAAATTATAATTATCATTTACTCCAAACACCAGCACTGAAAATTCTTCCTCCAGTGGCATCATTATGTAAGTACAAATTGCAGTTGAATAAAACAAATGTGGCGCACATTTGCTTTGGTAAAGCAAACTGAGCAAAACCTTGCCAACTGGCACATGTTCAGGAGACAACTAAAAAGTATTAGGAAGAACAAGTCAATTATTAGATACTATAGCTCAGCACCAATCCTCTACCTACAAGAATACAAATACTGCTGCCACTTAGTCTTGACAAACCTTTAATGCTCTTTCATTAGGCTGGTTTAGATGACCTTAACACCCATATGTGAGATTACTAAAGACAGTCAATAATAATAATAGATTTTCATTTTTGTCCTGCCTTGCATCCAATTATCTTTTTAGTAATAAGAACATCTCAAATTCCCTTTAAGAAGCAATCTGTGTGCATGGTAATGGATTTATGGTGGGCCCTCCTCTGTGGGCCTCTCATAGTGTACACATGCCAGAGCAAATTGCAGCCTCGAACCATAGCCCAACCTCCTTCCTGTGGTCTGCGAGCACTGAAGGGGGCTGTACAGGGTGAAGAAGAGAGAAGAAAGAGAGAAAAAAAAAACAAGAAGCAATCTGTCCTCAACTTTTAGTCCATGAAGTTCAGGTGGGATCAATAATACCCACTCCTTGACACAGGTTTGGCCAACCAATGAATTCCACCCCACTGGTTCCAGCAATCAGTTTAGGGACATCATTTATTCCAGGTCATCCTAAAATTTGCATAGCAACTATTGGGAAAAAGAGTGTTTCTTTTCACCAAAGTTAACAAGCTGTAAAGACATGAGTCTGAAGCTTCAAGAAGCCACCATAGGAAAGGTTTGGAAGGTGGGAATGTTGGAGAAGAGCCATGCTAAGAATGACTTTACTGCAGAGGAAAGCAATGAGAAAAAAGTAAGGGTTGTAAGACCTCTTTTAAGAGCCTTACCTTAGTCATGCTAGACAACAAACCCTGGGGCTCTCTCACTACATGAGGCAATAAGCTTATGAGTGAGCTTTGTGTCTGTCCCGTGCTAACAGTACTGACCAATCAACTGTTCTATAGCTTACCAATGGCATCCTGATCATTCAAGTTAGTAAATCATTTTACCTGCAAAATTGTTATAATAGTACTAATAATGATACTGTTGAAAGGAGTAAATGAATTAATACATTTAAGGCGTTAGTGCTTTTATATTTTAGAGCTTAATAATACTACATATATTCATTATAGTTCTTATTATTTTTTAAACATTTACATTTTACACACCAAAATAGACAACGGCTTTGCCTATTACACTGTCAGCACTAGTGAGTACTAAATATTCATGTTGTGGAATCACTCCCTATTTTGAACACACAGAAAAGCACTTCCATGACTTAAGCAAATTTCAATTTACAGTAATTTACTCCAGTAGAATTTTTATTTATTGCAATTGAATACCTGCATTTCACAGAAATTAAATTAAGTTTCTAATGGCCCCGGGAGTTACTTTTGAATTTATAAGTAGAGATTGTCTGCTCTTTGCCATGCTGAATGCTGCTGCCCTCAGGTCCAGTTCACTCCTTCTAATATTCTCATTTCCGTCAATTATCTGCCAACACTAGGACCTCTAGTCCAGGGGCTTTACCCTTGTTACTATCAGCTTCCTCATGTCTTCACTTCCTCACTCCACTAACAAACATTTCAAGATCCCTTCCATAAAACTGCAAGTCCCTCAACTTTGTCTCCCATCATAACACTCATCTGGTAAAACCTCTAATCTGGGTGAATACAATTCTTCATCTATTTTATCCACACAAATAAGTAAGTGGACTGGCTTTCAGAAAACACCTATGAAGAATGTGCTAACTGAACTCACTTGATTTTTATGGTATCAAATAACAAACAGGCTCTAGGTTCTTACCACTTCAGAGGGCAATCTTTTCATATTGTCCTAGTCATTTTATTCTCCCATCCACAAAGAAAAGCAAAACACCATGTCACACCTGTTTTTTCTTCAACCCTCCATCATTTTTATCCATTTTCTCACTCTCAACTGAATAACTGCCTTCACATTTCACTAGACAATAAAAGCAATCAGAAGAGAACATCTTCATTCTCCTAGCACAGAAGCTAACTTTCCTGCATTTGCCCACAAATATTTAACCTTCTGTCCTCACAAGGGATAAACTATCTCTGTTTCTATTTAAAGCCAACTCTCCATTAATGCACAGAATTTAGATCCCTTTTTGCGTATGCAAGGAATTTGCTGCTACAATTTTCCCTCTTACATCATCAAACTTTCCATATAGTAACAGTTCTATCAGTATATGAACTCCAACACACAAATATTCTGCACCATAGCAACAAGGTTGGAAGAACCGGTTCTGAAGAATGCTGATTGCCTGGGTTGAATTACCACCAGCACACCTTATTAGCTGTGTGACCTTAGGCAACATACTTAATACTTCTGTCCTCAAATTTCCAACTAAAGCAGAAATAATAATAGTATCTTCCTCCTGGAGTTATGAGTATTAAATTAGATCTCTGTAGAGCACACAGAAAAATGTCTGGCACATTGTAACTGGTGTGTGTGTGTGTGTGTGTGTGTATTAAGATAATAATCACATAAATAAATACCTTTAGAAATATACCTATATCCAGCTGTTGCCCAACTTGTCTAGGGAGTTGATCTCTGTGTTTGTCTCACTTTCATATCCAGCATTTACTCTTGAACTTCCATCACTCAGGCTTTAGTCTTCACCGCCTCACAAAACCACCCTTATCAAGGCCATCAACTCCTCCATGTGTCCAAATCCAGTAGTGATTTCCATCTCATTATGCTGTAATTATCAGCAACATTTGAATCAAATGATTGCTTCTTCTTGAAATACTTTTAAGTTAGCTGCTTGTATATGCTCTCTTGCCTCTTACTACCTCAGTGGTTATGCCTTCTCAGACTTCTTAACTAGCTTTTCTTACTTTCTCTGACATCTAAACCATGTAGTGCCTATAAGTATGGTACTTCTGTCCTCTGTCTACTCTCATTTCCTGGTGAGCTCACCCACTCTGGTGGTTTAAATGCCACAATAGGCTGATAGCTTCTAAATGCATATCTGCCTCACTGACCACTCATCAAAATCCAGACTAGTAAAATCCAACCTAACAGGGAAAAATTAACATGCTACCCTTGAACTCGATTTTTTTTCTAAGCTACCGCTGCCTGCTCTTTTTTACCATTTTCTCCATTTTTGGTAAAAGAAGCAACTCCATGTTTCCAATTGTTCAAGGCAAAAACCTGAAGTCAGCTAATTCCAGTCTTTTCATCACATCCCACTATCAAACAAGTACTGTTCATTCTACTGTCAGAGTATAATACATCCACAATCTTTTTCTCAAGATCTCTTCTCCCACTAACCTAGTCAAAGACACCATGAACTCTCCCCTTAATTACTACAATAGCCTCTTCATTCATCTCCTTTTTTCCATCTGTTACAGGTTGGGTTCTCCAAAAAGCAGACATTGGGAAGTAACACCTGTGAAAGGAAAAGGGAAGAAGCAGGATTGGGCAGAGGTTGCTGTCGGAACAGTGATGCCAACCTGACAAAGTCTCTGCTAACCCAATAGGGGCTCTGAAGGGGCCCAAAATGTTGCCCATTAAAGTGCCCCCCCCACTGGGTGAAATAGCTAGGCCCTTTTACCACCATCTTACTCGTCTTGGCTGGTGCCACTCCAAAAAGAATGTGATCTTATTTAAAAACTGAGGCAGGACCTTAATGAAGCTTACAGTTGGAGGCTGTCAACTAATCACACTTTTCACAGCTGGGCAGTGAGTCCCTTCTTCGAGGGGATGAGAGTGACATAAGTATGTCTTCCAGAACATTCTGCTCCCCACCATCTAGTTTTACACCTCTACCATTTATTCCAAATACAGCATCCAGAGTGTTACTTTTATTTATTTATTTATTTTTAACAATGTTTTTGGGGTTTTTCTTAAGATTTTATTGGGGAATTGGGGGAGGGGAACAGTGTTGGGGAATTGGGGAAGAGGAACAGCCAAGTTGTTGTCCTTCAATCTTAGTTGTGGAGGGCACAGTAAGCTCAGCTCCAAGTCCAGTCGTGCCGCTCAGCTCAAGGTGCTGTGTTCAATTAGTTGTGTGTGGGTATAGCCACCATCCCATGTGGAAGTTGAACCAGCAGCCTTATTGTTAAGAGCACACATCCTATCCACCGAACCATCCAGAAAGCAGCTCAGCTCAAGGTATCGAGTTCAATCTTTAGTTGTGGGTGGGTGTAGCCCACCACTGAACAGGCAACCTTGTTGTTACACCAGCTGAACCATCCTGCCACCTGTTGGCACTCAGTGACAGCTCAGCTCAGGCGCTGCATTCACTGGCCCATGTGGGAATCGAACTAGCGGCCCCATTGCTCAGAGCACGCACTCTAAGCCAGTTCTTAACCTATTGAGCCACTCGGCCAGCCCCAGAGTGTTACTTTTAAAATGACATTCCTCTGTTCAAAAACTTCCACTAGAGTCTCACGTCACTCAACATAAAATCTACAAGTTGCATTACCACCTCACCCCTCACTCTCCCTATGGCCTCATCCAACCACTTTCCTATCGTTCACTCCAATCCTGCTTCATCGCAGCAGCATTCTCCACCAGAGCCTTTGCACTTGCTGCTTTCCTCATTCTCAATATTTCTTCCCCAAAATGTCTCAATTTCTTCTGTTCTTTGCTTAAATGTTACCTTATTCGGAACATTCTCCTTGACCACCGTATATCTTCACCACCACTCTTTACCTTCACCATTACTCTTTACCCCTATACCCTATGTTAGTTTTCTACATAGTGACACTTAATAGGTCATATATTTATTTTTGCATAAGCTCTATGAGATCAGGAACTTTTTCCTTTTTTCTTTACTGATGTATCTTCAGTCCCTAAAGTAGGCATATAACAGACACTAAAAAGAATTTTTTACTTCACCTTGTTTCCTCCCATAATTTCCGAAAGTCTAGTCTCAATACTACAACCAGAGTGATACCTCTAAATTTAAATCAAGTTATTAGAGCTCAAACCTTCTTATAGCTTCCTCATGCAGTTAGAATAAAGTCCAAATTCCTTATGATCTGGCCCCAAGCCACTATCTAATATTATTACCTTTTTTTTTGTCTTCTTTCTCATGACACATCAGCCACACAGATTTTTTGTTGCTTTTGGAGCACACCCCGCACATTCATCACCCACCCAGTGTCTTTGCATTTCCTCTTCCTTAAATGAAAATGCTCTTCCACAATATTTGTATGGCTTGACTCAGGTCTTTGCCCTAAAGCTCTACCTTGGAGTCAACTTGTCAGTCCCACCCCCTGCCATCTCGTTGTCCTCACAACACTGTCACTACTTAATTTTACTCACAGCACTTCTCATTCTTGACACACGTATTTATGTTTAGATTATCTCTTCCTATCGAAATATAAGTTACTTGAGGACAGAGTCTTTTTACGGTATTTAATGATAAACAAAGCAAAGAAGACATTGAACATTTAATCATATAGGGTTGCTCATCACAGAAACATATTTGAAAAATCAGTCCAATTGTTTTGAAAATAAAGCCTAATGGTTAAGACTTAGAGAGACTAGCATTTGGTGGAATGATAGCACCTGAAATGTTTGGATTTTTTTCTTTTGGTAAAATATCCCTCCCAATTAAGAATTATTAAAGCAAATATTTTATTCACCCCTTAAAAAATAAAGCAAAAAAAAAACCCAGCTTCCAAATTCTACCTTTTTGAAAATTTGTTGTACCTTTTATATTAACTGAAGCAAGTTAATTATAGCTCCCTTGTGACAGAAATGAAATTTAAAATCTTCCTCATGACTCTATCTAATATAATATAATACACCATTTAATTGTTCATGGGTTTGAATCCAACCAGGTCTCCTAGATTTTAAAATAGTAAGAAAGTACATGCATTCTTTATCCCCGAGTTTACCATGTGTAGGGACTTCGCTGCAGTAAAATACCTGGCCTTTATCCTCACCCTCTACTTACTCTACTGCAGGAAGGAGGAATCACTCACCTGATGGGTGAGTTTGGGAGAAGGCACCCAAGATGCTCCTTCATCTCTCCCTGGTCTTTATCACCTGAGGCAGCTGTCTACAGGAAGCACATAACCTCTACCCTCCTTGCCCTAAATTTTACAGTCAGGCCCACAGATGGGGGATGAGTGGCTTTTTAGTAACGTCTGTGACTTGTTGGTAGATTAAATTCACACATGAAGTAATAACAGGATTTCTTTGCTACAGGCCAAGCCACATTTCCCTGGATGTGATTTCCAGACACAACTCATGCCTGTTTGTCAAGTGATTCCAAACACAAGCAGAGAGAGATTTGTGTTATTCCTTGACCTGCCATGACACCAACAGCCACATCAATGTTCCTTTCAATGTATAAATAGAATGGCAATTTGATTTAAAATATATTTGCATGTATGCTTGTATCAAAGTACCATGACTATAAGATATTTCAGTAATTTCTATTCCTGATTTTTCTTACTATAAAGTTCAGAAGCATTTAAATAAGATAAGAATACGAATGAATTTAAAAGATGAACTAAAGATAGGATTTGATATCAGATAGTGCAGCCTCTTCAAAGGCTTTCTTTCTTTTCTTTTGATTATTATGGGTTAACAACCTCCATTTGGAAGAGAATAAGGAAAAGCATTGCTCCCATGAAATTTCCACTTCACCTTGCCTAACCTTGAAGTCTCATATCCCTCATATCAAATCAGTGTGATGAATGACACCCAGCCCTGCTGACTCTTACTAGAATTTCAATTAATCATACCTTTTAAATTCCATGATTTTCTCAGCCCTTTCTCCTAAAAATTCTGAGACACCTCAATAATGTTTAAAAGATGAATTTTTCATGGATGGTTTTGCAGTCATTTCAATGAGCCTGTCTACTATTTTCAGAATACAAGTATGTCTGTAATTACAGCCTATTGAAAGAAGAACCTATTCAACAGCATTAATTATAAAATAAGTGATATATAACAGGCCTGCAAAAAAAAAAATAGGAGTGGGGGAAGTGTTCTACAATGGATGACGTTAATAGCAGACTAAAGTGTCAGTAAAAGTTTTTAGGGCATTACAAAGCATCAAATTTCAAACCATAACCTGTAAGAAGTGCAATAGAAAATGAAATATACATATACTATCTTTTGGGAACTACTCTATATATGTATGTAATTTTTTTTAATTAAAATTTATTGGGGTGACAATGGTTAGTAAAATTACATAGGTTTCAGGTGTACAATTCTGTGATACATCATCTATATATCACATTTTGTATTTACCACCCAGAGTCAGTTCTCCTTTCATCACCATATAGTTGACCCCCTTTACCTTCTTCTACCATCCCTCCTCCCCCCTTTACGCTCTGGTAACCACTTAACTGTTGTCTGTGTCTATGAGTTTTTTGTTTGTTTATTTGTTTGTCTTGTTCCTTTGTTGCTTTCAGTTTTATATCCCACATATCAGTGAAGTCAAATGGTTCTTGACAATTTCTGTCTGACTTATTTTGTTTAGCATAATAATCTCAAGATCTATCCATGCTGTCACAAATGGCAACATTTCATCTTTTCTTATGGGAGAGTAGTATTCCATTGTTTATCTATACCACATCTTCTTTATCCAATCATCTATCGAAGGACACATTTGTTGTTGCCATGTCTTGGCCTCTTTAAATAAAGCTGTAATGAACATTGGAGCACATATATCTTTATGGATAAATGATTTCAGATTTTGGGGGTATATACCCAGGAGAGAGATTTCAGGGTCTTTCTATTCTTAATTTTTTGAGGAACCTCAACACTGCCTTCCATAGCGCTGCGCCAATCTGCATTCACACTAACAGTGTATGAGGGTTCCTTTTTCTCCACAGCCTCTCCAACACTTGTTATTATTTGTCCTGTTGATGATAGCGTTTCTAACTGGTGTGAGGTGATATCTCATTGTGGTTTTTACTTGCATTCCTCTGATGATTAGCGATGTTGAGCATCTTTTCATGTGTCTATTGACCATCTGCATGTCCTCTTTAGAGAAATATCTATTCAAGCCCTCTGTCCATTCTTTAATTGGGTTGTTTATTTATTTGTTGTTGAACTGTATGAGTTCCTTATATATTTTGAATATTAGCCCCTTATTGGAGGCATTGCTCACAAAAATCTCCCATTCGGTTGGTTGCCTTTTTATTTTGTCAATGGTTTCTTTTGTTATACAGAAGCTTTTTAATTTGATATAGTCCCATTCATTTATTTTAGCTTTTACTTCCCTTGCCTTTGCAGTGAAATTCATAAAATCTTCTTTGAACCTAAGGTACATAAAAGTTTAGTACCTATGTTTTCTTCTATGCAGTTTATTGTTTTGAGTCTTATTTTTAGGTCTTTGATCAATTTTGACTTAATTTTGGTACATGGTGACAGATAGCAGTCTAGTATCATTCTTTTGCATGTGGTTTCCCAATTCTTCCAGCACCATTTATTGAAAAAACTTTCTATTTTACATTATATGTTTTTGGCTCCTTCATCAAAAATTATCTGTGCATATTTATGTGGGTTTATTTCTAGGTTTTGAGTTCTATTCCACTGGTCTATGTCAATTTTTCTGCAATACTGTTTTGATTATTGTTCTGTAGTACAAGCTGAAGTCAGGGAGTGTGATACCTCCAGCATTGTTCTTTTTTCTTAGGATTGCTTTGGATATTCGGGGTCTTTTCTGGTTCCATACAAATCTGATGATTTTTTGTTATATTTCTTTAAAAAATGCCATTGGGATTTAATGGGGATTGCATTAAATCTGTATAATGCTTGGGTAATATGGCCATTTTAACTATGTTGATTCTTCCAATCCATGAACACAGAATGTCTTTCTATTTCTTTGTGTCTTCTTCAATTTCTTTTACAAATACCTTATAATTTTTACTGTATAGGTCCTTCACATCCTTGGTTAAGTTTATTCCTAAGTATTTTATTCTTTTTGTTGCAATTGCAAAAGGAATTGGGTTTTTGTTGTTGTTGTTGTTTATTTTTCTAAGATTTCATTGTTAATATACAAGAATGCAATGGATTTTTCTACGTTGATTTTGTAGCCAGCAACTTTACTGTATTCATTTGTTGTTTCAAATAGCTTTTTCGGTGGAGTCTTTAGGGCTTTCCATATATAGCATTATGTCACCTGCAAAAAGTGACAATTTAAATTCTTCATTCCCAATTCAGATGCCTTTTATTTCTTTCTCTTGACTGATTGCTCTGGCTAGGACTCCCAATACTATGTTGAATAGCAGTGGTAATAGAGGACAACCTTGTCTTGTTCTGAATGTAAGGCAAAGCGCTTCAGTTTTTCACCATTGATTATGATATTACATGCAGTTTTTTAATTTATGTTTTTCATGAAAGACACTAATACCAGTTAAAATTGTGAAGTGACTCTTAGTAGTAGGATCCACTAGGAAACTGCCATATAACACAGTGCAAAAATATTATGTATCTTGAGTTTTTTCTCTCCAGAAAAATATCCAAATTTTGTATTGAGTTTGATTTCCCCAACCCACCAAAAATAAAAAGCTTTGATTTTCCAGGACCCAGCAGGGAATTAATATACTAAAATTCACTATGTTATCTTAATGACAATTCAATAGAGATTAGAATTCATATCTATAAATGACTTGGAAAATAATGAGAGTATGAATAGAGAAATAAGATTTAATTTTTAATTTAAAAATTCAATAAAATCAAAACTAGTGATATTTAGAAATCACAGAGCAAACATTCATATTTAACAACTACATATCAAATGAATAGATGAACCAATTCTTGAATGACTAGATAGATGGATGAATAAAAAAAGAGCATTTAATAAAAGAGTGATGGAGGGCAGGCTGAGTGGCGCATTGGTTAAGAGCTGGCTTGGGGATGCCAGCGGCCCCAGTTCAGATCCCATATATGAGGGCCAGTGACACTGCCCTCTACAGCTAACAACAGCTCCACCTGGAACGGGGCTGTGTGAGCCCCGACGACGACGGTGTAGGCTGCAGCCCCTGCTGCAGTGGGCTGCCATAGGCTACAGTGAGTGGCCAGCAGCCAGCGTGTGCGGCTAGCAGCCAGCGTGAGCTGCCAATAGCCGCGGTGAGTGACCATCCAGAGGCCGGTGACCGATCTGCCTCATCCGGGAAGAACGCAATGACGATACCAACATGGGCCAGTGAAGCAATGCCCTCCGCAACTAGACTGAAGAACAAAAAGACAGCAACTTGCCTGTTCCCTTTCCCCAATTCCCCAATGCTATTCCCCTCCTCCAATTCCCCAATAAAATCTTTAAAAAAAAAAAAGAGAAATGAAAACTGAACAATTTTTTCTTACAATATTATATTATTTGTGTACATGCTTGTGTATATAGTGAGAAAACTTGATATACATTATTCATATTATATTTGTAGCTCTAATTATAAAAAATCACTTGGAATTTCCTAATAAAAATGATACCCACAAAATATATACCCATCATACACATTATATAGTCATCTATTTTATAAAAACTATCATGGTATAATAACTTTTTTCATGGCCTACAATTTTTATCTAATATTTGTGACTAATCTATACAGAAAGCACCAATTTTAATTTTTTAAGTGCCTGTTCAAAATATTATGACCAGGACATGGAGAAGATTATCTTCATATGAATCAGTACCTTATAGAAATAGAAAAAGTAATAATGTGTCAGTACTGTTTTATAGGCACATAACAACTGGAAGAAATCACACTTTTCATATCATCAGTAGGCTTGCTATCAAATTGTTTTTCTCTCATGAACATATCTCAAAAGAACATCATAAAAGTTTACAGGATTTCATCAACATTTTCCTAATTTAATATTATAGATGGAATTGATACACTGGATTATAAAAAACAAAACATTCCCAAATGAGTAAGATTATTCATAACAAAAAAAAAACAAGAACTAAAGGCAAATCATCAAAGCAGCATTTGAATCTCAGAAGATCACATTCAATGGAAATATTCATCATCATAAATATGAAAACCTGGCTACAAAGCTTATCCCCAAACGTCCATCCTTAAATGTGCACCAATAGCTATTTTAAAACTCTTTGCAGGGCCGGCAGAGTGGTGCATTGGTTAAGAGCTGGCTTGGGATGCCAGCGGCCCCAGTTTGGATCTCACATATGAGGGCCAGTGACACTGCCCTCTACAGCTAACAACAGCTCTACCTGGAGCTGGGCTGCAAGCCCCAGTGACGGTGTGGGCTGCCATAGGCTACAGTGAGTGGCCTGCAGCCACCGTAAGTGACTGGCAGCCAGCTTGAGCTGCAATAGCCGTGGTGAGCAACCATCCAGAGGCCAGCGGCCAACCTGCCTCACCCGAGAAGAGCGCAATGACGATACCAACATGGGCCAGTGAAGCAACGTCCTCCACAACTAGACTGAAGAACAAAAAGGACAGTAACTTGTCTGTTCCCCTTCCTCGATTCCCCAATGCTGTTCCCCTCCCCCAATTCCCCAATAAAATCTTTAAAAAAAAAAACTGTCTGCAGTGGATGCTAATGAGGCTACAAATTAATAAGAAAAGTTTCTATATTAAATTTAACTAATGAGACTTTAGGTTATTATCTCATTATATTGAAATGCTTTATTGAACTATTTGTATATTTGTGCAAAATATGTAATAAAAAAATCATAGCATATGCCAGATATAGTATTTAGCTTTCTTGTCAAGGGTAATGCAGTATACAAAAATTACCTTTACTGAGATAAACTATAAGTATCCTGCCAGTGATGCTTTCCACTCCTGGTAGAGCCACTGTTTGTTCTTATAGAAGCAATAAACTACTCCATGTTCAGTTGTTTACAAAACACTGACTTAAAAATTTACATGTGTCTTTACCTTTTTGGTAATCACCTCAGACATTAGTTCATCCTGAATTGTCAAGGACCCTGGAAGTACATAAAATGCATATTTTTATTCCAATATTAGAGGCAAGGAAACAAACCAGCTTATAACTGTCTAGCTAGGGCCATTTAGTTAAGTGTTCAGATAGGGAAAAATAGCACTCCACTGTACATCTAGATGGTTCTAAATTCAAGGATTCCTATCACTTTGTATTCTGGCTTTAAATATATGATAAGGGAGTAAAGTTACTTTTTAAATTTTCTAGTCTTTTACTCTTCCTGATCAGATATGACATATCTAGCCTGAATTGTTTCTTTGTCATCTGTGTTCATCCTAACACTTCAGGAAAGTCAGCCCTAAACACAGATATTTGTTTGCCAGTTTATGTTTTCTCTGGATGAGCCACAGTGTTTTATAGCCAAGAGACCACCCCTGCTCCTTCTGACCCAGTCTGTCCCTTTGTTCCTCACATGTCATACTTGTCTATCCTATGAGATGATTTCTTACATCCCTCTGCTAAGTTGCATTTCTTATTGAAAGTCAAATATAACACCAAATTTCCTCGCTATTTCCCTGTATATTCTACTTTCCTCCAAAAATAGTCCTCCAGTACCCACCTGAATGCAAACGATAATTTCTTATTCTTCATCTTCACAACCTATACGGTGCATGGGTTAACAGCAGAGTAGAAAGAACGAGAAAGAGCATTGGGCTGAGAGTCAGGCTTCCTAATTCAGCCCCTAATTAACAGTGAGACACTTCATGAGGCATTTACTGTCCCAGTTTCAGAGGGGGTTTAGCCAGATAAGCACTAACACTTCTAGCTCTAATATTTTATGATTGTTCAAATTGAAAAAAAAAAGGGTCTATAGAGTACAAGGGTCATTTACTTCTAATATGTTAAAATAACAATAATAGACAGCCTAGAGTCTACATTAGTAAAAAGTAGAGTGTCATTAGTAAAAATATGATCTTCACCTTGAAAGTCTGTTTCTTCTTTGTATCAATCACAAGCTTTCATTATCATCTTATCTAACCTAAAGTACAAATCAAGAAAAATATCTTAAGTAGCTCTAAATTGATGGTCCCAACTGGCAATTTTTAACAAGGCAATATATGTCCACTGGAAATAAACAACATCAGCTCATCTGTCTAGGTATCTCTCTATCTTAATCTCTCTCCCTACCCACCTCTATATCCACGTCATTAATAAGCGAAAGTTATGTCTTGATTGTTGTTCTTTTACTACACTACAATAATAAATCCTGGGCAGATTTTTACCCAAATTGGAGTTCTGAGATATGAAATGTCATCTCTTTAACATATGCAAATTCCTTTTGAGATGCCCATGTTATGCACCCACAGGGACAGACAGTCCTTTGGGGCACTTCAGTATATTAAGGGCAGTTGCATATCAACTGCCTATCAACATAAACCTTTGGCATACATTAAGTCAGAGAAAAACAAAATAGTTTCAATGTTGAACATCAAGTCAAAATAATAAGAACAAACATTTGGAATAGGGAAAAACTTTCTATCAAAGTCTTTCTCAAATGGGGAATTCTTGGAACCTGCTCCAAAGTAAATAGCAACAGAATTTTATGTACTCAAATAGTTAATGATGACTTCTCTAATCGGTGAGACAGTTGGTGATCAAATATTTATTAACTGCCTAGAGATGACTTAAAGCTCATATCTAAACACATTCATTCTAGTTTATTCATTCACCAAAAGTTTTTCCTTCTGGAAATAAAATGAGACATTATGTTATCGAGACAGAATAAAACAAGATGTGTAAATGCATTTGTATTTTTATAGAAAACTTTATGAACTATGACGTTTATCTCAAACCAGACACAAATGTGTAAACGAAGATCAATGTGAAGTCTCTTTGGCAATGTAACAGTATAAGACTCTAGAAATGAAAACAATATAAACATGTCCCTTCAGGATATTTCATCATCTTGACAATATTGGTTGTGGGTTTAAAACCTGTATAATGGTCTAGACAAAACCTCAAAGGTACTCAGAAACTAGGTCACGTAAGGTACAGTCATCTCAAACATATTCTCAGTAATGGCATAAAAAGTAATTTTAATGCAAAACAATAACAATCAACATATTAAAACTCTTTAATGAGTTGGAATCAGCTAGAATAAATTAGATAGAAAGTGACCCAAAATCTGCATGAGTTATTATAGTGAAGGTTAATTTTCACTCAAGCTATTGTATGTATTTGTCAAGGATTGTTAAGGCTAAACTGCATGTTGTCTCATTCCAGGACCCAAGTCTCTATCTGGAATACTGATGATCTTTGGCAGAGAAAAGCAAAACATGGAAAACTACATACAGACCCTTAAAGCTCTGCCTGAAATCTACACATGTCATTTCCACCCATATATCATTGGCTGGACAGAATCACATGACCACTTCTGTGCTTAGTAGGGTTGGAACAAAGAAAACCCTCCCACAATGTGGGCATACCACAGAAGAGGAACCCTACAGGAAGAAAAATTAGAATATAGCCACATCTTACTTAATGCACACATGTAGTTGTATTACAATATTGTACTGAGTTTTGGATATGTAAACATAAGTTTTCTATTGACCAAAGATATATGCTCTATGAAGTTGATAATTATAAATCAAAGGCTTTTTACAAGAAAAAAACATGAACTAGAGAGCTATTCATGTACTATACCTGTAGTTGGTGAAAAATATTCCAACCTACCCAAAAATTGTAAAGATGTTTTTCCCATTTTACCATATATCATTTTCCTTGGTTAGTTTTACATTTTAAATTTACATTTTAGAAGTTAAAATGAGGCACTTGACCATATTACTTAACTTTTCTATGTTTAGGATTTCCCATCTATAAAATAAGGATGGTATTATTATATTATCTTCCTCATGGTATTACTATAAAATTTAAATGAGATAGTATATATAAATGCAATAGAACACTTCTAGGCACAGGATTAGCCCCATCAGTGAAGATGATGGTTGAAAATTGAAGTTACACACCCCATTAGAAAACAACTTATTAGAAAATGCAATATATGGTCAAAGTATTATTTGGATCCTGTATCTAAAAGATAATTACCCACATGATTGGTTTTCTTCAAAAATATCATTAAAATCAATTTGAAGAGGTCAAGAGACAATCAATGAATTAATATAAGACTCCAATATACATATGACTGATGCATTTTCTAACTAGAAGTATAAAGTTCAAAATTGAGGTCAGATAATTTAGTTTTAGACTAAGTAAGAGGATGGTATCATATGATATTCCTAATATACATTATTTTATACTCACTAAGCATAATCATAGAAATTTTGCCTACAATTGGCCATTGAAGCATTTGCTCCTTCAAGTATTCCTCTCATCCCTACCTTCAACCTCATCTCTCCTTAAATTAATTTCCTTCTGCCTAAAACCATGCCCTGCCCCCCCCCAAAAAAATAACCCTTCACTCTATACTGCTCACTCTTCAGCTGTCATTCTATATTTTTCCATTCCACTTTAAAGAAACTTACAGCATTTTTTTAAACAATTAACTCTTTAACAGATACAATGGGACACATTATGGAAACTGAAATCTGGTTGTCCTATTCCAATGTGCTAAAGCCTCAGTTTCCTTCACTTGTTGAAAATGTGTAATACACTTGGCCAAAGTCTCCTTGTTGAAATATCCTCTTTCATTCATGTTATTTCAAAGCCTAGGTCAGTTCCCCCAGTATATCCCTTCTTTCTTCTAAATTTCTATGAGTCTCCAGGAAAACTGGTGTATTTAATAAAAGAATAAAGATTATGGCTACATTACCAAACATATTCATAATGGCAATAAGCAATTAGCATTGGAAATAATATTAAATATTCAACTCACAGGAGTGAAAAATCTATAAAATCCTACCGAAGGATAATACGCAATATTGAATAGAAAATGTAATAAAAAAGTCAACTCTTCCCCAAATTAATATTAGTTTAAGGTAATTTCAGCTAAAAACCCAAGATATGTCTGTTCACTTTTTTTTCAAACAAGAAAAATATTTAATTTAACATAGAAAAATAAATTTAGCAAAATTGGTCTAGGATATGAGGGAGGGCAGAAAATAGAAGAATGAAAGTAGGTAGCTTTTACTTTAGAGTACAACTTCAGTGTACTCTAAAGCCACTGAATAAAAACTTTGGTACTGGCATAGGAAGAGAACTAGAGAAAAAAAATAAAGCGAGGCCCACTTAATCATTCCCAAAGAGACTAATTCTGGTTTATTTTTTCTCCAGAGAATTTTGCTTCCTGATGTGAGCTTAGGCAAAGTTATGTCGTTGAGAGGTCATGATGTATGGTAAAGAGCTCACCATACTTCCAGCTCGAGAAACCAAAGAAAAAGATCTGTTGGGACCAATTATTATCCCGTTAATGATACCAAGGAATGCAAAAAATATAGATCAAACTTCTTGCTTGTACTACAGAAATTCTTGGAAATGAAAAATTCTCAAGCAATGTGTCAGAAGCCTGCTGTACCAAAATAAAACTTTAGAGAGCCAGTTCAGCTCTGTGATTAATTAATTATTGACTGTAAGGAAGCCATTTTTCCTGTCTGAGTCTGGACAACCATGCCTGCCACACAGAGGGTTGCTAACAATAAAGGAGACAATTTTTGGAAAAAACACAGCATAATATCTAGCAAATGTGAATGTTCAATATGTTGGTTTGCTTTGGGCTTGGTGATTAATGTCCAAAATAATTCTGGTCTTCCAAATTTTTATTCACTTGGGCTGTGTTCCTTTCAATTTCCTTAGTAAACCAAATCTCAACTCTGATATGTCTGAGTTTTCTTTGGCACATAAAGTTCATTAGTTTTATAGCAAACAGATTTTGGATGACAGTCTTTTAACTGCCAATTTTTTTTTTTTTCGGACTGAGAATATATTCTGCTGAGCAAAAATAATGCCCCAAACTTGTTTATTCAGCAGTATAACTTCAAGAAGCATTAATGGCCTAACTCACTAACGTATAAACCTGTTAGGTTTTGCTTATGGAATTTGTTATCACGGCTTCTAGTTATTACTCTCTGAAGAGTCTGGGCAAAGCGTTGTGTGATCATGATTCATCTTGCTCAGTGTTAACAGTGACAAGATAAAAAATACAAACTGGAAAAAGAGGCAGAATGTTCAGTGAAAAGTTTAGCCTTGTTAAGCATGCAACTGGCATGATTTCAGATAAAGAACAGAACAATTCACTTCTTTGCATAAATAATTTAAGAATCAGCCACTGTGATAGCAGCCACAGTGAATGTAAATTGCTCTATCTACAGATTTATATTTATAGCTGTTTGGCATCAGTAATAGCCTCAATCATACAGTTCTCACTTTCAGGCAACATTTAGGAGATAAAGTTATCAAATCAAATACCTGTTGCTTATTACAAAGAGTGATATTTAAATACTTGGTTTAAATGGTAATATCACAAAATCATTTGGTATATAAAAAGCTAAGATGACAGCACACTTAATGGGTCATTGAGTGGTTAATAAACCTAAAATCAGATCTGTATGGTTTTTGATAAATCTATGGTTTAGGTGGATATTCCCCTTTGCTTTTATTTTTCTGTTTTTCTGTTTTCTTTTGAAGAGGAAGATTGAAAATTGGCCCTCTACTAAGTACCAGCTTACAGGGATAGAACAAGAAGTCAGGGTAAACAAACTCTAGGTGAAACTAGTTTATAAAATTTAGCTATACACATCTTTAGCATAGAATGGAGTGTAATCATTTTCTTAAGTTTATGGAGTTTTTTCTTTACTCCTTTATATGAGTATACATGTCATTTTGATAGGAAATAAATTTCGAAGGTGATAAATTTCTTGTGACACACACACATACACACACACACCCCTCTAGCATCCCTCTCCCCAGCCCACCCTGCATCACAGGAGCCCTTGAGCATTTTGTGCAGTGCCATGCTATAGTACATAGAGTACAACCCTACACATTTACAACCAAGAAGGGAAAGCAGATATCACATATAGTAACCAAATTGCTCATTAGTAGATATTGCCTTGAGGAACACAGGATGTTAGGACCTCTTAAAAGGTATTAGCTGTTGTAATTGCCACTTTGCTGAATTCTATAGGGACAAGCAGAAGTAAGGATCTGTGGCTCTCAAACAGGATAAGAGGAACAGATATTTATGCTTTCCCTGAGCTCACCTCTTCACTAATCCCCTGATTACTTCTGAGTAGATATACTGATAATTAGATCGTTGGGCCATTCCTTCCCTCTTCTTCCTATATTTCTTATCCTCCTAATGAGTGTCCTAAATTTACCCCTTTCCAATTTTTAAAAAGATATTATGAAATAGTTCAGTCACATAAAAGTACAAGGGAAGTATCATGAATTCTCACATACCCACTACTCAGCTTAGGAAATAAAACATTGCAAATAAAATTGAGGTCACTGTGTCTTCTTCCTCAACCCATTCCCCTCCTGCTCTGGATGGTGTAACCCCTGCCTTACATTTGGTACTTGTCATTCTCATGTATTTTTAAGCAGTTTTATTACATTTGTGTATATCTATAAATAATAGCTGGTATTTTTATATATTTCTAATCCTAAAATAAATTGTATCATAATATGTGTATCCTTTTACACCTCCATTTCTCATTTAGTATTATTTGGAAGATATATTCATTGATATATTTAATTTATTCTTAATTTTATAAGTTAATTTATTCTCAATAATGTATGTATTCAATTTTATGAATATACCACACTAGATTTATTAGTTACCTTTAAGCAGTGATCATTTTCTTTTATGAACATAGATTTTTGATCCCTCTCTTTATCCTGGGATATAATTCCATCCCATGGCTTTTTCATTGACCATAATAGTTCCCTCTCCTCTCTTCTAGTCCACATTCTAGATTCACAAAAAAGAAAGAGACAGTTTGAGGAATTGTATAAAAAGAAATAAAGGAGAAAAATCAATAGCAGTCAATAATAACAATTACTAACAATAATAATCACAAGATAATAGAAGCTATCCTTAGAAGAACTCTTTAGGTATTGCACCATTTAATCTCTGCAATACTCTGTAAGGTAGTAACTATTCTACCAAAAACTAATGCACTTCCTCAAAGTTACATAGAAAGAAAATAAGAGAGAACTAAAACTTAGGTTTGTTTGACACCAAAATCCTTGCTCTTATCCTCTGTACAATAGCTTCAGAAGACAGGGTGGAGGCGAGGGAGCCATTTATGCTCTCTCAATAATGAAAGAACATGATTAAAGGAAAAGTACACACCAGCCTTTATATTCCCAAATGCCCATTTCAACCATTGGCTTTGATTCAATTGCACCATAAGTTCAGTTAGAACAGTCGTCATCTCCAACACTAGGCTCTACCAATTACTTTTTATTTAATTCACCAGATTTGTATCAGATAAAGTTTAAGTGAAAGTAAAACAAAGAGTAGCAAACATTTTTGTACTTTTGTGTTAGGAATCTTTTCATGGTGCTAGAAATGAACAGCCTTATCTCAGTCACAAAAATACACATATACAAAATAAAATAAAATAAAATAAAAATAAAAATGTTAGTCTCCTTGAATTTCTGTTTTCTCAGAAGCAAAATGAGGATTTGGCAGAATGGTGTTTAGAGCTAGGATTCTGGGATTATAAGGGGAAAAGAAAATTTGTTTCAAGTTTTCTTTTTTTTTTTTTTTTTTTGTTTTTTTTTTTTGTTTTTTTCTTTTTGTTTCAAGTTTTCTTGAAGACAATCCTGCTACAAAAGGTCACGAAAAGCTGAAATACTAAAATGTAATGTTTTTCATGCTTTTGATAAGGTGAAAACATTTTGGTGGGTAACAATTACATATTTTAGTTAAAGGAGTAAAAATATGGGGTTTTGTATCTTGCCTCCTATAAACTTACCTAGAGAGCTAAGTAAGGCTTATCATTTCCAGCTCCCTTAGAGTCTTTGGTACAGTATGCAACCAGAGTGGTAAAATATACATCATCATAATATGAACTACCAAAGCTCCCGTTTTTTATTTTATTTCTGGTCAACACAGTGTTTCATTGGTTGACTTTGCCATTTTCAGAATGAAAAAGATAACATCCATTTATACACCCATTAAGAAGCTTTACCTTTCTCTATTTATACACAATTTATGAGACTTCTCATAGAACAAAAAAGGATCTTTCATATCCCAGTAGAGGCTTCCGAGGATAAACACAGGAGGAGATAGCTTTGCACAATGGCATCCCCCCCGCCCCCAAAGCCTGCAGCATGATATATGGCAGGTCACCTTGTTCCTTGCATTTTACTGTCCCTAGCTGCCACTAAGGAGCTAATAAAGATTATTGCTGATCCCCTTCAGGCAAGGTGAGGAGGCTAACCAGAAAAGACTGTAAATTAGTGAATTATCAAAACGTGCTCTGGAAATACAGAACCTCATGCTATCCTTAGAAATACAATTACACACAGCTTAGTAGTGCATGCCCCTGACCCAGACCTACATCATACTACATACACACCCCCTTCCAGGATGCCATACAATGTCCATGTGTACAATTCCCATCAGACTCTCATATGGAGAAGTGTATGTACTACAGCCAGCCCAATTAGACCAGAAAGAATAGTTTGATATATTTATTCTAATTCGTGTGAAGTTGTGAATTGCTGGCCATAAAAATCAAACCACTTAATACAAAACCAGGTCACATGGGCCAGTGCTGTTCAGTGGCTTGAATGGAATTCAATTAAATTAGCATTCTAGCTTCTTGCATTTGCTCCTGTAACCCAAAGGGGATACAGTCTGAATAGGTGAAACCTGTAGACAGGACAGGTAACTGAAATTCAGAATAGATATGAGGTCTAACAATTAAGTTCACGAACTTCTTGCAATGATGTTGCTAACCTTTTTTGATATCATAGGCATTATTCATTATGAATTTGTACCAACTGGACAAATAGCTAACCAATTTTACCATCTGGAAGTGCTGAAAAAGTTAGAAGACCCAAAGTTTTCATCAAAAATTCATGACTCTTGCATCATGACAATGCACCAGCTCACATGGCACTGTCTGTGAGAGAGTTTTTACCCAGTCAACAAATAACTGTATTGGAACACCCTCCCTACTCACTTGATCTGGCCCCTAATGACTTCTTTCTTTACCTGAAGATAAAGGAAATATTGAAAGGAAGACATTTTGATGACATTCAGGACATCAAGTGTAACACAGCAACAGCTCTGATGGCCATTCCAGACAAAAAGTTCCAAAATTGTTTTGAAGGGTGGACTAGGTGCTACTGTCAGTCCATAGCTTCCCAAGGGGAGGACTTTGAAGTTGACCATAGTGATATTCAGCAAGGAGATATGTAGCACTTTCTCTAGGGTGAGTTTATGATCTTAATTGTCGGAACTTCGTATGATTTGTTATTAAAATCTACTTTGTGCATCAGTTAGAGATCTCCCGAGAAAGAGGATCAATAGGATACTCATATGTGTATATGTAGAGAGAAAGAGAGATTTATTTCAGGGAATTAGCTTATGCAGTTATGAAGACTGCAAATCCAAAATCTGCAAGGTGGATTCAGTAGCCTGGAGATCCAGATAATTGCCAGTGTTATAGTCCAAGTTCAAAGGCTGTGTGCTGGCCAAATACCTGCTTGTTCAGTGGAGGTCAGTCACTCTTTCTTCTATTAAGATCTTCAGTTAAATGAATAATGCCCTCCCACATTATGGAGAACAATCGGCTTTATTTGAAGTCCACTGATTTAAATGTTAATCTTATCCACAAAAAAACAAGCTCACGGAAACATCCAGAATCATGCTTGACCTATGTCTTGGCACTGTGGCCCAGTCAAGTGGACACATCAAATTAATCATCACACCTTGTAACTATGTATTTACATGTCTGTTTTCATCTGTTAGATTTTGGAAGCAAGGAATATGAGAGTGTCTTCACTGCCTTTAAATGTTTTTTAATAATTTTTTAAAAATTTTCAATTACAGTTGACATACAATATTATATTACTTTAGGTATATAACATAGTGATAATACATTTATGTAACTTATGAAGTGATCACCCTAATAAGTCTAGCACCCATCTAACACCATAGTTATTCAATATTATTAACCATATTTCTTATGCTGTACTTTACATCCCTGTGATTGTTTTTATAACTGGCAATTTGCACATCTTAACCTCTTCCCCTTTTACACCCATCTCCCCAACCCCCCACACAACTGGTAACCATAAAAATATTCTCTGTATCTGTGAGTTTGTTTCAATTTTGTTTATTCATTTACAGGTATTTTGTTTTTTAGATTCCACATATAAGTGAAATCATGTGGCATTTGCCTTTCTCTGTCTGACTTATTTCACTTATTTCACTTGTACCCTCTAGGTCCATGCACATTTTTTGCACATGGAAATATTTTATTCTTTTTTATGGCTTGGTAATATTCCATTATATACATATATCACATCTTTATCTATTCATGTATCAGTGGACATTTAGGTTGATTCCCTATCTTGGCAATTGTAAATAATGCTGCATTGAACATAGGAATGTATGTGTCTTTTCAAATTGGTGTTTAGGGTTTCTTTGAATAAATATCCACAAGTAGAATTGCTGGGTCCTCTTTGGCTCTTGTTATTGTCTTTGTTTTATTTTATTATTATTTTTTAATTGCTCATATACCACCTGTTTTATTTTTGTTTGTTTGTTTGTTTTTGTTTTTGTTTTTAGCTGAGCCATCTTGCCACCTGTTGGCAGCTCAGCGGCAACTCAGCTCAGGCCGGGAATAAAACAGGCAACCCTCTTGCTCAGAGCTTACACTCTTGAGCGAGCTAGTAACCAACTGAACCAGCCTCTATAGCCTTTGTTTTAAAGTCTATTTTGACTGATGTAAGTGTTGCTACTCCAGCCTTTTTTTTATTTCTGTTTGCATGAAATATATTTTTCCATCCCTTCACTTTCATTCTTTTTCTGTCTTTCAATATGCAGTGGACCTCTTATAGGCAGTATATATATATATATATATATATATATATATATATATATATATATATATATATATGTATTTTATTTTCTTATCCATTCATCCATCTTATGTCTTTTGACTAGAGAATTTAATCCATTTACATTTAAAGTACTTACTGTCAGGTACACAGTTATTTTATTATTCATATATTTTCTTCTTCTTCTTCTTCTTCTTCTTCTTCTTCTTCTTCTTCTTCTTCTTCTTCTTCTTCTTCTTCTTCTTCGTCTTCATCTTCTTTTTCTTCTTCGCCTTCTCCTTCTCCTTCTTCTTCTCTTCTGTCATTTTAACATTTCTTATAATACTAGTTTGGTGGTGATGAATTCCTTTAGCTTATTTTTTTTGTCTGGGAAACTCTTTATCTATCCTTTGATTCTAAATAATATCTTTGCTGGGTACAGTAATCTTGGTTGTAGCTCCTTACTTTTCATCACTTTGAATATTTCATGCCAATCTGACCTGCAAAGTTTCTGTTCAGAAATCAGCTGACAACCATATGGGAGCTCCCTTATAGATACCTAATGGCCTTTCTCATGCTGCTTGTAAGATTTTCTCTTTGTCTTTAACCTTTCGCAATTTAACTATGATATATCTTACTGTGGAACTCTTTGGGTTCATCTTGTTTGGGACTCTCTGTGCTTCCTGGTGTGTATGTCTATTTCCTTCACTAGATTAGGGGAAGTTTCTGTCATTATATCTTGAAATAGGTTTTCAATTCCTTGCCCTCTCTCTTCTCCTTCTGGTACCCCTATGATTCGAATGTTGTTACAGTTGATATTGGTCCAGAGATTCCTTAAACTATTCTTTATTTTTTTTTAATTCTTTTTCTTTTGGCTGTTCTGATTGAATGTATTCTACTTCCTCATCTTCCAAATCACTGATTTGATCCTCTGCTTCATCTAATCTGCAGTTGATTCCCTCGAATGTATTCTTCATCTCAGTAATTGTATTCTTCACTTCTGACTGGTTCTTTTTTATGTTTTCTATCTTTGTTTTTATGTTTCCTATCTCTTTGAGGAAGTTCTCATTGAGATTGCTGAGAATCTTTATAACTAATGTTTGGAACTCTGCATCTGGTAGATTGTCTCCATTTTGTTTAGTTCTTTTTCTGGAGCTTTATTCCGTTCTTTTATTTGAGACATGTTTCTTTGCCTCCTCATTTTGGCCACCTCACTGTGTTGGTTTTTATGTATTAGGTAGGGCTATGATGCCTCCCAGTCTTGGTAGAATGGACTTATTAAGTAGTTGTCCTATTGGGCCAGTAGCACAGTCTTGTTGGTCACCAGAGCCAGGAGGTGCTCCACATGTGTCCCTTGGGTTGTAAGTGCCTTCCCATTGTACTTGAGCCTTGATTGTGTTGGCAAATCAATGGGATGGAATTATTATGGCCTCGCCTAGTACTTGGTTCCCAATGAGTACTCAATAAATATTTATTAAATTAAATACTTTGGGCCTTAACTCTGTACTCTTTAGGCTACTACACAGCATAACCTTAAGATTCTTCCTTGTGAAGTTACCTAGTAAAAGGTATCCATCTGTGAAGGACTAAAGTGTGTCTCCTCAAAATTCATATGTCAAAACCCTAATACTTAATGTGGCTGTATTTAGAAACAGGACCTCTCAAGAGGCAGTGAAGGTTAAATGGAGCCATAAAAGTGGGGTCCTAATCTAATATGACTGGTATCCTTGTGAAAAAATGAAGGGACATCAAGGATGCACCTATGGGGACCAGCTGTGTGGCTCAGTTGGTTAAGAGCTCGAGCTCTGAACAGCAGGGTTGCCAGTTCAATTCCCTCATTGGTCAGTGAATTGTGCCCAAGCTGATCTGCCACTGAGCTACCAAGAGGTGGAAGAATGGCTCAGCTAGTGAGAGCACGTGCTCCTAACAACAAGGTTGCCAGTTCAACTCACATGGGATGGTGGGCTACGTCTACCCACAACTAAGATTGAACACAGTACCATGAGCTGAGCTGCCCTGAGTTGCCGATGGGCAGCCAGATTGCTCAGTGGTTAGAGCCTGCACTCTTAAACCCCAGGTTTCCGGTTCGACTCTCACATGGTATGGTGGGCTATGTTCACAGGCAACTAAGTTTGAACATGACACCTTGAGCTGAGCAGCCGCGAACTGCAGACAGGTGGACAGATGGCAACTGGACTTGGAGCTGAGCTAGCTGCACCCTCCACAACTAAGACTGAAGGACAATAACTTGGCTCTTCCCCTTTCCCAATTCCCCAATAAAAAAACAAATAATTAAAATTTAAAAAAGAATATACCTACACAGGAAAGAGGTCACATAAGGACCTAGTGAGAATGGTAGTCATCTGCAAGCCAAGGAGCAAAGCCTCAGCAGAAACCAACCCTTCTGCCACCTCAATCTTGGTATTTCAGCATCCAGAACTGTGGGAAAATAAATTTCTGTTGTTTAGGCCATCCAGTTTTGTTACTTTGTTATTGGAGCCTGAGCAGACTAATACATCCTCCAGCACACACTGTACCCCAGTTAATTATAAAAACAGCTAGAAAACCTAGCTCTGGGGCAGGATATGTGCCTGTAAAAGTTACAACGAAGAAAACATAGTTGGTTTCAAGGGAATGGAGCTGGTATGATGTGTGGACTGTGCAAAAACTGCTATGAGGGGGGACAGCTGAGTGGCTCAGTTGGTTAAGAATTGGCTTAGAGCACGAGCTCTGAGTAACAGGGCTGCTGGTTCGATTCCCACATGGGCCAGTGATGCTGCGCCCGAGCTGAGCTGTCGCTGAGCTGCTAACAGGTGGCAGAATTGCTCAGCTGGCATGACAACAAGATTGCCTGTTGGATGGGGGGCTATGCCCACCCGCAACAAAACCTGAACTCGGCACCTTGAGCTGAGCTGCCACCTGAATGGTTCAGAGGATAGAGTATGCGCTCTTAACAAGACTGCTGGTTCGACTTCTACATGGGATGGTGGCTACACCCACTGGCAACTAAGATTGAACACAGCACCTCGAGCTTAAAGGCCATAAGCTGCTGATAGGAAGCCAGATGGTGACTAGTGCCCTCCATAACAAACATTGAAGAACAATAACTTGGCTGGTCCCCTTCCCTGATTCCCCAACACTGTTCCACTCCCTCAATTCCCCAATAAAATCTTTAAAAAAAAACAAACTGCTATGAGAATCAGATTCCTCCCTGATCTAGAAGTCCCTGCCCATATGAAAATTTTAAAATAGGGCTGATTCATACTCACAAAGCTGGTGGTGTATTTCAGTTCAGGGTAATTTTCTTTTGAATTGGATCCCTTTATCATGTTGGGCCAACATTCTATCTCTATATACTCTAGCAGAGAATCTCTTGTGTGTCTTCTCATCTTATACTTTTTGTTTAGCTTTTATATGCACAATGAGATTTCAAACCAACAAATTATAACAAAGAGGCTTCATGCCTGACCACTACGTTTTTCAAAAATAGTAAAAAATGTCTACTAATATATACTAAATATTAGGAAAGGAGTTTCTATATTAAAAACATTCATTTAGTCTAAAAACAGATTTATATCTCCAGTTTTATTGCTTATTAACAGAATGGATAATAGAAACCAAGTGGGGAAAATGGCATAATCTACTTATGACAGATGCTTAATATATTTTAACAACTTTGGTTGATATATCTTTTTGTGTTATTTTAAATAAATGAAAATACCACTGAATTAATTTTGCAAAAATGCTTCATACCAATGGTTTTAAAGGAGAAATGGTATCTTCTGTGCTAAAAGTAATAATTTAGTTTTATCCAAAAATAGCTTGAGACAAAATATGCAATTATTCAGCTCATCGTTCCTTCCTTTTGATGTGAATGGTGCATATCTGTGTTACTGGTTTTCCTCTCTAAGTACATCAGTTATGAGCCACATGACAGATAGTTTAGCCCTAAGATGTGAATTTATTTATGAATCCTAGTATATAATTTGGCTAAGAAATTCTGTATACAGAGTTCCCTATTAGTTTCTGTACACTACCAGGGAATTTTTTTGGAACTGGCTGATCTCCTTAGATATGGAATCGGACAAACCAAAAATTAGTGTTAACAATTCACCATGAAATAATTGATGTACAACCAAAATCCTTCCAAGTCTGGAAATGAGCCTGGTTCAGAAGTATTCACCCTGAATCACTTTCCTTTCCCCTGTATACATATACCCTTCTCATCAGACTCAGAGTATTTGCTGAACTGACAAAATAATTCAGTATCAAATGTTGTTTTACAAATATTTATTGCAATATAGATATAAACACAAGAATACACTTTGCTTCTCAAGTTCCCTTATCAAGTCTTCATTAAATTCATGGGGTATCAGTGAAACAATGAACGTTTGTTATATTTTGCTATAATTATATCATGCATGTTTTCATCATGTGTTCTATAAATGTGTCATAGAGGAGGAGAGGACCAGATCCCGTAAGTACAAATAATGGCCCATGTATAAATTAACTATTACAATAAACAACAAATTGGATATCAATGTAATTATGGATTGCATGGTAAAACTGTAAAATAATTTTGGAGGGAAGATATCTTTGGAAAGCTTTATCAGCTTTGTTGATTCTCATGAGAACAAGAATTTAAATGTTTTCTCTAAAGGTTTTATTATATAATACACAAAAAGTTATTCTTAGCTCTGTTATAGGAAATTTTAGGAGCATAAACACCATATTAAGTAAACTCTGTCATGAGACACTCATAACAAACACAATCTGGAGATAATCCCTCCTCCAGGCTAAGAGAAAAGTTGAATTGAAGGGCCATGCCTTTGTAACAAGGTGCTAGATGCTAGCAACAGATGACATAGTCCATTTCTGTATTCTCTCAATCATATGTTCATTTATTCACTTATTCATCAACACTGAGTGCCTTTTCCATATTAAGTACTGAGATTGGTACCATGGTTTCAGCAGTGAATAGGTCCTATGTTTGGTCATGATTAGAGTCTAGTGAGAAATACAGTCAAGTAAACCACATTTGACGCAGAAGCAATTGTGGAGATATTAGAGATATTGGAGAATCTGATAATAATTATAGACTCCTTTCCAAGAAAATATATATTCTAATTATACCAACAGTTAGTATACAATTTCAGAGGTTTCCAAGACCCTCAAACATTTATCCACAGACCACTTAAATGTTACCACAGAGTAAGAACATCTGGTTTACAGTCTCACTAATTTGTATCCATGGCGCCCAACTACAGGACAGGAACACAAAAGAGTTTTCAGTGACATGTGAACATTTTCTATAGGTACAGTTTTCTATGGATAAAACACCCTTGCTATGGGCCAGCAGCCTTTGATTCTGGAGACTCACTACAGTTAGCTTAAAATTCAGCAACGCATGCCTTGTTGTGTTTACAAAATCATCTGTCTATAAACAGCTGGTCCAACAAACATAAAGATTATTTTTATTTACCTTGCTCCCAAATCAGGTCATGTATTCAAAGGATTAATTATAAGGTAAGAAGAAATGACAGTCAAGTAGAATTGGCTACTATAAAGTATTGGCTTATAGTAGACAGAAATACTTTAATGATATTTCTGGATTCATTTAAGGTTAAACCCAGAACTTTTTTTGCAACTTATATCTCCATGTTTAAACATATTTGAGGTTGCCAGTATAGAGGCTGTTAATTTAAAAAAATAACTGAAGAACACTAAAATAACTTCTCAATTGTTAATTCAAACCACCCACCAATTTAGTTAGAAAAAAAAGAGGAGAGTTTTGCCCTTTTTGCACAAATTAATAAAAATATCCAATTGAAAAGCACTTAGGTGTAGACTTAGTCACTCTTGAAAATTAAGCTGAGGTTTCAATCTAAAATACCAAAGAATAACAAGCAAATGTTTCTTTTGGAAAGAATCTGATTAACTAAATAAAGTAGATTTATTTTATAGAATGAGAAAGAGACTCAAGTTCATAGATGAGGAACCTGAATTTATAGAGGGATAGACATGGTCCTGTAGACAATGTTATCCAGGCCTATGAATATTACTATTTATACTAAACAAACACTTTTGTTTCTAATTTTATTCAAATTCAATTCTGCAGGCATAGACTTAGTAAAAGGAAAAATAAATCAAAGCACTAGTCATTTTTTGAACACACTATTCATTCATCCATTTATCATTCATTTATTCATCCAGAGACCTGTCTGGAGCAGTGAATTAGGGAGCTGGTGCTAAGACCTGAGGCAGAGATACAGGCAGGAACCCATTCAAAGGGCCTTGTTAGTATAGAGCAGAATTCAGATGTTTTTGCAAATGCAGGACATTTGCAAATATTTTCAATAAGGAAACAATACTAACTGACATTTTTTAAATCAATCTACTCTTTTATTTGAACCTTTTGCTCTGGTAAAATTGCTTTACAAGCTCTACCAAAACATACCTTGGATTTTCCATCTCTATGCTCACACCTTCTTTCCATTTTTGGAAATCTTGACTTTTATAACAACCATTTAATTGTTTGAAAGTTTGAGTATGTAAACTACACGAGCTTTGAAAATAATTTAGGACAAATGTATTTGGAGGCACACTGAAGCCTGAAGATTTTCAGATCAATCCATGACTAGATGGCTATGAAAATGCAGAGTCCATTTTACATGGCTGATTCTGAATTGTGGCCACCCCTTCAAATTGGCTACAATGCCATGTTCCTTTACTATCAATATGTTACCTCACTCAAACTTAACTCAGGGTCATAGTATTATCTTTCTTTGCTCTGCTGCTTCTTCGTATTTCTTATTACTAAAGTTAGCAAATGGTTCTAAATGGTAACTAAAATTTACAAAAAAACTTTATGCTAAACACTATGAAGGATACTGCAAGGGATACAAAGAAAAGTCTTAGGGAAGAAACAGAGGAAGGAAAGAAGAAAATCACAAAATATAATTTGGGCAAAGGAGGAAATATGAAGATCCTAAAGGAAGTGGAAATAATAATTAATGTGTGGCTACCATTGCCAGCAGCTCTATAAGGCAGACATGCATTTGTTGAACACCAAGTTATTAGCAGCTAACATCACCACATGACTACTAGGCATGAGGCAATGGACTAAGCCCTGCGCATATGTTATCTCATGCAATCCTTCTAGCAGCAGTATAGGTCGAACTCATAGGTACTATCATTATCCCACATTATAAAGGAGGAAACTTGAGGGCATCTGGCTCCAAAGTCAGATACTTCACCCAGACTCTCCTCAAACTTTTACAAGGATAAGAATCAGTTGGAGAACTTGTTAAAAAGAAAAAAGCATGAATGTTCTTCTTTATTAGATTTACTAAATTAGTAGATTCTGAGATAAGGCTAAGGAACATGTATTTTTACAAACTCATAAACAACCATTACTACCACCACCACCACCACCACCACTATCACCAAAACATCACCCGAATCCAAATGCAAAGATGCTGATATTGATGGTCCTTCAACTACTTTTGACAACCCTGTGCTGTGATGCACTATATCCCCTAGAACAGTGTTAATCAAATTGTATGTACACACATTCATCTGGAGATATGATCAAATGCATACTGTTATTCAGTAGATCTAAGATGGACCCTTAGATCCTGCATTTCTAACACGCTCAAAGGTGATGCCTATTGGGACAGTCCAAGAATTATATATTGACTAATCGGGACCTAGTACAGCACCAGAAATTTTAGGGTTAAAATACAAGAAATGTAATTCATTTTCATAAAGAATTTATAGTCTAGTGAAGCAGACGGAGATACAGCCAGATGCTATGAATACGAAGCATGTGACAGGGGAAGTCATGATGGCTTATTAGAAAGACATTCTCAAGCTGAGACTAAAGGGGAAAAAATCTCATTCAGTTTTATGCTCTTCAAGAATTTACAACTAGTATAAGAAATGAGACAAATACAAAAACAACTAAGTAAGTAATATAAAGCAAGTATTTCTACAACTAATACATACAAGTCCCACCAACCTTCAGGGAAATAGAAATTACTTCTATCTGTCCTATAAATATTCCATAAACTTACTAATGATTTTATATCTGTTTACCAAGCTGTCTTCCCCAATGGTTGGAGTTCCTGAGGAGAAAAAACTATCATGTTCATAGTATATATCCAGCCCTTTGGCTCATATATAACACACATTTTATAAATGTTTTTTCAATGATCACTGCAGACTTCAAGGAGGAGGTAAACATTCTAAAACATGTTATTATAAACATTCCAAAAATAAAGGTGATTAAGGGACAACATTTCATGAAGAAATGGTGTGAAATGCCATTACTACTATGGTTCTATTACTTCTCATTTTGAGCACTTGCCAACATCACAGAATAAAACTAAACTCTTTGTGTGGAGCATCAGTAACACAAGTATATGACAAAGCCAACGGCACCAAACTATTTAATGAAAGACCCAAGAAGACAATCATGCCTTTATTTTATTTATAGTTCTTGCCACTGACAACAATCATATAAGAGCATTGTTATTCAGATTGTCCCACTCTTTTTTTAAAAAAGATTTTATTGAGGAATTGGGGGAAGGGAAAAGCATTGGGGAATCAGGGAAGGGGAACAGACAAGTTGCTGTCATTTTGTTCTTCAGTCTAGTTGTGGAGGATATTGCTTCACTGGCCCATGTTGGTATTATCATTGTGCTCTTCCCAGGTGAGGCAGATCGGTCACTGGCCTCTGGACGGCCACTCACAGCAGCTTTTGGCAGCTCACTCTGGCTGCCAGCCACTCATGCTGTCTACTGGTCACTCACAGTAGCTCAGAGCAGCCCACTGCAGCCCCACTGCAGCCTATGCCATCCTCGCCGACTCACGGCAGCCCAGCTCCAGGTCGAGCTGTTGTTCACCACCTTAGCTGTAAGAGGGCAGTGTCACTGGCCCATGTGGGAACCAAATCTGCAGCTCAGAGCTGGCATCCCAAGCCAACTCTTAACCAACGAGACACTGAGTCAGCCCCAGATTGTCCCACTCTTAAGATGGCCAGCTCTATGAGAATCAAAAGCATTTGTGAAAAAAATTAACTTACCCAGAAAATCTCAATAAGGCTCAATTCCATAATACTGTCATTTGGAGATCAAGAAATACATGAGATATGGTCAGGCCTGTCTGTAAACAGCTTTGGAAAGCAGGCATATTAGCAACAGGTGATATGGTGAATTCTGCTCTAAGGGGATAACCCAAGACCTATCTTCTTAGCCCACATTCAACTTCTCTGAAATACCCTACTACCAGAAATCCCAAAAACTTACTCACTGTACTGTGTGACCTTACCTTCTTGACTTTGATTATTTGCATCAAAGGCAGAGATCAGATTCAGAGGAGGCTACCCATTGGGTGGCAAGCGTAGGAGGACGTTCTCATGCAAACAGAAACAAAATGACATAAACACAGGAAGTTGGTAGCTGAGCGATATTATTAGTGAAATAGTGGAATGAAACAGCACATTCATAACTGCTGCTTCCCCAGAGCTGCTGCCCCTGTTCCCAGTTACAATGGTTTCTTCCTTTCCTGGGAACCCGTGGTGATTAAGCACAATGATTCTTGAGGCTGACTGCCTGGGTGTGAATTTCAGTTTTGTTTATTTTTTTTGGCAGGGGAGGTGGGGTGGGATTGGGGGAGGGGAACAGCGTTGGGGAATTGGGGAAGGGGGACAGACAAGTTGCTGTCATTTTGTTCTTCAATCTAGTTGAGGAGGTTGTTGCTTTACTGGCCCATGTTGATATCATCATTGCGTTCTTCCTGGGTGAGGCAGTTCGGTCGCCGGCCTCTGGATGGTTGCTCATCTGCTATTGGCAGCTCACGCTGGCTGCTGGCCACTCACTGTAGCCTATGGCAGCCCACTGCAGCAGGGGCTGCAGCCGACACCATCGCAGGGACTCACAGCCCAGCTCCAGGTGGAGCTGTTGTTAGCTGTAGAGGGTAGTGTCACTGGCCCTCATATGTGGGATCTGTACTGAGGCCGCTGGCGTCCCAAAACCAGCTCTTAACCAATGTGTTACTCAACTGGCCCGAATTTCACATTTTTTACTTATTAGATGTGTGACCATGAGCAAGTTGCTTAACCTCTCAGGGCTAAGCTTTGCCTCTGCTTTTTTTTTTTTTTTTCTGTTCTGATTGGGGGTTTAATTATTTATTTTTTTCAGTTATAGTTGACATTCAATATTATTTTATATTAGTTTCAGGTGTACAGTATAATGGTTAGACATTCATATATTTTATGCAATGAATTGCCTGATTAATCTAGTACCCACCATTCATGTAATTTATGCAGTGAACCGCCCGATTAATCTGGTACCCACCTGGCAATATACAACATTGTTGAAACATTATTGACTATATTCTCAATGCTGTAGTTTAGAGTTTCTTGGAGGGTTCAGTTGTATGGTATCAAACTTCTGAGATGGTATCAAATGATCTTCATCCCCTGTATTCACATCCATGTGTAATCCCTTCCCCTTACGTGTAAGCTGAACCTAGTGACTTCTATCCAGTGGAGCATCACGAGGATAATGGGATGGCACTTCCATGACCAGGTTACAAAAGACTATAAAGTCACTCTTGCTCACAATCTCTTTCTCTTGCTGGCTGGCTTTGATGAAGAATGCTGCCATGCTTGGGCAGCCTGCATGGCAAGGAACTGAGGCATTCAGTCCTACAGCCCACAAGGAACTGAGAGTTTAGAACTGAGCTTATAGGTGAATCCTTCTCCATCCAAGCTTTCAGATAAAAGTGCAAACTCCAGGCTGACATCTTAATTGCAGCGATTTGAGACTATGAACTAGACAACCCAGCTAAACCATGCCTAGGTTTCTGTTTCACAGAAATTGTAATATAGGAAATATGTATTGTTTTAAGCCACAACGTTTTGGGCTAACTTCTTAGACCATAAGAGAGAACTAATACAAATGGTTAAAGTATCTGAATCACATTTTATCTTGTCTTTCCCTGTGAATCTCTATTTAATCTAATGTGACTAAATTTCTGTTTCTCAAAATCAAAAGAGCCACAGTTGAGTCATGGAGAAAGGACAATAATAATAGAATTCTTTCTGCCTAAGCAAAAAAGTGGGGAAGTTTTTCACAAAGATGTGGACACCTGCATTGGGATTTATAAGTGAGTTGAATTTTAACAGGCTGAGCAAGGAAGACAGGCAATACAAGCATAAGAAACAAAATAATGCAAGCATAAAAATAGTGTTTCAACATTTTCTTCCTTAAATTATTATTCAGGAGATAACATATGGCCCACAGTGGCAAGAATGAGACAGAAGCAGCAGGAGAATACACTAAAAGGGTCAGTTAGAAATAAGTTTGGAACAGCCTTGAAACAGGCTAAGGAATTTGAATATAATTTTTAATGGCAATGAGAAAATGAACTAAAGATTTGGTAATGAGAATGGAAAGAAGGATAAAGATCAGGAAAAGAGATTTCTAAGATAGAATCAGAAGGGTTTATTGTTGATTTGATATATAGAGTTAGCATTGAGAAATTGATGATAACTAGCAGCTTCTAGTCTGGCTGCTGGATTTACAGGACAAAATCAGTTTTAAAAGTAAGGTGGGACCCTCTGAGTTTGAGGTGTCAGTCTACGTGAGGATAGCTAGGAAGCAGAGAGATATATATTTTGTAGCAATCGGCATATGAGAGAGTAAGTGAAGACATTAAAGTGAGTGAGTGAAATTACAAAGCAAAGGATAAAGAATGACATGGAAACCTGGGAGATACCAACAATTAAGATAGATTCAAAATAATCAGCTGAGGATGCTGAAAAGAAACTGATATGAGATAGGAGTAGCTGTTTTCTGAAAGAGGTTTTCAGTGCAAGTACTGTACTTGTCAAAAAGGATAAATTTTTAGAAGACTTCATTATATGTTGTAACCAAGGCAGTTCTGTTGACCACTGAGAGCAATTTCACCAACAGGGTAAATCTTCAGAACATTGAGAAATGATTAAGCAACTGAGGTGGGCAGCAATGAGAGCGAATTTAATCTTTTTTAAGAGGTGGTGGTAAATAGAAAGAAAGCAAACTTGTAAACAAATGTAAGGCAAGGATATTTTTCTTAATTTATTTTGTGTAATTTTGTGTTATGAGAGAAAGTCAAGTATGGTCAAACCTTAAGACAGTGAATCATTATGGAGAAAACGGAAGAAGTTAGAGAAAAAGCTCGTCGTCAATAATGGGGCAGAACCACAGAAGAGATGGGGGTGGATTAAAAGATCATTTTCTTAGACAGAAATAAAAGAAGTAAAAATTGGTAATGTTATAATTTGGTGGGGTGGATATAGGAGAAAATTTGAACAAGCCCATTTTATTTGATCAAGACCAAAAGATCATTTTTGACAGTGAAAGCTCAAGGATGGCTTGAAGGGCTTAAGGAAATGGTAATGGTTCCTGTCAGAAACAGGAAAAGGAACTGAATGGGGATAAAGTTGTCAAGCAAAAGTATTTTTAAAATGGCACAAAAAAAAAAAAAAAAAAAAAAGAGGTAAGTAAAACCAGATTATTTTACTAGGGTTAGAAGAGAAAGCTTATTAGACTTTCAGTCGAAATTAGATGGATCCAAAGGGCAGATGATGCTGAAATATGAGAATGTCAAAGAATTTTAAAAGCCATGTTTTCTTATTTCGCAAACACCCTCAATTGCAAGGCACATCATAAATTAAACAATAACTTCAAGGAATAGAAGACATTTTAGTTGGGTCTGGCAAAATTATTTTGTAATCAAAATCTCCCCCAGGCTCTAGAAATATTTAAATATATTTGAGAATAATGCATTCATCTCCTTAAGGAGGCAGGTGTTTTGTTTGAATCCCTTTACATTCTCAGCAAATCCAAAACACTCACAGAAGGATCTTCCTAAATTTATTTTTGTACATAAGTTCTTGCTGATCTATCTTTTCATTGCAATGAGATAAGGTCTTGATGGTGACTAACAATACATAGAATGGAAAAGAAAAATTTGTAATTTCTACTAATTTAGAATGACAAACAAATGTTTCTAAGAAAGGTTTATTTTAAACTCCAGTAACCTGAAATTTATGATCAGGTAGTTATACTATTAAAAGAAAATAGATTTTTCAATAATGCACAGGGAAAGGCTTAACTAAACAATAGTCTAAATGCAATTGCAAGGAAAACATTTTACCTAAATGGGCAAAAACTATTTTAAAGTACATAGAAGCAATAATGAATATGAAAACATATTATGTTCTAATTACAAACCCATGGCTTATATTTTTAAGACCATCCTTAGGGGCTTACTACTGAGCAATAATTTTGGTGTCCTAAAGTGAGATATTACAACAAAGACTTATGTAAAAGAAGAAAAAAAAAATCCTTAGTTTTCTGTGACAGAGGTTCTTCCCCTGGATTATTCTACATTAATAAGGAGGTGAGTTCTGCCTGACAGCTCAGTGCTCTGAACTGCGCCCTGCCCAACCCCCACCCCAGCTCTCTATTCTATCATCCTAATCATGTCTCCACAATAACTATGGTATAGTCTTGTGACCTTTCACCTATACTCTGTCTCAGCCTTATCTTTTTGAAACGATGCCTCATTTGGACAGTCTGTCTCAAATTTCATTTTCAGATGGTCCCCTGAAAACTATCTTTTAGATCCCACTGACTGTCACAGTCTGGGGTCCTTAAGTCCGTCTGTGGATCTGTCCTGCCTTCCAGGCCTCTGGGGATCACTTTGACTCTAGGATCCATGAGAACAAACACAGTGACTGATGTGTATGAGGCACTCAATAATTACTTAACAAATAAATCTAGTCTAAGCCTACCAACTAGGGTATCTGCTTTTCCAAGGAAGAAATTCAGGTATGTTCCCCCTTTTCTAGACTACCTTGGCCCTGGTACACATCAGTGTGCCTTCTGTATCTATAAAGATCACACTGCAATTACATTATCACTATTCTGGCCTACTGAGCTTCCAATAACTCCAGAACAGAAAGAACTACGGGAGTTGATGTTTGATGTTGTAGAGTAAAGATGGCTGAATGCCACTTCCAAAGAATGAGAATCTAAGAATCCCTGAAATACCAGGGCAGTTAGTCCTCCTGCTTGTACAGCCCAAAAGATAACTTCGTGGGATGTAAACCCTGTCATCTGCTTTTAGCTATTTGTGTCCTGAATCACCAATTGAAGCCACAATGGAAACCTTTGAAGCTGCTCCAACAAAAGTTTCCTGAAATTTTTCAAACAATTCCATTTAATTTAAGGCAGAAAGTTGGCATCTTCAATGGACTTCAAATAAAAGAAAAGGAGGTCATGAAATTCAGTGCTCAGAAACTGATGAGTGCTGTGCTTCAAAGAAAATACATCCCTTCCGCTGAGGCTGACAAGAAGCACCATGATAGGAGCCTGGACCTGCAAATGTGGTTAGTGAAACGGAGTTCAACTGTATTTGTTCCCCAAAGAATGGCATCTCCATCTGGAGCTTAGAAATGCGAGCTCTTCATGGAGAATATCTTTCTAAAGAGCATAACAATCAGGGTAAATGTCATCTTCATTAATCATCCTCTCATATAATGGAGTCAACTGTAAAAATTGTATTAAGTCTAATTTCCTGCGGAGATGAGGGGAAATGTGGAGCTTAAGCAACTATCAGACCTAAATGTTAACTGAAGCGGGGCTCTTTCGTCATGTGCCTCAGACTATTATGGCTCCTGCAGTTTTCTCTTTTTTCCCCATTCCCCTCTCCCTCACCTCCCTACATCCACAGTATGTGGAAGAAAAAAAGCCAGGAGAAAACTGACAATAACCCCTAAATAAAAAGGCCATTTTAGAGAGAAAAGAGCAGTCTAATTATCCTCTATTCTATCAAACAGGACTTTTTTTCAATCTACCAGAAATACTATAAATATTTGTTTAAAAACAATCTATGACAAACGATAACTTATATAGTCTCTTCTGATTTTCACAAAAAGGAAATATTCTGGTGCAAGAGTTAGACCGAACATAGAAACGGCTCTTCACTGTTGACATTGTTTTCATGAAAAAAATTCAAGTTGTATTTAAGCTAGTTCACAGTATTTTAAAATAGCATCAGGACTGTTATCCATCCATTACTGGTTTTTTAAGTGAAATGACCAGTTACCAGTCATTTACTTAAAAAAGATCAATTAGGGCCGACTGAGTGGCTCAGTTGATTAAGAGTGTGAGCTCTGAGCAACAGGGTCGCCAGTTCAATTCCCACATGGGTCAGTGAGCTGCACCCCTGGGCTGCTGTTGAGTTGTCAACAGGTGGCAGGATGGCTCAGTCAGCTGGTGAGAGCAGTGCTCCTAACAACAAGGTTGCCAATTGCTCTCGCATGGAAAGGTGGACTATGCCCACCCGCAACTATTGAGCTAAGTGGCTGTGAGCTGCCAATGGGAGGAAGGATTGCAACTAGACTTGGAGCTGAGCTAGCTGAGCCCTCCACAATTAAGGTTGAAGGACAATGACTTGGCTGTTCCCCTTCTCCAATTCCTGAATTAAAAAAAAAAAAGAAATCAATTAAAATTTTAGCATGGAACAGAATAATAGACAGAAAAATGAATAAAACAAAGGTGTGATTTACTGCCAGAAGGAATACAGACACACACCCCACCCCAAGAACAACATCAACAAAACAATCCTTATTATAGTGCAATCAATTAAAATCTGTAATAGACCCAATAAAATGAGTATATACATACAAGTATATGTTTAGTTTACAAACTTTTTCTGTAAAATGCCAGATAGTAAATATTTCAGGTTTTGTGGGCAATACACTCTTTCACAACTAGTCAACGCTGCACAATGGTGTGAAACCAGCTATAGATATAGGCTTCCAAATGAATGGTATGAATATGTGCTAAAAATCTTTATTCACAAAAATAGACAGCCGGCCACAGTTAGCCTGGAGACTGTAGTTTACCTGTCCTTGGTTTATAACAGTGCATGTAAATTGTCACCAAGCAGTATGCACTTGTTAAAATTAGAATGAATAAATCAGTACAATATGGAAAGGACTTCTGAACATATACATACAAATATATCTTTCTCAACAGGAACGATATCAACTCATCAATATCATGGGTGAAGAAACAGAAGCTAAGAGCACTCACATGACAAGTAGTATGTTACATACTCTTTTTTTTTTTTTTTTTTTTTGAGGGCAGTGTCACTGGCCCTCATATGTGGGACTGAACCAGGGCTGCTGGTCATACTCTTTTTTTTTAAAGGAAGAACACATTCCAAAATCCTACAATATTTTTTAATGCCAAAATAAGACCTCTCTAGATGTAGTGATAAGAAACAAGAGAAACATTGTCATGGGATTTTAGTGTTTGTAATAACGCAACAATTTAATAGTTCTCTGTTATATTTTTATTGCTCTACCACAATTTGCTATAAACTATATTACTTAGAGAAATGACTTTTTCTAACAAAAATAAGCTTGAGTTTCCATCTGTTATCATTGTGAGCAAAATTGTCAAGCACTGCAGACAAGCAAAGAGGCTCAATTTTATCTGAGTGAGATAGGACCTACTTCTGTTTATCATCCAATTTCCCACTGCATGATTTCTTTGGTTATCTGACATTTAAATCATTTTATCTACCATGTTTGCCCCTCTATTTCTCCAAAGAGGCTGAATATGGAAAGATCATACAGGTATATCTATCCATATCAACAGAAAATGTTTATATTTCTATTAAATGGCTACCAAGGAAAGGAAAATACCTCGCTATAGATTCAATACTGGGAGAATTTTGAGGATATATGCACACGAAAACAATGCTATCTTGTCACTGCATTGGTGTTATATGGTGTTTTAGGAAAAAACAGAGGAAGATCTAAGGAATGGTTACTAGGAGTGAAATGTTGACTCCTCTCCCAACTATCTATCTTTATTTGTGTTTCTTAAAACATCCCATGTTCGAATGTTCATAGGGCATGGCAAGATAGGCAGACCAATAAATTATCTAAAAGAAAATAAATACAATAAATAAACAACAAAAATAATAAAGTTGAGGTTAAGAATACATGAAAACTTACATAAATATGTTTATCTGAGAGGTAATCTGAATGATAAAGCATGATAATTTGGTAGAAAGAATGGTGATTTGTGATAAAGGTGAACAACCTTGAGTCTAACACTTATTCTTCCTGTTCAGCTTTCTAGTTCCTGATATGCCGGGTTGGGCTAGATGTTCTGTAAGTTCTCTACAGATCTGTAATTTTAAATGTTTCCTTAAACACTTCACATTTTCTAAATCATTTTCCAACTAAATTAAATATTATCAAACTTCATAGTAGCATGACATCATGGAAAAATGATACATGAAGCCATTGACCATTTCATATTTATTTTTCATGAGAAAATAACTGGTAAGTGGAATAAAATTCAACAAGAGCCTTTATATATCACAAAATGAATAACAACTCAACATAACATTTAAAAATCTTTGAATTAATCATGTCTGGAGAACTTCCTTAGCCAATGGATAATGCTTCTTTTTGTAAGGTAACACATCTTTCTGATAGTGTTGCCAGACAACAAGGACTGTGTGATAATAGCATAAAATCCTGTTAGTTCTTTCAGGTATCACATTGTCACTGTAGATTAGAATTCTGGATTCCCGACAGTATATCTCTGAAAACCTTTAATTGATTGAGTTAGGTTGAGTTTTCTTTCTCTACAGAAAAGTTATGCCTATCTACTCTTGGGTTGACAGCTCTGAAAACCAACATCTGTTGTCCAAAAGGTTTAACTCAAGCAGATTTCCAATCCCCACGAATATCAATAAAATTCAAAACTGTTAACTGTTTGATCCTCCTACCTCCTGTAAATTACTATTTCTAGGGGTCATTTCACAATTTTACATAATCAAGGGCAGAGTTTTTATTTCTTTTTTGTTGTTGTTGGTGGTGGTAGTGGTGGTGTTCTTTTGCTTTTTCTGCAAATATATATTGAACATAAACTATGTGCCAAGTACATATGGTTTTTTAATGTCTACCACAAAATTCAGAAAACTACTTGGGGACAAAAACACTTCTGGTTCAACTACAACAAGTCAATTAATGTTGTGTTTTGTTTTGTTGTGTTTTTCTTTTCTTGTGATTAATGGTTTTTCTTCTTTTCCCATTAGCTATACCATTACTTAATGCTGACTTCAGTTTAATAACGCCCTCAAAACATAAATGGAAAACTATACCTCCATGAAATGGTGAAGCTACTAAATGCCTGATAGTGCTGAGGACTCCCAGATTCCAGATGTGTGATCCTTTGCTCTCTCTGTTTCTGGTCTTTGAGCCAAGCCTCTTAGTCCCCTAACCCAAAGTCCTTGGATCTCTCAGCACTAGAACCCACAGTTCTGGAATCTATAGGTACTTATCCCCTAAGACTTCATACATAAGAGTTCCACAGAAAGGTAGGTGTTATAAAGAAACAGAGATGGTGGTAATAAAAGCCAATATTAAGTGCCTCTTTGTCAGGCACTGTGCTGGGCTTTACATACAGTATTTCATGTAATCTGGCAACTGCCCTGTGGAGAAGGTATGATCACCCCATTTTGTAAATGGGAAAGCTGAGGTTCAGACCGAGCTCAGAACTAGCTAGGTTTAATACAATTTAGTCTGACACTGAGTCCTCTCCTCTTTCAGAGTATTCCAAAAGCATAGATTATGAGGGAAAAAAGCAAATCCAAATAAATGCACCTAGATGCTCCTCCCCCAGACTATGTCTAATGAGGGCAGTAACCAAGTCACTTTTGTTGTACACAGCACCTAGCTAGGGACACCATAGCTATTTCCTAGATGCTGTTAAATAAATGATAGTTTGTAGGTATATACTTCTTTGCAATGTTTATGTAATGTTTTTTATGTTTATCATCAATAAAAATCAACTAAAATGAATACAAAAATATTTATGTGCCTGCATGGTTGTACATTGATCACAATAAAAAAGTGCTGAACGTTATAAAGACAGATAAGAAAATATGAGCTGGAATCTTTTAAAATGAATATTAATTGACCTTGGCTTCCAAATTGACAGAGAAGAATTTTGCATAAATATACAAAGCAGCAAAAAGAACAAAGAATTATTGCTAATTATCTCAAAAGATTTTGTTCTTGGTTAATTTCACCAAAATTATGTATCACTTGGATTTAGCATTTCGATGATCTTTCTGCTTTAGAAAGAGGCACATTAGAAAAAGGATGCTTATGATTCTCATTCTCTTTGAAAATGAATTCTGTTACTATGTTGTAATGGACAAAGACTCTATTTAAAAGTAGGAATTTCCACCTACTGAAGTTTGAGGTGATTGTCATTTGCCAGTGAGACTCCAAATTTTATTTCTAGTGCTGAAGGGAACATGTTCATAGGCCCAATCTTTCTAATTGATGTATGCAGTAATATCAGTCTCTAAGCATAAGTAGGAACTGAGCAATGGTAGCAGGGAGTTGGTCTCTCAAACCTAAATAAAACACCACAAAGTTAAATTGTATGTATGATCTCACCACCAAAAATGAATGGGCTTAGGAAACAGGGCATGTGACAAATAGACATAAGTAAGGGAAAGAAAATAACTCCTCTACACATATCCTCAGCTGGGCAGGAATGTTGGAGAATCAGAAGTTTCCTGACCCTCTGTAAATGGCCTCCTTCCTTATCTTCATCACAGGAACTTTGTTATGGATTCTGTACAATGTATTACAAAGAACAAAAAAGAATAACCATGGGGTTTGGAGATAATTAAATCTGGTCAATCCAGGCTCCACCACTTAATACAATTTCACCTGAGGAAAGTAATTTCTCCAAAATACGATTTCTTCATCTCTAGATTGGAATTAGTAGTAGCTGACAAGTCAGAAGATTTGAAATAATGATATTATTATTATTATTATTATTATTAGTTACAGATGTACAAAACAATGCAATAGTTATTTTTTTCACCCCTTACAAAGTGACTCCTCCCTCCCCTGCCCCCCCACACCCGATATCATACATATCTATTACCATTCCATTGACTCCATCCCCACACTATATTCCACATCCCATGACTATATATGTGTTAAATTATAGTTGACATATAATATTGTTCAGTGGCAGCTTCCGATGTACCCTGCAGTGGTAAGGCCTAAAAGGACATGCATCCTTCTGTTCCCCTAAAAAAAAATATTTACAACCTTATTGATTATATTCCCTAAACTGTCTCTTCTGTCTCTGCAGTAGTATTGTAGTTATCAGTTTGTGTTGCCTCGTCCCTTCCCCTTCTCCCTCAGGCCCATCCCCGTCCCATCTAGCGCTCATCAGTTTTTTCTTTGTGTCTCTAAGAGTATTTCTGTTTACATTACTCATTTATTCAGTCCTTTAGATTCCACATATAAGTGAGATCATATGGTATTTGTCTTTCTCTGACTGACTTATTTCACTTAACATAATGTTCTCTAGGTCCATCCATATCGTTGCAAATGGTACAATTTCTTTCTTCTTTATAGCTGTGTAATATTCCATTGTGTAAATGTACCACAGTTTCTTAATCCAGTCATCTACCGATGGGCATTTCAATTGTTTCCAAGTCTTGGCTATTGTAAATAGTACTGCAATGAACATAGGGGTGCATATATTTCTCCGGTCAGAATGGCTATCATCAATAAATCATCAAACAACAAGTGCTGGCGGGTCTGTGGGGAAAAGGGAACACTGCTGCACTGTTGGTGGGATTGTAGATTGGTGCAGCCACTATGGAAGTCAGTATGGAGGTATCTCAAAAAACTGGAAATGGAACTACCTTTTGACCCAGCAATTCCACTCCTAGGCATTTAACCTGAAAAATCCAAGACACTAATTCGAAATAATGATCTTTGATGTCAAGCACTGGCATGGAGCAGATGCTTCTAAATTGACCAAAGTTGCTGCTATTCTTGTTGGTCTTAGTAGTAATAATAGTGGTAATAGTAATAATTAGTAGTGGTAGCATTAGCAGTGAACTCTAGGGTTGTCGGAAAAGTCATGATGTATTTTGTCTATGTTTTTCAAAGGTCATTTATTTATATAAAGAACAAAGATCAATCAATGATTTATTGCCTGTTTTGTTCAATAACCTTTTGCCATCTTTCAGTGAGCTTCATTCCTAGAAGGACCTGTCTTTATTTGCAAAAAATTGAACAAGGTGCTGATTTACATCTCAGCTGAATTGAACGTTATACCACGCAAGGAGTTTTGAAGAGAGTGAAACAAGTGGAAGTCTAATGGTACAAGGTCAGGTGACTATGGTGGGTGTGGCAACACATCCCAGCCAAGCTCCAATGATTTTTTTTTTTTCAGCTGAGCCATCCTGCCACCTGTTGGCAGCTCAATGGCAACTCAGCTCAGGCTGGCCTCGAACAGCTGTAGCTCAGAGCTCAGCTCGCACTCTTGAGCGAGCTCTTAACCAACTGAGCCACTCGGCCGGCCTCCAGTGATTTTTGATGGGTGATCAAACTGTGTGTGGTCTTGAAGCCAGCGAGCGGCCCCGGTTCGGTCCCATATATGAGGGTCAGTAACACTGCCCTCAAAAAAACAAACAAACAAAAAACCCAAACAAACTGTGTGTGGTCTCGCGTTGTCGTGATGAAACACAACTCCTTTACAATTAATAAGCTTTGAACATTTCTGAATAATGGATTCATTCAAACTGTCCAATTGCAGACAGTACACATTCAAATTGATTGTTTGGTTCCTTGTAGAAGCTCAAAAAAACACAACACCTTTAAAATCCCACCACACTGAGAGCATAACCTTCCTCTGATGAATGTCTGCTTTCAATGTCATTTGAGGAGAATCATCATATCGGGAATCATCCAGACCATTTGCACATCACAGTGTTGTAAACAATTCACTTCTCATCACCAGTTATCAATCGCTTCAAAAAAGGATCATTTTCCTCATGTGCATATTGCAGATGTTTATAGGTGCCGTCAAGTGAATCTCTTTGAGTTCATGCAGAGCCCAAATATCAACCTTGCTTACATATCCCAGCTTCTTCAGGTGGTCATGAGTCCTTAAATGATGGATGTTCAGTGTTTCTGCAATCTCTCGTGTTGTGTAATGTGGGTTTGACTCAATCAATGCCTTTATTGTGTCATCATCAACCTCGGTGGGCCTCCCTGACCTGAGGAGCGTTGTTGAAATCAAAATTACCAGCATGGAATTTCATGAAGCATCATTGGCACTGATGTTCTTATAGAGCATTGACACTGCAAACTTTATGTAACTTTTCACAGGCTTGACTCGGGTTCTTCCCTTTACAGAAGTAAAACAGTAAAATATGGCGAAAATGCACAGTTTGGTCTTCCATCTTCAACTTGTTGTAAGATCTCCAAAACTCATCCAAATCACTCAATTTTTTTTTTTTTAGGATGAAGCTAGAACTGTCAGCTGTCAAATGGCATAGCAATAACATAGATGCGAATGACTCTAGTACTTCCAAAAATGAACTAGCGTCATTTGTTGCAAAAATGTGTCATGACTTTTTTGATAACCCAATGCTTAGCTAGTAATATGATAATACACGCTTCCTTTACTACACAAAGAGAGACTTTAGTGGAGCTAAACTAACCATGTTCTTCTCTTTTTCCTCATTTCTATATATAAAAATTATGGTGTTAGAGACTTCAGATCTTTCTTTTTAGATTATAACCAGGTTCCCTCAATCCAACTCAAAAACTAATGACTTAATCACATAGTCAGAGATCACTTCTAGTTGTTCTCCCCCAAGTAATGTGATGCCCAAACCAGTTATTTCATTGGTGATAGATGGGCTGCTCTATGTTCAAACCCAGCTGGGGCCACATTCCCCAGTGAGTCACTCCTAAACTGATAGAATGATATTGATTATGAAAAAATTTTCAAATTGAATTTTAACTCATAGCTTTTCTTAGACCATGCCTTAATATTTAAATCTACAGAAAATTGTAGCAAAAAATAAAATTGGACATTGATGACTGCTGTTAAGTCTGCCCAGTCACTAAAATAGCAGCTAAAGTTTTGAAATTTTGTAAACAATATCTATATTGTATAATGGAAACATGTAAGAGGAAAAAATTTAATTAGAATTCAACCCCCAAATTCAGAAAGTGATAAAAACAAAGAAAATCCCAATACACATTACCCCAAAGGGCATTTTTTAACAACACATCAGGTAATTTAAAGTTTGTTCCTAACAAGACTGAAAAGCTTGTAAACTCTTACCTGCTCTCTGCCTTTGCAAAGCTGTGGTAGGCAGCACTCCTCACTTAACTAAAAACAGTCAGAACTGATGGATCCATAGTCTGTGAGTTTTTTCTTTATAATAGCTTCTTTCTTTCTGAATTAAATGATCAGTTTGGAGGATCTCAAAGAGGTAAGCCCCTTACATTCCTATGTGTGTGGTCTCACTTTGAATTTATGTCCTTTGATGCTATGCAGAATACATTCCTATTTAGAGATCAGAAAAATGACAGCCCAGCCTTGCAATATTTCTTAGTCCCCACGTTGGCTTTCTGTGAAAGAAGATGAATAATTCTAGCTTGCAAACTCCCCTCTTCCTCCTTGTTGTGGGTGGTTCTCAAATCAGGACTGCAGAGTTCTCTGTATCAAACCTGAACTGGGGCTAACTTTGATCCCCAGGAAACATGGGGCAATATCTAGTTAGATTGTCACCACTAGGGACGTGCTACTGGTATATCCAGTGGGCAGAGACCAGGGATGCTGTTTAACATCCTACAATGCACAGGATAGCTGCCCCACAACAAAGAATTATCTAGCCACAAATGTCAATAGTACCCCTATTGAGAACCCCTGCATAAAGTAAGCAATAAATATTTTAATATATTTTAATATATTTTAATAACTTTTAAAAGCTTAATAAGATGTGTTTACCTAAGATCGTGATGCACAGCCTAACCAGAATTTAAATTTTCTTTATTTTCAGTTGAATTCTTAATAAGCTGGTGTTTTGGGGCTAATTATTTCATGCTCATGAGAAGCCTTATTGGCAAATATATTTTATTATAATATTTAATGTGAAATGGGTTATTAATAAATGTAATTGAAGCAATTACATGTATTATATATATTACAATTACAAAATGTAAGGTCAATGGAAGAATGGAGAGATAAAAGTAATACTGCTGGTAAGTTGATAAGCACTGATACAGGTGTCAGTGATGACAAAGAATGTTTAATCTTACATAAATAATAATCTTTTTTCTAAAAAAATTAATTTCCAAATTTCTCCATTTTTTTCTTGTCTTGATTTTCATGATAGTTTCACATATTAGCTTATAACCGTAGTTTTAGTTTGAGTATTCATCTCTCTGCTCACTTTTTACTGGGACTTTTACATTTGAAAACATTTTGTCAATTCTAAGTAAGAAAATCATTTTCTTTTTCTCTTTTTTTTTGTTTGTTTTTTTAGGACAGTGTCCCTGGCCCTCATATGTGGGACCTGAACCGGGGCCGCTGGCTTCCCAGGCCAGTGCTTAACCACCGTGCCACTCGGCCGGCCCGAAAATCATTTCCTTGACTTAACTATTCTGCGCTCCTGTATTTCTCTTCCCCTTACTAAAGTTTTCCAGTGGAATGTCTTTTTACTTTCTTTTGATAAGCTCTCTCCTCCATCCTCCTATGGTTTGATGTTATTATTTCTGATCTATAAGAAACACTGTGACCTAGGTCAACAACAATCTTTCTTGTACTATTTATGAAGTTTCCTTCCATCTCCACTTGCCTTGATACATCAGGCAGGCAAAGGGCAGTGAGAATAGTAAGAACAGTTGGTGGTGAGTTTTTAACATTCACACATGTCAAGAAGCATTATGCTATTTCCAGATTAGAACCTGTGTGTTACCCCTCCCTCCCCACAGCCTGGCCTCATCCTACTTCTGCTGGGACTTTTCCAAGTCTCTTTATTTTGTGTGTATCATGTTTTTGTAAAATCCTGAAATACATACTTCTTTTTGTCATCCTAGTCTCTCGACTATATAAACTTCTGCTATCTTGTAGAAGAGTACAGTGGCTTCCGCAGCCTCCAAAAAGGATGAAATTCTAGAGGCTTTGTCTAGGGGGCTTGCAATTTTGGTAGCTGCAGAATCAACATAGAAGTATCTTTTTAAATAGATGACAAAATCATGTCATAGCCACTATCAATATTATAGTTCCTCAAATTTAAAGACCATGGGTTATAGATTTTCTTTAAATCATTTGATAAATTGGCTCAATGCCACATGCTAGGACCTAGGCCAGGTGCTAGTAAAATAAACACAATCCTTTGTTAAGGGCCTCATATTCTGTGAAAGGAAACCTATTGATAAGCAGATAATTGCTTATACAATGTGACATGTGGTCTACTAGGTATATACACAGAATATAAAACACAGTGTACTAAAAGAATACAGGAAGTGATCAATCCTACAGGAGTAGGGAAGCGGAAACTAGGAGAAAGTTAAACTCAAGTTAGGTCTCAAAGGAGAAATAGCAGTTTATCAAACAAACAGGACATTCCTCTAAAGCTTTCTTCTTATTCCATTTAAGCTTACTTATTTCAATTACATTGTAACTGGAAAACACTTTCCTTGACAATCAAAAGAGAAAAAGACTATGTTTATCATATCTTGTATTTAAATTTTTCTGTAATACTATATTCCATCAATCTCTATAAGATACAGTAAGAACTACCAGTGTCTCTGATCTCATTCTCTTTTTCCTCCATCTCTTTGTATTCTTCCCCATTTCATTTTTTTAAATTTTATTAAGTTTATTGGGGTGACATTGGCTAGTAAAATTATATAGTTTTCAAGTGTCCATTTCTATAATACATCATCTGTATATTGCATTGTGTTCACCACCCAAAGTCAAATCTCCTTCTGTCATCATATACTTAACCTCCTTTACCTTTTTCTACCTCCCCGTCTCCCTTACTCTCTGGTAACCATCATACTGTTGTCTGTGTCTATGAGTTTTTGTCTTTTTTCTTCATTTGTTACTTTCCGTTTTATATCCCACATATCTGTGAAATCATAGGGTTCTTGACTTCTTCTGACTGAATTATTTCATGTAGCATGATGCTCTCAAGATCCATCCAATGTCATCTCAAATGAGAGTCTTCCCCATTTCTTCAATTGCTTATTTTCTCTGGACCCTTTCTTAGCCATTACTTTTCAATAACCCAAAGACATCTTTCTCCAGTTCTGAACATATAACCATTATCTCAGTAGCAAAATGCCTGATTAGGTACAACCTAATCTCCAAGGCACTTTTGCCCAGTTGTCAAAGGAAATAAATTCAGTTTAGAAAGACTTATCCTTTAGACATTAATTCTACTTTCCTTTTACTTGACTAGAAGGTTTGGAGACAGAACCAAAATTTCCAGCTTGATATTTTGCCTCAACATACAATGTAGGATACTTCCAAATATCAAAAAGGTACAAAAGTCCTAGTTACGGCACATTTTCACTCAGAAAATAAGACCTTGTGGGAATATCCCAGGAAAACTTGGCGTTTATTCCACAAATATATGCAAAAGTTACTTGATCTTCCTTTGAATCCATCCATCTAGTACTTTTGCAGAGTCTCTATGGGGCTTAAGCAAATGATTAGCACTAATTGTTTCTCACCTTGGGGAAAGCATTTGTTGTGGAAGAACTAAGTAGATCATCAAAGCAGCTACTTCCTTTCTCATCTTGGACTCCTACCATCTCTGATCCCTACAAGTTCCTGGCCCTGGAGCCCATGCTGACAGGAAATTTTTGGTATCCTTTCCCAAAATATCCTCTGAAAATCAGTTTATTTGATTTGGAAATAATATATTTGTTAAGAATATTTCACCAATAGTAATAATAATCCTTACTTAGCTATCATATATGTAGACATGTGTCTATACATATACATATTGGTGTGTGTGTACACACATACAAATACACAAACACAAATTTAAATTAGAATAAAAACATATGAGAGCTTGTAAGGATTAAAATAATAATCTACCCTAGCCACACTCTCATTTTATGGATAAAACAACTGATGTCCAGAAACTTGAAATAGCTACTCGAAATCATATAAGCTACTTAATAGCAGAATTTGCTTAAACTGACACCAAAGAACTCCTCACTTCTACTTTAAGACAGGGTGGTTTTTACTTTTATCATTTTGTAGATATGACATTAGAAGTGTGTGATTTGGAGTTAGGGCACACCTGTAATATAGGGATAATAAAAGGAGAAAATGCTGGTAAAGAACAGTGTCCAGCATATAATAAATTATCAATAAATGTTAACTTTTGTTTTTGCTGTTGTTGCAGATGTTTTTAATGTAAACACTCAAACGTGGTAAATACTACAAAGATGTGTACCAAAGAATTATGACCAAATTATTTTATCCAGCATCTGGCAGACCAGGAATTCTTATCTTGGGGTCAATGAGCCTTGGGGTTTCATGAATGTTTTTAGGAGTTTTGTGAATGTCCAGAAATTTGTGGTAAAAATTTTGCATCTGTATATTTGGAAGTGTTTTGTTCTGGAGAGAGAAGTAACAGTTTTCATTAAAATGAACGTTCATTCATGTTGTAACTTATACCAGTACTTCATTCCTGTTTATTGCTAAATAATATTCCATTATATGGATATACCACAATTTTTTTATTCATTCATCGATTGATGAATATTTGGGTTGTCTATATTATTTGGCTATCAAATAATACTACTATGAATCTTTTTTATCTAGGTATTTGTGTGAACATTGGTTTGCAATTCTCTTGGGTTACCTGGGAATAGAATTGCTGAATCAAATGACAACTCGCTGCTTAACTTTCTGAGAAATTGCCAAACTGTTTTCCAAAGGGGCTGCACAATTTTACATTCCCACCAGCGTTGTCTGAGGGCTCCAATTTCTTTGCCAACATTTGTTTCCACATTTTTTTAAAAAATTACAGCCATCTTAATGGGTGTGAAGTGGTATTTCACTGTGGTTTTGATACACATGTCCCTAATAGCTAATAATGTTGAGCAACTTTTCATCTGTTTATTGACCATTTGCATTTCTTCTTTGGAAAAAAAATGTCTATTTGGATCTTTTGCCCATTTTTTACTTTTGTGTGTGTGTGTGTGTGTGTGGGGGATGCGAACCAGGACCGCTGGCATCCCAAGCCAGCTCTTAACCACTGTGCCACTCGGCCAGCCCTACTTCTATTGTTTAGTAGTAAGAGTTCTTTAGATTCTAGATGCTAAAGTTTTATTAGATTCTAGGTACTAGATCCTTATCTTTAGATTCTAGGTACTAGAACCAACTATAACTTGAAAATATTTTCTCCCAATTTGTGGGATGTCTTTTCACTTTCTTGATGTTGTCTTTTAAAGTACAAAAGTTTTTAATTGTTAGGCAATCCAATTTATCTATTTTTTCTTTCATTGCTTATGTGTCAGCTGTCATATTTTAAAGTACCATTGCCTAGGGGCCGGCCGAGTGGCGCGGTGGTTGAGCGCTGGCTTGGGAAGTCGGCACCCCAGTTCGGGTCCCACATGTGAGGGCCAGTGACACTGCCCTCAAAAAATTTAAAACAAACAAAAAAAAAACATTGCCTAGGGCCAGCCGAGTGGCTCAGTCGGTTAAGAGCTCACTCAAGAGTGCGAGCTGAGCTCTGAGCAACAGCAGTTGGATGTCCAGCCCGAACAGAGCTGTCGCTGAACTGCCAACAGGTGGCAGGATGGCTCGGCTAAAAAATAAAAAGAAATATTGTCTAACCCAAGGTCATAAAGATTTACACCTACATTTTTTTCAAAGAGTTTTATAGTTTTAATTTTTTATCTTTTTTTGAGTTTATCTGTGTATAAAGATGGTAGGAATCCACCTTCTGGAATATTCATGCAATGATATAGATGAAACAGATGCCCAAATTATATCTATACCATCACATTTAAGATATCTTCTATATTCAAAAAAAAGTTATGCACCCCTATTTTCATAGCAGCACAATTTACAATAGCTAAGACTTGGAAACAACCAAAATGTCCATCAGTAGATGAATGGATTAAGAAACTGTGGTATATCTACATTGGAGTATTACTCTGCTATAAAGAAGAATGAAATCGTACCATTTGCAATGATATGGATGGATCTAGAGACTATTATGTTAAGTGAAATAAGTCAGTTACAGAAAGACAAATACCATATGATCTCACTCATATGTGGAATCTGAAAAACTGTATGAATGAGCAAAGTAAATAGAAACTGTCTCATAGATATAGAGGAAAAATCAGGGTTGCTAATTGGGAGGGGGATGGGGATGAGGGAGAAGGGGAAGGGATTAGACAGCAAAAATAGGCAACTACAATATTGCCACTGGGATATGAAAAACAGTTTGGGGAATATAATTAATAATGTTGTAAATATCCTGTGGAATGTCAGATGGTCATAGGTCTTGTTAGGGAGACCATTTCATGGATGGAGTAGAGGTTTGATCACTGCACTGTATAACTAAAGCGGAGGTGGTATAACTATTGTAATTGAATATATATAGATAGTCACGGGATGTGGATAATGCTGTAGAAGAGAGTCAGAGGAAGAGTAATAGATATATATGATATGGGGGGGAGTGGGGTGGCGAATTGGGGGTGGGGGGTTGTCACTTTGAGGGGTAAAATGTATAACTATTGCACTGTGTTGTACACCTGAAACTAATTAAAAATAAATAAATAAATAAATAAATAAAAGATATCTTCTAATTAAAGCATAATATCTTTATGATTTAGCATAGATTTCAATTTTATATAACGGAAAATGAGGAATATATATAACGCAAATCTTTAAAAATTATTAAAATTTAATTTTTAAAAATTATGCTAAATGACAGTCAGCAAGATGTGTATATAGTAGAGCTATACTGGGAGTGTCACATCATTAGCATTTCATCCATACTGAGCTAATCATCTTTCAGATCACATAGTCTTGAGCAGTTCACAGTATGTTCACAGTAGAGAAAGTGAGAATAGCTCCAGAATATTTAAAGTGAAACAAAGCAATCTCTTAAGTAAGAAAGAACTAGAATTGGGTATTTTGCTGATCACCTTGTGTGAAGTGCATCAGAAGTATCAATGAAACTTCAACTTTAAACAATTACAAATGTCAAAAAACCTATTTTTGTAAATAGTAATTAAATCCCAATTTAAGAAAATAGTATCCTAGCAGAAATCAAGACACTCAAAGCATCAACAGAATTCAAACAACTTTCAAAGAGAATTTGAGAGGAAACCAAGATAGAAGTAATCATCTTAGTCATATCTGGTTAGGTACTTAGTCTCAGTAAAGTCTCTTTTAGACAATTACAGTCTTGACTCCGGTTTTAAGATTACACAAAGCAGGTAAGCAGCCCCACAAAAGATAATTGTCTCTAAAGAGGGCTAAAGGTACCCACTTGTGTAGGCAAAATGATCTATTAGGGTAACAGAAAAAAATTAGTCTCTACTTATATTTTTAACTAAGAAATGAAAAAAACCAATATTTACTGGCATTTAGCTATTAATATGATTTCATATTGATGTCTACTAAGTCCAGATAACTTAGATAATTTCCCGTCATTTGGGATTGCTATCCCAAAGAAAGAGCAGAAGTTTCACAACAGAGTTTGACATAATGGTCTCATTCATTTGCTTTCAACATAGAGTTTCATATTTCAATGGACAAGAAGGTGGTTTATGTATTACATTATCCAGTTTTAAGTAAATTAATCCTCATTAAATGGGTAAATAACTATAGAGTATTTCTATTAAAAATATGGAATGATGATATGGGTGAGTGTAAAATTTAACAATAGAGAATTACAGAACTAATTGTTTTAATCTCTAGTACCAGCTCCTCAGCTGCCACATTGAAAGAGAAAAAAAATGATAATCTTATCAGATCTAGCAAGAAGTTGCCAAAAATGTTGACAATATCTAGAAAGCTTTTGAAATGTGAATTTATACATTATTTACAATGAAACTTTTTATAGTGTTTGTGACTTTAACAGTGAGTAAGTACTTGGTTTCCAAAATAACTCCATGCTACGAAGAGAGCATATTGGAATTTTAAAAATTTGGAAACATCTGCCTTTATGTATAGTTATTACTCTTCATATTATTTTTTTAATTTCTATTATGAAAATTACATATTGTACTTTAGTAAATAGTATATCAACAATTTTAAATGTATTAAGAGCATTCTCAAAATTGCTCATTAGGATGTGTCATCAAAAAAATTTGGGAATAACTGTCTTAGAGAAGGTTGTACAATACAGGTTTATTATATTATTCTCTGAATGTGCTTTATGGTACATAATCATCTAATATAATGGAAATAGCCCAGCACTGAGTGACCTAGATTCTAGTTCAATTTAAAAGACTGCAAAACCCCAGAGAAGTCAACTTATGTCTCTGGGACATTTTTGCCCATCTGTAAAATAATGTGGGTGGACTGGCTGGTCTCTAAGGACCCATCTGGTGCTAAAATTCTGTTTTCAGGATGCTCTTCCCGTGAGACCATGCATTTAGAACTTCATATTAATCATAATTAAATAATTCATCATAGAACAAGAGACCATAACAATAACAGAAGACAACAAGAAAGCAAAAACTAATTCTGAGAAAATAAAAATTCATATTACATACCAGATTGCAAGACTGAAAATTTGATTAATAATTTTACAAGTACCACTGCCTTCCAATTGTCAGGCAAAATGTTTTGCTTTTGGATGGAAACAAAGATTAATATAATGTTATCCCTGACCTCCAGAGCTCTCAATTACATTCTACATAATACTTTGTAAATAAGTAACACCAGCACTGATTGCAGCTCATATCGTTGCATTTTTAATTGTCATTTTTTTAAGTAGAATTATATCCTAATATGCAAAAGGAAGGAAATAAAACAGCCTATTTAGATGACCCCAACTAAACTGCATTAGAGGGTATTTTTGTTTGGGGGACAAATGCAAAAGAAGTTTCATATATTGTTTATCTAGGCTTTATTCCAAAATATTCTTTAACATATGCATCACTTCCCAAATCATACCTTTGGTTATAAAGCACTAAATGTGTTGTTCTTTTGGCTCCTTAATATTTGCAGACTTTGTACTGAGGATGATCAATAAGCAGACAGGACTACAAAAGTATCACTCAATCATAACAGACAATGTGCCCAATTTATTATGGTTCATAAATGTAAACATACTCTAAAGGAAACAGTCACCCTAAATATGCATGTTTCTGAGATGGTTTTGGGGAAAGAATCTTGGAGATATGATTGAAAGATATAGTTAACCTGATATATAATCATTGTAAATGCGATATACAATCATTTCTTTAAGGGAAAACTCTCCCTAATTCACTGGAATTACTTTATTCACTCATCAATTCAACAGAAACTAATACCTGCTCTACAATGTGTATTATTGTAAACTCAAGCAACTTATTAGTGAAAAACCATTGTCCTCTGAGATTTTCCATTCTAAAAAGAGAAATAAAGTTATTAAGCAAGCCAATAAATAAATAATTCTTAATAGTGATAATTCTTAATAATTCTAACTGCTCTAAGGAAAAACATAGCAAGTTTTTAGTAGTTTGAGTGGCTATAATGTGGTACAGTAAGGCATTTTTAATAACATAAGAAAGGTAGAGCTGTGATGCGGTATTTGAAATTTTAGTGATGGAAGACAGAGAAGTTCGGAATTTCAGTTCTGGAGTTCCATATGATATGAACATCTCCGTATGATCTGACCATGTAATGAGTAGAAGACAGCTTACCTGCTTTAATTTCTTTCTTTTTTTTTTTTTTTAGAGGGCAGAGTCACTGGCCCTCATATGTGGGATCCAAACCGGGGACACTGGCATCTCAAGCCAGCTCTTAACCACCGAGCCACTCTGCTGGCCCTGACAGCTTACCTGTTTTAGAATGCAGTAACAAACTCTGATACTAAGGCACCAGGTGGACCAGCACCTGGAATACTGAACCAGCGGGAGGAATAGAGAGACTGGCAAGCAGGTTGGGAAGGAGCCAAAGTTCTTGATGACTATAGGGGTGTAACTGGTGTTAGAAGAGGGCCATTTTTAAAAAGTAGGAGCATATAGCTGGTCTCTATTAACCTAGATTCATTATGAATGGGTTTTACAGAGAGATGGAAGAATAAAAATCTCTTTACAATCACTCAAAAATATTTAAAGAATGCTTAATTGAACTAAAAATATAAAATCTAAAAAACATGGGCATGTAGGAGAATGAGCAGCATTTGATTGAAATGACTTCATGGATCTAATGTCCCAATAGACAAAGGAAATTAAGTCAAGGCAGAGAAAAGATGTCAGAAGCATTCTGTGAAGAAAACCATGTATGAAGCGATAGAAAGAGTTGAGTGAAAGATTAGCAATGGAAGAACAGATGGAGAAAAGCAGGGAACAGAATGATTAAAATTCTTAGGAGGATAACAGGGAATCAGAGCAACTTATATTTTATTTGTGTCCATAAATGACAGGAATGTAAATGAGTAAAGCAATACAACAATAAAAGGCAATTCAAATCACTAGACACTAGCAAACACACACACACACACACACACACACACACACACATCAAATACATGGTATATAATGTATACATATCAGGCATATATATAGTGTTACCTATGTACTTTTTCTCCTTAGGATGTTTAAAAAGGCTTTGTTCATTCTTTCACTAATTTCAAGAACTATTTTTTTTTTAGCATCTACTTAATATAGAAAGGGGGCATAAGGATTATTTTTACAGAAGGAACCAGGAGGTTGGATTCCAAGCCTGCTGCCTACGCGCTCCCAGACACAGAGCTCAGGATGACTTGATCAATCACACAGAGCAGACTGTCCAAGCCTACTGAGCAAGGAGATTACCTTGTAATGGCCATTCCTGTAATTAAATCTATTACAAACTAGCCATTGGTAGTACCTTATAGAAGTTAAAGGTAAGCCTGCTCCTATTCTTGTACCCTGCAGAAGTTCCCCACACCAAAAAATTTTCTGTAGAAACAAGGAACACATCTAAACCCTAGCCCAACAGGCAGAGAGGTCTCTCTTTCACTAGGGATTAAAGACCTCCGCTCTGTGGGGTGGCCTTACTTTCTTGCTTCCTCTCTGCTAAATAAACTTAACTTGCACTTTAAACCCTATATCGGCTCACCTGTGCATTCTTTCCTATGTGAAGCCAAGGACCTCCTTAGCCCAGGGTTTGAGTCCTTACACTGGGATTCACCTCAACCAGGCATCATACTTACTAGTCAAAAGTATAAATAGAAATAGTCTGTGGACTGTGAACACACAAACCTAATTGATAACCTCAAGTTTCACCACAATTGTGCTAAAACAATGAAGCATGCATTCATTTTAAAATAACAAACTAATTTGAGTTATTTTCCTTCTCTGATCTGACTCCCTTTAGTGCTATATCATAGATTTAGTGGTTGAAAAGGATGGAAGGATGTGCATTTTTCACAGAAATCTAGCTATACAATTTTTAATAAACCCTTAAGCTTAGAATCTTATGATTTTGGTAACACAATCAGGATCGGCATGTGAACTTGTATTGATAATCAGGACATTAATTTTATATTCTTCTATTTTTTTTCTCTCTGTCATCCTTTATGAGTTCAAAAGAACCATTTCTAAGTGTCTAAATAGTATACAAACATAAATGATTATCCTACAGTCCAGGTTAGTCATCCTGTGACTAAAACTCTTTAATGTGGTACCTTCTGTTACCCCAATAATGTTTTAGTTAGCAAGAGGGTACTGTGCAGAAATTTTTGTTTTCACAGTTCATGTGTGTTAGGAGTAGCAAACGTTCTCCCATCTCTAGTTTTTAACTTAAACCACATGATATGCTGTGCTGCTAAAGGTGAGAATTAGTTTGGAGCACTCTTGATTGAGAAGAATAGACAGATCCGTACCATCAACGCACCTTCTTAAAAATGTAATGAAATGGTGAGATAATATCAGACCTACACAGAGTAAGGATACAAAGAAAAGCAGAAAACCAATCAAAACAACAGAAAAAACACAACTGATCATTTGGTCATTTCAGGCAAATCACTTATTTCAGTGAAACTGCCTAATTGACTCAATTTCTTGGTAAACTTTCTTTTTCTAGTCACTATGACCAAACAGTGTTAACAATTTAAATCTGTATTTATGCTGAAATTGTCTATATACAATATTGGTAATTAATGTTATAACTGCTCCAAAAGGAAATTTCCAGAGATTTAATGTTTCTTTTGGGGGTGGGGGAGAGACAGAGAGGGGCAAGAGGGGAGGGAGAGGAACTATTTACCACAACGAATGTTTGCCCTGCAGCACACTATTTAAGGTAAATAGTTGAAATAGTTTAGTGTAACAAAAGATAATTTCTTTTTCTTTCTCTTTTCATCCACTCAGTTGTCACTGAAATAATTTCTTAAACACTTTTTTCAATAAATATCCAAATAATACAAGACCTCTTTAAATCCATACCATCATGGATGCTACATAGGTTTTTGAGTCTTAAAGGAAATTTTACATCCTAAAACAATTCACTGCTAATTAAACCAACATTTATTCTACACTCAGGAACAAAGACAGCAAAATGGAAGAAACACATTTCCTGAGAGCAGTCCCTCCTCACAGAGCCGCTTCCACCATTCTGTTAGCAAATATATTATTCTTTTGTTAACTGCAGATAAATTCTTGGTCTTCCTCCTTGCTTGTTTTTTTCACCCTTTTATTCTATCTGGAGGGCTTGGTTTGTTTTTCCTCACAGTATTTGAGATTTCCAAGCTACTGCAGTGGTGCCAGCCCACACTGTGCACAGTAAGTGAAGAAGAAACAATCTGGCTGTTGTTTTAACACTTCACAAATAGCAACTCGCTTCTCCTGCTTGATTTTTGCCCCTGGACATCCAGTGGTGCAATAATCAATCTACCGAATAAAACACAGCCTTCCCATTCATCTTCCCCACATGTAAATTTGGCAATTTGAGACGGGTCTTTACAATTCAGAGACAAGTTTGAGTTTTTAATCATGCACTGGGATTCTTTTACACAATAAGAAATCTGTTACCTTTCTCAATATTTTTCACTAAATTCTGATAAATCACTCCTTGGAATTTACACTAACTACAACAGCAAAGAAGACTTTTTTTTTCTTAAAATGAGCGCAAACAACAAGATTCTTGATCAAATCAACCTACACTGCTAAAGTTCACAGCAAACTGTCAGAGGACAAGAACACTATTTCATTGTTTGGGTACAACAAAAAAAATTTATTAAAAGAAGTACTTATTAAGCTTGCATTTATACACAATAGCAGTTTAATAAGTGCTCAATAAAATAGCCTCTCTGATAGAAACTACTGATTTCCCCTAGTAGCATTCTTTCTAAGTACTTTAGGTTAGTAATGATCACTATTTGGTATGCAAATTTATCACCTGGAGGTCTTATTTAAAAATCAAGATTTGACTTCTGGTAAAATGGCGCAATAGACAGACGCTGTACTAACTGCCTCCCAGGATCACACCAAAATTACAAGCAAATTATACAACATTCAACCCTGGAGGTCCTCGGAATACTGGAAGAACAGAACCACTAAACGAAGAACTTAAAGAGGAAGCCGCATCGGGTCTGGTAGGACGGGCGGAGACGAGAGAGGGCGAACCCCGTGAGGGAAGCCCCAGCTGTGGGAAGCTAGCCTGGTTGGGGGAGAGACCCTCTGGTCGCACCCCAAGCTCACCAGCCTAGAGTTCCTTTGCCAGGAAAAGAAATTCTAATATAGCCGGCAGTAAATTAGTAAGGACTCTCTTTGCTCAGCTCGGTGAGGCTAAGAGCGGCTGGAGAATCAGTGGGGCCGACGCATGGGCTTGCTCTCCGGTGAGCTCTTACCTGGTTCCTGGTGGAGGGAGTGGCTGTGTGAGCTGGGAGCCTGCGGGGAAGGACTGAACTGAGCACCTTTGGTGCAAAGGCTGGAGGTTTTTGGACTATTGTTCCCGTGGTGCGGAGCTTGCACATGAGTGTAGGGAGGACGCCATTTTGTCGGGCTTGGGCCCTCCCACGAAGGCTCAGGTCCAAGACCTCATTGGTCTGGTGGAATTGGCGCAGAAGTGTGTGTGTGCGTGTGTGTGCGCGCCTGCGGCCTTGGATCCCCACCCTCCGCCTGGCTTATACTGCGTTGCCAGGGAAACATAGGGTGGGTGCCCTCCGGCTCCAATGGCTGCTCACTGAGACCCGGGAGTGCGTGAGCTGCCTCGGATCCCCACCCTCCAATCGGCTTGTGCTGCGTTGCCAGGGAAACGCCTAGTGGGAGTGATCCAGCTCCAACAGGCTGCTCACTGAGACTCGGGAGCGCGCAAGCCGCCTCGGGTCTCTGCTCTCCGCACTCGGCTTGCAGAGTTGCCAGGCTGGTGATTGGTTGTCGGGCTGCTTGGCCTGATCTGCGAGCGGCTGATGGGGACAGGCTGAGACTGGGAGTTTTCCTGGGAGTGTTGGGCCGTGAGCTGTGTGCCTGCGTGATCCAGCCAGGGCTCTCCTGGTGATCTATCTAATACATCAAAGCAATCCCAGAGTGACTGCCAGAATGGGGAAACAAAGAAACATGTCACAAGTAAAAGATCAGAAGAAACCTCCAGAAATGTAACCAAATGAAACAGAGGGATCCAACCTTTCAGAGACAGAGTTTAGAACACTGATGATAAGAATGTTTTAGGAACTTAGCGAGGATATAAAGAAGGATAGGGAAACCATAAAAGACAACCTGTTAGAACTAAAGAATACAATAACTGAAATGAAGAACACACTCGAAGGTATCACCAGTAGAGTAGATGAAGCAGAGGAGCAGATCAGCGCTTTGGAAGATAAAATAGCGGAACTCACCCAGTTGGCACAGCAAAAAAAACCAAAGAATAAAAAACAATGAAAATAGTTTAAGAGCCCTGTGGGACAAGGTGAAGCGCAACCACCTTCGAATCATAGGGATACCAGAAGGAGAAGAGAAGAAGCAAGGGGTCGAAAATGTATTTGAACAAATAATGACTGAAAACTTTCCTACCCTGGTGAAGGAAATCAACATACATGCCCAGGAAGTGCAGAGGGTTCCAAACAAGCTGAACCCAAAGAGGTCCACACCAAGACACATCATAGTTAAAATGGCAAAGGTTCAAGACAGAGACAGAATCCTAGAGGCTGCAAGAGAAAGACAGCGGGTTACATACAAAGGAACTCCTTTTAGACTAACAGCTGACTTGTCTACAGAAACTCTGCAGGCCAGAAGGGAGTGGCAGGAGATACTCAAAGTGATACAAAATAAAGGCCTACAACCAAGATTGCTCTACCCAGCAAGGCTATCACTTAAAATTGAAGGAGAAATAAAGAGCTTCTCAGAAAAGAATAAGCTTAAGGAATTCATTACCACCAAGCCAGCATTGCAAGAAATGTTAAAAGGGCTTTTTTAAACAAATGAAAGGGGTAAACAAGCTAACCCAGAGAGACAATTTAAGAAGATTGAAGTCATATCAAGCAGATATAAAGGAAAAACTGATGGTTGCTGGCTGGGAGGGAGTGGGGAAGAGGGCGAGGGGGAAGGTTCTGGACAGTGTATGTGGGACTACAATGTTGCCGCAGGGATATGGGGGCAGTTCTGGGAATGTAATTGATAATGTTGTGAGGAGACTATTATGTTGCGAGAAATGTCAGTCAGAGAAGGACAGGTACCATGTGATCTCACTTGTGTGTGGAGTCTGAAGAGCTGAGTGAACGATCAAAGTAAACAGACTCATAGATGTAGAGGAAAAACTGAGGGTTGCTAGTTGGGAAGGGAGTGGGGATGGGGGGAAGGGGAAGGATTAGACAGCATAAATAGACAACTACAATATTGCCACAGGGATATGAAACACAGTTCGGGGAATATAATAATGTTGTAAAAATTTTGTGGCGTGTCAGATAGTCACATGTCTTGTTAGGGAGACCACTTCATGGATGGAGTAGAGGCTTGATCACTGTACTGTACACCTGAAGCTGACGTTGTATAGTATTGTATGCCAACTGCAACTGAATATGTGGATGGTCATGGGATGTGGAGTATACTGTGGAGGGGAGTCAGTATACTGTTGTGATGGATATGTATGATATGGGGGGTGAGTGGGGTGGCAAACTGGGGGAGGGGTGTTTTCACTTTGGGGGGTAAAGAGTATAACTATTGCATTGTGTTGTACACCTGAAACTAATAAAATAAAATTAAATTAAAAATCAAGATTTTTGCCCAAATCCTAGAAATGTTATTTCAGTAAGTATGTGAGTGGAACCCCTGAATCAGCAATTGGCCAGATGAGTTCAGAGTTGGTTCAGAAACTGGATTTGAGAAATACTCTTGGCTACTCCTTATTGGCTCATAAGCTTACCATGAGACACAGTGTTATGAAATAAATTACATCCTCCTCCTCCAATTCATGTGTGGCAGTATTTGGTGACAGGGCCTCTAAGGAAGTAATTAAGGTTAAATGAGGTCATAAGAGTTGTGCCCTGCTTGGACAGAACTGCCTTTCTAAGAAACACCAGAGAGTGGGTTCTCCATGCACAAAATGGCCAAGAAAAGGTTGTCAGCAAGAAGGTGGTTGTCTTGCAAACCAGGAAGAACGGCCACACCAAAAACTGAACCAGTCAGACCCTTGATATTGAATTTCTAGCTTCCAGAAATGTGAGAAAATAAAATTGTTTTTTAAGCCATCCAGTTTGTCATATTTTGTCAATGGCAGCCTGAGCAGACTAATATACATAGTACTCATGAGAAATTGGTTATTTTGGATCTCTGGAAATAATCTCCAGCCTCCTTCCCTTAGCTCCTCTCATAAATTACTCACCTCCTTTGACCAGCCTTACTATTCTTCAGGGAACTCAGTAATTTACCTGGTTCTCTGAATACTTTATTTCATCTGGGGTATGTAATGCATGGGGTACAGTTTATAATACCTCAAATATGATTAAAGAAAAGACATAATGCTACAAAAAGACACCAAAAAAGTAGTAGGAACTACTCAAGTTACTGAATTCTCTCTTGCATTCACTCTCATTTTAGTCTATTTTTCACACTTACAACTTACAAACTTGATTCAATTGCTGTTAAATTATAATACTTGTATATTAAGCAGAAGTTCTCAAACCTGATATTAGTGCTAAAATTCCAAGAACACCCCAATATTATATGTAAAATCTGAGGTATATAGCAATTTCTCTGGTGAAAAACATCTCAAAGGGATACACTAATAAGATTTCCCTTAAGATATAAAAACTTACCTACTCGAATTATAAGATGTATTCTTCAAGGCTCTTGATGTATGAATAACATTTCTTTTGCCAACTTAACTAATAAAATAGTCTTACTTAAACAGAAAAAAATTTTTAAAAAGTCACCCATAAAATATGCAGGTGTTGGGCCGGCCGAGTGGCATAGTGGTTAAGAGCTGGCTTCAGAAGCCAGCAGCCCCGGTTTGGGTCCCACATATGAGGGCCAGTGACACTGCCCTCAAAAAAAAAAAAAAATACGTAGGTGCTTAGGGTAGACTATTTTAAGTCATACCTCCTTGGATCTTCCCTGACCTCTCCAATTCAAATGTCATACTTTCTTCAAATTCTCTACCTTCTGTGTGTACTGCCCAGTTGGTGCTTATATTCTATATCCAGCTATTACCAATTTATCTTTCTTTGGCAGACATACTTTCCTCTTTGAAATTACTATGACTTATATGATGAAGCTTGGAAATCTTGCTGGCATTGTGAATAAAGTAAAAACATCTTTGACAGAAAACCTTCACAATGACCACAGCAGGAATTCTTTTTTTAATGCAAACATTAATACATGCTCTCTTTCAATTGGACTTACAGATGCTATTTATAAACTACAGTGTCTTATCTATGCAACATCCTTGTCATGGAGAGACATGCATTAATCAGGGACTATTACCTGTCAAATCTAAAAGACAGGAAAAAGTTTCAAGGATGGTAAAATATATAAAGCAATAATTACATTCTATAACCAAATTGGCTATATTTGGTGTACTTGTCATGAATTTGACAATGTGAGACTACAATAGGTAAGCTCAAATAAATTAAGCTCATAAACTCAACTTTTTTAGTAATTAGAACAGGAAAATATATAAGGAAGTAGTATACAAAATAATTTGTAACAGAGAATATCAACCTATACATTTGAAGAGCAGAAAGATATGATTTGAGAAAAAGTGTTTGAAAAAGTTTTAGTTCTGCCATTTATAGTGTTGATCATACTCTATGGCAAACTCTAATAGTGAGGTTCCAGACGTCAGTTCATAAAAACAGAAAATAAAATTGTGGCTAAACTTGGGCCAGCCGAGGGGCGTATTGGTTAAGAGCTGGTTTTGGGATGCCAGCGGCCCCAGTTCGGATCCCACGTATGAGGGCCAGTGACACTGCCCTCTACAGCTAACAACAGCTCCACCGGGAGATGGGCTGTGCAAGCCCCAGTGATGGTGTAGGCTGCAGCCCCTGCTGCAGTGGGCTGCCATAGACTGCAGTGAGTGACTGGCAGCCAGTGTGAGCGGCCGGCAGCTGGAGTGAGCTGCCAGTAGCTGTGGTGAGCGACATCCAGAGGCTGGCAACTGATTTGCCTCATCCGGGAAGAGTGCAATGACGATACCAACATGGGCCAGTGAAGCAACATCCTCCACAACTAGACTGAAGAACAAAAAGACCAACAACTTGTCGGTTCCCCTTCCCCGATTCCCCAACGCTGTTCCCCTCCTCCAATTCCCCAATAAAATCTTTAAAAAAAAAATTGTGGCTAAAGCAATTTTTCTGTATTGAGATTCTTTTAGAAATATTGTAACAAAACACAAGACTTTATCAAGACACTGAATTAAAGCTTCTGAAGATTTAAAATCCTAAATAGGGTTCAATCAGATGTTATGTGTTAAGATTTGCCAAATTTTTCAAAAGTAATTTTAATCCATTTTTTACAACAGAAATTTGTTTAACACTACATGAGAATATATAGCCCTGGTTAATACTGATTGAACTATGCCATATTAGTAATTTTTCTGAAGAAAATACAAAGTAACTTTTACAAGTAATTAAACATTGCCTTTAGATCAGTTCATGATCTATAACTATGACAACTAACAATAAATGATTTTGGATTGGATCAATCATCTTAAATCCTCTGTCAGTTTTTACCGACAAGGGAGCTTTACTTATTTTATAAATAAGGAAAAGCTAACACCCTAACTACAATTCAATATTTGATTGCATTTATATTGCCTAGTTCTAATTGTAATGTTGGTCATGAATTTATTTTATGTTATTAAATCAGTTCTTCCTTCCCACAGATTAAATGTCCCTATGAATTCCTGAAGAACATCTGGAAAGCAAAACAATGAGAAAGGTGATATAGTACTGGTCTAAATAAAAGCTGGATAACAGAAGCCCCTTGGAAACTTAATTTGAATAACTGGTCTGGGAATAATTGGGCTTTCTCATGTAAAATATAAAATTGAGGGAGACATGTACTACTAGGAAACAGGAGCAGATATCTGGTACTCCTAATATCTCAGAAACGTTTGATATGAAGAAACCACCCAGTTTCTTCTTCAACACGAGAAACCACAGGGCTACCAGTTGGGATCAGAATCATCTCTGAAAAAGACTAAAGTTGACTTCTATTTTAAACACTATGTCAGACTAGTTGTCATAAGAAATCCTTCTGATATAGAATATCTACGAATAGTGCACAAAATATGCATAAAAACTTTTAAAAAATGTATTGATGAGCTGGAAGAAAAATAAGGCAATTCTCAGAGGCCAGAACTGTCAATAAAGTACAAACCCATAAAGCCCTAAAATTGGCATTCCCAAGACTTTGATTTTAACTTAGCATACGCCTGATTTAAGGGAGCATTAAAAAAAGCCTAGGTCCCCTGTAAGTTGGGAAGTCAGAATGGAGACCTCCACATCATGCTGGACACCTGAAAGGCTTTCACACTTGGTGGATGTGATAGATAATATTATTCATTCAACATAATCTTTCTCTTCTGGGCACAGAAGACTACATTTCCCAGCCTCCTTTGCAGTTTGGGACTGCATCCCTGGTATCTAGCCAGTAGAAAGTGGGTGAAAATGATGCACTCCACTTCCAGACCTGGCTTTCCAGAGGTTGTGTGTTCCACAGAGTAAAGTTTAAACATACAGGAGGATAGATAACCCAGCCCACATCAGTTTTGACCTAAGGAAAATAAGCCTTCATTTTCTTAAGTTACTGAAATTTGGGGCTTATCTTTAACGATATGTAGTCTAATAATCTTGATGATTACAAAAATTGAACCAGAAAAAAAAAAAAACCTGCTCCACAAACAGAAATAATGGGAATAGCTGTCCACAATAGGATATGATGTTGGAATACTCATAGGTGTGGTGAATTAAGTTCAAACAAAAAATTAGTTTAGATTGGCCCCAAATTGTTAGAGCCCCCAGGTACACTGCAGTTTTCCCTCTGGAAACAAACTTTAAATCTAGGATCAAATACTTTCAAAGATACAATTCCAGTATTGTATTACAAAAAAAAAAAATCACAAAATACAGAACTATGCAATCCACCATGAGCAAGAGAGCAAGAGCAAAAAAATGCAGAAGCAGCATACAAAAGCTGCAGATATTTGAATTATCACAGGGAGCATACAGATGTTTATATTAGTAAAATATTATATTAAAATGATAATTTAGCAGTTACAGTTTATAAATTTAACATGCAGTTTTGGAAAGAACCAAGTTAATTTCTAGAAATAAAAATAGGATAATTGAACTTAGAAATTTTGGATTAGACAACAATTAAATTCTCAAGGAAGAATGAATTGCAAGATATGAAAACATTATGTAGAATTCAACACAGAAAGAAAATATATGGAAAATACAAAACAAAGGTTAAGAAATTTATAAGATAAAGCAGGTGTTCAAAATACATTTACGAAAGTTGACGCTCATGATTAAAAATAGAATCAAACCGAAATTCGAGAAATTTAAAACTCTTTGAGTGGAATTAACAGGAGAATAGATATAGCTAAACAGAGAACTAGTACTAGAACTGGTTTTATTCTGCTTTACTATTGAGCTTCACAAACACTGCATGTTTTACAAACTAAAGGCAAGACCCTCCACCTGCAAAAAGATTACTACTTGCTTTATTGCAATACTCACTTTGTCATGGTGTTCTGGTACTGAACCTGGAATATCTCTGAAGTATACCTGTAATCTGGTGGGCAGATCAGAAGAAGCTATCCCAAAAGAAACTTGGGAAGAAAAGAAGATGCAAACACAGAAAAGAGAATAAAAGATTTAGAAGATATTAAGACAACCTAATAAACATTTCATTGGGTTTCTAGAAGGTGACCTACAAAGGAAGAGGGGGAAGAAATGTTCAGACATAATAACAGAAATTTCCAGAATGATAAGTTTTCTATTTCAGATTCAGAAAACTGAACACATCTCAAGTACAATAAAAAATATATAAATAAATATGCAGTCAGACACATCCAGGGAAACTGAAGAATGCCAAATATAAAAATAAAATATTAAATGCAGAAGAGAAAGTAAAGAACAATTACAAAGGACTTACATTTAAACCAACAATATATTTCTCAAAAATGGAAGGTAAGAGCGAGTTGGATTAAATCTTAAAGATACAGAGAGAAAACAACTTTCAGCATATATACTATTAAACCATATTCTAAAAACTGAAATGAATTAAAGAGATTTTAATGCAAACATTTACTAAAAGTATTACCACCAACCAATGCTCATTAGAGGACTTCTGAAGAACGTACTTAAGAAAGAAATTAATCTAAGAAGAAATGCTAAAATGTAAAAATGACCTTGTGGGTTAAAAAATGATAAACAAGGGCCGGCAGAGTGGCTCAGTTGGTTAAGAGCTCGCTCAAGAGTGTGAGCTGAGCTCTGAGCAACAACAGTTCAATGCCCAGCCCGAGCTGAGTTGCCGCTGAGCTGCCAACAGGTAGCAGGATGGCTCAGCTAAAAAAAAAAAAAAAAAAAAAAAAAATTAACATACAAATACATCAGTGAAACCTTGACTTTCCCCAAAATGGTAATATTAACATTTATAATTGATGGAGTTAAAAACTACTTACAAGGAAATCCCTGTTTTGGAATAGAAAAGGTCAGGACAGAAAAGCGCTCTCGCTGCAAAGCTGGACAAAGCCAGATCAATTATAAATATCGTATTTTTAAATCATCAGAGAACTTCAGAAGCAACAAACTAAATTTCAGAGGAAAGAAAAATGCTTTAATGTGAACAAGGGTTTTATTCTTTCTTTCCCCTGCAGGCATTTTATGATTCAGGGTGTTTGCTGAGGACCTGGCTTATCAATCAAAGCTAGAGGCTAGGGGAAAAGAGAAGGTAGCTAAAGTTTTAGTGTTTCTGCAGGACTGGTGTGACAAACAGTAAATCTGAGAGATTCCAAATGTACAACCGCTCTTCCTTACAAAACATTTATTGAGTTCGAATGCTACACAGGAATCTGGGGATCTAGGCCAAAAGCTTCCAGAACATCAAGTAAAATCTCCAAAAGTTTCATTGGAAGTGGCCTAACTCAAACATACTGCTAGTCTTACCTTCAGGGAATCGGCCATATTTTGAAGTGATGAAAGGAAGGAGACAGGAGGGGTTGGGTTGAGATGTCTGGAGGGCATAGCTGAATTTTCTGTATTCTTCCAATCCTGAGGAGACAGAGATCTACAGACGTAGAATCAAAAACCTGTGCAAGTAGAGGGAAAGCACAGCAAACATGAACTGGGTTGAAGCAGAAAAGGAGACTGGATGTATTCAACTGAAACCCAGTCCCTGCTTGATTCATGTCTGATTGGATGCAGGGGCTCCAACCCTCACTCTATTTACCAACAAACGAAGATAATTTCATGAAAAGCCTCCAGAGTTATATTACATATAATGTCCAGCATGCATTGAGAAATTACTATAAATGTTCAGAGAAAAATATATGTCCAACTCTCATGGGAAAAAAAAGAGAGGAAAGATGGCTCAGATACTGGAGTTAGCAAACAGGACTTTCAAAAAGTTATGGTTAAGGGCCGGCCGAGTGGCGCATTGGTTAAGCGCTGGTTTTGGGATGCCAGCGGCCCCGGTTCGGATCCCACATGAGGGCCAGTGACACTGCCCTCTACAGCTAACAACAGCTCCACCTGGAGCTGGGCTGTGCGAGCCCCGGTGATGGTGTGGGCTGCAGCCCCCGCTGCAGGGGGTTGCCATAGGCTACATTGAGTGGCCCGCAGCCAGCGTGAGCGGCTGGCAGCCAAGTGTGAGCTGCCAATAGCCGCGGTGAGCGACATCCAGAGGCCAGCGACTGAACTGCCTCATCCGGGAAGAGCGCAATGACGATACCAACAGTGAAGCAACATCCTCCTCAACTAAACTGAAGAACAAAAAGAGCAACTTGTCTGTTCCCCTTCCCCGATTCCCCAACGCTGTTTCCCTCCGCCAATTCCCCAATAAAATCTTTAAAAAAAAAAAAAAAAAAAAAAAAACATGCAAATTGGACTTTATGAAAATGAAAATATTTAAAAAAAAAAAAAGTTATGGTTAATATGTTAAAAAAAAACAACAACAATAGAGTGGGCCGGCCGAGTGGCGCGGTGGTTAAGCACTGGTTTGGGAAGCCAGCGGCCCCAGTTCGGGTCCCACATATGAGGGCCAGTGACACTGCCCTCCAAAAAAAAACATAAATAAATAAGTAAAATTTTTTAAAAAACCAATAGAGTAAAAGAGATAAATTAGATCAAAGGACAGAGAATTTAAAAGAAACATAAGGGCCAGACGAGTGGCTCAGTTGGTTAAGAGCTCGCTCAAGAGTGCGAGCTGAGCTCTGAGCAACGGCGGTTCGATGCCAGTCAGACCTGAGTTGCCATTGAGCTGTCCACAGGTGGCAGGATGGCTCAGCTAAATAGAAAAAAAAGAAAGAATGAAACTTAAAATCTGTCAGTGGGAATCAAATGAAACTCTATAAATGAAAAAGAAAATAGAAAATATCAAAGCTAAGAAATGTGTAGGTGAAGTTGAACAACAGACTTCAGGCAGCTAAAAGTAGTGAACTAGAAAATAGGTTTTTACAAAATTGAAATAAAAAGGACAAAGGAAGGGGAAAGCACACAATATAAAAATGTAGGAAATTATAAGATGTTGTCTTTGTTCCAGTACCCAGAGAACAGACTTTGATGGAAAGATTTGCATTCACTGGGGTTATTAAGTGAAAGCTCTCAGAAAAAAAAAACATTGTTAGTGAAGAATAATAAGCAGAAGGAGAAGTAGAACTGAGATGCAGTTGCAAGAGCATTTTTACCTCCATGTTGACTTGTCATTGAATGCAGTTGCCTCTGGGAAGGAAACAAAACTTGAGCAAAGCATCCCTCATTGGCCAATGACCATGTCCAAGAAGGACTCAGCTGTGAGCTGTCAGCAATCAACATTCCTAGCAGCAGGGGGGAAAGGTGGGGCATCTGAGCTCACCATAGGCTGGTTCACTACAGTCTCCGCTATAGCCCACACCTTCTATGAGTGCATGCACCTGCTTTATATAAGTTCACCCACCTAGGAACAAGTCCGCCAGGATTCTGGTTTACCTCAAGGACAAAGTTAGTGGACCTCCCTCACTATCGCAGCTGTTCTTGGAGATATAATTGGTGTTCACTATATCTCTCCTCTACTGACTATTCCACGTTCTCCCTTGATTAGCCCCTCTTCTGGTTTAGGTGGTTTAGGTGGTGGGGTGACACAAACACTTATTCTGAGCCTCTGTTCACCAAGCCTTTCTTGGGCCTTGGCTGCTGCCTTTATCCATTTATCATCAAAACTGGGCAAAGATGCCAAAAGACACACAACTGGAGTATTTGGGTTCTAAGCATAGTCTTCTATATCTTCATTGGGTAACAGAAGCTCTATCTTCTAAGGATTAGAGTCAATTCCCCTTGCCAATATAGTGACTCTTTTTCTGGTCTGATGGTTTCTTGGAATGAGGAACCCAAAGAGATCAGGCAGCAACCATAGAATAAAATTGCACAATAAAATTGACTGTCCCTGATGGAAGCATTGCTTCTCTACGAATTTTGAGTTGCAAGTTCAGGAAATATAAAATACCCAAGTAGATCACCAAGAGGGATGATAAATTAGCCCATTCCTATTTCCAGTCCGTGGTTCTGGTATTCTAACTTGTATTCTAACTACTTGTAATGGAGAACTTTTTCCTGGTTGCTAATTGGAGTGTATATTGTACCCTGAAGGATGGCGCACTATCCTTGCAGAGTACCGTCTCCAAGCTGGCATTTTGGTTGTACTTTAAAATTCCATTCCATTGCTCTATCAGGTCAGCAGCTTCTGGGGGATGTGGTAGGTGATAGGGCCAGTGGAGCCAAGTCATATGCTCACTGCTCCTTTGCTTTAGAGGAGCTCTTGGTACTAGGCAGTTATATCATGTATCCTGTCAATTAATCAAAGAAGTACTAGTGCCATCTAAGGCTCTGCAGGCAAATTAGACAAACATATTTGGAATATGTGCCAGTTCCAAACAAATCACTGTCAAGACAAATCACTGACTTCCAAGATATAAGGATTTAGTCTAGTGAATTTCCTACCAAGTAAAGATTTGGTCTTCTCAGGGGATGGTACCATATTGGGGGTATAACATTGGTTCCTTTTTCTGGCAGGTAAAACACTTAACAATGACGCCCTTGGTAAATAGAAGTCCCTGCAACCTTCATCCCTGTCACCATTGGTATTTCATGCAGGACCTCATTGTGCTTATAGCACAGTGGTGGATGACAGAGTTGGATAGCATCTACAAATTAAGTCTTTCTGTCTGTTTTGTTGTTTAATGCCTACTGTGTTACTTTTCAACTTATTGTTTCTCAGCTCTGAAGGCTCCCTTCAATATATGTGCTGTGACAAATAACAGACTCCTTTAAGGTTTTCTCCTTTAAAATGAGCTTGATGTTCAGCTTTCTCAGTACAGGGTGCTGTGGGCCCCTAACAGGAAGAAGAGAATTCCTGAACTATGCAGTGTGAGCCAGGGATTCAGCAGTGTGAATGTGAGAACATCTAATACAGCTTATCCCAGTTAGTTATGGGCCCAGTACGTCTTCACTGCATTGCCTCAAAGCTATTTCACTTCTCACTTTCCCTATCATAATCAGCCCATGGAGAATTCATTCACTTTCTCATCCCACATTGGTTCGCTAACAGTATTACCATTGTACCAACTGGATTTCTTTTTTAAATTAAAGTTTATTGGAAGGACAACCAGATCTCTTGAGCAGGATGTGGCAAGTAACTTAGGAGATAAAACCCATAATATTTCTGAGGCCCATCATCCTAATAAAGTTTCTAGGAGTTCAATGGTCTAGAGAGTGCTGGAATAACCCCTTCAAATAAAACTTGTTGTACCTAGGTTCACTTTCCACTGAAGAAGGGTCACAATGCTAAGTAGGTGTCTTTGGATGTTGAAGGCAGAAGTCATATTTGAGAGCTCTGCTCTGATTCATCGGACAGGCACCTATAAGCCTGAACATTGTACAGCATGGAGCAAGTGAAGATGATGCAGCAGGTCTGACCACAGTGAAATGTGTTCTATTGATGGGATTTTATGACTCAGCAAGTCTAATGATATTGAAACTGCCCACGGCAAGGGTAGTGAAACTGCACAGAGCCTTTGGGCAGCCCAAATAGGAGAATCACATGGCAAACCACCAAATGACAGAGGCAAAACCATATCCTCTTCTGCAAATGACTATTTTCATTGATAAACAGCTCCTGCTTGCCACAGGACCCTGGAAAAGACTGAATATTTGACCAGCGATGAACTGCTTTTTAACTGACCTACCAAGTCATAGTTTGGGCATGCAGAACAGCAATTCACAACCAAGTGGGAGATGTCAGCTCAAGAGCATCTTCCAGTAAGTTCAATGAATAGATGGCTGGGATGCCTACAGCACCTACTTCTCTAGCACTGCCCCTTGTCCTTTAGCCCATGCTTACAGCTTTATAAGATTTCCTTATGATCAATTGACCATGAGAAAAAAAAACATATGCCTCATTTACAGAAGGTTCTGCAAGATATTACAGTAAAACGGTTTATGTAGACAACAGAATACTATTCAACAGTGAAAATGAATGAACAAATTAACATATGCATCAAATAGATTCATCTCAAAAACATAATTCAGCGAAGTGCTACATTGCAGGAGAATACAGTGTGACTCCATTGATAACATGTCTAAGCCCAGAAAAATAAAAATTAAGGTAGTTAGACATACATGACCAGAATACAAGGAATGATTAATACAAAATGTAGGATATGTATACCTTTGTGTGTTTGGAGTGGAGAGAGGAATGGCAGTAATTCTATTAGAGAAACATACAGGACTTCCAAGGAACTGGTAACGTTATATTGCCTAAGCTTGTGATGGTATCTTATTATTCTTTTCACTAGTGGCTTTCGATGCAGGCAGCACATTAGACTCATCTAAAGAGCTTAAAACTAAAACAAAACCGGATGCCCAGGCACCGGTTCAATTTTACTGAAGTATTTGGGTATCAGCATTTTCAAATATGTTCCACGAGCTTCTAATACATAACTAGGTTCAAGAAACACTGCTTTGAACTCTTAATATATCTTTTGTATATATTTCATATTTCATAATTTTTTAAAAGACAAGGAACAGGAAATGAAGCAATTCTCTGCCTAGACTTGCTCTGATGTATTGACCCGTGTTGTCCAGTGATTCATGTTAGCCAGGTAATGTGTTCGTTTATTGGCCTTTAGAGAGAAGCCATATAAATGTTCTCATGAGGTATTGACTATTCCCAGCTGAACTCAGTCAACTCCACTTGCTCTTTCACTTTAATCACCACCTCATCTGCAGAAGAATCCCACGCAGGCCTAACAAACCTCCAGCGTCAGAAATACAGGCATTTTTCTTTGCGATCTTTATTCGCTGATTTTTTTTTTTTAATATTTCTCTTTTCTCTGTTTTTGTTTCTTTTTTTTTCTGCCTTTATGCTTTTAGGACCTATCACTTTCTTTCTGTTTCTTTGCTTCCACAAAATCAGATTTAGTACTTTCTTTTCTCTTTCCTTTTTTTCTACCTTTCTTTGTAGAAATGTCTAAGCACTGACTTACTCGTAGGTCTCCTTCCAAATGAAGGCGATTATTTTAGAAAGAAAAGACCAATTTAAATTCATTAACTAAGGACCTTGTCTTCCCAATTGGTAAAAAAAATAAAAATAAATACAAATAATAAAAAATTTGTTGTATGAGGATATTAACTCTGACAGTCCAACCACAGGTTTTTCCTCTACTTTCATAAGTTCCTAAACTTATACAGAAGCAAATCAATAACCAAGTTTTTAAATATCACTTCTTCGGTGTAGAGCTTTAATATCCCTAAGAAACACTATATTTTAAATATCCCTGAATCCAAATCAAAGGTATCAAATGTATGGAAATGAAAGTTGTGATCATTTAGGATAAAATTCAAGGAACCCAGCCCAATAAAATCAATACTAGTTTTATTTTTATCATGGAAGCCAAGCATGACAATTCAATCAAATAACACATTGGAGAAATTTAAGACATGAAACATTTTAAATTCCCATTACCGAATGTGAGACGCTTAAATGTTAATGGTATGCTGAGAATAATTGTAATTTTTCACCAGCACTTTAGAGAATTATACTGGGACGTATCAAAAGTTTTTCTTATGCAAGATATTTCAAATGAAGTATTTCTATAACGTTTTTGAAGGGCCACTTGTCACCATAAGTATTTAATAAAAATAGAAAATAGAATATTGCTGAAATATCTCTAACTTTTCAGACATTTTTACTTATTTCCAGACTGTAAGAACCTTGGAAAGAAGGATATACTCTAAGTTTATTCAAATGATTATGACATTTTAACAAAAAATTTTCTCAAAATATTTGTTAATAGAAAGAAGTTGAGATCATAATTTTCCAAACATAGCAGCATAAAAAGACAAATATCAGTTGCCGAAAAACTAACATCAGAATTATTACATAAGAGTAGTTAACTTTAGAGATAAAACTGATTCATTTAAGTATATTTCAAAAGATCCTTAGCTTCCAGACAGGAAATTTGTACAGATCAAAATAGTCTTTTCAGGAAAGAAACTAAGATTAGGCAATTAACCTTTTAATTCATTTAACAGTTCAAATTGCTGTCATTACAAAGTTATGCAGGTACCACAAAGATAATTGTTAGAGTTTAAGAGTATTTGAGAAAAAGAAAGAGTATGTTGGAGTGTGTAGAGAGGAATTTGATAAATAAAAGTAAAAAAGACAAAGACTATTTGAGGGGATATTAAAACACTCCATAAGGCTATATATTTTTTTAATGGAAGTTGAATTTGAGATCATTATTTTTATACCCCATATTTTAAGGTAGTAATGAGTATTATAGCTTGGAATTTTTTGTAAGGAAATATACATTACACTTGAATAAACAAAATCACCTACTTAATTACCTAGTAGAATCCAATTAAGGTATATGTACAAAGATGACCTAAGGCAGAACTAAAGCACATAGTGTACTGCTCTTGAAAGCATGTGTGAAAAGGTGGATGTATCAAATAGAGTCAACACGATGTGTCAGAATCTATAAAGTTTCTATCCAAATGGGGATATTTGGTTTTAGTTCATGTAGACTTCAAACAGGAACTTTTTAAACTAAAAGAATTTTAAAATACCCAACTTTTTCCTATAACACAGAGGCTGAAATTAGCTTAAATAACTAGAATATTGATTATCTCACATAATATGACATCCAAAGGAAAGACCGACTCCAGATTGGTTGATTTGGTTGATTGAGCAGCATAATGACATTATTGAAGGATCAATTTGGGTGTTTTTTTTCTCATTCTTTCTATACTTTCATCCTTCACATTGTCTTCATGCTGAGGTTCATACATGTCAGATCCAGAAACATGCTTAGGAATAAGAAAGAACACCTCTTCTAGTGTCTTTTTAGGAGTGATAATATTTTCCGCACAATCTTCCAGTGCTTCTCCTAATATTTCATGACATAGAATGACCATACCATAATAGGAACATATCACTGGCAAAGGGTAATTTAATCGCATGTGGCTAGACAATTCTTTTGGGGTAGAATGAATGTTGGGGAGATAACTCTAGCATTCATTATATGATATAGCTCAGCATGTATGGCATTCATTATTTCATTTACTTTATAAATATTTCTTAATATTTAGGTGTCTATTATGTGTTGCTAGAGATAGGATAGTAAACAATGCAGTCATTGGCTTTGATACCATGTAACTCTAGCTGAAAAGGTAGATAGTTTTTAATATTTGGAAATAATTGAATGACTAAAATTTTAAACTAAAATTTTAAAATACTATTAGATCTAAGAAAATATGCACAAGATCTATAGGAGAAAAACTACAAAACTCTAATAAAAGAAATCAAAGAACTAAATAAATGGAAAGATATTCCACATTCATGGATAGGAGACTCAATATTATCAAGGTGCCAGTTTTTCCTAATTTAATCTATAGATTAAATGCAATCTTAATGAAAATCCCTGCAAATTATTTTGTGGATATTGACAAACTGATTCTAAAGTTTATATGGAGAGGCAAAAGACCTAGAATAGCCAACACAACATTAAAGGAAAAGAATGGAGTCAGAGGACAGAGGACTGACACTACCTGATTTCAAGACTTAAATATACAGTAATCTAGACAGAGTGGTATTGGTGCAAGAATAGACAAGTAGAGAAATGGAATAGTATATAAACACTAGCAATAGACCTGCATGTAGTCAACTATCTTTGACACAGAAGCAAAGGCAATACAATGGAGAAAAAAACATTGTTTTCAACAAATGGTTCAGGAACAATTGAATATCCACATGCAAAACATAAGCCTAAACACAGACCATACATCCTTCACAAAAATTAACTCAAGATGCATTATAGACCTAATGTAAAACACAAAACTATGTAAAACTAATGTAAAATGCCTAGATGATAATGTAAGAGAAAATCTAGATGACCTTTAGCATGCCAATAGCTTTTAGATAGAATACCAAGGGCATGAACCATGAAAGTAATCACTAATAAGCTAGACTTCATTAAAATTTTTAAAAAGAAAAAAAAAACTTCTGCTCTGCAAAAGACACTGTCAAAAAAAGAATGAGGGGACTGCCAAGTGGTGTGTTGTTTAAAAGTTGGCTTGGGAGTGCAAGCTCTGAGTTCTGTGTCCCCTGGTTCAGATCCCACATTAGGGCCAGTGACACTGCACACTCTACAGCTAAGATGGTGGACAACAGCTCCACCTGGAGCTGGGCTGTCTTGAGTCGCCGGCAATGGTGTTTGTAGGCTGTAGTAGAGCTGCAGTGGCCTGCCATCAGCTACTGTGAGTGGCTGGCAGCCAGCGTGAGCTGCTAAGAGCTGCTGTGAGTGGCTGTCCAGTGGCTGGCGACTGATCTGCCTCACCAGGGGAGAGCGCAATGATAATACCAACATGGGCCAGTGAAGCAACGTCCTCCACAATAAGACTGAAGAACAAAAGGACAGCAACTTGTCTGTTCCCCTCCCCTAATTCCCCAATAAAATCTTGAAGAAGAAGAAAAAAAAAAGAATAAGAAGACAAACCACAGACTGAGAAAAAATATTTGCAAAGACATATCTGAAAAAGACTGTTTTCCAGAATATACACAGAATTCTTAAAAATTAAAAATAAGAAAACAAATATCCTGTCTAAAAAAAATGGGACAAAGATTTTATAGCAGACAGCTCACCAAAGACAATATACAAAGGGCCAATAGGCATTTGAAAAGATCATCCACATAATATGGCATCAGGCAAATTAAAATTAAAATAACAAGATAGCACTATGTGTATATTAAAGTGGCCAAAATACTGATCACACTAAAAACTGGTGAGCATGCAGAGCAACAGAAACAGAATGCAGAATGGTACAGCCACTTTTTAGAAGACACTTTGGCAGTTTCTCACAAAACTAAACATCTTACTATACAATCTAGTGATCAGACTCCTTTCAAATGAGTTGAAAACTATGTCCAAATAAAAATTTGCACACAGCTGTTTATAGCAGCTTTATACACAACAACCAAAACTTGGAAGCAACCATGATGTCTTTCAGAAAGTGAATAATAAATAAACTGCAGTAAGTCCAATCAATAAAATATTATTCAGTGCTAAAAAGAAATGAGCTATCAAGCCACAATAAGACAGAGAGGAACATTACATGCATATTACTAAGTGAAATAAGTCAGCCTGAAAAGGCACCATGCAGTGTGATTTCAACTATGCGACATTCCGGAAAAGGCTAAACTATAAACACAGGAAAAGGAATAGAGAGTTTCCAGGGGATGGGGGAGGGAGTGATAAATAATCAGAGTACAGAAGTTGTTTTGATCAGTGAAACTATCTTTTCTGTATGATACTATGGTGGATACATGTCATTATACATTTGTCAAAACACATAGACAACACCAAGAATAAACCCTAATGTTGACTATGGATTTTATTTGGGTCATTATGATGAGTCAGTATAGGTTCATAGACTGTAACAAATGTACCACTCTGGTTCAAGATATTGATAGTGGGGGAAGCTGTGCATATGTTGGGTAGGAATATATGAGAACTCTGTGCTTGTCACTCAATTTTTTCTGTGAACTTAAAACTGCTTTAAAAATAAAGTTTATTAAAAAATACAATTAGAACCCTAATTAAGTGGTTGGATATGAGTGTAGAATGTGTCGGATAGGGGGCATTCAAGGAATGATTCCTTAAGAAAATGGCTTCAGATTGGGACACCAAAGGTTAATAAGAACGGTCAGGAAAAGAGGGTGGGCAACACAGAGTGGCCGAGGGAGATAGGGGTGGTACATCCCTGGCTGGTGCTTATGTTGTCTCTTCATATAGATCTCCATTTCCTTCTCAGGTAGTAGCATGATTGTATATGTTCCAGGAGACACATTTAGACACAGAAACTTTGAGAGGAAGAAGGGATGACCGTTAAAAAAAGCTGTTAACCCAAAATTTTAGCTGGACATGTGCACATAAAATAAATACTGCATTTTCAGCCTTCCTTGCATCCAGGTGGGGCCATCCATTTAAATTCTGAACAAATGGAATTGATAAAGAAATGGTATATGGCAACTGCTAGAAACATTAAGGGAGAGTACATGGACCCTTTAACCCTTCTGCTTTGTCCTTTTTTCCACCCTGCTCCTAGGTCAAGATGGACAGTGAGGTTGAGATCAAATATGGAGGATCATCAAGATAAAATATCATGGGTCCCAGCCAATACAAGCCTGGAAACCCTACTTGAACTTTAATGGAAGGAAGAAATAAACTCTTACTTAAGCCAGTGTTACTGGGCTTTCTATCATATAGCAAACCTTACTTTCAACTACTGGATTGTCAGAAAAGTCCTGACATATTTTGTCTATTGTTTTTCAAAGGTCATTTATTTATATAAAGAACAAAGATCAATCAATGATTTATTGCCTGTTTTGTTCAATAACCTTTTGCCATCCTTCAGTGAGCTTCTTAATTCCTCGTTCATACAAGGATCTGACGTTATTTGCAAAAAACTGAACAAGGTGCTGATTTACAGCCTCATCTGAATTGAACGTTATACCATGCAAGGAGTTTTGAAGAGAGCAAAACAAGTGGAAGTCTGAAGGCACAATCAGGCGAGTATGATGGGTATGGTAACACATCCCATCCAAGCTCCAATAATTTTTGATGGGTGATCAAATTTGTGTGTGGTCTTGCGTTGTCACAATGAAACACAACTCCTTTACAATTAACAAGCTCTGAACTGTTTCTGGATGATGGAGTTGTTCAAACTGTTCAATTGCTGACAGTACACATTCAAATTGATTTTTGGTTTCTTGGCAGGAGCTCGAAAAACACAACACCTTTAAAATCCCACCACACTGAGAGCATAATCTTCCTCTGATGAATGTACTGCTTTCAATGTCATTTGAGGCGAATCATCAAGACCATTTGCACACCACTTTGTTGTAAACAATCCACTTCTCATCACTAGTTATCAGTCGCTTCAAAAAACGATCATTTTCCTCATGTTTAATGAGCATATTGCAGATATTTATATGCGCCAGAAAATGAACTTTGAGTTCATACGGAACCCAAACATCATATCCCAGCTTGTTTACATATCCCCGCTTGTTCAGGTGGACACTTGAATGATGGATGTTCAATGTTTCTGCAATCTCTCATGTCGTGTAACATTGGTTTGACTCAATCAATGCCTTTATTTTGTCGTCATCGGCTTCAGTGGGCCTCCCTGACTGAGGAGCGTCATTGAGATAAAAATCTCCAGCACATAATTTCGTGAACCATCGTTGGAACTAATGTTCTTGTAGAGCATTGTCACCATAAACTTTATGCAGTTTTCATAAGCTTGACATGTGTTCTTCCCTTTATGGGAGTCAAACAGTAAAATATGGCAAAAAAAATGCACAGTTTAATCTTCCATTTTGAACTTGTAAAATCTCCAAACCTCAACCAAATCACTCAATTTTTTTTAGAATGAAGCTAGAAATGTCAGCTATCAAATGGTATAGCAATAACAGATGTGCATGATGCTAGTAGTTTCTAAACTGAACTAGTGCCATCTGTTGTAAACATGTGTCATGACTTTTCCGACAATGCAATAACTTAATAAGCAATGACCTTGAGGAAGAGAAAAATATGACACATAGCAGGAGCTCAAAGGAAATCAATATGGCTGAGTAAAAAAGGCAGGAGACAGTGGAAAGTGTTTTGAGATGTGATAGGTATCATATTATACTGTAGGCCATCTTTAAAAATTTAGAAATGATTCAGGAGCAATGAAAAGATATTGAAGAGTTTTAAGCACAGGAGAAGCAGGATAAAAAATGTGTATTTTAAAAAGATCTCTCCATGGGCTAGCCAGGTGGCGCATTGGTTAAAAGCTGGTTTGGGACGCCAGCAGCCCCGGTTTGGATCCCACATGTGAGGGCCAGTGACACTGCCCTCTACACCTAAGATGGTGAACAACAGCTCCACCTGGAGCTGGGCTGTGCGAGCCCTGGCATGGTGTAGTCTGCAGCCCCTGCTGCAGTGGGCTGCCATAGGCTACAGTGAGTGGCCGGCAGCCAGTGTGAGCTGCCAAGAGCCACTGTGAGCAGCCATCCAGAGGCCGGCAACTGATCTGCCTCATCCAAGAAGAGCCCAATGATGATACCAACATGGGCCAGTGAAGCAATGTCCTCCGCAACTAGACTGAAGAACAAAAAGACAGCAACTTGTCTGTTCCCCTTCCCCAATTCCCCAACGCTGTTTCCCTCCCCCAGTTCCCCAATAAAACCTTAAAAAAAAAAATCTCTTCAGCAACATTGTAAAGAAAGGATTACATTGGTAGCAGTAGTAGTAGACGTAGTAAGCCTAGCTAGGAAGCCATTAAAGTCATCCATGAAAGAGATGTATTGTCTTATACTCAGGAGGTGGGAATGGGGGTTAAGAGAAATAGGCTGATTTGAAGGCTATCTAGAGGATAGAAAAAAGCATTGGTAATTGTTTCTTTGTAGAGGGTTGGAAAGAATGAGGAATCAAGCATGATGCCCAAGGCTCTGACTTGAGCAACTGGGTAGATCCCTATGTGCTAAATTAGGGAATCCTGAAGTAAGAGTACATATGGTAAGAAATCAATATGTTGTCCATAATTTGATATTTCAACTTTAAAAATCCTCTGAAGGATTCAAGGGGAAATGTCAAGTAAATTATATAAAATTGGATACACTGTTTTGGAGCCTTATAAAATGGAAAATTGATGGGAGTTATAAACCTTGACGTCACTCCCTAGGGACAGTGAGTGAAGTCATGAGAGAAAATGATGTGGACCTTCATTCTCTTAGTCACAGTAACCTAGGAGTCTCCTCATTTCTTCAGTACACTTAATAGGATGTCTATAAAAATACCACATTTTATATATAATTTATAATTGTGATATATTTGTATGCTTAGGTAAACCTTATAGTAAGATGTTTCTAAATTTCATTTATTTTATTGAGTTAAAGCTAAATCATTATCTATAATTTTTTTTGTTATAAATTCCACTTCAGATATTTTATGAGATAAGATTTTATCTGGCTACTGCAGTCAGATTTTTGGTCCCCAATGTGGACAATCCCAGCCAAGCAAACTCCTTACATAGAACAGTATGTCACATTTCACAGAATAAGTAAAAATTTGACAACTATCACTTGCTTTAAAAATATGTATAACTAAATCTAGTATGTAACAATAAAATACTCTGGCTGTATAAAATAAAAACAGGCTCATAAATATAAAAAAGCATGATTTTATGATTTAAGTCCCTATGCTTTTGATTAATTTCTAATGCACTTGAAACATTTGGCTTGACCTAGGTAGACTGAAAAGAGTCTAGGATTTGGAATAAAAAAATTCTGGGGCTGGCCGAGTGGTGTGGTGGTGAAGCACTGGCTTGTGAAGCCAGCGGCCCCGATTTGGTCCCAAATAGGAGGGCCAGTGACACTGCCCTCAAAAAAAAAAAAAAAAATTATGGGTTTGAATCCTGCCTTTGTTACTTAATAATTCTATGACTTTGAGCAATTTATTTAATTTTCTTAAACCTAAGTTTCTGATTAATACTGGGGGTGCCAAAAAATGTATGCACATGACTTGTATTCATCTTTTGTTATCCGTACATATTGAGTATTACAATTTTAATAGTTATTTCCTTTCTTACAATGTGTACACATATTTTTGGCACCCTCTGTATTTATTCTTACAAATATTGATGCTTATCTCAAAAGGTTATTATAAAATTTATAAACCCAGTAAAGTGGCTGGTACTTAACAGATGCTTCATAAAAGATAGCTACAATTATCATGTATCTGCTTCAAAGATTATTTTAATAGTAGATGTTACGTTTTCCACAATATATATGTTGTAGTTATCCTTAATCTGCTCATGGTAAGTCTAAAGTCAGATTAGATTCCACGATCATCTTAATTAATGACAGAATCTCAAAATTGGAAGAAATCTGAAGTGTCTCATGTGGAAATCTCTCTTCCAAAATAAAACTGTAGAGAAATTTAATCTGACAATTATGCTGTGTGTATTGTCCAAATATGTAAAATAAATACAAAACAGCCTTAGATTAATATCAATGAACAAGAAAGGCTCCTAAAAAGTCAAATAATTGTTCTGGGCCCTAAGTGCAATTCCACATGAAAGATAATTTTTTATTATGTTAAATAAAAACCAACTCATAAATGGTATCAGTAATTATGCTGAAATGCTATTTTTTCAGCATTCTGACAAATGTGGAATTTCACAGGCAGAAGACGAGACTGAGATGTAGATCTACTCAAATCTCCTTTTTTAAGAGAGAAGTAAACTGAGGCCTTGAAAGTTAGGGGTTAGGACACAGGGGTGAAACATGTAACCTCTGGATCTTATCTGCTAGGGTTCAAGTCTAGATTCACACTTGCAGTTGTATAGTCTTGGGCAAGCTGCTTCACCATTCTGAGGTCCAGTTTTCTCATTTCTAAAATGGGAAAAATTAAAATATTTAACTCACAGTGGTTCTTTGAACACTGTTAATATATGTACAAGGCTCAGAGCAGTATCTAACACATAAGTACTTAATAAATGTCAGCTATTGTTACTTGTTAAGTATTAATTATTTTATTATAAATACAAATGAGAAACCATTCAAATCTTCCCCAAAGCATGTTTCTCAGAACTCAATTTCCATAGAATGGTAACAGACATTGCATGAAAACAAATTTTCATAATAAAAAGAGATCCATAGAGAAATATGGCAGGAAAACATCAATTAAGCAAAGTTAAATACATTTTCCTTTACCAGAAATTTTCAGAGCCTAAAACTCTGCCATCAGTCATTTTGATAGTTCTAATTTTGATAGTCTGTTATTCTCTAAGAGATGGTAATAATATTTAGAAATTTCTAAACTGATTTGACAACTAATCCCTATTTTCACTAGAGCATCCTACAGGACAAAAATCCAATGAAACCCACATTGAAAATATTATAGGGTCCCAAAACTTTTCATATCTTGAAGCACATTATCTTTCACAGACAGGTAGAATGGGCTTAAATTCATTTATAAAACAAATAATTGCATGAAATGTTAATGCTATGCTACTTAATATGCTATATATTAGCTCTTCATCTTTTTTCTTATACATATATTACCCTTCAACCTGCTCATCATTTTTCATTTTCCAGAGATGTAAGGAGTGTTGATTACTTGTAGCCAAGACATAGTCTGTTCTTTTATGTTAACTTCCATAATGAAGTCATTCTGAAACATAGTTCAACATCTATATATAAACAAAGCATATACTGACTTCAGATAGTACTAAGAAAAGCAGTAAGTACACATGCAAATGAAATAAAAACAGAATTTTGATATTTAAAATTATAAAATATAGTGTGCTGATTTGTGGCCTTGAAGCTATTTCTCACCGTAGAGAAGCTCTTGTTATTTTAAAGACATTCAGATACGATTTAATAGAATATCTTTGTTTCAAGTAACTTCTCTTACAAAATCTGACTTCAGATGTTTTTATTTCAGTAGTGTGAAATGACAGTAGAAAAATACGGTCCCACTGCTTTGTTCAACATAGGAGGGAAGAAAGGAAAACTGGTATAGATGTTTTGGTACATTTTCTAACTGAACTGTGATATGTTGACAGTCTATAGAGGCAGTATATTTGAAAAATTAGGTTTAAGCTCACTAAAATGTTAAAGATGATAGAAAGCAAAACATGCTGCATTATCCTTATAATTAATTAATTGAAAGTTGACCTGGGGCTGCCTTTTGTTGATTATATGAGATAAGCTGGCTGATGAAATTATGGAGAAATAGCCCAGTTCCAATTGTCTTCCATTCTTCCTTCTTATCACAAGTCAGTACTAAAACCATGGGTTCATGAGAGTCTAAAAAACTATTGCCCAATTCAGAGAGATCTAATTCATGTTTGCTGTATCTTTCAGAAGCTCTCCATTCAATAGAAAATTAATATGTAACTGCATCAAAAGACTACCTCATTTTGAATATGAAAATCCACTTAATGGAACCACCATATAATGAAACCTTAACCTTTATGCATATGAAAAAAAACTATATATCTGAACCATTGATTTGCATATACAAAATATTTCAATGAGAATTCCATTATTTTAAAGAAAAACTTGTTTTATACAAGAAGAGACATATTGTTACTTATTAGTGGTTTTAATAATTGTCAGGTAGCTAGAAACTAGTTAAAAAAATTCTTACATATACATATTGCATTCACTCTGATAACTTTAAAAAAATTGCTCCAAATTGGCCTTTATTTTGCTCTATAATTTTAGAGCTAGAAAGAACCTCAAATATAATCTAATCCACCTCTATCTTTTATAATCAGTAAAATTAAAGGTGGAGAAAACTGTTTAGTTATGTATCCTAGAATGCAGGATTATTAAATATCAGTTTCATTTTTCACATCTTTAATTTAGACTATTATGCCTTTTTTTGTTAATCCCCTGTGATCCACTATTGCTTTTAAATTCTTAGAGAAATACTGGTTAGTTACTCAAACATATAAAAATTTACAATTTGCATATCACTATAAACTCTGGGTTCTGTCTTCAGTTTTCAGATTTTGATAGTCAGGGTTTTAGACCACCCAAGAGTCACCTCTTCTTTTTAGAGTGAGCTTCCTTTTTCTTTTAATATAATGCACCTTTCCCCTAGATATTAATAGGCCCCAAGTCACTCTATCATTTTACCCATACTTGTTGTTTTCAGAGATTTATGAGTATGAAAATTGTATTACTCAAAAGGCTGTTCTTAGCATTTTTATAAATGTGTTAATACATATGTTCACAAGTTTTTCTAGCTAAGAATCCCTACTATAAATTATCATAATTATTGTATTGTACTAAGTTTGTGTAGATTTTCTCACAAGATTTACTATTTTCTTTGCTCACCATTTCTCTTTGTATATCAATCCTTCTGGGATTAGTTTCTTTATTCATGAATTACATTTTATAGATATTCCTGTTTGGTTTTTTTTGTGTGTTTTTTTTTTTTTAGCTGAGCCATCCTGCCACCTGTTGGCAGCTCAGCGACTGCTCAGCTCAGGCCAGGAATCCAACTGGCAACCCTGTTGCTCAGAGCCCGCACTCTTGAGCCAGCTCTTAACCAACTGAGCCACTCGACCAGCCCTTAGATATTCTTTTAGATATCTCTTATAAATAAAGGTACTCACTCTTTGAAAACATCCATATTTCATCTCCCTTCTTGAAAAAAAATAATTCACTAGAATTCAAAAGAATACTAGAATGATAATTTTCTCTTCACATTTTGAAGATAATTTCCCATTACATTATTGAGAAATTCTCTTTTGGTATTGAGAAATTACCTGTCAGTCAAATCATAGTTCTCTTATAGGTATCTCTCATTCTCCCCATTTTTCTTTACTTTACTTTTTTTTTTTTTTTTTTTGAGGGCAGTGTCACTGGCCCTCATAGGTGGGATCCGAACCGGGGCCCCTGGCTTCCGAAGCCAGCACCTAACCCCCGCACCACTCGGCCGGCCCGTCCCCATTTTTATGATCTGTTCTTTGTCTCTGCCATTCTAAAACTCTGCCATCAGTCATTTTGATAGTCTAATTCAACAGTTCGTTGTTTCTAATGACTTTCATTTATGATATTTGTTTCCTTATATGTCTGGTGATTTTTTATGGTGAACCTATATTCCTTGGAAATTTATCTGTGGAAATTTTTTGATTTAAAGTATATCCCTTAAGAGAGTGTTTATTTTTTCTTTTGCTGTTTCTTTTACACACAACAAGATGTCTTAAGACAGGCAAATATCTCTTCGGACTATCTCTGAGAAATATTTATTTAATTCATCTACTGAGGGTGTCACTTCAATTTTCACCTTTTTGTAAGGTTGTCTATCCTGAACATCAGCCCTTTTTGCTCTAGGATTTGTATCTAGAACTTTGAATAAATGGCCATTTTAAGTCTAAGCTCTGCAGATTCCAAACCAAGTGAAAATCTGGTTTCTTCAACAAATAAATTGTAAGGAAAAGAGTGAAATAATTCCCATGGATTATAAAACATACAAAAGATATAGCAATCAAGGGTAATTTGCATCTTATTTGGATTCTGATTAAGAACAAAAAGGAAAGAAAACAAAAAAGCCAGATCATTAGGGAAATTTGAACACTGACTGGATATTTGTTGATATTAAGAAACTGTTTAGTTTTGAGATGTGGTTATGATATCATGGTTATGTTTAAACAAAAAATCCTTATCTTTTGGAATAAAAAATTAAAATATTTACAGATGAAATAATTCATGTCTTGAATTTGCTTCCAAACAATCCCATGTAAGGAGGGAGGATAGTGTGGATAGAGATATAAATGAAACCAAATGAGTCAAGAGTTGATAATTGTTTACCCTGGATGACAGTTTCTTAAGGTTCATGATACACTTCTCTCAACTTTTGTGCATGCTTGACATTTTTAATTGGAGAAAGAAAGGAAAGAGAGAGAGAGAGAGAGAGAGAGAGAGAGAGAGAGAGAGAGAGAGAGAGAGAGAGAGATATTGAGGAAGGGAGGAAGGGAGGGAGGGAGGGAGGGAGAAAGGGAGAAAGGCTCCAAGCATCTAAGGACTGGCCAATAGCATGCAAATAGCCAAATCTCAAAAACCTTGTGGATTTTTCAATTCCTTTTGTTCATGGTCTCTGAAGAATTTCTCTACTTTCAAACCAGACCATTCCTATGTTTTTTGTTTGTTTATTTGTTTTTGAGGACAGTGTCACTGGCTCTCATATGTGGGACCTGAACCAGGACTGCTGACTTCCCAAGCCAGCGCTTAACCACCATGCCACTCGGCCGGCCCCCATTCCTATGTTTAACAAAATATTTTTTATGCTATATCCAGCACTTGTAGTATACTGTACTGAGCAACATCACACTTACTGTCTGCCCTGCCTTATTTCAGGAAACAAATGTCTCAAAAGTACATGACAGCCACTATGTTTAGTTACTCAACTAGAATCTTGATACACTGACTTGACACCTTCGATCTCTCATCCTTCCTTCCATCAATGACTATGTCCTGCAAATTCTACTTTCTGAGTTTTTCACTTGTCTATAACCATGAATACCTCCATCTGCACAGTCCTAACTCTAGTTTAATTCAGTTTCTATTCACTTTCATCATGGCAAGTCTTCTTATCAGTCTTACTTCATTCAGTCTGGACCACTCTGATCCACTCTTTACACAGCAACTTGATGCACCTTTTGATCAATGCAAATTACATCTTATCAGTCCTCTGCCTAACACTCTATATACCTTACTATTGCCTGATGATGAATTCAAAAATCCTTGAATGACACCTGAGGCCCTGTATAAGCTCACCACTAGCAAAAAGTGCAGTTTCATCCTGGGCTGCTAGCCCTATGTTTATTCTCTAAGATTCAATTAGATGAGCCTGAGTTTAAAGTCTCTGGGCTTTTGCATGTGCTTTTTTCTGCCTGGAATAACTCTTCCTTTTCCACATCAGCAAGCTACCATTATATTTTTTTGGTCACAGTTTAATATCAGTTCCTTAAAGAAAGACTTCCCTAACTCCACACTTACCTGGGTGGCCCTAAAATACACCTCTATAGCACTGGAGCCTTATCTCAAGTAAATTTATTCAACCAAATATCCATATTCCTCACCAGTTTGTAGGAGTCGAGAAGGCAGGGACCACAATTTTCTTGTTGACTGCTTCATTTTCTAGTGGTTAGAACATTGATGTCATAAAACACATGCTCGGTAAATGTTTACAATTGGATAAATGTCATACAGTATGCCACTTGCTACAAATAGAATGGTGACCGATATAAATATAACCCCTATTTTCAGGGACTTTACAGCTGAGAAGATGAATAATAAAACAGGAAGTTCTATCCTATAATAAATATGGCAAGCAATATGATAAAAGAAATTTAGTGTGCAATACTTTTTTTTTTTTTACTTTGTCAATTTTTCTGGGGCCAGTGAATAAACTAGTTTGTATCATTCTATGAATTAACCAATAATAACTATTATTACAATTTCCCACAAAATATTTGAAGGTCAATATTAGTAAAGCATTTATTGCCTTTCTTATTTGAGATCGCCATTGCTGTCACATGGAGTGTCAGCATTGTATATACAACTCTCGAGCCACACAATTGACGTGCTGTTAACTGGTCTCACCGTAGCAACATCTAGGCAATGACATTACTGGTAGGGATGTTACAGAGGCCAGTTATAGAACCTAAGTTAAGTATGGGGTTGGTTTCCACTTAGAAGATTGACATTCATTCAGTTGCTACTATGATGTTACTATCTTCAGATTGATTAAAAACGTGTTTACCTCACCATGACTGGCACATATTAGTGGGCTAATTAATGTTAGTGAATCAATAGATTGAAGGTCTATTGGTGTCACACTGTAAATATCTCCCAAGGACGGGTGGACTAGATTCAGTCCTCTTCTGTTATGAAAAACTCCATTGATGAATATGTGCTGGTCAAGTAGCAGAATTTGGGAAGCGTTTAATCCTACATGTTGGCAGAATACTTTGGCTGTGTTCCAGTCCTTGTGTTCTTCTAGCAGACTTAAAATCAATAATAGGATGGTTAATTCTGGAATCCTCTCCATTCCTAAACTGAAGCTGACTGCTCTGTAATGAGAAAAGTCACCTTTGTCTAGGTATTTATTTTTCCACCTTTTATGAAACAATGCTTGAGAGCATGTATTTTATATGTGTAATGTCTACAAAACTTAAAACAGTCTTTGCACTTGAACAACAGTTTCTAGTAGAGTTGTTTACACATTCCTCTTTGTTTCCACAAAAAATTTGTGCTCCAAGCTCAGGACTTTTTTTTCTTTTTTCTTCCTACATGACACTGTTTAGAATACTGTTTAGAGGATGTTTGCCGTGATAAGAGGATTTCAACAACTTCTTGTCATAGGCAATTACATGCAATTTGGTTGAGAATGAGGCTGTGGGTGTGGATTCTATCCTTGACGTAGTGTCTCTGCTAAATTACTGACAGCAGTTTGTGGCTGTTCTGAATGTTCAAGAATAGCAAGCCCTGAAATCTATTATACTCTTCTTTTTGATGTCTGGGACACCCACTGGAGACACAGTATATACTTTCTAATTTCTTCTTTCCTTTTCAGACTCGGTTCTTGTCTCAAGTCATCTCTGTTATTTCCTTTCTCATCTCTCTGTTTCTTATTCTCTGTCTTAACTGTACATTTTCCCCAGAAAGGAAAGAAGATTTTCCCCTCCATGCTTTCATTTGTGATCCCACAAAGAGCAAGTACCATGAGATAATGTTTTCCAAGAATGACTTCAGGACGATTCCATGGTTAAACTGATTTGAACCAGGTAGCTCCATTCTCTTGTCTTCTTTCATGTGAGTTGGAATAGATAGTTTGTTTCCTCTGGAAATCTCACATATTTTCCTGACATTTTTCTTAAACTCCTTTACTGTTAAAAATGATATGTCTAGTAATAATATAAATAATAATTGCAATTTATCTTTTTTCCTATAATCTTAACAGAAATTGATTTAAGTAAGTGCATGTGCATAGATTACCTTGAAATTTAAGTACAATTTGAGCTTCCTTTTCTCAGGTTTATGAGTAACTGATCTTTTAAAAAATATTTGCATAGCACTTTCCTAAATTCAGAATTAGTTTTCATAATATCTCCTAGACTAAAGCTTATCAAACTTTAATGTACATATGAATCAGCTGGGGATCTTGTTAAAATCCAGGCTCAGGAGTCTGAGGACTGCCTAAGATTATGGATTTTTAATAAGCTCTTGGGGGATGCTCATGCTACTAGCATGCACTGCTCTTTGAATTGATAGAGTGCCAGACAGTAAAATCTACAAAAGAGCGAAGACCTTGCCTTCCTTGTTCCCTATTACATCTGTTTTATCTACTGTAGCATCTATTACATGCTTGATTTTCAATAAATATTTATTAAGATAATGAACTCCCTGAATCACTCACAAAGCACTGGCATGACACTATTGTTCCCATTTTACAGAATTTCGAAAAAGTAAAGTGATTTGCTTGTGGTTCATACAGTAGCAGAACCAGCTTAATCTGATTGTGTAATTTCCATTAATGAAGTATAGTAACTGCTCCAGTCCTCAATGCCTACTCGCTTATTTTTTTCTTTTCTTTTTTTTCTTTTTTTTTTTTTTTGAGGACAGTGTCACTGGTCCTCATATGTGGGACCAAACCAGGGCCACTGGCTTCCCAAACCAGCGCTTAATCACCACGCCACTCCGCTGGCCCTCGCTTATTTTTTCCTTGATGCCTGAGGTTTCCAGTTATTTTGGTGTATTTAAATCTGCGTTTGATTTCCATGAGTTGCAGATGATGTTGTCTAGGAGGAAGAAAATGTATCTTTGAAATTCTTCTATAGCCACTCATGTGGTCATGTATAAATGCCCTCGTAAAATTCTGCATGGATTTTCCCAGAGACTTGTTGGACCTGTAGCTATCTGAATGGTAAAATATGGAAATATCATTTAGGAAGGAGGAAGAGTTAAGATTCCAATTTAAAAAACAGGACTACTTTAGCATCACCATATTACTTCTTCTAAAAACAAACACAGAGTACAAAAATTCAAGAATATAATCATCTTGTTAAATTAGGAAGTGCAAAGACAATGCAATCAGGAAAAACATGAAGCTGTTCTGTCAAGATTGTGATTTAGGGCTGCTGTTAGTAGCTGCTGAAGTAGTGGGAGTAAATCATTTTCAAGTGTTGGAAGCCAACATTTGAAATATAGTTGTAATGAAATATAGTTAAATAACAATTAGTAATTCTACTTCAAAGTATAGTAATGGATAGAAAATAAACTTGCCGAAGAAGCACATTCACTGAGCACTTCTTTGAAAAAAAACACTTTAATTGTCAGGTCCCTTTTGAGTCAAGATGTTCTAATTAATATTTTAGCAGGAATTCTGACACCTGGGGGAAATTCACCTGCTGAGTTACTACTTTTTAATTATTCAAAAAAAGAACATAGTAGAAAGCAAGACAAACTTGAATAGAGGAAAACAAATTTCAAGTTAAGAAAAAATATTACTCATGCATTCTAAGATGAACTTAACTCTTCCTCATGTATGAGAAGACAGAATCCCATTTATTCTTTACAATTGTCCTTACCCCTTTTCCTAACTCTCCCTAAGGAGAATGGAATTTAAGGAAATTTATTTGCCCTGCTAAGTAAAGTGCAAGTCAAGATAATTTGGGAGAATGCAGGGGAGACAGGAAGCAAGAAAAGAAATAAACCATTGCTAAATTGTTCCAAATATGAAAAGGAAGTGTGACCTATGAGAGGAAGGGTGGGACATCCTGAAGACTGGAGTTGTGGAAATAGATGTGACAGCTGCAGAGAATACAGGTAATCAAAATAGATTTTAAAGAAATTTTATTAGGTGAGAGGTCTTGTAAGGCCCATATCCATCCAATCTAGCTCTCAACCTGAGCATATTAACATTTGGAACCTGACAGTTTTTCATTGTAAGTATTCCATGCATCCTATGAATTCTTCTATTCAAGACATTCCCAAATGTCGCCTGGAGGGCAAAATCATCCTTATCTGAGAACCACTGATCTAATCTCAAAACTTTGGGTAAAAGTCTACCTTTGTTGTCTGTGTTTTTTGAGTTCAGTAGGGATATGTGTGTAATGTTTTAATTTCCTTTAGTGTTCTCATTTGTTTGTTTTCTTGGATGTGCAGATTGGTCTCAGTGCAGGGCAAGGCAAGAGCAGACATTTCCAAGTGGGTCCAGTTACATTCAGGTTAACCCTTGAGGGTTTCTGTCTAGATTATTGACCCCAAACTGCAGATCCATCCGCAACTCAGTTTGAATCATCAACTTAGAAGTGAGTTGAAATTGTATCCCTATAATGACTGTGAAGGACAAGTCAGTGGATATTGAACTGGCAAGAGGTGTGATGACAGACTATATCAAATATAGAATAAGATTGTGGGAAACCCCCTCAATCGCTCTTTCATTTTTTAACAGGTGAGAGAGTTAAGGTAGTGTTCAATGCTGGCTGTTTCTTTTGAAAAGACATATGGATACGATGCTATAAAATCTTATGCTAATGAAATACAGTCATGTGCTGCTTAACAATAGGGATATGTTCTGAGAAATGCGTCCTTAGGCAATTACATCCTGCAAACATCACGGAGTTCACTTCCACGAATCTAGATGGTATCGATTACTACACACCTAGGCTGTATGGCACACCACCCTCGTATATGCAGTTCATCATGGGCTGAAACTTTGTGATGCAGTGCAAGACTGTAATCTAAGAGAATCCACATGAAGTTCTAGTGGAAATTGCAGTTTAACCCAATATCGCCAAACATAGTGTGTCTTAAATTATGTTATTTTCTGGAAAAGAAAGATCAGGTATACGCAGATGTGTGCTGGTAACTGTTTAACAAAGTCTTTCAAAAAAAAAAGAGAATTGATTTGTAACATATATTTGCGAGTTTCTGTGGTTTAAATAAACACTCCCGTGATGGCCAATTTCAACCCAGATGTCGTCACTGACATGACGTCACTGAAGGCGGAGCTGGGAATAGTTGCGAGCAATTGGCTTTCTTGAATCAGTAGATGCAGGCTCCAGCATACCGCCGGATATGAAGTTTAAATGTCAGAGCAAGACATAAATGTCTCTCCCTTGGAGGGAGGAATGTCTAGAGGCTTTAGGGTATATTATCAAATAAGTTTTGAAACATTGATCCACTAGCTTCTTTGCCATTTCAAAATGTTTTCTTTTGGTATTTGTTATCTTTTATTTCGTAAAATAATTTAGCCACTTTTATCACTGAAATCTTTGGGGATGTTATTATTGGGAACACCTGACAAGAAACATTGGGGCTTGGGAAAATATTTAGGTACGTAATGCATTTATATTTAGTATGTGACCGGCCGGCCGAGTGGCGCGGTAGTTAAGAGCTGGCTTGGGACGCCAGCAGCCCCAGTTTGGATTCCCACATGAGGGCCAGTGACACTGCCCTCTAAAAACAAAAAATAAAAATAAAAAATATTTAGTATGTTACACATGTAAAACACTGAAATCTGAAAATATACAGACACGTAGGGTGTTGCCTTCTGAGTCATGATTAGAACTTGGCTCTAAGTACTATATTGGAATATCAAGCCTCACAGGTAGAAAAGTAACAAGGATGACCTAGGAGTTTATAGGATTTCAGTCCTGTAATTATATGAGAACTCAGCACCCCAAAGCTTTATGTTTATAGAAGAACAGTGCACTGCATTGGAAAGAGCTTAAGAAAAGATGAAGAGATGTGTGGATTACATAAGCATATGTAAACATTAAAGAGGAATTTGCCTGAACATTTATACAGAATCAAAGGGTTTTGGTAGCAAGATATAGAACAGGGGTCGACAAACTTTTGAGACGGGAGAGCCGCCACAGGCTCTGAAGTAAAATTGAAAATGAAAATAAAACTATCATAGTTTCATTTATAAAATGTTTAAAGGGTATTATTCACATTTATAAAATGTTTAAAGGGTATTATGTGATTATATTTATGTGATTATATTTATGGCTTTCAAATAATTTTTAAATTGTTGTGAGGGACAGGATTGGCTCTTCCAGGGGTCAGCAAACTTTTGAGAGGGAACGTACCCAAAGAGCTGCATGTGGTTCGCAAGCTGCAGTTTGCCGACCCCTAATCTAGAAGGTTATGTGGAGTGCAGTTTGAAAAATTGGAAATGACTGAAACAAGTCAGAATGGACAATTTATGAGCACTTCGGCACATATGACTGCAAAGCTTAGGATTCCCCAGAGCCTGTACAGTTTCTACAGATGAGTGAGCCAAATCAGAAAGAATAGGGAGAAAAAGTGGAAGGTGTTTACCCTGAAGGAATAGGGGAATCATGGGAAGAACCAATACAGCCAGTTGGTGTAGGCCTGCCTCGGCAGTTCGAGTTGGCTTCTTGATCCGAGGTTCCAGAAAGAAGGATCAGTTCCCATCCAAGGGCTCCTCAGAGCCAACCTGGACCCTGAAATCTGCATTAAATGTGGTAAAGTATGATGCAAGCAAGATCACCACAATCACCCAGACACTGTTTACCTAGAACCAGACTCAAGGCTGACAAAAAAAAAAAAAAAAGTTTGAGTAACCTAATATTGTTCGTATTTGGGAGACAGAAATCCTCCAATTTTCACCGTGAGAAAGTAACTGAGAAATACTCCTTGATCTGTATTAGAAACATAATGGACTTTAGAGCTAGAGTAGGCAGTGTTTATACTCAGGCTCACTGAATTTCTAATATCAATGGATTTGCCTGAGTCCCAAGGTCAGTCTGTGCCATGTAATAACATTGATAAATGTTGGATCATTTCTCAGAGTAAATAGTGTAGCCCAGTGTAAGGACAATTAAGTTTGTGTTTTTTTTTCAATGAGGGAAGTGTGATGGAAAAATTATTTGTTCTACAAACACACACACACGCACACACACATGTAGTAAAAGTTCTGCAAAACAAAAATTATTTTCTGATCTATTACATTTCAATGTAAAAATACTGGTCTTACCCACTACGTTGATTTGAGGATCCCTTAATGGATGAATACCTATATTTGGGATATAATATAAACCTTCCTGTTTCAAGGTTAGTTTACCCTAAGACTAAGTATTTCTACATAATAAAAGATTAGAGACATCCAAAGACAAAGATTTGGAAAGGACAAGTAGACTGGTGGAACAACGCTAGAAATGGGGAGAAAAAGCTAGAAAAATCGATTAGGCAGAAGAAAGGAATGGATGACAAAACACCTATCTGATCAAGAGGCACTTTAAGAAAAGAATACATATGATTTAAATGGATTTAAAGAAAGTTTTACCATATTAGTAGAACTTTAGCACCATCCTTCTACTGGAGGATAACATGGAGTATTCTGTATTATGAATATGGAATAAAATTCCACATCATTCTTTACTGCTTTCAGATTAGATATTTTGGCACCATAAAATTAATTTATTGGCCCACAACCAGCATTTTTAAAAACAGAATAGAATAGAAAATATCAGTGTACATTGCATGTAATATTATTTTGTAAAAACATAGTTTTAGTCATAAGTGAATATACATGTATAGTGTTTGTATGTGAACTGTATTACAATGTAAAATGAATTCATTTCCTGTAGTTGGAGTCAAAACACTTTGAAAGCCACTGCTGTAGAATACTCTTGCACATTTATCCCAGAAGACACAAACATTGATAGCAGCATTATTTATAACTGAAAAAAAAATTGGCAACTCTGCACATCCTTAGACAGGAAAATGGATAAAGTGGTACTTCCATATAATGTTATACTACACTGCAATAAAAATGAATACACTGCAGCTATATAAAACAACAGAGATGAATCTCAAAAACATGTCAAATAAATAACTATTCGCAGGGGAGCATATACATATTTATTCCACTTATATAAAGTTTCAAAATAATCAAAATAAAAAATACGTGACTTGGAGGTACATACATATATGAGAAAAGTATTTTTAAAAAGCAAAGGAGTGATAAATACATCAGAATGGTGATTATATTTTGGAGGCAGGAAAGAACACATGGTGTTCGGGGAACTAGGCTGATTCTATTTCTTAAACTGATGTGGTGTGTACGTGGGTTTGTTTTTTGTTATCCTTTAAATTATATATATATATATATGCTATCTGCATGTCTTTGTATGTAGGTTATATTTCATGATAAAAATGGTTACAGTGAACTAACTTATTGTTGTTGGAACAGCATCCATTTAATTAAAATAGTAATGGAAGGACTACTGGTTTTAAATGTGATTTTATATCCATGATCTTAAGAAATACTTCAAAGCTTGAAGGGATTTTCATCCAATTCAGGGTAGAGTATAATTAGTTCTAGTTGTATAGACATCATCTACAGATAATAATAATTTTGTTATCTCCTTTTTACTATTCTTTTGGTTGTTGTTTTATGTCAAATTGTTTTGTGTAGAAGTTTCAGAAAAAATAAAAACAAATGACTTTAAAAAAAATAATTAGAGTACTTCCTTTTATTCTACATTGTAAAAGAAATGGCATTTCACAACTGAGTGTAATGTAGATTACTCCTTTAGGAAAACATTATTTATGATAGGATAGTTCTAGGGGCTGAAATATGTCCCTCCAAAATTCATGTTGAAGTCCTAATTCCCAGTACCTCACAAAATGACTACATTTGGAGATAGGGCCTTTAAAGAGGTTACTAGGGTAAAATGAGGTCTTATGGATAAGCACCTAATGCAACATAATTTGTGTTTTTATAAGAAGAGGATATTAGAACACAGACATGCTGCACAGAGGAAAGACCACATGAGGAGGCAGTGAGAAGGCAACCACCTTCAAACCAAGGAGAGAGACCTCAAAATAAACCATCCTGCCAACACCTTGATCTTGAATTTCAGGATCCAGAACTGTGAGAAAATAAATTTCTGTTGTTCAAGTCACCCAGTCTGTGGTATTTTGTTATGATAGCCACACAAACTAATTCAGATAGTATATTTTTACAGTCACAAAAAAAAAATCTATGCTTGAAAACTGGTTCCACAACAATCTAGCTATGTGATCTTAGCCACATTTTTTGAGCTCTCCAATGCATGGCTTTTAAAGGATGAATAATAATTATACACAGCAAAAAAGAATAATAAGGAAATAGGTCTGAAGTACTCCTAGTAAATTTAACTATTATTAAAAGTGGTTGGATTTTGAACGCTATTTCAACACATCTTAAAATGCATAAAAATTTCTCTATCATGAGGTCAGGTAATTTTATCCAATAGAAAAAAATTTCAAACAAAGACACATTACAATATATTGAACACAGTGTGGTTTATATTAACATAAAATAGAAATGATTCAGGTATTTAAAAATAGGATAATCATAAGTAAATTATGACACAACTGTAAATAGAATACTTTGTAGTTATTAAAAAGCACTGTGATAATATTTATGATACACTAAGTAAAAACTACAAAACTTTATATTATATTATAGTATGACCTTAACAAAATAAAATGTACCTAGAGAATACACTAAAAGGAACTAGAGTATGCCAACATATTAATAGTGGTTGCTTTTCCCTAAAAGCATAATGGGTAGGATTTAAACAACAAAAATTTATGTCTTCCTTACTCTCCAATATCTATACAATGAGTACAAAATCATTTAATGTTAAAATATATAAAAATATTTTCTATTTTTGATCAGACTTTGCCTCCAAAACTGTGAGTAATCAAAATCCCTGAAGAGGGCCGGTCGAGTGGCACATTGGTTAGGAGTTGGCTTGGGAGCATGAGCTCTGAGCAGCAGGGCCACCGGTTCAGATCCCACATGGGCCAGTGACAGTTCGCCCTCTACAGCTAAGATGGTGAACAACAGCTCGACCTAGAACTGGGCTGCAGTGAGTCGCCAGTGACGGTATAGGCTGCAGTGAGGCTGCAGTGTGCTGCCGTAAGCTACTGTGAGTGGCAGGCAGCTAGCGTGAGCGACTGGTAGCCGGCGTGAGCTGCTGTGAGCCACCATGAGCGGCCATCCAATAAACGGCGACCGAACTGCCTCAGCCTGGAAGAGTGCAATGATCACAATACCAACATGGGCTAGTGAAGCGACGTGCTCCACAACTAGACTGAAGAGCAAAAGGACAGCAACTTGTCTGTTCTCCTTCCCCAATTCCCCAATAAAATCTTAAAAAAAAAAAAAAAATTCCCTGCAGAGAGGAACAGAGCAGTTGGGGAAGACAGGTGAGACAGGAACTTGCATTTCACTTTATATTCTTTTGTACTTTTGACTTCATATCATGTGCGTGTATTACCTATCCAAAAACTAAGTAGAACTTAACTGCAAATAAGGATATTAGTGATTATCTTATTTTTATAACTACAAAATGGAATTTGGACTGCTTTGATAATTCATATGGCATACAGTATAAGCACTACAGGACTTAAAAATAATTTCAAGAAATATTTCACTTCTGGTCAACAAAATTTTATCAAGTACCTATTATATGACAGACTATATTATATGCTAAGAATGCTAGTGATGTAGGGGGTCTTTCTTCATCGGAGACCTATAAATATTCCAGGAAGTAATAATAACACATAAAAAAAGGCAGCTCTGTATTGATAGTCTAAGCAGTCTACTGTATAACTACAAGGGAAAATATGCTATCCTTTATTATTATAAGATTTGAGATATCCATACTCATATTTCTCAAATTTTTTTTGTATCACCCATAAGTTTTTATCAATTCCAAATGGCTATATAAATGAAAAAAAAGATGTATTTATTATTTTTAGATCTCCTTTATTCTCTTTACCAATTATTTATAAACATAAGATTTATCATTATGAGGTGATGTTAGATCTTACATACAAATAAATGAGATCACACTGTAATAGGAAAGATGAAAAGTAAGTAAATTATTTCACCAAAATTGAGGGCAATTTACTAGCATATTAGTACTTAGCCTTTAATGAGTGAGAAATTAATCAGAAGGAGTAACTTATTATTGTTGATTACCTTTTTAAGTTTACAAGAGTAAAAATTGAATGTTGTGAAAAATTGTTAGACAGTCATTAAGTAGATTACTTATTAAACCTCTTCCACAACTTGTTATATAAATGAGTACTGAAATAGAATTGAACTTAGTCCAATTAAGAGTTTTTCTTTTTGTGGTTCTTCAGAGATACGTGGTTTTTAATCAAAAAGAATGTGATGATACTACAAACTGCAAATTATTATTTTAATCATACCAACCTTTGCATAATTGGTAACTGTCTTGGACTCATCATTGATAAGAAATATCAAAGAATGTCTTTTGTTTCTATTTCCTCAATATGTTCAGGTTGTAAATTAGAAAAAGTCATAATAATTGAGCTGATTTTTTTTTTTTTTTGAGGGCAGTGTCACTGGCCGAACCAGTGCCACTGGCGTCCCAAGCCAGCTCTTAACCACTGCACCACCCGGCCAGCCCTGAGCTGATTTTTTCAAGTAATATTCAGTGAGCTATGCTAGAGGCTAAGCGAATAAAACTGACAAATTTCTTGCCCTAATGGAGATGTTATTCTAGTGCCTACAAGTCAAACACTAAATAAGAGAATAAAAATATGATCAAATTTCAAATTGTTATAAGGGCTATAACACAAAAGAACAAGTGGTAGTGAGATGGAAAAAGAGATGAGGATATGCAATCTGTTTAGATAGTAAGAGAAGTCATCTCTGAGAAGAGGCTCTCTGAATGGAAACCTGAAGAATGAGAACTTCACAGCATGGCTGAAGCTTTATGGCCAAGAGGTCAAGTATCATGATGAGATTGGAGATGTAGGGAGGAACAGACCATACTAGTACCTGGATTTCATTTGAGACACAATAGAAAGTCAATGGAAGCTCTGAGAACAAAGGTGCCATGATTGAATTTATACATTGCTCTTGCTGTTTTTTGGGATTATATTGGAATGGGATAAGAATTAAAGTAAAGGGAGCAGTCAAGAGGTTCTTACAGGAGTCCAGGCAAGGTATGATGGTGGCTTGGGCTAGCATGGTAGCTATGGGAATTCGAATTCTGAATGTAATTTGATCAGGATTTGCTGATGGATTAGATGAAGAGATAATAAAGAAGAGGCAGAAATCTGGCAAGACTCCTAGATTCTACTTGAGCAAATAAGTGAATGTGGTAGTATTGATAAAAATTAAGAATGATAGGTTTTGAAAGAAGTGAGTGGAGTCAACTACTTGTGTTCAATTTGAGATATGTGAAGTTTGAAGTGCTTCAAAGACAGCCAAGTAAAGAGTCTACATAGGAGGTTGGCTATACTATGAAGAGAAGGTTGAAACGTAGATGTTATTACAAGATCACTTATTATATTTCTTCTAAAAATCAGCTGATATGTCTGTCTTCCTTTCTACAGCGTGAACCACCTGTGAACTGGTCCATTTCTTTGTCACTGTTGTTTCCAAAATTTCTGATACTCATTATTGAATAAAAGTATACATGGATGAATGAATACTATGAACCTAAACCCCAGGCCTTATAGCAAGCACATTTTAAATTGTACTATGTAGGAATGAATATCCTTATCAACATTCAGCCTGTTTTCATGCTGCCAAACAACTATGTCAACTCCCCAAATTGAAACTAACATCTGAAAAATATTTGAAAATCACCTAATAAAGCTCTTCTTTTCACAGGTCAGAAAACTAGAGTCTAAACAACTATTCAAGGTTATGGTTGTTAGAACCAGAACCCAAGTTTTCTTTCTCCACAACTGCTGATCTTTCTACTACTCTATATCCTTCTGATTAAAATCCTGTAGAAATGATTCAACTAGTTTGTATGGGATAGATATAACTAAATGTTTCACAGAAAATCACAGACATGGATTAAATTATAAACCTGCTTATAAAATAAATTATCCTCAAAAATTACAAAATGTGGAATACTAACACACTGCTTTTTAATTTACTCACTCAAAGAACTTCATAAATTAAAGAGAAAAACACCCACATACATACTAAATGACTAAATGTTCTTTGGTTTCCAAGGAATTCTCTCACCAGGCCTTAGAGTGCAGACATTTATGATGGAAGATGAAGTCACTTTTAAAAAAGAAAACATTGGTTCTTTTGAATATATGGAAAGGCAAACATGTGTCAATATGCTGCTGAGTCAATCAGACCACAGTAACCATTCTAGAAAACTACTCAGTGTTCTCAGGCTTCTAAATACCTATTATATTTTCCCATATTAAGACTATGCCTAAATGACAACTACAATAAAAATTTGTGCTACATAAACACCGCCACTCTCAAGATGCACACAACAGAACCCTTATTTCCAACACAGGGTTGATGAAACTTGTATAAGAGACTATAAAAATTGTTCATGAAAAATGGAACTCTTTCATCTCACATTGTCATTTATAGAGTGCTTTAAAATACTCAATTCTTCCTTCAGGGCTTAAAAACATACAAATTTGGAAGTCCATGAATGCCTATGACACACACAAAGATAGCTAAGCCTTAGAATATTGCCATCATATAGGGTTCTTTCAATTATGCCAGACTTAGTTTAAGAAAACAGTATGTACTCTCTGAAGCTGACCTATGCTTTATATCGACTGTAAATTCAGACATATGTGGCACATCTCGAAGGGTAGCCTGTCTGTAGGGAAAAAAAATGAGAAGGCTTGTGAAAGAATTAATCTAAAGGGAATAGAGCGTAGAGACACAAGAGTGGTCCAAGGAGATTAGCAGCACTATAAATTCAAAATCTCCAGCCTCAATTTGGAACTAAACACTGACAGAAATCTTATGTCATTTTCCTATGCAGAATTCATTCCAGTCCTCCACAACAACTATTGCAAACTCTGCTCTCCTAAAACTTCTAAATCCCTCCTATCGTTTTAACCTCCCACCTCAGAGAGATAATAGAAGCAGATATGAAAACTTTGACCTTCCCACTACCAAAATCAGGAAACATATTGACATCCACAGCCATCCTTTTACCCTTTACTACTGCTTTAAGAGAAATGACATCCTTCTTCTCATTCATTTATCAATTAATTCAACAATAAGTCATTGTTGAATGCTTTGGATTTTACCTTCTTTGGGGAAACTCACACATCGGTTATCTTCTCTTGTCCCTGTGTCTTCAGCCTCTTGCTCTTTACTGAACTCTTCCCAGCAGCACTTACAACTTCACATTTGCCTCATCTTAAAGAAACAAATATACAAACAAAACAATTATTTCTTTCACACTAGCTCCTTAGCCCCTATTTTTGGGACTACTTATTTTAGCTCCTACCTATTTTTGTCCTTCCTTCCCAAACAACTCAAACAAGGTGTCTCTATATCTTGTTTATGTCCATGTCCATTTACTTCTCAACCCACCATAAATGGCTTTCAGCCCAACCATTCTTCTGAAAAATGCTCACTTTCACATTATCAATGACTTCTACAAAGCAACATCCAACAGATACTTTTTGTTCCTTCTCTTGAAGTATCATCAGTGTTCAAAACTGACAGCCACCCTTTTTTCTGGAAAGAATTTGTTTCCTTGGCTTCCATGAGTTCATATTCTCCCCCCACCGTTTGTTTTTTTTTCTATTTCCATGGTCTCTAATTCTCATCCTCCATAGAGAGCAATACATTTTAGTGTACGTCATGTCTTAGTCCTAGGCCATCTTTTCTTCTCTTTGTATATACTCTGTCTAATCAATTTCACCTACTCTTACAAATTTAATTCCCTCCTACTGTATATGCAGAGGACTCAAATTTTATCTCAACTTCAGAGTTCTCTATTGACCATTAGACCCAGAAGTCATACATCTCTACCTTCTTTAGTTGGAGAAAGCAACCAAAATTAATTTTTCCAAAATTGGATTTATTACCTCCAACCATTCCCAAAGTGTCAAACAATCCTCATTCTCCACATTAGTAAGTAGAAGCACAAGTGACAAAGTTACTCAAGTCAGAAAATTGAATGTCACTTAACTCCTTTCCACCTTTCACACCTTCATAGCCAAACTCCCTATCCTGAAAATCCTACTTTCTAAATAGTTCTACTATCTATCTACTTTTCTCTGTAATTGAAGTTCCAATCATTGTTCAACTACTCTACTGTAATAACTTCCTAACTGATCTACCCTGTGATAGCATTCTCAAAACTGCAGCCAGGCTAAGCTTTTAAAATGTAATTTCTACTGTGTATCTCCCTGCTTAGAAGTCTTCACTGTTTTTATAGGTATTTTTATAACATATATTAGCTTCTATAAGTAATAGGTTCTGTTTTATTTATTTTAGATAATGCCTTATACATGAAATATATACTACATATTCCTTTAGAACTGGCCTTTTCAACTAAATATCTTATTTTTTAATGTTATGCTCACCAACCTATAAGCTCTAAGGTATTTTTTTTTCAACTGACGAATGGGGTTCCATTGTGTGACAAAACCAGGGTGTCTTACTTAATTCATTCCTCTACTATTGGCTATTATGTTAGTCTACTTTTTCATTGCAATGAACAATGCTGCGATTAAGTTGCTTGAAGATATCTCTTGTGCATATGTGTGAGAGTTTCTTTCAGATAGATACCTAGAAAACAAATTACAAGGTCATGAGAATTGCCCATTTTGAGATTCACTAGATACTGCATCATTGTATTGGAATGATACATTACAGCTTTAGGATAGTGGTTATCTGGAAAGAAAGATAAGGGAGGGAGGAAGAAGGGATATGGGTTTTGGATTTCAGCTGAAATGAAACATTTGATTTCTTTAAAAACTGAAGCAAACACTAAATACTAAGCTCAATTATGACTACAAAGGTGTCTAATGTATTATTTTTATGTTCTTTGTACTTTTAGAATATTCTATTTGAATATTTAGAAATATTCTAATAAAGCTTTCAATGGTTTTGCATTATTTTAGAAAAACTCTGAGCCTGTTACTGTGACTTACAAGCCACCCCCTGACCTCAGCCAAATCTGGTTTTCATTAGTCTGTCCAGCCTCATTGATGAAAGCATACAACTCTTGCTTGACCTCCTCAAATGGGGTTTGCCCTCTGGGATTGCAGAGTCGCCATACACTTTGCCTCTGCTTGAGGCACCATTGCCTTTTCCCTCAATTTTTCTCACAGCCATTTAATTATTTAATGCCTACTCATCTATGTTCTCAGCCTAGATGTTAAATCCTCAGGAATCCTTCCAGGAACTTCTGAGGTTGTTTAATTTTCCTCATTATACCTTCTTATAGCACTCTTTACTTCCCATTTTGTAATATCCCTTTCATTTGTAATTATTTCTTCAAATCTATCTTTAAACAGTAATTTATTGATTGACTGATTGACTTGTATCTATCACCCCGATTAGACTCTAATACCTCTTAGGGCGGAACCTGTGTCTATGTTGTCCAGAACTCTATTTCCAGCACCCAGAACAATACCTACTACACAGATGTTGAATAAATAGTCACTGGAGAAGGAACATGTCAGAGGAACATTGGTCAATAGTGTTAGGTAGGGTATGCTGGACCCTCTCGATCCACTCCCAACCCCCAATAGACCTAGGGAGATCAAGGGCAAGAAGCATGAAATGTAAAAAATAATAAAATAAGAGTCACATTACCATAGATATGTAAGATGCTGAGAGCATGCTGAGTGCATGTATCAGAAGATCTTGTGGTCCCTGTAAGTACATGTGGTTTGGGTTGATGTTAAGTCCACTTTCCACATCTGGTGTTAGAGTTGGAACAAGATGGAACAGGAACTGGACACAAAATTGTGTGAGCCACACACAGGACCAATCAGATCTGGAATCCAACACTGGACTGTTGAAAGATGAGAGACATCACTGGGACAATCAGAGAAGTGACCGAGATGCTAGATTATCATGTCTTAGGAGCTCTACATTTACAAGCCCTTGTTAGAAGGTATTAATTTATCGCATACTAGGTAGGAGCAGTCATAGAAATAAAGAACTCTTACTCTTATTACTGCCCTATCATGCAATCACTTGGGTGTTTTGTCACTAGATGACAAAATGAAGACTAGATACATACAATGTTTTCATAATTCCATGTAAGGTGGCAGAGCTAGAAATCATAAGTATATATTTGTTTCAGCTAAAATGCAGAAATGTTGGGTATGTTAGATCTTTACATAAGGGCAGGTCTAAGGCAAAGAGAGGTCAAACGTTGCAAACAACCTATAGCTTTTAATGAAAACATCTGTTTTCAATTTTATCTGTACCTTAACCATTGCTACAAATTATCTACATCCTAAGAAAAAACTTATCTACACTATGTATACGTGCAAAGCTGAATAAACACATCTAGAAATGTACCTCCCCCAAAAAATTGATTTTAATAAAATGGTTTATTTTGTCTACCTGATCCTAAATCACTGAATTGACTGAATTCCTATATTTTAGCTAGTTTTTTTGTAGTTAACCTGTTAATTATTTGACTGCCAGTATATCATTTTTGAATCTAAATCTGCACATAATGAAAACATATGCAGTCTGAAGAGGCAGCTCTTAAACCAACCATCTCTCACTTCTTTTGCTCTTACCTTAGTGCTGTTATAAAACATATTCCTTTTCTTGCCTCCTAAGACATTCCTCAGGGCCAGTATCCTAGACCCCATAATTCACTCAAAAGCTAAAGTTATTGTCAGGGCAGCAGTTATATCCCCAAGAGTTCTGATAAATAATTCATCAAGTGCCTTCATTTCCAGAAGATCCACTCAGCTGTGAACCTGGTTCTTCAAATCAGTGCAAGTATTGCCTCAGAAATGAAGCACTAGTTCAGCATGGACCAACTATTGGGAAAGCTGAGGTAGAAAGACAAATTTTAGTCTATAAAAACATTACAGTAGACTGTAAATGCCTGTTTACTTGCAAATGTATTACTGTCTTCCACAACAGCATTTGCAAACACAGGGCAGGAGAGGGAGGGAGGGAATTCCTAGACTGGGGACAGCACACTCTTTTGTAGGCAATGCCCCAGGGAAGAAGCAAAAATCCCAGGTGATTGTTGCTCCTAGGGATACAGGGGAGGTCCAAGGTCAGTATTTCCCTGATATCCTCTCCTCCAGCTGATGTGAACTCAATTTTCCTATATATACCTTTAATGAAAGTAAAAGTAACCATCCCTATTACCTGCCATTTAAACAAGCAGAATTGTATTCAGCTTAACATTTGTTATGTGAGGAATACTATATCTTTCTGCAAAAATAGTAGCAATTTCTGTGGCTTTGGCACACGGTCAGTGTTTTTCATGAAGCACTTCCCTCTTCTTCCCACTCCTGCCCATCATCTGAGCTCTGGTATCTGTCTTTCCTGCCAACACAGAGACATACGCTGGACCAGCCCATGTGGTCCCGCAGATCTGGAGACGTGTGTGTCAGAGTTTCTATTGGAGAATGGGAACTTTTAGAAAGGCTAAGAGGCCATACGCTTCAGATACTACTATCACTAGGAGAGGCACCCACGTGAAATGTTTGCCTCTGTTGAACCGAGCACAGTTTCTGTTAAAAGTACCCGATCAATCATTCCAACATTCTGTCTTTTCTATTTTGAATATAAGCCACGTGAGGGAAGAAACTATCTTTCTTGCTCACTATATGCCCAGACCACATTAGTGATTAAGAAATAATCACTAGGGCCAGCCGAGTGGCGCAGTGGTTAAGCACTGCCTTGGGAAGCCAGAGGCCCCGGTTGGGTCCCCATATGAGGGCCAGTGACACTACCCTAAAAAAAAAGAAAGAATCACTAAACATTTATTCAACTAATAATGGATGGATGGATGGATGGATGGATGGATGGATGGATGGATGGATGGATAAATGGATGAATTGATAGGTGATGATCAGAAACTTGCTCATAGGTCTTTGGGTCTCATAAAGTACAATATTATTTGAAATGAATCATCCTGAGATTCCCTACAAAATGGCATTAAGGATATATGCTCATCCTAGAAAGAGGAAGAAAGCCTTGTTAAACCATCACATTGTTACAGTTAGGGATATAAATGGAAGGCAGGCCATTTAGGAGCTCTGTGCTTATGAAACTCACTAGGATTCCTAAACTGAATACTATTTGCGTTATGTAATCTTAAAAGTTTTAATTTTGGTAAATTAATGTGTGAACATGTCACTAGAGTAGAAAAAACTATTTGCGTGTTCACTGGGCTCTGCCCTGTCAATCACATCTCTAAATACAATTACAATAATTAGTGCTTTTAATCAATCTCCAGACCTCTTTGTTCTATAGACTGTAAAGTGTAGTTAAGGCATTTCATGAGTGAGGCTACTGCACAGACTCATAAATAATATCTTTTGCTGTGGCTGGTGTATGCATAAGAAAGGTCAGGAAGGTAACCCTTTCATCAGGCTGTCATATTCTGTCAGTAGGGCTGTGACATAATTAGAACTGTGTCTTTGAAAGAATCTAAAACATAAATTAGTTCTTCTCAGATGCCTTAGGGCCACTATCATATTAGTTTTATTGGCATTTGAAGGGAAAAGAACTAAGCCATTTGATTTTCTGTGAACTTGGGGCTACACGTGAACACAATTTTTTTTTTCTTTTTTGATGAGGAGTCTCTGTTAATATTTAATAATGTGACTTTGTGCTATGAAAATAGGCTCCCTGGTTGAAGTATAAACATAGGCAACATCCCACAGCAGACGAATCCAGAAATATCTTATTATTATTATTATTGGGCTGTCAGAAAAGTCATGACATTTTTTTTCTGTTTTTCGTTGCAAAAATGCGTCAAGATTTTTCCAACAACCCAATATTACTATTATTATTATTATTTCAGTTATACTAGCCTGAGGCAACCAGTTCCATGGAAAATGTGTGTGGACCTGCATATTTATAAACACTGCCAGAAAACTTCAGAAAAATCAAATACCCATTCAAGAACCAAAGAAGAAAACTGCTAAACTAATTAAAAATACATCTCTCAGGGTTACTGGTACTTAGGAAATTGGCTAATTTAATTTGATGGTTCTTACCTGCATCAGAAGTTATGCTGAAGGTTCTTTCACCTATACAGAGAGGGGGACAATAAAGAACTAAGAAAGAAAATCTGGGGCCGGCCAAGTGGTGCGTTGGTTGAGAGCTGGCTTGGGATGCCAGCAGCCCAGGTTCGGATCCCACATGTGAGGGCCGGTGACTTTACCCTCTGTAGCTGAGATGGTGAGCAACAGCTCCCTTTGTAGCTGGGCTGCTGTGAGTCTCCAGCGACAGCATAGCTGCAGCCGCTTGTGCAGTGGGCTGCCATAGGCTACAGTGAGTGGCCGGCAGCCAATGTGAGTGGCTGGCAGCCAGTGTAAGCTGCCAAGAGCCACTGTGAGCGGCCATCCAGAGGCTGGCAACTGATCTGCCTCACCCGAGAAGAGCGCAATGATGATACCAACATGGGCCAGTGAAGCAATGTCCTCCACAACTAGACTGAAGAACAAAAGGACAACTTGTCTGTTCCCCTTCCCCAATTCTCCAATGCTGTTCCCTCCCCCAATTCCCCAATAAAAATCTTAAAAAAAGAAAGTCTACATTACTACATGGAAAAAGAAAAAGGAAAACGAGTGGTCTTGCGAAGCATGGTAAAAGAAAAAAATCTGGAAAATTGATAATTTGATAGAATTTGGTGATCATTAGTCCTAAAATGAATACAGAATTTAAGGAAATGTGATGTTGTATTTTGACCACCTCTAGAGTTCCAGTACACTGAAAAATGTGCTCTCATAATTTTGATCTTCATCTTTGAGATTATAGTAGCCTCCCAGGACTTTGTTTTATGCATAAAGTTATTATTCCTCTTTGTATCAGGTCTGTTGTAAATGTTCATTATAATCACTGCTGCTTAATTTAGCAGATGGTTGGAACTGAACAATTCTTCTCCGAGGAATTATATGTGGTTATGTCATTTCCCAAGTTGATTTAAAAGAAGTAATTTGAGATCAAGTCATGTTTCAGCTTTGTTATTAGTTCAGAATCATTGCCATGGATGTTTTCTTATCACCACGTCTATGATTTTGAATATCTGTGATGAACTTGGATTGGTCTTCCATTTTTTAGCTCTTGATGTTTTTCAATAAAGAAGTAAAAATGAATAAATCATTGTACCCAAGTCGCCTGTTTTGCTACATGATTCATCAGAAGCCCCAAAAGGGATTTTTCTATTACATTTGCACAGCACTGTTTCTCATCTGTTGTCAGCAAATACAAAGTGGATAGAAATTATTTCTTACACCAAACTGCTGGTACATATTAATTCCACTTGCCATGAAAACCTTGCACTGCTCTCAAGACACTGGTGATAATATAATTAGCACAAAACTGAGAAGCTTCATCTAAAAAAATTCTCAGAATCTACTGCCTACTCAGAATGCCATCACTGTTTTTTGTTCAATGGATCTTCGGTTGGCTGAGGACTCTTTTAGCAGGATTACACACTTTGAAAGGCAAGAAACTGAAAAGGGACTGATTGCTTATGGGTCTAGATCAGTCTCTTGGGAACAGGGAGCTCTTCCAAAAAGGTAGAGTTTCTAAACCAAGATTTCACCATGCATAAGGACTTATTCTTATGTGTTATTCAACCTTTTTGAACTACCAACTTCTATGCTCTCCCAACCTCCTACTGTTCCTGTTGATCTTTAGTTTGGACACCACAGGAAGCAAGGGGAGGGTAAGATTGGAGGATATGTGGAGATGGTTGATTTAGTCTGAGGAGCTCATTACTATGCCATTATGTTTTGTATATAGAAGCTTTCTTCTGAGGAAGTAAAGGATCTAGGAAGTGAGCTTTGCAATTCCCCCTGTGAAACTGGCAAATTATAATAAAAGAGACAAACATCTTTTAGGGAGTGTTGGGATTGTAACAGAAGGAAATTAAGAGACCTGGGTTTGTGTTTCTGTCTGCTACTAGCACTTTAGACACATCTGTTTTAGTATCATCTTTGCAAACACAAATTATAGCCATGGAGATTAATGGAACTGTGTGTGTGTGTGATTATATATATATATATATATATATATATATATATATATATATATATTCCATTTATATGGAAGTTCTCTAGGAATGATAAAAAATACTGTTTGTAGCGGGCCGGCCGAGTGGCGCGGTGATTAAGCGCTGGCCTAGGAAGCCAGTGGCCCCGGTTCGGTCCCACATATGAGGGCCAGTGATACTGCTCTCAAAAACAAAAAAAATTTTTTTCAGTGGCATTTGCATATACCAATAATAAACCAATGGATAGAGACATTAAGAAAACTGTCCCATTTACAATTGCATCAAAAACTATAAAATACCTAGGAATAAATTTAACCAAAGAAGTGAAAGATCTGTACTCAGAAAATCATAAGACACTGAAGAAAGAAATCATAGAAGATAGAAATAAATAGAAACACCTACCATGCTCATGGATAGGAAGAATTAATATAGTTAAAATGTCCATACTGCCTAAAGCAATATATAGATTCAATGCAATTCCTATCAAACTACCAAGGGTATTTTTCACAGAAATAGAAAATATAATCCTAAAATTTATATGGAACCATAAAAGACCCAGAATAGCCTCGGCAATTCTGAGGAATAAAAACAAAGTCGGGGGGATCACGCTACCAGACATCAAAACTTACTACAAGGCCACAGTAATCAAGACAGTTTGGTATTGGCATAAAAACAGGCACATCGATCAGTGGAACAGAACAGAGAGCCCAGAAATAAATCCAGGCATTTACGGACAGTTAATCTATGACAAGGGAAGCAAGAATTTACACTGGAGTAAAGATAATCTATTCAATAAATGGTGCTTGGAAAATTGGACTGACACATGCAAAAAAATGAAACTGGATCATCTCCTTACGCCTTATACAAGAACAAATTCAAAATGGATTAAAGACTTAAATGTAAGACCTGAAACCATAAAAATCCTAAAAGAAAATATAGGGAGTACATTTGCAGACATTACCCGGAGCAATATTTTTACTGATACATCCCTACGGGCAAGGGAAGTAAAAGAAAAACTGAACATACGGGATTATATCAGACTTAAAAGCTTTTTCACAACAAAGGAAATCATTAATAAAACAAAAAGGAAGCCTACTGAATGGGAGAATATATTTGCCAACGATATATCTGATAAGGGGTTAATATCCAAAATTTATAAAACACTCATGAAACTCAACATCAAAAAAACAAACAACCCAATTAAAAAATGGGCAGAAGATATGAAGAGATATTTCTCTAAAGAGGACATACAGATGGCCAACAGGCATATGAAAAAAAGTTCAACCTCACTGGTCATTAGGGAAATGCAAATAAAAACCACCATGAGATACCACCTCACTCCAGTCAGAATGGCTATCATCAACAAATCAACGAACAACAAGTGCTGGCAGGGCTGTGGGGAAAAGGGGACCCTGCTGCACTGTTGGTGGGACTGCAGATTGGTGCAGCCACTATGGAAGTCAGTATGGAGGCATCTCAAAGAACTGGAAATAGAGCTACCGTTTGACCCAGCAATTCCACTCCTAGGTATTTATCCTGAAAAAACCAAGACACTTATTCAAAAAAAGTTATGCACCCCTATGTTCATAGCAGCACAATTTACAATAGCTAAGACTTGGAAACAACCAAAATGCCCATCAGTAGATGACTGGATTAAGAAACTGTGGTATATTTATACAATGGAGTATTACTCCGCTATAAGGAAGAATGAAATCGTGCCATTTGCAATGATATGGATGGACCTAGAGACTATTATGTTGAGTGAAATAAGTCAGTCAGAGAAGGACAAATACCATATGATCTCACTCATATGTGGAATCTGAAAAACTGTATGAATGAGCAAAGTAAACAGAAACTGTCTCAGATATAGAGGAAAAATCAGGGTTGCTAATTGGGAGGGGAATGGGGATGAGGGAGAAGGGGAAGGGATTAGACAGCAAAAATAGGCAACTACAATATTGCCACTGGGATAGGAAAAACAGTTTGGGGAATATAATTAATAATGTTGTAAATATTCTGTGGAATGTCAGATGATCATAGGTCTTGTTAGGGAGACCATTTCATGGATGGAGTAGAGGTTTGATCACTGCACTGTATTACTAAAGCGAAGGTGGTATACCTACTGTAATTGAATATATATAGTTACGGGATGTGGATTATTCTGTGGAAGAGAGTCAGAGGAAGAGTAATAGATATATATGATATGGGGGGGGAGTGGGGTGGCAAATTGGGGGTGGAGGGTTGTCACTTTTAGGGGTAAAATGTATAACTATTGCACTGTGTTGTATACCTGAAACTAATTTAAAAAAATACTGTTTTGTATACAAAATATTTTTAACATTATTGTCAGTAACCTCTCCCCTTTCTGCAGAGAATTTGAGACAAAGGAGTGATAAGATGCCATTTGACGGCATCCTTGCACCCTGCCTCAGACTATCTGCACTACTGCTGTTCCCACCTTGGTTCCTCCCTAAGGACATAAAGGAACAAATGTACAGTCCTCTCTGTGCATGGTCAACTAAAGCCTTGTATCCCAGTCACAAAGATGGCAACTACCGTGGTGCTGATAAATAGAAGCCACGCCCAGACGATAAAGGTTTTCTCTTTGGTTTCCCAAGAGAAATGCTCTCTCAGGCTGGCAGAGAGGAAATAGCACAAGTTTATGAGTCAGGCAGACTCATTTTCTAATCACAATGTATCTGCTTATCTATCAGCAGGTGAATCCTGGGCAGTTACTCAATCCTTCTAACCCATGTAATCTTATTTCCCTTTTGCCAAATTAGGAAGTACTGAACCTTACAGGGTATTGTAAGGGTGAAGTGAGAAAACAAAGTGAAGCTCTTACACCGTTTCAGTCACTTAGTAGGTCCTCAATACATGGTGTATCCTTTCTTTATTCCAACCTGCATTCTTTTGCTGTTCTTTTCGTAGCATCCAAGAAACTATCAGGACCATCCGTTGCAGATCCCATCTCACTGAACTGGTACTCCCTGGAACCCCATTCCCCCAAACCAGCATCTCTCCTAGAAAAAGCATTGTGTTTTTCTTTCTATAAACTTCAGTGACATTCATTGGAAAAGTTATCTTTTTGTCAGAATTTCTTGTGATGCAAAGTAGCTTTCCAATTAATTCTTTATTACAATTGTTATTGTGCTTTGCAAGACAGGTGATGGGCAGAAGGGCCACAGAGCTCTTAAGTACTTTTTCTTTACACTGTAGCACTTCGTCTCAAACTTAGTTTCATTTGAAATCCAGGCCATGCTTCCCATCCACAGCTCATTCTTTTATAAGAATTTACAATTTTTTACAGTCAGTTTTGATTTTAGTTTACATTTATGTTACTTGAGCTCCTTCATAGCTATGCCAAGGATACATCCTGTTGTGTGATTCAGAGATAAATTCTTCTAGCAAACACTGATAAAAGCGTAATAGTGATTAAAGTTTCACATGATAAACGAGTCAGAAATTTTGGAACAATATGAGACCTTAGAGATCACTTGTTTTGATACTTCATTGAATATTTTCAAATGTCAGGGAGTGTTTTGCCAAATGCATCACCTATATTGTTTTAAAGTCCACATTATCTCCATATAACAGGTGAAAAAACTAAGGCTCTAAAAGGTTTAATAAATTGTCCAAGGTCAAGTGGCAGAGAAAAACTTAGAGATTGCTGATTCTTAACTTGGGTCCTTTTCATTAAGCAGTTATATGTTGTTTTATGTGCGACGAAACAGACCAAGGGCTCCTAATTGGCTTGAAGAGGGCGCCAGACATGGAATAAGAATCTGGCCTCCTGAAAACCCAATTCATTTTTCATTTTGACCTTTTTACCCATGAAGATATTATAAGATGGACTGCTGTCATATTTTTCTTAAGGGTTTTCATTTAATATAGAGGAATTAAAGAAAAACATGGTTTGGTTCCCCATCATTTTACTTTGTCTCAATTTTCCATTTGTATTTATGTTTTCTTTTTCACAATTCTCCACTTCTATTTCCATGGTATAATTTCTTTTCATTATATAGGGGCTTTTAAATTTCCTCTTCCTTCTGGGATAGGTAAGAAATGAATGAATGGAGGGAGGGGCAAGATGGCGGCTGTGAGGAGGGCTCCATGAAATCTCCCCTGGAAATATCCACAATTTGAACTTCTAATACGCTTCAAAGAGACATCTACTCATCACACAGAGCACTAAGAGTTCCACACAAGGATTGCTGGAAGGTGGGCAGGCCGGGCAAGTAGGGGAAGAAGGCGGCGAGACGCGTGAGGTGCAGCCCGCACCCGCGGCTGCTGAGTCACGGTGAGTGTTCCCCCGGCTCGCTCCCTGCGGCCCGCGGCCCACCTAGAGTTCAGCGAGAGCGCGTTGGTTTGCAGTCTGAGGCAGAAGCCTCAGGCCGGGCAAGTGCGGGAGGAGAGAGAGGAGACGACTGTGCAGAGGTACGAGCTGCACCCGCGGCTCGCCGGGTCCCCAGGAAGCAGGGTGCAGAGCCCGGCAGCGACAGGGCAAGATCAGTCCCTGCACCCTCCTGGTTCAGGGATCAGTCTCTGTGCCCACCGGGTCCTGCTGAGCGCAGAAGCCTTGAAAACCGGGAGCAGGGGAAAACAGAGGACTCGCCCACGGAGAAGCAGTGCGCGCTGGGCGGAGACGCAGGTCCCGGAGAGACGGAGCGGGGATCGGAGCCGCGTGGAAAGGTGCGCGCAGTCCCCTAAATCCCGGCAGACCGTTTGGGAGAGCATCAGGAGATCCGCGCGGGCGCGCCGGCTCCGAGGCAGAAGCCTGGAACCCGGGAGCAGGGGAGAAAGAGGACTCGCTCGGACAAGCAGCGCGCCGGGTGGAGACGCAGGTCCCCGAGAGACGGAACGGGGATCTGAGCCTCGGGGCAGGGGGCTTGCAGTCCCTTAAACCCCGACAGTCTCTTCGGGAGAGCAGCAGGAGCACCGCGGGCGCGCGCCGGCTCCAAGGCAGAAGCCTGAAACCCGGGAGCAGGGGAAAAAGAAGGCTCACTCGGACACGCAGCGCACCGGGCAGAGACGCAGGTCCCCGAGAGACGCGGAGCGGGGATCTTGGCCACACGGTAGGGTGCGCGCAATTCCCTAAATCCCGGCAGACCCTTTGGGAGAGTAGCAGGAACTCCGCTGGAGCATAAGAGGCAAAGGCCTTAGCTTGAAACAGTGTTGGAACTGTGGCTTTGTTTATTTTTATGTTTTTTATTTTTTTTCCCTTTTTCTACTCTTGAACAGAAAGCAAAAAAAAAACCCCAATAACTCACCCACTCCCACAAACTTTGTCCCCCGCCAAGACAGTCTTAAACTGACTCCTAAAGGGAGCAATAGGGGCAGACTGGGAAGATATCCTTACCTGCAGGGGGTTGAGAATTTCCACCCAGTAAAGGCAGCAGAGTGAGACTACCTACCCCGCCCCCACCTTTAGGCAAGGCTTGGGAGGCAGGGCAGGTTCATCTGCTGAGGCACTAATTAACAGATTCTTAGCAGCAGGCTTTTGGTAGTGAGGAATTCTTTAATTCTCCACGGCTGTCAACCCAAAGGGTGCCCAGAGACACTCACTGAGCCTTTGAGGGTGCAGCCTGCCTTGGGACAGGCAAAAGCAAAAAGGCAGTGACTTTGTAAAAACCACCAATCACACGTCACAACCACACTCAAGTACAGCAAACCTGCAGTGCCAGGATCACACTAGGCATCAGGTGGCCTACTGTTCCCACAAGACGCACAGGAATTTTTGTACAGCAGACAAACTGAAGAGAGCTTGGTGGACTTTAGCCTAGACCAGCACGGGTATTTTTGTTTGTTTGGTTTTATTCTGTTTTGTTTTCCCTTTATTGGCTGCTTATCTTGGTTGTTTTTGGTTTTTATTTCTATTTCATTCTAATCATATTGTAGTTTTTAATATAGGCATATATATATAGGTGTATATAGGTGAATATATGTCCATATATATGGGTGTGTAGACAAATATATATATATATTTTTTTCCTTTTTTCTTTTTCTTTTTTCCCCACCCTCACTTTCTCTCTTATTTTATTCATTCTTCTCACTGCTATACTTTTCCTCTTTTCCTTTTTTCTGCAAATTTTATTTTTTAAATTTTTCTTACTTTTTTTATTATTATTTTAGTTTATTTTTATTTTTTATTTTTTAGTATAGCTAATTGGTTTCTCATGTTTATTCTATTTTTTATTTTAGGATATTGTATTTTATTTTGTTTCCTCTTCTGTTATTATTGAGTATGTGGTTTTTGTTTTGTTTCTGTTTGTTTTCTTCATTAGTATGATTGATATTTCTGTACAAGTTGACTGTAGTTTGATGGTTGGTTGTTTTTACTTGTGCGAGCATTTGGTTTCCTTTGGTGGCTGCGGAGGTTGTTCTTGTTGATCTGTTATGCTCTAAAATCACTCTGCAGCAGTGGGTCCAAACAAACAGACACAAGAATCATCATACCCGGAGGCCAACTTTAGATAAAACTAGAGCATTTCTGGGTTTGATATACAAGAGTCACACCCAAAAAGAAGTTACTACAGGTACTAAGACCAATAGGGTCCAAGTTTCATCAGAGGGGGTCAATCCTCTCACAGCAGCTCATAAACTGCAGAAGCTGCTGATCCTCACAGCTAATCAATCTGGGAGTCAATCCCACCTACTGACAAACCAAAAGTAATCAAAACTAAAACTTCAACAAGTGAGGACGCACGACACAAGGAACACCTCAGATACAAGCACAGGAGAATAGGGAGACTGAGTAATTCAAATATAAAGGACACACACCATATAAGTTTACCCAGAAAAGACTGAGAAATCTGGGGGATCTATCTGTTATATTGAAGCAAACACAAAGAGTAAGCCAGAATGGGGAGACAAAGAAACATAACACAAATAAAAGAACAGAAGAAACTTCCTGAATCAGTGGAAATAGAGGTAACCAACCTATCGGAGACAGAGTTCAGAACACTGATTATTAGAATGTTCAAGGAAATTAATGAAAATATAAAGAAGGATAGAGAAATCATGAAAAGCAACCAGCTAGAACTTAAGAACACAATTACTGAATTAAATAACAAACTTGATGGAATCACTAGCAGACTGGATGAAGCAGAAAATCGAATCAGTGACTTAGAAGACAAAATAGCAGAGATCACCCATGCGGAACACCAAAAAGAAAAAAGAATGAAAAACATGGAAAATAGTTTAAGAGAGCTGGGGGACAACATCAGACGCAATAACCTAAGGGTCACTGGAGTACCAGAAGGAGAAGAGAGGGAGCAAGGGATTGAGAATATATTTGAAGTAATAATGTCTGAAAACTTCCCTAACCTGGCAAAGGACATTGAAATACAAGCCCAGGAAGTGCAGAGAGTTCCAAACAGGATGATTCCAAACAGGCCCACTCCAAGACACATTATAGTGAAAACGGCAAGGGTTAAGGACAAAGACAGAATCCTTAAAGCAGCAAGGGAAAGGCAGCAAGTTACTTACAAGGGTACCCCCATAAGATTATCAGCTGACTTTTCTACAGAAACTTTGCAGGCCAGAAGAGAGTGGCAGGAGGTTTTCAAAGTGATGAAAAATAAAGGCCTACAACCAAGATTGCTGTATCCAGCAAGGTTATCATTTAAAATCGAAGGCGAAATAAGGAGCTTTGCAGAAAAAAATAAGTTAAGGGAATTCATTACCACCAAGCCAGCTTTGCAGGAAATGCTAAAAGGGCTTCTTTAAGTAGAAGAGAAAAACAACCTATGAAAGACTACGAACACAAATAAGAAAATGGCAATAAATACACACCTATCAATAATCACATTAAATGTAAATGGATTAAATGCTCCAATAAAAAGACATAGGGTGGCTGAATGGATAAGAAAGCAAGACCCCAGCATATGCTGTATACAAGAGACTCACCTCAGATCCAAAGACTCATACAGGCTGAAAGTAAAGGGATGGAGTAAAATATTTCATGCAAATGGTACTGAGAAAAAAGCTGGAGTAGCGATACTTACATCAGATAAAATGGACTTTAAATTGAAGAATATAACAAAGGACAAAGAAGGACACTTCATAGTAATGAAGGGATCGATCCAACAAGAGGGCATAACTCTAGTAAACATCTATGCACCTAACATAGGAGCCCCTAAATATATAAAACAGATATTGTCAGACATAAAGACAGAGATCAACAGTAACACTATCATAGTAGGGGACTTCAACACCCCGCTGTCACTAATGGACAGATCCTCCAGACAGAAAATCAATGTGGAAACAGCGACCTTAAATGACACATTAGACCAGCTGGATTTAACAGACATTTTCAGAGCATTTCATCCTAAAGCTACAGAATATACGTTCTTTTCAAGTGCACATGGAACATTTTCTAAGATAGACCACATGTTAGGCCACAAAACAAGTCTCAATAAATTTAAGAAGATTGAAATCATTTCAACTGTATTCTCTGACCACAATGCTATGAAACTAGAAATCAATTATAAGAAGAAATCCGGGAAGCTGACAAATAAATGGAGGCTAAACAATATGCTATTAAATAGTGAGTGGGTCACAAATGAGATCAAGGAGGAAATCAAAAGATACCTCGAGACAAACGAAAATGAAAACACCACGACCCAAAATCTCTGGGATGCTGCGAAAGCAGTCCTAAGAGGGAAGTTTATAGCAGTGCAGGCCTACCTAAAGAAGGAAGAAAAATCTCAAATCAACAGGTTATCCTTACACCTAAGGGAACTGGAAAAAGAACAGCAAAAGAGGCCCAAGGGGAGTACAAGAAAGGAGATAATAAAGACCAGAGCAGAAATAAACAATATAGAGAACAGAAAAACAATTCAACAGATCAATGAAACCAAGAGCTGGTTTCTTGAGAAGATAAACAAAATTGACAAACCTCTAGCCAGGCTCATCAAAAAAAAAAAGAGAGAGGACTCAAATTAGCAAAATCAGGAATGAAAGAGGGGAAATGACTACAGACATCACAGAAATTCAAAAAATTCTAAGAAATTACTATGAGCAACTATATGCCAACAAATTTGACAATCTGGAAGAAATGGATAATTTTCTAGAAGCATACAACCTTCCAAAGCTAACGCAAGAAGAAACAGAAAATCTAAATACCCTGATTACTACCAAGGAAATTGAATCAGTAATTGACAAACTCCCAAAAAACAAAAGCCCTGGACCAGACGGCTTCACAAGTGAATTTTATCAAACATTCAAAAAAGAACTATCACCTATTCTTCTCAAACTATTCCAAAAAATCCAGAAGGAGGGAAGGCTCCCAAACTCTTTTTATGAAGCCTCTATCACCCTGATTCCAAAACCAGATAAAGACATCACAAAAAAGGAAAACTACAGGCCAATCTCCCTGATGAATATAGATGCAAAAATTCTCAATAAAATATTAGCAAACAGAATTCAGCAATATATTAAGAAGATCATACATCATGATCAAGTGGGATTCATCCCTAGTGCGCAAGGCTGGTTCAACATCCGTAAATCAATTAATGTGATACACCACATCAACAAAATGAAGGATAAAAATCACATGGTCATTTCAATAGATGCAGAAAAAACATTTGACAAAATCCAACAGCCATTTATGTTAAAAACCCTTAGCAAAGTGGGAATACAGGGATCATATCTCAACATAATAAAAGCCATATATGATAAACCTACAGCTAACATCATACTCAATGGGGAAAAGCTAAAACCATTCCCCTTAAGATCAGGAACAAGACAAGGCTGTCCACTTTCTCCTCTTTTATTCAACATAGTGCTGGAAGTTCTAGCCACAGCAATCAGACCACAAAAAGAAATAAAAGGCATCCAAATTGGCAAGGAAGAAGTAAAATTGTCATTATATGCAGATGACATGATAATGTATATAGAGAACCCCAAAGACTCCATCAAAAAACTATTGGAACTGATAGACGAATTCAGTAAAGTAGCAGGATATAAAATCAATGTTCAGAAATCGGTGGCATTTGCATATACCAATAATAAACTAATGGAAAGAGAAATTAAGAAAACTGTCCCATTTACCATTGCGTCAAGAACTATAAAATACCTAGGAATAAATTTAACCAAAGAAGTGAAAGATCTGTACTCAGAAAATTATAAGACACTGAAGAAAGAAATCATAGAAGATACAAATAAATGGAAACACGTACCATGCTCATGGATAGGAAGAATTAATATAGTTAAAATGTCCATACTGCCTAAAGCAATATATAGATTCAATGCAATTCCTATCAAACTACCAAGGGCATTTTTCACAGAAATAGAAAATATAATCCTAAAGTTTATATGGAATCATAAAAGACCCAGAATAGCCTCGGCAATTCTGAGGAATAAAAACAAAGTCGGGGGGATCACGCTACCAGACATCAAAACTTACTACAAGGCCACAGTAATCAAGACAGTTTGGTATTGGCATAAAAACAGGCACATCGATCAGTGGAACAGAACAGAGAGCCCAGAAATAAATCCAAGCATTTACGGACAGTTAATCTATGACAAGGGAAGCAAGAATTTACACTGGAGTAAAGATAATCTATTCAATAAATGGTGCTGGGAAAATTGGACTGACACATGCAAAAAAATGAAACTGGATCATCTCCTTACGCCTTATACAAGAACAAATTCAAAATGGATTAAAGACTTACAAATGTAAGACCTGAAACCATAAAAATCCTAAAAGAAAATATAGGGAGTACATTTGCAGACATTACCCGGAGCAATATTTTTACTGATACATCCCTACGGGCAAGGGAAGTAAAAGAAAAAATGAACATACGGGATTATATCAGACTTAAAAGTTTTTTCACAACAAAGGAAATCATTAATAAAACAAAAAGGAAGCCTACTGAATGGGAGAATATATTTGCCAACGATATATCTGATAAGGGGTTAATATCCAAAATTTATAAAACACTCATGAAACTCAACATCAAAAAAACAAACAACCCAATTAAAAAATGGGCAGAAGATATGAAGAGACATTTCTCTAAAGAGGACATACAGATGGCCAACAGGCATATGAAAAAAAGTTCAACCTCACTGGTCATTACGGAAATGCAAATAAAAACCACCATGAGATACCACCTCACTCCAGTCAGAATGGCTATCATCAACAAATCAACAAACAACAAGTGCTGGCGGGGCTGTGGGGAAAAGGGGACCCTGCTGCACTGTTGGTGGGACTGCAGATTGGTGCAGCCACTATGGAAGTCAGTATAGAGGTATCTCAAAGAACTGGAAATAGACCTACCGTTTGACCCAGCAATTCCACTCCTAGGTATTTATCCTGAAAAAACCAAGACACTTATTCAAAAAAAGTTATGCACCCCGATGTTCATAGCAGCACAATTTACAATAGCTAAGACTTGGAAACAACCAAAATGCTCGTCAGTAGATGACTGGATTAAGAAACTGTGGTATATTTATACAATGGAGTATTACTCTGCTATAAAGAAGAATGAAATCGTGCCATTTGCAATGATATGGATGGACCTAGAGACTATAATGTTGAGTGAAATAAGTCAGTCAGAGAAGGACAAATACCATATGATCTCACTTATATGTGGAATATGAAAAACTGTATGAATGAGCAAAGTAAACAGAAACTGTCTCATAGATATAGAGGAAAAATCAGGGTTGCTAATTTGGAGAGGAATGGGGATGAGGGAGAAGGGGAAGGGATTAGACAGCAAAAATAGGCAACTACAATATTGCTACTGGGATAGGAAAAACAGTTTGGGGAATATAATTAATAATGTTGTAAATATTCTGTGGAATGTCAGATGATCATAGGTCTTGTTAGGGAGACCATTTCATGGATGGAGTAGAGGTTTGATCACTGCACTGTATTACTAAAGTGGAGGTGGTATACCTACTGTAATTGAATATATATAGATAGTCATGGGATGTGGATTATACTGTGGAAGAGAGTCAGAGGAAGAGTAATAGATATATATGATATGGGGGGAGTGGGGTGGTGTATTGGGGGTGGGGGGTTGTTACTTTGAGGGGTAAAATGTATAACTATTGCACTGTGTTGTACACCTGAAACTAATTAAAAAAAAAAAAGAAATGAATGAATGAAAGTGTAAGTAGTTCTATAGAGAAATAAGAAATGCACCATAGAAATGAAATCACTTAGGGCTATAAACAGCATGGTGTTTTGAATACCACACGATGCTTGCTGTCCTCTCTCCCCTATATTTTACCCTATAATTTAAAACGTCATAGTCCACTGTGTATCTTGGAGAAGTACAGTCTGGCTGTGGCCCCCAGAAGTGACCAGTGACACTGCAGGAACTTTTACAGCAGCTGCAGGAACCACCTTAATGTGCTCTGGCATTTTTACCCACTGCTTGGCTAGATCCAGGTTTAGATTCAGGGCTCTTTACTCTGGCTCTTGATTCTACTTCCAGTGCATGGCTTGATGGCTCAGGAGGGTGGAGTCTCTGGACTTGGGTCCTACAGCTTTCCCAGGCCTTGGCTGAAGCAGGTGACTGGAACCTTCTGCCCCTTTCTCCTTTGGTCCATTCCTCCCCCAGTTCCAAGCCTAGCTCCCAGGTCTCAAATCCTGCTCCCTACCCAACAGAGAACTGCTGAGGACAAAACTGTTCTTCCCTATTCATCGTATATCTTTTCCCATGGCAGTGATCATTTGATCCATGTCTCTCCACCATCCCATGGTTTTCTCACAGCAGCAAACATTAGCACAAATACAAAACACAATTTTAAAAAATCCAGAAGATCAGCGGTTAAAGGTGACCATAAAGTGAAATACCAATTTCACTGAACTGGGAGTTAAGACTGCCACCCAGCCACTTTATACTGCTCATGCTTTTGAATCAACGGGCAAAGGAGGGACTCAAGGTGTTGGCTGGGATGACTGATGCTGACTGTCAAGGAAAATTGGACTATTACTGCACAATGGGGGTAAGGAAAACTATGTCAGGATTGCAGGGGATCCCTTAGGGCGTCTCTTAGTAGTACCATACCCTATGATTAAAATCAATGGAAAGCTTCAAAATCCAATTCATGCAGGACTAGGAATGGCTCAGAAACTTTAGCAATGAGGGTTTGGGTCACTCCGCCAAGTAAAGAACCACTATCAGCTGTGGTACTTGCTGAAAGCAAAGAGAATGCAGAATGGGCAGAAGAAGAAGGTAGGTATAAATACCAGCTGTGAACATGTGACCAGTTACAGAAACAAGGACTGTAATTGTCATGAGTATTCTGCCTTTTTTTGTCATGATGTTTGTGCATGTGTCTATATAGTAAGCAAATACCTTTTTCTTTCCTCTCTTATTCCCTAATCACGTAACATATTATGTATTGACTTTATTGCATAGTATTCGAGAATTGTATCAGGTTAGGCAGCATTATGACTTTGCTACCTACCTTATTTGGATTTTAAGATGGTTTAAGGAGATGTGAATGTGTGCCAAGTTGACAAGGGGTGACCTTGTGATGGTTAACTGTATGTCTCAACTTGACTGGGCTATGGGTATCCAGACATTTGGTTAGACATCATTCTGAGTGTACCTATGAGAGTGTTTCTGGATGAGATTAACATTTGAATTACAGACTGAGTAAATCAGAGTGCCCTCTCCATTGCTGGTAGGCCTCATCCAGCCCATTGAGGGCTGAATAGAACAGAAGGCTGAATATGAGGAGAACTTACTCTCTGCCTGACTGTCATTGAGACAGGACATTGATCTTCTGCCTTCAGACTCAGATTCAGACTGGAACATCCTTGGCTCTCCTGGTTCTCACATTCAAACTCAGACTCGGACTACAGCTGCACTAGCAGCTCTCTTCATTCTTCAGCAGATTTTGGGCTACAGCCTCCATAATCTTTCAAGCCAATTCCTCTTGTGAGCCAATACATGCAATAGGTTCCAGTTCTGATTTTTTGGAGAATTCTAATATACCAGCTTAACATCTAATCATTACGTCATTATATAAGGTCTGACAATTAAGTTGACAAACTAATCCTAGAAAAAATGCTATATACCTCATTGCTGAATATCACTATTGTCACCTTTAAAGTACTCCCCTTGGGAAGCTATGCACTGATTCCAGCAGCTAGTTCACCCTACAAAGCAGTTTTGGAACTCTTTTTCTGGAATGGCCATCAGAGCTCTCGTCATATTGCCCTTGATGTCCTGAATATCATCAAAATGTCTTCCTTTCAATATTTCCTTTATCTTCAGGTAAAGAAATAAGTCACGGACCAGATCAGGTGAGTAGGGAGGGTGTTCCAATATAGTTATTTTTTTACTGGCTAAAAATCCCTCACAGAAAGTGCCATGTGAGCTGGTACATTGTCATGATGTAAGAGCCATGAATTGTTGGCTAATAGTTCAGGTCGTCTTTTTCATGCAGCCTTTTAAGCACTTCCAAATAGTAAACTTGGTTAACTGTCTGTCCAGTTGGTATAAATTCATAATGAATAATGCCTCTGATAAAAAAGGTTAGCGACATCATTGCAACAAGTTCGCAAACTTAATTGTCAGACTTCGTACGCTGATTTGTGAGACCATTTATAATCTGACTACATGTTCCTTAAGTGTAGGGATAAGAGTAATAGCTATTGTTATTATTATTACAATGTAATAATCACAAAACTATGCATTACAGAAACAATAATATCTAAGCCTTGTTTTACTCTTTAAAAATGCCAGGCACTGTTTTAAGTATTTTACATGTGTTAGTCCAGCAATCCATATAATAAACCTATGAGTTAGATATTATTATGATCTCAACTTACAAATAAGGAAACTGAGGTACAGAGAGGTTAATTCATATACTCAAAGTTTTACAGTATATACTACAGACAGGACTTGAAACCCAGGAGCTGGACCTAGGTCTCCATTATGCAAACATTATCTTATGTTATTCTGCTTTAGAATCCCATAGTGGAAGGCAATGGTTTCCTTCATACTGTATTCTCTTCACCTATTACATCAGAGAAGCAGCTTGAAAGTATGATAATAAGTAAGTAGCACCCTGGCACTAGACCTACTGGATATGAATCCCAGTCCTAACTTGATCACTTTTAACTGTCTGTTTGAGTGCAAGTTACTTAACCTCTCTTTGCTTCACATTTTTCACCTGCGAAATGGGAGTGACATTAGGTTTATTGTTAAAATTAAGTAAATCAATACTTGTAAAGTGCTTATTTAGTAAGTACCCAGTAAATGCTAACTTTATAAGGATGCTAGTTTCATTCATCATTTTATCCCCATCACCCAGAAAAAAGGGCAATTTTAGGCACTCAATCAATATTTGATATATTAAAGAGTATATTTGTTGTATCCCACTTTGTGTTCTGTTTTTAGCTGAGTCCTCCTGCTACCTGTTGGCAGCTCAGCAGCAGCTCAGCTTGGGCTGGGCACCGAACGCTGTTGCTCAGAGCTCAGCTCACACTCTTGAGGGAGCTCTTAACCAACTGAGCCACTTGCCTGGTCCTCTGCTTTGTGTTCTTTTATCTGACAACTGTGCTGCCTACTTCCATCCGTTCCTTCATCACCTATAAGGTATGGAGCACTGTGCTAGATGCTTGAGTTTAATAACAGTGGAGAATAAGACATGCTGTTCTTAAGGCATCTGGAGCTGACTACGTAAACTGACATAATATAGTGTAATGAGTGGAATAACATTCTAACCTAAGCATTATAGGAGAACAGAGAGTGAAACACCTACTAGGGTGGAAGGGAGAGGAGGGGAGGGGAAGTTGACAGTATCAACAGCCCTAGATGACCTGCTGTGAGCTATTTGTAGTAACAAAGGGAAATCAACTGTCCTCACAACCCTTTCCCCAACTATCAGGGAAATGCTGCTGGGGACACTGGTTTGTGAGGATGAGCAAAGGCACGTCTGACTTGACCTGTGGAGAGATTAAATGGCTACTTAATTATTGCCTATTGAAGAAATACCAGGAAAGGTCCACCGGCTCCACAACTCTTCATATATAATTGTGATTAAATAGGTTCTGAAGGCTGCCTTACAGATGGGCACTTTTTCTCACAAACTAGGAAGTCTGGCAGTAAGCAGGTATTGGCTTTGGTTCAGCTACTTAACAATTTTATCAGGAATTTAGGTCTCTCCTTTCCTCTAGGGTGCTGGCTTTTACTTTTATATTCATCACCCCATGGTTGCACGATGGCTGCTCTCACCTCCAGATTTCAGTTTCATATTCAAGACCTGAAGGGGAGTTAAGATGCCAGCCTTTTATGAAGAAAGCAGAGCCTTTTCAGAATTCCCCCTTGCAGATCTCTGTGTGCATTTCATTGTCACATGGGCACTGCCAGCTGGAATGGAGCCTGGAAAAGTAAGAGACAGGAGTATCAAGATTGGCTTAGACGAAGACCGGCAAGCTTTTTCTGTAACAGTCCAGATAGTAAACATTTTAGGCTTTTCAGGCCGTACGGTCTCCATTGTAATCACTCAATCCTGTCATTCTAGCACGAAAGCCACCATAGACAATATATAAACGATTGAGTGTTGCTGTATTCTAATAACACTTTATTTATGGACACTGAAATTTGATATAATGCTCACAGATTATGAAATATTATTCTTTTTATTTTTTTCATTCAAAAATGTACAAAACAATCTGAGCTCACAGGCCATATAAAAACAGATGGTGGGCCTGATCTGGCCCATGAGCTCACAGTTTGCTGACCTCTGGCTTGGAACAATGACAACCTATCGACTGGATCTGGGCAAAAGGCTATGACAAAGTTAGCATTCTAATAGTTCTAAGGGAGAAATACATATTGGATAGAGAATTAACAATGCTGCAATAGGTGTACTTTTTCATATAAAATAGGGCTTATGTAAAGTATTTGATATATGATCAAGCCATATTTTTAGTTCCTTTCTCTTTCCTCCACTTTAATCTAGGACTCTTTCTTAGTCATAAAGGCCTTTTCTCTGTTCCGTTAGAGCAGCCAGTATGAAGACTTTTGTTTTTAAGTCATTAATATTAGGAAAGTCTTTTGGAGAGGTATCTATCTTTCAGTCAACATGGGATTGATTACTTCCCGTGCCCACACTTAAAAGGAAGGTTAGACAGCCCCCAAATTATGAACTACAAACTCTATTTATGTTTCATAAATGTTTCACAGTTTTCTTTCTGGGCTTCCAGTGGTGAGGGAAATGCAAATGGACTCCCAGCATAGTAAAAGATACCCTACATTCTGCTCTGGCCCAATCTCATGATATATTCTCCACTTATAAGAGAAAAAATAAAATAAAAAGATTTGCAGCAAGCAAAAAACAGGCTCCCTCTTTATACATTTAATTACAAAGGCAATTTCCTTTATAGCCTACTTACAGGAATACCTCTTAGCAGGTTGCCAACAGTATCACAACTTGTTTATTCAAAGGTTATGTGTGAATGAGAGCCTTTTGATATTAATCAACTAATTTGCTAGCATTGCTGGGAAAAGGAAAATGTTACCTTTATCCTGAAAAATGAAACAGCTCATTAATCAAGTTTACTCTACTGAAGACAATTATGGGGAGAGAGAGGGCAAATGTACTCTTCAGATAAGAAATTCCTAAACTGATGAAACTTTTAATGGGCTTTGGCATAGACTTCTGCTTAGAAAGTGATTAACTAAACTAATTTTAATCACCTTACAAATCATATATATCAGATACTTATGAATCCAAAGGTTACCATTTATTATTAATTGAAAAAAAACCTTAATGAGCGTACCAAATTTAACAGCAAAATTCCTGCATATGGGCAATTTTGCTGATGTTCATTTATTATCTCCAGTCAAAGTTAAAAGGTGAAACAGAATATGCATTTTCTTAAACATCTGTCTCATTTTTGAGTTCCCTCAGCAGCACACTCTCGCAGGTTTGAGATTGGGTCTCCATCAATCAAAATTAAATTCCGCAGTAGGAGGCATTTAAAACTATTTGTATAAATGTAGCTGAATGGGATAAGGTTGAAAGATAAGGAATATGAAAAATAACTCTGTTCTGAGGCAATATGGTGCTTAAAGAGGGTTCTTTTTTTTTTTCTGGCATGATGAATTGTAAAAATCCATTAGTCAGACACCAACAAAGAGTTAATTTTTATATGCCAGGCATTATCTGAATTAGTTAACAGCATTAAAGCTACTTAAGAGAAAATGTTTTATAATATTGCCTCTTATTCCTCAATTCATTTGCAAACTTTATTGTTATTACAATGAAAAATTCTTTAAATGGTATGATGTTAGCCATCAGGGAAAGGCAAATAACTCAATGAGAAACCACTTCACACCCTATAATGACAATAATAATAATAATAATAATAATAATAATAATAATAATAGGATGGCTATAATAATAACATTTTAGAAAGCAGAAAACATCAAATACTGGTGAGGATATGGAGAATCTGGAATTCTCATGCATTGCTGGTAGGAATGTAAAATAGTACAGCCACTGTGGAAAACAGCTTGGCAGTTGCTCAAAAAACTAAACATAGAATTACCCTGTGACTCTGCAATTCCACTCCTAGGTATCTACCCCAAATAACTGAATACACATGTTCACACGAAAGCTTGGAAACAAAGGTTCATTAGCACTATTTATAATATCCAAAATGTGGTAAAGATTCAATTTTTTTTGTTTGTTTTGGAAATCATATCATGAAAATTTTAGCCTTAAACTGTCAAATATTTTTAAAAGTATAGGTAATCATCATCTTTGAGTATTTCCGATACTCTTTATAAGACCAACTAGTGGAGAAAAAAAAAAAATATATATATATTAACAATAGATGTCAGAGTCACATGTTAATGGAGGAACTGCCTTTGATTACATACAGCAGGAGTATTGTCCTCCAATGCCTCTTGAGGCCAGGCAGAAGTGGGGGTCCTGGGGGACAGTGACACACACGGGAGTGAAGACCTATCTGAATGAAACAGCAGCTGTCTGCCGAGATACAGCCTCAGTTGCCAGATATTTTGTATTTCAAAAAAAGGCAAAAACCCAGGTGGGTTTTTTGTTGTTGTTGTCTTTGTTTTTGTGGAAAACTCTAGTTTCCTAAATATTTGTTCACATATTTGAAAACATATGGAGGATAAATTCAGCCTGTAGGCTGCCAGTTTTCCAAGCGTTTTAGGAAAACACCTGGATAATCTACTTTCTTTATAATAGGACAGGCCAGAAGGTAACGAGAGTTTTGAGACTGGCGTGAGCAGAGGAAAGAGCACTGCCTGAGGGGGGGATAAAGCCTGTGGAGAGTGGTAACCATTGAAAAATTCCACTTGTCCGGAGCGGCTAGAGAAATCTTAAGAATAAGGATGTTCAATATTCAACTTTAAGTTATTCAGTTAAATCCACTCTTGCCATCTCAAACCTTCAAAGCTAGCTACATACACAAATGTGGTTTGGAGGGAAATCAGAAAAGAGTCTGTGTTCTGCAACTGGTGACTAGCAGAGCAAAAAACACAGAGAAAACCATGAGAAAACACAAGAAGCAGGGCTCAAAGTCCCAGGAAGTGACAGGCGAGTCATCATCAAAGCTGGGGGAAAGCACCAACATCCCATAAAAGGTGGGGTGGCCAAACATCAAACTCAGCGCAGCTGACACCTACCCTGCAAGAGAAAGCTTCAGTAGGTTCAATTTAAATAGAAGCAATTAATACCAAGCCCCCAGTACCAACAAACAGAGGAAGATAACTAGGTGGTTGAATCAAAGCTAAATTATTGTTGTGAGCCCCTGTATTTAAATAACTGAGCAATCCTCTTTTCCTTCTCCAGCCTCTCACCATCTAGAAATGCAATTTTTTTTTTTTTTTTTTGAGGGCACTGTCACTGGCCCTCATATGTGGGACCGAACCGGGGCCGCTGGCTTCCCAGGCCAGCGCTTAACCACCGCGCCACTCGGCCGGCCCTAGAAATGCAATTAAAAATCAGTCTCTGGGGCAGCCGGATGGCTCAGTTGGTTAGAGCGCCTGCATGCTCTTAACAACAAGGTTGCTGGTTCCATTCCCGCATAGGATAGTGGGCTGCAGTCCCCCGCAACGAGATTGAAAATGGCGACTGGGCTTGGAGCTGAGCTACACCCCCCACAACTAAGACTGAAGGACAACGACTTGACTTGGAGCTGATGGGTCCTGGAAAGAACACATTGTTTCCCGAAAAACACATCGTTCCCCAATAAAGTTAAAAAAAAGAAAGAAAGAAATCAGTCTCTATTTTTACATGAAAATCTTTCAGATGGAAACATTCCTGAACTGTACCTGATCCTCAGAGACTAAAAGAATAAAAAAGGGGAACAGAACTCCCTGGTGTACTGATTGTGTCCAGACGTGCCCAGGGGTTAGACTAAAGTCCTAGGATTACGGGAGAGAAAGACCTGCTCTCATACTGAATGTGATCTTGGGTGAATCATATGGCCGCTCTGAACTTCTGAATCCTCATGTGGAGTTAGGATTTGAAGATGATTGTTTCTTCTGTCTATTTTGCCAAATTGTTTTCAATGTTAATTATACAGAATATGAAACCTTTTGAAAACAGTAAAATTCTCTGCATGCAAAAAAATGTAATTACAACAGGAACAAAATCTTTAGCATGAAAGACATAATTAAAACTCTGTTCATTCAGATTTATATCTTTGGGAAGGACCTGATTGCCCTGAAATTCCAAGGAGCAAGTTGAATGGAGTTGCCATGTAATGGGACATAACCGTCACCTGGGGAGCTAAGGCCAAAGGAGAAAGCTGACAAAATTGGGGTGTTCCAGTGGTCACTTCATTTTCCTCAGCCTTCAAAATTGTTGAGTATGTTTCTTCCTATATTAGGGAACTTGTACTTTTTCATCATCTGGCTAGTATCTCCAAGGTGATATACATTTAAAACTGAGATATTTAAAGGTCAATTCAGCAATTTTTCTTATCCTGAAAATGGAGAGCTAAAAATCGACATTTGTAATATCATCTCTTTATCTGAGTGGTGTTTCTTTTCCAGAACAAAGACAGAAAAGTGACCTCTATAAAGGAGAGATTTTGATGAATCTCAGCAGCAGTTTGATTGTGACAACCAAAGGAGAGTGTAAAATAAGTAAGCTAATGTTTTTATAAAAGCAATGTTTTTATAAACTTTAAGAAATGTCTGCCCTCCTCTCCTTTTGACTTGTTTGTCTGGATTAAAATCACTCACCTAAGGACAAAGGCTTTGAACTCACTTTATTTCCTCTGCTAACCAAAACATTTTAAATTATGTCTCATTGCTCATAATGACTTCCTTTCGCAGAGGATCAAATGTATAGATGTATATGTTTGGACTCATGGTTAGTTGTAGATTTCCCATCCATATAGTGTGTGAGTGAGTGTGAGTGTGAGTGTGAGTGTGTGTAATAAAGAGAATGTAGACAAGGTTGGTGAAAGGTTGTAGCAAATATATTTACTGTTGTTACACTGCAATAGGAAAACGACATGCTATTCATATTTTGCAATTATTCTCTGGCCTATAAAGAGCTTTCACCTAGCTAGTATGCTCAACAAAACAACAAAACAAAACAAAACTTTTATTTAGAATAGCCTCAGGTAAAATAAAGGAAGAAAACCTAGCCAATTTATTCACGAAGGATCACATCCCATTTGGTTCTGTCTTCTGGAATTTCCCACATTGCACCTGGTGTAATAGGCAAATGAACATTGGATCAATACATCATGGCCACATCAGAAACAGTGTCATCACATGATAGGAATGGATCTTTGGAAATGATTTAATCTACCCTAATGCTTTTGTGCACAACATTTACTTAGACCAGCTGTGTTTGGTTAGGTATGATTCATTAATTTATCCTAAACTGAAGAGTTCACATCTTAAACCAGCGACCCAATTTGAATTTAGTGAGATAGGAGTTTTGGGTAGTAATATCTTTCATGTAAACAATCCATAAAGAATCCATGACCAAATCTTTCCTGGAAAGCTTTATGTCTACCCTCTACTCCAAGGAAGAGATGTTTTCACAAACTCTGATGCCTGGTTTTGGGCCATGTAACCTGCAGCTAGTACTTCAACATTTTACCTGCTACATTGGATCCGCTGTGAAAACGCAAGTTTAGCTCTGTCAACCCCAAACTGCAGCTTTTTCATTTATAAAGTTCAGAGGGCAAGTCCAATGTTCCCTCTTGCTCTCTTGATGTTGTGATTATGATTTCTACAACTATCACTTTTTTGCCACTTGAGAAATAGCCACAGACTAACTCATCTTCAGCATCTTTCCCCGAACAAAATTTTGGAACAGATGCAAGTCCAAACAATAATTAGTTCTAGAAACAGAAGTGCCAAAAAATTAATCAAGAAAGTTCCTTGGCTCACTTTATAAAAAGAGATAGACTTTGTTGCTATATTCACATTTTATCAATTTGATCAACAGAGCAATTGGGAGAGTTAAACCCAATGGGATATAATAAAACATGTCATTGATGTATTCTTCCATATCATATAATGAAAAATTATTCAATTAAATTTTAAGAAAGTGTTATGTAACATCTAAATATCTGGTGGCATAAGGCAGAATTTTTAAAATGTGCTTTGAAATGTCATAATTCCAGTGAAATTTCCCAAATTGTCATTATCATGAAGTACAGGCAAAGGCACTTTAGAGAATAATAACAGTCTATTGCAAAGGAAACATGAAATATCCAGACATTAAGTGTAATGACATATTTAATATAACACAAAAAGAATTTAAAAGTGAAAACTTATTGAGGTTATTCATTGGCTGTATGTAATTTAATAAGTTGATGTCTGCAGAATTAAAAATCGAATTATTACTAGAGTCAATACAGTCATTACTTACTAAATGAGATTAGAAAAAGGGCCAACATTAAAATTAAAGGTAATCACATCTTTCCATTCCCCATCCACATACATTCATTCACTCACCGCTGTCTTCCCTCACCAGTTCTGATTTTCTGGTAATAAATAATCTTTTATACTATATGAGAGGAGTGTCCAGCTGAACAAAAAGGCATTTTAATTCTTTTATGATATTTAAACTTTTTGGAAATGATTAAATTGCTAGATTTCTCTCTCTCTCAATTTTTATTTTTTAACTTTCGTTATAGTTTCTAGCTGCTCAATGATATTACTGAGAGCAAGTTCTCAAAGGTGTTATTTCATTTTGAGTCTTCTAGGATAAAAGAGAAACAGATACGATAGAAAACTGTTAGAAAAAATGTTTCTAGAAGTCTTGAGCTATTCCTTGAAATGTAGAACTCTGTTCTCTCCATCTGACTGGAGAATGGCTGATAGCCTTGTGAGAAGGAGTGATATTTCTGTCAAATCCAAAGGAGGTAGGAAAAAGTTCTGGTCTAGACTTCAAATCGTTTGAACATTTTTCTAGCCTCTCCTGTGGTTGTATTAACCACATTTATTACATATTTTCCCCCATACAACATAGTGGAATGAGGAATGAGCTAAGGAATGAGGCAATCTTGGCAGATTATTGGGCCGCCAAAAAGGACACAGTCTTAAATTGTTCTCATCAAATCCTCTACCTCTACAACAGAAAGTGAGCTAGTACTAATGGCCATTAACAGTCAGTTCTCCATGTGTCTACCCTTTCCTTTTCCACTTTGACTTTCTCTTTTTGGAAATCTCTGGAAACTTTCTCCAAGTACCATTTTAGATATTACATTAACTTTTAGATTCCTATAGGTATTTTTTTTTAATGACCTTTGGTGAAAGAAAGAATTTTTCTCTACCCTTCTAGATATATTCTTTCAGTGGGTAATAATTAAATTTATGAGACAGATTAAGAAGAGAAAAAATGAGATTTAATTACATACATATGGGAACCCTACCTACATGACAGTCAAAGACCCCACATATATGAGAAGTTCAGAGACAGAAAGGTAAAATGATATATATATATATATATATATATATATATAATTTTATATTATATATATATATATATATATATATATATATATATATATATATATGGCATAAGGAGTTAAGGAATGAGGACAGATTCCTTAGGGTTTCAGATGGAAGGAGAAAAAATTCACAGAATAAGAGCAGATATTCAGTAATTAGAAGCTTGCCCTGCCATACAGATAGGTCATAAAAAGTTATCCCTGGTAATAACTCTTCTTATGGACAAGAGCCCCATAATAAGGGAGTGGCAGAAGTTTCTCCTGAGCCCCCAGAAGTTTCTCTCAAGGGTCTCGATAAATCTTCATCTCAAAATGTGCCAAAGTAGCCCATTTTTGGGAGGCCTGTTCTGAACCCCTTCAAATTCATCAAGTTGTCTTGCATATTTTTAATTTTCTCATTTGATCCCAAGATGTTCTTGCTAAACAAAAGCTCTTCTTTCCACTCTTTAAAGGTAGAAAATTCAGTAACAATAACATCAGAGACCAGTTGTAAGAAGTTGGGGGAATTTTTTAGGAAACTTAGAAGAAAAACTTCATATAAATTTTAAGTTAACAAAACACTTCAAATTTCAGAAGTACTCCGGTAGGGGTGGGGTGGGGGCATACATCTCACATCTCTATGGAACAACAACAACAACAACAGGTCAATATGTGGTGAAGTGGCAGATGGAATCAAAGGCAACAATCCGAAGGTCTGTGATTACAGTCTGCAGGAAGACCACCTACCATGGCATCGCAAGGAGCCAGAAGTCCTGGGAACCATGCGTCTTTTCTAAGGCAAAACTGTGTCTAGAGAGAGCACAATCCCATTGCCATTTTGCCTTGCTCTCTCCTTCCAGGGTGTGGCTGTTTCCATAGGAAGGCAAGTTTTCTGGCATGTTTCCCCACCAGTAAACTGAGCTGAGTTTTTAAATAGTAGGAAGCAAATTCTATAGTATTGAAAATATTGAAATTAAGTGCAAAATCATATTCCAAAGACACATACGTATGAATTGGAATTATTATAATTGTGAAATTATCTACAGAACCCATTTCTTTCCTTGTAATAGAATAACCAAGTCTTAGATGTATTTCCTTTCTTTGTACTAGAAATGTATACTATGTGGAAACTGTCACCACTGAGGTAAAAATATCAAATGAGAAGAATCACTGAATCCCCAAACTTCGACGTTTCAGAAAGCAATTTTTGAAAATATCAAGTTGGTTGTGAGCAATTAATAGATGGGGTTTCCATTTATCTTGTGTTTTATGTTCATCTACTCAACAACAATGTGCCAGACTGGAGAAGCAATGCCAAAAAAGAAAGGCCTGCCCCTGCTTCACTATTTTCAGTCATAGAGCTTTGATCCAAGTTAAAACTAGACCTTGATTTAAATATGGAGTCAATTATGCAATTACTTCATACTGCAAGACCTCTTAACTGACATTTCTATAGCCTGTTGTATAACCGTCACTAACTAGTTTGGGGATCTTGGTTAAATCACTTAACTTGGGGGTCTTACATTCCTCAGGTAAAAAGTAAATGAGTTTAGCTGCATATTCACTGAAGTCTTTTTTTGGCTTTCACAATCTAAATTTTTAATGTGTTTTTCATGCATTACTGCTGTCTTGGTCTGTTCGGGCTACTATAACAAAATACCACAGACAGGGTAGCTTACAGACAACAGAAATTTATTTCTTACAGCTCTGGAGGCTGGCAGTCTGAGATTTGGGGGGTGCCAGCATGGTTGGGTGAGCGTCCGCTTTGGGGTTGCAGGCTTCTTGTTGAGTCCTCACATGGGGAAAGGGGTAAGAGTTCTCTGGAGCCTCTTTTATAAATGCATCAATCTCATTTATGAGGGCTTCACTCTCATGACTCATGACCCAATCACTCCCCTACTTTCCCACTTCCTAACGCCATCTCCTCTAGGCATTAGGTTTTCAACATATGAATTTGGGGGCCCAATAAACACTCAAACTATAGCAACCTCCTGCAATTTTCATGATCATCGGCAATGAGAAAGGTAGAGAACGTGATTTATGTAAGATGCAATAACCAGAGAAACGTCAAGGAACATGAGAAACCTTGTCTCCAGACTTGGGTTTAGTGTCTGAGTGTGTCCATGACATGCAACATATGAGCATAGGAAAACACGGGGACAGGATTGCTGATTGCTAGCTTTGTAACCTGAACAAGTTATCTCATATCTCTGGTTTCCTTCACCATAAAGCTGGAACATAACCTCACACATCCATAGGACATTTCATAGAAAATCTTTATAGCTAAATTTTATCCTGTAATAAAGGACTTAGGCAATACACATTCATGTTATTATATAACAACGATTTTAACAAGACTGTCGAATTCTCCCTCTGTCAGTGTGTACCCAAGGTTTTTTCCTACCTGATCCCTGAATGTGCCACACCCACGTCTCTCAGCAGAAAAGGGTTGCGCTTTCCTCTACGACCAGAACTAAAGCATCAGTGTCTTCTAAATAGGGTCATTTTTACCAAACAATGAAGCAGGGAATTCGCCCTGCTGGAGCTATTTCCTAACACTTTTGTATAGCTCATCAATGAAACAAAACCAAAATGATGTCATCTTTTCTAAACATCTGCAATCTGATAATGGCAACCCTTATTATTAACTACTGACAATTGATGATGATTATTATTGATTATGCATTAGCCACGCTCTGTCTCTATTTGACTCTCAGTCTCTACCTTTTAGAAAAACTTTCTCCTAGTTCTTTTCAAATCCAAGAGAGTATAAGTGTTATTGCTGTGGAATATTTAAAAACGGTTTATACAACATATTTGTTATCAATGCTTTATTGTTGAAAACAAAATTGAAGTTCTCTGGCACATAAAACAATTATTTCTACAAAAGGAAAGCCTACAAATCTTGATAATTTATACAAATAACAGTTTTTCAAAAAATAAAACTTTAATTTAGTAAACTTGTCTTGTGCTCTATATTTTTAGCACTGTCTGCAATAATCCACCATAAATCCCTGAGCGGAGACATTTTTTGACCATGTTCTTTAGCCGCACCCCCCCAGCCCACCCCCGAGGTTGGTCTAAGCCCAGCCCTGTAGTGAAAGGTGTCAGGGACATTTTGTTATTAAAGATCCATGCATTTTATGACACAAGCCCAATTATTAATGCTACTTGGGAACTGGGTCAACATGAAGTGCCTCTACTGTGCAATCAACAAACCTATTAAGAACCAAGTGTTTCGAAAGGAAGAACAATAACAATAAAAAGACATAAAGTGTTAAAACTAGGAAGTCATCATAGGTCAATAACTATTTAAATAAATAAAAATGTTAGACATTGAATTCATCTCTATATCCTTATATTAAATTCCTTTTTTATTTTTATTTTTTTTGCAATTGCCAATGCAGTAGAAGATGAAAAATACACTTCAACCCACACTTTTGGTTTGACCACGGGTTTGTTGTTGTTGAATGTTAAATATCATTCTGAGAACACAGTGATTTAGTTATAATTTAACTTTTGGCCCTTAAGTGAAATGTTTACAAAATAATATACATATAAGGAGGGCCTTCTTATTAATGCCATCAACAAATCTCTCTCACTACATTTGACCTTCTTAAAATAACACTAAATGTCATAGGTACACTACTTTAAATTCTTTATCCCACTGTATTCGGATATGCAGAAGAACGTATAAAATATGGAGAAAACATAGTATGATGTATTTGCATGTTCAGCTTCCCTTTAATGGGAATGCTGACCATATATACATGGAATATGAGTTTAAAGGAGAAAAAGCTAATTTTCAGTTGCAAGGAACTGGCTTAATGAATCAGGTTTTGTTTTGTTATTTTGCTATGGTAGAATAATAAATAAATAAATATGTAGGATATTGTACAGCTACTTTCTCTATGAAGACACGGATAGTGGACTATTGTTTTTACAAAGTTAGTTTTTAGTAGCAAAGTTTGACTGCAAGTCAAGAAAAGGTTTAATGCATGTTCCTCTCTACTTAATTTACAGTCTTTTACTTGTGAAATGATTGTTGAAGTGGTTACTAATAGGTAATGAAATAAAATACCAAATTTGTTAGTGAAAAATGGTTTTCAACGTGAAAAGCACTTGGCAGAAGACCTAGAAACAGGCAGGCCAAGGCTATACTCTACTGCAGTTTAAAATAAGAAGTCTTTTTCTTTTTTAATGTCTTTTAGGAAGAACAAAATATGAAAAATATGATAGAAAGAATTCCTTAAAAACTTATCAGCATTGCTGTTTAGGTATCTGCTATTTAGCTAATTATTAGAAAGCAATTAGCATTTCACACCAACTTCTTCCAAAACATAAAATCATTGGCAACCATCATTGTACATTCCTTTGAGCAGACTTGATTTTGTTAACCAGTAACATCTGGAAAGCACAAGGCACCTTCCTTTTTGTCTAATAGCTGATGGTTAGTTACTGGAACTAGAACACATTTAAGCTTTCTTTTGCTATAATCCTTCTACAAGCATGTGCATTAGCCAGGAACAACCATTTTGAAAGGCAATTTCAAAGGTCCAAGAGTTAATACAGTGAATTCTTGTAGGCAGTTTTTGGGGAAAATGTTGGTGACACTGAAATAAAAAAAACTGCCTGCCTGACACATATGAGACCTCCTAGGCCCTCCTACAACACCAGCATGAAATGTGGTTTGCTCTACTCTGCATTCCCTTTCCAGAATACGGAAAAGCAAATGATGCCCAAAAGGGTGAAGACAGACCTCCAAAGCCTAAAATGTTATGTGCATAGTCAGGGAACAACTGTGGCTTGTGACAGATCCTGACACAGTATTAAAAAAGAAATAAAAAAGTTTTCTACGTTTCAGAAATTCTAAGCAGGCTGTCCCAAAGAGGAAAGACAGCAGCGTCGGGACAACCGGCCAGTTCACTGGGACTCACACTTACACTTGAATCACTCCCTAGGAACACTTGACCTTAATAGTTTATGGCGGCTGAATGGATAGATACTCTGACTTCCTCTCACAGTGTTTCAGGAACAATATAATTTCTAAATTAGGTTTCGAAAAGGAACAAAATTTAAAACGTATACCCCATCTCCTCTTTAAGAATGCCGAAAGATCCTGTTTTAAGTGCTCTGGTTTAGTTCTATGGGTACCAATTACATCATTCAGGAGGTTTCTAATGTTCCCACCCTTTTTTTTTTTGGTGTTAATGGCTGTACCAACAGCAAAGCGGATACTCCCAGAAGTGACAATGATCTCAGTGACTTCTGCCTTGGTCTTGAAGTCCAAACTAGCTCTTGTTAAATAGAACTGTTGGGAAATTCTGTTCATTAATGTAGCCAGCTTTAAAAGATGGAGGAGGACGAGGCATTGCCCTCCTCTGTCAGGTATTAGATGTCTTTAAGCCTTGCTTTTCCATGATGTTCCAGAGCTTGCGGAGATTGGACTGTGTGATGACATCATCCGGCTTGAGCTGCAGCGCCCGCAGGTAATTGGCCTCTGCCTTCTGGAGTCGGCCATTGAGGTGCAGAATAGCTCCCAGGTTCATTAGTGCAGCCGGATACTAGGAACAGAGAGAGGAAGGAAAATGTAAGAGGGCATTTCAAACTTTCCTCCATGGAAGACAAAAATCTTCTTCCACTTAGGCAAATGATTCCCTTATGTCTGGAAGCATTTTATGGAAGCAATTTAGCCATTTACACAAACAGACAAAGATAACTAGAAAGAAAAAAAAAAGTTTTCAAACAGCTGCTGTGTACTTTGTGCCTTAAAGAGGGCAGAAATAGTTATCATTTTTAATGAAAAAGCATAGGTTACATAGGAAGACCTAGTCAGATTGTACTTTCCAGAGGAAAAACGTTAAAAGTGATACAATTTCAGATGGAAATTTCAAGTCAACACCAAGAAATAAACTATTATGCGGGGAAAGTTGACAAATCTATGACCACCCACTTTATGTTCCCTGTCCTTAGCAATATTCCACACAATTTATACGAACATTAAATAAGTAAAATATGTTGCAATATTTTACTGATGTTTTCAAGGGCAAACACACTGAAGAAACATTCAAATTCAACCACTAATTCCTTTCCAAATCTAACCCAAGTAGGTTAATGAAACAAAGTCCTTATTTTTAATTCTAACAGTTTCTAAACTTCTAATGGTGAATGTTTACTATCAATATTGCAAACACATCAACATAGATAAAATATGGCACAGAAAAATGCAACCTTTATAAGAAAAGTTTTATGTGATTTGTTTAAAAGTAAAGTAATTCTCAGATTATTCTGTAATGTGTGGTAATTGCAATACAAAGTTAACATGTGAAAGCAAAGTAAAAAAAAAAAGGTCTGAGTTATGTAGTTTAATACTGGGGTTCCATCCCCAAAATTCTCAGACATTAGCTACCAACAACAAAACTCCTTCCCAAAGGAAAAAATATTTTGCTTGCTATAGACAAATAAGGGCTATTCTGCTCTTGTCTTGTCCCTGGAACTTTCTGGCTAACAGAGAACAGCTAATATTTTGGCAGTTACATAAATGCATATTTCAAGTATCAGATAAAGTGTTTATGCTAAGATTATGTTTTCATTTTACAGATGGTGTCAACTATTAATTGTCCTGGCAACTCTGTGATACAGCCTATAGTAATTCACAATTATTTTTACAATTTAGTACTTTCATAGTGCATGCATTTTTCAGCTGAATTCATGTGACTCCATTCTTTACTGAAAAAAAAATTATATTAAATCAAAACAATGCTGGGGAGAGGGTCGAATAGCTCAGAATAAACCAACTGGGAAAAGATGATCAGATCTGGATTTTTAGACATCTGGATTTGAGTTTTTGCTCAATCACTGCCTGTGACCATAGTGACATCCCCTAACATATCTGTGGCCCAATTCTTTCACTTATGAAATATTGAAATAACATCAACATTTTTGCATGTTGTTAGGAAGATAAAATAAATGTAGTATAGTACATGCATATAGAAGACACTAAAAATGTCAAGTTCTTTTCCTTGTCTCATATTGTTTGAGGTCTAGCACATGCATATTTGTGATTTTTATGTGCTATATATTATAATTTTCAATGTCTATGGATGTGTACCAAAATTCTCTAAAGTCTTCTACTACTGGGCATTATTCTCCAACTTCTCTACATCTTTTTTTCTTTTCCAAAAATAGTGTTGCAAATGTAAGCTATTCTTGACCTTCAAAAACCTTTTGGTCAGGATGACTCCACACTTATCAAGAGAAGTACAGATGGTCAATATCTAATTTTAAACACCAATCCAAATAAACATAGCTATAAATTACATGTGTAGTGAAGAGCTCTACCTTGGAAACCTAAAATAATGCAACCTACTCTGTCTTTCTGAGAACTTTGTTATCACACCACCCATTATCATTTTGAGTTTGATGCCTGAACACATTTCTGAATTAAGTCCCGTCCCCTCACAGAGCTTAGCACAACTATCAATAAATAGCTACTAAACTGACAATGAAGTGTGTTCACAACCTGAATTACTAGAGATGCTAAATAGATAAAACATTCAGACTTCCTGCTATCCTGAATAGGAATAGAGGAAATGGGGAGGGAGAACCATGGTTGGAGACCATTCCTTACTCACCAGAAATAGAAGAGGCCCAGTGACGAGGCTGAGAGAAACCAGATGGCTCTGTGGGATAGCTGTTATTTCTTGAATCATTTTATTATCAAACTATCTGTACCTAACTACAGTTGCGACTCAAGGGAATTATTAAAAACACTCAGAGGTTACCGAGTCACACTGCCTAGTTTCCAATGCCAAGTTTACCCTAAAAACGTGTGCACTTGGACAAGCTGACTGAGCACTTGAGACCTCAGTTTCTTCTACAAATGGGATGGTAACAGTACTTGCTTCTTGGAGTCACTGTTAAGATTACAAGAGCATACAAAATTATTGTCTTCTTCCTGGTCTTTTCTCTCCATCTTCTCCTCATCTCAAAAACGCAAAAGCAGAATCTCCTTGTCAGTGTGCCTGGACAGCTACTGAGCCCAAACACTGAGGATTTGTGAGCTGGTTCTACCTTCAATAGCTCTGCAGCCTTTCTTAGGTTAAACCTGGAAGAGATGACTGTGAAAATAGGAAGTGAAGTATACTTAGCCACATGAATAGGCTTTACTATTATTACTAAGTTGAAGCCTGGGTTGTTCTGTCCTTGGAATATTTTGAGTCACCTCTCTACCATCAAATGATGAAAAAAAAAAAAAAGGTAATATTATTCTAAGAAAATACAATCAGGAAGCTAAATCTGTTACCAAATGAGTCTTCATGCTGATTATAATGTTTTGGAATAACTTTAATTTTGCATTATCCAAACTACCATGTTATTAAATACAAATAATCAAAAACTGACATTATAAAGTTAATGTGGGATTACAGGTCTCATGGAAGCTCACATATACTAATTGTGTTCCTTAAAGAATACAAATTCAAGCACACTACAAATGTGCACATTTAAGAATACTATTCAATATTTTTAAGTAACTATAGTTTTCTATTTCCAGGGGAAACATTTTGATTTGAATGTGTATTTTAATAAAATAAAAAAAAGCTTTTTTATGTAAAAAAAAATACATTAACGAACCGACATTATGTCATGCTTATTAAAACATGACTAGAGGGCCGGCCGGGTGGCGTGGTGGTTAAGAGCTGGCTTGGGAGCCAGTGGCCCCGGTTCGGATCCCACATATGAGGGCCAGTGACACTGCCCTCAAAAACAAACAAACGAACAAACAAACAAACAAAAACAAACATGACTATAGTGGCCCCCACACTTCCTGCCTTTCCCTAACTAGGGTTGGGGTTGGCGGAGCAGGTGGAGGGTTGCATAGCGGCCTCTGGGCTGGGGTCATCTACCACCATGCTGCCCTCAGTCCTCTCCCCATCCTCCTGCTGTGGACGCTGGGGCCACACAGGCACCTGGTGGGACCTGGCGAACTCAGGCTGTGAAGAGCTGCAGGGCCAGGAGGTGGGGAGTTTCCTGTACTTTGCCTTTGGCAGCAATATGTTGACTGAGCAGCTTCACCTCTGAAATCCCTAGCCATGGTCTGTCGCGTGCTCACCTGCAGGATTTTAAGCTTGACTTTGGCAAGTCCCAAGGCAAAACAAGTGAAGGCTGGCATGGAGGTATAGCCACCATTTTTCAAAGTCCTGCATATGAAGTACGAGGAGTGGTATAGAAAATGAACAAAAGCAATTTAAGTTCTCTGGATAAACAAGAAGGGGTTAACAGTGGCACATGTGTCCCAACAGAAATTAATGTTTATGCACAAAAAGGAAAAAAGAATAAAGTTATAAAAAATTATGGGACTACTCCACCTTCACCCCACTATGAAAAGGTCATTTTCATGGCTGCAAAAGGCAGTGGTTTGATACTGGAGTATCAAGAGAAGTTAAATACAACAGGACCAAATGACTACAAAGGAAGGGTCTCAGAAGACGTTAAAGACATTATCAAAAACGGAGAAACAAAAACTCATCAGAATAGAGAATATATCTACAGATATTTTCTCTATGTGCTAATATACTATTAATTGAAGGTTTATCTCACTTTAGTGATTTCTTGTTTTCAGACTATGCAAAAACAATGGGATAGGAGTTAGACAGTTGCAAAGGTGACCACGAGGCACTGGAATGCACATAAATGGATGTGGGTGCTTCTGTGAACAATTATAAGTTATTTTCTTAGGTTGATTTGAAGTGTATTCTTGCTCCATGGCAAATGACAGATATGAAACTTAATGATGGTGCTGGTGAATCGCTCTGCTCTGGAATGTTTTTTATCAGCTTAATAAGAGCAAGCAAACTGCCAAGACAGTTGACGATACATTATTTTAATTATAAAAACAAAAAGAAACAAAAAGAATAACATCACTATAGCTTCTTATTTGCATGAATGGAAACTAATGAAATTTACATAGTGGTGTGCTCAAATGTGACATAAACATTATTGCCTTAGGTAACTGCGTTGAAAGTGTCAACAATTACTTTGACATAAACAGTCTCATGTGTTTATTAAAAATTCTTTAATAAAAATGCATATAGACTACTTTCTTCTTATATGGTTGTTTTCCCTCTCCAAAGGTGTGTGCTTTACTTTCATATTTCCCCTCTGCCACAGTCACATGGGTAGCTTAGTGGGTGACCATTGGACTGAATGTGTTCAGGTCAGCCAGCCTTGCTACAAAAATTGTAATTTGGGGAGTGGCATCATCTAGGAGCTCGACGGACATGCAGAAGTTCAGGTGCCATCTACTGAAGCAGAATTTGAATTTTAGCAAGATCCCCACGGTGCTTTGTATGCTCATTAAAATTTAGAAGCACTGTTCTAGAGATTATTGCCAGATACTAGATTATATTATTTTACAGCTTTTGAAATGAAGTTTCTTAGAAGAGAATGAAGTTCCTATGCATCAGATCAAATGGCTATCGTCCCATCAGTAGAATTCTTCTCTTGGCCATGCAATTATTTAAGGTAGTGAAGTTTTCAAATGAAATTTTATGAACAGAGCCGTAATGACTAAATATTGTTGGACAGAAAAAGAGGAAATAAAAAGCCTTTCCATAAGCAAATAAGAACATGGAAAGGTTTCTAAACAGACTTGGATTATCTAGCTGTATAACTGAAAGGCAAGAAGTCCAGGTGATTGGCTGGCTGATTCCTCATTGGGTGTCACTGCCATCTGCCAGCCGTGACTCATGGGCTGGAGAACAGAAACCCAAATACAACTGCTGATGTCTTCCCTCTCACACATCTTCTTTTATTAAAGACAGCCGATGAAATTTTCAGCATGTTAACAAAGGCAGTCGGCAGCTTGCAACCCAGTAACAGGGGGCTTGTGGCTCCATGCAACAAATGACACCACCTCCTACTTCACAGATTAGAAAGGAGAACCAGACCTTTCTTGTTTCCTTGAAGAAAACAGATGCTTTATATCAAAGGGGCTGACTGGCAGCCATACGGAGGCAACAAATGACATCTTTTTTCAAATCTCTAGGGAATTATGCCTTTAGTGTTCCTTTACTGTGGTCTTTGGCTTATTTCTCCAACATTGGAGGAAAAAAATAAAAGTTAAAAAAATAATAACTGTATATTGGTGTGTGTGGTGGAGCAAAGACAGAATTGCCAAGTCTAGTCTAACTCCCTCGGGGCTCCCAAGGGATCCAACTGAGCTCACAGGGTCCCCTGAGTGCACAGGACTGGAAGAAAAAGTCATTTTCTTGGCCTTTGTCTATTCTGTGGTTTTGGGAGGGGGAATCATGAGGCCATAAAGAGGTTTAGGATTGGGAATTCATGTTTCTATTGGGACAGGATGAAAATGAAGGACTCTGAACAGAGGACTGGGGTGGGGCCTATGAAAAGGAAAACAAGTGTGTGGTTGGAATGTTCTGATCAGGCAGGACTTGGAAACTCACACACTAAGTGGTCCGTCTGGGACCTGTTGGTAAATCAACGGACACGAGAAGCTCCGAAAAAGAGGGATCGTGACAATGCACCAATATTTCTAATTTTTACAGAAATATTTACTTCTATTTAAAGTCATGCTGAAATTATTCTCAAAGCTGTATTAAGTACTGTTGTATGAACTACGTAACTTCTAAGAAAGAATGTCTTAAGTTAGCCTTTCCTAGCTATTAATTAATATACTACACATATTTGAGACATTTTCAAGATAACCACCTTTAACTTCCTTTCTGCATATGATTTGCAAACTTAAATGAGTCTACATAGTCTGAAGTTTTCAATGGAGTCTCACTCTTTTTCAAGTAGTTACCAAATAACTTGACGGAGGCTGCATAATTCCATTTAACTGTGTTCAGTTAAAATTGCTTACTCAATTGAATTTACTGGAGCAGTGACTCTACGATGATGCTTAAAAATTAATGGTATAAACTATAAAGAAAAATATTCATGAAAAAGAGTTTTATGCATAAATTTAGGGGTTCTTTTATATCTATTATGCCTTATACATGGCAGGTATTTAATAATAACTGAATTAAAGTTTTCAAGATCATCTGTCAGGCTTCTGGAAAAAAGTATAATACGGGCTGAGACAAGATTAGATACCTTATATTCCTCAGTTCCAATATCACTCTTCTTCCTCTATCCCATTGTTCCAATGCCAAGCTAGAAACCTGAATAAATTATTCTTAATTCCATGTCTTCCTCCATACACACTAATGCACACATATCCAATTGTTAATTCATGGCAAATTTACCCCCAAATCTCCCTTATAGCTGTCTTCTAATTATAATCTGTCCCTTTATCCCAGCTTGGTTTAAAGTCTAATCATCTCTTCTTGGATTATCTAAATAAAATTATTTTGATAGAAAAGAATGAATGGGCAGCTGAATTGATTGATGGGAGACAGATACTTTGACAGAATAAACACATGAGTAAAGCCATATGCAGCTTTTTCTTTATTATAAATATTCTAGGCATACAAAAATTTCAGAGAAAACAATAAAAACTGTCTATTTGCCTAACAAGTAAAACTTATAAAGGCAACTGAAGATCCCAAATATTTCTCACTGTTCCTGAACTCACCCCCATCTTCCCCCAAAACAACTATCATTGGTATTCCAGTGTATTTTATACTTTTATTTTTTGTGTACTCATAACAAATGTATAATATTATATATTCGTAAGTTTTATATTTATAAATTTGTCATTATACTTTATGAGACACCACCCAGCCAAACATCTGACTGGAACTTGAATTTTTGCTCATCATTTTGTTTTCAAATTTATCCATGTTGATATATGTAAGGTTTAGTTCTTTCACATGAATTCTATTGAATGGCTACTATTCTCTTAAGGATGAACATACAGACTCTTTAATAGAGGGCTATCATCAATATTCTTGTGAATATCTCTACACATACTTATGGGAGAGTTTCTCAGAGTGGAACGGCTGGATCATAGGGGATCTTAAACTTTCCCAGCTATTACCAAATAGCTCTCTGAGAGTGGTTGTTATCAAAATGCATTTGCATCAACATGTAATAGGGGTCTCTTTATTCTCCATCCTTAATAACACTTGGTAGTGTCTGACTTCTTAATTTTTCCAAATTGAAAGTTATAAAATAGTATGTTATTCTGTGCTTAATTTATTTTCCTGGTGACTAGAGAGGTTAATAACATTTTCATAAGTTTAATAGCTTTTCACATTTTCCTTTCAGTGATCCACCTCTTCTTTAACATTTGGACAGAATAAGCTTTGTAAGGGTTGTGACCTACATGGTGACATTTGAAAGTTAATTACACAGAGCTCGCACTACCTCAAAACAACCCCTACACATTGGACTGTCTGGCTTGGTGTTTTCCTGGTAAAAGTGACTTTCCCAAGACTGACAACCACATAACCATTGTTTCTAAGATGAAAAATCTGTTATACACAAAATGAAAGAATCTTAATAGATTACTTTTCAATGCAGAGGAGACGATGATGACAGAAATCTGTACAGCCAGAGGGTGGGCTGTAAACAGGGGCAGCAGGACCCACAAAAAAGTCTCCCAGTAACTGTGAAGAATCCCAGGCTACTGTATGTGGGAGAAGGATGGCAGCTCCTACATAGCTAACTAGCATACAGAATACACTTTTCTTTATGGCTTGCTTCCCTTTCTTTATCCAGATTCCTTGCTTGCTGCTTTTTTTCTTAGTTTCTTTTCTCAGAGACAGTAAGAAAATTTAAGTTGAACAACATGTTTCATATTCCTTCTCTCTTTGTCACCTTCCATTTTCTACTGACACTGCCTAGTTTAGCATCTGACCTCACTCGTACATTCTGTCAGCTTCCTATTCTACTCCCCACCTTCAATTTCTTCCTTATTCCAATCTATTGCCCTAGTTTAGCATCTCACCTCACTCGTACATTCTGTCAGCTTCCTAGTCTACTCCCCACCTTCAATTTCTTCCTTATTCCAATCTATTGCCCTAGTTTAGCATCTCACCTCACTCGTACATTCTGTCAGCTTCCTAGTCTACTCCCCACCTTCAATTTCTTCCTTATTCCAATCTATTGCCCATCTAACCATATGTCTTTCTTAAACACCAATGGAACTGTAGGGAGTCAACCTGTGCCTAAAGAAAAAAATCTAGACTCTTCAGCCCAGTACTAAGAAACCCATTACAGCTTGGCACCCCAAAATAATCCCTCTATACACATGCAGGAGTCACGTGAAGCCTGTTTCTGCCATGGGCTATTTTGAGCATTCATTTCTTATCAGAGAGCTCCTTCGACAGAACTCTTCTTCCATTCTCATTTCAACAAACTTCTGCTCATTATAAAAATGACTTCAGCCATCTCTAATTCATAGCTTACTTCTCTGTTCCCGTAGTACCGTCTACATACATAACTGCAACACTTATACCACAATGAATTATATCCACTTGTTATAAGTGTCTGTCTTCTTTGTCGGAGGGTGAGACAGATAGTGAATTTATTTTAATTGTCTTTATAGTGGTAGGGCTAGGTGCTGGCCATGTGAAAGAGACTCTCAATGCTTGCTGAAAGAAGAAAAATGTGTGTGGTTTAGCAGAAACAGTTGGCCTAGGAGAGGTAAATTCTAGTCCAATCTCGATGTAATTTAACAAACATTTATTAACACCTACTATATGTCAAGGTCGCTGCCAGATACTCTAGATAAGTGGTGAACAAGAACAGCATACATATTTTTAGAGCACATGTGGCTTTCGCTAACTTTAATTGCACACATGGCATTTACCACAAACTATTAGAAAGTATTCAATCATTATCTCATTTATGCTCCTTAAACTTAGGAGGTAAGTGAAACTGTTGTCCATGCCTTATTCTAAGCACCATAACGGATTGAACAGATGAAGGATTCACTGCGCTCAAGGAGTTTATAGCCCAGGGCATGAATACAAACACTTCTACATCAAAAAAGGCTCATACATGTCCACAGAGGAGATGCTAAGACTGAGCAGTGCAAGAGACCTGTGGGTACAAGACTATTAGGCAACACGAATTAATCAGGCTGTTTCAAGTCTTCTATTCTTCCAAAATGAGAATGATATACAAACTTGAAATTGGTGGGTCATGTTAAAGTCAAATTTGTTACTTTTTAAAAGCGTTTTTTAGCAAACTGCTGGGGGCAGAACCAACAGTGGAGAGAAGCCCTAATAAACAAGACTGAGTTTCAATTAGTTTGGAGATTAAAATATCAGTAGTAAATATTCATGATATTACCCCTTCTGAGGCTAAAAATGGGGAAAAAAAGTCTTATGAAAAATGAAATATTAATATAATAAACAAAATATCTTTCACAAGATACTATGGCGAAACAAAAACCCACAAGCAATGTAATGTTCCCAACTCAGAAATGATAGTTGTTTGTAGTCGTATTTTCACTACAGTCATATGTTGAATAAAGGATCTCTGCAAAAGGATTTACCAAACTGTACATACAACATGGGAAAACAATACAGGAAATCTAGCAATGGCACTGCAAATTCTGACAGGTAATAGAAATGATGCATTTTGATTCTCAGCTTCAACACAGTATTTGTGTTTTTGAAATAGCTTTGAATAAAACAAAACAGATATAGGTGACAAGCAAGATACAACACTGTATTAAGGTAGTAGTTTGTATTTGTCAGTGATACAGTTTGTCATGTGTGCTTCTCTCCTACATCTGCTCCATCCCAGTGGGTGTTACAAGAACGTTCATTTAACTTTTATGATGGGTGTGAGTGCCACACTGCGGAGTGTTATTCATTTCTATGGCAATCAAAATGCCAATAGCTGTGGTTTGAGAAACAGCAAACAGTGATGGTAACCGAGTCATTTCAAAGGTGGTGGTGATTTCTAACAGAAAATATGTATACTCAATTAAGAATATGACCTAAGAAATTATTCTTCATTGAATATGATCCTATTTCAAAGATAGATTTTCCTGATGGCCTTAATTTCACAAGAACCTCTCTCAGGTTCTTTTTGGGATCCAAATGGAAATAGATCTGGGCCACCTATATTTTGCTCATAGCTTTTTATAAAATGCAATCGTTACATTAGTTATGATTTGAAATAAGCATGTAGCTCGTCATTTGCAGTAAAACTATTAAATAAAAGTTCTGCATAACTAAGAAAACACATGATGACATAAAGTGCATGCAGATTAGAAAAATGAAAGTAAGTAGAATTTATTGAAAGTGGAAAACAATGCAGGAAAGAAATTTAGGAAAGAATCTGCACAACAGGAGAACATCTATATCTCTAAAACACCAAGAGCTTGCCCTTCTACTAGAGAGCTCCTACAAAACCCCACAGCATCTTCTTCTTTTCTTTGAACCAAATTCCTTTCCTGTTTCCAGTCCAAATATGATTTAAGCAACATAATTCACTCTACACTTTATTCATTTCTTTTTAGCATGAAGGGGAGGGAGGAACATACGCATGCTTTCTCAATCATAATCGTATTACACAGAAGGGTTTCCAGCTGTACAGGCTGTCCAAGTGTGTATGTGTGAAGCGTGAGTTTGAATATATTTAATAAAATGACTGTTCATTCCAAGGATTTGAAACATGTCACTGGAATAATAATGTTGTTATTAAAATGGATTTCAGAGATATTTTGGAAGTTGATATTTGGGCATATGATAGTTAAGAACTCAATTGTCATGCAAGATAGAAGAGAGCTTATTTGGGGGGAATCTGGCCTTTTTTTGCTATGCAAAATGGTCATCTGATAAAAAAAAATACAAGATGTATAGATATAGTACTTTGACAAAATCAAAGTTACACTGGAGTAAAATTCAACAGAAGCTACTACAATCCAATTCAGGAAGTTGTTTTTAAACCTATGTAGGTATATCACCTCTCTGACTGACTTCTATGTTTGCCAATAAATAGCTTTGATTTGGTGGAGGTCAACTGAAAGATACTAGTTTGCATATTTTGGAAATGACAGATTTTTTTCTTGAATAGGACTTATTGAAAATATTCACTTTTAAAGAATTATGGAAATGAGCATATGAGGAACATGAAAATGCAGATTTAAAATAAAATTTAGGTTAGGCCTACACATGTTAAAGATGGGTAAGATATTTTTTCCCCCTCTCACGAAGCAGTTGGGGACTATGGTGTGAACAAGCAGGATTAATCCAAGGGTGACAGTGTCATTCAGAGCAATCCCATTTCAACATGACATTAGAAGGCAGCCACTGTCCACCACAGATTGAAGAAACACGTTTCACAGAGGAAAGTCACCGCAGTCTTCATGCACATAGCAACTGGGAAGTTTTGCGAATGCTCTGAGTTAGCATGACCAGATCAAACCTAACAAGCAGGAGCAAAGCCATTCCTCGAGAAACTATAAATCTTCCTGAGGGCTAAAAATAAAATGTAAACACACTGTCTGATGCATGCGTGGCATTCTATTTGCACTTTTATAGGCCAAGACTTTGTTGATACATGCTTGGAAAAATAATGATGCAAGGTCTTCACACATCATTTCAGAAAATATTCCTTCAGGACACACCAATCAAGGTGAAGCCATGCTATACTCCAAGCTGTTACACTTGCCAAAGTGTCACACTTGCTGGACACGTAAAAATAAACATGGCTTGTGTGTATCTAAGCTCATGGCAAATCAAGGGAGGTTTCATGGCAGAACTTCTGCCACTCACATTGTATAAGCTCACATATCAGCGTCAAGATCTCGACATTCAGTTGCACATTTTGCCTCTATTAATATTTCTGAAATGTTCATATCTGAAATAGTCATATTCAGACTGCATCAACTATCTAACTTGAAGCCTGAAGCCAGCATATTTTTATATCTATAAGAATGTTTTCAAGACTGGCTCGATGACATTTGTTTGCATAATAGCTTCCAAAACTGTACATAACACACATTTTGTACTGCCTTTACCCACTCTACCAATGTCTTATCTCTTTTCTGAGCAACTCTATTTTTGAAAATGCTGTACCTTACTTGCTTGCCTCTCTTCCTTAGTCTACCCTGTTGATATAAAACAAGGAGGCAAGCAAATAACAAGCAATCAATAAAGCAATCACCTAGGCCCAGAATCCCAGCAACTGCTGGCCTCAAATATATTTATTGGACATTTATTCTTCCATACACCACAAATAACAACCAAAACAAGACTTGAAAATGAAGGTAGAAGAAAATAAAGTATATTTTGGACCTAATGATTAATTCTCATATGCCAACTCTGATTTCTTTTAGACTCATCTTCAATACTGAGATCAGGAACCATAATGGTTACATGATACCTGTCAAACATGGTTACAAAATCACAAAATAATACATTTTCATCTACTCAAAAACCGTAATTGTATATTGATATGCAACCACCTCAAATAGTGATCTGACATTTGACTACAGGAAAACTAAGCCACATATCCCCTCTAACTATAATTCATGTCTGAAAAAGCAAAACAAGAAGGATTTCCCTAAAAGTACGAGAAAACGCACATCTTTGCAACTCCTTTGGGTGAGAACCAGAGGCAAGATCCTTTTCTGCTATTCCACTATAGTTATTTTTAAAACAAAGTATGTTATGAACACTTCACTAACTATCTAGTTAAATTGTAGGCCATTTGTCTCATCAATGCTTAATGTCCACTGTATATAATAATTAAATTGAAATCCAGTATCTTGAAATGCTCACAGAAATTAAGCTATGCTCTATTGCCTATAACTTAGCACTTTTATTTACTTCAATCAAAGACAGAAGTTTAAGAACTATATTAACTTCTTTGGTTCATCCAAGAGAAGTAGGAATTAAATGGTAAGTACAAAGGCAATGTCATTAGGATGTTAAGTCCTGGATGCTAAGAGACCATGATCACTTACAGCAGCCACATGAAAGGGAAGCATCCAGCATAGGAGCTGAGTACATGTGGCTTATCTGTAGGGCTATTGAACTCCAGAACCCAGAGAACCATGGGAGACAGGCAGCCTGGCCATCTCAAGAAAAGGGAGATAGACGCAATAAGGTATCTCTTACTTAATATCTGTTAAGTAAATGTGATTTATGGAAGGTGAAAAGAAAATTGATGGCAATGAAGTAACAGAATTTTTAATAAAAAAACTCATTGAGGATCCTTTTAGGCTACAAATAGTTAAAAAGCTATCTGTTCTGCTGATCCCTGACTATAATTGCTAAAATAACTTTGAGTTCTTCAGTTGTCTCATCCTTTATAGCCAATATTCGTTACTTACTTTTTTTTTTTAAAGATTTTATTGGGGAATTGGGGGCGGGGAACAGCGTTGGGGGACCAGGGAAGGGGAACAGACAAGTTGCTCTCCTTTTGTTCTTCAGTCTAGTTGTGGAGGACATTGCTTCACTGGCCCATGATGATACCATGTTGGTATCATCATTGCACTCTTCTTGGGTGAGGCAGATCAGTCATCGGCCTCTGGACGGCCACTTACAGCAGCTCTTGGCAGCTCACACTGGCTGCCAGCCACTCATACTGGCTGCAGGCCACTCACTGTAGCCTATGACAGCCCACTGCAGCATGGGCTGCAGCTATGCAGTCCCAGGGACTCACAGCAGCCCAGCTCCAGGTGGAGCTGTTGTTCACCATCTTAGCTGTAGAGGGCAGTGTCACTGGCCCTTATATGTGGGATCCGAACTGGGCCACTGGAGTCCCAAGCCAGCTCTTAACCACCGCACCACTCTGCCGGCCCCTTATTTACTTTTTAATTGTTATTTGTTCATTCAGTCATTTAACATCTGATTACTGAGCACCGATGTTGGGGATTGAGCAGTACACAAAACAGTTAAAAATACTAGGCCTCAGGGAGTTTCTACACAGATAATAAACACAAAAATTAAGTAAAACATATAGAATACTATATTGTGATAGATGATAGGGTAAAAAATACAGCAAAGAAAGGGTCTGTGGAACGTATGCGAGACGAGACTTCAACCAACTACCCTCTGTGGTTCATATCCAGCCTGCTACTGGCCCATTTAAAAATTTATATTTTGAAATGTTTGAAAATACTCAAAAGAAATAATAATTGATCATGGCACATGAAAATTACACAAAATTCAAATTTCAATGTCCATAAATAAAGTTTTATTGGAACAATCATGTTGTATTATCTATGGCTGCTACAATGGCACAGCTTAGTAGTTGTGACAAGAGATGTTATGGCTGCAAAGCCTAATCTATTTGCCATCTGGTCTGCTACAACCAAAGATGGTGAACCCCGGTTTACAATATGAAATAGGGAGAACTGGAAAGGTATTAGGAGAAGATAGCATCTGAGTGAAGAACTGAAGAAGGCAAGGGAGTAAGCTGCACAATGGGTGATGTGATCTGACTTATGTTTCAAATGCTGTGTTGAAAGTAGACTAAGGAAGGAGCCGATTTCAGTATTACAGGTCAGAAATGCTGCTGATGTCTTTGACAAGGATAGCAGCAGTGGAAGTTGGCTTATGCAACTAGAAGAATGAAGTGATCCACTGCAATGGGAAAGACCATGGGAGGACAAGGTGTGGGAAGACCAGGAGCTCAGTTTTGAACTAGTAGCTTAAAGGGTCTCTACAAGTGGAGATACTAAGTAGACATTGGATAGAATAGTCTCGAGTCCACGGAAGCGATCTTAGCTGGAGATATAAATTTAGGAGTCATGGGTGTATCAATGCCATTTAAAGCCATGAGAGAGGACAAGATCTCTGAGAGAGTGAGTATCCAGAGAAGAGTGAAGTAGGTCAAAAAAGAGAAAACTTTGAAGGTTAAGCAATTGGATGGATGGAAAGGAACCAGCCAAAGGGAATGAGAAATAAGAGGGACCAGAGTTAAGAGGTAGCAGATGAAGAGTGTCCTGGAAACCAAATGAAGGAAGTGTTTCCAGGAGGAATGAGTAATCATCTGTGTCAAATGCTACTGATAGAACAAGTAAAATTAGAAGTGAGAACAAATGAATTTCATGTTGTTGAGTGTTGTTCTAGTAACTTTGACAAGAGTAGTTTTGGTGACATCATTGGACAAAAAGCATGTTTGGAGTAGGTCCAAATGAAAATGGAAAGTTTTGCTCTAAAGGGAAGGGGGAAAATGGAGTGGTAGCTAGAGGCAGAAATGGGCTTGAGAGGGTTTTGTGTTTCAATGTGGGGAGAAATAACATCATGTTTAACTGCTGATGGGGAAAATTTCACAGAGAGGGAAAATGTGTTAATATAAGAGACAGAGACAAGGAAACAAGGGAGTGGGGAAACGGGAGTCACTGTAGGAGTAATGTCCTTCAATAGGAAACAACAGAGGCATCTAGTGAGGAAATGCAAAAGTTGGTTTGAGCTAGAAATATGGATAGTTTATCCATAACACCAGGAGAAAAGGCACAGATGCTAATAGATAGATGTGGTGATAGAAGCTTGTGGAAGTTCTCTCTGCTGTTGATTTTATGTGCTCTTAGTCGAATTAGCATTCCTTCATTGGTAACTTCGCTCTCTGGCTCTTCTAGCTTATCATCTTGTCTCTGGTATTCTATAACATTACTATGCTAGTCTAGGTGTAGACATCTATTTATTTATTCACTTTGGGATACATTGTGCTGTATATCCTCTAATCGTCCTAGAAAATTCTGGGATATTCACTATTTTACTTCTTGGGCTCTGAATAAATAATAGATCTTCTCATTGTATTCTCCAGTTTTTTTAAAACTTCTCTTTCACATTCCTCATTTTTCTTTCCTATGTGGTACCCTAGGTAATTTGGTCATTAATATCTTCAATTTTACCAATAATCTCATTTGTGACTAATCAAAAAATTGAGGTTTGAATTCAATAATTGTTTTCCTTTCAAGGTCAGTGGTGAACACATGCTGATATATATAGATGACATATTATGGAATTGTACATTTGAAACCTATAATTTTACTAACCAATGTCACCCCAATACATTTAATAGCAATTAAAAAACCAGTCTATTATCTATCTTTTTAATAGTTCATACAAAGCTATTCTATATTCTGTTTCTGACAGTTTCACCATCTGTAGTCACTGGAGGTCTATATATTTGGTTTCTGCCCACTCTTATTCATGGTGGTTACTTCCTTGGGGTCTTGGTGACCTTGGAGTTTTCTTTAATTAATTCCTTGATCTTAATCTGAAGAATTCAGCAGATCTGAATACTGGATGCTTTTCTCCAGGGAGGATTTGTTTTTGCCTCCGAAAATTGCCAAAGAATTCTACCAACCTAAAACCAGCACATTCTCCCTTGAGGGTCTTAACTCAATCACAAACTCTGCTTTCTTAACTCAATCACAAACTCTGTTTCATCATCTTGGTGGAGACACAAATTCCTCAGCAGGAACACAGGGCTGTTATGGACTCCATGCTGAGGATAACCTCGCTTCTATAGGTGACTGCCACTTAGAATCCCAAACTCCAGTTTGAAGTTTTTTTCATTTTCTTTTTCTTCCTCACTCTGCCCCCGCTTTGGAAGAGTGGTTCTTATCTCCCTCTTGAAAGCCCAGCAGCATTTCAAAAGGAGAACATCATTCTGTCCTCTACCAGGGGAGAGAATCTCTGTGCTCTGCTGTACTGACAGAAGTGAAAGTCTTTGTGATTATAAAAGTCATTGAAATTTTGACAGTTTGGGGAGTTGGCTTCAAAATTCGAAGGTGGCATATTAATGAAGAATTTGTAAACGACAATTATGGAGCCTACATCCTGTGTGTAAGACCATTTTAAGTAACAGGACGAGTTAGAAGGAAAGTGGATCTTGCTTTCAAAATGTTTGCAAGCTCAAGGAAGGGAGGAAGTGGCAAATACAGATATGCAACATAAATAAAAGCACTCAGCTAATGAAACACTTGGACGTCCTCCGGAATGTTATCCACTTTTGGCCGTTCTCCACTTTGTTTAGCTTACAATTGAGTACGACTACAAAACCCACAGTTTATTTATCAGAAGGATGTAGTACTTTTCTATATAGAACACTTAGCACATGCGCGACCATTTTGCATTTTGACACAACCCTGTGCTTATATTTCAGGAGAATTTCAGTTTGAGATTATGTTGTCAGCACAGCAATTCGACCTCTTGCTAAGACAAAGTCCAATTTCATCCTCACAAAATGAGAAGGAAGGAATGTGCTTTTCTTCATTCCGTGTCTCCCTTTATCATGAAGCAGCAAATTAGAGTTGAAGCACTGCTACTTCAAGGGTCAAATATGTTTGTCCCGTTCTCCACTTACACAAAGAGTAAAAAATAATGCACTTCCCATGCTGCTATTAGGACTGATGTTCACAGGATGAATGAGGTGCTGTGTGCTTACCTTCCTCGCTATATATTCCTTTTTTTTTTTTTTTTTTTTTTTTGAGGGCAGTGTCACTGGCCCTCATATGTGGGACCGAACCGGGGCCGCTGGCTTCCCAGGCCAGCGCTTAACCACCGCACCACTCGGCCGGCCCCCTCGCTATATATTCCTAATCACACTTTATCTATGTGGGCATAAACACACCCACTGACATACATACACTTTACGGGCCTGAAAGTGGCAAAGGTCACCTAGTTGACAGGGGCTGATGTCAATATGGAAGCTACTCGTGTATGGATTACTGTCAACTGCAATATTCTGTAATCATCTTTATAAGATTCACTGGTCACTTGCTTTCTAAACACACAATTTCCCAAGTGAAAACAGCATTAGTTGGCTGTTAACCCTAAACATGACAAATTGTTTTCATTCTTAGTGCAATGATGTGTTCAGTATATATTGTCTGCAAAGCCCCTAGGCCTTCTTTAGTCTTAGCGACTTAATGGGTTCAAAAGTCTGTCTTCTATTAATTATACTATGGCTACCTTACATTTGTTTGCTACTTCAAAATTTTTCAAAGCACATATGGTTACTTGGTCTCCTTTGATCCTTGCAATTGACCCGAGAGATTTAGATGCTGAAGAATTAAGTAAATTGTTCAAGGTAACAAAACCAGTAAGCAGTGCTGCTGGGCCCCAAACCCAGTTCTCTCCACTCTATTTCTTCTCCTCTTTCCACTCTACTCTTCCAATTTATTATGGTAGTGATACAGTGATTATTTTCATTTTGGTAAACACCGGTAGTGATTCACAATGTTTGTCACAAGCGTTTGGATAGATGGGATTGACAAATCCTACAAATATAATTTAAGGGCATAAGGCTAACTGAAAGATGAAGAGAATGAGAGACAGAGGGATTGGCAGATAAGAGAAAATCTATTTGTGCACCAACATGAATTTTCTATGCATTTCTGAAACACAGCAAAAAGTATTTGGGGGTCTATGAAATTATTCTTACTTTGGCCTTTAGTTTTTGCTTCTCATACTCTCAGAATAAAAATAAATCAATAACTGCTTGAAGAAACACGAAATCATGTCTTTGCAATTGGCCCACTGCTCACCACAATAGGGTTAAAACCACAATGCTTAGATATTTAAAAACAAAATACTCCTGTCCAGGATTATTTAATCACATCAAATATTCTACTGAATTTCTTTGAATGCAAAATAATGTGACCAGCAATCATGCTAAATGCCTATTTTATTTTAAATTACTTGTTTTATTATAGTTTATCAAGTCCTATTGAGTGAAGACGAATTAAACATGTGATCAACTTGCTTTTAGCCAGCCAATGAAATACGAGGAAAACTGAAGTTATAAAACGTGAACTGTAATGTTGCTAAAGCAATCCAATAATAAAATAATTTGTTAATCAATTAACATCCAGGGTGTGCCACATTTACTTTCTGGGAGAAATTTCCAGAGGTTTCGTAGTAGCTACTTTAGTGTTTATTAGGTGTTATGAGGGGAAAGACTATCTTAATTGCAGCTCACTCTCTCTAGCATTTGTTAGTAAGAGGAAAAAGAAAAGTGTTCCAACTAAGTAAGACACAGAATAGCCTCATATATATTATTTAGTTTAGGAAGCAAAGCACTACAGTAGGATTTTTCTCCAAGCCATTTTATTGACATTAAGTATGTGCTGTTTAGACACATTATTCCTTCCTAACAATAACAAACATAACTTAGATTATAAAGGTGTGGATAAACGTATTCCCAAATGAGGAGGAAACATTTTCAGATATACCAAAACCATATACATGTCTCCAAAAGGACAAGTGGGAACAGTTCTGAATTAGCAATAATAGAAAGATCTCGACTTAATCCTCACTTCAGCATTTACTACCTGGATGACTTTGGAAAAATTACCCAAAACAGAAAAAAATGAAACAAAAGCCCACAAAAAGCTGTAATTTTCCTTATTAGGGTTTATGAGGAATAAATAAACAAACACTTTGCAAAATTCTAAAATTCTAAAGAAGTGTGAGATATTATTTTAAAGCATGTTACCAAAAGGAAAGCTGTAATATTTCCGTGGTAATATGCAAACTTTTAGGTGGTGCTTTCTTAAATGGGGAAGAAAAAACCTATATCAAGGGTGAAAATACATTATTTATAAAAGTAATGTAACCCAAACACAGAACAAAAACAGCATTTATTTTCTTTTAATTTGTGGAATATAAATTCTGTTTTGTGAAATTTTTAGTTGAAGAGGAACTATAGCAGACCTTGGAGAATCTGTAATCTGGCTACTCTAAAGAGGCATTTGAGGAGATATACGTATCTGTGCATAGAGCATCCACACAAATATATTCCTTTTTCCTTCCTAATGTTGGAGGAATTTGACTCTGAGAAAAACTAAAGTATATTACTAGAAGCAGAAGGCGTTCAAAACAACATATGCTTAAACTTTGGCTCTGAATCACAAGTGTACTTTTAAAATCCAAAAAGAGGAGACTGGATGTTGTGCCGTAAGAATTTTATTTGAGAAAAGAATTAAATCATACTCATTTGTTTGCCTCTGGGGTTGTTTCTATTCAGTTTGGATAATTTCATTACTATTATAAATCTTTACCAGAAATGCCATAGAATAGCACCTATTGTGTTAAGAAAAAAGAATAAAACTAAGCTTTAAATCACTAAATTAGGAACTACCTGGGAAACAGTTGGGAAAGGAGAATATATTGTATTTCATTCTTTTGCAAAGTAGAAAACTGAAAAAATACTGACTCTTTATTGGAGGATACTGACATTAAGAGAATCTGATGATTAAGAAGAAAAACCACTCTCAATAACAGAAATGAATCTTATTATAGCATATTCATTAAAAATATTTATTAAAAAGCTATGACATACTTTAATTTAATTAATTTAAAGGGTATGACATATGCTAATCTACCTAACAAGGCTTATCAGTGGGTATTTGGCTTGTTTCTACTTTCTTTGCTGTTATAAATAATACTGCAGTACACAGGAATGTATAACATGCATTTTCAAGGATGAATTCATGAGGCCAGGAGGAAGAACAGGACATATGGACAGAAGAAGAGTTTCAAAGGAATAGAAGGGTAAAGGGCATGGAATTTCAGAGCATGGAGAGTTCATGGATGGTGAGTGGGGCTGGAAGGTTGGGAGGTAATAAGGGGAAGTATCTTGTGGTACTGGGGTCATAAACAAGGTCAATGGGAAGGCACAGCCTTGCTAAGAGCTCATGGTTCACACATTTGGTTTCTGATCACACTTTTGCTAGAAAAGGGTTTTGTTTCTACTGTAGCAAGAAAGGTGCAGGAAAAGATTGTTTTCGGACATGAGAAGTAAAGAGTATATGTAAGAGTTGTTTAAAAGGACTTTGTCATAGGAAGATGCGGCTCTTGTGACAGGAAGCAAGAACAGATTTGAGGGACCTGGGATTTGAGGCAGAGAGTAGTTAGAGAGCTCTTAAAAAATATCATAAAAGAAATGAGGGAACCCTACGCTAAGGCCGTGAAAAGAAAGGTGAAAAAGAAGTATCACAGCATGCCATTTTTGGTCTTATCTGATAGGATTTGGTGATCTGCTGCTTGAAGGTGAGGAAAAAGGAAAGAAAGAAGATAACTGAAATTGTTAGCTTGGCCACTTGAGTGGAGGTTAAATGTAATAATTAATGTGTAGGATCTATGAGGAAGAGATGTCCCAAGATGGAAGGATGGAGACAGAGTGTCCTGAATCTGTCCATTTCTTTCCATCTCTATCTAGGACCAAACAATTACCCTCTATAGCATGGACTACTACAATGGCCGATTAACTCTCTCTGCTTCCTGCTTGTCCCTATAATTCATTCTCTACACTATGGCCCTGGACATCTTTGTAAAATTTAAATAAAATTATTTTACTTTCATGCTTAGATCACCCAAGAGGTTTCCTTCTGTACCCAAAATGAAATTCAGTCATTCCTGTCTACCTCTACTTACCACTCCAACCTTACCTCTTGTCCCTCCCTCCCTTACATATATTCTCCCTCCACACTGGCCTTCCTTCTGCTCCAAGCTACTTTCCATCTTGCCTTCAGGCCTTTACACAAGCTGCTCCTATCCACACATTTGCATGGCCGGCTCCTTGCAATTTCAGTCTCAGATTACATCTCACTTTTTAGAGAAGCTAAAAAGTGATTATCCAATCTAAAGTGTAAATTCCCTCTTTGAATCTTATATTCTTATGGCTTATACTTTATTTGTCCTCATAACATACATTATGTCCTTTCCACTACCACAATAAAAATCCTGTTTGTAAGTGGAAGGACTTTATTTATCTAGTTTACTGTTATTTCTTAATGCCTAGAGAGCAGTACCGATGATGTATAGGTAGGTAGTAAACAAATACTTGCTAAAGAATACATGCTTTTCTGGGAGTATCCTATAGTACAACCATGGGCACATAGCTAGAAAGCAGTTTTGAGCCCAGGAGAAAGATAAAGACCGGAGACACAGCTAGAGGGATTAGTTCTAGTTGTAATATAATTGATCTACATCTTATAGACTCAGCTACCACTAGTATTTGTGTGTGTTTAAGAATAATTTTCCTATAATAATTACTTGAAAATAACTTCACTATATCCTTTCCAAGATAGAGAGGCAAACTAAAACTCAACTCTCCCAAATTTCTCTTTAGATGACCAGTAGTCTGAATGGAAACCTTGGCTCTGTCTTTAGTTATGTGTGTGACTTCAGGCAGATCACCAATCATCCTTTGCATTCACTATGGACAGACACTGTGCTTAGTGTAACTGATGCAGTGTTGAACTAAACATACATACATAGACTCTGCTCACGTGGAGTCTATATTCTTGTGAGGGAAATGAACAATAAGTTAATCACACAATTAGATAAAGATCAACTATGATAAGAACTATACATATGAAGCAAAGTGTAGGGAGCAAATAAAGTTCAGAGGTTTTCTTAGATAATGATTGTCAGGCTGAAATTAGATGAACAAGTAGGAATTCACAGATGAAGGAGGTAGAAGAAGTTCAAAGTCCTGAGTTAGGACTAAGCATGGCAGATTTAAGACCCAGAGACAAGTAGGCTGATGTGCTCAGAGAGCAAAGGTAAGAGAAATGTGATATGTGACATCAGAGATCACCTGAGACCAGATCATGCAGGGCCTGATGGCCATTTTAAGGACGTTAGTGAATAAAGCAGCCCCTACGTGCTGCCTTTCACTGGTAGCTCCATATCTCTCACGCTGATACCTACTTACACGTACTTTGGTGTATGACTATGGTACACTTCCTGAATGTGGCAGAAAACATATTATTCCAAACTGTGGCTCTAAAAACTGTACACCCCTCCAGATATGTAGAAGGCATATTTGAATAATCTAAAGTAAAGTGAAAAAAAGGAACTTGTGTTTGTGTTGGTTCAAAGGGATACATATTTGAGATTTGCGAGGTTTTACTCTCAATCACATAACATTGCTCATGATGTCAAATATTTATATTAGTAGGAAATCATCAGTTCTGATTTCAGATCTAGAGGCAGTCTTCTTCTGCATTTCAATTTCCATTTCTAAGATCTAACTAAGAAGAAAGAGCTTGTTAAGCAAATTAATATTGTGCAAAGAGTTTCTTGGAGGCATATTTAACCTACTTGCAAGGCCAACTACTTTATAATACATGGCTTCCATGCAAATGAGAAGCTACTAAATGTAAATTAGTTTGTTCATTATAGTAATCTACTATGGCTTAGAAATACATTATCACAGTTAAGTAACTGTGATAAAGCTATAAAGCTGCATTTCTACTAAAAATAATCCATTCTTTATTTCCTTCACTGACTCATTCACTCGACAAACCTGCTCCCTGGGGAGTCTTCCCCATCTCAGGATATGGCAATTCCATGCTTCCGAAAGTTGCTCATGCCAAAAAAACATGGAGTCTTCCTGGCTTCTCTCTCTCACACCTTACATCAAATCCATCAGCTAATATTGTAAATTCTAGCTTAAACGCACATGTACACCCAGCCACATCCACAGCCTCCAACCTCTTGAAGAATACTCTCTTAGTTAACCTTTGTCGGTTTCTCTTTTAACTGTCACTAATATGTCTTTTGGGAATCACAAAACTTCCTGATACCTTTCCATGGACTCCACATGCTCATTCTCGGTTTCATTCCATGACTTCAAAATCTGTCTCTCCAGCCCTGACTTCTCCTCTAATGCTTAGACTCATATTTAGTTGCCTGATATATAGCTAGGATATCCAACAGTCAGCTTCAACACATTGTTTGCCCATCAGATAGACTCCTCCTTCAAGATTTTCTACCTATTTGAATAACTAGTGCCAGAATCTCTTGGTGACCCAACCCTGAAACTTCTTACTTCCTTGCTCCTTTAAGGGAATCATCAAACACTGCCCATTTAGTCTTTGAAATTTTTCCCATGTATTTCCCTCTTCTACCCTCCTCTACTTACTACTGCTCTAGTCTTATGTAGCTTACTGCTGTTCTACTCACTTCCCAGACTTTACCTCCCCCTTTGCTTAAGCAAGAGAAAAGGAGGGACGTTTCCACTGTAGAGATTTAGCAGGTATGAGCTTGGCATAAACTCATCTGTCACAATCCCTTGCTACCTTTGAGAATTTCACAGAAACAAAACCAATAATAAGCTGACAACTTACTTAAAACAGAAAAAAAACTGAAGCAGGGAGTCAGTCATAAAACTATTTTGGTTCCTTTTCTTCTCTGTTTAATACGATGCATTTGGGAACTTGTTGGAGGTGCTGTTTCATTTGCCGAACTTGGCAGTTTCAGCTGTCAGGTACAAAGGAAAGAGTGAAGTTTGGAGATGTCTAAAGGGTTATGTTTTACTTTTTCTTTTCCTTTTCTTCAGTTTTGGTCAAGTTCAGCCAGGGGAGAAAATGTAAAAATATAATATTTAAATATCACTTATGAACTTGATGACAAGAAATTTTGCTGTGCATCTTATATTTCGAAGGATTTTCTCCTCTATATGTTTCACTATTCGTTATCTTGTGGAACCATTTCATATGTTGCTAAGGTAAAATAGTCTCTGCTGGAAGAATGTGTGCATGCATGCGCATGTGTACACACACACACACACACACACGCATCCTGAATGTACAACAAAATTACTTGCACATCTTCCAAGAGACAATGTGGGGATCTTTGAAGCATAGCAATACTTTAATATTGAACACCATCATATCTCGAAAAAGTTGCTACATAACCAACATTAAATCACAACTTGCAAATAGCCATTTTCATACCCACGGAGAACACAATGGTTTATACTTTAACTTTGCCAGCTGTCTATGTCTCAGGATAAGGGAAACCCAGGTTTTGCTTGTTTCTTTACAGTTATAGTAAATACAACTTCATACAATTTGATAGAGGGATGTCTGAAAAGGTACCCATCGTAAAAAAGGTTAATTTTTAATCATGGGGTAGCAAGACCATAGATGCTATTTTTATTTAATTGAACTACACAAAACAACCTATTACAAATAGAAACATACATTTAGAAAGGTCAGAGTAAACAATGAAAACAATATAAATAATAAGGTGGAGACTGCTGATTGGTCCCCACAACAGTCTGGTTTTCCCTCTGGGCAGATGTCTGCCAGCTACATGCTGTATTTCCCAGTTTCTCTTGTAGCTAAGTTTGGTCACGCAATCAAGTTATCACCAATAAAATGTGAGCAGAATGGATGTGTGTAACTTAAAGAAAAGGAAACCCTGAACTTCCTTTCTTTTGTTCTCCAAAACATTAGGGCAAAGCCATTCCAACAATGAGCTGTAACCATGCAGAAGAGGCTTTTGCTCTCAGCGATGGCAGAACAACAGAATGGAATAAGGAAACAGAGTCTATTTGACTCTGGGAGCAGTTGAGCCACAGTATGAGAGAATACTACAAAATACACCCTTCGGGAGGAGGCAGGATTCTCTCTGCAACATAATGGCAGCCATGAAGGCAGTAGGCCAGTTAGGGATGCCTCATAGGAAGAAGCATGGCTCCTGGAAGAACATAAATGCAGTTTTCAAGAGAAAGTTCCTAATTTCCATTTTTTTGTTCCCATCTAAACCAGTATGTACTTGTTGGTGCTTATTTTCTCACATATATCCTTTCATTCCCTTCTTCTATGTGAATAAGCTGGTAGTGTTGAACTATAGTGATAAATCTACAATTTGCATTCTCACTTATCACATTTATCTATATATGTTTCCAGATGAAATCTTATAAATACAGTGTGTTCTTCTTAAAAGCTATGCAACTTCTCTATGTGGACTCTGTCCTGAAACTATGCACTGAAATAAATTCCATATAAACTCAAAATCTAAACTGAAGATGAAACAGAAACAAAACAAAATCTCAGTATGAGAAACTCCTTAAGAAAAACAGGAAACGCTCATGCCATAGTGGAAAAGACAGACATCTTGATAAGAAAACCCAGTAGAAAAATGGGCCAAGTGATATATGACAGGCAAGTCTCACAGAAGGTGATAAACAAATGATTAATACATAAACATATGAAAAGATGTGCTTTCATAGTTGTCAGAAAGATGCAACTTGAAACAACAAGATATCAATTTTTATTCTTCAGGTTGATGATAATACAAAAAGATGAATATTACTCATACCTGGCAATTATGCTGGTGGAATGTGAATTGCTATAAATTTTTTGGAAAATAATTTGGCATTATAGCAACTACTAAAATTTAAAATGTTCATCTCTAATTCAGCATCTGTACTTTTAGAAATTTATCTTAGAAAGGTAAAATCAAAACATTAAAAAAGTATGCAAAAGAAGACTTTCTGTAGCACTTTTGTAACAGTAGTGAGAAAAAAAGAAAACGTTGATCAATAGGGTAGAATTTTAAAAAAATTATTAGTTTATTTGGGTGACATCAGTTAGTAAAGCTATATAGGTTTCAAGTGTACAATTCTATAATACATCATCTATATATATTACATTGTGTGTTGGTGAACCACCCAGAGTCAGTTCTCCTTCCATTACTATATATATTTGACCCTTTACCCTCTTCTATCCCTTCCCCATTACCCTCCAGTAAACACTAAACTATTGTCTGTGTTTATGATTTTTTGTTTGTCTTGTTTGTTGCTTTAGAATTTGACAAAATGACAGTAACATCTTGGTTAAGTTTTTCTCTTTTTTCAAATGATCTTTGATTATACTCCAGCACATTGAAATGTTTAGTTAAGAGCCAAAGACTAGTGTCATATGTGCAAAAGGTAATTGAGGAAGGAATTTGGGCAAAGCATGCTGGGAGAGGAACAGTGAAGGGAGGGCGAATATGATGTGCTGAGCTTTAGAGCAAAGCAGGTTTGGACAGGGAAAGCCTCGAGTCGTGATTAGAAAGCCACCCAAAGAATTCTATAGATAGAACATGTAGCCATTCTTTGCGGAAAACCCTGAAATGACACGTATGTGAATGGTAAAGTTCAGTTAGTGAAATTTGTATATTAAAAGAAATGTGACTATATTTGGCAGTCACAGTTATATGGAGGTCTTGGAGTGTCTGGGTTATGTGACCGAATGTATTTGCAGATCTACCAACACTTCAATGGAATAGAGTGCAAGAGGAACTCTTGGAAAACTTTTGGAGTACTGGATACAAGAGGAATCTGACAAGTGTGAACTTCATTCAGGAGAGTAATATGACTAGACTAACATTTTAGAAATATCACTCTGCAGCAACCCAGGCAATGGATCTAAGGAGACAACTTTTTGCAATGCTACGTTCTTATTGAGGGCCAGTGGAAAAGCGGTGTCTGCATAGACAGAAAGAGGGAAGTCAGATTTGAGAAAGGAGAGTAGGGGTACCTAGCAAAATGACAGCCTTTGGGCTGCTTTTTATGTCTCCTGCATTACTGCCTAAGAATTTGATGGTACCATTCATAAATTCCATGAATTCAGGAGAAAGAGCTGATCTTAGAGAATCATCTTAACCAAAGAGGGTTAACTTTATGCAGACACTTGTGATCTGTCAGCTGCTTGACTCTTAATGCATAACAATGGAAACCGAACCTTCAATATTAAATTACAGCAAATGAGTTTTCTCTCTAAAGGGAACGAATGTGACACTCTTAGCAGGATATCATGTTAGAATAATGTACTTTAGTGATTATATTTCATTTGATTTCTCTAACTGTAATTGGTTTCTTTCTTTTCTCCTTCACTCAGCACATGGCTTTCAGTAATTTTTTCAAGACACAGACTAAATCTAGGAAAGTATATCTATATCTAACCTTCCCGTTCTAACGCTTCTGAAAATTAGATATCTTAATGCCACCCTTAAAACACCTAAACCATGGTAACAATCTTATGGTATATTATTCCTGGGCATAGTCTTTCTGAGTAAATGAAGAGTTTGGTGTGAAAATGAAGACAAGAAATAATGGGGACAGGAAAATGACTTTTCCCTACAGGTCTTCTCGCATACCTCAAGTGTGAGCCCATGAGCCCTTGCTGACTAGAATGCTAGGGTATATGCAATGAATTCTGCAAAATGTAGGGAGTTGCAAGAACATGTACAGAAGTACAAGAAATACTAGAAAAATCTGCCCTTTTTTACACTATTAAGCCAACCTCTTGTTTTGCCTTTTCAAGTCCAGATACATGATTGAAAACCAGAAGAGCTAGCACTGCCTGTGCAAAGGTCATGACTGATGAGAGAAACATTTGATGTTGCAAGGAGCTGTATTTGCTCACGGCCATGCAATACTTCAAACTGAAATTCTCATGAGACTGTAAAGGTGTTAAGGATTTAAAAATGTAGGATTTTATGGCTCACATTTTGTTCTTATACTTCTTATACATAGCTATCACGCTAGCTAGAGAGCAGGCTATTACTTTTTGTTTGATTGAGTTTCGGGGTACTTATTGTGCCCAAGTGATTACTTGGTTTGGCGAAAACCACATAAAAACACAAAAATGTGTCTGCTGTTTTGTCAATTAGTTATCTTCAGGAACACCATAGCTAATAATAGCAGCAATATTATGAAGCTAATAACAGCAATAATAATTATAGTGACATTCATTGAATGCTTACTATGTGCCATTCAATCTTTTCAATTAGTTCTCACACCAACTCTAGGCAATAGATACATTGAGGACATCGAGTTAATTAGAGCAAAGTAATATAACATTTAAGTGGCTGAAACAGAATTAAGCCAAAAGTTTCACTGAGTTTTATAATATAGTAAAAGCACAAATGACCAGATCTTCCAGAATAGCATAAATAAGAAGTATTCGTAAAGAAATAATCCAAAGGCTCGGTTCCATTTTAAAAACTGAGATGATAAAGCTGACAAGAGCTAACCTTTATTGTGTATCTTATTATGTTTCAGGCACTATTTTAAGTGCTTGGAATCCATTCACTCCTTGGAATTTCAAAGGGATCTCTGATTTAAAGCCCCATTTGACAGAGGAGGAAATTGAAAGACAGAGAGGCCAAGTAACATACCCTAGGTCACATAATAAGTGGTTTAGCTGGAACAGACTGACTAATGGAAGCAAGGTCAGTCAAGAACAGAATGCTAACCTTTTATTGTGGCCCACAAGCTCAGTGCACATTAGAATCACCTAGGGAGCTCTAAAAACTAGGATGACAGGCTCCATCTCTGACTAATTAAAATCAGAGTGTCAGGTGACACCAAGGGCTCAGTATGTTACAAAAGCTCCCAAGGTGATTCTAATGCAGGGAGGCCTGAGAACCACCCTATTGCACAAAGGCAAGACTACTATTTTTATTCTTCACAAATAACATTTGGGGTTCAAGTTCAATGACAGGAGGTATATTTAAAAATCAGTAATAAATAATAGAACTATACCACTACTGCTTTGCTGTGGAAGAAAATGTATTAGCATTGACTGTAAGCAAGAAAGTTGTAGATGACTTAAAACAAAGAGTCCCAGAGGGAATGTAGGATCTTGGGTTGATTTAATGAATGTCAAATCCAACTCCCTTTTGAGTTTTAATTGGATAGTTAATTCACTCCATTGTTTCTAGAAACAGTTCAAGAATATCATGTTAGGGGAGGGCTTGCAGGATCTTGTTTTAATTGAGCTCAAACAGATGGTTAATCTCCAAAATGTTAATTTCTTGCTCTGGGTTCTATTGTTCATGGCACTTTGATAGACGGAGGGCAGTGTTTTCAAAGCCTAAGAAATTCCTCTCAATTCAAGTGAATATACATCACCATTTTTCCTACTGTTTTATGAGCAGGGTTTCAAGCAACAAATGAAGTCCCAAAGAGAAGCCAAGATGTAAAATTGTTTGCACCATGATGGAAACTGTCGGTGATCACAATTTAAAAACTATGCCCTCTCTCGAGCAAATAAAAAGGCTTAAGGAAAAGGTAAGGCAAATAAAGGATAACGCATGATAAATCTTATCTGTTGAGGGAAGTGAAGACAGCTGCTGATTCCAGTAAGAGATTTACTCAAAGGCATAGTGTGTGTGTGTGTGTGTGTGTGTGTGTTTGTATGTGTGTGTAGCCACACCCTGAATTTCCCCTTGTTTTAAGATTCTTCAACCAAGGGAACTCATGGAAGAACTAATAGCAAATGTAAAATTGAGTGTTCTTCTCTAATGATGGGCTGTTGATTCAATGACCACATCATAATCAAACTCCCATGAAATCCACACTCTGGTCCTTGCTTCCTTTACCCACAGACACAACCATCTACCAGGCCAGTCACACAGAAGGCAAAAAGGGTCTGGAAAAGAATATTTTCCCTGGAAGGCATACATACTAGCTTAGCCAATTTGTTATTTTCATCTTAAATTATTTTTTAATTAAACTCATTGGTTATTGGAAACATTGGTTAATAAAATTATATAGGTTTCAAGTGTACAATTCTAGAATACATCATCTATATATTGCACTGTATGTTCACCACCCAGAGTCAGTTCTCCTTCCCTCACCATATATTTGACCCCATCACAGTCAGTTTCCCTGACGTGTAAGCTATATCTCTTTTAGAGCCTATGGCCTTTCTCTCATTCTTATGGTTGACAAAAGTCACTGATTCACAGGGCTGTGGCTTGTCATATTAGGTATTTGGCACATTTTGCCTCTCATTACAGGTACCTCACCAATTATTTTTATCATTTCCTCCTATTGTGACTCCAAATATCAAAATAGGTCATCCACAGACAATAGCACAGCAAAATAAATGATAAGATCTAAGTCTTGGTTTTTTCCTCTCATAAAACTGACTAATGGGGAAGAAAACTTTTTCATTATTCATATCCAAAGTTTTTTCACATACCCTTGTTATTTTCAGCATTGCAATATTTCTCTCACGTTTCTTTTTTTAAAGAAATCGTATATAGGGTAAATTACCTATTGAGAGGGAGGAATGCCCTTTAGGGGTTAATTTTTTAAAACTCATTGGCAATTTTTCAATAAAGTCTCAGTGGATTAACAAAATCAGCTTCCACCTTATTATTTCGTGTTTTCCAGAATAATATGAAGCTTGTAAAGTATGCATACTATTGGGCCAGGCAAAGAAGTTTCAGGGTTATATTGCTCTTCTAGATAATGATAATTGTATTTTATTTGAAATATATAGCTCTCTAGTAGCTGTCCCAAAGGATTATATCTGTTTATTCTATTAGATTTGTTGTCACTTGTACCACGTGCTGAGTGTCAGAATCTGAAAGTATGAGCACTTAACAGTAGACCTAACTATTGGGGTGATTCTGAATTTCATAAGAGTAGAAGTTCACTTAAAATTCCATAGAGCTCCTAGTTCACAATGATCACTGTCTCTTGACACTTAAGTGGAGAGACTGGAAGAACCAAAAGACCCAGGGGGCATGACTGTCAGGAGCAGAGGAGAAGATTTCAAGGTTCTACATTTCAGCGAGAGTTAAAAATCAACATTACCCTTGAAAATCGCTTAAAAATCACTCAAACTGCTGTTTAAGCAAACTCCAGAACAGCCACTCAGTGTGTTCTTGGCAGCCAGTCTTGTTGCACATCAGTTTTATTTCTAGCATTCTGAAAGATTACTGTGATGTGGCTGGCTGGCATGTAGAGGCCAAATTCACTGGGGAAGAGAAGGATGTACTGCACAGTGACAGGGAGCCAGCAGACTCAGAGGACAGGTGCTTCAATGAATTCCTTCACTTTATTGACTGAGCGTCTACTGTCTTCCGGGCACCAAACTATGTGATGGGGAAAGCGAGGTGCAAAGACCAAAGTCCCTGTCCCCACTGGGCTCACTTTCTAGAGAGTGCATATTACAAATATATAAGGAAATACATAGACTGTAGATGATGGTAAGCCCCAGGGAGAAAGAGTACGGCAAGGGGAAGAGTTAGAGTGCAGGGGTGTTTCACATGGGGCACAAAGGGAAGTTCTACTGATATGGGCTTTTTGAGCAGGTATTCAAGACAGTGCCTAAACAAGCCAAGCTGCTATCTGGAGGTAAAGCACGGCAGCTGGAGGAAAGAATGAGGACAAATGCCCTGAGGACGGAGCATACTTGAACTTGAGACCAGTAGCACCAATCTTCTCATGGTCTATGTGGCCTGGCACATGAAATTGACTACTTTATTTAAACTTATTTTCTCTGTGCCAAGTACCTACAGACAAATTCTTGTATTGTAAATAATTTAGTGCTCCCCATACACCCAACAGCATTCTAAGTACTTGACATGTATTGTTTATCTCCCATAACAAACCTTCTGAGGCAGTTCTTATTACCTCCATTTAAAGAGGAAGTGAATGAAGATTTGAAATATTAAGCAGCATGTCCCAGATCCCAGAGAGAGAGAGAGAGGTAAGTGAAGCTTGGGTTAGGCCCCAACCCACTGGATTCCAGAGCCTGTATTGCTAAGCTGTACAGTGCCTGCAAGAGCATATGAATGGGACATGATTTCCCTGTAGCTCACTATATACCCTGTTCTTCACAAACCCATGGAGTCAGTGAGGAGCGCTATTTATAGCCACATCCAGTAAACAGGCAAATCCTATGTACTTCCCATATCTCTACACAATCAGGAAGACAAAACCCAAAGTTTCTTGCTGAAATGCCATGCTGGAAGTAGATACCTTTTTTTTCCTTACTGCTGCCATATTATGAGCAGAATACAGTTTATGCCTGAACATTTAATAAATGTTCATACTATTAATGTACACAAAATACGTATTCATGATTAAGAGTCACACTTTTGAGAGACAGCATGAAAGGCTAAATCATAGCTATTCCTAAAAATGTAGTACAATAAAAACTCGATACGTATTTGAAGGTGCTGGCTACACTGTATCAAGGATCATTTAGCATTATGCACTGTTATTTTATCAAAACGTTTAGTTCAACATAGGCTTTCAAAACTGTCCTTTGTCAAACTTCAGTGATAGTGCATATCACATCTGTCACTATTCCTCCCATCACTAGGGATCCTCACTTGCTCTGAGGCTATTGCCAAAACCCACCTGACACAGCTTTGGTTATTCCCAGAACCTAGCACACTTTAAATGCCAGAGGATACACATGTTTGAGAGGTAATGAGCTTCCAAAATAGAGTTGAAAATTCAAAACAAGTTTTAAAAAGAATTGAGCTATATAATATCTTCGTACTATATTTCTTATTATACAAACATCTTTACCATATCCAACAACTTCACTTTAGATATATGAGTATAAGAGAGGTATTAAAGTCAGAAAAATTAAGGACTAAAAGTATGAATTATTTAATAAAAGCTTTTTGCTGTAACACTTTCTTAACTTAAACGGTTAAAAACCTACAATGAATTTATCATATTTCTAAGTTGGTTATTTAGTTTTCTTTTTAAAGATTTTTGTTTGAAAGGAGAATATATATTGCTTTATTTTTATGTGGGGGAATTTCAGATTCCTATGTATTTAAACATTTTGTACAGGACACAATAACCTTGATATATGAACTTCCCTCAAATGTATCTACAGCTCATAATAAACATATATAGTAGAAATAAAATAAAATTTGATATGATGCACCATAACTCTCATGTAAAAAGGATAAGTTCAGCATTAGTAAAACTTCCCAAAGAAACTGCCAGGTAAGTATGAACATATTGTGCAAATTACATGGCCTTCCAAATCCTAAACCAATATTTCATAAATCATTTTGCTTGCTTTAGTTTTTCTAAGGACTTATTAAAGAAACAAAATAAGTTATCTTTATGAGAAAACAAGAAGCATATTTACTGTGATTGTATGAGTCAGTCCAGGGCAAAGTAATCAATACATTTCAAGCAATACAAAATAATAACTTTTTTTGCTGTGTTTCTTGAAGTCCCTAAATAGTCTTTGAAGATATAACAAGGCAAGTGATTGAGTTCATGCATTTTTAGACATTGTTGTATAAGCTGTGAAAATACAAACTTTCAGGACTCATAACCTAGATAAACCACTTGTAAAAAAAGAAGGAACGACGTACATCTCTGACAGGGCAGGGATTGCAGCAATCTTGTTTCTCATTATATTGCTGGTGCCTGTTTTAGAAACTGACATATTCTAGGCATTCTGCTTCTCTGACTTTAAGGCCTGTGCCATTTCACTTTTCAGTGTTTCTCCAACCTGTATGTATAGACTATGTGGGGAGGAGGGGTGGATATGGGCATATGTTCAAGGGTCTCCGAATTAATCTCAAGAATTTGTCAATTTTGATAAATTGCACTTCTCCACAAAATGATTAATATGCAAACATTCTAGACAATTTGAGTCACCACATTTTAAACAAGAACTACCCCTTGATTTCAGTGCTTCGGGTTTCATTTGTGATCATTATTGAATTTTTGGTAGGTAATCTTATATGAGAAGCAGGGAGTTAAAAGCAGAGGTTCTCAAACCAGACTGCCTGGATCTGCGTTCTGGCTCTACCACGACGTGTCAGATATGGAACAACTTATCCTGACTCAGTTCCCCCACATGTAAAAAGGGTGTAGAATTCAACTTTTACTGTTTAAATAACATAGATGTTGACAGGGTGACATTCCTATTTTTAAAAAAGACAATTTTTTGGTATCCAATATTATCATGTTTATTTTTCTACAATTGATAAAGACAAATTTTTTTTAGGTAATAATTCATAACAGACATGCACATGGAAATGTGCACTTGTAAAAAATTATCAACTTTTACCTTCTCAATATTATTATTCCCATTTAGGTGAAAGCTCTCTTTTTTACATCACTGAATATGTGTGAAAAGGTTCCTAACTTCCAAACATGGAGACACAGTTTATATAAATTTAAATGTAAATAGTCGGTTTAAAGCAATGTGGTTCTATAGTGCTTAGGGTAAAATCCATCATCTGTTCGTCATAAAAGTTCCCTACAAGTAGGCAATGTTTGGGAGTTACTGTCAATCAGCATACTGGAAAATAAAACGATCATGTCGAATTTCTCCATGAAGGGAAAACTAAGTATATATGCATATTTCCAGTAAAGATTTCCAACACATAATCCTCTTTGGGTAGCAAAATAATTCCATCCTCAAAACCTGAGGAATCTATTGCTTTCAATGCTAGTCTAAGAAAAGTATAATAAAATATGAGGTATTAAAGTGGATAAAAGTAAATAAATTTAAGTGAGAAATTCTAAATTCTAAATAGGAATCTCTTTCTCCATAAGCAAATTCATAAATAAACACAGATGTCCTTGAATTTTGGGTTTGTTGTTTAAGTAGAGTGACCTACAGAAATGCTTTTTAAAAATCCTTTGGTCTTTCAATATTTTTCTATTGACACTTTTTCAAATACAGTTTCTTCATAATTTCAAGCATCATTTTAATAATGCATTTAATCATGGATGAAGAAGTATCAATACATATTATGAATTTATTTATTATTGCAGGTCTGATCTGCTGTTAAGTTTGATAGCATGTTTATGGTTACAAGTAAAAGAACAGCCAGTCGAAACAGATGAAACCTATGATTACAAAAATTTAACAAATAGTGTAACTATTTGGGAAAAGATAGTTGAACCTTTTAAGAGAAAAGGAAAACCACCATTGGCTTTTGGAATTACAGTGGAAAATGCACTATGTATTTAAGAGAAATAATTTGTTTGCAGGAAAACTAAATTAATATATGTTGATAATTTTATCCATTTTAGTGAGTTTTATTAGGATTCATACAGAAATAATCAGTGAAAATTATTTCAGTCAGTGAAATCAAGAGATACTCTAGTACAAGTATAGATTCCATGGGGAAGATCCAGTTATCTCTCAGATGATTAAATATTGAAGTAGATAAGGATAGAGAAACTCAGAGAAATAAGAAACAAACAGTGATTGAGAGCAATAGCAGTAATATTCTACACTAATCCATTCTAGAATTTCGTCATATCACACTTCAAAAAGCACAGTTGATATTTCTACATGCATTTTAAGCAATTGATTTTTTAACTTATGAATTGTTGGACGAAGCTTTTTTTTTTTTTTTTTTTTTTTTGAGGGCAGTGTCACTGGCCCTCTTATGTGGGACCGAACCGGGCCGCTGGCTTCCCAAGCCAGCGCTTAACCACCGCGCCACTCGGCCGGCCCTTGGACAAAGCTTTTATATATATACCAGGGTGCCAAAAAAATGTATACAAATGGACACTTTGGTCAACATTGCTCAAGCAGTAGTTCGCCATAATCAGAAGTGTCTGGATGCTGATGGTAACCACTTTGAACTCCTCTTGTAATTGCAGAAGTCAAATGGCACTTGTATTCATCTTTTGTTATTGGTGTATATTGAGTATTATAATTTTAATAGTTTTTTCCTTTCTTAAAATGTATATAGGAGTCCAGCTGAGTGGCTCAGTCGGTTAAGAGCGCAAGTTCTGAGCAACAAGATTGCCGGTTCAATTCCCACATGGGCCAGTGAGCTGCGCCAAAGCTGAGCTATACTGAGCTGCCAAAGGGGAGCCGGATGGCTGAGCTGGTGAGAGCCTGTATTCTTGGCAACAAGGTTGCCGGTTCCACTCCAGCATGGGATGGTGGGTTGTGACCCTGCAACCAGATTGAAAAAAACCCAGCAATTGGACTTGCTGTGCTGGGCCCTCTACAACTAAGATTGAAGGACAACAACTTGAATTGCAGCTGATGGGTCCTGGAAAAACACAATGCTCCCCTTCCCCAATTCCCCAACACTGTTCCCTTCCCAATTCCCCAGTAAAATATTTTTTAAAAAAATCTGTATACATTTTTTTGGCACCCTTTGTATTTAACTAAATTTTTTGTTTTTTCTTTTTTCTTTTCTTTCTTCTTCTTCTTTTTTTTTTTTTTTAACATTTTATTACGGAAGGGAAGCAATGTTGGGGAATTGGGGAAGGGGAACAGCCAAGTTGTTGTCCTTCAATCATAGTTGTGGAGGGTGCAGCTAGTTCACCTCCAAGTCCAGTCACCATCCAGCTGTCTAGCAGCAGCTTGCAGCCACTCAGCTCAAGGTGCCGTGTTCAACCTTAGTTGTGGTATCCATGCAGGAGTCAAATCAGAAACCTTGTTGCTAAGAGCACAAGCTCTAACCATTGAGCAATCTGGCCGCCCCTTGGCAGCACAGGGAAGCTCAGCTCAAGGTGCTGTGTTCTATCTTAGTTGTGAGTGGGCATAGCCCACCATCTCATGTGGGAGTCAAACCAGCAACCTTGTTGTCAGGAGCACGTGCTCTCACCAGCTGAGCCATCCTGCCACCTGCTGGCAGCTCAGCTTGGCCACGCAGCTCACTGGTCCATGTGGGAATCAAACTGGTGACCTTGTTGTTCAGAGCTCACGCTCTTAATCAACTGAGCCACTTAGCCGGCCCCAAATTCTTCTTAAGTGATAAAGAGAGGCTCTTGATTCTGACATTATCTAGTGATAAGAAGTTTAACATTATAACAGCTCAGTCTGGGAGAATAATGTCATCAAGGGTGAAAAAAAGTTCTCTTTGACCAGGGGAGACAGGCTCCTCTAAACCATCTTTTTGACCAGGCCTCATCCTTGGGCTTTGTCCGAGGCCTGCCTGACCCTGATGCAGCAAGAATTCTGCTAAGTCAGTTTAGTGAGAATTACTTCCCCCTCATGCTATCTGATTCCCCTTGATATCCGATCAAATTCCTCATCCCCCATGCTCACTGGCTATAAATCTACAGCTGCTTTTGCTGGATTGTAGGTGGAATCCCATCTCCCCCATTGCAGTATTCTTGACACCTATCACAACAGTCCTGAATGACATCTTCCTTACCATTGCAAAAAGGGACAGAAATTTTTTTTTCTTTAACAAGTACATAGAACTTTCAAGAGAAATTAATTTACCGATTTATGAATTTTTCAGGATCTGCCCAACTTTTACTTATCTTTAGGGTAAAGTGTAACATAATTATATCTGTAGATATAAGTGAGGGTTTGGACAGATAATGAGTTAGGAATAGAGGAAAGGTAAGGAAACAAAAAAAAGGCGGCGGGGGTGGGGTGGGTAGAATGGAAATTACAGGAAATTTAGGAGACAGAGGGAATAAAAATTTATACACAAACAGAACTGTTTGTTAATGTTTCAGTGTGTGTTTATTAAAAACACGGACTCATAACGCCCATTGAGAATTAGAAACATAACTGCCTGAAAATAATAGAAATGGGGGAGGCCAGCTGTAATAACCAAAGGGGATTATGAAGAATGCAGTGACTGGGGGTGGGAGACAGGCCCATCCTTCTAAATGGTGGCAGCTACTAGTCCACCCTAGCTGATACTCCCAGGTAGCCAGTGTGCTTCGATTAGCTAAGTTTTCAAACAAACTAGGAATCCAATTTCTCTGGAGAAGAAGGGACAAAATGTAATTTTAGTGTGTGGTCCCACAATTCAAACAATATAGCAATAAATCCATGCAAAGGATACCCGCACGAAGAAATCCGAGTAAAAATAAACATGCTTGGAAACAGAGAACTTAATTAAGTGGAATTTCCCAAAGGATTCAATGTTCCTCAACCTAAATACTCAAGCTGATTTTCTTTATACCAAAGAGCCACTTGAGTTCCTGCCGATGCCCCATGTCCCCCATGCTCTTCTGGTTTTGAATCTAAAGCATACACAATGCATATACACATTTTTTAAAAGTGACATTTTAAAATGATTGCATGCAGGATCGTGGTGGATATCAATACACTAAGGATGGAAAAACTATAAATTCAGCTGAGCTCAGCCCAACTATCTGATCCCAGTCTAGGCTACACTAGCCCACACCAACAGTTAGTAAATAAGTGGACTCTACTAACTAACCGTCTTTGTTTTCTAAGCATGAAGACTTAAACAGATGATAAACAGAAGAAAAACAGTAACCACTTCAGAAATACATTTTTGCTGGTTGAGCCAAATAGAAGTACAACACAAATTAACTACAATGTAAGCAGAGAGAAACCAAGGTGCCAAAAACTAGACTTTGTAAATTGCTAGAAGAAAAGAGCAGCAACATCTAAATAATTTGGAGGGGGAAAAGAAAAAAAGATCTGCAGTGGAAAGGAGTTTGAAGACAGATATGGGTGTGCTGAGATGAAATTTGATCCTGGATAACTGAAACTCTCAGGGAAGTGAGCATCTATCTTGCTGAAATTAAATATTTTGATTTCTACTGATGTGTGAATAAATATTGGATAGTAGGAAAAGTCAAGATGCATTTTTGCAACGAAAAACACAAAAAGCATCATGACTTTTCCGACAACACAATATATATAATATCAATGTGATGATGCCTGTGTATGAACTGAAGTAGAATAAGGGTTTGTTGTGGAAACTAATGGCAATTTCTCTCTTGATTGAAACCTATTTACTCTGGGTTTGTCAACTTATCTCACTCCATTTCCTAACTGTAAAATATATAAATGTACATGAAACTGAAAAAGCTAGTGATAATGGGAAATATATGTGTAATATAAAAACACATTTTACTCATAAAATCAATCTGGTGATTCTGGTATCCACATAATTATTAATGTCTGAAAGTCAAGAGACGCATGGCATGCAATTTTCCCACATCACAGGATCTTGTGGGGAGTTTTGGAAGACGCCATATGGTTCTTCCTCCATTTACAAGCAGAAATGTGGTTTAACTGCTTCCCAGACAAATTATTATTAACCTTGTCATTTTTTTTCCCAACCAAATGACAACCTCAGTAATTTCCCTCCCAAAAATCCTTTGTATGGTCAAATCTGAATCTGTCTAAGTTATTTTCATGGTATCTTATTTTAATTAGAGTTGAGAATTAACTTTCCCATCAGAAAACAATTATGACTCAGAATATTCCCTCTTCTATCAGAAGAGCCCACATAATTAATTCTTTACCTCTACTCCAGATCCCAGGCTTCGTGGTTATTTCTACTGCATAGCCATATCTCCCATCCCGCCCCACCACCATAGTTACCATAAAAAGGGTAATCCAAATTGAAAGCAATATACTGTAGAATGTGTGGACTATCTCATGACACAGCTGCACTCTCTCAGACTAAGCTCATTTCTTTGAATCGCCTCTTTCTCATTCTGATCTTTTGACATAGACTCATTGTTAAAAAGTCCAAATGGATAACACTGGCTTTGATTTTATAATCATGCTCTGAAATAATTTATGTTCTAAGTGCCTGGGAAAGATACAATCTGATCCTTGGAACGCATTCCCCTTTAATTCACATATAATGAATGTGCATGGAAGAAAATTTATAAAATCTTATACATATTAGAAATATAAAGAATGAATACAACATCTAACATCAAAGTCAGAGATCTGAATCAAAACCAGAAGTGATACACCAGTGATTTCAGAACTTCATTTAGAATGATCACAAAATGGCTAATGGCTTAATGCCATATCTCACAAAAATGTGCCTCTACTGGCATCTATTTATCACATATCATAGATGCTACAGGCCAATGTCAAATATCACCTACTGTGTGCCTCAGCACATCCAGCTGTCCACAGGTCTTTAACATTGTCAAATTCTGCCCTCTTGCCACAGGACAGCAAATAACCAAATAATTAGGATAGAAAAAATTTACTACCTAAGCTTATGTCCCTTCCATTTCTAAATTTTGCTTTTTTCCTCCTATATCTTTGTAGTCTATTTTTTTTTTCCTTTAGTTTTTGGGGAGGAAATGGTCCTTTAAGAACTTCAATATTTCCTTTGCTCTCCTCTCTATTTGGATATATTTTTAGTCTCATATTTAAACACACACACACACACACACACCTTAACACTTATCTTTATTTTTTAATAAATACATACTTAATATTTTAATATTTCACATTTCTTCGGTATTGTCCTGTCTCTTTTATTTACCTCCAAACCTATTAACAGAATAAGTTTACAATCTCTGCTCTCAATTCACCATTTCCTTAATATTATATAAAATGCCCACATCACTTGCACAAAATTGAACTCTTGAAGGTAGCAAACGTCATCTTCTCTGAAGTCAAAGGACTTTCCCAGTCACATTTGAGCAGCAGTGGACACTGCTCACCAACCCTGATTTGCCATTGTCTCTTATTTCCCTTATCCTACATTCCAAATGTAGAGATTCACCAACATTTTGAAATTATCTCCCTTCTCTCCTTTTGTACATTCTCGCAGTGATCTTACCTACCTCTCCAGTACTATCTCCTTTCCATAAATGACTTCCATAGTATTATCCCTAACTGTGGCCTTTTCCCCAACTGCCCATTTGATAGGAATGTCCCATAGAAAATTAGAACATCCTACTTCTCACTCAGAATCTGCTTGGTCCAAGCTTAACACTTTCTTCTTGAAATACACACACCCTCTGACTGCCCTATTTCTGTTTAAAGTATTTCTTTTTTCTACACGTTACCTAAATTCAAAATTTTGGAACACTCATTGCACCCACTAATGTTCCTACTCACATCCTATCAAATAATCTGCTTATTTCCCGTGTAATCGTTTCCATTCCACTGTGTTTCTGTACTTTAGGATCCATTATATCTTCAGCTTATGCTATTACAATGATCTTTTAGTTGGCTTTCCCAAGGCTGCATTTGTCAACTCTTCTTTCCCAAATGCAACACACATTCTTCATTACATCATATAAATGACCACCTGTAATGATCACTTTCATTATGTTGTCCTGCTTAACACAATTCAGGAATATAAACTCCTAATTTTTAATGTGGTGTTCTATGCCTTTCATTTTGTTTTATCTTAGTTTCCAGTTCTCTTTCCCTTCTTCTTCTTCTCTACCTCCCACCCTTGGCAATATAAAGCATATCTGAATGCTGTTTCTAAGGGATAGTTCATGTATGCTCCATGTCCTTGTTCACGCATATGCCTCAACTGGTCGGAATTCTCTTTTCTCCTCCGGCTAAAATCTTCACCATAAAGACCCTAGCATTTCAAAGTTGCCTAAGCTTGCCAACTCTATCTCAATGCCTTCTAGGCTCAATCCGCTGAAAGCAATTTCTCCCTTCTGTGCACTTTTTCCAGTACCTAGCTTATATCCCTCACAAAGCACTTATTAGATAGCAGTATTTACTGACTTCAAGTGTGAGGATTTGGATCCACGTATTTTTTCCTCCACTCACTCCCCACATTAGATAATATATTTGTCAAGGTCAGGGTTAATTTTTCATAACTTTGAAATCCTACTACACTTGGCATAGAGTCTTACACAAAGCTAGAACTTGATTAAAAAAAAAAAAGTTGAATGAATTTGGACTAAAGACAATTACATCTAGAAAAATACTATATGGGTGTGATTATTAGTAATTACTCCCTTCTAACTCTAGAGTTTACTAGAAGCCAAGTAAAAGTGGGTGACTTTGTACTATGCAAATTCCCTATTCTTCATATTCAAAAATCCATAAGTTCATGTAGACTTTGGCTTAATTCCCACAGGAAGAAAAAAACCCGTTTCATTTACATGTTCCCTCTAGTCCTCAAGTGTCAGCATCGTTTGATGTGCATAAGTGGGAGAGAAGACAGGAAAGTGTTATGTTTCTAAAGCAACCTCCACAGAAAGATCAATTTTGCTTATAAAAATGAAAAACTGGAAGTGGAAAAACTTAAAATGGAAATTTGAAAAACAGTTACCCATTACAGGAATATGTTTTAATATTAATGAGTTTTCATTTTGGAGCAATCTCTCCCAAATCAAATAAATAGGATTAAAATTTTTAATGGTGTAATTTTTGTACTAAATATATTTATCTCATTGTGCACTTCAATAATTGACAATGTATTGAATATCCCTATGAAGAGAGAACATCAAAATCTAAAACTTAAAATTGTATGTACCTGCTAATTTAGACTTATTATTTTAGCATTTGATCACTGGATTTCTTTGTAAATTCTCTAAAAAATAATCCAAAAAGTCAATCATTAATTTTAAAGTAAATTGTATAGAAAATATGGCTTTCGTAGAATAGAAAAAAATATTGATTATGGTACATATTGAAGACATGGAATAGGTATTTTACTCAGAGAATAATATATCCCCAAGATAATCAACAATCTAATTACGACAATAATAAGTGATGTATACAAAGGTTGCAACCACCTATTTTATTTTGTATAGTCATGATCTGACTATAGCATTGCTAAAATATCCAGAGTCCCCACATACAGCTACTGATTGTTGTACATGGACAATTAAACAGTTGAAAGAAATGCTTTATGAAGAATAAGAGTCAGGTGAGATGCCATGTAGACAACAAAAATAGAAAAGATAGTGAAACTACTTAAATAGGGAATGGAAACTGAGGTGTGTGTGCTATGTTCTCATATAAGTAGGTAACTGAAATTTATTAAGTTAAAGCATAGAAATAACAATGTTTTTATGACAAAAAATAAATAGCTATGAGCAAGATAGATGTGAGATGGACGCTTTCATTTAGATGAGATGCGAAACTGCTAATATATCATTACACAGGCTGTTGTTTAAACAGGCCTTTTCGTTTCAGGATAAAAACTTTTATTATTGTATTTTATCAGTCTTGTCTTGATGGCATCTTCCTCACCTAGATTACATACAGAAAACCAAAATACAATTCATAAAACAGATGGGAAAAGACCGCATCTGTTGACCTATCCACTGTAACATCATTTACTTTCTGTTAAACATGAAAACTGTATGCTATCCAAGTCTGCAAAATTTATTTTTAATTTTTTTGTTGCCAGATAAAGGAAGTATCATTTGAATACCTGTATTTTTCAAAAGCAGTCTGCACCATGTTTATGAAGAAACTTTTGGGGGTGTCAAAAAATGACTTTATGTTGGAGATTAAATATTGATTTTATAATTTGGCTAGTTATTTAAAATAAACAATCTCATAAGTTAGGCTTCAATCTTGTGGTATCTCAGTGTTTTTTCATTTTTTTTAGGGCAGGTCAAATAACTCAGCTCTTGTCTCACTAATTCATTCTAATGTCCTGAAGAAGATGTTTCGATCAGCCACTTAAAGATAAAAGTGACACTCAAGTGACGGATACTCAATGAAAAAAAGTTGAACTTATTATGTACACTAAGAGCTTTGTATTTGTCAATGTAATGGGAAACAAACAAACAAAAAGAAATAAAGCAAAACAGAAAACCCGATTCTTGTCTCCAATGAAGTTGTAATTTTAAGGCCTCAAGTTTGACCCCTTTCTTAGAAATGCTACACAAAGGTGCCCAACTTGGGCATTCACAAAGTCCTTTTCCTGCTCTATTTTTCTTCAAAGCACTTGCCACTGTCTGACACACCATATACTTATTTGCTCCTGCTCCATCTCCTCACACTAGACTGCAAGCTCCTAACAGGCAGGGTCTCTTGTCAACTTTGTTCACTGCTGTGTATCCAGTGCCTGAAATAGGTACTTAGTAAAAATTTATTGAATAAGTAAATCAGAGGACCATTATTATTTTGTTTTCCTAGACTTCTGTCTTGCATTTCCTCTCTAAGTATATAACTAACTGCATTTTTTTTTTCTGTCAAGCTTTCTCTTAGGCACACAGCCTGCGTTTCAATGTGACTCCATTTATTAGGTGTGATACTGGGTGAATTCTTATTAATGTCTCTGAGCTTCAGCAGAATGGGGGTCACGGAAATATGTGTGGGTTGCCAAGAGAAATGAATGTGGGAACTCACATTAAGTGCTTAGCACAATGCTTGACACAAAATTAAGCGTTTCATAATAAATGTTAGCAGTGACTGTTCTTACCATTATAACTATTAAAATATTTTCTTCTGTTGCAAACAGCTCACCAATTCTTATAGTACCTCACAATTCATGAAGCTGGGGACATTTAGATTCAGGGCTAAGGTTACATGTGGTCGAAGCTCCTGAAAAAAAGCTACTTCCTGTGTGGGTTGCTTTCAGGAAGCACTGATCCTCCTCTTGTGTTCCCACAGGACAGGATATTCCTCTCTCTAGGAAACACTGCACTGTATTTCAATTAGTTGATTATGTGTAGTCTTCCCTGCTATACTGTGTGGTCTTTTAGGGTTTGAAATCTCTTATCCTATTACAAAGCAGGCACTCTATAGACATTTGTTTGTCTGGTGGATGGGTTACTGTAAAGAAATGAGCCTGATTCCATTATTTGTAGTCACATCATGCATGTACTCTCATTACCAAATTACATTTCTCTACAGATGGTGTAGATCTAGAGAGAAGAGCAGAGGTTTGAGTGGTGGAGAGTGATGCAGAATAGAGTGTGTATGAGAATAAAAGCAGTGTACCGGCGTTTGATGATGTGCTACAAACCAAAAAGTGCTAAGGAGACCGATACAAAACCCGTTCCTATTTACTCATAAATGATTCTTTTATTTCAATAGCAATGATCTAATTTATATCCATCTTACTTTATGCTAAGTGTGACTACCCAGGGAAAAATTCTAATAAAAACATACCTGATAAAGTTGAACAGCACAGTTATTAGAAATGAGGATTGTGGAATAGAAAAAAGGCACACAGCTCGAGGTTTGCCTGCATGTAAGAATCCAAAAACACTTACGATGTTACGAAGTCCTTAGATATTTAACACCAGAGCAAATAAACTTTCAAGGAACTAATTTTAAAAGTCTTCCAAATGCAAAGTATTTAAATGCCAAAAATTCATGATGCTTTACACAGGCTAGAAAACAGAAATGTGTGCCTCTGGGAAAAGAAGGAAGCTTGAAATTGGGTTTTTATTGTTGAAATAGCCATATAGTTGGTATTCAGAATAAGAGATCAGAGAAAAAACCCAGTATCAAGAGGCCTGTAGTTAAAAACTATCACATGCTGTGTCCCCCTGGGTAATGCTTCCCAACAGGGAAGTACTTACATTAGGCCTCAGCCTGGCTGCCAGATCGTAATACTTCTCGGCTGCTTCATTGAGGCTAGCCTGTCTGTTAAAGAAAAAAAAAAAAAAAAAAATCAAACAATATCATTGATATTAAATTACAGATAGGTGAACAGAATCATTATGCAGCAAAATAAAATGCACTTTAAAAAAATTATAATCACATCAATCAAATAACAAGTTGACTAAGCAGAAAAGACCATTAAAACTTGAATGCATGTAATGCATTTAAAGCATTATAAATAATGTCTCAATACAGTCCTATTCAGCCAATATTATTATTTTAAATTTCCATATTAGGAATTAGAAATGTTATTTTTCCTTCTCCAAGCTAACCCAGATAATATGTTACAGAATTGGGATTCTCTAGCTTCAACATGATGTCCCAGGAAAATATTAATTTTTAAAAATAGTCAAAATTAGTGACTTTCTTGTTTTATAAAAATAGTGACTATTTGCAGTTTTTTTTTTTTTTTTTTTAATTCTGTATTTATATACAAAGCCACTTTATTTTCAATTCAGGAGGACAACCTTCCATTGTGTATGGCCTACAGTTAAAAAAAACAAAAAACAACAAAAGGCCACCTTCTCCCTCTCCTTGTTCTCTGGCCATCAGTGTAGGCACATGACACAGTCTCAGCTAACTGGGTGTTCTTGCTCCGGACTTTGATTTCTCAGTGAGTGACAGAAAGAGAGAGAAATGGTTAGAATTCACTGACAATGGCGGAAGCAACAGCACTATCTGCCTGAAAAGAACTGCTACTGACTGCTTCTTGACCTGTGGGGTTACCTTGTTTACTCTCAATTCCAGCTTTGTCTTCCAGCCCACAGTGAATTCTGTAGTTTCCACAGCCTTCAAATTGCTGGAGTCAATTTTTCTTGATTACTACTAAATACCGTTAGCAGCACAACTGACTTCTACAAATCAGATGCACACTGAATTTCATAGATAAGTTTGTGCATTGTCTATTCTTGAAATTGATAGCAAACCCCAAGGTTCAGCCAATTGGTTAGCAGAATAAATAAAATGGCAGGTTTCTAAGGAAGTCCAGCCAATTATCCATCAAAACACAGTATGTTTTTTATCAATCATGCTATCCTACTTCAGAAAACCTCAAAAACAATAGAGAGTCAGAGCTAGACGCTCTTGCAGGGTGTGCTGCAATATGGTGACCATATTGAGAGGCACAGAAGAAATGATACAGAAAAATGACAATTCAACTTCAGAAGACTCAGCTCCTACTATACCGCGTACCATAGTAATAAATGGATTGGGATCCTGCTGTTAAAATTGAGTAGGTGTTCTCCTGAAACGGTGATATTAAGAAGCTTTTGAGGCAAGAAGATGGCAGAGAGGTCAGAAATCAAGAGGACAAACATTAACTTTCTCAATTACAAAACCACATTCAGGTTTTAAAAGAGTAGGTTAACTAGTCATACCTATAAAATTGAATTTGCACTTTGGTGAAGCCAAATAAAAAATATAAAGACATACCCCTTGCAACCATATAAATTATAGGAATAACTGAAGATAACATCTCTCTGGAGAGCAGGACATATTTTTCTAATTTTTAAAGGAAAAATAATTAGAAACACTGCCATCTGTAATGGGGTTATAAAGAAAGTAAAAACCCTTGACCTAAGGCTCTACTGGCCTCGTGACATGTTACAACGTGCTGTTGCAATTTATAGTCTCATAAATGTAGAAGTTAAATTTCAATATGTCAAGGAAAGTACTTTATTCTGGTATGAAAGACAAACTTCCCTCGCTAGGGTATTTAATGAAGGGTCCCTCCACCAAATTATAGAATCACTTTGGTTCAGATTCATTTGGAAATTTGAACCAGAATTCATTAGGTCATGCCCTGGAAGGATTTCCTCCAGAGGAAAATAAAAGGCACGGAGGTAGGAAATTAGAGTAAATTAATACTACAAAGAAGTAATTCACTTTGAAGAAAAATCAACCAATACATGTCTGACACAGAAAGTACAGCTACCATTCATATTCATCTGTATGGGCATTCAAATTTATGACGCAGATAAAGATCAAAAGAGAAACTGAGGAACTCACCAGATGAAATGGCTTAAAAGCAATAATCAATAAAACTGAAAATAATCAACACAACATTTCCCTCTCAAAATTCGGTTATTAGTTTTTAAAAGTTTTTATTGTTTTCAGGGGTTTAATTCCCAAAGGACATAGCTAGTTTAGAAGACTCCATTCTCTTTTTTTTTTTTTTTTAAGAGGGCAGTGTCACTGGCCCTCATAGGTGGGATCCGAACCTGGACCGCTGGCGTCCCAAGCCAGCTCTTAACCACTGTGCCACTCGGCTGGCCCAAGAAGACTCCATTCTTAAACTAAAAGTAGAATTGATAATACTTTAATGAAATAGAAAAAGAAGGTAGAATTAATTAGTTTTGTCATATACTTATGAAAATTAATTTTCACTCTAGGACTTTGTTTCTAATATTAAATGGTCTTTATTGACTACTAATCAGCAGGCATTTATGATAACACATGGCTAACTGCAGGGAAAAGAGTAAGTCAGTACTATAAATGTTTATTTATATCCTTGTTTCATTCTCTAGACAAAAGAGAAAACTCAGGAGCAACTGTCCAATGTCCACTTTATGATATATGCTGTATTTCATACTCCCCTCTGCTTAATCTTAATTGCAAAGATGACTGAATCATTCATCAACATTTGAAAACTGAGGAAATTAAAATAGCAATATTCTGCCAGTGGATTAGAGGATTCTAAAAACCCCTAGTTGTCAGGAACCTCAACCACTGGATGGTTAGAGAATGATTGCATGACTCAGGTTCCTAAGACTACTGGGATCAAACTATTTAAAGAAACTGATAAAATATACTTTTCCAGAATACCACTATCTTTTCTTTCTTCACTGTATCTTTTCTGGAACAGAAAGTTTCTAAATCCTCTATCGATATATCATTTCCATTACAGATGATTAAAATGAGGCTCTGAGAAGTTAACAACTTCCCCAAGGTTCTATAGCAGGTGAGTGGTTGAGCTGGGTAGGAGTCTAGCTTCCAAAACAAATATCTGAACCACAGGATCAAGCGATATCTTTGTACACATCAAGATGTAGCAGAATGATATGTGATATGTTGTTCTGTGGCAGATGACCCCAAATGATTCTTATATCAAATACTAAGAAAGGAAAAAAAAACACATGCTTTTTGATTGTTAAAAGCCATGATTTAAGTGTAAGAGATGAGATTTGAAAGGTGGGGAGAGCAGGGATATGGAAAACATTTCCAATTCCAGGTTTTACTTCCTGCCCAACTCCATCTTTTAAATAGATAGAATTGAAGTTCTCCAGACCAAATTGAGAGTCCAGTTTTAAAGACAGAGTAAAATGCACTATTGTGCTTTGCCCCATGGACCTTATCCTATCCCCAAAGGGGGAAGGGGAAGAACTCAGGGGAAAGGCAAAGAAAAAGGGAAGAAGGACAAGCAAGAGCAGTGCTGGATGTTCACTTTCTCACCACTACAATCTACAATTTTTAGAGGGTGGTGGTGTCACAATTAGTTATGGAGGGAAACCGTAAGTTTCCTATGTGTCCAAGAGGAAGATTCAGAAGGTAGATAAACGGAGGAGCAGTTAATTCTGCCAAGGGATCTACCACGCCAGATGAGTTTTGGCCATAACATACTGTAAAAGCCAGGGACGAGATTACGAGTAAGAAAAATGTCATACCAGGAAGCTACACTGGGCCCAGATGGGTGACTACCCCTATATATATGCCACCCGAAGAGTTAACATTAAGTTGTCTCATATCTAGAGAACAAAATTTAATTATTATGCCAACAATAGAGTTATCAATTGGAGACTCCGATGGTGGCTCCTTTCTCATCACCAACTCTTGCGCGTCATACCAGGTTTGACCAAGAAGTACAGTGAATGTTTAAATAAAATTTATTATAGTAAAAGACACATTACCATTAATCTGCCTCAAAATACTCCCCCTTGCTTCAAACACACTTATCTCATCGTTCTTGCCACTTTCTAAAGTAGTTCTGGAAGTCCTCTTTCGTGAGTGTCTTTAGTCTTTACCCTTCCCGTGAAAGGTAAACAATTTGAACAGATTCAGGACATCGAGGCAGCCATGACAGCACAACTAAAGTCACTCATGAAAGAGGACTTTCAGAGCTGCTTCAGAAAAGTGGCAAGAACAATAGGATGAGTGTGTTTGAAGCGAGGGGGAGTATTTTGAAGAGGATTAATGGCAATGCATCTTTTACTGCAATGAATATATTTTTTAATTTAAACATTCACCGTATTGTTTGATCATACCTTGTATTACAGGGCCCTCCCCTTTTTCACAGTATCTTTGGCCTCCCAGGGCCGTGGGAGTAGAAAAGGCCAAGGTGGTATTTGTACACTGGACTATGAAGTAAACCTTGAATTCCCATCCCATAAAAACACTGCATTGAGATGAATACATTTTAAAAGTCTTTGGATTCCATTTTTTTGCCATTAGTGAAAAGGAAAGCTCCGAGTAAAAACATACAGTAACAAAAGTCACAAACAAACATCATATTTGATTACTACAGAATTCCTCTTTTGCATATGAAACTTACATCTGTTAAAAATATAGACATATATTTCATATATCTAATTCCCCTCTGTGTTATTTCATAATAGAAAAGTATATTTTGGAACATAGGTTTATGGCCCAATATGTTCATAAGAAAATATGTATAAAATAAATTTGAGAATCAATTATATTATAAAATAACTTAATATACCCTGTGAAATGTTTTAGAAGAATGTGATTAAAAGAATCACTTACAATTACCTACATTTTTATGTACTCTGTGAGAATTATAAAATTAAAGGTTGCTAAATTTAAAATTACTTCCTTGAAAATATACAAAATAAAAACCCCAGCAGCTTTTAGAAGACTCTCTTTAACAATACTTATTAATAGTTGTGAATTGTCCATTTTGAATTTAAAACTATTTAATATAGATAACCACTATGACTCATACAAAAGATATATTTTATTAAAGTCTTCATGATTATTTTTAATGATAACGTATGATTGTTTTTTGTTTTGTTTTTTTTTGTTTTTTTTACTAGAGATCTGTTTGTTCCTGTATCATCAAAATAGAATTAAACAGTAGCTGAGTTTTCCTGGGCTCTTGCCAATTGCTAAACTGAAACTTAGTTTTAAGTTACTCGAAGCAGCACTAAATTTTAATTCTAGTTGATAAGTTGTACAGTAGAATTAGAAGTAGAACTGAAATACATGAGGACATAAAAATGTATGGAAAATCTTAAAATAGCAAAACCAGAGTCACCCATATGTAGGAACAATGAAGCAGAAAAGATCCTTGTAATGAAACTCCTACAATAAATTGTTTATGACCATCAAGCCTTCTTAAATGAAAATTTCTTTGGTGCCAAGACATCAATAATGGCATCATAACCTGCAGGTATCCATGTCAGTTTTAAACATAAAGGATAGAGAGGGAAAGTGGAAATGTAGCAATAACAGAGGAAAAGACTACACTGCTGGTATAGTTTTACAAAAGGTTCCTCTGAGTTAGAAATTTCTTACTGCCCCATGAGAGTTTGAGGACTTTCTTTCAAACCTTTCCATGTGGCTAAGATCAGGTTAAGCCTATATCTAGAGAGATTACGTAATGAAATGTACTGGAAAAATTATAAGGCAGGAAATGGGTATTGGTAATGTCAACTATAATATTCACATAGAGTATATTACTGCTTATGTGCAAGGTGTCATGGGTGGGGAGAAGGAGTTGGGAGGAGTAACAAGAGGAAAGGCCAGATAGAGCTTATTTGCAGGAGTGGTCCAAGAACCCACATCATGAACACCACTTGGGACTTGTTAGAAGTGCAAAGCCCCAGGCACCACCCAAACATACTGAATCAGAAGATGCATTTTAACAAGATCTCGGGAGAGTTATATGCACATTAATGCTGGAGAGGCACTTGGTTGGAAGGTGCCTGCTTCTCCCTCCTCTGCCACTCCTCTTTGCTTTAAATGCCTTACAGCCCTTTACAGCCTAGTTGAACTATGCTCTTCTTGACCAAAAATTGGCGGTGAAGTACAATTTATAATCGGAAAACCCAATGACTTTTCAAATGGTCTTTGGTAATTTTGGAAGTGCTAAAGAAGAAAGTTAGTGTCCTAGGTGGCCTTGGAGATATGTACATATCTCCAACATCACACACACACACACACACACACACACACTGCCAATCTGCTTTGGGAAAGCATCTGATTGTGTTCCTTCCTCACTGAAGAATTTCAATTTTATGTCACTTTCAGTGGGATGTACAAAGAAATTAGTATATTTAAATTCTATATATATTTTTTTCTTTTTTTTTTTGAGGGTGGTATCACTGGCCCTCATATGTGGGACCGAACCGGGGCCGCTGGCTTCCCAAGCCAGTGCTTAACCACACCGCCACTCAGCCGGCCCTTAAATTCTATATTTCTGATACATTTAATTATGTAAGAGTGTGCTATTTGCGTATAGAAATTGAATAATTATTCTTTCTCGTATATGCACTCTGCTCCCTAGAAAATATGGCAGCAATGGGAGCCAGCTGGTGACGTGCAATTTTGCTTTCCTTGCTACCTTAGGGAGAACAACAACTTGGGCCCTTAGGCCTGGAAAAAAGGTAAGTGCACACCTACCTTACTTTCTAAAATTTACCATAAAGGGATAATTTAATATTGGAAAGTTCTTACTATTTAGGATTTATACTTTTTATAACCTGTTACTCTCTATAAATCCTTCCCCATCAATACATTCAAGAAGTACAGCTTCGAGTCAGTCACCCAGTTATAAGGACATGAGGGAAGCAGTGAGACACAGTGAAATCAGTATTATACTTGGCCAGAATACAATAAGTTCAAAGCCCAGCTTTACCAACTGTGGAAAATACTGACTCTCTTTGAGCCTCAGTAACTTCATCTATAAAATGGGGATATTAGTGTCTGCTTCACATATGTGCAATTCTAACTAAGAGGGTGACAGATATAAAATGCAAAATACAGTGCCAGGCAGACAGGAGATATTTGACTAAGTGATACTTTTGTTCCTCACTTATCCTGTAAGTGGATTAAAATCAAACAAACAAGAAATAACCCATCAGAGCCCACGGCTGCTGTGAATCAGGTAAAGTTTGTCTTTGGTGTCTCTAGACTTCCTTTCAGTTATCAAATACCTCTGTGCTCTTTCTAGCTTCCAGTCCTGGGAGAACACTGAATAAATCCATTCACACAAAATGCTTCTAATGGAATAATTGATTCAATACGTTCCTTTCACAGCTCTATAGACATAAAACTCTACTACGTTCTAGCATTTTACATTCCTTTGGTATTTTCTTTTGATGATAACCAGTCTGCTTTTTATAATGCTCTCATCTGGAAGCATCCAGCACTTTTTCCATTTTATTTGAAGTACTAAAAATGTCAACACATACAGTCAACGCTCATTATGTGAGGCCACTCAACATCTGTGATCACCCCTCCCTATAAATATATTTGGTAATTAGCCACAATGTGGATCCCACCTTCCCACGCAAGGCAGGAGCCAGAAATTCCCTCATTTTCCCACGTTCTTCCAGTCGAGGTTCCAGCACATGACTCAGGTGCCACCAGTCAGACGCAGCCTCGAGAGCCTGGATATCAGAAGCAAGCATAACGGAGAGGAGGCTATGCCCAGGGGAAGCATCTTCTAATGAATGTGGCTCTCACTCTGCGTGGTTCCTTGTGGGCGATGGTGACAGAAGTCTGGACTGTATAAGCTGCTGAGTCCCCGGGAAAGCAAGGTGGTTGGGTATTATTGCTGGCTGTGTGGAGTTCTCTCAAGTCTGGGAGAGAAACTGTGGGCTGTAGAATACTGTTTAATAAATCCTATTTCTGCTTAAATTGGCATGAGCGAATTCCTTAGTTTGCAACTAAAAACTGTGACCCACATGTGAAGACAAATTTATGAGTAGATCTATTTTCATTAATTTTGCTTTCAATATTATGACTGAATGCCTTCATCCTATCTTGTGGATAATTTTTTATATATTTGTGGATAATTGCTTATCTGCTCTATGCTCTCCTTCAGAAATTTCCTATTTATATTAACATTTATATATACAAAATCAAATAAGACTATACATATACATATGCTATATAGAACTACATATACACATATATAGCATGTTATTTACACATATTTATATATACAAATAAAACTATGCATCACATGCTACATTCATGCTACATATATACTATATATAACTATATATATACATACATGTATGCTATGTACAATAACACAAACATACAAGTATGTGTACCGTGTTCTCAATCTATCATCCAAGCGTATCATTTCAGTCATCATTTTCATACCTTTGGTATTTTTCATTAAATTCTGGGAAAATATCTATAACCTCTACTTAAATCATCAGTCTATCAACTGCACATTGCATCATTTCAGTTATGCATTCAGAGATTAATCTTTGTAACCTTTTAATCTCTCAGTAATCTTTTCTGATGTTATATATTGTTCCTCTTTCAAACTATTTTATTTTCACACATGTATTCTGTACCAGTTAAAATAGATTAGGTTACACTGTAGTAATAAACACATCCTAAATCTCGGCGAATAAAACAAAGTTTATTTTTCACGTATTCAATTTATCCAGCGTGAGTGAGCAGGGAGGTTTGTCTCCATTTCAGAATCTATTTCCACAGTTTCCATGTTAGAAAAAGGGGATAGCACTGACTCCTATAGCTTTGTCTCAAAAATGACATATACGATGTTCACACACCTTCAATGATCCAAGGAAGACCCAGGAAGCTCTTCAGCTCGGAAGAAGGCTGGACAGGGCAACCTGATTGTGTTTCTTGTAGGTGGAAGGCCAAGCAAACCTGGTGAGCAGCATTAATACTTCCACATCACATAGCCTTCTTGTGAATCATCTTGGAAACAGGAATTACAGATGTTCTAAGTGGATCTTAGGTTTAAGTTTTGTTTTTTTTAGCTGAGCCATCCTGCCAGGCAACTCAGCTGGGGTTGGCCATCAAACTGCTGTTGCTCAGAGCTCAGCTCGCACTCTTGAGCGAGCTCAACCAACTGAGCCACTCGGCTGGCCCCTGGATCTTAGGTTTTTAATGTATATCTCACTGTTTTGGTAAGGATCTTTAATTTGGATACATCTGATGTGTCATTCTTATCTGAACTGCCAAACTGAAGTCGCGTATTTCAAAACTTTCTATGTGCTTATTCTGCAGGGAAAATTTTTTATCCATTATTGACAGTTGAAATGGGTCTGTTAGAAATTTGTCAAATTTCAAGCTGTTTGAAGATCCCAATAAGATAAAGATTTGCTCCTTGATGGCTGGCCCCAGAGCCGCACCTTTTCCAATCCAGTCTCAATCAATTAGATGGACTAATTTTATTTATTTATTTTTTGCTGTTGAGATGAACATTTTTTTTCCTCTTCTAGATTCTTTCAGTCATTTTACTGGGAAGTAGCCAAGAAAAGGAAAGTTAAATGAGTATGCTCGAATCACATCTTGTACTATAACATTTCCTAGATTGTTGATTTCAGATGTTAGGTCTACCATGAATCCAGTTGCCAAGGCACACTCAGGGACACAAACACCTTTCCCTCATACCCAACTGGTCATCTAACCTTGCTAATTCTGTTTCCCAATAATTTGCAAAAGAACAGAGCTCTTGAAGTAACAGTTAATATCAAACTTGATTTACAACAATTTGGCATCCTCAGGAAAAATGTTATATGTAACATTAAAGAAGCAAAATCCTGAGAGCTAATCATTTTGATAAGGCGGCATTCAAGTGAAAACCAATAAGCTTTCTAATTGTTTTCAGCAAACAAAGTCCTAAATGCTCTCAGTTAATAAGGAAAGAGGATGGTGTTCAGCTTGCCCAGTAAGCACTCAAGAAATACTTGAATTTGACAGAGCCGAAAAACAGAGCCAAGTAAAAACATTCATAGGGACTGCCACCAAATTGAGTAAGGTATGGGCAGGCTGCTGTGGCCATACTTGCAATCAGTATATGTAGGAAGATCCTGACTGCAATTTGATGAGGAACACAGACTGTAAAAGGCTAGAGAAAAAGCTCTGAAAAATAAATCAGAAATATTTCCACATCGTCAATGCCTAAGGAAAACTTTCCACTGGTTTCTAGCACTATGATAACTAGGGAAAAGTTACAAGTAATATATTTAACAAGGACATTCTCATAATGGGTTTCCATTGGTAGAACTTGAATTTCAGACACTAATTTAATATGCAGCAAAAACGTTTCTGATAAAAGTATCTATTCTTTTTTTTTTTTTAAGATTTTTTTATTGGGGAATTGGGGGAGGGGAACAGCAATGGGAACCGGGGAAGGGGAACAGACAAGTTGCTGTCCTTTTGTTCTTCAGCCTAGTTGTGGAGGACATTGTTTCACTGGCCCATGTTGGTATCATCATTGCGCTCTTCCCGGGTGAGGCAGATCAGTTGCCGGCCTCTGGACAGCCACTTACGGTGGCTCTTGGCAGCTCACACTGGCTGCCAGCCGCTCATGCTGGCTGCTGGTCACTCACTGTAGCCTATGGCAGCCCACTGCAGCAGGGGCTGCAGCTATGTTGTCCCAGACACTCACAGCAGCCCAGCTCCAGGTGGAGCTGTTGCTCACCATCTTAGCTGTAGAAGGCAGTGTCACTGGCCCGCATATGTGGGATCTGAACTGGGGCCACTGGTGTCCCAAACCAGTTCTTAACCAATGCGCCACTTGACCGGCCCTAAAAGTATCTGTTCTGATTAAGATGAGTTAGCCGATAGAAAAGATTGTGCATTCCAATCCTTATAAATGGTTTATGATGACTGAAAGCATAATGTTTTGCTCATGAAGAACAAAAAGTTATCCTCTCCTTAGTATAGCACCTAATCTTGTCATGTAAGGTAAGGTGTCTTAAAAAATTATCCTCAAGCTGAAGGCTCTTTCAGATTGGCCTACAGTTTATTTTATAAATACACCAACTATCAACTAAATCCTGATTTTTCTTTGTAGGTATCAGTTTGAGGAATGTTAAACATTAATGTGGAGTGAGGATATTCAACTGAAACCTCACAGTACACTCTGTCTTCTCAAACAGACTTCGAATTTCTTATTTAAAACATAAAAAACCAAGTAGGAAGCCACTAAGATACAGTTATAGTAGCAGTCTCAAATTATAAATGCAAAGTAATCTATAAAACTTGCTGTAAATATTGGTTACTGGGAGACAGGGTTAGGTGGGAATATGTGGTCATAAAGGACAACACAAGGAATATCTACAGTGATGAAAATGGTCTGTATTTTGGCTGAGGTGATGGATACACAAACCTATACATGTGATAAAAGTGCAGAGAAGTAAACACACACACACACACACACACATTCACAAATAAAACTGAGGAAACCCAATAAGACAAGTGGATTGTATCAATGTCAATATCCTGGTAGATCTACAATGTACTACCATTGGGGAAATTGGATAAATGGTACAGGGGATCTCTCTGTATTATTTCTTATAACTGCATGCAAATACACAATAATCCCAAAATAAAAAGTGGAAAAAAAAGTTCTAAAGTTCCTCTACTTTTCTTGAAAGACCATGTTTTAAAACCATCTAACAATTCTTCTGTTATTTTCTTCTCTTATCAGAGTAACCTACATAATTACAAACTTATCCCTAGAAGTCATGCATGGAGCCCATGGTGTAGATGTCATCTAATGAAGCATTTGGGTGGAGATTTATAGAGTGAAATTCCAGTAAGAGTATGAGAAAAGGGGTATATGTAGTGCTAACAGAACAAATAATACTTTCTAAACAACTGTACAAAATCATTCACATTTCTTACAAATATTCTCCTTCAACCAAAAATACTACTGAAGGACTTTCTTTTCATACTCACAAAAAAATTTTTGGTCTGCCTTTTGGTTTGCTATTATTCTAAGTAGGCTTCCTGATACTCTTTCTGAAAATAGAAGTGCTAAAGATCTAAACAATATATTGTTCCAATACATAGCAAATTATAGGGCCATTTTGAGAGTTTGATAGGCCTTAAGTATATTTGCATTTGATAATCCAAACATAATAAAAGGTATCCACATGGCACATACAATATAATTAATGTCAAAACACAGATATTGAGATGCAGTTGACTAATTGACATAAGATTTTGTTTTGGAGACATTTAATTAGACAGTTATTAATTTCAATTGTGCAGTTTTCTTTTTGTATTTTATGGCCATCAATTTTTGAAGGGAAGGGAAGGCAGTCTCAATTATTTTCAGAGGGTCTTGAAAGCTCATATGCCCTACATACTGTGCACATAAACTATAATGAAAAAAGCTGTCCTGATTTTACAAGGTTAAGCAGCATAATTCACTTGGAGAATGTGGAATAAGGGGGTAAGACAGGGGAATTCGTATTATTAATTACTTTCTCAACGCCACAGTGTTGGTCTTCTAAGGCACAGCAGCAAAAACCAACCTGAGCATGTGAGCAGCATTGAAGACCACGTCAAACTCCGTGCTGTCCAGCTCAGCTGCTTTTTTTGCCATCTCGGCCGCTTCTATGAGGCGAGCTTCTTCCAGAAGAAACTGACCTGCAAAGTATAAGAACAATGATTGAGGTGATATGAAGCTAAGACTTATACATGTGCCATAAATCTACATGCTCACGATGTAGTCAGATTTTAAATGCCTTTCCCTTAATTGCAGGACATCGCAATGCCATCTATCTGGTACACTGATAATTTTTTTTTCTTAAAATAAAATCTTGTATTGACTTACTGAAGAAATAAAATGAACGAAAGGTATCTTACAATTATGTTAACATGTAAAAATTATTAAATATTTTAAAGCTAAGGGGGAAATTAATGTTTCTTTTTTTCCAGTTTTACTGAAAAATAACTGATATACACCACTGTATAAATTTAAGGCATACAGCATAATGGTCTGATTTACATATATTGTGAAATGATTACCAACGTTCACTAATGGTCAATGTGTTTGAGACTTAAGGCATTAGAATAGCTCTACTGCTGAATCTATAGCGCAGGTGCCATATATTTTAGTAAGTCATCAGTCAACTGGTTTAAACATTCACCTACACAGTCATTTATCATACATTGCATCATTAGTGTAAAATTTAATTATTAGCTAGCTGTAAATATCTGAACTCCTAAGATGATAGTGGCTTTGGAGAAAGAAAAGAGGTACTGCAAATATGAATTTAGTTGATTTTAATTATTGGTCCTTTGAAACAATTTCCTTGGGCTGGCCGAGTGGCGCGTTGGTTAGGAGCTGGCTTGGGAAGCCAGTAGCCCCGGTTCGGATCCCACATGAGGGCCAGTGACACTGCCCTCTACAGCTAAGATGGTGAACAACAGCTCCACCTGGAGCTGGGTTGCTGTGAGTCCCCGGCGCCGCGTGGCTGCAGCCCCTGCTGCAGTGGGCTGCCGTACGCTACAGTGAGTGGCCGGCTGCCAGTGTGAGCTGCCAAGAGCCGTTGTGAGCGGCCGTCCAGAGGCCGGTGACCGATCTGCCTCACCCAAGAAGCGCACAATCATGATACCAACATGGGCCAGTGAAGCAATATCCTCCACAACTAGACTGAAGAACAAAAGAACAGGAACTTATCTGTCCCCCTTCCCCGGTTCCCCATTGCTGTTCCCCTCCCCCAATTCCCCAATTTAAAAAGTCTTTAAAAAAGAAACAAACACAATTTCCTTCTCCAATGCATATGCACAAACAAGACTAGCCACATTGAGATATATTTATTTCTTATATTTAAGTGAAATTATTAAAAGAACATAGAAATGTCAGTTTAGCATTAACTCACTCTTACTTAGATTGACTGATAAACACGGGAAAAATATTAACCAGTTCAGACTTTTGAGATTACTTTCAAGTCAGCTTTGCAAAGTGGGAATTATTACAGATAGAGCCACACAAGTCTCCAAAATTATACCTCAAGAATTGTTATGTAATGCTATCCCAAAATTACATTGTAAAGGCAAAGAAAACGACATAAAATCTGAGCCCAATTTTGAGGCTGTAAATATACAAACAGAGGATAGATTGATATTTTATAGCTAGGGGTTTATTAGCAGCAAAAGTAATGATGTTAAGCCTTATCTGATATCACTATTCACATGAAAATCAAATCAAGGGATGACAGAGATATGCAGAAACCATTCATGCAACTGACAGGCTTATAGAGTTGTAATCTAATGGTTATTTCTTCTTGCTTTGAGTTTTCTGTTTGCTTAAAATTCATGCCTTTACCAATACTAAAAAGAGTTATGAAATTGATTTGCAAGTCCTGAGTTGCACACAAAAACAGAAATACTTTAAAAATGGTAAATCCTTCTGGCTGGCTGTAGGGAAGAAGACATTAGATCATCTAATAAATATTGCAAATTGTCTTCTAACCCAAAAAAGACCAGTCCTTAATATACAAGGGAAAATTTTCTGTTTTAAGGATTGTAATAAACCACAGCTACTGCCTGTACTTCTAAACTTCAATTGGTGAAGAATGGTGAGTAAAGATAAACCTAGGATTCCGAGCCTACATGTTTAAATGAATTGACAGTTTTAAGACCAGGAATTGGAGATGCATCAGCTATTTCTACAAAGAGTCATGTTAGTTTGTAACCCAACATTCTGTGGCTTTTTCATGTCCCCAAACAAACATAATTGTTGGGTTAGAAAATTATTAAGGAAACGGAGCTCTAAATAATTACATTCAGCAATAGAAAAATACATTACTCATGAAATTTGTGTATGTGCTAACTCTACAAAGACGTTGATATGAGATTCAATATAAAGCATACATGGTTTTCAAAAAGTAAAATAAGAATTAGACAATGTGTAGCACACACTGAATAATTACTATCTCCTCATACACATCTTAGTAAAGGAAAGTAGATTAAACTTATTCTTCGTTAAGCTTATTATAGATTTTTAAAATTAAAACATAATATTAATTGCTGCCTGTCTTCAAAGCATAATATTTCCATAAGTAAATGTATTAAAACATGTGTTAGTCAGTTATGCAATAATTAAACAAAAGATAACGTAGGATTTATTAATTGTTCTTTGTCCTTTCCAGACAGCTATTAACTCTGAAATGTATTGCTATTAATAGTTAGAAAAATGCAACAATTAACTGAATAATGAAGGTTGTTTTCTTAAAATTCATTACTCCAGCCTGTAGAGGGAGAAGATGATATATCAGCTCTGATAAAAAAAAAAAAAAAAAAAAAAAAAAGAAAGAAAAAAGAAAGAGAAAAAAAGAACACGGTATCTCTATTGTCCACACAGAAAGGGACAGTGACAGAAGTCTATGTGTAAAGATAATGAATCTCGATGGCATAAGAGGGCATTTTATACTCAATGCCCCAGAGTAAAGGTTTTTGAGCTTTGTTAATGTTAAAGACATCTCTAACATTCAACAACAAAAGGAATAACATTAACTAATTGTGTAAAGTTAAATATATGACTTTTATCATAATTTAAAAACATTTCTTACGCTTTAAGTAAGCTGTGCCATGCAACACACACACTTTGTCAACAGCTTGCAAGTTTCCAAAATTACATGAAACAAATAAATATTTGTATTGTAAATGGTGAAAGAAATAATTCCCATATGATAATTATGTAACAGTAAAATTCATTCACCATATTAACATTCAGAAAAACAGTATCACAGTCTACTAACTAGGTATTTGCATAATTTCCTCCATTCTGTTCTCCACAGGCCATATATCTCAATAGTCCAGCATTAATGTTGTGTTATGATAAAGGCATAAAGTATTATGTAGTATGAATCATTTGGTTTCTTTTTTTAACTGAATTTGGAAATTGGAACTGAAGTTGAAATTAAATTATTTTTCTATGTTTGCAGTGATTTTTCATTTGAAATACAGCACAGAGCTGATAAAAAATAGAGCAATAAGCATTTCAAATACACAGAACCAACAGAAATGGGGAAACAAAGACATACTAGGTTTCTACTTAACAACGATCCAAAGAGCCTAAATTGATACGTTATTGAGCAAATAAGAAACAATATGTGCCTTATTCCTTCTTAAAGACTTTATTTACCTCAAATCACACCTCTTCCACCAGCTTCATCTATTTTTGCTCTCACCAGACACAGGCTCCCACCTCTTTGCCCTCCTTAAGTTTCCCTTAGTGTAACCTACTGCTTCATATCCTTATTTACCCTGAACTCTCAGCCTCTAAGGTCCCTCTCCACCCCAGGCTCCTATCCTGTCTTGCCTACCTATTGTAACTGGGCATACTTCATTTTTATGCTCAAACCATTTCCTTCTTGGTGAATTCCTCTTCAACCAATTTCCAATAGTGTTAGAACTGCTTATAATTTATATTCAATGCAATATAATTTACCATCTAAACCAAGACATTTAAAAGAATGGTTTACTAATGATGCTGGAATAAGGGGCTATCAGCCAGAATTGTTTTAATATGGCCACCCCACTTATAGTATATGTGGCAGGATGTGGATCTGTCATTGCTCTTGGGAAGTGAACTGGTTTACACACTAAGGCACTGAACCACTGCTAGGAAGAGCAGTCAATATTAGCAAGAGATATAGGTGCCCTTCAGTGAAGAATATAAAGGTCTACAGTTGTATCCATCAAGATTGAGCCAGGTCCTGAGGCCCAGTGAGTAGAAGCAGCTACTGGGGCTCTGAGAGTGAGTGCAGACTACAAGATGGAGTCAGGACACTATGGAGAGTGCAGAGGGTTAGAAAAGGAAATCAAGGGCAGGCAGGCACTCAGAGGAGTCCATCCACATGGGTGGATTCAGCTAGGCCTGCAAGGTTGCCTTTCCCAGTGGTTCTCAAGCTTCCGTGCACATCAGCGTTACTTGGAGGACCAGGTAAAACAGAAAGCTGAGACCCGTCTTCAGAGTTTCAGACTCACTGGTTCTGAGGGAGACCCTACGATCTTTGTTCCCAGGGGATGCTAATGCCGCTAGTCCAGTGCTCACAGTTTGAAAAATCAGGGTCTTATGTGAACAACAAAATAAATGTTTTGCACCACACCCTGGACCCCATGTCTGGGATTAGCTACCAGTTAGTCTGAGCTCTTCCAGTTAATGAACTGCCATGTGCCCTGCCTTTCCCTATATTATGGCCATAATGCCCAGGCTGCACATTGTATCTGTGTAGAAAGAAAGACGCATGTGTGTGAATCAGACAGACTTATTCGCTATAGGTTTACTCTTTCAAACTCTTAAAATAAGGTAACTTAAGCATTTTATTCCTCATATGCAGAAGAGATGTCTGAGAAATCACTTCTCTTTCACATATAGAAGAAAAACACATTCTTTGTGTTTGATAATAGAGTAGAATTTCAAATAAAGAAACCATAAAAATCTCAAGTAAATTATATTTTGTTCCCCTGCGTATATTGTGCTACCACACTTTGTCAGTATTTCTTTGGTTTGTAATTTGTCTTATCCAAGTTAATTATCATCATCTTATTTAATTGCCTCAAAGTAAAGGGAGGAAAAAGGAAAAAGTGAGATGAGAAATGGTAAAAGAAAGAAAAAGGTATTTGAGGAGGGAAAAACAAAAGAGAATATAAAGGGAGAAAGCACTCTCTGGGGCCCAGATACAAAGAGTGTAAGTTTCCCACAGGCTAAAAGGAAAGGGAAAAAACAGTCAATGGAACTGTTTCAGCATTAGAGTTACACCACTTCTTCTCTGGACAATTCTCTAACCATTTAACCTACTTGGTAGATTTTTACCAACATTTCAATATGACAATCCTGTGAAGATCAATTCAGTAATTCCTGGGTTTAAAATGCTGTCTGAAAGGTAGAAATCCATAAAAATGTAAGCTGTTCTTAAGCTATAGGCTCAAATACTGCTTTGTAAAAGTTCTGCATATAAACTCCCTGGATTAGTTGGGACTGGCATTTCTTAGTAAAATACTATGAAAAATTCACCCCTATATTCAATGCAAGTAAATTAAGGAGCTAAAACAATCTACAATAGGTGTGATGATAGTTATTTTTTTTGAAAAACCATTCATATGCAGCTTTAAAAGGTGTACAAAGGCAAATGACAATCTTATAAAATAGAAACTAGAACATAATACTTGCATTAAAATTGTTCCCCCTGGGACAGACAGCAGACTATCAAAATGTATCCAGAATCGTCTTACTTCTACTGATACCACCCAGTCTCAAGCAATCATCTCACCCTGGATTATAGCAATAAATCCTAACTGGTCTCCACACTTCTGCTCTTAATCTTACAGAGCATTGTCAACACAGCAGTCAGAATGATCCTGTTAAAATGGAAGTCAGGTCCCGCCATTCAGGGAAAAGTGAACTCAGGGAAAGTGAAAGTCATTACACTGGACTATATGATCTGATACCTCAGTTCTCTGACCTCATCTCCTTTGTCTCCTACTACTCTGCTTCTTGGTAACACAGCACTCTATATTAACCTCCGGCCCTTCATCTGACACATGGGAGGAACAAAGACTCCTCATTCAGAGTCTTTTTCTAGAATGTTCTTTCTCAAAATATCACAGTGGCTCACTCTCTTATTTCCTGGCACATTGTGGTTATTTAATAAATACATGTTCAGTGATCAGACTGAATTAACCAATCCTATTCCTATGTGGCTACATTGCTTCATCTTCGAAAGCAACCTAGAATCTAGCCAGCAAAGGGTCCCAGGCATCTGTGTGTCTTCATACCCTCTCACCTTACAGTGATTTTAGGCAAGGCTGCAGGGAATGGTCATACATGCTAGGTACTCATAATTTCCAAGGGTACCATTCACGGTGAAGTCTCTATAAACGGTGCCTCCGAGATTTGAGCAACATGGCATTCCTGGTTTTAGATCTCTGAGTTTCCCTTGGAATACAACAAATAATCCAGACATCAAGCATGCTTTCAAAGGTATCCTAATTCTAGAACAGTTTAAACCATGCAATTTGCCTAAAACCTATTATATTTCATTGTGCTGTGGAATAAACTCAATAGTCTGGGAAAGAAAGAAGAAACTACAGCTTAATATATTCAATCCAAGAACTATATATTGTGCCTATTACATACAAGACAAGGTAATACTTGCAATGGGGGATACAAAGATAAATGCAATGTTTATTCTTGAAACAGTTGTACTGTAGAAGGAGGAAGAGGAGATTATAGAGATAATTTAACCACAGAATGGATATAAATTTGAAAAAGAAGGTACAAGGTATCGGAGGCTAATCCCATCATATTTATTTATTTTTTTTTAGAGGGCAGTGTCACTGGCCCTCATATGTGGGATCCAAACCGGGGCCGCTGGCATCCCAAGCCAGCTCTTAACCACCGTGCTACTTGGCCGGCCCAAAGCTCATCATATTTAGATGGAGGTAAATTTTTGTTTGGTTTTGTTCAACTTATAATTAAAGTTGAATATGCATTGAGTTAAGGGCACGAGTGAACTTTGACAAAGCAACTATGGCCCTGTCATCAGGTCATAATGAAAATCATTACCAGCATCCAGAAGAAATTGTCTATATTTCTTTTTTGAAGTCTCAGCTCATCAGAGCAGGCGAAAAGCCACATGGAAGTATTTGGGATGACTGGCTTTGGTGACATCTAATGGAAACAAGATGGGCGTGACATCTAATGGAAACAAGTGGAACCAAGGAATTCATGGGTGTTTCTATGGGAGGTGAGTAATGCGTTCCTGGCAAGACAGAAGGATAATAAGCAATGGTCAGGCTTCAGACGAGCTCTCTGAAGGAGATGCTGCTAGAGAGGTCGGTTACTTGTTAACGGATGCTCCTTATGTCTGGGAGAATTAAAAACATGGAGGGGAGCTTCTCCTTTGCTTCTCTGAAGGATGGCTTGCAGGGCATCTAGCTTGCTGAGCATCCCTTGCATGTTAGGCAAGGTTCTACTCTTTCAAACCAATCTCTTCCCCCTTCCATCAGTTTGTGGCTTTGTGTTTTTTGCTTGTGGCAGCCTGAGTTAAGCAAAGCTCTTGTTTCCTGAGACCTAGTGTGATGAGTATGCTATAGTTACTGTCAAGGAAACAGGTGCACTAGTAAGCACAGAAAGGACACCCAGGAAATCAATCTGGATGCCCCCACTTTGAGGGAGGGGAGGCCCGGGATCTGTTCCTAAATGAACAGGAGACCAACAATTTGCCCTGAATTGGATAGATAGCATGAAAGGTGTCTAGTGTAAAGGGAATTAGAAGAACAGCAGACCAGGCCGCCATGCTCAACAGGAAAGGAGGTCAGGAAAGCTTGTGGTGCTTTCTTGAACTCATTTCTCCCCTGATTCTTTCCAAAAGGGTATGAGATTCCAGAAAACCGTTGAGGGAATTGTTACAATTGTCAGGTAGGGAGTGAGAATGAGAGAGAGGCAAGGAGAAGAGGCTGGGGAGGAATTGAAGAGATGAGAGAGAGAAGGAATGGGACAGGGAACAAGAAAGGGGAAGTGACACAATCACAATATGGCTTTAATAATATATAGATAGATTCAATAGGGATCATCATGGAAATGGAAAGTAAGTTCATGCTAGGCTTCCAATAAGTTTTGTCACCTAAGGAAAACATACGTAGGGAAAGATGTAACTAGAGGAGAGGTACAACCTAATCAGACACAGAGATGAGTGGCTCATTCTATTCTAGGATATTGTACATTCTTAGATGAGGGAGTTGTAAGGGAAAAAAAGATGAAGTGGACAGAAAGACTCAGATGCTGAAGTCACTAGAGGAATGAACCTGACTCTGAGACTAAATGATGGTGGGTGTCAATGAGAATGGAGGGGGGGCTCAAATTGCTTACACCCTCTTCCTAAGAAGAGCTGTTTTTGTACAGTGCTCCCAGGCCATTTCATTGCACTTTTCTGAGGTACTTATTTACAGAGGTGTCCACTGAGGCAAGAGGAGTTAATAGCAGGATACAGAAAACTTTGGGAACAATTGCTTTAATTAAAGGAAGGCAGAAGGAAAACAAGAATCTCCAAGTGCATTCAATCGTTAAATCAAAATAGCTAAGACTGAAAAAACAGTATCTTTCTATCTTCTCTTTCCCTTTTCCTCTCTCTTTCCGATCCACCTTCTCTCCCTCTGTTTCTATTTACTTGTTACTTATAATCCTCATTCGTCTTACAAGCAAATTTTCCCTTTCTCGCTGGTCTTTTGCTTGTTGGTGGGTAAAGATTCCCCTTTATCTTAATTCCTAGGTTTTATTCTGTCTTCTCTTCCCTGATTTCTTTCACTTATTTACATACTTTATTAAAAAAAAAAATTCTAGGGCCGGCTGAGTGGCGCAGTGGTTAAGAGCTGGCTTGGGATGCTAGTGGCCCTGGTACGGGTCCCACATATGAGGGCTGGTGACACTGCCCTCAAAATAAATAAATAAATAAATTTCTACATAATTCATTTATTCTCCAGGGTATTAGTATGATTTCTATTATAATTTTAAATACTAAATGGCCATTGTTACAATTTACTGAGCACATGCTGCATGCTAGTTGTTGTATAAATTTGTAAATGAATCCTCACAATTTGAGACAGTAGCATCTCCAGATTAAGACGCTAAGGATAGAGAGGCTAATAGGAGACAGAACACGCCCAGGGAGATGGTCAGCAGTAGGGCTGGACAGGCCTCATTCCCAAATCCGTGATCCACTGTCTAAAATCCATTGCACTCTCTATTTCCTAATCCAAAATTTAATTCAGTTCTTATCATCTCACTTTTGCAATTTCTTGAATCCTACACAAAAACAGATTCAAAAGAATGTTTTGAATTGTTGCTATAGGCTGAATATTTGTGTCTCCCTCATTCGTGTGTTGAAGTCCTAACCCCCAAAGCTGGTATTTAGAGGAGGGGGGCGGGGTCTTTGAGAGGTGCTTAGGTGATGAAGGTGAGCCCTCATGAACAGCATTAGTGCCCTCATAAGAGACCCGGACTCTCTTATACCTTCCACCACATCAAGCCACAGAGCAAAGGAGGCTGTAAATGAGGAAGTGGGTCTCCACCACAGGAACTGAACCTGCGAGCGCCATGATCTTGGGCTTTCTGTCTGCAGAACTGTGAGAAATACATTTCTATTGTTCATAAGTCATTCAGTTTCTGGTATTTTGTTATAGTAGCCCGAATGGACTAAGTCCTCAACTGTACCTTTCCTGAGGAAAGCATGCTCTAGTTATAAACAATTTAAAACAAAGTGGGTTCTATTCCAATGTAAAAACTAGAAGTAGAGATGAAACCAGGAAAGAGTAAAACTAACTGAAAGCCAATCTATTCTTCTTTAGTCATTCTTTTATTGAAAAATATATTGATGGACCACCTTCTTTGCATGAAGCACTGTGATCAGTGCTGAAGTCCCTGGAGCAAGATCATTCTGGTTGTTTCCAAGAGTCTCTGGTTTTGAGCCATAGGTTCCTTCCTTCTGATACAGGGATTAACCTTGCTGTGTCATCAGAAGTAAATGAGGTAAGTAAGCTGCACAGAGAGTGGTCTGGAGCCCCACCCTCCTGTCTTTGCTTTTCACTCCCCTCTCCCTGAACTGGCCACTGTACACTTCAGGTTCTCTCCCTGCCTTGATGACTGTTCTTCCTTCCTGAGTCCTCCGAGTCCAGGATTGGGAGAGCTCCAGGCGTTTGTCCACAAGCAGTCCTCCCAAACCTTAGCATTCTGGGTCTGTGTCACCACTGGTGACCCACCACGCTCATATTTAGCCAGAGCAAATCTTTGAAAGCTCAAGGCAAACCATTAAACATATTACGGGTTTAAGAACCAGGCCATATTCAAATCCTTGCTCTGTCAAATTATTAGAGATAGGGCCTTCAGTATGTGACTTATACTCTTGAGACCGTAAATCTTGCATCTTGCAAATAGGGATAATGTTATTTCTGCACAAGTTTGGATTACTGAAGTGACAAGTTATACACAAAAGCACCTAGCACTGGGTCAGACACATAACTGCTGAACACTGAGCTTCAAAAACACTACCAGCATTAATAAGCACAAATGTGCCCAGTGCGACACTAAGAGCTTTTCCTCATGTAAATTCTCAGAACTCTGGAGTCAGGTTATAGCACATTACTTGAATTAGTTTAATCATTCTAATATTGTGAAGCATTTCATAAATGTTATATACATTATAATAACAGTATTCACTTTTTAATAGAGCTATTATATAATAAAACTTGAGGGGTACTATAGTCTGAAGGTTTGTGTTCTCCCTAAATCTGTATGTTGAAATCCTAACTCCCAGGGTGATAGTATTAGGAGGTGGGGCCTTTGGGGGAGCTCTCCCCTTATAAATGGGATTAGTGCCTTCATGAAAGAGGCCCCAGAGAGATTCCTCACTCCTTCCACCATGCAAGTATACCAGAAGTCTTCTACCCAGAAGAGGGCTCTCACCTGACCATGCCAGCACCCTGATCTCAGACGTCCAGCCTCCAGAACAGTGAGAAATAAATTCCTGTTTGTTGATAAGCCACCTAGTCTGTGGTATTTTGTTAGAGCAGCCTGAACAGATTAATAAAATTGGGGGTCAGATCTGATGTCATCTTAGAATCTCAGAAGCATGGTATAAAGTTATCAGCATTTTACATATAAGGAAATGTGAGTTGCACAACTAACAAGTGCTTATTTGCATGACTATGATTCCAGGTTCAGAGATACCTGACTGCTATCACTATCATGAGTCAGCTTATAAATGTGTTTTATTAAAGATGCTTATAAGACTCAAAGTATACACTATATAGATATCACACATTGACATATTTGTATAGGTAAAGATTTTAGTTTTACTGTGAAAGCTAGAATCTTATATAAGGTATATTTATATTTGTAATTAGTATTTTATATTACTTCATGACAAAGGTTATTGAAAATAACTTTTAAAAGGGCAATAAATTGTGGATGCAAAATAATATTACATATATTATACACAAAATTCTTACCAATTCTCCTTTCTTAAAAGAAAATTCAAGTGGAACTAAGAACAGAATGGGTATCATAAATTCATTAATTCAATCAAGATTTCTCCCTTTTAGTTTCAGGCCCTTTATGTCTTCAGAATAGAGGGAAAATTATGGAATAAAAAAAGATTTCCTTATCATTGGATGAACCTTGACCCTTAAATGAGTTGTTTATATTTTATAAGATATATAGGAACAGTCTTCTGCCTCTGAATGTCCCTAATGATAATAAAAGGTGATTCCCAGCTTTCAGGGTATTTGATACATATTGTATCACCTACCAATAAAGCATCTATGAATGTAAATAAAATGTCTCTGTTCATCTCTTATGTTGACATAAGGGAAACCGACACTGCAGAGTAGCAGTCAGGAGTGACTTGGTTCAAACACTACCTCACTATTAACTGGGCCTGAAACCCTGGGTAATTTACAGCTTGATGACTTCACTTTGATCATCTGTTAAATGGATACATCCAGGTAACCTCCCTTCTTGGCTTTGTGGAGATTAAATGAGACACGACATGTGAATTTCTCAGGACACAAAAGTATTCAGTAAATGTTTGTACTATTTTTATATTTGATGAACTCATCATGGAAATATGGTATATAACAGAGAATTCTGGCAATATGCTTTCCTCTACTTTTTATTCCTTTTGCACTTAACTTTTATGTCTTAAATTTTACATGATGAATTCTGTTAAATAATTTTGGGATGATTATTTGGTTACTATAATAATTTTCCTACTATATTTTCTACAAACTATCTGTACAATAGATTAAGGTGCTCATTCTTTTCCAGTTTATTAAAGTATATATATATATATATATATATATATATATTCCTTCATAAAATAATGTGCTTATAAAAGAAAATATAAAATAAATAAAAACATTAAGCTTGTCAAAAAAAAAATAATTGGCTACAAAAGTCCAAAACGCTAAAACATCCATTCTTAACATTGTTTGTTTTGCTTTGCCTTGTTGATGACTCAGTTATGTTGTAGAATTTAATCATTTTTTTTTACAGTAATACAGGCAATGGTCTCTGTTAATATATATTCTTTATAAACTTAACTTAGCATTTATAATAGTTCATCGAATGGAAATAGCCTAATTTATTTAATCATTTCACTTTTTCAGGCATTTAAATACTTTCCCATTTTGCCTCTAATAAATAGTAATGCTGTGTTCCAATTACTATAACTGTTGATAATCTTAAACTTAAAAAAATTACATTTTTAAGATATATTATTGAGAGAAGAAATACTGAGAATAAATGCTAGAACAGCTTAAGAGATTTCATTGTCATTTGAATTTAAATTGCTTTGATTTCTAATGAAATTGTATGATTACCTATCTTTTAAAACCTGTTATATTTTTTCTTTGAAGAATTTTTTGTTCATATACTTCGGTCTATTTTCCTTGTAGATTTACAGTTTTTCATGTTGTAAACAGGTTATATGTATTTTTTGAAACACATTAATCTTTTAATTTTTCCTTTATTCTTTGTTGTAATTTAGAGAATTCCTTTTTCTGTTTGTTTGTTTTTCTTTCCCCCAATTTTACTCATGGGAAAGTTTTAATTTCAAAAGGCTTTGGAAAGTATCTCATATAAAATATACACAAGTATAAAGATCAAACGGTATTTCATTATTAGATACATTGTGATAACAGGAATTTAAAAAAAAAACCCACAGGTATGCAATGAAATAGTTGGAATAATATTTAGAAAAATCCAATTTTAATCACACATCTGTGATTAATCACACATCTGCCTGTGCTGTCTTTGGGACACTAAACACTATTTTAACAAGTGTTTGGTCTTAAGCAGTAAACATAATTTTAATCTCAATGTAAATTAGAAAAGACTCATCAAAAATGTATTTTCATTTCTAATCAAGGAAATACCATTATTTAGTTCATTAATTTTAAAAATTAGTCTTGCAGTTTCTGAGGTGACTAGAAATGAAATGTTACAACACAACCAACCTCAGTTCACCACCATTTTATAACCAGTTTTAATTATGAATAATAAAAAATAACTATAGGCCTCTCACCAATTCAGCCCATATTTTAAGCTTCTTCCTTTAGTGTTCACTGATGAAAAAAATCAAACTTAATATTTTCACAATTTCCTTCAGCACTTATTTTTAAAACAAAATTTAATAGTATACAAACTATCCTGGAGGAAAACAGATTAGTACAATATTAGCAGTATAAAGAAAGCTCTGGACTTAAATGTTGAAAAAAGCTGTACTTTTCAAGTTCTTCCCCCACTACATATGCTGAAAATTTCTGATTCAGGGAGTCAGAAAATTCTGAACTTGAAAATTCTGAACTTCCATTATCTCAGTCAAAAGTAGCTGAGATTCCCAACTTCCATTATCTCAGTCAAAAGTAGCTGAGATTCCTTCCTACCTCATAGGGATTAGTTAGATGATGATCGAAAAAGATCAGGGTCAAGAAAACACTGGGTAAGATAAGATGGTAAAGTGTTTGATAAATGTTGTAAGACCTTTTCAAGATTTAAAAATTGATGGCAAAGCCAAATAATAATAATCCAGATAACTCTAGTTTTAAAAAATTCAACATTTCTCTGTGCGCCAGAAGAAAAAAATCACAGAATGACCCTCAGTGTTAGAAATGATTGGGCCGGCCGAGTGGCGTGGCGGTTAAGCACTGGCCTGGAAAGCCAGCGGCCCCGGTTCGGTCCCACATATGAGGGCCAGTGACACTGCCCTCAAAAACAAAACAAAACAAAAAAACAAAAACAAAAACAAATGACTGCATGGTTGTCTGGACCAGCCCTCCTCTCCCCTTTCCAAATACTTTAATTCTCTCTAATGTCCTTATAAACCCACATTGGAAAAATCTGCAATGAGCACTCATTTCATACCCTGACAGCTCTCATAATTTGGATGGTTCTCCTTCTATGAAGCCAGAATATGTTTCTCATAGTTCTTACCTAAGGTCCCAGTTCTGTTCTTGAACTATTCCCCAGACACATGCTGTGCCTTTGACCTCAAGCATTTTCTCTGCTTTAATGTTCTCCTTCTCCATTGCGCACCCTCATTGCTACACTTTTGTCTGGTGAGCTACTACTCATCATTCCAATATAGCTTACATGTAAGTTCAGCAGGCATAGTTCTCTTGCATCCCAGCCAACCAAGTCAAGGCACCTTAATTATACCGTGTTTCCTTTGAAAACTAATTGTGATTGTCATTAAATCATGATTTCCACGATTGCCTTCCTCACCAGTTTGCAATCTCCACTAGAGCCTGTCTCGTTCCTGGCCATATCCCTACGCTTAGCATAGCGATTAATATATTGACCTGGAGGAAAAGGTTCAGTCCTCATCACTATATAGCTGAACACTTGGAAATGAACATCACCCAGAAAGGAAGTCAATAATGAATAAAACGAGGCTTGCTTTACTCTTAGAAATAAATGGCTAAGAGGTACATGGGAAAAGAAAAATACGTCCAAGGTGTACATATAAGATCACTTCTTCTTAAGAGTGTTTATCATAATCTACTCCATTTTAACTTTTTATGCTTTTGTCCTTAATATCTAATTAATTCCCCTTTGTTTGGATGTACACATAGTGGGTACCTTATCAGAAATGTGTACTGATTTAAGTTGTTTCAATCTATATTAAATTTACTGCTATGAGCGTAAAGAAATCAATTATAATATATTCTTGTCATGTCTTGACTTTCCTTCTTTTGACAGAAGCTTCCTTTTGGAGTTGTAGGGAAAAATCCGTGAAGAATCCCTTGAATTACAGACCCACGTGTAACACCAAGGCATCAAACCTCACCTCACCTTTGACATTTATAAACTAAATTCCATAAAGACTTCACATGATTTGTTTCTTATAGACATCGGAATACACTGCAAGCTTGATGCCATATAAGTACAACATTACACTATTAGTGATATACCACGGTTGAAACCTATTTTCTGCACATTTCTTAAAATTTCTGATGAAAGATCAATGAAGAATTGAGTACATATTAAAACCATATGAAATCTGAGTACTGGAAACATTCTGGAAATTCACATCAACGCTTTTACTTTACAGATGAAGAATCTTAATCCCAAAGACTCTGGGTACCACAGAGCCCGACATTTCACCAATTTACTGAACCAATTTTATAAATCTGCTTGTCTTTCTTTTTTGCAAGCCAACCTGAAGCAAAAAGAGCAGTCTGTAATGCAATCCCTTCCCCCAGACATAAAATTAGTGGATTTAAAACACAAATAACTGATAGTACTTTTAAATACTGATTTCTGGTTGCCACCGTAGTCAATATCAGTTCCCATAATTCCTAGTCTAGTTCCAACTGGATGGTATTTTCCAAGTCACTTGTATCATTAACAAGCACATCAAAAGCCTATAAAATCACCCAGGAGAGTGAATTTCCAAAAGAATAAAACTCATTCACTCTGCATTTTCATGGACATTTGCAAAAGCATTTAAAAGAGGACTCTATGGGCTGGCCTAGTGGCATGTTGGTTAGGAGTTGGCTTGGGGCACCAGCTTTGAACAGCAGGGCCTCAATCGGGTCCCACATGAGTGCCAGTGATGCTGCGCCCTCTACAGCTAGGATGGTGGACGGCAGCTGAACCTGGAGCTGGGCTGCAGTGGGTCGCTGGCGACAGCATCAGCTGCAGTGGGGCTGACCAGCAGCTGGCGTGAGCTGCCAAGAGCTGCTGTGAGCGGCTGTCCAGTGTTGAGTGACTGATCTGCCTCATCCGGGATGAGCACAATGATGGTGCCAACATGGGCCAGTGAAGCAACGTCCTCCTCAACTAGACTGAAGAACAAAAGGATAGAAATTTGTCTGTTCCCCTTCCCCGAGTCCCCAATGCTATTCCCCTACCCCAATTCCCCAATAAAATCTTTTTAAAAAATTAAAAATAAAATAAAAAAGGACTCTAAAGAACGTGCATATTTCATTTAAACATTTATTTTTAAGCTGAAGATTAAATGTTAATGAAGAACAATGTTATTGTTTGCTCAATCTATGTGTATAAATAGTCTAAAAATATCCATAGACAGTAAGTTGGAGAAGAACTGATATGAGAATCATAGTATGTATATTCTTGTAAAAGAAATAATAAAAATTCTAACAGAACAAACAATCTTACAGTCAATTTGGAACCTACAACTAATTCTGTAAATAAAATGGAGAATATTTACTAGGCAGGTTCTTTGAGCAGCTAAGACATGGAGTCAACCTTGTGATATACCGGTGATGTATTATAGAATTGTGCTCTTGAAATCTATATAATTTTATTAGCCAGTGTTTCCCCAATAAATTTAATAAAATTTAAAAAAATAATAATAAATATAATAATAATAAATATAATAATAATAAAATAGACACTATTCCTAACTGAGTTCAACCAACACTTGCTGCACACGACTGTGAGGATGGCAATCCACTAGATAATGATGTTGCAAAAAGGAAAACTGGCCCTCCCTCTTATTAATCACCTCTGAATTTTCTAAAGAAGATAAATGTATAATTTCAATATAAATATTTACATCCCCACAGCCACTCCTTAGGTCAAGCCACCATCATTTCCGGCCTACTCCACAGTGATAAGAGTTAGTTCCCTTTGCTGTACTCTGGCCTTTCTCTAATCTGTATGCTCCCCATGTTGCCTTCCACTGCTCTCAGAACAAAATGCAAACTCAGCTTGGTTTACAAAGCCCTGCCTCCTCTCCTCCGACTTCCACTTCTGGGTTCAATATGCTGTGGTCACATTAGCCTCCTTTCTTTGCTAGAAACATAAATTTGGTCTTGCCTGTAACCTTTGACCTTACTGTTTCTTTAGTCTGAAGTACTCTTACCTGGCTCTTCAAATAGCTGGCTTAAGCTTACAGATTTCTTTCTTTCTTTCTTTCTTTTTTAAAGATTTTATTGGGGAATTGGGGGAGGGGAACAGCGCTGGAACTGGGGAAGGGGAACAGACAAGTTGCTGTCCTTTTGTTCTTCAGTCTAGTTGTGGAGAACGTCCCTTCACTGGCCCATGTTGGTATCGTCATTGCGTTCTTCTCGGATGAGGCAGATTGGTCGCCGGCCTCTCAATGGTCGCTCACCACGGCTATTGGCAGCTCACGCTGGCTGCCGGTCACTCACTGTAGCCTATGGCAGCCCATGGCAGCAGGGGCTGCAGTCTACACCGTCGCCGGGGCTCGCAGCCCAGCTCCAGGTGGAGCTGTTGTTAGCTGTAGAGGGCAGTGTCACTGGACCTCATATGTGGGATCTGAACCGGGGCCGCCAGCATCCCAAAACCAGCTCTAGCTTACAGATTTCAAATATCATCTCCTCAAAGACACTTTACCTGATTACTTGGTTTCAACAAACCCAACATCCCACCTCATTACCTTCTAAACATGACCTCATCCTATATATTTCCTATGTAGCCCTGCTCACTTTCTGAAAACAGAACATTGTCTCAAACCTATTATCTCTATCTCATATGTGTTAAACTTAATAAAAACCGTTCCATAAGAATTTTAAGCTGTCATGACGTACATGAATTTGACATTCTAAAACTATGCACAGATGGGCCTACTAATCGAAAATGTCTACCTACTTACCCACCCACCTACCTTTCTGCCTGTGTATCTATCTACCAATGTTGTAAAATAGAAATGGAACATGTAGTACAAGAGAAAAAGCAATGACTTATCAAAGAATCAGAAATTTATTAAGTTACCTACAACTAACTTGAGCTCGACTTCGTTTTTCAAGGCTTCAGTATACTTATTTGTAAAACAAAAGGGTTATATTAGATTTTAAAAGAATTTTCCAGTTCTAAATTTTAGTTATTTGCAGTATATTTCACTTAAATTAAAATCATTAATATTCCTTTAAATGTACATTTTTAATAATCTAAGCACAGTGAGATAGAAACAGGAATCACTAAGTTATGGACTTCTTGTCCATTTGTAGATTATTTTGCCTTAATTGCTCCCTCTGTGATAACTCATTTTGATCCCTTTCCATTATCTACACTAAAGTGGGGGAAAAATATTGAAACTTTCATAAAAGTATACTTAATTATGCAGTCAGTCCTCCCTTAGAAAATAAATGTACTTCTAATAATGTATGTACACCAACTTTTAAAAACAATACAGGGGTACTAAGAAGTATCAGTTTTTAAGACATGTATTTCCAGAACATGTGTCAGCACTGCTTTCCAAATAACGTATACAATAAAGAATTTGTTATCCTTTCTGTTAAAACTATATCTAAAAATTTCTCATGGGAGAAATATTCCCTACTACCACCCCGGAAATAAAAAAATTCAGCAGTATGATGTAATATTAAAAAAATAATAATCATAATAATAAATAAAAAGATAGAAATGGGTAAAGGCAGTCAAGCCAGAATAAAAGGGGACTAAGGGGCCTAAATCTTTAATGCAGTTGTGATGCTTTTCAATTTCGATTCAAATAAAGCAATGATGAAGTTTAAAGGAACTGGCTGTAAGAAAATGTCAAGCATATAATAAAATTATGGGAAACAAGCAAAGTACAGTAAGTAGAATTAGTTTGAGGACAAGAAATGCAGGCAGCAAGATAGGAAAAAAAAATCTTATTTTATAAAATGCAATGACAGGAGATCCTTTAACTCTCAGAGAAAATCATCATGGAACTACTTTAATGCAAAGTAAGGGTAGCAAGATAGTAAGCATGAGAATATCCTAACTTAAAACACTTCATATAAGAAAACCTGTAAAAATAAATTCTGTAGCAAACTTGAATTAGTTGACTGCTATCTTGACATGGCAATAAAAGTGCATTGTGCAGCAAAATCAGAAGTGGTTATGCAATAAGTTGTGTGAAATTACATGCTGTGTTATGCTGGAAAGATAAAGCATCACAAGCCTAGGTTTATAAACATATCCACAGAATGTAAATACACAAATGGACTTGTGGTTGGTTAAATGTATCCTCCATTTTACTATTTCCATTCTTCAACACTCAAGCCTGTCACTGATTTATTGTTCCTAGTTGGGAAACGGAATAACTGAATATTATCTAAACATATTAACTGTATTTCCTCAAGATTTAATTTCCATCCACCTTTAAGTTCACTACTTGGTAATAACTAATACCTTAAAGCTGAGAGTGGCCAAAAACATTTTTTCCCCCAAGGGATTACAAAAAGTAAATGTTTTTTGGCTCGTTGAAAGCCATTCCAACTGCAAATCTGGGAGAAATAAGCACATCTTACACAACACCTAACCAGCTATGTTACTTTGCCTCACTTAGCACATGACTCACTACTAATGATAGAGTGGAGTGTGACAGAGTTGTTACATAAGTCCTCTCCGGGCTCATTAAGGTCAAGGCTAAACTGAATGAGAGAGTCATCCTTTATACTCTTTACAGTTTATCCTTGACCTCAGTCTCAGGCCTGTAGAAGCTGGTGTACATCCATTATCCGCCAGAAAGCAAGTTTTCAGGCCAAAATATAAACCTCTAAAACTTCAAAATGATACATTCAATGAGCAATACATTACCTTTTAGAATGAAAAGAGAGCTAATATTTGGATTACACACTATATGCATCAGGCAAGGCGGAAGATGTTTTCCTGATGGGACCTCATTTCAACTCCACTTGAATGAAACAACTGTGAAAATGCCTTCCCCAGTGAAATCCTATGAAAATTACTAAAATAAAACATAAGGCATAGCCCTCTTTACTATGACTGGTTTGAACTAGAAGGCAAGACTATAGAATGAGGTGAAATCTGCAACAACAAAGTCAACGTCCTTCGGAAATGTTCTTTGCCACAAAATTGAAATCTCATATCAACATTAGCAGGAAATGTGGGGCACATGGAAAAAACTGTCAACCACTCACCATAATGCATGTAACAGTTTCCTTTGGTGGGATCCAGCTCAATAGCCTTCAAGAAGAACTTTTCAGCCTCACTCTTACGACCCTTGAAAAACAGAGAAAATGGATGATTGAGCAGCGGATCTTGAGGGATTCCTCATCCCCTGGGCCCACGTGAAGTAGACTAGTGTCTACTTAGTAATCACCATCAAAAAAATGTTTTTAGTTTCTGTTATTTTTTTATCTAAACAAAGATAATCCAGGAGAATATGTGGAGAGAGAAGACTGAAGTTGGAATTGTGGGAAACACCAAGATTAGAACAGGCAATGAGAGTGAATTCATCAAAGAGATTAAAAAGAAGAGACCAGAGAAGCAAGAGAAAAAAGTGGAAAAAAAAAAAAGGTTTCACAGAAACCAAAAGAATAAGACAGTGTGAAGGAACGGCAAGAAATATTATCATTTCCTATTTTATGTTCTCCCTTCAATTAACTTCCTTTTCATTCTTCTTCTTCCTTTTAAAGAATTAATGGCCATTTGAACTTTTGAGATGATTTTGTTCTAATTGTTTACTTTATATACTGAGAAAGCTAGTTAAATTTGTTGAATCTCCAACAACCACTGCTTATTCTTACACTGTCATTCAGGACTAAAATATTGCTAATCCAGGATTTCATCTAAAGCTAGATCATCTTCCTAAATACAGTTTTAAATAAACATTACCATCATCCTCAGAAGATAACAAGCAAAAAGTACCGGGAAAGGCTTATATGCACTAAACTGATTTTTCATGAAAAAAAGTCATAATCCAGATAGATCCTAAAAGTATACATTCTCCATGTGGTTATTCCTTCAGAATCACCATTGCCTACAGGATAACAAAAAGGGGTGGCTGGAGGTAGGAGAGCAGCTCAAGAAGAACTTGCCTAGTAGCTGTGTCTTGTCCTGCAAGGTTTGAATGAAGATCTCCATGCAGAGTGCAAGTGGCAGTAAGACCCTGGGTGGCTCCAGAAGCCATGGTCCAAAGGAAAAGAAAATGATCTTCATTGCTTGTTCCTTCTCATCTATAAGCTATCTACCACATTACCTTCAAATGATGTTTTTTCTTTCTTCACATAAATTCTTAAAACCACTCTGAAGGAGATCAATCTTCCAAAACTAGAGGGATATAATTAACCCAATATTCTACATTCCATGCAACTTTGACTCATTTCTCCATATAACCCCTCCTTTTTGTTCATTCATTCATTTAAAAAAAATCCACTTGCTAAATCCTTTATTCATCCATTTTCTAGCAGGTAGGACCTAGCCTACAGCCTCTGTCACCTACAGCTAGTGTTAACTCAGTGATGACACAATTGACTTTTGCATTTCTTCTTTCATTTGAATAATGTTACTTTTCCAGTCCATAAATCCACTTTAACTCACATGTCTCATCAAATATCCAATAATTCAAATTTTAATTCCTTACAATATTTCTCACAGCATTTAATTTCAAAGAAAAAAAAATACTTCGTACACATATCGTACATTCTTAAAGGTAGTAAAAACTAGCAAGAATCTTACAAAGTTAGGCGTCCCTAAATGATTAAATAACTGTAATGAATCAGACAGTCTAACATATGAGCTATTCATTCTAGAACAGCTTCCATATTTGTGTAGCTACGTGACCCTTAGAAAATTATTTCATCTCTTAGGTGGAATTTTCTCTATTACAAAAAAAAAATAAGATAGGTGGAGGAAAGGTTGTTTTTTTTTGTTTTTTTTTTTAGGAAAGTGAAACTATTCTGTATGGCAATACACATTTGTCAAAACCACAGGATATATAACATAAAGAGTGAACCCTAATGTAACCTATGGACTATAATTAATAATAATATGTCAGTATTGGCTCATCAATTGTAACAAATATACAACACTAATGTAAATTTATGATAATTGGAAATCTGTGAAAGGTGGTAGAAAGGTGTGTGAGCATTATGGGAACTCTACTTTTGGCTCAATTATTTTTTTGCAAACCTAAAATTGCTCTAAAAATAAAATGAGGATAACAATAAATATTTCATAAGATTGAACTATCTGAAGCTAGACACATAAAGTAGTTATAATACCTAGGTACACTGTAAGTTTGTAATAAATATTAACTATTAATTTATAAATACATATATACACATCCACATTCATATATATATATACAGTATGCAATAGAAGGCAGAATTCTGAATGACAAAGAACATGTTATATACACCACCTCACACACACATGGCTTGCCTTTAAATCATCATTGGAAAATGACATTAAAGAACTTGTAGATGATAATAAAAGATGCAAAATGAAAACTATTATTTGTAGAGAGTCTGTACAAATGTTATATGCAAAGATAAAAATGGTCTGTGAACTTTCTTCACTTAAGTTTTTCAGGATAGAAGAGAAGAAACTGGTTCATCTATCAATGTCACAGTAAATGGGGTAGTGGAATCTTTGTGTGGAGTCCACTGGGAAAACAACAGTATGTAGTGTTCAATGCATGCATCAGAACTCAAAGGACAGTGGTCTCTGGTTGTTCCACGGCCCAAGTTATTCAAGACAATGAGTCCCACCAGCTCCCAGATGTAAAAGAAACACACGGAAGGCCAAAACATTCTTTTTTTTTTTTTTTTAATTTTTCAAAACATTCTTTCTAGGGGGACGTATCAAACAGTCATGCAAAAATCTACCTTTGCGCTTTGAACTCTATTTGTTTAGTCAACAGCCAAAAAATGAGGAGGAAAATAAAATCCTCACAAGAGTATATAAAAATCAGTCAACCAAATGCATGAGCCATCCAGATACACACATTACTAGGTCTTCGGAAGGGGTTATGGTGGCTGGGAGGTAACACCATGTTTAAACACATTTAGTCTTCCAACTATCACTGCTTTAAAGGAATAACAGCTAAGAAATGGAGAAGAAAAGATACTTCTCAGCATGTTTTTCTTGGTGTCTTTTAGATTAATTACATCAGCATTGTCTATAAGCAAGTATTATGGAGTGAGCCACTGGGTGTACGAACCCCTCACATCGAACACCATTACTCATTTTGTATATTGGTTGGGATTTGGGGACACGTATGTTGGTTTGGAAAACCAAGGAAGAAGGACTGTGGTCAGCTATGACAAATAAGGGACATGTGAGTTGAGAGGCTCTAATACTGCCAGTGCTGGAACTTGGGTATTTGCTTTCTCCTTTATTTCTGTAGGTTAAAAATTATTTATTGAATGCCTACTATTTACTTTGCACTGTTCTAAGCACAGGGATGTAACCGTGAACACAGAGTGCTTGCCTTCAAGTCACAGTTACAGGAGGCACAGAATGAACATATTATCCAGTAAGCAAGGGAATAAGTCACACAGCACAGTGGGCAAAAATTGGATAATTTACTTCTCCAATTCTCTTGGAGAGAACTAGTCTAGAGACAGACAAGCCTGTGTTTGAATCTTGCTGCCTCTCCTTATTTAACTGTGTCACTCTGAATATCTTTTATAATATCTGAGTCTTTGTTTCCTCATTTGGAAAAACGAAGATAATTAGCACCAATATTTGAAGGGTTGCTGAGAAAAATCACAAATCAAATGGAAATAACTAGCTTCAGATCTGACATATAAAGCTCTGAAATTCTTTGATTTTTCTTCCTTCTGTCTCCTCAAAAGAATCCTTTCTTCCAAGTTCAATGTCACTATCTCATTCCTAATTACCAAAATGCAAAAACCCTTTTCTTAATGTCATGGTAGAAACTAAATTTCACAATTTTCCTAAAAAATGAATCCCATTCCTAACATTTTCCCCCTCCCTCAAATAAAAGGCTTTTCAGCTCACCTCTAGGGTGAAACAACAGATTTTTGATTTCCTGACTCATGGAACTTCATTTTCACCAGGTTAATGCTTCTTAGGCAGAACTATTTTTATTATATCCTTGTTCAGAAATATTTTAATATCTCCTGGTTCCCACTTATTCTATTTAATAATCAATCTGATTTTCAAAATCTTCCACAATCGAGCTGAAGTCTACAAGATAAGGTATAGGAATTTCCTCATTTGCCTTAACCGCAGATCCTATGTCTTCCATTAATTATTTCTTCTGGTGTGTAATGTTATTCACATTTTCACTCATTCATATGCATTTTATGCATCAAGCTTCAGTTGGAGTCCCACTTTTTAATAAAGCCCTTTGTGATGGCTCCTACTCCTAGTAGGTTCCCTTTTCTTTTAATTGTGAGGATACCATTATTGTTAGATAGTCATTACTAACACACTGGAGTAATTATACAACATGAACTCTAAGATACTACACCAAATCTCTCCATATATAAACTATGGTGGTTGGCAAGTGGGATTTTAGCTTTTGCAAAATTGTCATTCCAGGTAAGTACTAACAGTTTGTACACGATCATTCACACATGTCGGTTAAAACAGCAATAACTCAGAATACTGAACCAAAGGGCAACCGACAGTGCAAAAGATTAGGAAGTCCAGGCAGTAAAACAGAGCTAAAGAAACAGTTGGTAATTACTGTTCTTAACATCGAAGTTTGAACAATTCTAAATTAGACATTCTTTGTAGTCAGTATATTAACGCTGACAGTATATTAATGCTGATATAAAGTATTAACTAGTTGGACTTGAAGCAGCACAAATGACTACAGGGCCAAGGGAGAGAGTGAGAAAGATGAGAAAAGAGAACTGACCAGAAGCAGGGCAGAGACATTTTCCTGGCCATGGGCTGCCCAGCAGCTAGGAATCAGGGATTTGAGATTATCTTATATTAGTATACTATTTGTGGCACTATACTATCAATAACACTCATAGAAGATAATATTAATATCTAAACTCATATAAAAAAAAATCCCCCATCAGGACTAGGCTTTGTCAGGTCTTCTGACTAGCAGCAATAAAACATATACATGGGGGCCGGCCGAGCGGCGCATTGGTTAAGCGCTGGTTTTGGGATGCCAGCGGCCCCGGTTCGGATCCCACATGAGGGCCAGTGACACTGCCCTCTACAGCTAACAACAGCTCCACCTGGAGCTGGGCTGTGCGAGCCCCGGTGATGGTGTGGGCTGCCATAGGCTATAGTGAGTGGCCCGCAGCCAGCGTGGGCGGCTGGCAGCCAAGAGTGAGCTGCCGCGGTGAGCGACATCCAGAGGCCAGCGACCGATCTGCCTCATCCGGGAAGAGCGCAATGACGATACCAACAGTGAAGCAACATCCTCCGCAGCTAAACTGAGGAACAAAAGGACAGCAACTTGTCTGTTCCCCTTCCCCGATTCCCCAATGCTGTTCCCCTCTGCCAATTCCCCAATAAAATCTTTAAAAACAAACAAACAAAAAAAAAAACATATACATCTAAGATAAATATTCAGTAAAGTTTAGATGCCTAATCCACAGTGTGGGATTAGCATTCAGCTAATTTATTTTGTTTTCTAATTAAACTGGATGCTGCTAACACTGGTCAGAATCCTGAATGGGTCGGCAATGGCCCAACTACAAAATATATAAATATACAGACAGATATATATATTTTTAATCTCTCTCTCTCTCTCTCTCTCTCTCTCTCTCTCTCTCTCTCTCTCTTTCCCCCTCTTTCCCTCTCTCCCTCCCTCCCTCCCAACATTCCTAGAACTTCAATTTAAGAAAGCACTCAGGAATATTAAATAAAAGAGAGACATACTACTATGGCTTAGGCTTGAATTGTTTGATTTGTAAAATATAAACCATAAAGCAAATTTTGTAATTATTTTTAGTAAAAGGAAATTGACAGTATCAACCATTATATCAACATATTATATCATCAAGTGTGTCTTGATGCCACAGCAAAGAACTGCTATTTTTCTTAAAAAACACCTGAAAACATCAAGACTTTGCACTGTTGCACTGCCCTTTGACTATACTCGTATATGCATAAATTAGTATATTAATCTTGTCCTATAAACTTGATTACTCCCCAAAGATTTGACCTTTCCTTATACAGCCATCCAAATTTTCTGTAAATATAATAACGAGTCAACAAATACACAGGCTACCAGTACTTGCTTTCTACAGCTTAGTAACTTATAGTTATGCCTTAGTTATTTAGTTGACATGTTCACAGGTTTTCACTGAAGTACAGAGCTGCGAACAAAACAGTAATTTCTCCATTTCACATCTGGAAACTGTCACAGGAACTAAGGTCTATAAAATTATAAAAAACAGTTACTCAGAAATAGCCCAATTCTCAGCCAGTCTTCAGCACTGGTGGGAATAACAATTAGAACAAGCCTGGAAATTCCCTTTGGTGGTCCAATTTAGAGGCCTGCTGAACGTTTGCTATACAGAGTCTCCTTCTGCTATTGTGTATCCAGCAGCCACTTGCACACATTTAGTGTTTACTCTCTGGGAATGTTTGACAATTGTGAACGTTGGTCATTTTTCACAACCAATGATAATCACACCTTCATTTCTCATTCCAATGTAAATGTATACGGATAATAAATAAGAAAGGGAAGCAGCCATAAAATAGGTCCAAAGCTTGAAGCGTAGTTTAGTAATTATGCTGTTTAAACATGCATGATAGTTTAATGAGCGCAAAGGGAAAAGCAACTGAAGAGACAGTCTTGAAAAATTAATTTGTGAGGACCACCATTTACAAATAGAAGGAGCATTATTGGATAGTCTGTTTTAACACTGCAATGTTCATATGTGAAGTGTCTTCAGGGTATAAAAGCCTTTCCTCCTCAAAAAAAATATCATTAAAAAAAAATTTAACAGTTCAACTAGTTCTTACAAACCCAGATGATTTATATGAAACCACTGAATTCTCATGTCCCTCCAAGTCATTCGTATTGTCAACAAGAATTAACGTTAATTAGAGGCAAAGAGAAGGAACAGGGAGGGGCAGGGTAACTTTCATGATGAAATATCTTATCACTATGTCAACAAAATAGTTCCATCAAATTATCAGATGCTTAAAGTTTGACCATGACATTCATTTTTTTTAGAGAGATAATATTTCTTCTGGAATGCTTTAAAATAGAATAGAATAAGAATACTGCATACAAAAATAAATGTGGCTAATAGATTGTTTTTTTTCCCTGAATTGTATTCCAAGTCCCACATTCTATAAATATCATGCATTCTGTGACCACTTTTCCTAAATATCCCAAAACAGAAACTGTCTGAAAGATATTTGGGATATATTGTCATAAGGCCTAAGCTCGTTGAAATATTATATTAAATGACAGGGAGGGTGACTAGTGGTGACAGGGAATGAGTGCCTCACACTGTTCAGGGGTGGCACCCAGTTTCAAAACCTCAACAGGGAGGGATGGCTCTGTGGTATTCCTAGGGCCAAGCTGGACCCTGGAACTAGGCCCACCCCTGAGGAAAGCTTCCCTGAAACCCCTCCCAAGTCTTCTGCAGAGCCATCAGACTTCCAGGTGAAGGTGATCACTTCAGACCAAGTTGACCAGAGCAACCCTTGCCCAGCTTTTTGAGCACCATTAAGCCTCCCAGATTTAGGTGAACTCCTGGGAGGAAAGGAGGCCATAAAACAGCTGAAATTAAATAGCTAATCAAGTGGGATGAAAGATAACAGTACGCTGAATTTCATTGAAAGAAGATAAAAAAGTGGATCATCCACATACAACTGAATTGTCTGGCCTGAAAGTCAGACATGTTATGTAAGCAGTGGGCAAAAATAAGCAGTTTGCAAATACCAAAAACTAATGGCCAACATCCATGTTAAATTTACTTAACATTTGGTTTATCTGAAATGCAAATAAATGCATTGAAATGTTATTATTTCTCTATCAATGAAGTTCTCCCCAAAATAACAGAACTAATATTACTGAGGGTCCATAAAAATAGGTGCTTATATAACAATTTGATATATATGAAAAGCCTTTAAATCACTTTGGCCAAACAACTCTAAATTTAGGCATTTGTCTGAAAGAAATACCTGTAATTACAAAAAGGTGGCTATTTATTTTCATTGAGGTATTGTTTATATAAGTTCAATATCCACCACCATAGACTTGGTTAACCAAATGTCCTTTCAAAAAATACTGTGAATCTATGAAAATGATTTTGTAGAAAATTATTTAAACCCCAAGAGACCTACACTATCCATTGCTAAATAAATATTCAGGTTTTAAATTATAGTTTATGTCCATTAAAAAAAACAAAAAACAAACAAACCTCAAATAATATTTTTAAGAGACTAACACTACCTGAACAGTCAGATCACTGAGAGGGTTGGTCCCTTGGCATTTCAAAAATGATGGGGAGAGAAGTACCCATCTAGAGTAGATTGCTAAAAAATAGCACTGTGTTAGTGTCAAACTAAGAATCTTCAGAACACAGTAAAAGTTACTGAGAGGGGCAAGAGAAGGCTTAAGAGATGTGATGTTTCACTCCACAGAAATGGAAAAAACTCCTGCTATGTGATAGGCTATTTTCCAGGTCTTGGTAACCAAGACAAATTTCCTGTCCCCGTGCAATTCACATTTTAGTAGTGTAATGGGTAGTTTACATAGGAGCAGGCAACATTGTCAGTTAAATAATCCTCTGGTAAAAAATAGCACTGGCTAAGGGAAGAGAGCAATACATAGCTGAGGGTGGGGTGCATGATGTTTGATAAAATGGTCCAGAAAGGCCCTTAGTGACATTTGGGAGGTGACCTAAGTAAAGGGGTGACCAAGCCATGCAAAGTCTGGCAAGTGTGGAATGTTAGGGCCTAATAAGAAAACCAATATGGTGGCAATGGAGTATAACCCACAAAAAAAATCACAGGACGTGCGTGTAAGATACAGGAGGGACCAAATTCTTCAGGACCTAGTATGTACTCTAACAAATTTGGAATTGATTTTTCTTTTTTGGTAGTACAAACCACAGTTTTAATACTGGATGCCACATGTTTATCTCATATAATTTCCTTCATGTTAATAGCAAAGGGTAGAACAGCCTCCAGGAACTGCACTAAATATGGAATACTTCATGAATCTGTATGTAATCCTTGGGCAGAAGCTATGCTAATCTTCTGTATGTTATTTTAATTTTAGTGTATGCACTACTGAAGGAAGCACTGGAATTTATTTTGACTAGGAAGGAACACCATAGAGGATTTTAAATAGAAGCACACTAGATTTTGGGTGAAAAAACTGACTCTAGGGGATGCAGCAAACAGGGCTCAGGAAGTTGTTAATACTCCATAGCTAAGACAATGGTGGACGCCATGGAAGAGGTGAGATGTGGTTAGATTTGGAATCTCCTGAATCTAAGTGGCTGAGGGAATGGATCTGGGTATAACATAAAACCAAGAGTCAAAGATGACTTAGCAGCTTGTAGCACCTAGGTGAATACGGGTACCATTTATTCACATGGGAAGGACTGTGTGGGAACAAGTGTTGGTAGGAAGGTGCATGGGAAGTGGAGTAATCAAGTTTTGTTTCATTGAGATGCCAGGGCAAGAGTGTGGAGAACTAATTCAGAAAACTGCCAGAAAGGAGGCCACAGGCTAGGCATTGGAAAGGAAGAACAATAGATATCCGGTACCTTGCATGAAAATAAAATAAAAGGACAAGACCTGAAAGAATGCCAAAGAGGAAGCAAAAGGGGAAAAAACAACAACAACAAAGAAATCCTTATAATTTAATCATGTTTTCAATAAAAGAGAAAAAAATATTAAAATGCATTATAAAATAGAAACATACAGAGCCATTTAAAATAACTATTTTAAATAAATCACTTGCCTTTTATAAATATTTAAATTTTTTGATAGTTAAAAAAATATTTAAATTAGGGCCGGCTGAGTGGTGCGGTGGTTAAGAGCTGGCTTGGGACGCCAGCAGACCCAGGTCGGGTCCCACAAATGAGGGCCAGTGACACTGCCCTCAGAAAAAAAAAAAAGAAGAAAAAATTTAAATTATATGTTGTGTTCTCCACAGCTTTGACATTATGAATAAAAATGTTAGATTTTAAGGTATAAATACAAAATAGTTAACTTCTAAAATATTACCTAACCGAAGCAGTTGAACTTATTCAGGTTTCCTGTTATATTACAAGTTTTCATTCCCTTTGTATATTTGTTCAATTGCATATTTTCCCTTTAAGCTTAAAGTGGTCATCCATACATACTGTAAGAACATTTCAGGGGGAGAAAATTAATTTGGCAGGATACAACCATCTGGGCAAATGACCTAGGCTGTTACACTGCACTGCTATCCTAAGCTCAAAATCAATCTAAAACCAGTATCTCACTATAACTCGTCTCCATCCATACTCTCGGTTATTAAGAATGTCTGAGTAAGTTGTGGTGAAGTAAGTTGAAATTATGTTTGAATAAAATTTATAATAAAATTATAGGTACAGTATCCTAGAATTTTACTTTGAAATTATGTAAATCATTTTTAAATATTAAAAATGTGGCTATTTTTAAACTTTAGAATGCACATAATCTCTTTGAATCATAACCCCAAAAGAAAAATACCTATTTTTAATTAAAGAACGTTCAGCAATTCATTGCTATTTATTCACTTCTTTCCTTAATTCAACAAATATGTATTGGGTACCTATCCTGTGTTAAGCACTGTGTTAAGCAGATCAGGATGAAAATGGGGAAGAAGAACACACACAACCCTTGCCTCATGATGCTCCCCAAACTGTAGCTGTTTTATGTAAATCTTTTATTTTATTTATTTATTTATTTATTTATTTTGAGGGCAGTGTTACTGGTCCTCATATGTGGGACCAAACCGGGGCTGCTGGCTTCCCAAACCAGCGCTTAACCACCAGCCACTCGGCCGGCCCTGTAGCTGTTTTATGTACGACACAAACAATGGTTGTCAGTTTCGCTGAGACCAGTTGGTTTGACAGAGTTGCAGCTCTCAGGAATGGTTTCCAAAGGGACTGCTGCTTGCCCTAAAAATTGGAAAGATGTGTATGATTGACCAGTTGAAGGGGAGACAAGGCAGCTGAAGTAGAAGCACAGCAAAGAGAAAGAAAACCTGTGTGGCAGGAGCAGAAAGACTTCATGCAGCCCTGAGTGAGTAGAGGTGGGCCAGGTAAAAATGTAGGGAAGAATAGAGCATGGCTAGATTAAAGGTTACCGGAGGGAATTTGTCCTTACTTGCTTTGTAAATATCCCTAGGAGGGCGGTGTGGATGACACCCGAATGGGAACAGAAGGAATGTAGGCAGATTAGTCCAGGTTTTTCAAAAAGAGGGAGGGAGTTGATAATGGGGATGAGAATTAGCGGATATGGGTGATGTAGAGAGAAAGAATTACAGCATGAATAGGAGAGGGAAGGGTGTAATGAAGGAGATGGAGTTAACAAGATGACCTCTAGGTTCCTGATTGTGAAACTGAAGGAACCTGGTAAATAATGGGGGAAAAAAACAGGCTAAGAAAGGAAGATTATGAGCACAGTTTTCAGAATTGTAGAGGCTGAGGTACCTTTGACATCTGAGGTGTCAAAGATGGGGTCTGTCAATCAGGCCGAAGCCAGAGGCCAAAGGCAGTGGACGAGAAAAACATCTGGACTTAGTGACACAGCTGACTGACTGGTAATCTTAGTGAGGCTTGTTACTATGGAATACATCTTGAGGCCAGAGGAGTGGGGGAGGGAGTTTGGAGGGTGGGATGAGGAAATGGATACTTAATTGCAGACAACTTTGTCATATGTCTGGTTATGAAAGCCCGGGAAAGTGATAATGCCAGCGGAAGGGGATGAGACACATTGAGTGTTTTGAAAAAGAACCCAGAAAATCAAAACATAAATCACAACTAGGCATAATAATTAATGCCTAGTTTGTTTTTTTCTTAGTTTAACTGAAAATTAGAAGGAAAGATAACTCAAAAAATCTTTTTTGAGAAATCTTTGATAAGTTCTCATTGTGGCCATGGCCAAACTAAACCTACCCAGAATCCTTTAGGCTGCATCTTTCCTACCTGGGTGCACTAACAACACATGATTCCTACTTTTGTTGTGACACTTACCATATGTACTCTAATTAGTATTTGTTATCTTCTCTTCTAATTGTAAACCACTTTAGGACAATTGTTTCATCAACACTTAGTCAAGGGCCAGATGCATAGTAGATGGTCATGAACACATGAAAATGTTAAATATCTTGAAAGAGCAAATACTCCCAACACACTTCTTAAATGTATACTCTTGTTGCCTGAGTGAGGGAGGGCATAGGTTCCAGTAGGTAAATGCAATTAAATGTTAAGGCCAAGTGATATCCAGAAGGTCATACCTACTGTCAGCACAAGTGTCAATGCTGAATGAAGTGTTGTTATCAACACCTCCTGTATACAAGGCAGGAAAGAAAAGAAAGAAAAGAAAGAAAAGAAAGAAAGAAAGAGGGGGGAGCGGGGAAACAACACATTTTTTTAAAAAAATCAGCATTCTGTGGTCCATAAGGTGACATTCAAAGTTCATAGAAAATGGTTTCTGATAGGAAACTTTGCTTTCGATGGCTAAAGTAGTCAATGTGATCTCAGTTAAGGCAATTAGTGTAGTTAGAAAGTCTCAATTTTTAGCTCTTAGCGTCACTAGGCTGCTTGTGCAGTGGGTGCTTCTTGTCTGTCCTGACGAGCTCCATGAGCATTTGCTGGGTTGCTCCATCCCAAAGGGTTTAGCCATAGCATGAGGAGTGACTATGCTGATTGGCCCCCACGGAGACTGCCTTGGCTCAGAGTTCAGCATTGACACTTGTGCTGCAGAGGTTTAAATCCTGAGGGTATGGTCAGGAAAGCTGCGTTGTGAGAGTGGAAAAGCAGGAGCCTCCACAACAGCTGCTTTGCTGTTGGGTCACAAAGGAGAGCAAGAGATCCCTTGACACCATAAAAGGTAGCGGATGATGGGAAGGCAATCTCAGTGTCTCCATTTGTCACTGGCAGGGTGCCACTTGCTTTCAAATCCAAATGCTCTCACAAGAGGATAAAGCCAAATATAAATAATTCCCTAATTTTATACTTTTTTTTTTTTGTAGACAGCTTCAGCAGGAAAGGATATAGAAGGTTATTTAATTTACTTAGACACAAAATTCTTTGATGATTTAACTATGGTACTGAAGAGAACACTGGATTCAGTAAAAGAAACCTGAGTTCTAATCTGGTTTTGACACCAAGAAGGTGAACAGCCAAGGAAAGCCACTGATTTGAATAGGTTTCATTTTCCTCAGTTGTTAACCAAGGAACCTGGGTTAACAGAACTCTACTGGTTATGATTCTCTGTTAAAAATATGGAACTAATCCAGAAGAAGTAAGCATGGGTTAAAAATTCAGATTAAAAAACGTTATATTCTTAATTCACATCATGCTCTTTTGTCATCATTGCTTTCCAACTCATGATAGGGGAGAGGAATTGGCCCCTTCCCCCAATCCAGGGAGCTGACACTGAGATTGGGGATTGTAGCTGAGTCCTAAGGTCAGCTGTAGTTTATTTTATGTACTAATCGAGGTGACTAAATTATGTATTTGTCTTCTTCTGAAAGTACTTTCAAGGTACAGATGCTCATTAAAGGGAGACTATCCTAGAAAGGTTTTTATAACAACCAGGCCACATATATATCGAAATTGTATGAGTATACTGTGCTTCTAAGTAATTCTAGTTTGCTGAAACTATTCTGACTATGCCTGCTGTCTATGCCCGAGTAAACATATCTGCAGCCCCTCCCTGGTTTGGACAAATATTCTAGAGTTACCCTAATTCTTGTTTACCTCTCACAAACATTCACCTAAATTAGACAAGCTAAACAATGGTGTCTGTGACACTGCAATGTCCCACCCTGTGAAACCACTGAGCTCTATCTGTGGCATCAATGAGGTCTCCCCATGCCCTCAGCTTTCTATTCCCCAACACATCCCTAACAAAGACATCCTTTCACAGCACAAGACCATGGGATCTTTGTCAAGCGTAATTAAGATCCCATTCATCTTCTCCACTTCCCAAAACATATTTTTCAAGTCTGTGGTCCTAGAACATTGCAATTTCCCTTTCCCTTTATAGGTTATATAACAAGAACAGAAACATTATGGAGAGATGACCATGTGCCAGGCACCATTCAAACACGTTATGTGTATTGCCACATTAATCCTTGTAACACACCTGAGATACTACTATCCATTTTACAAAATAAAAAGGACAGGCACCGTGAGGTGAAGTGCCTTGCCCAAGGTACAAAAACTTGATTTGGCAGAGCTGGGATTCAAACAAAAATCAGCTGGCTTCACAGTTTATACAATTTGTTATTGAATTATAGTCTTGGTCCAGAAGTTTACTACCAGAAATCATCATGCCACTTAAAGATAGAATAGAGGTCCACTCCTATACTCATGCACCCTCCCATCCATCCATCCATCCATCCATCCATCCATCCATCCAACCATCCATCCATCCATCCATCCATCCATCCATCCATCCATCCATGCATTCCTCATCACATATTCAGAGTGCCTACCACAGGCCTAGCACTGTGTCAGGCACTGGATCGTTGAAGATAAGATGAGATGATTTCTGCTTTTATAGACTGAGTAATAGTGTGGTGACTCAGTAGAAAGGCCCTTACCAATTGCAAATTAAGACTTCAAGGCACTGTTGTTAGACATACGCAAAGTACATATGGAGAAAACCAAAACCAAGGCATCTCGTTGGCCTGAGTGAGTCAGGGAGGTCTCAGCAAGGAGGTGGCACGTTTCAGCTGGCACACACATGGAGGACAAGTTGGACAGGCATCAAAACAGCTGACTGCTTAGTCAGTCCAAGTGCTAGTGGCTCAAAGTTATCTTTACAAAATCCAAGTTAAGAAAATTATTTAGAAAGTCAGTCTAATAAAGAATTCACTTTCCTTGTTTCAACACCATTAAAAGGACCTACAGTGTACAAAGGTTAATTTGATACCAACCAACTCAAAATACATCCGCTCGACAAAATAAGATTGTTCACAACTAACATTTCCAAATTTCTAGTGTGTCAGGCAACAATTCTTGAGCCACCTTCTGTGAATAATTTTATGTGACTTACAAAGAAGGAAGATCCATTGAAAACAGAGCTGTTGAGTAGGCATGGTTCATTTATTTACACTTCTAGAGTGTGAAGTGACCAGGAGTAGTACATATAAGATTACAGGAACCTTTAAAGTAACTAGAAAGTGGAAGACACACACACACACACACACACACACACACACACACACACACACAGCAAATGGTCAGAGGTTGGCACATGAGCAGCAGAACAAGTTTGTATATATAAATGCTATGACAAGCATATCGCCAAACTGGATTACTTCCAAGTCCTAGCAGTATAGTGAGCTAGCTGAAGCACACACACAAGTTTTGGCATTATTACAAAATAAAATTCTCTTTCTCTCTTTCGTGCAGTAAGAGAAAATGTGTAATATCACAAGAAATTGTAGACCACTAATAGGAAAAATATGAGTAGAGAGGTGACATGGAGATGGAGAATAGAAAGTCGGCACTTGTTTGCCTCCAGATAGACAATTTAATCGTAGTTCAGCTCAGGGTGAAATTAGGCCTGTCAACATCTCACACCCTGTTGACCTTGGTAGGAAAAAGTGCTATGAGGGCTACAGAAAAGTCACTAAACATCATACTCCCCAACAGTCTTCGTCAGAGCCTGCAGTTTCATTGACACCTGAGTTGGCAAGTGTATCTGTGAGATCCAAGAGGGACTGAATTGACACTCCCAATTATAAGAGCATTTTTACCCAAGTAATGTGGAGGTACACAGGAGGGCAATGTAGTCACCTTGACACCATTCCTTGTGCAACTAACTGCGACACATATGGGAGGGCTTTGGAAGAAACATACTGGCTTATTCAACTGCTCCAAATGGAATGTATGTGCTCTTTGGGGTGTCTGGTGTCATGCCATGAAAAACATGAACATGGCACTTTGAGACCTGAGGGAAAATATAAGCTATTAAATTATTACTCAGAACAGTTTTTTAAATTTATTTTTAAATAAGCATAGATATGTTATAAAAAAAGAAACATAGGCAGAGAGGAAAGAACTCAGCCTTAGGAATCTACGTAAGAACTACCCCTACAACAGCTATGCTGCCTGGGCAAGCTGTTTAACATCTCCAGAATACATTATGGGGATAGGAATGCTACCCCCAGACAGTATACGTAAAGCTCCTACAACAGAGAGTGGTACACAGCAAGTGCTCAGAAAATGTTTTTGATGTTCGTGTAACAGGGACAGCAGTAGCTGCCATGCAATATCTTTAAAAGACTGAAATGAGGTAAAATATATTTAAAAAGCATAACACAGCAACATATTGTGAGGCACTCACCAACAAAAGTCAGTTCTCTTCTTAACTAGACCTTTTTATACCTAAATCCATTGACCCAAAAGTAAGTCATGGAAAGAGATGATTATTTTTCATTTATTTAAAATAGCATTCTTGTAGCACACCCACATAAAGAACTTTGTGATCCAAAATACTTAGATCAATCACACTGTCTCTTGTTTTGGAAAGTCTTAGGTTATTGTGGCAAAATTTTCCATTGGGATCAGAGAATTTGAAGAAAAGCAAAATCAGGGAGAATACCAAAGCTTGAAACTGAAGTTTTGGTAAAAAGAACTTAGGACCACTTTTGATCAAACTGGAAAAACCCACATAAATACTGGCGACAGTTAAAGAATACAATCCCCCCAACTCAGAAATATGTATTTTCTAAAAGGTCCATTCTTTCTTTGAAATGATAACATGATTTGGCAAGTTCAAGTTGAAGCAGTTAGTTCGGTCAGGCTGCTACCAATCTTAGAATGATTAGAAAGCAAAAGAATTATAGTCAACCCTCAATATTGAAATATTCAGATACCTGGTACTTCACAAAAGCAAAATTTTACCTAATTAAAGTACAATTTTATTCATATCTGTCATATTTCACACCTTTTTCTAAGTAAATGGTTATAGATGACCGTGTTAATATTTCTTTATTTTATTTTAAAAAATATAATAAGAAAACTGGGATAGGCAATGGAGGAAAAACTAAAAAGAAATACAGAAAACACCCCAAGATATTACGTCCTGAAGAAACAGAGAAAAGGGTGTTGCCAGACTAACCCGATTAATGATCAAATGAGTCAGAAAAGTGTAAGACTAAGCTATGAGCCTAAATAAGAGTCACTTATAATAAATCATACTGTTTTGTTTTTTTTTAGCTGAGCCCTCCTGCCACCTGTTGGCAGCTCAACAGCAACTCAGCTCGGGCTGGCATAGAACTGCCATTGCTCAGAGCTCAGCTCACACTCTTGAGTGAGCTCTTAACCAACTGAGCCACTCAGCCGGCCCATAATCATACTATTTTTAAGAAAGCTTTTATACAATGGAACATATTTATTCTTTCAGGGATAGTGACTGTTGTAGATTTTGTCTTACAACAATAATATTAATCAATTCATTTCACAAATATTTGGGTATCCACAATGTCGTTATGGGAAAAAAAAAACATTCCTCAGAATTCCAGTAAAAGTTTTTTAAAATGTCTTTTAGCACAGTAGTTATTTAAATATTTGTTTCAAATTGAGTAAGCATTAGAAAGTTGATGCTTTCTAAGATTACAAATGAGCTTTGGCAAAACTATAGCAAAACTGTGGAAAAAAAAAAAAGCTTGCTTCTTCTATAATCATCATCCGTATAAATTCAACCTGATCAATTCTGTAGAAAATATCTCATATTGCTCTCCATCCCATATTTATATATCAAGATGATTCTAGTAAAATATATAAGCATTATGATAATTTCTATAAAAGATAATAGTATAATAAAATAAAAAAACACAGTGTTATCTGTATTCTATGGTATCTGTCAGAAGAATACATATTTATTATCATCACTACCACTGTTTATGAAAAGCTACAAATTCCTTCTGAAACTAGTGATTTATATTATGCGCTCTTCCGAAATTACATTCTAGAGCTATCAGAGAAAAACAGATAGCCAGAAGATCATACTACACTATATCAAGTGGAAACAAATGAAGGAATATATTCAATTCTGTGTTTTTTATTCCTACCTTTCAACAATTATCAGGATTTCTATAGTTATAGGATTAGCATATCATTATTCCTGAGACAAAAAGAAATTATTTTATATGCCAAAATGTTGTTATCCAACTATTTGACCCTTCAAATTCACTCTTCAATCCCTTTATAATGCTGAGAAATTTTGACAGCTTTAACCAACAGAATGAAACAAAAAAAATGTAAATTCTCATATTTTTTACATACTTTTTTAGAAAGAATGTCATCCCATTTTATTTAAAAAAATATACAGACACAGGAAAAATTCTATATATTAATAATGGTTATTACTGGGAGATAGGATTATGGGTGATTTTTTTTTAGTTCCTTCTGTATTTTCCAAGTTTTATACAATGAACATACATTACTTTTATCATCTGAAGCAACCCTAGCCCAATTCCAGTTCTAGTAGGGAGTCACATGATGAAAGGCAGTCAGCTTAGGGTTTTGTTTGTTTTGTTCTTTTAATGCCGAGTCACTGTGCTTTGTCCGTGAATCTAAATCTTATCCATGTATAAGATGAAAACCTCCAGGTCTCATCTCAGTCTGTTTTCTAATTTCTACTCTATTTTTTACTTACTTTAAGCTACTTAAAATGTCAACTTCTTTCCCTTTCTGTCGAATTACTTACATAAACCTTCACCTTTGCCATTTATCCTTGCAAACTTTCATTTTTCCTTCTCTTACCCTTTCCCTCAATCATGTAGCATTAAAATAATTATTCGTTTAACAAATAGCTATTGCTCTACAATTCCCTCCTCAGCATCTAAAATAATGAATTAGTCTGAGCTGATACCCTAAACTAATGGGGAGGACAGACCATAATACAAGGTGATGGACTTTCATGAGAGCACACAGAACATAAAAATTAAATTCGTGAGGAAAAAACGTGATGTGTCAGTGCTATGCCTTGAAAAATACCTATACGTGAAATAAGACAATCTCTGCTTCAGACCCATTTCACTTAAATTCAGTCAGTAAGTATTTACTGAATGACTATGTGCTAAGCACCAAGCCAGTAATAGTAACAAAGAAGCAGGGTCCCTATTCTCACTGTTAAAAAAAATAACAAGCAACAATAATAGAAAGTATTCAGCTATCATATAGTATTTATGTGCACTAAGAATCCTAGAAAAGAAGCAAGAGGGCTGCATGGAAGAATTAGTTAACTATTTTATGAAAGAGAGTGTTAAAGATGAGACTGAATGGATACATCAGATGTTGCCCAGTGGAGAGATGGGAAAACAATATTCCAGGCCAAGGCAGCATGTTTGGAAATGGGAACAAGGTGCTGGTGTATCTACGTTTGGAAACGCGGAAGTCTGTACACCAGAAAGCAAAAGAGACTTCACATAGGAACAGATCTCTGGTTCACAGCATTGTTTCTTCCTCCAGGGGGTACAGGTTAACAATTCTAAAATAACTTTTATGAATACTGGAATATGAACAACTAAGAAAATGTACAATGGACAGGGAAAGCCAGGTTCCTCACTCTTGAAATGAGAAGTTACAGAAAAACAAGGAGAGGTTAGAATGATCTATATGGTTACGGATTAGAGGTAATGGATTAGAAGACATCAGTACACACTTAGGTTTAGTTTAGAATAAAATAGAGGTAGTTACCTATAGAGTATTTATGTATTATAGATATATGTATATACATTGGCTAATATACATATACATATATATTATATATTACCATATATATGTGTGTATATATACATAAATACATATACATACACACACACACACATATATACCTCCTTGTTCTGTCATATGAAACAGTGTATAAATGACACCCCAGTTGCACTAAGTACACCTAGAACCCAGATGTGGGTTTCTAAACTATTTTCCAATAAAAGGACCCAGGACTTCTTGGAAAAAATTCCTGATGCTAGGACTTGGGCAGAAAATATATATGAGCCTGCAGCACATTGTAGTGACAGAAAGTAAGAAAGAATCCAAAAGAAAATACACACACACACACACACACACACACACACACACACACACACTCACTGAAGTATGCCAAAGAGACATAGGCCTACGAAAGAACTCTCACTAGTCAGAACTAAATAGGCAACAAAACCCATTTGAGCAACACAAGTAGTAATGTATATACAGTGCAATGGATAAAATAAATACCCTTGAGTCCATGCTAACAAAATTTTCAATAAATAATTGGGGAGAAGAGACAAATCTCCATGCAGAAGAATTCCAAATAATTTATATAGATACTCTGTTTTCAGGAAAAAGAGCATAATCCCTACTACTTAAGTGTGGATTGCACATAGAGACTTCTTTCCAAAGAGTATAGAAAGGGGAAAAAGCAGGTCTTTACACTGGAAAAATGTGCAAAAAAGTACCTCAAGCTAAGTCATCCAAGTTAACAAAAACAGTGATAAGTCCTATTGATAGTATATAACCTGTATTGGATGTGATGAGAATGACACTTTATCTCTGTGGCCTTCCTCCTCAAAACCCATAACCTCAGTCTAATTCGACAAAACATCAGCCAAATACCAGTTGAAGAACATTCTACAAAACGCATGATCCATACTCCTCAAAACCGTTAAGATCATCAAAAACAAGTGAAGCCTGAGAAACTGTCATAGCCAAGAGGAGGAGTCTAAGGTGACAAGGCAACTAAATGACATGTGGGATCCTGCATGGGATCCTAGAACAACAAAAGGACAACAGGGAGAGACTGAAGATGTCTGAATAAAATATGGATTTTATTTAATAATAGTATATCAATATTGGCTCATTAATTGTGAGAAATGTACTCCACTAATGTATGATGTTAATAATAGAGGGCATACTGGAACTCTTTGTATTAACTTCACAATAATTCTGTACTCTAAAACAGTTTATTAAAAAAAATAATTTCTTAAAAATCAAATATAAATGCGATAAAATTTTAGCCTTTGTTTTATTTGAGTTAAAAATATATGGGTATCTGTTGCTACATTATTTTCCCAAATGCTTGAAACAGCTTGTAACAGTAGCAAAAACATGCAATTAAAAACTTGAAGTAACTATTCTGACTAAACTGCTAAATGGGAGAGTGAGAGTATTCAAGCTAAGAAAAGTACTAAAACAAAATCATAACAATTTCCTCTGATATACTATTATTCTTTGTAGGATATATGTATTGGCATTTAGTACAGGTATGTCAGGAAAAGATTTCAAATACTGCAATAATCAAATTCTGTTTCTACTCCAGGAGTTCAAAACAAAAGATAATTTTCATCTGATCACAAATTAATAACATGAATCTCTTCTTTCAAAGTTATGACTTAAATTTAATGAGCAGAAAAATAAAATTGTTTTGTTCTACCTGTATTCTGAAGATCGCAAACATATCCTTATCACATTATAACATTATCAACTATAGTTCAACTCACTTTGGTTTTGGACAAATTTAGAAAATAATCGCAATTTTTAGCACAGCTCTAGTCCTAACGTGAATAATAATTTTTGTTTCTTCCAAAATGTTGGCCTTGGTAACACCTCCATCACAGAACTTTTCTACTATTTCTTTCCACTCATCATAGAGGAAAGCAAAGAACTACACTCAATTTTTATTCAATTCTTAGTACTACAAAGAATGACTACTTAAGAAAAAAGGAAATAACTAGGCTAGCAACATCTCAGGTGTTCTGGCTCCAACACGCTAGTCTATGAGGCAAAAAGAGGTGTCTTTTTCTTTTTTTTCACACGGGAGTCGAACCAGCAACCTTGCCATTAAGAGCTGTATCCACTGAGCCATCCGGGTGGCAGCTCAGCTCAAGGTGCTGAGTTCAGTCTTAGTTGTGGGTGGGCATAGCCCACCATGGAACAGGCAATCTTGTCATTAGGAACACATGCTCTCACCAGCTGAGCTATCCTGCCACCTGGCAGCTCAGCTCAGGTGCAGCTCAGGGGAAGCTCACTGGCCCATGTGGGACTCAAATCAGTGACCCTGTTGCTCAAAGCTCATGCTCTTAAGCAAACTCAACCAACTGAGCCACTTGGCCAGCCCAAATCAGTGTCTTTTTCACTTATGTATATTTCTGGAACTTCTGCTCCCCTTTTCAGTTTATTATAAAGTTCCTCAGAGTTCATTAGACAGGACGTTCTTTTCTCTGGATGATAAAAAGTTTAATTTCAAAAAAGTTGCATGGTAAATATCCTAAGTAGGGCTTTAAATACAAAAAGACTTTCAGATCCTTCAATGGGTAATATGTATATTAACATACTTTAAGAAGGAAATATAGTATTCAGCTTTTCCCACACTAATTTGACTATTTTTATTTTTTTAAGACACATCTAGACATACTAATGCCTATGGAACACATGTTGGGAAGTTATTTTGTACATTTTGGGAATACTGCTTTAATAGAAACTATCAAAGTAATAACAGCAGTGGTAAAATCTGCTTGGCACCCTTAACTTGCACCATCTTTGAAATCCCCCCTTTTATTCTCAAGTCAAAGCAATCTTTGCCATGTAACATTACCTATTGAGTCCACTTTAGTATGTATAGTCAAAGCAAAGGTATTGAGTTCAATAAGTGCCTAATATATATGGGCAGTTATTTATATTTATAGGTTGAGTACTGTGGAAGAAGAGGGTGCAAGACCCCTCCCTCTTCCATGTAAGTGGAAATGGAGTGGATAATTATCACAGGTGGAGAATGTGCATCCTCGGTGAGAAAGATGGAAATAGACAACCGTAGGAAACTAGCTTAAGCCAAAGCAATAGATTTCAACTTAATCCGATACCTCTGCTGAGGTAATAATCTTTTGGCTATGCAAAGACATCTTAAAACATCAGAACATAGACTCCTTCCTGATCAGTAATTTTCTGCTCAAAATGAGCAAATTTTGGACTTAAGCAGAAATTCTGTTCTTCTTCCAGCTACTGCAGTTTTATTCTAAGAAATAAGAAATGGAGCAAACGATCTAGGCAATAATGTCTTCAAGCTCCATTTCTCAGGGACAAAAATTTACCAGAGTGACCATTACATCTAACAACTACGCCACCTATTTCTCCATTATAAGACATTATAATGCATGGGTTTCTACAATGGTCAGTGCCCATCTTAAACTCAATGCCACATGCTAATTAATGTCAAGCTCACCAAAGCGTTATATTTATGTGTGAATCCTCACACTGCTGTCTTCCACCTACTGTTATTACAAAGCACACTGAATGATAGTGTAGGCTCAAAAATATACCTCATCCTATCACTTTTGACAAAGAACCTCAATTATACCCCAGAAATGAGCCTCAATTATACCTTCAATTTTAAGCCTTTTGAAAGAATTATGCTTCCCACTGGGAGAAGAAATACATTTTTCAGCAGGTAAGTGCTCAGGTGCTCTGGCTTCAACTCAATCTTCCATCAGTTAAATGTTAACCAGGTAAAGGTCAGTGGTCACTCAGGCCTCCCATCCTGTCTTCCCTTTCAGTTTGGAATGTTGTATTTCTGTCAAAACTTAAAATATGAGAGAAATAAATACCATATATGGTATATACCATATATGGTATACTGTACACAGCATGTTTAAATTAAAAATTCAACTTTAAGCTTCGCTATTACTATTTCCTTGTTAGTTCACATATATAGGTACCTAAATCCTCTTTTCCATTACCTATGTTAAAAAATTTTTTTTATTATTATTTAATGATATACACAGAAATTGTCTTTTCACTTTGGAACTGCATTACAAGAAAATCTAAAAACTGAATGAACATTGTTTTAAAAATAAATTTGCATGTCTTTTTTTTTTTTTTTTAGCTGAGCCATCCATCCACCTGTTGGCAGCTCAGTGGCTGCTCAGCTCGGGCTGGGCATCGAACTGCCCAGCTCGCATTCTTGAGTGAGCTCTTAAACAACTGAGCCACTTGGCTGCCCCTGCATGCCTTTTGAAGTTAGGCTTTTCCGTATATGAGGCACAGTGTATGCATGTTTTGTCATAATAAAGAAAAGGCTAGTGAGCAATTTAAATAGTACAGCTTTCAGAAAAACTAAGGGGTAGTACGGGCTTTGCACACAGATCGGGACTTAGCCTCTGTGAAGCTCAGTGTCCTTATCTACACAGTGGCTATCCAGACCCCGGTATGGGAGTAGCATACATAAATTGCCGAGCTCATTGCGTGATGGAGAGTCTCAGCTAATCCATGAGGTACTGTGACTGATATGACCACTGAAGAGGCAGGGTAAAGGGCAGCCCTATATGTAATACTTAAGTCTTTCTTGGGTAAGATGGATGTCAAGGGAGATGGGAAACTAATTAGAAGTTCAGATGGTCCTAGAAACTCAGGACTTGGAAAAAAACAAAGCTGAACTCAGAATTAACTGTTGTTTGGAAGAAGTAGAACTTTAATATAAAACTAAGGATATCACTCATCTACAGCTCTGCAGGCTTTATGCTTCACGTCGCTGAGGCTCATGGGTCTCACATGTAATGTGGGTAAACATAAGCAGCAATGACAAAAACCTATGGACTTGTGAACACGTTGAAGACTGAGCTGGTTTTGAACCTATAGATGAGACTGCTAAAATGAATATCTTCACATCTTAGCACAGATCTGGCTTCCTTTATGTATATACACACACACGTGTGTATTATGTGTGGATAAAATATATATATATATATATATATATATATATATATATATATATATATATATATATATATATATCCAGATACAGGCCAGGTTCTACAAGAAAAAAAGGCAACCTCCTTTTGTAAAAGTTAAAAAGATGTTCCCTTTTGAAAATGTATGTAGTCTATACCACCTTTCCTAAAGGTAAACATACTAGGATCAGGATGCTCTTTTAACAAGGAAAGATACTCAAATTTTCTATTAGAGAAAAAAAAAGTATCAAGCTAGGAAAGTATAAAACAAATTAAAAGCAGAGTTTAATTGAGCTCACATTAAAATATTTTCATGCTTTATTACAAGACAGGAAAGTCAACATGATGCAACGGAAAGAGTATCAATTAGGAATCATGAATTTCAGTCCTTCAGGTAGTGTGCATCTATGGTGCTTCTCACAGATTCAAGCATTGGAAAGTGAGGGAAAAGTGCCTGCTAACTGGTATAGGGTCCTATATTTATAATAAAAAAGGAAAGAGTAAGGAAATAAAATTAAGGTACTGACATAATGGCCCTCTCTGAAACCGAAGCCATTTCTATCAGTCACAAAGCATGGCAGCCCATAGCTGACATAGCTATCAGTAATTCTTGGTATGAATTTCTCCTGCAATGAGCCCTCTTTGAGGCCAAGGAAATGGGCCTGTTGGTCTTTGTATCACCACTGTTTATTACAGAGCATGAGACAGAGTTCAGGCTCAGCAAATGTGTGTCAAATGCAAGGTTTTATAAAGGATTGATTTATTTTTTATTTTTTTTTATTTTTTAGAGACTTGCAAGAAAGCCAAACTATATTTATGGGGCACACACTTTTCCATCTGCATCCTTCCTATAACATGGGGTATCAGAGTACTGGGGATTATGGGGACCTGAGCTGGTTGGGCTATTTAAATTGCACTAAATGGCAACTACAGACCAAATACAGAAACCAGTCCAATAAAATAGCAACAATGAAATCAAAGTTAGTTTCTAAGCAACATAATCCTATTTGCCCATAAATAAAAAGCTAACATTTCTTTTCAAGCATAGCTGCATGTATATGCAGATATAATGCAGCTACAGTTATTTCATATCACCTTTAATACCAGAGCATTTGAGTATTTTACATTTTATCATTCCTGAGAATCTCTGGCAAAAGGAAGCATCTTTTACAATAATTTCTACTAACTGACATACAAAAGCCAGAATAAAAGCCAGGGATATTTTGGAGCTATTTGGATTCTGTATGACTTAGTGGCAATAGGAAGAGCAATTAAGAGATTGATCCTAAATAACAAAATCCAGATTTTGGAGTGAAGGGGTGGTTTCCAAAAAGTAAACTATCAGATCCATTATGCTTTAGAGGAGGAATAATACAATAATAAATACATTATCTCCAAAATACTAATCATAAAGTTTAGATGAGGCAACTTCATATAAAACGCTTAGCTGAATCCAGTACTGAATTAAACTTTCTTCTCTATTTCACCCATTATTTCAGTAGCACAATATATGTGATATTACTCCTTCTCTTTTTACAGAAATTTTGCAACTTGAATTGCATACATCCATAATAATCATTCAGTCAGAGTCACAGGGAAAATTATTCTTTGTTCCTCTACCCCTCCAATCTAGACATGGTTGTGCAGTGTTTGTAATGAAACAAAACCACCTGTTATTCAACATGCAAAGAAGCCTGCTCCAAAGAAGACCAAATGAAAAAAATGTCAGCTCTAAACAGTAATTAATAATTACAAAAGACCCAAGGAAACAAATAGCACTACTTCAGACAGATACATCGGCACCATTCCACTCTTGGGTATGAACTTTTCTATCGAACCTCAAATACTTTCACAACTGGAATTTTGTGTAGCCCAATTAACTTTGGCTAGACACAGAAATCTGGCTAAGTGCTTCTCTGCAGTAGCCAGAATAAAGGTTTTCTGTATCAAGAATTACTGTCAGAGCCTCCCATATCCTTCCTTCTCTCCTCCCTAACCTAAATCTGGTAGTAAAATAAGCTAACAGCCAAGCAGTTTTTACTACAATTTAAGTCAATATCAACTTTACTGGCTCACAAAAACTGTAAAATATTTGGCTTAAATAAACTGAACAGGACAAAATGAAGACCAAAAAAAAAAAAAATCAAAGTAAGGATATACACATAATTATACATCATGAACAGCTTTAAAAACAAGTATAAAATCCTCTGAAATGCCATAATAATGGAAATGTTATTCCTTCTTTTCTCTCTTAATGCATGCCCAATTTGAAATTCAAGGCATTAGTCTTAGGTAACAAAGTTCAAACAAGAAATAAATCACAATTTTAAAGAGCGCTTTGTGTAGTATTTTAATTGGACATGGCATTGGTATGAAAGTTCCATATATTTTAAAGCAATGTCACCCAGGCCTGACTATATTTAACATGGAGGTTACTAGTGACCCTGAGACAGAACTGTTCCCTAGGGTACCATGGAAAATTTGTATTCTTGTTATAATGTCGGGTCTAAAGTGCCAATAGCCAAAACCAGAAATCCTAAGTTCACGACCTATGATGCCTAATAATAAAAATGAGTTTAACCACTCAAACTAAACCAGTATTTAGAGATACTATCTAAACATATGTTATAAAAAGGGAGGAGGGAGGAAGTACTGGCTTACTGTTTGAATCTTCTATCAGGTATAGTGAGAGGGAAAAAAATTCCACACTCAAAATTATTTAGCTAGAGTGAAAACTAATGATGTTCAATGCAGAAAACCTTGAGGTTGTATCCAATTCTACTATTTAGTACCTTAGTTATTCTTGGGTGTGTGCCTTAAATCTTTAAAGCCCAGTTTCCTCATTTATAAAAAGAGAATAATACCTATTGTAAAGAAAGATTCATGAAACAACTTGTGTCAAGGACAGGCGCTCAAGAGATGTATGTCCTTCTTATGCCCACCTCCTCTTCTAGGATCTTGGAACATTACACTGTGTCCACTCTAATCATGCTACTCTCATTCATTTATTCAGTCCATACCTTTGGGAATTATAGTGATGTCTAGCACAGAGTAAAAACTCTCAATACATATGTTGACCAAACGAAAGGGATAATGAGGAAATGAGAAACAGACTAAGGAACCAAAAATATTAAAAAATCATGAACCTATCCTCTAAATAACTTAAAAGGAGAAATGCATAAGGAAGGTACAAGGATAGTTACTAAGATAATGAAATATCACATTCTGGAGATGATAAGACCCCGTGTCTAGGGTCAAAGGCCAAAATAGATTTATTTCTCTCATTCAGTCTAGGAAGTGCTATTATAGAGATACTGAGACAATGTCATGGGAATACAGAGAAAGGAAAAAATAACTGCTTGAAAGACTCAGGCAAGACTTCACAGAGGAAATAAAATTTGCGTGGGCAGAGAGAGAAAAAGGACACTTTTGGTAGAGGAATACAATACATTTGGTGTATGGAATTGGTCAAAACATTCTGAGAAATGATGCTTTTTGAACTTTTCTAAATACTGTAAATACTAAACAAATTCTTTAAAAAAAAAATTTGTACCAAAAAATGTACTGAGTGAATCATTCCAGTGGCTGTAATAAAAGGACCAATAATTATTTTCTTTTTATTTGTCCTATAAAAATATAATTTTGTATGAAATCATACTCTGTGGTCTAAGTCTACTATAGTTGGGTGTCACTTTTACATATTTGCCTTTGGTCACCTTTGACAAAGCAATAAAGACACCCACTCCATTTCTTTTCTGCTTCTCTTGAGACTAATAGCCAATTCCATTTTACAATGTATTATATTTAAAGCATTAAGAAGTTAAAGTGTGTGACATTTTTCACCTTGCCAATTCCAAAGTTAAATCAATGTCATATTACCAGGCCAAGAACCCCAAAATTAGACAAAAGCAATTCATCGGCATCAGAAATTTGCCAAATCTCCTAATTCAAAAAGAAACTGTTAAAGATGGCTGTGAAATTTTTGGCACTGTGAGCTGAAGCCATTCCATAATAGGGTTTGTATTTCATCTAATCAGCAAATAGGAAACTATAAAAGGTTTGTTGTTGTGGGGGAATTAAAATTTGGATCGTAATTCATGAGTCTTCCGTTCCACGTTTCAGTGAATTAAAACTTCTAAATCTTGTTTTTAAAAAATAAAGCAGCCTGTAAAATCATATTTTTGGCATAGGAAACTTAAAATACTCAGGATTAAAAAAAAGAAGAGGGACAAAAAAGGACATATGGATTTTATATCCAAAGTAGTATCATGAGGTAGGTTTATTTAGAATTAAGTATATTTAAGCTTTCAATTTTTTTAAGTGACCTTTCCTTTTAAAAAAAGAAAAAATCAGGCATCTGAAACTTTTATAGATAGTTTTTGAAGGTGGCCATTTGTCAATCTAATTAAAAATGTTTCCATTTGAAATCCCAAAGATAATAGTGGGGGCAAGAGGTATATATGAATTCTATTCTTATGTGGAGATATGTGAATTATCATACTATCAGAATGAGAAATGGAAAGGATTTTCATCATAAGGTAAAACAATTTTTTTCCAACTGATTAAACTTGATGTATTATGATCCTGTAAATGGCAGAAATAGCGACATATCCCCTTCAACTCTGAGTAATGTTCTCTTTTCCCTTTCTCTATTCTTTCTCTGTCTGTTGGGCCCCATATTGATTTCTTTCATAATTCCTTTTTTTTAAATTTCCTCATCTTTTTGATTTCAAATGGAAAAATGTCATCACCTTTATTCTTCTATCCTTCCAATGAAAATTGTTTTGCCATCATATTTTTAATTTCAAAAAGCTCTTTCTCATTCTTCATTATGTTTTAATGACATCCTGCTTCATGAATCGCTGTTACCATCTTTAAGGGTTTTTCTTTTTCTTTTTTTCTTTTTTTTATTTTCTTCTGTTTGCTCCAGTGTCCTATTCCTAATAATTTGTTTCAGTTCCAACCTTTTTTACATTTGAGGCTTTTCTAATATGACTGATGATCCCTTGGTTGCCCACTGATATTTACGAGTAAGTTAATAAATGCTGAATGACATTTCTTAGGCATGGGTGTACTTTCTAGCCTGGAGTGATTCACTTTTGTGTGTCTCGTTTGGGAGCTAGTAATGTATAGGGCATCTCCAAATATAAGTATGTAGAAATTTTTTTTCTTACAATGATCAGTTTCTCTAGACAAGAATTCAATCATGTCTTGGGAGGTGAGGTGTGTGTGGGTTTGACAGGTAGGGTTGCTGGAAAGTATAAACTCTGTATTGCTGGTCTTCTGCATGTGGTAAGGAGACGGGTATTAAGAATCTGAGCACTCCAGTGGAAGACATTCCCTCAGTGCTCTTTTCAGTCCCTCTACATTCCACTTTCAATTGTGTCAGCCATTCCTCAGGCCTGGACCTCTCTTTCAACAGTTCCACCACTGTGAGCTTGCTTTCCCCTGCCTTTGAGGGTAGTGTGTCTAGTGGACCTGGGGGAGAGACCTGACCATTCCCTACATACGTTATAACTGATTGCCCCATTTATGCTCCTTAACTCACTCTCTTCTATGCTAGCTGCCTGCAAGTCTTGAGTCTCTCCAGATTTCTTTATGAGTGCTTCAGGTTTCTTTCCATCGTTAACCCATCCCAAAGCTAGCTCAGAGAAATCAGTTGTGATACCTCCTTACACTTTCTAATTTCCAAAAATCAGTGTAACTATCATCTTTTCTCCCATTCTGATTGTTCCTGTGAGGTTAATCCTTCTCAATATTTTATCCAGTGAGTTTATTCTGATTTACCCACATGATCACCATTTCTTTGTTCACCACTTTTTCTGTACCTCACTCAATAAGTCCTAGATTTAATTCTGGTTTTTTGAAGGACATCTACAGTAATTTCTTCAGCAAAAGCATTTAGAGGACAGATTTTTATTTTATTTATTGTCCTAGGAATTCCCTGACCATGCAAATAAAATAAATTCAAAACCCAAAGCCTGGTAGAAGGAGGACCATAGTGACAAATTCCCAGCAGAGACTTCATTCATTCTCATTCAGATCCCATGCTGAGACCGGAAATCCTTCCTGCTGCTTTCTTATACCCATAGCAAACTTAGTCTGAATTATCCTTTCACCAAAGGTAGGCATTTCCCTGTTTTATTTGGCATCTACTTCCTGGCCTTCCACTGGTCTAAAGCTCTGTCTCTTATTCCAGCCAGAACACAAAGAAACAAACAAATGGAAAGCCCCATCTCACCAGTTGTCACAATTGGTAAACTATCCCCAATCAGCTACAGGGTTGGCCTACTGTTTACTGGGCTGGTGTTTAGTTACTGCTTTATTCCTAGCTTCTGTGAAATTCTCCTACTATTTTTTGAGCACAGTTATGCAATAAGAGCATATGTGTCATATGTTATTTATCATATCTAGATTTTTTTTATTGAGATGTCTTCTGATAACCTAGTCTGCCTATGGAATTTCTTTAATAGCATTTTAGTAGTATCTTAGAAAGGATGCATAATAATTTTAAGTGTTTAATCTACCAGCATCTATGGGAAATTAAATGGTATTACTTTTAAATAATATAAGATACCGTTCTACAAATTCACCTAGGAATCACTTTCCTGACCATTTGCTCTGTGTTTTTCTAGTATTCATTTATTTTTATGAATATTGGAGAAAGATTAGGTGATGTAACCAAAATAATAAAGGTAAGATTCAGATTAGGATTGAAGGCTAGTTCTACTGCTTATTAGCTGTGTGAGCTCAGAAAATTTACATGTTTTGGATAGTCCTCTGTTGTGGAAAATAAAAAACTTAATACTTTGAAACTCATAGAATTACAATTTTGTAAGTCATAATGGTAAAATATCAGCAATGTCTTATGCTTGTGAGAACTGCTTTCAAGGAATTGTTGCCTCCAAGAGTGCTTGTCACATAATGAGTGGCCAAATAATGGCTCCACTTCTCTTTTGTAATGACTTCAGTCAGAGGGAATTCCAGGTGACACCAATCAACACACATGCAAAGTTTTGGCTATTTGGAAAGAATCAGACTTAATTCTACATTATAGCCAATTCAGGGTTATATTGGCTTGTAGAACATAATCTTTATACAAATACTATTATTAGGACAAATCTGTTATGTAATCACGTAATTGGGGCTCTTCATTTACATGTTTTCATTTAGTTATATCAAGGATCATGACGTAGCATATTTTATCTAAGGCAAACCCCACAGCCAAAGAAATACATTCTTCCTCTATTTTCTACGGAGGGTTGTTATTTAGTATTGCCACCATTACATCCTAACAACCCGAGTTAAGGGGCTAAGAGCCAGTACCTCAAACCACTTCTACCTCAGTCTGCATGGACAAAACCAATTTCTAAAGGGTAAGGAAGGTAGTAGTTACTCACTGTGAGAGCTAAGAGTTTCCCGTAGGTGAGATGAGCAGGGATATGGTCAGTCTTGGATCTCAAGGATTCCATGTACCAGTGCTCTGCTTCGGGGAGTTTGCTTAATCGCATGTACGCTTCACCTGGAAAATGAATCGTGTAAATCAATCTGAGGACATAGCTTTCCAACAAACTTTGTAACAGCATCACATCATTATGCTTATATTCCATGAAATTGCAGATGCTTTGGCAAATGCATTCATCCACTATCTCACTGGATTCCCCAAAAGTCATCACGATTCCATTTTACACATGAGAAAACTTGTGTTTGGAGAAATTAAGTGAAATGGCTAAAATAAAGAATTTAGTAAGTGGTAAAGCTGTGATTTTTTAACCTAGGAACATCTGACTCCCATGCATATGTCCTTTGTCACCATTTATTTTTCTTTTTTTGTTTAAAGATAAGTTTGTTCTTTCTTGTGTACAATTGTTTGTTTCCTTTTATTCCCATTCATTCATTCCTTTAGAAATTCAGGTATTTAGTGAATAACTACTAGGTGAAGAGCTTTATGTAGGACCTAGATGAGAGAAATTTAAGGTTCAACCCTTCAAGGTTTACAACCTTATTGAGAAAGATTAAATGAAAGAGTTAAAAATATTTTAGATTAAGCATTGGTGCTAGATTTAAGTTTTTCAGAATTACTTGCATTGTATATTTCAATAAGTAAATAAAGTTTACCAGTCTCACTGAAAAAATCAAATGAATATGTGACAATTATTTAGCATGCCCAACACCATATACAAAACTTTTCTGAGGCCTTTCGGTCATCAGTTATTACCTTCAATTTATACAAAGTTAATCCACCAAATAGCATTTTACTAACAGCCAGGAAAGAAATGGAAATGAAGCCAAACATATAACAGCTGCCCATTTATTATAATGTCCCTCCCCCTTATATTACTATAGCATGAAAGAATATTCACCCAATGGGAAAATTATGTTTTGAGATAATTTGTATATTTAAGTTAAATATTGTAGTTTTAATAAGCTCTGCAAATGAAGAAGCTACTCACATTCAGAGTCTAAACAATAGGCTGGTAGGTAACCTGCATTACTTTTCAGGCAGACTTTTATAGCTTAACTGATCATAATTATGATAGCTTTCTCCATTTAGTGGCATAATCAGATGCTTTTTCTAAATGTATTACCCACACTGATTATACATCCTTACTTCAAAGGAAGAGCTAGCTAGCTTCCTTTTATTTTAATCATTTTCCCCTTGCATTAGCACAGCATTGTCAATACAAATATGTTTGATGAATTGAATTAATTTGAGTCCCCTGACCTTTATTGTGCCCTTTGCTCAGCCGGTTAGTAAAAAATATTGGTGACAAATAATATGTAATATGCATAAAAATGGATGTGTCCACTCACACAAATCTGTGTGTATCTAGGTCTGAAAACAGTCCTTAAATTATGCTATTATAAAAACAATAGTGAGAAAATATTTTATGTTGTTTTACTAAAGCTTAAAATGCGATTGCATTTTAAAGAATTTGGTTGATTCAATTGCATGCTCAGGGTGAGACGCAAGAAATACTGAAGCAAAACACCAAAGACTGAAACGAAATAAACAAAATGCTCACGTTGTTAGAACTGTAGGATTGAGAATGAAGTTTATAAAATTTTTCATAAGATTCTGTAATAATTGTATTGTTTTTATTATAATATTTCTATAAAAAGTGAAAGACTATCAGATGATTTTTTTTTTGTCACGTCAAACTAATATATGTTCATATGTTCCCAAATAAAGCACATAGTAATTTTTCTTAGGGAAAATTTTCTTTATACTGGAACAATTCTAGGGATAATTTTTAAAACAGAAAGGATGCACAACCTCTAAAGTAATGAAAAATTTAAAGCTATTAATGATAAATTGTATCCAAATATTTATTTCTAAAATGGATTTTAAACCAATAGAAAACACGTATTAACTTCAGAGCTACAGTTCAAGATGGGCCTGCACTGCAGGTTGTGTGAAATCAACCAGGAATCATACTTTGGGTCACCAAGTGCTCACACTTTTTAGAAGTTGTACAATCCTAACATTTACTACAGCTTCTATTTTTTATTTATAAAAAATTAAATGAATTTGTAGAAAATACCAGTTGGTTGTCTGTACAGAAGAAAAGTGCAAGAGAACCCCAATTCCAGAGTGCTTGAGATTGAAATCTTTATTATATTTAAGTTGTTGATGAAAATGTATTTTTTTTCCTAAGTCAGAAATCTGTCATTATTAAAACTAATTTTGAAATGAAAGATTATTAATATACTGAAAAAATCCATGGCTGGCCCATTGTTTTCAGTAAGAGCTCATAAGAAAGTTACTAATTCGCAAAGCTTGTCAGATGCAGAAATATCAAAGGACTATAAATAAGAAACATAATGAAATAATGTGTCTTGGCAAATACATAAAAAATGTAAATAACCAGGCTACTTAGTAACTACAACTTAGAAAAACTTCATTGTATCTTAGTAATGACAATGATTGCAATGTCAATCTTATTTATTAAATGCTTATTAATGAATCAGGATAGCGAGCTATAAGGGTGGGGGGATGTCTGATTTATGTGTACCCACTCCTTATATTCTATATCTTTGGGCATGTAGAATGTTCTCTAGTTTCTCACAAGGAGTCTTCATGTATTACCCACCCCCATTCAATGGCTACCAACTAACTGTTCAGAGTAGGTTTGCAAAATGAAACATATTTTAATCTCTCTATTAGTTGCTTTATATATGTATCTCATTTTTTTTTTTTAAAGGCAGTGTCACTGGCCCTCACATGTGGAACCCGAACCGGGGCCGCTAGTGTCCAAAGCCAGCTCTTAACCACCGCGCCACTCGGCTGGCCCTGTATCTCATTTTTTATTAAGGAATGTCATCTAGACTTTACAAATTAGAAAATCAAGAAACAGGGTGGCTAAATAAAACACAAAATATCATAAATGTGGAAAATGGTAAAGCTGCAGTTCAACCCAGGGCAAACTGACCTCAAAGCACATTGCTTTAACCAACTGATACAGACTTATCACAAACTTTCCAACAGTCCAGCTCAGGTGAAAATTATACTCTTTCTTGCTCCTAGAATTGTTTTCTAGTTTGTGATACACTGGCTATCCAGTTCATTTCACTTTGCCTTGTGGGTATCTGTTAAATGAAAGGAATCAGGCAGAGCAATAATAATCCATGGTTGACCTTTAAAAATGCTTCTGCTGCATATGTGACTCAGCTCTTAAAGGGGGAATAGGGAGCACATAAGACGCACTTTAGTTCTAAGGTTAACCTTAATACAGGAACAGTCTATAAAAGTGGTAATAAAATCAAGATGCAAAACCTAAAAGGCAAGAAATGACCATGGATGACTTTAAATATGTTTAAAAGGGAACTCAATAAAGATTTAGGCAACAAACAATATCAGTACTTACTATATCTTTGGCACTGACAAGGTGGGCTTCCTAGTTCTCATTTCTAATTCATAGTAGGGGTTAGAATACTCACTTTATGGATGAGGAGGAAGGCTCAAGAATGATAAGTGACTTGCAAAAAAGGACAGTTAATAAGTCTACCCTCAAAGATTTGAATGGCTCTACCACCCATGCTTTTTGCCATTGCATCAAGCTGCCTGCCATAAACTTTTTAAAAAATTTTATTGGGGAATTGGGGGAGGGGAACAGCGCTGGGGAACCAGGGAAGGGGAACAGACTAGTTGCTGTCCTTTTGTTCTTCGGTCTAGTTGTGAAGGACGTTGCTTCACTGGCAAATGTTGGTATCATCATTGCGCGCTTCCTGGGTGAAGCAGATTGGTGGCCGGCCTCTGGACAGCCGCTCACACCGGGTACCGGCCACTCACGCTGGCTGCTAGCCACTCAATGTAGCCTATGGCAGCCCCACTGCAGCAAGGGCTGCAGCCTACGCCATCGCCGGTGACTCACGGCAGCCCAGCTCCAGGTCAAGTGATTGTTCACCATCTTAGCTGTAGAGGGCAGTGTCATTGGCCCTCAAATGTGGGATCCAAACCGGGGCCCTGCTGCTCAGAGCTGACGTCCCAAGCCAGCTCTTAACCAACGCGCCACTCAGCCTTTATTGAATACCTACTAAAGTCTTTAATACATTATCCTATACTTTTTCGTGATCCTTATGCTGTAATTCATATCAGTCTCATTTTACAAATGAAGTGATTGTGGCTCACTGAGCATAAGCTACTTGCTCATTGTTAAAATATAAGCAAATGCCCGATTCAGGATTCAGTTTAGTACCCTCTCTGACCCATTGTACTTTACTATTATGTCTAAATCCTACAAAAAATAATTACAGAGCGGATACAATAACTGCTAAAAGTGCCATCAACAGATTCAGTTTTAGGAGAGGATGATATATATGTAATCCTTTAAGCCTGATTAAAATATTAAAATCACTAAAATTCCATGAAGGAAATGGACACAGGGGAAAAACAAAAAAAGTTCAGTAAATTCCATAAGTAAAGAAATGAAGATACTAGGTTGAAAATGGGTGGAGGGAGGAGGTTAAGTCATCTTCTCCAGTACCGTAATTCTTCTTCACTTGTACTAATAGAAAAAAAAAATGTTTATAGTACCCAGGAGGAAAGAGGCAATGATGACTATTTTTCCTTCTCATTCTGCAAAAAAAATGACATAATAGGAGCACTTTCGTAAGAATGAGAAGGTTTGCTGTACAATGATGTAGTGATCAGGTTTATCATCCAGATTTATTTCTGATTCCCTCACAGCCAAAAGGGATTTGGATTTCTCCAGGCTGGTTTCAGGCAGATATCAACCAGTTTCAGATGTAGATCAAATAATGTCACGCTTCCTCCCTAAAAAGCCCGGGTCTAAATAACACATGCAAAAGCTAACTCCTTAAAGGAAAAAAAATGCTGGGTTATTGATGAGGGAATAGTCCGAATCTCCCTGTTTCTCATGTTTCAAGTTACTGGACAGCTTAGGCTTGCAGATAAAGAATAGGGCATGTAGTGGGACACAGCACCCATATTTGCAAGCGTTACCTTTGGTTTCTCCTGCCCTTGGCTCAAGATAGTATGTTTCTATGTTAAGGTGCAGGTCAGATTCCCTTTGTTTCTTTCCATTTTATTGAGATATAATTACCATATAGCACTGTATAATTTAAGGTGTACAGATAAATGACTGACTTAAATCTACTGTGAAATGATTACCACAATAAATTTAGTAAATAAACATCCATCATCTCATACAAACACACACACACACACACACACACACACACATATACACACACACAAAGGAAAAATGTTTTTTTCACTGTGATGAGAACTTTTAGGATCTACTCTCTTAGCAACTTTGAAATATACCATACAGCAGTGTTAACTATAGTCATCATGTTGTATATTACACCCCAGTGTTTACTTATTACTGTAAGTTTGTACCTTTTGACCACCTGCTCCCAATTTCTCCATGCCCCAGATTCCCTATTTAAAAAAAACACAAAAAACTTTTGTGACCATCCTTACCAAGAGTGATCACCCCTTACTCAATGCTTACATTATTGTTCAATGTCCTTTTAAAAAAAATTCTTGAATGCATATCTTGCATATCAATTTAGGCTGACCAATATGGATAATGAATATGAGGGAAAACAAAAAAGTTACTGAGATATCACTCATTCCTTCCTTCATGGTACTGATAATCTAGGGACAAATAAATATATTTGTCTGTATTTTCCATGTTTGATTTTTAGGTGCACATGAAACAAACTACATCAAAACTTTTTTTCATGTAGTACTTAAGGATTTAATCTGTGTTTTAAAATGTCATTTCACAGATATCATGGTTTAGAATGGAGAAAATATCAAGTAAATAATAATAAAGATGGTAAGTGGCTATCAGTAAATTGCCACAGTGGAACAGCATACTGGAGAGAAAACCTATTTTTGTAAAAGGCCTCACAGAGGTTATAGCATTTCTCTAGCCTCTACAGAATAATGGAAACACTCATAAAATGGCCCACATGACTTCTAGTTGGCTTCTTGCTGCAAATACAGTAAAAGCATCTCATTGCCAATACTCCAAATTTTAGGATAATTTCCTGAAAGGCAGGCATTCTATCATAATCTATTTAATGTCTAAGTTTCCAAGCGCTTGAGGACTTGGCTGGTCCCTAAGGTAATCATTCATTTTTCAGAAATGCTCATTTTCCATTTAAGATATCAGGTTTATTTCAGTGGTTTTTATATTAGTGTTTTACTGTGCTAGTCATTTTTTTTGTTGTTGTTTTTTTTGTTTTTAGAGGGCAGTGTCACTGGCCCTCACATGCAGGATCCGAACCCAGGCTGCTGGCGACCCAAGCCAGCGCCCAACCAACGCACCACTCGGCCGGCCCAGGTAGTCATGTTCTTTTAATGAGCAGTTCACCGATCTTCAATTCTGTTATAATGATTTCCTTGTTATATGCTACGTTTAATTTTATTTTTAGGAATTAATTCTGACATAATTTTAAATGAAATAAATACATTTTAATTAATTAATTAACTGATTAATTTGTGTCATCTTCCTGCTGAAACTGTTTGCAATTACGATGCAGCACTGAATTATGAATTAATATAACAAAATCATAGGTGGCTGGGTTTCGAATTCTTACTTTGCCATTAAATAGTTGTGAGGTTATGAACACATAAGTTATTTGCAGGGCCTCAGTTTTATCTACAAAAAAAAGGAGGAGCTAAAAATAAATAACTCCTTATTCCCCAAAATGATATAATCATTTGTAGATTCACCACATACATCATTTATAGATTTACGCATAGTCATTTTATAAATAAATGACAATATCCTAGTCAATTTAAAAATGAACTGCCGTATTCATGGATTTTCTAGATGATCTATTCAAAATGGACTATATCTCGATCAAGTCCTGGTTATTCCTTTTTAAATTTTTAAATATTTATATATCTTTTATATAATTATAAACGATATGCTCATTATAGAAAGTCTGAAAGATCATGTTTTATGAAATGAAATGAATTCCATCAGTCATAGAGAGTATGTGGTGAAACTTGTTTTTTCCAGAATTTATTTTACATACTGAAAAAAAACAATTATTTAATAAGTAAAATATTTTCATAGTTGTAAGTATTTAGGTTCCTTCTAGTGTTTTATTATATTAAATAAAAATATGATGATTTTTTCAAAATTCAATTTTCTCATTCAAGATCAATATTAAATTTTCTGTTTATTCAAATTCCCCTCCAAAATTTTTTTATGCAGTTACTTACACCAATTCAGCAATTATTATCCTGTTTTGTAATTACCTTCTTTTTTTATGTATCTCTTATTATTACCTTAGGATACATATGCAGCAGTGGAATTCTTGAATTAAAAAGGACTAGCGGGCCGGCTGAGTGGCGTGGTGGTTAGAAACTGGCTTGGGAAGCCGGCAGCCCTGGTTCAGATCCCACATGTGAGGGCCAGTGACAATGCCCTCAAAAAAATCAAATCAAATAAAATAAAATGAAATAAAATAAAATGAAAAGCACTAGCAAATTTAATAGTCAAGGCACAGAATACCAAATTAGCCCACCAAAATACCAATTCCAGTTCCAAAAGTAGCGTATGAGAACTTCAATATTCAATTCTGATACTTTTTTAAATGACCATTTAGAAAGAAAAAAGTTCTCATTTCAATTTTTGTTAACTTATTCATGAAAATGAATATATTTTCACAAATTTTTATCTATGAATATTTTTTATTTGTAGGTTATTGTTTAATGGTTTGAAGCTGTTTTTCAGTTACTATAATTATCTTTTACTTTTTGATAATATAAAATATAGCTGAAATACTTTTTCATTTCAGGCTATTTTAATTATTTCATATGCAAGTCAAATTAACTTTCCCTTTATCTCTCTTTTATGCACCAAAAATTCTTCTTCATCGCAGGGACATGCATTCTCTTCTGACTATATAGTTTCATTAGTAAAATTAGCCACTTATTCCACAGGAAATACATGTTGCCATGTGGTGTGAGGCAAGTGTCCAATTTTATTCTTTTCAAACATTCAATCAATTGTTCCAGACCAACTTTTATAAGAACTCCTTCCCTCACCAATACTTAATTCCACATTTACTACCTACAAAAGTTTTTTGTTCCTTTTGACCTGTTTCTAGGGTCTCAGTTCTGTTCTACTGGTCTGGTTTTCTTTACACCAGTACAGCACAGCTCTAATTACTGTGGCATCCCCTAAGTACTGTAGCTACTTAGTATCTGATGACACACTTCTAATATTTTAATCCTGAGTAGAGCAAATGTCATTTTTCTTCTCTAAACCTTCTTGGCTCTATTTTCCTGTTAAGTGTGCCAGATGAACTTTGAAATCATGTTGTCTAATTTTTGATAAAAATTATTTTTGAAATGTTTATTATTATGGAATTATAAATAATGAATCAATTTAAGAAGGAAATTTTTACAAAACTGAATTTCCTTATTCAACATTATTACTCAATGCCCCATTTACTCACACTTCCCCCTCCTACCTTGTTTTTGTTCCTCTAGGACCGTCCTCACCAAATTGTAAGCTTCCTGATCCCAAACTAGACTATGAGATGTGTAGAGCTGGACACAGAACACTTTATCTCTTTTTTTTTTTTTTTTTTTTTTTTTTTTTTTTAAAGATTTTATTGGGGAATTGGCGGAGGGGAACAGCGTTGGGGAATCGGGGAAAGGGAACAGACAAGTTGCTGTCTTTTTGTTCTTCAGTTTAGTTGCGGAGGATGTTGCTTCACTCTTGGTATCGTCATTGCGCTCTTCCCGGATGAGGCAGATTGTTCGCTGGCCTCTGGATGTCGCTCACCGCGGCTATTGGCAGCTCACGCTTGGCTGCCAGCCACTCACGCTGGCTGCGGGCCACTCACTGTAGCCTATGGCAGCCCACTGCAGCAGGGGCTGCAGCCCACACCATCACCGGGGCTCGCACAGCCCAGCTCCAGGTGGAGCTGTTGTTAGCTGTAGAGGGCAGTGTCACTGGCCCTCATGTGGGATCCGAACCGGGACCGCTGGCATCCCCAAACCAGCGCTTAACCAATGCGCCACTCGGCCGGCCCCACTTTATCTCTTTATTTGTTCTCCACCTAACTAAATTCAGAAGCCTCTGGCTCCAAAGAGTTCAATAAATAGCTGATAAATAATTGATCACATTCTGTACCAACTAGAATTTAAATGTTAGATTTTTACCAAGTATGTCACTGAAAAGAAATCTCCGAGTAACTACTTTTTCCAGAATCTGTAGTCTGTCAGAACAATAAGATGTCAGTCATCTATTATACCAAGAGTTTAACTTGCTGTGATTTTAATTCTAACTTTTTTTTACTTAATAGTGTTAGCATTAACACAGAAACATTAGGGAGTCTGGCTTTCTTTCTTTCTTTCTGTATGCCATAAACTTACTACACCTATTGGTTGTTAAATTTTGGGAATGTCTTGTAGTGACATCCTTAGCTTACCCTTATTTAAAAAAAACAAAATTAAAAAAAAACACCACAGTCCAGTTGCCTTAGATACATTAGTTCTGATTGGAAATCCTAATATCTAATGTACAGAGTGGGAAAGGACAGAGAATTTTGAATGATTACAGAAATTGGAGAGGCTACTTACTGACAATAAAACATGAAAGGGCAGGTTTAAAACAGGCAGGAAATGCAGTTTTGGGGGTGGGAGATAATGTTTCATTAAGTAAACACACCTCAAGAAAAGGGTTAAACTTCAGTGAAAGTTAAAAAGGTTCCTAATTTCTGGTGTCAGGTTAGATACTGGAAACATCTGTTGTGCCATCAAAATTTAACTCGGAAAAAAGGCCAGGAGCCTATGTTGATATTTCTCTAATTGCAAGTAGGGTTCCTGTTCTCCAGGCTAATCAATTTCCTGTGTGTTTTCAAGGAAATAAATCACTAAAAATAATCAATCAACAAATGTTGGAACCAGTCCTATAAAATGGTCAGAATTTTCCAAAAACGTGAGTCTCTCTCTGTGTGTGTGTGTGTGTGTGTGTGTGTGTGTGTGTGTGTGTGTGTAGGTGATTATCCTCTCCTCAAAAATATAATACTGCCTTCAAGAGGATTAGAATGGAGTACAGAATGGCTTCACATAACTTAAATTATTAGGGAAACACTAGAAATATATAAGGAAGTGCTAAATTGTGTTAATAAAAACAAGGTTTACACAAGAAAAGAATGAGTAAATGTATTAGTTTGGAAAGAATGAAAATTAGTATTCAGAGGTACAGGGCTTGAATATTTGCAGGAAAATGTCAGAAGAGTATAAAAAAAAGCATTTTTAGTTTTATATATATGTTCTTAGTAATGCATTTCATACGTATTCCTGGATCAAACAATATGTCTGTATAATACATATAATTTATTTTATACTATAAAATTTTATATTATGTTAATTACTAAGATACATCAGTAATTTGAAATCCATCTTGTTTTTAATGACTACTTGAAAATGAGATCACAAAACCCATTCCCATAATTAACATACAGGCAAAAAAGACTTGCACTCTGGAAGAAAATTCTGCATGTTCTATTTTAATCCTTTATTCAACTTGAGTATGACAATAGCTTCTATCAGTGTAGATAAAATTAAAACTACCTAACAGCGCATTTGGGGAGTTAAATAAGATTTTTATATAGAAGACAGCCTTTCCCTACCAATTAGGAAAACAGATATAAATACATACATAGCAAAGTACACACGGTGAGTAATATATTTAATGGTTAACTGAATTTTTATTACTTGCCTACTCTAAATATGTGCAATAACTCATCATTTTTGTGACACTGATTTTCAAGATTGTATCCTTCATTCAAGATTTTCTTATTCCTCATGATTATATCCACTCATCATATCATCAAAATTGGCATCTTTTCAGAATGCCAGGTTTTGAATTTTAGCTAATAAATTTCCCAAATATAACATAAAATCATCTCAATTTTTTGAGAACACCCAACATATGTATCTACTACTTAGTAAAAGATTCACTCCATGCATTTACCCAATAAAAGAGTACAATATATACATTTTCCTCAGTTATTTCTATTGAAGTCTCAGCAAACAGGTTTTTCAAGCAGAACATACTCAAACTATTTGGGAATCAGAGAATAAGAAAGATATAATTAGGTATTAATTTGAGTACATTCATTTCCTTATAACTCAATTTAAAAATAAAGTTTTTAAGCTGCAATCTTTTTTCCCTTTACTACTAAACTGGCAATAGTAAGAATTAATGTAACAGGTGGGCTCCTGTGGTTTTAATAACAATGAAATATAATCAGCTGTCTCATATCATATTTCCAGGAAAGCAAGTGACATCTAGACCTAAGCATGATCCTTAGGCAACTCCACTATTGGCATGAAAGTGTTCAAATTCCCCACAGGGACCATATATCTTCAGGCTCTGGGTTTAATTGAAACTTTAAACAAAATATATTACCTCTTTCATGCAGCTGAACTGGATGCTGGCCTTTGTAGGGTATAGACTTATCCCTAGCAAATTAATGTCTGTAACCACAGCACATAATGCAGAAGTTTTATCAAGCATGAATGGTAAAAAGGAAAAAATTAAACCACGGCAGTTTTATAAGAAGAAATGAACTTTTAGAAGAAAATTTTATAGATTTCGTACAGAAGTTTTACATGTTTATTCTTTTTGATATACAGCCAAAAGTCCACGACTTCCTTTTCTTGTTGGCTCTACATCTTATACAGTAAACTTCTAAAATCCCTCAAAATTACATTTTATTTTTCTAGAAGGTTAAAGTACACACCTAGCACTGGTCTCCTGGTCATGTCCTTTCTGATGATGGATATATAGAACAGTGATATTAATAGATTTATCTTAAAACATTAGAAGTTAACATTCTTTTTGGAAGTACATAGATCCATAGTTAATCAAATTACAGTGTCATATGTTTATAAGATTGACTTACTGATTTTCAAGAGTGCCAATGGAAGCAATCCCAGGAAAATCACCAGAACTCAAAATAGGAGAAGCAGGTGGTATTAAAAGCTTAACACTACTGGAGTGTTAATGGTTCCACACTTGAAAGATGGGAAGTTCAAATCTCACAAGTTAAAAACCATCTCTTTCACAGTTGGCATGTTGAATGCCTGAAGCAATTCACTTAAGAACAACCAGTCATAGAAGAAAACATTCAGCATGTAAACTAAACTCTCATGTCAAAAATTCACTCAGAATATTTCTACTCTAAATATGTTCTGGAACAAGGCAAGATGAACACACACACACACACACACACACACACACACACACACACACAGCAACAGAAATAAATGATTATCTAAAAACCCAGCCATACTGAAGGCTGAGAAAGAAACAGAATTCTTTTACAGCCATTATACCAACCTCAGTACATAGTATGCATACTTCAAGTAGAGTTAGGATAAATTTACAAGGGAGAAATTTTGCATTTTTGTTTTCAGGAGGTACACTTGACATCTCACATGTCAGGTCTTCTTACCTTAATAGTAGTTAGTAAGGAATCTAAATATCACTGGTAGCCATTTATAATACTTACCTCTTTCCACAATTTTCTTTCTCAAAAATATAATTCTAAAATCTGTACAAGCTTTCTACTCCAAAAATTGCTCTAATAAACTCACTGGTTCCTATCAATGGTTCTTGCCCTATTCTCTCTGAGTAGCTCAATAAAATTGGGGGAATCTCTCATAACTAAAGGGCCTCTTTCATGAAACTGAAAATTAAATACAGATTTCTCCCTTTTGGGTAGAGGACATGAGGAGAAAACATCTTTTCAATTTCAACCTATGCCAGGTAAATAATTTGTTATTTGCAGGTTGACGGAGGAAAATATCTTTTCCAATACTGACTTGGGATTTTATAAGTAACAGGGAAGTGTAAAAAAACCCAAAACAACAAGAACAAAAAAACCCTAGGAATTATCAGGAATAAGAGAATCAAAACAGTATGATCAAAACAGTGACAAACAAACAAATAAACAGAAGTAGAAACTTATCATGCAATTCCTCTGGAAGAACTATGCAATCTATCCCTAAGGTAAAAAGCAAATCACCCATAATAAACACATTTTCAAAAAAAAAAAAAAGGAAAATTAAAATATGCATGTAAATTATGACACTAATGTCACATTAGAAATAAAAAATGCTTGAGATTTTTCTTATTTGTTTGGTTTGGTTTGGTTTGTTTTTTCCAGTCAATGTAAGATAACCAACATAGTTATGGACCAAAGGTTCTCAAGGTTAGAGTAATACAGCTTTCCATTTTATTTTTAGGCGTTTACTTATTCTCGACAGACACAAAAGACCTCTGGACCAACTGTGAAATTGCCTAGAAAGTTCTCTGAGAGCAGGAACCTTATGGACTATTTCCATTGTATATTGCCATCAAAATTATTTCTGTATTGAGTGGAGGGTATGTGACTTAATCCCCCACCCCCCCTCCACAGAGGTTATTCTAAACATCGTGGTTACAGACTACAATGACAAAGCAGTAACGAGGTTCTCTCCTACAGAATGCAACCCATTACGCCCTTTGGTTCTCAGAATATATTACCAAGATGAAATGGCCTAAATTGCTTATGTAATTAAACCCTACAATTACTTTGCACTGAGGAAGCAGAGTAATTTTATTTTAAATAGTAAATAGGCTTAAAATGACCTTTGGGATTAGAAGGGCTCTAACTGATAAAAGTAATTGGAAGTTAGAACCTAATTTAGTTTCCCGTAATCTTTTAAGATTATTCAAAAGCAATGGTCAAGTAGACATTTTAAGGGAAATAATTATGAAGAAAAGAAAAATTGAGGATGGTTAGAAATTATCCTACATAAATTTTTTTAATGCCATGCATATCTAATGCATCTGCAATGAAACCACAATTGTGTACCTGTTTTATTCTCTTTAGTTAAGATGAAGAGGTTTTTGTTATACATCTATGTAATAGATTTATCTCACACACACACACACACACATACACACACACACACACACACACACATTGCTGATTTACAAATGGGTAAAGAAAAGCTTTACTTATTGACACAGTAAAGAACATGCCAGTTTCGATAACACCAAAGGCCTAAAAAGAAAAAGCACTTGAATTAAAGTCAGGAAGCTATACTTCTGGATCTAACACACACTGAGTCATCCTGAACATATCAAGTTAACTGACTGTGTGTTTATTTTTATCTTATAAAAGAGATTATGTTAGGAGAATTTTTAAGATATGAATCCTCCATTGTTAACATTCTTTGATTATATAATATACCTATAATTTGACAATCAAATAAATTGAGACTCAATAATGGCATGTAATAGATTTCAGAATAAAAAATAATTTGACTAAGTGTAGGAGACCAAAACACAGTAATACCTCAGTTTGCCGGCATAATTCGTTCCAGAAACAAACTACTCGTATTGCAAGACATTACTCATTTACCAAGTTAAAATGTATTATTAGGTTGGTGCAAAAGTAATAGCAAAAGTTACTCATAATGGCACAAACCGCTATTACTTTTGCACCAACCTAATAGAAATATTTGCTCGTCTTGCGGAACATTCACCAACCAAGTTACTCACAATCCAAGGTTTTACTGTATGTCATGTCAGGAAAAATAGAAGAAACTCTAACCTAAACATGACAATTTTAACTTAGAGGGAGTACTCTATTAGCAGAATTCAGTTAACTGAGTATGCAGTTTCACTTTCAGTTAACATATTAATCTTTATAAAAGTAGGATTTTGACTGTGGCTGCTGAGAGACAAGGGGAAAGGAATTTCTAGAGAAAATACAATTCTAGACAGGACAACACTAAATAGAATCCCTGTTGAAAGCCAGTGACTGCAAGACCATCACACATCACAGGGACATCATATTTACACATTGGTAAATATGAAAAGAACTGAGAGAATATAATCATTGTCCTTTGGAGTTTAAAGACCCACAAAAACGATAATGATTACATCTTATGAAACATTTACAAGGTTGAGCATTTGGTCCAATAACTTGATCTTCATTATCTCAATCAATCCTCAAACTGACACTACAATTAGAGTCATTTAAAAGATGGGGAAACTGAGGCTTCAGTTAAGTAATTTGTTCAAGGTCACTCAGTTAGTAAGTGTCAAAGCCATGACTGGAACCTGAAATAGTCACATTATACTAAATGTCCACTTAATCCAATCTATACTCTCAAGAGGAAACCGAGGTCCATAGAAATAAAGTAACACAACTGGCTAGGAGCAATTTTAACAGTGATTTTGTGATTTGGTCTCTAAATTTCATGCATTCTCATAGTTTGCTAATTACAACCACCACCTAAGTGTAAGTTTAATTTTTTTTTTATAAAATAATATTTAGCATCTGTTTTATATGATTTATATATGTTTGTAATCCACATGATTTGAGATGGGATTATATTCCTCAGTTATTGTATTCAATCATCTTAGGTCTTATGAACTCAATGAGAATATATTTTTAAAAAGCATTTCAAAAATTTACTTATGATTGGTTAAGAGCTCGCTCGAGAGTGCGAGCTGAGCTCTGAGCAACAGCGGTTTGATGCCAGCTCGAGCTGAATTGCCGTTGAGCTGCCAACAGGTGGCAGGATGGCTCAGCTAAAAAAAAACAAAACAAAAACAAAAACAAAAAACAACAAAAAAATTTACTTATGCAATGCCAGAATAAAAACAAACAGTTTTAGGATAAGACATAGAAACATTTAAGTTGGGAAGTAATTTAATCAAACCTGTTTTTTTCCATTAATACACAAATGTGAAAATTGGCTCATCTGGTGTTCAGGATACCAGCAGCATGTAGCAGAGAACAATATGTTTTTCATAAAATGTTCAAGAGAAGGGAAAATGCGAAGGACTAGAGGGGTTTTATTTCTAAAGCAACTGCAATGAATTGAGTTATTAAGTAGTAACACACAAATATAACTATTTTCACACATCTTTATTTCTCCTAACCTCCCAATAAAAAGAAAAAATAGGATGGGAAAAAAATAATGTTTGTAACTATACACACAAGTGCTGGGGATAGTGGTTGTAATGGGGAAAATGAATGAGGCATGAGAAAAATAAATACTTACAGGTTAAATCTAGCCAGACACACAATCCATCACTGATCCCCAAAGGGCACTAACAATATGTAAATGTGCAAATTAGAAAACACATTCAAGGCTGTTGATAAACTTGATAGGATAATCAGCACATGCTGACAGACTAATGAAACCGATGAACTGATAAGGCAGCTTATCTCCTGGGCCTTTTTTTTTTTTTTTCATGTCAAATGGAGGGTAATGTATTAGGAGTTAAAGCAAATACTCAGAGGATTTCAACCATTTGATTAGGATGTGAACTGTCCGAGAAAATTATAGTTTCATGAACAACTGAAACTACAGAATCTGGTCAGACAACAGACCTTCACATAAAGTTAAACAGAAGGCAGCCACAATAATTATGGAAGAAATCTGCAATTTGAAATTACATTGGGATCCTCCCCTCGCAAATTGTTAGAGTGCTTTTCAGAGTCTGGGCAAAGAGGCTACCCCTTTCTATAACAGAAAATAAGACAAAGGACTAAGCAATAACCCCAGGGACACACTTATCTTTCACTGCCTGTGTGTGCTCAGCATCTGGGTAATCATAAGAGAGGTAGATTCCAAGGCACCGGCTGAATTTTCAATCAAATTTATTTACATAAAATAACTGAATGGATTTGGTGAAGCTACTAAGTATAGTGAATACCACGCTTCCTGTTAACAATAAAGATGCCAAATGCAGTCTCTTGCCAAGGATGTCAGAGTTCTTTCCTAATTAAAATAAAGACATCTTATATGATAATTGAGGGAAATTGGGAATAATGCCTTCCCAAGCATTCACGTTCAGAATAAAATCATTCAGCCTCTTTAGATACAGCTAGAGAAAATGAACCTTGCAGTATTCATTTTGACAGGAATAACCATCCAGTATTCACATAGAAAATTTAAATCAAATGATAAATCAACACACTCCAGGCACACACTCTATGGACATGTACATTTCATCTGGATAGAAAAACTGAAGTAAAGTGATGGCTAGTCAAAAGCACTCTTTTAATGTATAAGTGTTTAAGGGCAAAAGTACATTTAACGAAGGTAGAGTTCACCTTTTAGGAATCATAGCGAAGAGAAAAAGAAACAGCAACTAGAAATACTCCAACTGTCATTTTAATATGAGCGTAATTACTATGGGGCACAGGCTAACTGGGGGTAGGAGTCCCAGAAACATGGACTGAATATATTAACCTCTTCTAAACCATAATTTTTTTTCCTGTATATTGACCCCTGCCTCACTCTGTCTCTAGACAATTTCTAAAATTTATGTCATTTAGAAAAAAGAAAAAGTGAGTGTCATTGCCAAGCATAGGTTCTCTAGTTTGGGAGGATTTTAGATGTTTTTTTTATGTGTGTGTGCTTAAGCCATATAGCTAGTATCAAATTTCTCAAATCATAGAATATAGAAGCATAAAATAATCCTAGAGACCACGTATCCTAATTTATTTTATATGCATGAAGAAGGCCTAGAAATATTAAAAAATTTAACCAAGTATAATGAAAAAAGGAAATCCAAGTTTGCACTGTATGCTTTGGAAAAAAAGAAATATTTGATTCGAAGACAAAAACCACCCCATCCCTTCTCTCCCTTATCTAGAAACAGCAAAGTTAACCCATCAGCAAAGCATCTTAAACTTCAGGGACTCTTTCCAGGAGTCACATATTGAATAGGCAGCTTTCAGTTACATTCACCTCAAAGAGTTGTGGTGACAATAGTCTATAAAGCAGTCACAAACCAATAGTAGGTGATAGGTCAATATTTTATTAGAAATTCTAGTTCTTAATCTTCTGTACTTAGAAAAATCCAGACCCTCGGTTATGTACTTTTTGACCAATAAGAGAATTGAGCTGATTATCCCCATGTAAAACAAGGAATAATTGCAGTAGCACACTAACATTCTTCATATGATTGTTTTTACTCTAAAATACTAACTCTGAAAAAACCTGTTGAGATCCAAGACCTGATAAGGAAAACCTTACAAGTTGACTAAGCTATTCTTATCTTTTATGATCATCAAAAATCTTTCATCTCGGGCCAGCAGAGTGGCGCGGTGGTTAAGAGCTTGCTTGGGAAGCCAGCAGCCCCAGTTCGAGTCCCACATATAAAGGCCAGTGACACTGCCCTCAAAAAAAAAAAAAAAAAAATCATTCATCTCTACACCAGAGCATGTTTCCTGTTGAGGACCTTCTGATTAAGAAAAATAACAAGATCAAAAAGTGTCACAAATTTGAAAAGTTCCTTAAAATCTATGTGCATTTAATTCATCTTTTTCAATCTTGAGAGTCTAGCTAATACTTAACACCCTAATGGGTTTATGACCCTCTGCTGCAACTCTGGGATCTGGCCAATTTGTTGAGAATCACTATGTTAATGTACTTATTTGCTTTTGTCAGAACAAGTGTGCTTTGTGAAAATTTGAATATGACACCCCATTGTGAATAAGGTTTTTTGGGTAAGGGTTAATGATATAACTTGTCACAATTCTATTTAACAGAAGCACAGGTTTTAATTTCTCCACAGATCTCTGAAATATCAAATGAAATATTGTTTTACTCACCCATCATGTTGTACAAGCTCTGTGGGGCAAACTGCCTTGGCATTTTCTGAATTGCTTCCTTATATACACTGAGGGCATCCTAATTTAAGAAACAAACAAATAAAAATTAAGTACAAGGATATTCACCAAAACTAAAATAAGAACATCCTTCTAAAGTTAAAACCTTCCATTGCTATTGCTAAATGGTTCATCAGAGGAAAAAAATTTAAGCCGTCTCTTGATATCATACTACCTCAATTTCATGAATGACAATATACAACCCCAGTAAGGAAGGCCATATAAAAGTTTAATTTAAGAAGGTGTTGAATGTTACCAATCCTCTTTTAGTTTAATATAAATTTTTAGTTCACATAGACTATTCAATTAAAAATACTAGAAAAATTCACATTTGGAAGTCACCCATAATTGTCTAGAATCTATAGCTACTTGGAGTCTGGCACTCAAGTAGGATTTAAATAAAATATTGGGTTGCTGGAAAAGTCATGACGTATTTTTTCTATGTTTTTCTTTGCAAAAATGCATCATGATTTTTCCGACATCCCGATATCAAATAAGAAATCTAGCTACTGAGACCCACTGAGATTATTAAGTGTAATTATTTAAAAAGTTGCATCTCTTATCGTTATATTGCATCAATTAATCCTGTAAGAGTATGTTGGGTGTTGTTTGAGAGAGAGAGGAGGAGTGATACTGAATGTGAGAGAAAAAAAACCTGTGTAGACGTGCTTCCTGTGAGAGAAAGAGAAGACGAGCCTGGGTCAACCTCCCAACTTTCTATGTACAAGGTCCTGTTTCCATTACTTTTCCTCTCTCCAAATTAAAAATAAACATACCATTAATTTTCATTTCATTATTGTTTCAAAAAGAATTTAAAGGAATAGGTATAATTTACATCAAATTTTAATACTCAGTGTACAATGTATTTTTAAACTTGAAACACTGGATAAAAAGATAATAATAGTGTGTCCTGGATTATAAAATTAGAGATGGTAAGGACATAAGCTTGAGAAGTAATGCATGTTATTTCCCTTTCTTGAAGAATTGTTCTGAGAAATTCACAGTAAAGAAATTTGTTTTCTGTAGCAGAGGCTTTTTAAAAAAAATTATTTAATGTATTGGGGTGACATTGGTTAACAAGGTTATGTAATTTTCAAGTGTACAATTCTGTAATACAGCATCTGTGTATTACATCGTGTGTTCACCGCCCTGAGTCACGTCTCCTTCCATCACCAGATATTTGACCCCTTTACCGTCTTCTAACTCCTCTATCCTCCTTTCCCTTTGAAAACCACCATACTGTTGTCTGTGTCTATGCGTTCGTTTTGTTTGTTCATTTGTTTCTTTTATTTTTTTTTTTTCAATTTTCACCATTAAACCCTTCTAATAAAAATACTATGAGCTTCTTAAATGATCCTAATATCCCTGCCATGATACCGTGGGGTAGAGAACACTGAGACTGATCAAAACAAGGGAAAGGAAAATGGCGGCGAGGTGTTGGCCTGACCTCATAGTGGCCCTGCTCGTGGTAGAGTTTGCCTAGGTTGTACAGACAGCTGGTAACCGAGCTCTTGTGTGCATGAGGGTCCTTTAGGTTTTCATCAGGGATCTCAGAACACTTCAGAAAAGTGCGTCGCGCTTCTTCTGTCTTTCCTTGGTTCATCAGAATAATACCGGTGTTTAAATACGCAGCTGAGGGAAAAAAGTGGAAATATAAATGTGAGAAGATGATTTACATTGTGGATACAATAAAGGTATCCGTACTTCCATTTAGTGTCTCTGGATTACTTCTGATTTTAAAAGACAACCAAGAAACACATACTTAGGGAACAAATATGTTAAGGGACCAATTCATGTAATAAGAAGCGCAGGTGTCACTGAAAATAGACATGGGATAGTGTCTGCCTTGAAGGAGTTCAAAATATTTTGAGCTTTAAATCTACATGAATAAAAAAATGTATTTATCTTAATATATTAAAAATGATAAACAGATAGCAAAACATGATTAAATTGAGAAAGATATAACAATTAGAGGCTCATAGTTGGGCAAACACTAAAAAAAGGAGTTCCGTTTTTTTGTTTTGTTTTGTTTTTTTCTGTGAGGCTGTAAGTTACCAAGATATTTTTCATGGATAAAGAAGAAAAGAAAGAGGTATTTTTTAAAAAAAATCTGAGTATTACTTACAAGCCAGTGTAGGCCTGCTCCCAATCGCCAGTTTATAATAATGCAGTGCTTCGGCAAACCTGCTGTTCTCCTGAAGAAGCAGCCCTCTGCATGAGGAAAACAGAAATGTGGAGATAGGCCTGTATTACGATACGGAAAACCACAAACTTTTATTTTATATTTCAAAACTAAACGTAGCTAAGGGGCCATAAAAATGCTGACCTGACACTATAAAAATAAATTCTAAATAAAAGGATATATTCCTTAGGAGAGACAACATTGGAGAGGAATCAGCTGCATTTGAAATAGAAAGTATGAAGAAGTATTTTTCAAAAAGCCCTTTCTCCGCACTGAACTTTCCCATTTCCAGCAGTCTTTTCTTTCCCATTGGAATTACAAAACACCTGGATTTCTTCTTGGAGCATGCACATTTTTTTCACCATTTCAGAAAGGAAACTTGTCTAAGGTAGTATATATATATATATATATATATATATATATATATATATATATACATATATGCATTTATATATGTATTGATATATTTATATAATTAAACATGAGATGACTCGCTTTCTAGCCATATTGCTTGGGAAATACTAACCCCTGACTGCCAGAAAGGCAAAGGTAATCTAGGTCAATAGGATGAAGAGAGTCAGAATTTAATCAGATGCTATAAAGGAACAAAGAAAAACAGTGAAAGACTATCCGCATTGTTATTTCCATATTATTTGGATTTGGTCACAGAAGGCTGAATTTCCGAAAACTGGGCACATTTCAGTTCAGTGTTGTGAGACACACTTTTTCTTCACAGACCCTCCAATGCCATGCTGCTCCCCTCCCCTCCAGGAGGTTCCTTAGGTAGTAGCCACATGTATTATCCCAGCCATTCCAGACCACACCCTCATGACCCAAATGGGAATCGATTATAATCATGTCTAGGAAAACAAGGTGTCAGGGAACTGGACTACATTCAAAAAGCTCTCAGAGAGGACTTTTTGGCCTTCTCTTATTCTCTTGTAATCAGCACGTATTTTACAGATGCTTGGCACCTCCATTGGGCCTGAGTACTGACTGCTGTTATCATCCTCAAATTGCAGATTCTACTTGCCAGCTGCTGAGGCCTTTGAAAGATCTTACAGGGAACTTTGCAAAATGAGAAGGCTACTGATAAAAATTTATCATTTTTATAGAGCATTTTAAAATCCTCGGCTTACCATTTAATGAGCATCATTGAAAAAATATCTAAAGCAAATCATTTTGAAATTAAAGGTTGCTCACTCCTATCATTAGCACATATTAACTTCATTATTTCTATTACTCTCTGTTAAAAAGTGATTTGAATAGATCAAACCACTCCAAAACACACTAACATCACTTACACAAAAATGTACATTTTTATTAAAAATTTTGAGCAACAATTGATATGATCATAAAATTGATATGCTTTGCTATTAAGTGTACTTTTTTTTTCAGTTGCTGCAAACAAAGAACAAAACTTCCTGTAGTACTCAAGAGTTTATAAAAATGTTCAATTGTCGTAAAAGCAAGTAAAATAGATAAAGAGAAAAAAAGCTCACATACTTTTCAAAAAGGGATAATATTCTTTATAACAATAATTTTATTGACAAAATGCTTTCCAGTTAACTAAGCTCATTTACATATCTTACTTTAGAAACTTATCTACTAACTTAATTGTCTTCATCCCTTTCATTTCAGATTCAGATAAAGAGGTGGTTTTCCTTCCTACAAAGCTAATGACACCAGAGGAAAAATACCATCCAGATATTTAATCATGTTCTACTTTTTTTAGGAGCTAAAATCTTTCCATGAGCTTCCCTTTATCTATTATTTTCAAACTCTTTCCCCATTAGTTTCCTTCCTCTTAAGCTACAAAAATGTCCATGTGCTTGTTAGCATAAATGGGGAAAAAAAATCCCTACAACCTTTATTCATTCCTGCATCCACTTCTGACTACTGCTTATTATGGTTCTTCCTTTTAAAGTCAGATTTCCTTTAAGAATGGTCAATGGTGTATATATGCCCAATGACTCAAATTCCATTTACTCCTAAATCCAGTTTAAGGTCTTTCCCAGAATTCCACAGAGATGTCATAATGAAATTTCTACTATCAAACCTTGAACATAGCCTGTTTATGTGAACCACCCGTTCAGTTGTAGCATCTACTTGTATGACTGCTGAACTCATCTTCTTTCCTGAAACTGTATTTCCTTGACTTCTGGAAAACCAGTCTCCTTGAGTTCTCTTCTATCCTTGGCCATATCTTACAAAGAATGAAGAAGAAAGTGTCTCTTCATTCATTTATTCCTTTAAAAGAACCTGATGTTTTACCAGATTTTGTCTTTTTCTCTTTCCTGATACATACTGTCTCTACATAACATCATGCTTATGAGTACATGTAGCTCATAGGCTGACTGTACTCTCTCCTGACATCCAAATCTATTTTCAGCAGTTTACTGAGCCACCTCAATCTGGATGCTCACTGGAATTTCAAAATCAATACTTCCCTTGAAAACAATATCTCCCCCTCAAAACTTAATAAAGAGATAATGAAATAAACAAGAGAAAAAAATCTCTTAACCATCAGCATCATCATGCACTCCAGTTGCTAAATCTGAAAACTGATTATCATTCTTGACTTTTCACTTATCCTCACAATTCCATGTTTTATAAAGTCTCCAAAGCCTATCAATTTTTATTTTCTAAGACACTTTATTCTGCCCCTCAAGGTCCATCTTTATGGCTCTATCAGAGCCCTTTTTGTCTCTCCTGTCACCTAAATAACTGCAATAGCCCACTAATTAGTCTCCACGTAATTGCATTTCTAAAGGGCAAATATGCTGTTAAACTAGACAGAAAGTAGACAGAAAGAACAAAAGGAGATGAGCACAGATCTTTGAAAATGTGCCCAAAGCCCACAAACATTACAAACTGAAGTATTCGGCCCCGTGGGCTTGCCAATACTGATGTATAATATTCTTGTAATTTTCCAATTCATAAAATACACAAAGAAGAGAAAAACGATAAATAACACAATAACTACACCCAGACAATCCTGTCCAGTGTGCCTTATTCTTCTGAGGAATTGGTCACACGGTGAGAGCAGCAGGCAAGTCTCCAGAATTAGATATAATATCGCTTTGTAAATTAAAGTATCATCCTCTGCATCATCTAAATAAAGTTGGCAGTGGAGACAGTCCCACCAGCGAAGATAGCTATTGTGATTAATTTCTCATGACTGAGGGTTTCATTGAGCCTCAGTGATGCCCTAGTACACATGTTGCAAATGTGAACAAGATAGAGATGCACTTGCTTGTGATGCACAATCTACTGAGCGAGATAAGAACACAAATAAATGATGTGGAAAATTACTGTGATAGAGACCAACACCACTCCAGCTCAGGAAGGGACAGGCAAGTTTCACAGAGTCCCACTGACAGTGGCAGAGGCTTGAAAGTAAGCAGCAGTTAGCCAGCAATAAAAAGTGTTATCCTAATCCCCACGGTACACAGGAAAAAAGAGAGGTCCACAGAGAGTTTACCAACTAACTCTCAGTTTTATGGTTAATAAGAGGTAGAGCCAGGATTGGAACAGTTTCTCTGATACGAAATCCCATGCTCTTTCTAGAAGAAAAAGAGAAGAAGAAAAAGAGACAAAATCATTTGATTTTAGATACATGCATACTAGATTGTTTTCTTTTGCTATAAACCTCTCCAGATTTTGTCTATCACTAACTTACACTGATCCTCTGAAAAGGAATCAAAGGCCATTTTGGCAGGTCAGGATGAGTTTGGGTCGATTCTAACACTGTTAACAACCATGCTTCTGTTACTGCCATATTCCACATTTACAGAACCCCATTCTTTATTTTACTGAACATATGACAGAGGGATAGAAACCCTTCACATCGTAATAGTTACGGTAATAATAATAATAGTTAAACTTATTCAGCATTTACAATGTACTGACTTATTACTCCACAATAATCTTATGGGGTAGGCTATTATTACTAGCCCCATTTTTATAAATGATGAATCTTGGGTAAGAAAAAGCTCAGCAATGTGTCAAAGGCCACACAACTGGTAAGAAGTATGCTACAATTCAAGCTCGGCAGTCTGATTATGAGAAGTAGGATTTATATTTTAATAAACAACTCATACCAAAGGCTTTTCCGTGACTATTTTAAACTGATGACAGTTTGTTTACATGCTAACTGTGTCAATATAATCTTCTAGTTTCTATATATTTTAAAAACAAGAACACATTTTAATATACCACTTAGCCAGAATCTAATAGGAAATAATTTTACTCATATTATGTGAAGTTGCCTTTCAATTAAGGAAACTGGCCTATGCTATACATTAATGTAAAGTTAATGTGGCTTTTGGGGAGAGAAACTGGAAAAACATCTCCAATCTCTAAGTGATAAGTAGAAGAGTCATTTTTATATATCTATGTGTATAGATGGGTATATTATAGTATTTTTAATAGAAGAAAACATTTTACTTCTCATATTTCTCCTCCAATGATTTATCTTTCAGAACAAGTCACTGAAATTAAGCAGCAAGTAAAGAATATAAATTTAGATAGATAGCCAAACCGGGCTAATAAATACTTGTTTTAGTCAGTCAAAGGAAGAAAACATATATACTATTACATAAAAAAATATACTATTACATAGATAATATATAACAAGTTATATATAATATGTATAAAACACTATTCACTAAACACTATAGATAAAATACTAACCACTTTAACACTTAAACACTTAACACTTAGATTATAGAAGTCTATTTTATTTCAAGAAAAAACAAAAGTCCCTCCTTAAATTCTTTCAGTATTTTTATCTGAGGTTGATCATATATTCATTGAGTGTACAGAATTTCTTTCCTTGTGCAAACTATGCCCATCTTTACCCATTCTGCTCTAACTACCCTGTTTTTGTCAAAACTACCATAAATTAAAAATCACAATAATATAGATACTTGAGAAATGAAAATCAATCAAACCCATGATAACAGTAGATCAGACAGAGTTTAATCCAAGCATGAAATATAAATAGGCATAATAATACCTCACTGATTCTAAATATTGACAGAGACAGAAGGGGAACAATTATTTAGAACAGTGCTTTTCAATCAGAGGCACCTTTGCCCCCCAAGGGATGCTGGGCAATCTGAGGAGACATGATTGTCACAACTGGCTGGATGCTACTGGCATCTAGTGGGTGGAGGCCAAGAATGCCATGAAACACGTAAATATAACAGAAGACACAAAACAGCTCCCTAAAGCAAAGAATTATCCAATTTGAAATGTCAACAGTGCTGAGGTTAAGTAACCACATTTAGCATTTCATATATACTAACTGCAACACATTTTTTCAGAAAATAAGGTTCTCATGTCCCTGCCAATCACATACATGAACTATGTAAAGAATTAAGAATCTAAGAAAGCAAACTATGGGGATTAAATTATTTTCAATAAAAATCTAAGTTATGATCATTTCTGACTGTTTTCATAAAAAATGCAGTTTTCCAAAAATTAAAAAGAAGAAGCATGTCCTGCCTCACCACTGTCAGTACATCTGAAGAACCTCTCAGTGTCTCTCTGTAATAAGATTGCCCTCTGTAGAACTGGTGAAAGGTACAAATTTTCAAGTGAAGCTCCTTTTTGCCTCGGGTTCTAACAAAGGTCTTTAAAAATGTCTGAAATATGAGATATTCAAAAGTTGGTATTAATAAAGCACAGATGTAAAGTGCACTTCTCAAGAATATGTATTGCACTAATTAAGCTATACAAACTTTACCCTACAGCCCAGCCCTGAAAAAATCTGGGGGGAGGGAGGGAGAGGAAGGGAGGGAGGGGGAGAGAGGGAGGGAGGGGGAGGGAGGGAGCGAGGAGAGAGGGGGGGGGAGAGAGAGAGAGAGAGAGAGAGAGACAGAGAGAGACAGAGAGAGACAGCGAAAGGCATCCATAACACACTGCATACCACTCCTTTTTGCAGCTATTCCTAGCCAGCACTTGGGAAATACTTTATTTTTCAGCTTTTCTCACTTTTCCTTGATCCTCAACTTTCTTAATGGATAGTCTCTTGGTCACCCAGGAACTGCAGAGGCCCAACAGTAGGCAGGTTCTCATCCAGTTCCAGAGTTCCAGGAGTACGGAGATGCCATAGGAAAAGTAATGTCGATCATTTCTTCATTGGAGATACATTCCAGGTGTTTCAGGAGTGCCCTACCGCTATTCCCATGAGCAGATATCAGAATGGCTTTGCCACTTAGTACTTCAGGGGCAATCCTTTCATTCCAAAAGGGGAAGGGGCTCTCCAGAACATCCTTTAAGCTTTCAGACTATGGCAGTTGATCCAGAGGAACACACACACTTGACACCTCCCGTCATTGTTGATTTCATGGTATAAGGATGAGACTCCGCAGTGGGTGACAGGATCACACATAGTAGCTGCTTCTCCAGAAGCTGCTTCTTCACTTGCTAGGATTCAAAGCCATTTTTTCCCCCCTATTGAGACTTCTCAAGGCTCCACAGAGATGCTCATTCAGACGCCAGGAGATTTCCAGGGGAACCCACTCTAGCCCCTGCTCTTCCATGATCAGCTGGGCTATGTGGCTGGGCCGATTAAGAATGGATGTGAATACAAGATCAAGCACAAAGTGTAGGGCTTTGAGTTGCTTCCCACAGTTCCTCCATTCCTCCATTCCTTCAGTGTTAAGTGTCTCTTCCACCCAGCTACAAAAATGATTCTCTTTATTCCAAGCACCCTCTCCATATTTTAACATAATTAGTTTGTATTTGGACATATTGAGAGCTGAGCTTCCCTCAGCCTTCACATGTGCCAGTGTTCAATGACAGAAATATATCTGCAAAGAGGCCACCACCAGCAGCTAGCTGCTCCTCGGAGCTACAGAGCAGCGGCCAACACCACCTCAGACTCATCACTGCGGCTGGCATCCACACTATTTTCTAGCGCAGGCACCTGAATAAATAAATTTTATATATATGTATTTCAGATTTTATTGGGGACTTGAGGAAGGGGAACAGTGCTGGGGAATTGGGGAAGGGAAACAACCCAGTTGTTGTCCTTCAATCTAAGTTGTGGAGGGCGCAGGTAGGTCAGCTCCAAGTCCAGTCGCCATCTGACAGCCTGACAGCAGCTCAAGGCAGTTCAGCTCAAGGTGCTGTGTTCAATCTTAGTTGCGAGTGAGCATAGCCTACCATCCCATGAGGGAGTCATACCGGCATGTGCTCTTGTAAGGAGCATGTGCTCTCACCAGCTGAGCCATCTTGCCACCTGTTGGCAGCTCAGCAGCAACTCAGCTGAGGCGCAGCTCACTGGCCCATGTGAGAATCTAACCAGCAACCCTGCTGCTCAGAGCTCACGCTCTTAACCAACTGAGCCACTCAGCTGGCCCCCTGAATAAATATTTTTTTGCATGAACTGCTTCACGATGAAGACAGAGAAGCAAAGAATCACAATGCAGTGTAAATAAAGCATAACATGTTTTGGAAACCTACAAAAAGTACAACTTTCCAAAGTGACAGGCCAGGTGAGGTTCCTAGAGAAGCAAAGAACACAAGGAATAGAGTTCTAGACAGATCAAGCTATGCAGAAAACTGCATTTTAATCTACCCAAAGCCGTAACAACAGGCTTCAAGGAAATAAAATGATTATCTATGTAGGAAGCACTTTGGATATTGAAAAGCTAAGACAACCTAAAACTGAGATTATATTATTAAGAATATTTCAGTAGTAAATACTTTGGCTATTCCCTGAGCAAAAATATTTGGTGATCAAAATACATCAGATAACTAAATGTTTATACAGGCAAAGGTTCACAAAGTGACTTATAATCCCTAAGGCCCAATTACCAAGAAAAATATTTTTATCTTGGGCCGGCCGAGTGGCGCATTGGTTAAGAGCTGGCTTGGGACGCCAGCGGCCCCGGTTCAGATCCCACATATGAAGACCAGTGACACTGCACTCTACAGCTAAGATGGTGAACAACAGCTCCACCTGGAGCTGGGCTGTGAGCCCCGGCAAAGGTGTAGGCCACAACCCCTGCTGCAGTGGGCTGCCATAGGCTACAGCGAGTGGCCCGAAGCCAGTGTGAGCAGCTGGCAGCCAGCATGAGCTGCCAATAGCCGCAGTGAGCGACCATCCAAAGGCCAGTGACTGACCTGCCTCATCCGGAAAGAGAGCAATGACGATACCAACATGGGCCAGTGAAGCAATGTCCTCTGCAACTAAACTGAAGACCAAAAAGACAGCAACTTGTTTGTTCCCCTTCCCTGATTCCCCAGTGCTGTTCGCCTCCCTCAATTCCCCAATAAAATCTTAAAAAAAAAAAAAATATATATATATATATATATCTTAAATTGACTTTTTTAAAAATTCTATTTTGTTTGATTATCCTTTAACACATGTAGGAACTATAAAATTAAGATTTTCACTCAGAGATAAAATATTATGAATTTTAGATGTTCAATTTTTTTCCTAAGGTATTTACGCATTTGAAATTTTACAAGTAAAATTAACTAGTACTGGTTTGGAGTCATATTTGAACTTTATAGTAATGCGAATTTCCTGGCCAGTTTAGCTAATGACTCTAATAATGAGATTTTTATTTAATTTAACTATGAAATGGCATTACATTTTATTTCTTCTGTTTTTTATTATTTTTTTTCAAAGATTTATGCTTAGTCTTAGGCTATATAACAGGACAATTGGAAAAATACTTAAAGTCTACTATGGAACAGAAGTAATAATTAATAGCATGTCATACTCGTAACACACAAATGCCCCCCAAGTCTTGCTTGATAAGCTAGGTAACACGCAAAAATCTCAAGTAACTATACCATTAGTAAATGGAATCAAACTCAGTCCTTTTGTAGAAACAAAAACTGGGCCTAAAATAAGTTACTACTACTTAAGTCAACTGCAGTAATTCCAAGGGCTAGAGTGGCACAAGAGCTAAGAAATTAAATGCCTACTACACACCGGTCCCTAGACACATAAACAGAACCGTGATCAATCAGGCAGCCAGTCTTTGTCATGTGACTAAACTCTGTCCAATAAGATGAAAGCACCTCTAGTCCTCAAAGAGGAGGGAGGATGTTTTTCTCTTCCTCTTCCCCTACACTGCTGACTATAAGGTAGAAGTCCTGTTCTGAGGATGGTGGAGAGCAAACGAAGGGAGCTGCACCCCTCTGGACTTCCTTTTGTAACACAGAAAATCTAACAGTTAAAACGGTGTAAGCTAATGTTATTTTGGGTTTCCTATCATTTGCAAAACAATCTTTTCCCAACTGATAAAATGTCATAAGCATTTTTTAAGAAAAAAACGATGTTAAGTCCATAAAATAAGTAACATCAAGTATGGCTCTCACAGAGAATTTTAAGGAAAACTTATTTTAATTATACTTGAATGAATACAAAGCATGAGTTGTCTGGTTTTGAGTGATTACCAGATTAGGCAATTGCCAAGTATAAAAACTGCAATTAAATATTTAATTAAACTTATATAATATGTAGCCATAATTAACATGATGAGTACATGAAATTGGAACTCTTAAATTAAGCTCCTAGACATCAGAATAGTCTTTGCCCAAAAGAGTAATGACATTAGTAGTATTTTTTAAATAAAAACATTTAATTAATTCTCTCAATCCCCAAATAACTAGAAAGAAGGAAACTCACAGGATTTATCAAGTGAAATAGAAATAGGTAGGATTTTCATCTCACAAAAAAAGATTCAGGGAGATATAAGTGATTGAATTTGAGCTCCAAGGGAGACACTAGAGACAAAGTTATATATATTTTCTGGTCTCACCTGGCACTTCTGTAACTTTCAGGTCACCCTTGGATAATAGGCTTTGTATTTGGGGACCCAGCAAAGGAATTCTCTTTACTCATATTTTCTTCCTCTCAGATCACATACTCAACTTTCTTTTTCTCCCTTTCTTTTTTTAATTCAACTATTTAAATTTAATAGGTAAAAATGACATTTTTACAAAGATGGTTAAGGGTAGGAAAGCACTAATAGAGAAAGTGAACAAAAAATGGTTAACGTTTTGCTTAAAACACATAACCAAAACTATTAGAATTAAATGTGTGCTACAAAAAGCATAATTTAATTGGATACTTACTTTAAACCAGTGCTAAGCTATTATACATGATTATTATATACCATATGTACTCTGAGCAAACTGAAAAGACAGCCCTTCTTGAAAAGGCTAAATTCTGCTGGGAAGGGTCATGAGCAAGTTGTTTTTCCACTCTGTGCTTTTACTGCATGAAGAAGAAAGGAAACGAAGATGGAGAAGAAGATAACCATGTGATGTGTACGAGACAGATACGCACACAGGATTCTGTCACACAGTTCCCCAAAGCTGAGACCTGTTTCATAGGGTACTATGTTCAAGTGTCACATAACTGCCAATAGGTTTCAGAAAATAGTTACGCCTCTTCTTTGGTGAGACTCATTTAATTGTTCTAAATTGGATTTTGTTTATTTAGACTTTGAGCACTAAACAAAGTAGAATAATGACATCTTATTTCATAAAGAAGACTTTTTTCATTCTAACCTGTCAAACATGGAGCAGGAGGCCTCCAATTAAAATAATTTTTTAAATATTTCAAATGCATCACCAAAAACTATAATATTAATATTTATTAATAATATGAACAAATTATAGCTTTTACTATTATTTTTATTTTAAAATTATTTTGCTAAGGGTCTAAAGAAAAATATATTCTCACTCTACTATTGTGTCTATAAAACATGTGAAGTCTCAATTAAATGGAGCATTCATTAGAAAGGTACGTCTCCTGTGTAGAACTTGGATTGACATCTAAATAAGCTCTTATATCCTATACAAATCCATTTATTTTCTGTGACAGGGCCAGAGCAAGATGCTTCACAATTTTCTTATGTAATTCTCACAATGAACCTATAAAATATAATCCCAATTTTATAAATAAGAAGCCCCCAAATCAGAACATTATTCAACTTAAATCCATGTAGCTAATTATTGTTGGATCTGAGATTCCTAGAACCACACTGTATATTAATACACATATAATTCACTTTATACCTGTCTTTCTGAATACATAATTAAGGCCACATTTTCTTGTATATGTTATAAAATAATAGGTATAAATATACTATCCTAGTTAAAAAACAGTACTTAATAGGAAGAAAGACAGTCAACACTGGATGCCTCCATTATGTTTTACATATTATTTCTTTTCACCCTGACAATTAGCAATATAAAATATCATTACTCTTTTAACTTAGATATATAAAAATATCAGGGAGAGAAGTTAAACAACTTACACATGATAACACAGTTACCACGATGAGATTCAAATTCAGATGAGATTCAAATTTAAAGCTGCCAGGCTTCAAATCACACTGCCTTCAATTAACCAACAATGGTCCAGTATGAATATATTCCTGTTCTCAGTTTATGAATTAATAATTGCCCTCTCTCTCTGGTTCATATACCCAGTGCTTCTTCAGTGTATATATCAATAAATTTCTCTCTTTTCTTATTTATACATGTCCATCCCAATATATGTGGTCTGACAATTAGGTTCCTGATCATCCTAGAAAAAGTGCTACATACCTCATACTGAATATCTATGGTCACCTTCAAAGTACTCCCTTTGGGAAGCTATGCACTGATGCATCTAGCCCACCCTTCAAAGCAATTTTGGAACTCTTTTTCTGGAATGACCATCAGAGCTGTCGTATTACACTTGATGCCCTGAATGTCATCCAAATGTCTTCCTTTCAGTATTTCTCTTATCTTTGGGTAAAGAAAGAAGTCATTGGGGGCCAAATCAAGGTAGTAGGGAGGGTGTTCCAATACAGTTATTTGTTTACTGGCTAAAACTCCCTCACAGACAGTGCTGTGTGAGCTGGCTCATTGTCGTGATGCAAGAGCCATGAATTGTTGGCAAAAAGTTCAGGTCATCTTAACTTTTTCACACAGCCGTTTTAGCACTTCCAAATAGTAAACGTGGTTAAGTGTTTGTCCAGTTGGTACAAATGCATAATGAATAATGTCTTCCATATCAAAAAAGGTTAGTAACATCATTGCAACAAGTTCACAAACTTAATTGTCACACCTCGAATTAGTATCTTGCATTTGCTTTAAACGTAGATAAACTACAGCCACCAGTGCCAACCAACTTTACCTAGACATACAAATTAACCAATACACTTGTGAGACAGCTAATTTTATATGTCAGCTTCACTGGATCATAGGATGCCCAGATATCTGGTTAAACATTAATACTCAGTGTGTCTGTGAACATGTTTCCAGAAGAGATTAGCATTTTATTCAGTAGACTGAGTAAAGCAGACTGCCTACTTCAGTGTGGGCAGGCATCATCCAATCTGTGAAGCGCATGAATAGATCAAAAAGGAGGAAGGGAGGATTGGCTTTCTCTCTGCTTGTGATGGGACACTAATCAACCCTGAGACTTGGTTCTCAGGACTTCAGAGTACAACACCAGCCTTCCTGGGTCTCCAGCTTGCAGAGGGCAGATTGCAGGACTTCTTAATCTTCAAAATGGGGGAATCATACTTTTTAATAAAATGTGTCATTCATATATACAATGCGGGTGCCAAAAAAATGTATACAAGTGGCACTTTGGGTCAACGTTGCTCAAGCAGTAGTTTGCCGTCATCAGAAGTATCTAGATGCTGATGGTAACCACTTTGAGCACCTCTTGTGATTGCAGAAGTCAAATGTGACTTGTATTCATCTTTTGTTGTCGGTATATAATGAGAATTACAATTTTAAATTCAGTTTTCCTTAAAATGCGTATATATTTTTTTGGCACCATCTGTGTGTGTGTGTGTGTGTGTGTGTGTGTGTGTGTGTGTGTACATATATATGTATTTTTTAATTGGTCCACTTCTTTGGAGAACACCAACTAATAACAACTTGTAAAGGGGTATCCTTGAGAAACCCAGTTATATTCAAGACCCACTCTTCTTTATGAAAATGTTTACCAATGAGTATGGGTATCTCGCCGCAAAAGCATAGGCAGTGAATAATTAGAATAAACAGAATAAAATTAAATACTAACATACTCTTTAGCTTTTCTTATTCTATAATTACATCAAGTTTCTAGGCATTTTATTTAGTCCTTGCTACAACACCAGGAGATATCATAACCCAATTCTGCAGATAAAGAATAAGGATTAAGCAATTTGACCAAGGTCTTCACAGGGCCAATACATGGGAGATTCAAATCCAAGTCTGTTTAATACCCAAGCCTTAAGTCTGCTTCCATGGTACAAAGATGCCACAGAGTTAATTTTTTTAAAAAGGAAACTTCTCCCTCTTCCTCCCGTCCCATGAAAGCAAATTACTATTCCAGTTAGGCTTATATTTATTTTCTACGATAGTAATCCAAACTTTTTCAAATATTTTCTTCATCCTATAAGATAATGTTATTATCTACAACAAACATAATTAAGAAATGAAAAGCATGTAACACAAAAATTAAAGGCATTAACCACCAATCACTTTAACAATGTATAGAGCTCTGTTATTTATTCTTTGCTATGTACAGGGACTATCCAACATGGATGACTAATTATTCTGAAATTTCTTAAAGGAGAAACACTAGTTGGGTATGTGCAAGCTGAGCTGAGATACAGGCACAGACCAAGGCCTGACCTACTCAGTGAAAGCCAATGCCACTAGGCTGTTCATTTGTTCATTCATTCATTCAAAATATATTTCAAAATATATTTTGAAAGTGCCTTTATAGAGATTTAATAACTAGCAGGAGAAAGGAATAATTTAAAAGCAGTAACAAAGCTGTGTGCAGGGGACTATAATACAATATGATGCCCTGTAGAAGTCCATAGTGAGAAAACCTAACTTAGACTCGTTTGTTTAGGCAGCAGGGGAAAAAAAAAAACACGACACTTGTGAATTCCATGGGAATCAACACACTCAAAATACATTACCCAAAAAAAAGGGAAAAAAAAAAGCCTCAGAGCCTGATTTCATCATAGATATGGTTATAATTTGGGTTAGAGATGTTCCCATGGGCACACAGTGATTTAGTGCAATGTACTCACTTTAAACATAAATGTTCAACAAAGTGGGTGTTTTCTTTGTCCCTTAGCAGCAGTGCTCTAACAAAAGTCTGCTGTTGAAGCAATAAATTATGAAAGGGGAAAAGGTATCATGTATCTCACAGACCAGCAGGAATAGGTGTTAGGTCATACAAGCAGTTTCTAACTTAAACAAGATGAGTTCCAAAAAGGAATGCCTGAGTCTATCTCCTTTTTGCTTGGAATACTTTTGGCAATATCCAGAAACGATTCACTCGTAAGCTAATCCTGAAGTAGGCTAAGCCTAGAAGGAAAACACCATTTATAACAATGTTCCTAAAACTACCTTTGCAGGTTTAATTTTGGTGCTCAGAAAGGAGGAGTCTTCACCCAATAAAGGGGTCAGAGAGAGCAGGGATCTATTCATGACAGCAGTCATCACTTACCAATTCTAGAAGTAGTATTTTCCATTCACTCTACCCTTAGGTTTTATAAAGGTACTGCCCTTGCCCCAGAGAAAATTCTCAGCCTGAATGCTTTTCTTCACTTTTTTGTTTTAGACGAAGGCCTAGAAATTGGTCAACTTGCTTGTCTTTCCTCCCTATCAGTTGTTACTTTTGATTAGAGTCACATTCTGTTCTCCAACCCTAAGTTTCAGGAGAATGAGTATACAGGTTTGCACCCATCCCTAAATCTCGTCTTTGGGATTGAGAGGTTTTTATAAAATTGTTTTACTTTCAAACAGGCAAATACACATAGGATAGTCATTAAAACAAAATAAAACAGGGCCGGCAGAGTGGCACATTAGTTAAGAGCTGGTTTGGGGATGCCGGCAGCCCCGGTTCAGATCCCACATATGAGGGCCAGTAACACTGCCCTCTACAGCTAACAACAGCTCCACCTGGAGCTGGGCTGTGCAAGCCCCGGTGATGGTGTAGGCTGCAGCCCCTGCTGCAGTGGGCTGCCATAGGCTACAGTGAGTGGCCGGCAGCCAGCGTGAGCTGCCAATAGCCGTGATGAGCGACCATCCAGAGGCCGGTGACCGATCTGCCTCATCCGGGAAGAGCGCAATGACGATACCAACATGGGCCAGAGAAGCAACGTCCTCCGCAACTAGACTGAAGAACAAAAAGACAGCACTTTGTCTGTTCCCCTCCCCCAATTCCCCAATAAAAAAATCTAAAAAAATAAAAACTAAAAAAATAAAACAAAAAGGCTGCTCCTAGAATGTAAATGGAGTTAGAACACGGTCTAGCTTTAGACTGCAAGACAGCTCAGATTATTCCCCTAATCTGGAATTTCTGCTCTCTAAAACCGTGCGTTCCTGTCATTTTCTGAGTCTGCTGATGAGATGGGTCATGCTAACCAAGGTGGATCAAGTTCTTTTCCAGAAGGTTGGTAAATTTCCTGACTGTTCTCATTATCGGAACAGCAAGATGGGATCACTGGTCCCTCTTGCCCTTCATCCAACCCCTATCTGTCATTTAGGGAGGAGCAAGAAAACGTGGGAGCACTATAATTAGAAGCAATGAAGATGTAAAGCAAAAAGGGCATCTTTAGGTGCTTCTGAATTCTGCAGAGGTAAACAGGGACAGAGGAAGAAAGCAAAGGTAGGAAGTGATGTTTCTAAAATAACCCATGATGCACCCTGCACACATGAGGAGTTTTAAGAAGAATATACTCGTATGTACCTAAATCATGGTCAGCACGTATAAATATACACTCAAAAAATATCTGTTGAGTTTGTATTGTGAGCTCAACTCTATGCTAGGCACTTAGGATATATCCAAAACCCTGAGCTCATGGAGTTTACATGTTAGCCATATACAAAATAAACTACAAATCTGCATTCAGTAAATGTGACTATATATAGTTAGAAAAGTATACAGTTTACTGGAAGGTGATAAATGCAATGTAAAACAAAAGCAATCAAGTAAAGGAGAGCAGGAGTAGAAGAATGGGGGAGGGGCTGCAGTTTAACTAGGGTCAGTGGGGAGGCCTCAGTTCTTTGAAGCACAATACTGGAAGAAGTGAGTGATGCCTGATATAATTTTGCCACAGAAATAATTTAATATATTATTTATATAAATACCATAGAAAAGAAAAATAAGCAGATGAAAGATATTAATTTTTAAAGTTCATCTTCATATTAATATCCAGATGTCCTCAAACATCAACTACACTCGAGGCAACTTCATCATATAAGCAAATTATAGATAGGTTTTGTATAAGAGAAAAAAATAAATTAAATGGAAAGACAATACAAGTATATTTCCTGGAGTGTCTAGAAAATATTTCTTAAGTCATAATAATTGAAAATCTGTAAAGGACTGATTGAAACTAGGCAAATAACAAAATTACATCTGCCCATTTTTCTTCAGGATCAGAAGAAAAAGGATTATCCCCCCTCCACCCCCATAATGCAAAACCTTCTTCTGAGATAACTGAATTAATTTACTTGAAATTCGGATGCATATCAGCCTATACTTTCTATGTGAGTATAATTTTAGCAACAACAAAAAAACGCTTTTAGCCATTTAAGCAACTTTCAATCAGTTTTAAAGTTAAACCAAACAACGGGCATTAAAACAGAGTATGATTATGAATTTCTTTATAAGCCTCTTTTATGGGGTTTCTAAATCGTGTTCTCAAATTTACCTACACTGCTCTGGATGAAAATGACTATAAAATTAAAGACCACTTTAATGAGATTTCAGAAAAATGCCTTTCATCATTTTTCCAACATGGAAAATAGTTTAATGCTCTCTACACAATTAATCTTAAATGAACATTTCTACATGGAAAAGCATGTCTCACACAGTGCCATTTTAAAACTACATCTGTAATAGAAAACCTATAATACAAATGAATGTAGGAATGATTTAATCTTTTCTCTTGCTAGGCTCCAATTTCTAAAAGGATTCTGATTTCCCCCAACTTTACTTTGGATTAGGGTGGGGAGAGCACAGGTTACTTAAAGTTAGTTCCAGCAGGCAATCTTAGACAACAATACTAGAGTATGTAGTTTCGATAGCTGTAAAAGAAATGAGTGTGAAACAATAAGTGGTTTATTTAAATTCTATTCCAAAACATTTGTTGAGTACCAAGGGGGTGTCAAAGACGTCACTATGTACTACAAACGAAGACAAATCATTTACCTCCCCAGCCCCCAAGGAGCTCTAGTGTGAATTTCAGTTCTTTGGTCATTGTGTCCATGCATTTCATAGGATAAAATTATTCTCTGGGATATCCCGTGGCTTTGTGATGGCAAAATACAATTCTCTACTACTCTCAGATGTGAATAATATTTCCAAGTTTCTAGACCCAAGATTGATGCTGCTACTTTTTTTTTCCCTGTGGGGAGATAAAAACACCAGAGAAATACTTAACTTCTCTACAGTACGTGATCTTTGGACCATTTTCTCCCTTCTTACTGTCCTACCTATCCATCAGCTTCAATGACATCTAACATCTCACTCTTATTTCCTTCTCCTTTAGCATATGTCATGGTTCCATTTCTCTACCGAACTCCTTAAATACAGGTATTCCCAAGGATTCCATCCATGATCCTTCTTTCATTTATCCTTATACATATTACACACACACACACACACACACACACACACACACACAGAGTATTTACAGTCCATTTCAATCGACCTACTTAGACAATTACAACTCCAAAATCTACACCCTCTATTTCAGAATGCTCTCATTAGCTGTAGAAACGCATTCCAGTTTTCTAGTGGAAGCCCAATAGTTGTCCAAAACTTACATAGCTAAAACTGAACAATTTTTCCTCCAAACAACATCATTCATTTGTCTTCCTAGCGTGACTCCTATTTTCTTTTCTTTTTCTTTATTATCTTTTTTTCTCCAGGCTAAGTCAGGTCTCTTTGTCTGCCCTCTCATGATAATACATGCACATCTCTTAGAAAAGATGTTACTTTATTACTTACATATTTTAAAACCAAACTTCAAACTACTTGAGGGCAGAAACTATACTTTTTGTCAGCTTGTCCCCACCATCTAATACAATGACTCTCATTCAGAAGGCATGCAATATTTGTTGACTAAATTAATGAATCCTTATTTCCAACACACGATTTGTAAATAAGCCAATATCTGTATACCCGTACTCAGAAGATATAATCAGTCTTAACCAGATTTGATATTTGGTCATTCTTTCTCAGAATTGTGTGAAAACTAATGATACTTGACATGCGTATTATAGGAATTGGGGATGATAGAGTTGTAAGAAAAGAGATTTCACCTTGAAAGCTAAATTGTAAAACCAACTCACAACGAATTAGAGAGCAGGTGTACAAAATGAACTGTGAAAAGAAGGTGGCTCTGAAACTAGCAGCCAGCCATGTAGTGTATCTCGTATAACTATATTAACACAACAACTGAGTACAAAATGTATAAGTGCACATGTAAGAGCAGGCAGTGTGACTCGGAAGACAGCTCTATAAACAGGAATTTACAGAGGCAAATGCCAATAACATTTATTCCAGCACTTTCCAGGGAAGAAGGAGCTTCACAAAGGATTTCATAGCATCAGGCTGTCTTAGACTAATGTCATTATAAATTAAATCATCCACTACTCCTTAGCATGAGGCTCTTCTAAATTGAGTGTTTTCAATACAGAGATAGGTATGCTTACCAAACAACTTGTGATTCCCGTATAGAGTTGACTGGACTTTGAGTCTTCCTAGTATCTATGACAGTACAGTGAAGGAATAACCTGAAAGCACGAGCCCACAGGGTTTTTCTCATCCACCTGCGTGTTTTTGTTATATAACCGGGTTTCTCTGGGACTGAATACCCCAGACAACAAAGCACAAGGCACCCGAACAGATCCAGTTTCTTCCCTCAGACCACCTGCAGAAACTGACCACTGCTGAATGCTATAAACTGAGCTTTCATGTTACATAGAATATGTAATTTTAATGAACAATCACATATAATTAATTAACACCATAAACCTACAGTAGAAAATGTTTCATCTTGTGCTTTTTTTTTTTTTTCAGATTGACCTGGATGTATTCTAAGATTAGCTTCTCCATGAAATCATTTGACTACCTCTTTACAATCCTGCAGATGTCCACGTCATTATAGAGTCATTATCTTGCCTTAATCTATTTTGGTATCTTGTCAAGATGGACTTGGCGAAATTTCTTGAATACAGCATATCATGGCCAAAAATCAAGGACATATAATTTAATGATAAAATATATTCAAGAATTTATATGCACAAATGTATATATGGTTGATGAAACTATTAAGTATGGTTAATTTTTCATAGTTTCAAATGATCACTAATTTTTACTTTCAGAAATGTTCTCAATAAAGGCTAGACTTATATTCTTAGCCTTAGTGATGGTTAATATTACAGTAAGTCTACAAATTAGAATTGAAAATTACTGACAGGCAAATTTAAATATATATTTCTATGAACAGAAGTCAATTAAACAGCCACCTATACCTCGAGTAGGACTTTAAAGGGCCTATTAATAGTTTTTAATAGAAACAATTCTATTCATTAGAATAGTTCTAATTCTAATTTAATAGAAACTATTCTAATAGAATTAATAGAAACATTATTGCATATTTAATAAATCAGAATAGAATTATATGCTTCATTATTTACTATTTAACTTTTCCTGATTAACAAATGGAAATATTAGAATTTCTTTTGTGGAAACACCCTTTGGCTGGTTATCCAGTTAGCTAACAATATCCATTATAGTCTCTTACTGATTCTGAAAAGTTTGTTTCCAATGTTTATAATAAAAATATTCCCAGCGTTTGGTGCAAGAAATAGAAAGAAAATTCCAGCCTTAACACTAGATGATATATTCCAGAATCTTTATCCCACATCAGTATGTATATAATAACCACGGTCTCAGTGAGGGAATTTTAATACTCTTATATTTTTGGACAATAACTATTTTCAAAGATATATATGATGGAAAAAAACTGTTGAATAAATCAGTATGAAAAATCAGATAGGTGAATATAGCCAGTAACATAGATGGAAAAGAAAAAGATCAGATGGTATAATGGGCCAGACACAGGATTGTTGTCCAATAAACTTAAACTTTGTTTATTTATTTTCATTATTAGCTTATTCATTGGTTTAGTAATCAAGTTATTTATTAGTTTAATAATTCATTCATTTTCTTATTAATGAACATATCCATAGTGTAACTCATTCATTAGCTCATTAATCAACATATACATAATTTTAAGCCCATATGCTTGGCATTGGTGATAGAATGCTACCTAGCTTCCCCTGGCTTTAAAGAGATTATGCTGTAATTAGGGAGAACATGGTATTACAAATATTACTATGATGCAGACTAAAAAGATCCAAGTATTAGTTGCTCTAATCAGAGATATTTGGGAGGAGTAGCTATCTATCTTCCAACTCTGAAAATAGGAAAGGTATAGAAAAATCTTCCCAGGGGAAGATTTGAGCTGAAATATAAAGGATACTTGGGTATTAGCCAGGCAGAAAGGATGGGGAGTAGGGTGGAAACAGGTCAGAAGAGTAGAAAATAGTGAGAATGCTGCAGGCAAAATAAAGAGTATATGCAGAGGCCTCCCAGCAAATAAGAATATGACATATTTGGGAAAATTCCAAGAAAAAGCTTCACCTAAAAATAGATATCTGATAGAGCAACAACAATAACCAAAACTTGGAATCAGACATATTTTGAAAATATAAAACCTAACCAATCAGGAACAACCAGCTTGAAATGCTCTTGCCATATGAACAAGTAGATACCCACAAGCTGTCCCACCTCACTGCAAGAATCAGTAAAGGGCTGGTTGAGTTGTATATCCAGAGCCTAGTGACCCCAAGCCAATGGAATTTCACCACAATCTGTTTCATTTGCTTTAAATCAGACATGCCAAGCACTTCCAGGCACTCCTGTTTGACAGCCTGTCCTAAATTCTCTATTTGGGGAGGCCTACCCAATATCCCCTAGACACCTCCTTCCGTCCCTAACACACACACACACACACACACACACACACACACACACACACACACATACACACACACAGCACAGCACAGCACACACATCCAGGGAACTGGAACTTGGTGGGAAAGCCTGTCCTGAACTTTTGCCATTTGGCAAAGGGTTACTTTCTCCTTCATTTTCACCACTCCTCACTTCTCATGTGGCTTTTTTTGCTGGTTTTCAACAGAGCTCAAAGCATGTCTCAGCTCCATGTCAGGTAGCACCACTTCCATGCTGTAATCTTTAATCCTTCTAATCTCTCGAGGGTGTTCAAAACCTTGTTCTGAATGAACAAATAAATCTCTCAGTAGAACTGGATTTACGGTAACAACTCTCCATCCAACATTCCCTTGCTGTTGTATCCTCCTAAGTTACTTACTCCTAGGACAGAGGTTTTGGCATCATGAGCTATATAAACTGGTTGAAATGCTGTGCAAAAATTTAGCTTCATAAAGGAGTCTACCCGACCCTCTCTACCATTATAAGCCACTGCCTAAGCTTTCTCTTAAAGTGAAGCTCCCAGGAGGCCAAGTTGTGTCTCTCAAAAAAATATTAAAGTCCGAACCCCCAATACTTCAGAATATGACCTTTTTAAGAAATAGGGTTACTGCAGATATGAAATGTCAAATTAACATAGGTGGGCCTCTAATTCAATATGACTGGTAGCCCCATAAGAAAATGTAATTTAACACATATATAGTCATGGGATGTGGAATATAGCGTGGGGATGGAGTCAATGGAATTGTAATAGATATGTGTGATATCGAGGGTAGAGGGTAGTCACTTTGTAAGGGGTGAAAAAGATAACTATTGCATAGTTTTGTACATCTGTAACTGTTAATAATAAAAATAATACAAAAAAAAAATGTGAGTCCAGAGACACACAAGGAAAAACAGAGACACACAGGGAAAAAGTCATGTGATGGCAATGATAGCGAATAGATGAACACAGCTGTAAATCAAGGAACTCCACACAATGCCAGCAAACTACAGGAGGAGGAGACAAGGAAGCAGTCCCCTGTGGTTTCAGAGGGAGCATGGCCAGGTGGACACCTGGACTTCAGACTGCTAGCCTCCAGAACTGTGACACAATTAATTTTTTATTATTTTAAGCCACCTAGTTTGTGGTACTTTATCATGGCAGCCCTAGGAAACTACTACATGAATATGAATATGTTTGCTTCTGAAATTGCAAGAAAATGTCATTCTAGATGTCTAATTCAAAAAGGCTCTTTATGGGGCTGGCCTAGTGGCACATTGGTTAAGAGTTGGCTTGGGATGCCAAATTTGAGCAGCAGGATCCTGGTTCGGATCCCACATAGAGGGCCAGTGATGCTGCGCCCTCTACAGCTAAGATGGTGAATTACAGCTGGGCTGCTGTGAGTCGCCAGCGAAGGCATAGGCGCAGTGGGGCTGGCCGGCAGGTAATATGCGCTTTTGTGAGCTGCCGAGGGCCGCTGCCGTGAGTGGCGGTCCACTGGCCAGCAAGCGACTGCCTCACCCGGGAAGAGCGCAATGATAATACCAACATGGGCCAATGAAGAGACATCCTCCACAACTAGACTGAAGAACAAAAAAGGACAGAAACTTGTCTGTTCCCCTTCCCTGGTTCTCCAATACAATCTTTAACCAAAAAAAAAAAAAAAAAAGGCTCTTTATAACCTGAACGTTTTTGTGATAATGATGATTATATTTACACAATTCAAAGAATATGGTCATCTAATACACATTACTACTCTTATCAGCTACATTGACAATGGGGTCTCCTCTGCTCTGATCTGGATTTCATAATTCATTTATAAAATCAATAAATGCAGTTAGAAATCCTCTAAATTTGGGAAGATACAAGGATCAATAAGACGTTGCAAGGGCTGCCACGTGGTGCATTGGTTAGGAGTTGGCTTGGGACAGCAGCTGTGAGCAGCAGGATCCTAGTTTGGATCCCACGTGAGGGCCAGTGACACTGTGCCCTCTACAGCTAAGATGGTGAACAACAGCTCAACCTGAAACTGGGCTGCTGTTGAGTCGCCAGCGAAGGTGTAGGCTGCCGTGGGGCTACAGTGAGTTGTCAGCGAAGGTGTAGGCTGCCGTGGGGCTACAGTGGGCTGCCGTGAGCTGCCATGAGAGGCCGTCCAATAGCCATTGAGCAACTGCCTTACCCAGAAAGAGCGCAATGATAATACCAATATGGGCCAGTGAAGCAACGTCCTCCACAACTAGACTGAAGAACAAAAGGACAGAAACCTGTCTGTTCCCCTTCCCCGATTCCCCAATGCTGTTCCCTGCACCCAATACTCCAATAAAATATTTTAAAAAAAGAAAAAGTTGCAACTACCTCAACAAGCTGAATCTGAATGGAAATGATCACTGCACTTCAATATTAACTTTCAATGGATATTCTTTATGCTACAGAAGTATTTATTTATTCCTAGTTTATTTATAAGTCTTCCTCTCGGAGGCAAGTGTGGATCAAAAGCTTTCTTGGCATTTCTAGAGATGATTATATTCTTTCCTTTCAGACTTTTTAAATTAAAAGAATATAGTAATTGAAGGTAACATTGAATACTCTACCATAAATCTAAAATTAAATGCTATCTGGCAGTGCTTTTTTTAATCTTTAATCCACTGCTACATTCGCTGTATTAATTTTAAGACATGTCAATATTTATATTAATAAGTCTAACTGGTCTGTCTCAGTCTGTAATTTTGCTCTTGCTTGTTTGCTTTTTGTTTTGTGTATTTTGGGATTTTGTTATTTTTGTTATTCTCTTTTGGTTTTTGGTGTTAAACAGTCAAGACTTTTTGCTATCAGTTTTATCTAGCTTCACAAAAATAAATGAAAAGTGTAATTAGCACAAGAAATATCACTTCATCAAAATTTGATAGAACTCATGAATGCCTTAACTTGGTTCCTCGTGGAGGAAAATCTTTGATGTGGTTTCAATTTTTTTTCCAATGATTTTTATCCTCCTGATTGCCTCCCTCTTTTTGTGCCAATGTTGGCCATTTATATTTTCCCAGAAAAGCATTCACAGATTTCATATGTACAACTAAGATTTTCAAATATATAACTACTGTTTTGTTATTTTAATTGTCCATATATCTAATTAGCCCCTTTCTAATTCTGTGTTATATATTTGAGATTTTCAACTTTGTCCTATACTACCTACCATTGCCCGGAAATAATTGATCTTTTAAAGAACAAGCTCTAATATTTGCTTATTACTTTACGTTTTCACTATAGTCTACTTTATTAACATTTTTTTTCTTTTTACTTCCATTAAATTTATTAATTTATTTTATTGCTCCTTTCCTGGTTCCTCCAATTGGATGATTACTTAGATTCTTACAACATAGAACAAAAATGACAACTAACTTAAGCTTGTAAAATCTCTATTATCCACAGAAATGATTCCCTCTGTTATGTAAGATAATCAAGAATTGATTAAACCACATTATATTTACTACCTATACTCTGAAATCTAATGCCTAATGAAATATTCAATGTTCTATTGAATTACCTATTTAAATATCATTTGGAACAGACAGGACAAATCTATAATGGCAATGAAAGAACACTGGCAGAGTATTTTTCAGCCTAGAAATCAATTATTTTTCAGATGGCAGTGGGTGGTACAGTTAAAGAGGTTGAAAGTTGACCACATATTTGTAAAACCTGACAGTGTAAATCACTGAGCAATGGCCCATCTGCTTTGCCTGTGAAAATATACCACACTTGAAAAGAAAAGCCACCATCATAATGCAGATCTATTAAACCTGGTTGTAAGAAAGTTACTCATGTGAAGTATTGGGTTTTAATAAATTTGGCAATACGAATAAAAGTGAGTACATCTATTGCTAGTAAGAGTTGAATTACATAGCGTTTTAATTTTCACATTATGTAACTATTATCTATAAGCATGGATTAAAGTGATATCAAACCATATTATAATTAACGGATTGAGACAAAAGGCTTTCTGCAGCAATTTCTTCTTGAAAGCAACTCTTAGCTCAGTACTACAAACCCACTAATAATCTTTCTAACAAAATTCTACAGCACGAGTTCAGTAAACTAAGTAACTGACATAAAAAAAAATGAACTTACACTTTCTACTACATCTAATTCCAATTATTTCATTTCTATATGTAAAGGTAATTTGAATTACACTTTTTCTGGATTTAAAAGATACATATCGAGGGTGTTTTTCCTATACCTTGGTTTATTTCTGCAGAAATACTGTTGTATGTATATAGAGTCAAATGTCTTAAGTTCAAAGATAGTTCCTGCACTATTTGTGTGACCTTAAAATTGCCCCCGAGTTTCATTTTCCTCACTTTGTAGACTTCACTTGAAGACAAACTGTGACAACACTTGTAAAGAACTAAGAAGAGTGCTTGGCACATGTAAGTAATTCAAGCAATTGCTATCAAGAAAGAAAAAAAATCAATAGTATTCCATCATTTTATAAAAAGGAAATGTAACCATTTGTACGTACCACTCATATACAATTTGATATTAAACCTGCAAAAAACTGTCCTCAAAGTTTCACAATCTTATAAGGCAATGTTCTCTAGCCTCAATATAACCATATATCATTTATACAATTGCTTACTTAATATTTTTCCAAATCATTTTTTCTCTATCCTCACCTAGCACAATATTTGGATGTGCTACTTAAATGTGCTATTCATAGTTTTTAAAATTTAAACATAAAAATGAATATACAGGGATTGATTTAATGATTATCTCTGACTTCCTGGAATCATCCTGTGGTTGTTCAGCACCTCATTTTTATAATTACTGTTTTGAAGTTACTTAATGATGTATATCTCCAGATTATTTCCCTAATAAAAATTTCTAACAATATGAAAAATGTTAATGATCTATAAAGAAGTAGTTTTATGAACGTTGAATGTGTTGAAAAAAAATAAGGTTACTGATTTTAAAGTTAAGTAGAAGACCTAACAGAAGGTTATGATTCCCAAAAGCTTCTAAAATTAATTAATGAATATGAGTACTTCATACAACTAATATAAATACACTTGTTAGTTTCAGGTTTTGGTGATACAACATCTTTAAGAGACATAAGTATAACCGATGACATCTAGAGTGATTAAAACCTGCTGCTACTACAAAGGAGCATCAGCAGGTTAAATTTACTTATTGGTGTGAGATTAAGCAAAGCAAATTCCCTTTCAGGGTTTGAAACGCAACAAGGAGCAATTTTTGTACATCAAAGAGAACTTTATAATGAAAATAGCATATATATCTCAAAAGGCAAATTTTTTATTTGTCAAATATTCTCTAAACTATCTATGAGAAGACTTGTTTTTTTTCCTATCTATGTAAATTAACAGAAAAGAAAACCTTGTTCCTAAAGACACATGATACCAGATATATTTATATAATATTACGGGTGGTAAAAGATCTACCTTGGTGCATTTTATTAATATTAGATTAAAAAATCATTGAAATATTCCCTATTTTGAAATATAATTATTGAGTATCAGAATTCTGTCAACCACATGGTTTACATAATCTAATACATTGAAATCACTGCCAACATTTCTTGTGGAATTTGAGCTCTCCATTTGAACTAACAGTTAAACATAGTTTAAAAACCTTTCATATTAGTAAAAATATTTTGGAGCTATATGTGGCATTTATGACGTATCTGATTTTCCTACAATTAAGGGGAAAAAAACTAATCTTGTTAATAATCATTTCTCTAGCAAGGATTTTTCATTAGTGTTTGGGAAGGTATATATATATATATATATATATATATATATATATATATATATATATAAAGTTTTATAAGATAAAGCTTTCAAATTACATGTAAATTGAATTTGTCTAACTGAATAAATTTATCTTCTCAGCAAAGAATAAACCTAGATGGGCATATTTCTTTTTTCTTTCCGCCCTGACCCAACAGGTATCAACAAGAGGTAGATAACTGTAGAGAGGAGAGAAAAAACAAGTTCAACAAAGAGGTGGTGTTGGTTCAGCTTACTTTCTTCCCTAAAATGTATGAGGAATGGGCACCAGAGGAAAATTTTCATCCCATATTGCAAGGTAAGAGGCCCCTTTGACAACATGACTTTCAGATGCAAAAAAAAAGAACATTTGTGTAAATTTATCAAACTGATAAGGTTCTTCTCATGAAATAAAAATTCTATTCATCAATAATATAGTAACATTACATTATTTAGATGAAGAGGACATGTGGAAAAGCTTTTGAGGGAATATCTAGATATATGCATTCAAGTAAAAAAAAAAAAAAAAAAAAACGAAGCAAACTCGTATTTGGTAAAGCATGAAACACACAGCAGAGGGTAAGTGTTAGGAGTTCTGCAAACTCAGGAGCAATGCTCCATCAGAAGGCATCCCAGGTAAAAAAGGGAAAATTAAATCTGTGCAGGTCAATACAAAACATATGCTGATCTCATTTAGACCACAGGCCACAAGACTGAGATCCCAGTGTTAAAGTCTATGAGTTATAAACAAGGTAAATATATGAACAGGAAATTAAACTGAGCTCACCCTGTCTGTTTCCCCTTAAATATCTAAATTTTTTTTGTTTATTTTAATTTTATTCTTTTATATCTGTGCTTTCAGGTTTAGCCAGTACAAAAGATTTAGATGTAACCAGAGCATAAATACATACTAAAAATTAAAGATGGCAGATTAGTTTGATATTATCAATATTACATAACATTCATTAAACAGACGTAGTAGACATCTTAGTTTGCCTTGTCTCTTCCTATAGAGAAGTGGTTCTCCATTCCACTCCAACTTTGGCGGCATTGTCAACAGAGGTGTCTTACAACCCCTGCCACACAGCCCAGGGTCTCATCCAAGAGATGACACATGACCCCAGCAGAATCAGTCAAAACACCTTTTTCAAGGATTAATAGAGACATCTAAGTAATTCCTTCTGAGATTGAGGATTTAGGATATTATATGCGTAACAGTGCAGGGACCATCTTTCCCACTGATACAGACAGGACTGCACAAAGATTTAAGTGAACCCTGAAGAAACCAGAGCCACAAAACGGAGACAAATTCTTATAGCATAATAAAGGGCCTGGGTCTAATTGTGCCCCATCTAGCTAATCCCAGGAATTGTCAGTTATGGGAGTTAGTAAAATCTAAAAACTTGTGTTTTTAGACAAGTTTAGATTAGGATTTTATTACTTACAAATAAAAGAGTGCCATAAATACTAGACAAAAAATGCATTTCAGTTAATTTGCATTTATCTACCCACATCTTACTGTACCACCTAGGGTGTCTCATTCAAAGAACAGAACCAATTTTTCCCCTAGGGATTTTTCTAATCCAACATACACAAATATTTTAAATTATTCCATTACTCCAACCTAATTATTAGTACCTTTGGAGAGGGAGAAGAAATAGAAGAGCCATTATCTTACTCACTAATTCCCCAGGTTTAATATAAGGTTCTATACATACTTGAACACAAGCAATTTTTAATAGAGGACAAAATCTATTATTATTAATAATCAAGATATCAATTATATAAAATATCACACATAGCAGGCTTATTTTATGAACCCATCTAAGTATTAATGGAACAAACTTCTCAATAGTAGCATTTAAGCCAATTTTTATATTATATGACATAGTACTTCAAAAAATTCAGCCATGCCACATCAATACACATGATGATCTATGATGGGGCCCCAAACAAAGCAATCACAAATACCGTCCACTGACTAGTCTCTGATGCATGATTAATGAACAGACTTTCATAAAAACAACTATCATCATCTCCATTTGCAGCAGTTAAGTCAATAGTACCTCTCACGGCAGGTTTCAAAGATAAACCAAACCCAAGAAAGCGATGCATACTCACAAATTATAAAGCATGTCAGCCATGTTGCTACGGTAGTACAAAGCATTTCTATAGGCGCTTTCAGCTTCAGAAATTTTGCTCTGACTCTTCAGAACATTTCCAAGGTTACCCCATGCTGCCAAGAAGAAAAAGAAGTATTCAGGCTGAGCGTCAATCCAATCACACGTGACACAGTATCAGGCCATCAGGAAGTACCACAGGGAGAGAAAACCTTCATAAAACGTTTTTAAGAAGGAAAATTTATTTCCTTTATACTCTAACATTTCATCAAACCAGGAGATTAAATACAACCAAAGCCTTAAAAAATTTAAAGTAATTATTATGTCTTAAAGCTGATATACATATACTGTTCATTGTAAGGCCAAGAACAATGTTATCTTAAGATCACCTACAAAGACTTCAAGCTCTTTCAAATTTCAGTAGGGGTCTTCAAGGCCTGAAATTATTATAGACTTACTGAACCAGAAACTGTAAGAAGTCATCTTAAAATAAACAAAGATTTCATTCAAATATTGAAAAACCTGATAAATGACATAGAAGAACTAGGGATGAAAAGCAAGATAACTAAACAAGATCAAAGCTATATAATGGGCTTAATAGTCAGTGGAACATATCAGTAAAACATTATGCTTCTTAAAACAGTTGAGTATCTATGGTTTATTGAGGTGTTCTGTTATACCCTTCCTGCTAATAAATGTGTCTGTGTGAAAATAGTATCTCAGCACTTCCACACATAATCATGCTTTAAAAAAATCTATTATTTTCTGTGTGCCGTTTCTTTCTAAAACCACCACAAATAATCATGATTTCTCAACATTAAAAAGAATAAAGTCATAGCATCGACAGCCCATACAGCTTGGCTCTCAAGCAGAACTATCTCTCAAACTGGGGTGCTTCTCTTGTCTTCTTTCCTTCCCACAAAGAGATGAGGTGTCAAGTCCTAAGAACAGAGTTGCTCCCAGCTAGAAGACAGGGACTGGAAGAAGGATATGCAGATCAAGATATATTTATTTGGTTATTACTGACTACCTAAAGAATGAAAGAAGTTTTGAAGTATCAATTTTTTAAGTGCATAATAAAGTGTAGACTGTTTCATTCCATATATGTCTGTGTGTCCTATAATTTAACACTCTGTGCCTCAGTTTACTCATCTGTAAAATGGGAAAAATAATTAATATCTCATGGGCTTTGTGATGAGGACTAAATTAGTTCATATATGTAGGATGTTTAAGACAGTGGCTAACACATGGTAAACACTCAATAAATATTTGCTATTATCATTATCACTTTGGTTGTGATTTTTGTAATTTACAATGTCAAACATTGATTATAGAAATGTCAAATATTAACACACTTTAGGCCCTTATATTATCTATAGAGAATAATACTCTTTTGTATTTGGAAAGTCAAATACCTCCTTTTGCTGATGATGGAACAGAGGAAAAGCACTGAACTTACAATTATACAACATGAGATAATGTCACATACCACGCCCCCACCTGAAATAAATCAGGTGAGTTCTCAACAGTCGTGTACATAAATGTCATGCCTACTCTGTGGATAAGGAAAATAGACACAGAGACACTAAAAGAACTTGCCAAGTGAGTACTGCAGTATTCATTAGAACAGGAATTCCAACTCAAGGCTGGCTGCTTCCAAACCTTCTCCACCCTCCACCTAACACCTTCAAACCACATTTTGTCTCTTACTACAAAGTAACGTTCACACAGTATGAATTAGGCCTTGGTATTATCAGTTAATAGAAAATTGACTCCTTAGGGCCGGCCGAGTGGCGCGGTGGTTAAGCGCTGGCTTCCCCGGTTCGGTCCCACATATGAGGGCCAGTGACACTGCTCTCAAAAAAAACAAAACAAAATTGACTCCTTAAATGGAAAGGTAAAGTTACTTTAAAATATTGTCAAATACTAAATGCAACATGAAATACAAAGTAGGAAAAACAAATAGTAAAATAAATTATCTTCAAACTTAATAGGCACATCACCACATGTATTTTATATATAGCCAAACCTGCAAATTAATAAACTATGACTGTATGGGAACTTGTAATAACCAGGCTATTTTTCAACCCACCTCACCTCTCCCAAAGTTCTGCTTTGCTTGTGGCATTAATTAATGATAATATATTTACATTGGGATCACTCCAAAGAAATGCATCTAAATATTATTTTAAGCCCCAGGAAAACATTATTATCAGGCTAGCCCATCGAAATGATAGTTTTGTAACATAGATGCTTAAAAAAATTATAGCAAGGAATTATCTTGAATATTCGAAGGTGTGTTTACAGAGAAACGGATTGACGTTTTTGCAGGTCCTTATATCTTAATTAAATAATTAACATGTGTTTCTCTTGTTAATAGTCAACAGACATAAAGTGATGTCTAGAGTATATGTTCACTCATTTGCTTGTTTGTTCGTTTACACATTCATAAATGTATTCATTTGCTAAACAGATAGGTATTTGTTAAGCACCTAATTTTACTTCACTGGGGGCTGAGCACTGAGAAATGTACAGACATACAAGTTCCCATCATGGGTATGTGCAAAATGGGGAGAGAAGTGGGGTGGGTATGGAGGACCACACAATAGAATAAACGAATTAACTTCAGATAGTGATAAGTGCTACAACTAACAGAAAACAAGGTTAAGATGGAGTGGAAGAAGCTAATTTAGATAGAGATCATTTATAATATGGAAAAGTGTGTAATCTCTGTGGAAAAAAAGGATAAGGAGCCAGCCTTGCAAAGATTGATGATTCCAGGTAAGGGGAATAGTGAGAGCAAAGGATATAAAACGAGAATGAATTTGATATTTCCAAGAACAAAAAGACCAGCCAGATGTGGCTGAAAAAGGAAAGGGAAAGCCATGATGAAGTCACAGATATAAGCAGGGGTCCTATAGGGTCTGGCAGCCATAATAAGTTTGGGGGTTATTTTATTTGCAGTGGGTCGGGGGGAAGGCTCTCAAAGAGGAGTTTTGCACTATGACTTAACTTTTTTTGAGGGCAGTGTCACTGGCCCTCATATGTGGTACCCAAACCAGGGCCGCCGGCTTCCCAAGCCAGCACTTAACCACTGCGCCACTGGGCCGGCCCAAAGAGCATGATTTTTTTTTTTTTTTGACTTAACATTTTTGAAAAGATCACCCTGCCTCCTCTGTAGAGTAGGGACTCACTGCAAGGAAATAAAAGAATGAACTGAGAGACCAGGCAAATATAGCTGCTTGTGAATGTAGAAGCAAGATTTGGGTGGCTTTCACTGGGGCAGGCTATAGAGGGGCTGGTTATTTCAAAGTCAGATCGTAAGTACAAAATTTAAAATCATCAGCAAGGTTATCTGTGACAAAGCCACAACGTGAAATAAGTTTCTTGTTTTGTTTTTTTCCCCAAGTGGAAATCTATCACATCTTTAAGTCATTGTCTGGGTGATGGAAAATAAAAAGAAAATTCCCAAATTATGCATATATTTTACAAACAATTTTAATCGTTTATGGATGAGATAGAGAGGGAGGAAGGGAGGGATGGGCAGAGGGAGAAAGGGAGGAAGGGGGAGGCGGGTTAGATGGGCAGGGAGGGAGAGAGGGACGGAAGTCTTGATGTCCAGGGCAGGTCTGACATTCACCAACAGGAATTTTTGTTCTATTGTACGTACACAATCTTATAGAATACTAACTTGAGACAAGATATCTGAGACCATGATAAATCAGACAAAAGCAAGACTACTTGATAATTTTACTAAACACAAAAAAGAAAAAGGTTACTGTACAACCCACAAAATACCAAACATCTGCCCTCTTGCTACATAAATGACTTCTTTATCTAGTCAAAGAATCACCCAAGCATCCAATCTAGAAAACACACATCCTTTCTTAGATCCTTGCCCAAGTCCCCCAACCAAAGTCCAAATCCTGTCATAGGACACATAATGAGATACCGCAGAGTCCCTATGGTGCAGTGGTCCCTCAGTCCACAGAGTAATTAAGCCACCTTCATCACTACAGGTGTGTTCCTGATGGTGGCTGAAAGGTGTCAACAAGAGGATTTTATCATACTCAAATATGAAAACAATTCCTTTCAAAATCCTTTATTCCTTAGATCTTCAAAACAGTGTTTACCAAAATAGATTTTTAGGTTTTAAAAGTAAGAGCTGCCAAAACTAAGCCTGAAATTGTTGTAACTGTTTTGGGTATAAAAACGGCTGTCACTATTTCTACACTTTCAAATTGAAATGTGATTTTTGCGTCAATGCTACCAAAACTCAATGCTAATGTAAAGATCACTTCCAAAAATATAAAGTATCCTAAAGAATATGACCTATGATAAAAAATCCTATTTGTAGTCAAATAAATAGACAAATTATTTTCATAAAAGCTGTACATTCATCATGTTTCAATGATAAAACAAAGTGAAAAAAATAATTGTTGAATTGAGTAGCCATTTAAAATCTAGCTAATGCAGATATATTATAGTTTAAAGGAAAATATGTAAAAGTGAACGATAAAAAATAAGTCTTAAAAGGGCTGATGTGCTGATTTCACATCTATATAATTAACCTATAGAATTCATCAGTGTAATTTTTTTTTTCTCGTGACAAATTTGATCACATCAACCAAGTCAACTTTATATCATATCAATTTTTAAATCTTGCTGGTTGACCACTTAAAAGTATCCACAACAACCTTTAAAAGATATGGAAGAATATTCCAAGGCTCATGAATGGGACAATTTAACATTATAAATATGTAAATTTTCCCAAAATTAATCTATAAATTCTCTGTAATTCCAATCATCATTTATTAAGGAACTCAAAAGATGTATCCTAAACATAATATGTAAAAGTGAAACTGGATTTTTATACCATATTCAACATACATAAATGTAATCTCCAGATAGTTTTATAACTTAAATATGAAAAGGTAAAGCTAAACGAAGAATATGTTGGAGAATATCTCTGTGAAAGGGAAAGGGATTTCTTAACATGACCTCCAAATATAACCTAAAAGATAAAATACTGAAGAATTTGAGTACTCAAAATGAAGTTCTATTTTACTGAAGGGTATCATGTACAAAGATAAAAACTCATAATACACTAAGTAAAGATATTTCAAACCTCTACACAATGGACTGTACTTAAAAAATAAAATAACCAATAAAGCAACAACAACAAAAAGGTAAATCCCATAAAGCAACAACAACAAAAAGATAAATCCCATAGAGGGGAAAAATGCGCAAAATATGACAAGGAATCTATTAAAACAGGAAAAAATAAATACCCAGTATTATAACTAATCCTCATATTTCTGAGTAACCCAGAGAAATGAAAATTACAATAAAAGATATTTTATATTCAGATTGGCAAAAATTAGAAAACTGGATAAAGCGAAATACTGGTAAAGATGGGGGGAAGGACCCTGTGCACTCCTGGTAGCACACTGACGAAGTCAAGGATAGGCCCTGACCAGCAATCTCACTCCTGGGGGGGTACAGACCTAAGATAACATGTTAAGAGGGTGTTTAATGCAAGCCTCTCAGAGTTGGCTGATGAAGTCATTGACCTGTCCGCCCTGGGAGAACCATGTGGGACATAAACACTTTATGGATTACTGTGTACCAGCAAATTCTGTGTAAACATTATAACATGAATGAACCTTAAAATGCCGACAAAGAGTCAACATATTGAATGCACTCTCTGTCACAGCCCCAGTTATAAATATCAAAAATTCATTCCCACCCAAAATATCACTACATATTTTACAAGAGTATATTATAAATGTAAGGATGCAAATTAAGTATATTAAAGCAGTTCCCCTAGGGTGCAAAGGGAAAGTGAAGTTAGGAATAGAGGTAAAAGGGACTAAATACATGAATAAAAGAAAGGAAACTTGCGGGGATCATCCTGAAAACAGGCCATGAATTGAAAAATATAATAAATCTAACCTTCTGAAACTGGGTTCAAGGGGAGGGGAGAAAATGGAAATGGATAAGTGGGGAGAAAAGATGGGGGAAAAGAAAAATTAAGATCACACCCCACATTCTTTTAAAATAAACATGGGGTTATCCTATATCCTACTTAAGGAATATAAACAGTTTTAACATTCACTAAACTTTTTCTTATACTAATACAATCCAAAACAGATGTTTCGGATTATCTTCAAATTTTCACTTAGTAATTATGCCTTGGACCAATAGGATTTAAAGATCTTATATTTTAATTGAAATGTAATGTCATTTACATTTAAAAATTTTTAAGCCCCTAGATTTTATTGATGTGTTCATTTCATGTAGTGATTTTTTTAAAGTACAGTTTTATTGTAAGAAAATACTCAAAATTCTTCCAAGAACTTTTGATGAAACCTAAAAAAAAAAAATGTCCATGTTTTTAAAGTCTGAATTTTAATAGACAAGTGTGAAGAGATGAATCTAATTCACCCTTTAAACTCTGGAAATAATATAATAAAGCACTTATTTGAAGTTCCAAAAAAAAAATTATTCTAAAATCTCAATGTAACTTTTATTTTTTCAAAAGTTTTCCAAAATATTGAGAGTATTCAGTTTATTCCCGTTGTTTTACAAAATGAATATTAGATTTTGAAGAAGCTGCTCTCATTTGAGCAGAACTATTGTCTTAGTTCATGGCTTTTCCTTGTAACACTATGAATCTAATTGGAGGAAAAGAAAAGAAAAAGAAGGGATAAAAGAAGGTAAACAATGAATAAATATATATGTATAATAATAATAAAAGATAACAGTACTTCATTTATTTAAAATTTACTATTTACTTGACAGTGTCCAGAATTAATTTACCCTAATAAAAACTTGTGAGGTATGTTACTATACCCATTTCATTGATGAGAAAACTGAGATCAATTCCCTAAATAGCAAAGTTAATGATAAGGGAGATCCAGATCTGTTTCCAGGCATCGGAATATTGTAATACTCAGTATTTTTTTTATATATTTGAGGGACTGGAGTATAATATGAAAACAAAATAAATAATCCAAATAAGTCATCCCCTGATATATGCTGGGAGCAAAAAACTCCAGGAACAACAAAATACAGCTATCTAGTATCCACCCATATTTCATAATGTATTTTCCATTCCAGAGAAAAATTAATGCCAAACAATATACTAAGTATTTTACATTTCTTTGGGAATTTAACTTTAAATGTCTCATTTTCCAGTTAACTCTTTGGAAATAGAACCTACTGTACCGGTGTAAACAAATGATTGTTGATCAAAGATGCTGGGAATTTGGGTACGTTTATCAAGATCTTCTAAGTGCCTTGAAGATGCTACCTTACATGTGACAGAGATTTAATAGGCATTGTTTAATAAGTACAATACATGACTTGTTTTACATGGTCTCCTAAGATTAAGCATATATGATGATTATGTTAAGGGAAGGCAAACAGGTGCTACTAGAGTCACTGGAAAAGCTTCAGAAAGTCTGATCTGTGAAGTTATTTTCAAAAAGAAAATGAAATTTTTCTGTTAAGAAATCAGGAAGTGACAAAGCAGGAATAACTCTTGTATCTCAAGGGCCCTTCACACTGATATTCAATTGCATATAAAAGGTATACACTTACTAAGAAACTTGACCTTAATTCACAAGGAAAGCTCCTCTTGTATTTAGTTCACAGTCTGCCACAGTTTATGTTTTTTGAAAGGCAGAAAAACAATTAAATACTCCCATCTCGCTAAAGTTGTTCTAAGAGAAAATCAAATCTGAGCTCCCTGTAGAAATACTAAGTGATCTACAGCAATAAATACTCCAAAGTTTTTTCAAAGCCCTCATTCAAATACATAGTAGTTCAAACTTACTCTAAAGTAACTATTGCAATTCCACATCTTGATATAGTTCACAAAATCAATGGATTTGAGCAATTTTTTCAAGAACATTTTTACTTTACATCAAAATTTTGAAGAAATTTGTATATTAATTTAGTAGAAAAGTTCAAATAATTTTCTTATGATTTTGGCATATGTTGCTCTTAAAAATTAGCTAAGGGCCGGCTGAGTGGCGCGGTGGTTAAGCGCTGGCTTGGGATGCCAGCGGCCCCAGTTCGGGTCCCACATATGAGGGCCAGTGACACTGCCCTCAAAAAAAAAAAGAAAAAAAAAAAGAAAAAAAACACTAAAATGATGATTTTATTAATATTAATATTTAAAATTTAGCTATTTAATATTCTGGTCTACATAAGTAATTATGTCTCTTAGGGTTATCATATCAGCATTTTCACTTCACTAGTGCATGGAACACGCCACTAAAATTGGTAAGGACACTCATTTTTCACATTTGCCTTTGGCTACAATTTATTTTTACTTTAGGACTTTAATATATGTCTTTAGTTACTATATCAAAATCTTGAGTACTATGTAAAATCTGACAACTTGAAGCTTTTAACTACATTAAATAAGGTGACAAATTCTAAATGTTGTTTCCTCCACCTTTGAATTACTTGTTTGAAAAAGGGTTAAAAATGGAAACTTTGCCACTTATCTGGGCCAGATCACTTGCAAAAAAAAATAAAAACATGAATACCTAATGTATCAGATAAGAATTTTTTCTACTTAGATTAAAGAGCTATTTTAAGCTAAATTTTGAGTATATATTATCTATTTTACCCCTCACCACAAATGAGATTATCATTCAGTTGATATTAGGTGAGGAAACTGTCATTCAGAGAAGTGAAGTGACATTTAAAAGATAACAGCGCTAAAAGTTGTGTCTGTCTGTCTGGTTCCAAAGCCCTTGCTTTTCAAATCTATAAAACACGTGGACTTGCAGTCCAAAAATGGTATTACCAAAGCTATAATTTATATAAATATTTTAAAACATAAAGGTTAATTATGTTAAACTTTCTAATCTCAAAGGAGAGGGGGAAAGAAAGAATAAAGAAAGCAAAGGAAGAGGGGAAAAAAGAGCCACTTAACTAAACGGAACTTTAGAAAAATGTGAATGTTATGTTTTTTTAACCACAATGTTTTCACACTCCATCCATTATTAAAGATTGTGAGGAGGTCAACGTGTGTAGTCTGGACTTTTTACTAATTGTATGATAGTCACTTCATATGACTCCAGGGAAATAAGAGCCCTTATAAAAGCCTACGAGAATTTATTTTTCTTATAGTGATTATACCTTGGATTATTACAAAAAAAAAGAATGCTAAGTGGGTTAAAAAGCATATTTGGGGACCGGCCCAGTGGCGTGGTGGTGAAGAACTGGCTTGGGACGCCAACGGCCCCGGTTCAGATCCCACGTATGAGGGCCAGTGACACTGCCCTCAAAAAAAAAAAAAAAAAAAAGCATATTTGGTTAAAATCTTAAGTGGAAAAGTGGACATAATTTAAAGATTATGATTACTATGATAGCAGAACACCAGGGTACAATACATCTTATACATTCTAATTATAGCACTTTTATAATGTGCACTTATTTCTCTTGTTTATCTATCTTTCCTTAATTTAGATAGACCTGAAACTAAACTTATGCCTAATAAGGGGGAAAAAGGTATTAAAAATGAAAAAAATATTTAGTACACCAATAACATAGTAACAATATTAGTCTTGATAACATTGTGAGTCATTATAATATCTATCCATATGTATAACTTGGTGCCTGTTTTTGTTTTTGTTATAACATATCTAGCTTTGTTCTGAGCATTTACCATCTGCAATCGCTACTGTATTCCTGGCTTGGACTATGAGCCACGCGCACATCCACAGCCCAGTCTCTGATGCTAGGTCTTACCTTCACCTGCCTTAACTCATTAATTTTCCAACTGTGCTCAGACTTTTTCCCAAGGCCTCACCACCAAAACAAACAAACAAACAAACAATCTGTTCTATGTCTTCTTCTAATAGCAATGTGTTCTTTGCAAAGCTTTTGATTAACTAACCTACAGTTTTATATATTAAGAGACTAAATACAATTTACATTTGCAAATACAATGCCTGGACAGGGTGAACGAATTTGGAAATAGCTGAGCTTTGAGGCTCTCCTCAAATCTTACCAACAGATTCCTTTTTGCTTATCACACTGTTGAAACTCATCAATAAAACACTTGGTCAATATATAATTGGCATGCCACAAATACTGAGTCTATTTATATAACAGACGCACCAATTCAGTAAAGGCTTTTAAGAAATTCCTCATATCTGGCTGATCTCTCAGCCCATGAAGTTGTTAGATTGATTGGAAATTCTAAAGTGTAGCTCAGCTGCTTCTGATTTCATATCAGAAATAGAGCTGTCCGTGGCATATACTTATTTCTATGTATATATTTCATGTAAGTTACAAAATATATACTCATATTTTAAAGAATAACATTAAGGACTGGCCAAGTGGCTCATTGGTTAAGAGCTGGTTTTGGGATGCCAGCGGCCCTGGTTCAGAACTCACATATGAGGACCAGTGACACTGCCCTCTACAGCTAACAACAGCTCCACCTGGAACTGGGATGCGAGCCTTGCCAATGGTATGGGCTGAAGCCCCTGCTGCAGTGGGCTGCCATAGGCTACAGTGAGTGGCCAGCAGCCAGCGTGAGCTGCCAATAGCCGCGGTGAGCGACATCCAGAGGCTGGCAACCGATTTGCCTCATCCGGGAAGAGCGCAATGATGATACAACATGGGCCAGTGAAGCAACGTCCTCCACAACAAAAGAACAAAAAGACAGCAACTTGTCTGTTCCCCTTCCCCGATTCCCCAATGCTGTTCCCCTCCCCCAATTCCCCAATAAAATCTTAAGAAAAAAAAAAGAATAACATTAAATAGATATATAACATTTTAAAAGTTATTTTATAAGAAAGATAAAATTAAAAAAATATATATTGAATTGTCTTAAAAAAATAGAATGGTTCCAAATAATTCCTTATAGCTTGCTTCTATCATAATTGGCATCATTTGAGTCCAGCTCAGCTCTGAAAGATGAAGAAAACTTAGAAAGGTGAAGAGATCTTGAACAACTAGATCAGGAGTTTTAAGCAACTCCAGGAACAAAAGAGAATCTTTTTTTTAATCCCATCCTTTTTTTCTTTTATGATCCACTCTCATAATCTACTTTATCTCACAGTGAATCCCAGCATTATTTGGATGGTTCCCTGCCATCTAAGAGCCCAAGGTTACTTTCCTACTAAGTTTCACTAAAAGAAACTTTGATATGGAAATGTAAAACAAAATACCCGAAATCTAAGTTTTAGTGCTAGTCCTGTCACCAACTAGATCTGGGCACACTGAAGTGAATTACTTGATTCTTCTATGCAACAGTAAAAGCAAGAATTTACTAAATTGGCAATGTGAGCTAAATGTTGGGCTAGGTGTGCTCCATGTCTCTGTTTCACACAGTGGGACTTCTGCACTCACTATACAGATGAGCCCCTGAGGCTCAGAGAGCTTGTGATGATAATGCTCCAAGGATAATAACAACAGCTATTAACAGCCTGAGTTAGGATTAGTACCCAAAACTGCCTTACTGTGATTTTTTTCAGTCTTTACCATGCTGTTTCTTCTTAAGCATACTGCCTCCCTTAGCTTCTCACCTGTAAAACAAGTGTAACACTTGCCCAACTCCAGCATCACAGAGAAGATTAAATAAGATCACAGATGTGGAACTCTCAAAGAAGTACATTATTTTGAAAAAGGAAGGATATTTCATTAATAGGTTGTCATCCATGAAAAGCATAACCAAGCAGATACACACTTTCATAGCATATCTCCCGTATTCTTTATATATAAACATGCTTCTAAGAATTCGACTGCTGAGCAAATCCAGGCTAATAAAAACAAGACTCAAGGCAACATTAAATACTGCACAAGCCAATTTTAAGGTAAGAAAAATAATAAAAATTCTCACAATTACATTTCACTTTATAAAAAAATTTCTACTTCTAAGATGCAAATACAGTACATCTCAAATATAGTACATCAGTACACTATAATCTATATTACTTCTATATATTAATTTTTGACAGTTGCTTTATCAATAAAGCAGTGTTGAACAGAGAAAAAGTATAGTTAATACTAGCGAAAAGGGGATTAAAAATAATCAACAAAAATACACATTTCAAGAATAAAAATACTACAGGTATAGAAAATTACTTATGCATGTTAATGAGAAAAAAGAACAATTATTTATTAAATAGCTATACAAAATTTCTAAAAATCAATATCCATTACCTTTGCTATATGCATAAATCTTCGGCAAATATCACTTTAAAGTATTCTCTTCTGTACTTTGAGCTGGCTAGTAACTATAAAAAGGGGGAGATTCATTGTCTCTGTCCTTTTTGCTGTTGTAGGATAACCAGATAAGGGTTCTGAAGAGTATACAGCAAACATTACAGTGTGAGGCATTTTTGCATCACTTGGAAAACTTGACACTGAAACAAAGAATGTTGTTCCTCATTTAACAGTAGTACATATACAACTCAGAAAAAAACTAGTACAATAGAGAGATAAGATAAATAGGAAATATCAGGAAAAGTGTCAAAATCAGAATGGTCAATGACATGATCACACCAGCTGGGCAGTATAAAAAGAGAAGGGCTGACTCACTCTCCTGAAGCTGTAATCTTACCAAGATTGGATCCCAACAGGGAATATTCACAAGCCATAAAAGGATCCCTTGCACCAAACACATCCACTGGAAATACATTAGTGATTAACGAATACACCAACCAGTAATTATCACTAGGTATGTGCTCTGAGAGGCATAAATCCATATATTCTCTCAATTAGTTCTAAATAATATTGATATTCAGACAATTGACATGTAAAGTTGATTAAAACCCATAAGGAAGCTGTATCTTCCTGTAAAATAATCAGGAATGGAGTCAGGATATAGTTTTTAAAGCCTACATTTTTAATATAAAACCTCAAAAATCAATGTTGACTCCAAGCTCAGTTTGGGAATGAGCTGAGAACCAACAGCCACAACCACAGCATGGCAGGCCTCTGACAAAAGCATCATATAGGCTCTTGCTTCTAGAATTGTACCACAGTGTACAGTATGATGCCAGATGGACTTCAATGACTGCACAATCTGCCCTCAACAAGTATCTCAAAATCGTTGTCCTAAAGTGTAACAGCAAAAGAGATTTTTAAAATAGTGTACCATTGGGCCGGCCGAGTGGCACATTGGTTAAGAGCTGACTAGAGACACCAGTAGCCCTGGTTCGGATCCCACATATGAGGACCAGTGACACTGGCCTCTACAGCTAAGATGGTGAACAACAGCTCCGGCTGGAGCTGGGCTGCTGTGAGTCCCTGGGACAGCATAGCTGCAGCCCCTGCTTCAGTGGGCTGCCATAGACTACAGTGAGTGGCCGGCAGCCAGTGTGAGCTGCCAAGAGCCGCTGTGAGCAGCCGCCCAGAGGCCGGCAACCGATATGCTTCACCTGAGAAGAGTGCAATGATGATACCAACATGGGCCAGTGAAGAAATGTCCTCCACCACTAGACTAAAGAACAAAAAAAAGGACAACAACTTGTCTGTTCCCCTCCCCCGGTTCCTCAAAACTGTTCCCCGCCCCCAATTCCCCCAAAAAATCATTTTTTAAAAAAAATCTTGTTCCATTGCTTCCAAATAACAGTTTTAAGATCAAAGTAATTTCAAACATATCACTGTGATTGGAGATACAAAACATGCAGAATACATATACAACAACATTAATATACTTGTTTTCATTACACAAGCTCAGAAACTTATTTCTACTTTAAAATTGTTTAACCCTCACATGAATGTAGACAACACATTCAATCTTAGTCACTTGAGTGAATATGACTTGCAGCCATTCTTGGAAAATATTTAGAGTATTCAAAAATAAGGTAGATATGAGGTGTACTACATGAATACTGCAAACCACCAAAGCTTATTGGTAAAACTCAAAGACAGTAAACCAATGATAACACCAGATAATATTTCAAAACAGTTCAAACCTTCTCATCTTTGCTTGTGGTCTCATGATAAATAGTTTAAGAAGCTTACTCTAGTTTCCCAAGGAATAAGAATAGAAGGAGAGGAAAAAATGTTTGTCACATTTCTGTAATAAACAAACTCCATGTTGCAATACACAGAGCCCCAAACATGTTAAGTCTGTAAGTTTCCTGTGCCATCCAGGCAAAGAACTGCACTTAAAAAAAAACGGGCAATGGCACTTTAGTTATCTGCTCTTGTCAAAATCTGACTCCCAGCTGTTGTGTTGCATATCTAATCCAGTTCCTTCTTTCTACACTTACGACTCCTACAAAGTTTTCAAAATTAAAATATATGCCTACACTACTTCTGAAAAAGATATTACTGTTGATATTTGAATATAATATCCCATGGTGTTTTACATAAAAGAAATTGAATTAGCTGTTTAAAATGAATGAATGTTCAGAGGAGTAGCTAGCATTATTGGTAATTAAAATCCTAAATATAAGACACAATAAATCTTATAATGTACTTCTACCCTCAAGAAGATTTCCTTTTTTCTCTTTTAAATTTGTTTCTCTTTACTATTTCATTAAATCAGATTGTGATTTCTTACTTGGAAAACAATATTACCATTTTTAAAATCAAAACTTTCAATATATTTGATCCTTATTTAATTTCTAGTAAGCACATAATATGTATGTTCCTACTAGATCCCCCGGATGGTAACATTCATGTTTTTAAATTACAAATAAAGTTAGAACTAATATATGCAAAGCTACAAAGAAGAGATTTTTAAGTTAATACCTATATTCATAAAAATAGGGCTCATAGTTTATCTCAGTAATCTTTATCCTACAGAGTTATATATAAATAGTCCTCCACAGCCAACAAGTTTTCAATAATTATAGGACTTGGGACATCTGATATTTTTCCATTATCCCTTCAGACTTAACTGAAATTTTCTTTTAAATTCAGTCACCTGCAATAGGTATATGTGTAATAGGGTGAAACTAAAAAAATATATTGTCTGTCTTCTCAAAAATCTGCTACAACTGTGACATTATCTGAAGCTTTACATTACAACAGGATATGAATATATTTTACCCTTTTGTGTTTTATAAGGGTCAAACACCTATAATTTGATTTTATATGAGATAGTACTCTAATATACATTTTAGCTTACTTTAGCAGCTTAGCTCTCCTTTGTTGAAGAATTAAAATTTTCAAAAATATCTGCTATGATCTTAAATGAACAACTCTATATATAACTTCTAGCATAGCTAACTATTCATTATTACATGCCAGATTTAAAGATATTTCTTAGGTTTCTCTTTCTGGTAGTATGGTGAAACTCAGCATTCTGAGATTCCCTCCTTTTACAGAACACATAAAAATGGTGCAGGTGTTCTGCTGTGGTCACGGATAGTCCTCACAATCAATCAGCCTGAGTTAGGTCAATCCCTCCCATAGATGTGCCAGCAATAATCAGGGCTCAAATACAGCAGGAGGAAACACACAACTCGCAGAAGGGACACACGTGGAGCACCCGGCTCAGGTGACCAGGGATCCTGTACCACTGGGACCCACAGGACACTACATAAGGCCACTCTACTAAGACTGGAAGATGTAGCAGCCCTACCTAATACAGAGAAACAAACACAGGGAAGCAGCCAAAATGGGGAGACAAAGAAACATGTCCCAAATGAGAGAACAGAAAAAAGCTCCAGAAAAAGAAATAAACAAAACGGAGACATGCAATCTACCAAACACAGGGTTCAAAACACTGGTTATGAGGATGCTCAGTGATCTTAGGAAGAACTTCAACACAGAGACAGGTAACATAAAAATGGTGACAGAAAACATAAAAAAAAAATCAGAAATGAAGAATACAGTAACTTCGCAACTAAAATGAAGAACAAAAAGACAGCAACTTGTCTGTTTCCCTTCCCCGATTCCCCAACGCTGTTCCCCTCCGCCAATTCCCCAATAAAATCTTTAAAAAAAAAAAAAAGAATACAGTAACTGAAATGGAGGATACGTTAGAAGAAATCAACAACAGATTAGATGAAGCAGGGGACTGCATCAACGTTTTGGAAGACAAGGTAGCAGAAAACACCCAATAAAAACAGCAAAAAGGGGGCCGGCCGAGTGGCGCAGTGGTTAAGCGCTGGCCTTGGAAGCCAGCGCCCCGGTTCGGTCCCACATATCAGGGACAGTGATACTGCCCTCAAAAAAAAAAAAAAAAACAACCAAAAGAAACAGCAAAAAGGCACAAAAATGAATGAGCGTAGCTTAAGGGACCTCTGGGACAACATCCAAGCATAACAACAATCTCATTGTAGGGGTACCAGAAGGAGAAGGGAGAGAGAACAAGGAATTGAAAACCTATTTGAAGAAATAATGACTGAAAATTTTCCTAACCTAGCAAAGGAAATAGACATACAAGCCCAGGAAACATAGAAGGTCCCAAAAAAGATGGACTCAAAAAGGCCAACACCAAGACACATCACAATTAAAATGCCAAAGGTTAAATACAAAAAGAAAATGTTAAAAGCAGCAAGAGAAAAGCAGTTAGTTACCTACAAGGGAGCTCCCATAAGATTGTCCACTGATTTCTCAACAGAAACTTTGCAGGACAGGTGAGACTGGTATGATATATTGGAAGAGATAAAAAGTAAAGACTTGGGCCAGCCGAGTGGTACGGTGGTTAGGCTTGGGATGCCAGTGGCCCGGGTTCGGGTCCCACAAATGAGAGCCAGTGACACTGCCCTCAAAAAAAAAAAAAAAAAAAAAAAAAAAGTAAAGACTTATAACCAAAATGACTCTACTAAGCAAAACTATCATTTAGAATCAAAGGATGTTAAAAGAGCTTTCCAGACAAGAAAAAGTTAAAGGAGTTGATCACTAACAAACCAGTATTACGAGAAATGTTAAAGGAACTTCTTTAAGAAGAACAAAAAGATAAAAAAAATATTAATAACAAAATGGCAATAACCACATACCTATCAATAAGTACTTTAAATGTAAATGGATTGGGCCGGCGAGTGGCGCATTGGTTAAGCACTGGTTTTGGGATGTCAGCGGCCCCGGTTCAGATCCCACATGAGGGCCAGTGACACTGCCCTCTACAGCTAACAACAGCTCCACCTGGAGCTGGGCTGTGCGAGCCCGGGTGATGGTGTGGACTGCAGCCCCTGCTGCAGTGGGCTGCCATAGGCTACAATGAGTGGCCCGCAGCCAGCGTGAGCGGCTGGCAGCCAAGCGTGAGCTGTCAATAGCCGCAGTGAGCGACATCCAGAGGCCAGCGACCGATCTGCCTCATCCGGGAAGAGCGCAATGACGATACCAACAGTGAAGCAACATCCTCCGCAACTAAACTGAAGAACAAAAAGACAGCAACTTGTCTGTCCCCCTTCCCCAATTCCCCAACGCTGTTCCCCTCCGCCAATTCCCTAATAAAATCTTTAAAAAAAAAAAATGTAAATGGATTGAATGTTCCAGTCAAAAGACAAAGGGCAACTGAATGGATAATAAAACAAGACGTTTACATATGCTGCCTATTAAGAGATTCACTTCAAATAAAAAAGACACACACAGACTGAAATTAACAGCATGGAAAAAGATATTTCATGCAAATGGAAACAAACAAACAAAAAGCTGGGGTAGCAATACTTAAATGAGACAAAATAGACTTTAAAACAAAAGCTGTAACATGAGACAAAGAAAACCCAGCAATCCCACTTCTGGGTATTTATCCAAAGAAACCCAAAACATTAATCCAAAAAGACATGGCAGCCCTATGTTCATTGCAACATTATTTACAACAGCCAATATCTGGAATCAACCTAAGTGTTTATAGATAGACAAATGGAAAAAGAAGAGGTGATACATATATACAAAGGAACATTACTCAGTCACGAAAAGAAAGAGGCTGTTATGCTAAGTGAAATAAGTTAAAGAAAGACAAATACCGGAGGGGCAAGATGGCGGCTGTGAGGAGAGCTCCATGAAATCTCCGCTGGAAATATCCACAATTTGAACTTCTAATACGCTTCAAAGAGACATCTACTCATCACACAGAGCAACTAAGAGTTCCACACAAGGATTGCTGGAAGGTGGTCAGGCCGGGAGAGTAGGGGAAGAAGGCGGTGAGAGGTGTGAGGTGCAGCCCGCACCTGCGGCTGCTGAGTCACGGTGAATGTTCCCCCGGCTCGCTCCCTGCGGCCGGCGGCCCACCTGGAGTTCAGCAAGAGCGCGTTGGTTTGCAGTCTGAGGCAGAAGCCTCAGGCTGGGCAAGTGCGGGAGGAGAGAGAGGAGACGACTGTGCAGAGGTACGAGCTGCATCCGCGGCTCCCGGGTCCCCAGGAAGCAGGGTGCAGAGCCCCGCAGCGACAGGGCAAGATCAGTCCCTGCACCCTCCCGGTTCAGGGATCAGTCTCTGTGCCCACCGGGTCCCGCGGAGCTCAGAAGCCTGAAACCCGGGAGCAGGGGAAAAAGAAGACTCGCTCGGACAAGCAGCGCGCTGGGCAGAGTCGCAGGTCCCCGAGAGACGCGGAGCGGGGATCTTGGCCACACGGTAGGGTGCGCGCAATTCCCTAAATCCTGGCAGACCCTTTGGGAGAGCAGCAGGAACTCCGCTGGAGCATAAGAGGCAAAGGCCTTAGCTTAAAACAGTGTTGGAACTGTGGCTTTGTTTATTTTTTTTTATGTTTTTTATTTTATTTTTTCCTTTTTCTACTCTTGAACAGAAAGCAAAAAAAAACCAATAACTCACCCACTCCCACAAACTTTGGCCCCTGCCAAGACAGTCTTAAACTGACTCCTGAAGGGAGCAATAGGGGCAGACTAGGAAGATATCCTTACCTGCAGGGGGTTGAGAATTTCCACCCAGTAAAGGCTACAGAGTGAGACTACCTACCCCGCCCCCACCTTTAGGCAAGGCTTGGGAGGCAGGGCAGGTTCACCTGCTGAGGCACTAATTAACAGATTCTTAGCAGCAGGCTTTTGGTAGTGAGGAATTCTTTAATTCTCCACAGCTGTCAACCCAAAGGGTGCCCAGAGACACTCATTGAGCCTTTAGGGGTGCAGCCTGCCTTGGGACAGGCAAAAGCAAAATGGCAGTGACTTTGTAAAAACCACCAATCACAAGTCACAACCACACTCAAGTACAGCAAACCTGCAGTGCCAGGATCACGCTAGCCATCAGGTGGCCTACTGTTCCCACAAGATGCACAGGAATTTTTGTACAGCAGACAAACTGAAGAGAGCTTGGTGGACTTTAGCCTAGACCGGCACGGGTATTTTTGGTTTGTTTGGTTTTATTCTGTTTTGTTTTCCCTTTATTGGCTGCTTATCTTGGTTGTTTTTGGTTTTTATTTCTATTTCATTCTAATCATATTGTAGTTTTTAATATAGGCATATATATAGGAGTATATAGGTGAATATATGTCCATATATGTGGGTGTGTAGACAAATATATATATATATTTTTTTTTTCCTTTTTTCTTTTTCTTTTTCTTTTTATTTTTTCCCCACCCTCACATTCTCTCTTATTTTATTCATTCTTCTCACTGCTATACTTTTCCTCTTTTCCTTGTTTCTGCAAATTTTATTTTTTTAATTTTTCTTACTTTTTTATTATTATTTTAGTTTATTTTTATTTTTTATTTTTTAGGTATAGCTAATCTGTTTCTCATGTTTATTCTATTTTTTATTTTAGGATGTTGTATTTTATTTTGTTTCCTCTTCTGTTATTATTGAGTGTGTGGTTTTTGTTTTGTTTGTTTGTTTTCTTCATTAGTATGATTGATATTTCTGTACAAGTTGACTGTAGTTTGATGGTTGGTTTTCTTTACCTGTGCGAGCATTTGGTTTCCTTTGGTGGCTGCGGAGGTTGTTCTTGTTGATCTGTTATGCTCTAAAATCACTCTGCAGCAGTGGGTCCAAACAAAGAGACAGAAGAATCATCATACCTGGAGGCCAACTTTAGATAAAACCAGAGCATTTCTGGGTTTGACATACAAGAGTCACACCCAAAAGGAAGTTGCTACAGATACTAGGACCCATAGGATCCAAGTTTCATCAGAGGGGTCAATCCTCTCACAGCAGCTCATAAACTGCAGACACTGCTGATTCTCACAGCTAATCAATCTGGGAGTCAATCCCACCTACTGACAAACCAAAAGTAATCAAAACTAAAACTTCAACAAGTGAGGACGCATGACACAAGGAACACCTCAGATACAAGCACAGGAGAATAGGGAGACTGAGTAATTCAAATATAAAGGATACACACCATATAAGTATACCCAGAAAAGATTGAGAAATCTGGGGGATTTATCTGTTATATTGAAGCAAACACAAAGAGTAAGCCAGAATGGGGAGACAAAGAAACATAACACAAATAAAAGAACAGAAGAAACTTCCTGAATCAGTGGAAATAGAGGAAATAGAGGTAACCAACCTATCGGAGACAGAGTTCAGAACACTGATTATTAGAATGTTCAAGGAAATTAGTGAAAATATAAAGGATAGAGAAATCATGAAAAGCAACCAGCTAGAACTTAAGAACACAATTACTGAATTAAATAACAAACTTGATGGAATCACTAGCAGATTGGATGAAGCAGAAAATCGAATCAGTGACTTAGAAGACAAAATAGCAGAGATCACCCATGCGGAACAACAAAAAGAAAAAAGAATGAAAAACATGGAAAATAGTTTAAGAGAGCTGGGGGACAACATCAAACGCACTAACCTACGGGTCATTGGAGTACCAGAAGGAGAAGAGAGGGAGGAAGGGATTGAGAGTATATTTGAAGTAATAATGTCTGAAAACTTCCCTAACCTGGCAAAGGACATTGAAATACAAGCCCAGGAAGTGCAGAGAGTTCCAACCAGGATGATTCCAAACAGGCCCACTCCAAGACACATTATAGTGAAAATAACAAGGGTTAAGGACAAAGACAGAATCCTTAAAGCAGCAAGGGAAAGGCAGCAAGTTACTTACAAGGGTACCCCCATAAGATTATCAGCTAACTTTTCCACAAAAACTTTGCAGGCCAGAAGGGAGTGGCAGGAGGTTTTCAAAGTGATGAAAATTAAAGGCCTACAACCAAGATTGCTGTATCCAGCAAGGTTATCATTTAAAATTGAAGGCGAGTGAAGGAGCTTTGCAGAAAAAAATAAGTTAAGGGAATTCATTACCACCAAGCCAGCTTGGCAGGAAATGCTAAAAGGTCTTCTTTAAGTAGAAGAGAAAAACAACCTATGAAAGACTACGAACACAAATAAGAAAATGGCAATAAATACACACCTATCAATAATCACATTAAATGTAAATGGATTAAATGCTCCAATAAAAAGACATAAGGTGGCTGAATGGATAAGAAAGCAAGACCCCAGCATATGCTGTATACAAGAGACTCACCTCAGATCCAAAGACTCATACAGGCTGAAAGTAAAGGGAGGGAGTAAAATATTTCATGCAAATGGTACTGAGAAAAAAGCTGGAGTAGTGATACTTATATCAGATAAAATGGACTTTAAATTGAAGAATATAACAAAGGACAAAGAAGGACATTTCATAGTAATGAAGGGATCGATCCAACAAGGGGACATAACTCTAGTAAACATCTATGCACCTAACATAGGAGCCCGTAAATATATAAAACAGATATTGTCAGACATAAAGACAGAGATCAACAGTAATACTATCATAGTTGGGGACTTCAACACCCCGCTGTCACTAATGGACAGATCCTCCAGACAGAAAATCAATGTGGAAACAGCGACCTTAAATGACACATTAGACCAGCTGGATTTAACAGACATTTTCAGAGCATTTCATCCCAAAGCTACAGAATATATGTTGTTTTCAAGTGCACATGGAACATTTTGTAAGATAGACCACATGTTAGGCCACAAAACTAGTCTCAATAAATTTAAGAAGACTGAAATTACTGTATTCTCTGACCACAATGCTATGAAACTAGAAATCAATCATAAGAAGAAATCCGGGAAGCTGACAAATAAATGGAGGCTAAACAATATGCTATTAAATAGTGAGTGCGTCACAAATGAGATCAAGGAGGAAATCAAAAGATACCTCGAGACAAACGAAAATGAAAACACCACGACCGAAAATCTCTGGGATGCTGCGAAAGCAGTCAGAAGAGGGAAGTTTATAGCAGTGCAAGCCTACCTAAACAAGGAAGAAAAATCTCAAATCAACAGGTTATCCTTACACCTAAGGGAACTGGAAATAGAACAGCAAAAGAGGCCCAAGGGGAGTACAAGAAAGGAGATAATAAAGACCAGAGCAGAAATAAACAATATAGAGAACAGAAAAACAATTCAAAAGATCAATGAAACCAAGAGCTGGTTTCTTGAGAAGATAAACGAAATTGACAAACCTCTAGCTAGGCTCATCAAAAAAAAAAGAGAGAGGACTCAAATTAGCAAAATCAGGAATGAAAGAGGGGAAATGACTACAGACATCACAGAAATACAAAAAAGTCTAAGAAATTACTATGAGCAACTATATGCCAACAAATTTGACAATCTGGAAGAAATGGATAATTTTCTAGAAGCATACAACCTTCCAAAGCTAACACAAGAAGAAACAGAAAATCTAAATACCCTGATTACTACCAAGGAAATTGAATCAGTAATTGACAAGCTCCCAAAAAACAAAAGCCCTGGACCAGACGGCTTCACAAGTGAATTTTATCAAACATTCAAAAAAGAACTATCACCTATTCTTCTCAAACTATTCCAAAAAATCCAGAAGGAGGGAAGGCTCCCAAACTCTTTCTATGAAGCCACTATCACCCTGATTCCAAAACCAGATAAAGACATCACAAAAAAGGAAAACTGCAGGCCAATCTCCCTGATGAATATAGATGCAAAAATTCTCAATAAAATATTAGCAAACAGAATTCAGCAATATATTAAGAAGATCATACATCATGATCAAGTGGGATTCATCCATAGTGCGCAAGGCTGGTTCAACATCGGTAAATCAATTAATGTGATACACCACATCAACAAAATGAAGGATAAAGATCACATGGTCATTTCAATAGATGCAGAAAAAGCATTTGACAAAATCCAACAGCCATTTATGTTACAAACCCTTAGCAAAGTGGGAATACAGGGATCATATCTCAACATAATAAAAGCCATATATGATAAACCTACAGCTAACATCATACTCAATGGGGAAAAGCTAAAACCATTCCCCTTAAGATCAGGAACAAGACAAGGCTGTCCACTTTCTCCTCTTTTATTCAACATAGTGCTGGAAGTTCTAGCCACAGCAATCAGACAACAAAAAGAAATAAAAGGCATCCAAATTGGCAAGGAAGAAGTAAAATTGTCATTATATGCAGATGACATGATACTGTATATAGAGAACCCCAAAGACTCCATCAAAACACTATTGGAACTGATAGACGAATTCAGTAAAGTAGCAGGATATAAAATTAATGTTCAGAAATCAGTGGCATTTGCATATACCAATAATAAACTAATGGAAAGAGAAATTAAGAAAACTGTCCCATTTAAAATTGCATCAAGAACTATAAAATACCTAGGAATAAATTTAACCAAAGAATTGAAAGATCTGTACTCAGAAAATTATAAGACACTGAAGAAAGAAATCATAGAAGATACAAATAAATGGAAACACCTACCATGCTCATGGATAGGGAGAATTAATATAGTTAAAATGTCCATACTGCCTAAAGCAATATATAGATTCAATGCAATTCCTACCAAACTACCAAGGGCATTTTTCACAGAAATAGAAAATATAATCCTAAAATTTATATGGAATCATAAAAGACCCAGAATAGCCTCAGCAATTCTGAGAAATAAAAACAAAGTCAGGGAGATCACGCTACCAGACATCAAAACCTACTACAAGGCCACAGTAATCAAGACAGTTTGGTATTGGCATAAAAACAGGCACATCGATCAGTGGAACAGAACAGAGAGCCCAGAAATAAATCTAGGCATTTACGGACAGTTGATCTATGACAAGGGAAGCAAGAATTTACACTGGAGTAAAGATAGTCTATTCAATAAATGGTGCTGGGAAAATTGGACTGACACATGCAAAAAAATGAAACTGGATCATCTCCTTACACCTTATACAAGAACAAATTCAAAATGGATTAAAGACTTAAATGTAAGACCTGAAACCATAAAAATCCTAAAAGAAAATATAGGGAGTACATTTGCAGACATTACCCGGAGCAATATTTTTATTGATACATCCCTACGGGCAAGGGAAGTAAAAGAAAAAATGAACATACGGGATTATATCAGACTTAAAAGTTTTTTCACAACAAAGGAAACCATTAATAAAACAAAAAGGAAGCCTACTGAATGGGAGAATATATTTGCCAATGATATATCTGATAAGGGGTTAATATCCAAAATTTATAAAACACTCATGAAACTCAACACCAAAAAAACAAACAACCCAATTAAAAAATGGGTAGAAGATATGAAGAGACATTTCTCTAAATAGGACATACAGATGGCCAACAGGCATATGAAAAAAAGTTCAACCTCACTGGTCATTAGGGAAATGCAAATAAAAACCACCATGAGATACCACCTCACTCCAGTCAGAATGGCTATCATCAACAAATCAACAAACAACAAGTGCTGGCGGGGCTGTGGGGAAAAGGGGACCCTGCTGCACTGTTGGTGGAACTGCAGATTGGTGCAGCCACTATGGAAGTCAGTATGGAGGTATCTCAAAGAACTGGAAATAGAGCTACCGTTTGACCTAGCAATTCCACTCCTAGGTATTTATCCTGAAAAAAACAAGACACTTATTCAAAAAAATTATGCACCCCTATGTTCATAGCAGCACAATTTACAATAGCTAAGACTTGGAAACAACCAAAATGCCCATCAGTAGATGACTGGATTAAGAAACTGTGGTATATTTATACAATGGAGTATTACTCCACTATAAAGAAGAATGAAATCGTGCCATTTGCAATGATATGGATGGACCTAGAGACTATAATGTTGAGTGAAATAAGTCAGTCAGAGAAGGACAAATACCATATGATCTCACTCATATGTGGAATCTGAAAAACTGTATGAATGAGCAAAGTAAACAGAAACTGTCTCATAGATATAGAAGAAAAATCAGGGTTGCTAACTGGGAGAGGAATGGGGATGAGGGAGAAGGGGAAGGGATTAGACAGCAAAAATAGGCAACTACAATATTGCCACTGGGATAGGAAAAACAGTTTGGGGAATATAATTAATAATGTTGTAAATATTCTGTGGAATGTCAGGTGATCATAGGTCTTGTTAGGGAGACCATTTCATGGATGGAGTAGAGGTTTGATCACTGCACTGTATTACTAAAGCGGAGGTGGTATACCTACTGTAATTGAATATATATACATAGTCACGGGATGTGGATTATACTGTGGAAGAAAGTCAGAGGAAGAGTAATAGATATATATGATATGGGGGGGGAGTGGGGTGGTGAATTGGGGGCGGGGGGTTGTCACTTTGAGGGGTAAAATGTATAACTATTGCACTGTGTTTTACACCTGAAACTAATTAAAAAAAAAAAAGAAAGACAAATACCATGTGATTACACTTATATGCAGAATCTAAAAAAAGTAAACCAATGAACAAACAAAACAGAAACGAACTCATAGACACAGAGAATATTTTGATGGTTGCCCGATGGGAAGGGCCTTGGGGGGATGGGTGAAAAAGGGGGAGGAATTAAGAAGCACAAATTGTTAGTCATAAAAGCAATCAAGTGCATGTAAGGTACAACATGGATAATATAGTCAATAATATTATAATAACAATGTATGGTGTCAGATGGGTACTGACACCCATCTGATCACTTTGTAAGTTATATAAATGTCTAATCACTATGCTGTACACCTGAAACTAATATATTACTGTATGTCAACTGTTACTGAAAAATTTAAAAACAAAACAAAACTGAATTAAGGAGAGGTAGGATAGCAGGATTTCAGAGACACTGGTAACATTTTTTTTTTCTTAAGCTGCAAAATTGTTTCAGCAGTATTCATTAAAGGGTACAACTACAGAGAGAGAGAATTTCTCAATGAAGAACATATTTCATTTATATTTAATAAAATAAATGTTAGGAGGGCATTTTAGAAATCAAACACAAAAGCTAATATGGATATCAGAATGATTTAAATTCGTACTTATTTTAATCATACACTAGCTTCAATTCCTTGGAAATATAACCACTGGTAAATATATTCAATCTAAGGCAATGCTGTTTTTAGATTTGACGGTTTTCAAAAGCCTATAAAGATTCTACAAGTTTTGTTATGGGTAACCTTTAAGACTGGATTAGCAGTATGTCACCTGCTTCATCAAAATACATCACTATAGGACCACTTTCACTGGGTCTATTGTGGTCTAGTATTATCGGGTTTAGGGGGTGGCGAGGATGGTGGGAGTTTGTTTTTCTGTTTGTTTTACCATATAACCTACTGACAGTCATTAAAGCAGTAACAAAAAAGATGTGCCGCTCCATTCTTAGAGGAAAGGAAACCATATGCTTTTGAACTTCTGTGAATACTCCTTCCCAACTGAAAAACAAACATACTTGATTTCTTCAAGAATCAAATGTTTAGGGCCAGCCGAGTGGCACGTTGGTTAAGAGTTGACTTGGGATGCCAGTTCTGAACAGCAGGGCCCCCGTTCGGATCCCACATGTGCCAGTGATGCTGTACCCTCTACAGCTAGGATGGTAAACAACAGCTCGACCTGGAGCTGGACTGCCCTGAGTGGCCGGAGATGGTGTAGGCTGCAGTGGGCTGCCATAAGCTACCATGAACGGCCAGCAGTCGGCGTGAGCTGCCAAGAGTTGCTGTGAGCAGCTGCCCCGAGACAGGTGACCGATCTGCCTCACCTGGGATGAGCGCAATGATAATACCAACATGGGCCAGTGAAGCAATGTCCTCCACAACTAGACTGAAGAACAAAAGGACAGCAACCTGTCTGTTCCCCTTCCTCAATTCCCTAATGCTATTCCCCTCCCCCAATTCCCCAATAAAATCTCTTAAAAAAAGAATCAAATGTTTAAATGGGGCCTTAATTTACAATTCAGCAAGTTTACTTTTTAAACTATTTTAGTCTAGTTGAGTCAACAAGACATTTTCATTTTATTCTTGTTAGCCCCATTATCTTCTATTTCTCTTTTTTATTCAAAAGACAAGAGATGAACCCTCTGAAGAGAAGCAATATAGAATTTCTGTACCCAGTTGAATCCTCATACTTCGTGCTGTTTTTCTCTCAATCAGCTATTACTGGTGCTTTTAGCTAACTATTTCCTAACATGTCTCTCTATAAAAAATGAAAATCTGAATTTTACAACTTTTAAACTGGCCAGTCTTAACAAAATCTGAACCTCCTTTGAAAAATGTTCATTTTACTTTAGAAGTAACATGACATATTATTAGACATATGATAATAAAATATACTACTTAATTTCAAAATAGCTGGTTAATTGCAATTCACCACAGATAAAAACGATACTCAATTAGCGATAAACAAAAACTTAGACCACAAAATCCACAATGAATTAGTCAAGTTTCACATGATTTAGAGGTTTAGATTTCACTTAAATTATGTGCAGTTTCCTAAATAAAATGATATTCCTTCAATATACTTGTTTTTTGAAATCTGAAACCATGAGAACTTGAAGGAGGAGCATCAATTTTACAGAAATCCAGGAAGCAAGAAAAACTGTCAAATGCTGCATAGCTGAAACAACTATTTTGTCTGTTTTTCTTTATTTAAATGGGCAATATTTGTTATTTGATTAGGAGGAGATGGATATAGGATGCTTGGGTAATCACTTAAGAGTTTTAAATATGTGTATCAATATACATACATTCTTTATATTGATCCTTTCACATTTTTACATTAGAAACAGGCATTAAAAATAAAGTTTATCTTCTTAACAAATTTTCTTTGGATTAATCATGCTTAACTTTTCCTAATTACTTTTTAAGGAATTGTCTTCAAACAATTGAAAATTATAGTCATATGTTCTTAAAAGCAAATTGATAGAGTTAAGAAACCAACCATTCTAAAGAGCTGATTTGCTTTTTAACTTAAAAAAAAAAAATGTTAATGCCTTTTAGCATACCAAGTATGCCACCTATAAGCTGTCATTCCTTTTATGTTTATGTGATATCTGATCTGTTTATCTATAATAACTTTGTTAGTCTGTGCTCCTGACCTTAATTTAATTAATAAGGATGTTAGCAAGTAGTTGGTTTTTAGGGACCACAAGTGATGAGTTTAGATGCTGGCAAATCTCACCCAGGGTGAGTAGTTCCACATAGATATGAGGTCATAGGGAAAAAACTTAAACATTCAATAACATATTTATTGTCCCCATGCTATATACCAAGTAGTTTTCTAGATTCTATATACAGAGGGAAATACAAAGATAGTCTATGGACAGAACCTTGATGAATGAATCAATTTAGGGAGGAGGTATAATCGCAGAAGTGAGAGCTGCTGAAAATGAAAGAAAGGTAGTAAAAATTGTGTAGTGCCACATGAAAGCCACATAAGCAGAGACTAATGGTGCCCAAAACTACTGAGAGCTGAAGACATGCAGGGATTTAGATGAGCCCAGAGGCCAAGAAAAAGATGATCATACATTTGACCATTTCATAGTGAATTAAGAAATGCTTTTGTTCAAGCAAATACTAATCAATATGGTTTATAAAATGTTATTTTAAACAGAAAAAAGAATCCTTTTAAATATTATGTGGCTTGCTCATTAAAGCAGTCATCAGAGAAAATTTCCTCTTTTCGAAGCACAAAAACGCAAAGAGTCACTGTGAAATCAGCAAACTACGGTAATCAACCACGTCTAGTATTTTTCTAACATTATCAACCACATAATGAGACAGGCCTTGTGGTTTACATAGTCCAAATCAGCTATCATTTTTCCACTCTCCCGATTTAAACTATAAATTAGCTGCACAGTCACTATGACAAGCTTTACCCATCGTCATTTGCATCCAGTCAGTTAATGACTGGCAGCTGTCTACAAGTCCTATTACTGAAGGCAGCAGCTTCAAAGTACAATGCTTCTTGAGACTTAAAATCATATTGTGAAAGCACATGGGAGACTGAAGAACTCCAAAATTTGCAAAAGCTTTCAAAGGAAGAAAAAAACCCAGCCCAATGAAATAACTGTAATCTCAGACAGCCTTATGAAAGACTGGCTCTAAGGGTTTCTAATCTTTTGCGAGGCTCAAATAACATAATAAAGGAAGAACAACCTGCCTTAAGGAAGATTACTGCCAGTCTCATAATTGCTAAGGAAGTAAGTATAGACAGAATTATTATTAGCCTGTTATAAATAGAGAAAATAAGGATCCTGGATTTAAAGAGTTTTGCTTTGGATCAAAAATGGAAGCATATGTCACAGAAGTGAGCCAGGGAATCCAAAACTAATTCTACTTCCAGTTCCATCCCTTTTATTCTGAAGCATGCCTCAGTACACAGTGTATCACACTGCATAAAATTTCCCGCCTTTCCCACCTTTATGGATGTACACCTTATCTCCAAACAGATATAAATCCTCTATAGGGAGAAGGATAATGTTTTAACAGTTTTTAGTCAATGTATTCCTTACCGAACGCCTTTTCTCGAACAGGCACTGTCCTAGTTGCTGCATACATGGCATTTTAAAAATGCAAAAATCCCTGCCTTCTTGTGTCTTACGTTCTAGGGTATGGTGAAAATATATTCAGACAATAAACACACAAACGTGGAAATGTAGTATGTTAAATACTAATAAGTGTTATGAGAAAAATGACACATGGGAAGAAGAGAGGGGATGCTGGATAAGGCAGGCAGATGGGTACTTGCCATGGTTAAAAGGGTAGCCAATTGTAAATAAAGTAACTTATTTACACTGCAACATCTGACCGAAGTCCTAAAGGAGGTGAGGGAGACAGAGGTAATCATATTCTGGGGGACAGAGGTAAGAGTATTCTAGGAAACACATTCCAGGAAGAAGCAATGACAAGTGCAAAAGCTGGGAGGCAGGAGCTTATGTGGCATATAGAAGGCACATCAAAGGAACCAGAAGGATGGGAGTAGAAGAAATTAAGTCTGTGCTTTTACTTTGGAACGAACTGGGAGTCATTGGATCTAGATTCCAAATGGGGGCAATGAATGCCAGACCAGAATAGCTTGTGTTTCAAAGGATCATTAGGGCTGCTGGTTAAAATAGACTCTAAGGATGTAAAAATGGAAGCAGAGGTTCAGCTCAGACATATAAAGATGTTGGAAGTCGTGACTCCCATCTTTACAATGAGGAAAAGCTAAACAAATAAAAAATCCGTGACTTTTCTTGAAACCAGCAGTGAACTGAGGTCACAGGGCAAACCAACCCAGTAAAATCTGGAGAGACAGGCAAATCCCGAGTCATGGCAGAGATGTGATTATCTGGGGCAGAAGCTGTTGGAGACAGAAATTGACAGGAATGATTAACTGGTAATTTTGAGGAGCTCCTGGAGGCTGAATGTGGATTAGCTGGGCAGTGAGAAACTCAAAGGGGGCCCCAGCAAGCTTGGGGGCCTCTACACTTCTGTGGGTTTTGCCTCCATGGCCACTACCAGGTTCTCACTGAGAAGAGCCAAGAAAGACGCCCTCCTGGCTCTGGGAGAGGGAAGAATAAACCTTTTGAAATACAGTGGTCCCCCACCTCATCATTGAAACCACAGGTAGTACCAAACCCTATACAGGCATATGTCACTTTAAGATGGGATACAGTCAGAAGTGCAACGCTAGGCAATTTCTTCCTGTGTGAACGTCAGCGAGTGCACTTACAGAAACCTATATGGTACTTTTATATGGCTGGCAGTGCAGGTTTGATTATGCCAGCACCACCACAAACATGTGAGTAATGTGTTGCATTAGGACTTAATGACAGCTAGTATCTCCACTAGGCAATAGGAATTTTTCCGCTCCATTATTATCTTTGGAGATCACTGTCATGCATGCAGTCTGTTGCTGACAGAAATGTTATTATGTGGTTCATGACTACATGTACCGTTTTTTCCTATACATATCTATGATAAAGTTTAATTTATAAATTAGGCACAATAAGATATTCACAACAATAACTAATAGAACAATTATAATAATCTATTGTAATAAAGTTATGAGTGTCATCTCCATATCTATCTCCCCTCTCCCCTTTCCTCTCTCCTCTCTCTCTCTCTCTTTCTCTCTCTCTCTCTCTCTCTCTCTCTCTCTCTCTATATATATATATATATATATATATATATATATATATATATATGTTTTTGGAATTGAGACTCTAGGCAAAATGATATATAAGGAAACCAATTTACCATACACTATAGAAACAAGCATTAAGCACCTACAGAATATTTCTGGTCACAAAAACCTCACCAAACTTCTCAACAAAGACCAAAACACTTCTAATATTAAACCCTTAAACAAATGTTAACTATATGTACATTTTTAAAAGGTTAACAAAAACAAGTAAGAGAATACATTCCCAACCTGCTTATAATAATTTCAGGATGGAGGGTGGCCAGAGCCTCTCCCAGCAGTTCAGGGCAAAAGGTGGGAACACCTGCCCAGGACAGAATGCCCTTCCGTCCATCGCAGGGCACACTCATACACACCCACACTCACACTGGGAAAATTTAGGCATGCCAATGAATCTAACACACACATCTTTGGGACATGGGAGGAAACTGGGGTATCCAGAGAAAACCCACACAGACGTAGGGAGAACATGCAAATTCTACACAAACAGTGGCCCCGGCTGGGAATTGATTTTTTTTTCCTCATCAATTTATAACCAAATGCCATCATTCAAGGACTTGCTGTCCAGTGTGGATACCCTGGACAAAGGGATGATTCACATCTCAGGCAGGATGGAGCAGACAGCCTGAGACATCATCATACTGCTCAGAACAGCACGCAATTTAAAACTTATGAATTGTTCATTTCTGGACTTTTCCATATAATATTTTCAAACCAAGGTTGACCACTGGTGACTGAAAGTGGGAAAAGCATAACCTCAGATAAGGGAGGATTACTGTATGTATGCCCTTATGTTTCTCCACAACCAAGGTCTACTCTCCAGGGAGAAAAGCTGTACCAAAGCCTTGAGCTGTGGGGGAAGGGCATTCCTCTCACTCCAGACCTGCTAGCCTTCCTGTCTCAACTGGACAGGGAGGTAGGGAAAACTAATGGACACTCAGGAAGGCCACAGCCCAGAAACACTAGGGTTTAATCATAAAGTAATAGAATACTAGACCCCACACACATTTTATGAACATACCAACATGGCTCCAGTGTCAATACAGGAGATTACAGTGGAAAGGGATGAAAAGCACAGGCTCACAGTTCTTAGAGAAGCCCAAAGACAACAGGAGGGATAAGAACAAGGACATCAGGAAATATGACACCCCTGGCACCTATTACTACAGCAAACATTAAACACAGCCCCACTCCTTGCCAGATTAACATTAAACCTCAAACTAAGCCTGTTTATCTCCATTCCTATTACCCAATACATCATGTCATTTTCAACAGAACACTACAAGGCATGCTAAAAGACAAGAAAATAGAAGCAGGAAAATAATCCAATGAAAGATGAAGTTGGCTTGGGCCACGGTGGTAACAGTGGAGGTAACAAAACATGGTCAAGTTCTGGAAGTATTTTTGCAGAGAGAGCAGAGAGGATATGCTAATAAATTGGATATGGAGAGTGAAAGAAAAAGAGGAGGTATGGATGACTCCACAGTGATGACCAGCTGGGAAAAGGGAGTTACCATCAACTGGAAAAATAAGAATTACCATCCCAACTGAGATGGTAAAGGCTTCAGGTCAAGCAATTGGCTGGAGTACATTGGTTCAGGAATTCAATTTCTGATGTCTCAGAAGGCTTATAACACTGGTCAGTCATGTATTCATTTAACTAATAATATCTGGAGTGCCTAAATACTATAGCACTTCTTGTTAGAAAGAAGATATTAGAAATATATTACAAACCAAGGAAATACTGAATGATTTATTTTACCAAGTGAATGAATAAATGAACAAATAATCAAATATTTTAACCATGCCACCAATATAACTTAGTCAAAATCATAATCATACCTGTCAGCAGTAATAGTAAATAACACTGAAAAATATCTAGGAGTTTACAAAATATTTTCGCCTACTCTAGAATAGAGACTGTGACTTCTACTCTAGCCTCTGAGTACCTGCCCTTCCCTTCTCCCAGAATAATAAAATCTGGCTGGGTACTTGGCTTCCCAGAGTAAAGATACCATTTCCCAGTCTTCTTTTGAAGCTAGGTGTGGCCAGTCATCTGTGAGCAAATGTGGAGTGTGCAATTTCTGTGATATGCACTTAAAGAGAATGGGTATACCCACCATTTGCCCTTTTTCTCCCTCTTCCTTTTCGCTGACGTGCTGATGTGATAATGAGCCATTTTGGACCATAGGGACAGGGTGACACTACTGAGATGGCAAGGGAACAAAAGAGAAGGAGCCTGGATCCTGAAAAGCCATGGCGCCATCTTATCAGCTCTGGGCTACACATACTTAGACTGTTACATGAAAGAATAAAGCTATCTTATTTAAGCCACTGTTATCATGGCTCTTTCTTTGTTACAGTAGCTTAAAACTCAACCAATAAATGTAATAAATCCTCAGAATAACCATGTGATGCAAATAATATGTTAGGGTTTTTTTCTTCTTTGAATTCCTTACTACGTATCTGTTTTAAACAGCAGGAAAATAAACTGGCAACATAACCTTGTTTTATATACTTATATCTAGCAATGAAGAAAAAAACTAACTGAAAACGCCTTCTATGAGAACTGACTGCAACAATTTTACAGCAAGAATTAGGTTCAGGTATTTAATAAACTGTAGCACTCACTACCTACAGAAGCCACATGGTGAAGATTTTTTTCATGAGAATCTCAATTTTAATATTTCTAGACCTATCAAAATCCCTCCAATCTATCAAGCATTATAAGTAACAACAATTAGTTCTTGGCTTAAAGAAATATGCAGTTGCTCACTGAATTCTTGATTTAATTGGTAATCAGATAAGAATACCACAGTTGCTTCTGGGGTGTCTAGATCTTTGGATAGATACCTGGCATTCATCAGCAAGCCATTCTATGCAACTGGAACAGTTTCATACTTTCGGTATTCGAATACCGGTATAGAACTGCATTGGAAAAATTAGGAAAAGGCCAATTTAAATGCTATGCAGGCAAACATAACTTAAAGGAGAACTAAAAAAAAAAAAATGCTTATGAAGAACAAAACTACTTGGTACTATTTACTGTTATGTATTTGTGCAATTAGAATGTAAACTTATTTTCATTCCATTGCTCTCTTGCTTCCACCACCATTTCATTGCCTAAACCAAATAAATCCATTGTAACAGCTTTTAATTGTTCATTTATGCTTTAAAAGGAGACTACTTTCTGCTCTGGCTATAGATTCTGAGATTTGCTACAATAACTTTCTAAATCAAAAACAATAATAAAAAGTATGATCCGTCTTCTCATTGTACAGTGGAAATTTTATTTCCCCAAGTGACTTAAGAGCTCTTAAATACGAATGTGCTAAGTACTTGGCAACCCCCGATGATGATTTTCCCTCTGCGAAGCTCAGGGTGACTCACACTTGCATGCGTCTACACTGACACCTAGAGACATAATTCCAATATTCAGAGGTAGCCTTACCTCCAAATCTGTTAAAGATGTAAGTGTTCAAGTCTGGTGGAATTTCCTCGGGCGATGCTTAGAAAACAGGAAGAGCTAAAGTACAGTTAAAGTGGGATACCCTGAGTTTTATTACATGATGAAAGAGATGATGTCCATATCAGTATTTTAAAATGTGAAAAACCAAGCATTTTTTAACCTCTTATGATAGTCAATATTTTTACAGAACAGCTCTCATTCCTCCAGACAAATGTAGTCAAGAACATAAGAAAATAATACTTCCCTATTCCAAATATGCTGATATGTCTCTAAGTTGTACTGCTCAGCTCTTAAAAACTAAAAAAGGAAAGATATTGCATAAAAGGACCTCTTCTTCCTTAATACCATATTTTAAGATAGATAAAAAGCAGATATACAAAGGCAGGCAGAGTCAACCGTCTAGGCAAAAGCATAAAAGAAATTATTACCTTTAGCTGGGTTTACTTTAATCCCTGACCTATACAGCATTTCCTCATTCTGCCAGTCTCCATTCCTGATTGCAGTCTTGAGTCCATAGAAAACAATTAACGTAGCTGTAGCATAAAAAATCAAGCTCTTGAGAAACCGCTTTTGGACTTTGACATAAAGGGCCCTGGCACCCACTGTAATGAGGAGGCAGAAGCCCATGCTAGGAATATACAATACTCGCTCTGCAATTACAAAGCCGACATAGAAAAACAGGTTCGTGGCAGGAACAAAGGGTATTATTAACAAAGATAAAGACAGGACAACAATGTTCTCGGTAGAAGGAAGTTGTGTTCTCTGGGATACAGTATTTTTAATGCCATTCTCCACTTTGGATGCGAAACTGGGCTTCATCTCTGAGTTCCGGTACTCCACATCGGAATGGCAGCTATGGCCATTTGCATTCTGCTTGCCATTGGTTACAAATTTCTCACTGCATTCCCTTTCCATGCTTGGGCTCTTCAAACCATAGTAGGCGAGGAGGAGGAGCCCGATATAGAAGGCCACGGTGTGTAGGTTTCTCCAGTCACAAACTGTTTTGAGCAGAGGCACGGCATCCATGGACCAATCAAAGCTGAGGGTGTCTGGGCAGAGCAACAGCCAGAGGTTCTTGGTGGGCAGGTAAAAGAAGGTGAGCGTGCGAGCCAGCAGGCTGTCCGAATCGGCGGCTGGGTTGTCAGAGTTGGAAAAGCTCGGTGGTTTGTTTCCCATCCAGTATAAACGGGCGCCCAAAAGGGAAGTCCCCCAGAAAGTTAACAAACTAATGCTGAGGAAAAGGGACAAGTTCTTCCCCTGAAACCAAAAACAGAGGGGGAAACATTAAGATCATCGCTACATCACGAAAACAGTTCGCTTAACATTTTGAAAGGAAATACTTGCATAAATGGACAGTTAAAAATGCAGCACGATGTTTCAAATATATGGCTGCATTTCCATCTCCTTTTAACCTGTGGAGGGGAGTTTTAACCTGAAAAAACATTGACTGTAGAATTGTACTTTGTGTGCAATTTTCGATAATGTTTGGTGAGTATCTTTTCATTCCTTTTTTAAAGTACCAACAACCAAAGCTTCGATTTCTTGACCTCGAAAATGTGGGTTGAATATATTTCCCTCTTGGAATTAGCATCAGGTTAAAACGGGACAACAATAAAGTACTTGGCATTCTGTATAGGCTATAGTAGGCACCTAATCACACAAAGTAAGCTGTCTTCTTTCATTGTATACTTTAGCTTCTGGGTAAAAACAAAGTGTAGTCATGACAAAAAATATGGAGTAGGACAGTACTTTGCTCAGCTGTAAAGCAGGAACAGCATTTAGCTGTGTCTATGCCTGTACTGATTTCATTGTCTTGAATCTCCTTGCAGAATTTATATTCCATGCTTTCATCTGCTACCCCATGCAGCCACTGACATCAGTGACATTGACCATTCAATAACACTCCTTATGAATCCCAAATTTTTCATGTTTATGGTAACCTTTTAAAAATAAAATGACTTTAAGAACAGACTTACTGTTTTAAGAGAAAGATAGGAAGTTGTGAAAGGAAGGCAAAAGGGCATCACTGTTAAAGAGAATGTTCTGGCAAATTCTTTCAACCTGAATAAGAATTTAGTGATCTCAAACCTAAGTCCTGAAGAGGCTGTTGGGGAGAGGGAGTGATGATACCATATCCCAACCTCAATGAGTCACTGGTAATGCAATCTCCTACTGCCCACATTCTGGCCTTGCATAGATCTTTCTTACTCAGTGACATTCATAATGGTGCTTGGAAACCTACAATGGATCTGTCAATATTTAGTTTAAAAAAACAATTCACAGTGGTTACCAGAGGGTAAGGAGGGATGGTAGAAGAGGATAAAGGGGATAAAATATATGGTGATGGAAGGAGAACTGACTCTGGGTGGTGAGCACACAATGTGACATAGAGATAATATATTAGGGTTTACACTTGAAACCTATGTAATTTTACTAATCATTGTCATCCCAATAAATTATAATTTTAAAAAATATCTGCAAAAGGCAATAAAGGAAAAATAAATAAGTGGGATTACATTAAACTAAAAAGCTTCAGCAAAGCAATGGAAACCGTGAACAAAATGAAAGGTAATCTATGGAATGGAGAAAATATTTGGAAATCATGTACCTGATAAGGGGTTAATAGCCAAAATATATAAAGAACTCAAACAACTCAACAGAAGAAACAAATTCAACTGCAAAATGGGCAGAGGACCTGAATAGACCTTTTTCCAAAAAAGACTAACAAATGGCCAAGAGGTGCATGAAAAGATTTTCAACTTCAACAATCATCAGGGAAAAATGCAAGTCAAAACCACAACCAGATATCACCTCATACCTGTTAGAATGGCTATTATCAAAATGACAAGTGATAACAAGTGTTGGCAAGCATGGGGAGAAAAGGGAACCCTTTTGCACAGTTGGTGGGAATGAAAATCAGTGCATCCAGTATAGAAAACAGTATAGAGGTTCCTCAAAAAAATAAAAATAGAACTACCCTATACTCCAGCAATTCCACTTCTGGGTATTTATCTGAAGAAACTTAAATCATTATCTTGAAAAGATATCTGCATTCCTATGTTCATTACAGCATTACTTACAATAGCCAAGACAATGGAAGCAACCCAAGTGTATATCAATGGATGAATGGATAAAGAAAACATGCTTTAGATATCTGTGGATAGAGAAGCAAAGGTTAAAGAGGTTATAAATTAAAAATCCGAATAAGGAAAATGAGAAACAACAAACAGATGGAAATTATGGACAATTTTTTTTTTTTTTTTTGAGGGCAGTGTCACTGGCCCCGACATGTGGGACCCGAATTGGGGCTGCCGACTTCCCAAGCCAGCGCTCAACCACCGCACCGCTCGGCCAGCCCAATTATGGACAATTTTAAGAGGTTGAATTGTTCATTAATATCAGATCACAATAATGTTAAATTAATAGAGTTAACTGTCTCAGTATTTTAAAAAAACCTGTAGCAGACCTCTGCTCAAAATTAATTCTTGTAATGCTATCAAGAATTTTTGATGGTAGGAGGAGTAACATGTTCAGTAATCACCACTATTTTCAGGTCTCTCTGAGAAAAACGAAATGGTTCAAAGCCTCTTTATCATCTAAAAATAACTTTTGCAAACCATTACTTTGGCTCCTCTGAAATTCCACATAGCAAAAGTCAGAGTTTCTTGATTATAGAAAAAAAAACAAAAAACAATGAAGCCATACAAAACCAAATGTTAAAAGTTGTAATAACTTGGTGGATCAATCACATAATTTAGTATTCCTGGATTAGAGAAAGAAGAAACATAAAGTTTGGCAAAAATGAGAAAAGGTATCATGAATAAGAAAACTGAACTTGAAAAAATTCAATTTTCTTTTTTTTTTAGCTGAGCCATCCTGCTACCCTTATAAATTTTTTTGCTTTTTTTTTGAGGGCAGTGTCACTGACCCTCATATGTGGGATCTTAACTGGGGCTGCTGGCTTCCCAAGCCAGCTCTTAACCAACGTGCCACTCGCCAGCACCTTCAATTTTCAATATGTACCAAAGTCCATTTTCAAAGTGTAACTAAAGGCCATTCTATTACAATATCTTCTGGTGGGACTGAGTGGAGGGAAGGAGAGAAAGGAAGAAATTGTTGTAAAGAGAGTCGTGGGCCGGCCAAGTGATGTGTTGGTTAACAGTTGGCTTGGGACGCCAGCTTTGAGCAGCAGGACCCCGGTTTGGATCCCACATGGGCCAGTGACGCTATGCCCTCTACAGCTAAGATGGTGAACAACAGCTTGACCTGGAGCTGGGGGACAGCGTAGGCTGCAACGGGGCTGGCCCTCAGCTGGTGTGAGCTGCCGTGAGCGGCTGTACAATGGCCAGTGAGTGACTGTCTCACCCGGGAATAGCGCAATGATAATACCAACATGGGCCAGTGGAGTGACGTCCTCCACAACTAGACTGAAAAACAAAAGGACAGCAACTTGTCTGTTCCCCTTCCCTGATTCCCCAATGCTGTTCCCCTCCCCCAATTCCCCAATAAAAATCTTAAAATAAAAACAAAGACAGCTGTAAGCAGGCAAGAACATGAAACCACATATACATTGGCTTTAATAATTAGTTAATTATATTTTACTCCTAAAGACAAATGCCAAAAGGCAAAACTACCTATTCATTTTTAGTAAAAGCATCTTTAGTAATTTATTAAATTTTAATAAATTATTATCAAAATAAGACAATAGATAGAAGTTGTGATAAAGATGACTCTGTTTATGATGCTGGAAGAATATTTAAATACAATAAACTACAAAATAGCGATGTGAGTGATACAAACTATTCAATGGTAAATATTATGTAAGAAGTCTAAATACTGAGAAAATGACCAAAATAAAAAAGCCTAAGTAAAAAATAAAACACTAGCATTAATTTACATAGTACTTTACATTTAAAACATTTTCATATAGTCTCTGATTTAAGCAGTTGACAAAACTAAGTTCTGAAAAAGATGCCCTCGTACACTCATTCTCACTTAAAGGTGAAGTCTGTAAGGGGTAAATAAATGACAAAATGAAAGGAAAAGTAAGCTAACAGGTAGAAGAAAATTGATTGAAAATGTTTAAAATGGAAGAGTTTCTCAGGTCTCATGACTAGCAATCACTTTTTTAATAGCCTAAATTTGAAAAAGCGACTTTTAAGTCACTTTAATGCTTTCCCATATAATTTTGGTAAAATATATCACGTAATAAAATAGCATTCTGATAAAACCAAATCTCTCTTCTAGCTTTATTCACTGATGCTGTGGAAATGACCTGAAAAATAAAGTGAAAGAAAAAATGCATGAAAAAGGTTTTATTTATTAATTTTAGTTCCTATGCTCTGATTTATGGATGAAATCAAATTAACAAATTTTTACTGAGCCATAGCTGGGAGCCAAATGACCATACAATTAGCTTCAGCATTTCTTTGTTCTTGGCCTGATATATCAAATTGATTCAGCACAGGTATTTCTGAGATAAGGCATGAAAGTGCTGAGGAGTTGCCACCGTAAGCTTGTTAAGTTAAAATGATTGAAAATCCATACATGGAAGATGAGACTTCAAAGTCGGGCACATTAAACATGATCTGCATATAACCTTTGATTCAGAACATTAGAAAATGATTGCAATTTAATAAAAACATAATCAATTCATTCAATATTTCATTAAAGCTGCTGTTATGTGGCAAGTGTTCTACAATGACTGGATATGTACCTGAAAGAACAGAGACGAGAGTCCCTGTGCTCTTGGAGCTTCATATATTCTATTGTGTCTAGAATAAAACACTTTGTGAGGAGAGGAATCATAGTGCCTTAAAGATAGTTTTCAAACCTAACCATCAATATCAATTGCAAGCTTTTAAACATACCAATACCCAGGTATGACTAAAATCTCCATAGGAGATTCCAGTGCAGCTGAAGTTGAGTATCATTGCATATTTGTCTAATATACAAATCTAATCTTAGTATCGAAATAAAAAATACTGTTGGTCTATGGCTTTCATTTCATGAAGTTTTAAAGCATCTTTTCCTCATTCAAAATGAATAACTCACAATGAAACATAAATAATGCTTTTTCCTATGCTTGGGGACAAGGTGAATTCTCAGTAGACTAAATGAGTGTCAGGAAGCCCAGGCTACAAAAGAATTGAGATCTTTGTAATAAGTAGAATTTAGGGCTGAAATATTCAATTTTATTGCACTATACAGAAGACAGAGGATTTGATGCCAGGAAAAAAAAAACAATTAGTCTCCTAAATATGAATCACACAAGGCACATAATTCAATAAAAATAGATTAAAAATATAGACAGGAAATTCAGGGGATAAAACAAAGATGTATGAAAAAATGCTCAATCTCATTCATTCATAAAAATGAAAATCAAACTGGAAAAAAGTATTTCAGATGACTCTATGCGAAAAAAAGAGAATTTGAAAAAATTGTCATTGAAATTGTGTTGAAACAAGACATTCACACATTGGAAAAACACAAATTATATAGTTTTGGTGGGAGATTTGAAAGTACTTAGGAAAAATAATTTGTATTCCCTATTATTTGGTGACCTAAATTTAGTTAACATACTCTCTAAAATAGACTCTTGAATTTAAATACAAGAACATCTAATTCACCATTGTTTATAAAAGCAAAAATAATAGCTAAAAATTTCAATACAGCAATATGGAAATAAACCATGGTATACCCATATCATTTGTATCTATAAGGCTAAAATGAATGTGTGTGTGTGTGTACTATATATGTAATATATATACATTTATTTACACACACACACACACACACACACACACACACATCTGTATCAATATGAAAAATACTTTAAGACAAATGAACCAAATCATTCATTGATATATGGTAACATGACTAGTGAAAATTCATGTTGCAAAATATACATATTATAAAGTCTTACAGATCATTCAGGAAAATAATAATGTATATTTTTCACAAATGCATACATATGTATGTAAAGCATTGGGTTTTTTTTTGTTTTTATTTAAGATTCTATTGGGGAATTCGGAGAGGGTAACAGCATTGGGGAATCAGGGAAGAGGAACAAACAAATTGTCTTTTTGTTCTTCAGCCTAGTTGCGGAGGACATTGCTTCACTGGCCCTTGTTGGTATCGTCATTGCGCTCTTCTCAGGTGAGGCAGTCGGTTGCCAGTCATTTGACAGCTGCTCACGGCTGCTCACTGCAGCTCATGCCAGCTGATGGCTTCTCACGCTGGCTGCCAGCCATTCACGGTAGCTCATGGCAGCCCACTGCAGCAGGGGCTGCAGCCAACACCGTTGTCGGCTACTCACAGCAGCCCAGCTCCAGGTGGAGCTGTTGTTCACCATCTTAGCTGTAGAGGGCACAGTGTCACTGGCCCTCATGTGGAATCCAAACTGGGGCCCTGCTGCTCAGAGCTGGCATCCCAAGCCAACTCCTAACCAATGCGCTGTTGGGGGCCAACAGCCCCCCAGTGTCTGACAAGGCCACATTGAAATAAAGATCCACGCTCAGCACTGGATGTCTGGGGTGCTGCCTTATGGTTGGTCATGTAATATCTCCTGTCTCTAGGAACCCATGTGCCTTTCCTCCACATCAGATCCTGTGGGAAACAGTACTTTCACTGCATTTATGGCAAGTCCCTGTGGTGCCCCAAAGAGAGCTGGCTGTGTAAGTCAATGACGGGCGCGATCTCCTGAGAGGAGACAACCCAAGGCAGGCTACAGCCCTGTTTTGGAACCACAGGACGAGAAAAAGGGGACTCAAGCCCCTTGGAAACTGAGGCTCAGGCCTCTGGCCACATAGGCCAAAAAGCCTGTCTGTGAGAAACTGACAGCCTCTGTGAAAAACTGGTGATATCATCTGTCCTTGAGCTTACTTGCCTATGCAGCTGTGAGGTTTCCTTGAATACCAAGGTCTTTCGGCCATGAGAGTTCTGATAAGAGACAACTTACTGACCATAAGGTATGTTAATTAACAGCCTTGTTTTAACTCTTTTCCTTGTACGTTGTTGTAACAACAGATACTGAAGCTTTGACTGAGAAACAGATGTTACCCTCTATTGCAATAATATGTAGCCCTTTGTAGGGTAGGAAAAGTTTGAGACTCCTTTTGCTACTAAGTATTACAATCACATAGAAATAGACTTTAGATGGTTTTAGCCCTAAACTCAGCCACTGCTAGTCTCTTGGCAATAGCTCAAGCATGGGCCCTGTGAGGTAGTCATGGTAACCGCTCTTTAGACGATAAGTAAAATCCCTGAGCATAGAATAGGCCACAGAGTACCCTGGAAAGATACAATTACAAAAAAGTAAAGACTGTAGAAGTCCTGAGTAAGAGAAAACATCATGATCATGTGAAACATAACTTGTAATTGAGGTAATCGTCAGAAGCCCCTATAAAAGGGGCTAGGCTGTAACAATAAAACGTGACACTCCTGTGAACCTCTTTCCAGTGTCTCCATCTTTCTTTCTTTTTCCTTGCCAACGCCGTCCCACCCGAGGGAATCCCTGGTCCTCACGGGGGCTGGCTCCCTGCAATGCACCACTCGGCCGGCCCAGCAATTTTTTTTTTTAAAGTCTAGATATAATTACACCAAGCATGAGATGATGAAATTTGGGGGCAGGGCTGGGAGGGGGATGAATAGATGGATAACAGACAAAGATGGCTTCAAATTTATATGAGTGGTTGCTGTTTATTCATAGCCCCCCAAATTTTATTGAAAGAAAACTAAAAGGTTTGACAATCTGGTATGCCTAAATTTACATTTTTGGGTTAAAAACTTTTTGAAACAAATATAGAAATAATGTCAATATGTCTAAATTCTGGTTAAGGGCACATTAAGTGTCTGATATGTTAACTCCAACAGTTTTCTATTTAGTATTTACTGTAGTTATTATAATTGTTAGATTTCTCAATGTTAGAAAATACTTTTCCACGTCCCAATTAAATCTACCTATAATTATTTTGTGATCCTTACCTTAATTTTGCTAGAAAGTCTCTTTATTTTTAGGGCAGTGTCACTGGCCCTCATATGTGGGACCCGAACCGGGGCCGCTGGCTTCCCAAGCCAGTGCTTAATCACCGCGCCACTCAGCTGGCCCGCTAGAAAGTCTCTTAATTTCACAAGAAAATTAGGTAAAATTAGATAAAAACATTGTATCCCAGTTGAGATACAAAATTATGATATGACCCCAAACCACAGTTTTAGATCTGAGATATAATAATTGACACGTTTTTGAATCCTCAGAGGTTAATACAGAGCCTGACACTTGTAGACACAGTCCTGTGCCACATAACATTTCACTCAATGACAGCCCACATATATGATGGTCGACCCTTAAGATTTGAATGGATCTGAAATATTGTGGTGATGCTGGTGTAAACAAACCTATTGCATCACCAGTCATATAAAATAGTTACACAAATAATTATGACAGCCCATAATACTTGATCATGGTAATAAAAAACTATGTTACAGTATTCAGTATAGTACTGAACTCAGTATTGAGGACAGTACAAACCTGCTGTACAGATTTGTAGCCTGGGAACAATGGGCCGTTCCATATGGCCTAGGTGTGTGGTAGGCTGTTCATCTAGGTTTGTGTAGGTGCACTCTGATGTTCACACAATAACAAAGTTACCTAATGACATATTTCTCAGAACAGATCCCGGTGGTTAAGCGGCACATGACTTTATGCGAATAAATGATTCTTTAACACTGACGCTCACCCAAAGTCAGTTTCCACCTATCATTATCTCACACCTCTTAAATCCTGTTGTGATAAATCTTTACTCCCACTGCCCCACAAAGGCTTATAAATTAAACAATATTGCACAACTCCCAAGCCATTTAAAAATAACTTGGTGGTCTGTGGGCTGGCCAAGTGGCGCAGTGGTTAAGTGCTGGCTTGGGAAGCCAGCGGCCCTGGTTCGGATCCCACATATGAGGGCCAGTGACACTGCCCTCAAAAAAAAAATTAAATAAATAAAAATAACTTGGTGATCCTCATATACTTGGCCTTGTCACCTTTATATTACATTTCTGCCTGTCGCCATCCCTCGCCATGAAGAGTGCACATAAAAGCAATGACATATATTCTGAAGAACCTTTTCCTGACTACAACTTCATTACAAAAGTAAAATTAGAAATGGGAAAATTACTGCATCCCTTATAAAAAATTCTTATTGGATACATTTCATGTCAATTATTGAACAGACAGGTGTCTTCATGTTTTAATTCACCATTTATTTACAAAATGATATAAATCTGCTTTATGAAAGTCCAATTTTTCTAAAAGTGCAAACATGTTTTTCATCTTTTAAAAAGTTCTTCTTTTAGATAAAAAGGGAAATCAGCTCTAATCTCCATTTTACTCAAAAAAACAAAAACCATATATTTCTAATTACAAAATTTTAGAGGTGTTTTTCTGAAATTCTTAGACATAAGGAATCATAGGATGGAAATCAGCTAAGAATATAATGTTCATAGTTGACAATTTTATCTCTAGTCTTTGGATACACATATGGAACAAAAGAATGTAGCTATCAGTTAATCAGCAAATAATGTGAAATTTATCCTACAACATCAAAATCATTCCCACACATCACATGAAATATGAAATCAAAGCTGATGAGAAGACCCTGAAATATTAATTAGTGGTGATGCCTTTAAAGAAGCTTTGTAGAAGAATTATTTTCTTTTATGTGAGTTTTTCACTAAAGAAATAATGCAAGAGAAAAAAAGCAAAAATCAACTACAACATGTCTCCTCTTTATTATTCCAGAAAAATTGCCATTCATGATGGCAGCTTCAATATTGTATTCTGATCTCGTATTTTGTGGGGCACAAAGGAAACTGACAAAGAATATTTTAGACTCAATGAAAGAAAAATGTAAACATTCTGGCTTACAGTATTAAAACCATCATGAGACTCACTTTTTGGCAAACTAATGAAAATAAATTACTTAAGCATAAGGCTCATTTAATTCCAAATTAAGCCCTTGGCAATGAGAGTAGAATTGTAATAACAAAGTAGATAAAAATCAGTATCTGTAAGTTATAAGAATAACTGAGAGAAAAGGCTATCCAGACACAACAAAAATTTAGCATCTTCTATTTTGTATCCACTATTCATCACTGAAGTCATAAGCTTTCCTTATAGCAATAACATAGGATTTCTCCTAGCTGCCCTCCTTTCCAAAATAGTTCTCAATTAGAGACTCATCCCAAAACATGAATATAAAAGAATACTTCTCTGAATTTGTGAGACGAAGGAGTGTATGGCTAAAGGATAATTAGTAATTGTTTCTAGAACATAGTCATGTAATTAATCAAAGTTTTGCCATAATCAAGTTGTCAGGGTACTTCCTCTGTTCCCCTTCAAAGGAAAAAATAGGTTTCCTTATTAAGAATTAGCCTCTATATAAGATTAGAAACTTTGTTCTATATTAACAGACAATATAAAGTAATTTTAATATTTGGTATTTCAAAAGATATAAAGAGGTTCAGAGATGGATATTTCCAGTCTTTGTGATGAAACAATTTAAAGATTAGGGACATAAAAAAACATGGTGCTGAGATATTCAGCACTTTTGATTATAATGAATTGTTTAATTTATTCAAGCTGAGTCTATAACATACCATTATACTTTGTTAAGTTCAAATATCCATCAGAAAGCATCCATACATACCCAGATAAACATATAACAGCTTAAGAAATCACTTAAAGATTAAATTTCACTGATGAAAATTTAAAGTACTTTTTTTTTAGACCAGATTATCATTTACCAGCAAGGTTTTCATCAAGGGAGTATGTATGGTTACATAAAAATCCCAAGAGTGTTGGGCCAGCCAAGTGGCACGGTGGTTAGGAGCTGGCTTGGGAAGCCAGCAGCCCTGGTCCGGATCCCACATGTGAGGGTCAATGACACTGCCTTCAAAAAAAAAAAAAAAAATTCCAGAAGTGTCAAAAGTATATTTCATGTATTTGACACAATGAATGACACATGATATTTATCCAAAGTTTAAAACCTAACATAGGAGTTTGGGTTGATTTGGTAGTAAAAAGTCACCAGAACCAATTTTTTTTTTCTTATATCAATTGCAATCACCACTATCAGCCTATTTGAAATTCTTCACTATCTTTATTCATTCAGATGATACTAGCTCTACACTGGTAAAAATGAACGTTTTATTTACAATATTAGAAAATGTAAATTAAAGACAAGGAATGAGCATCTATCCTTCTTTCATTTAATCATACTTGAAAGAGATTCTTCTTAATTTTACTTTTTATTCTTTAAATGGTATTACCTAGTGTTCACACTTTGTTTCTAATATTTTTTTTCCAATAAAAAGAACCAAGATTCCTTGGAGAAATGGACTGACGTTAGTGTCAGGGCAGGAAATATACAAGATGAGCCTGGAGCATTTATAAGTGTTAAAACTGAGGAAGTGCTACACACACACACACACACACACACACACACACACAAAGAGATATCAGGCTGTCAAACACACACAGAAGTCTGCCTACAGAGCTCCCGCTGGCCAAAACTGGGACAATTCAAGGAACAAAACAAGTAAAGTAGTACTGAATTATAACCCAACATATAAAATAAATATCCATAAGAACATATGGATAAATGATACAATAAATAAATAAATGAGAGAGAAGAGACAATCCTCCCCTGCAGAATTCCAAGTAATTTATGCAATGCTCCACCCTCAAAGAGGGAAGGCACAATGTCCCATTCCATAAATGTGGGCCATGCACAATAATTTCCTTGCACAGGACACAGTACACAAGGGACAGAAGATGGAGGGATTAACTCTGCAGGGAAGAAACATGAAAAAAGCTATCTCAGCACGGTGATCAAGGTCAACATCAACAGAAATAAGTCATGTTGATATTGTGTACTTGATAATTCATGATGAAAATGTCCTTTTGCCTGTGCACTTCCTCTCAAAACCCATAACAACCTAATCATGAGAAAAGCATCTGGCGAATTTCAATGGAGAACATTTCTCAAAATATCTAACAAGGAATCCTGAAGACTGTGAAGGTTATCAAAAACAAAGTCTGAAGAACTATCACCAGGAGGAGACAAGACAAATAAATGCAATGTGCTACCCTAGATGGCATCTCGGAACAGAAAAAGAACAGAAGGAAATCTCAGTAAACGATGAACTTTAGTTAATAATAATTTATGGGCATTGGCTAATTATAAAATATATACTATCCTAATGTAAGGTGACAATAATAGAGAAACTGGGTGTGAAGTATATCAGAACTCTGTTCTATCGTCTCAATTTTTCTGTAAACCTAAAACTGTTCTAAAAAATAAAAAATAAAGAATGATTGTTACAAAAAGCTTTAGGAACCAAATGAAATTAAGTAGATGGGTTCTGATAGATCAATACCTGAAAGCTTCAAGTAAAGAAATACAGTCGGCCCTCTGTATCTGGGGGGTTTCGTATCCTTGGAGTCAACAAACCAGAGATCAAAAATTTTCAGGAAACAAACAAACAAAAAAATCCCTGAAAGTTCCAAATAGCAAAACTTGAATTTGCCATGCACCAAGCACTACGCTGAACCCAAGCAAATGCTGTAGCCTACATGCAAATAATGGTTACATGCAAATGCTAAGCCTTTCTATATAAGGGATTTGAGCATCAGTGGATTTTGGTACCCGTGGGGATCCTGGAACGAATCACCCACGGATACTGAGGGTTGACTATATTAACAAGTGACATTAACAATTGAAAATTAACACCAACATAAGTGCATATTAATATTTTAACTGCCGTCTAATCCAAAAAGATGGAACAATAGAATGAAGTTAAAACTCAGGTTCAATGATCGAAGTTGTTTTAATACATTATATGAGAGATGACATATTTATTTCAAATCCTGATTGTTTTTGTCTGCCACCCTATATAGCATTTGTAGTATACATACTATAAACCCCCAAATGAGTGAAATATCAAGGAACGGATGCTTCTAAACTCATGGCTATGGTGTTTTTGTTGGCATGGTGACCCATTCTTCCTCATTAAGCTAACATGCAGAAATCAAGCAGTTAGCAATTTCTTGTGTACCCATGGCAAGCTTCTTCCAGAATAGAAACTGAAGTACCCACAGAATTCAAATACTGGCACGGCAAGGGGTGTGCCACAGTCCCTAACCCATTACACTAAAAGCAAGCCCCTGAATGCCAGTCTTCAGAGTAATCTTATTTAACTGAAAATAAGAGGTTTAACACTTGCCACCACCCAGTGCACTGTGGTCAAATCAGGTTAGCCACGAAACAATACAGCCTTTATGAAGAAAATATGTGAAGAAAATATCCTTTGTGACCTAAGAAACAAAAAATACCTCAAACAAAAGAAGATATCTCTCTTTGACTACCAAAACACGTGCTTGTTTTTATTAAACTCCTTTCTGTGTAGTTTAAGAATACACCTAAAAGGAATAGAAATCAAAATAAAAGAGCTACAAGTGAACTGAACTTGGAAAAGGAACTCTTCTACCAATCTCTCCTCAAGTGGGCAACTGCATTGCAAATGTAGTGCCTGTGCCAATGGATTAAACTGCAACATTCTTTTAACTCGGTGTGGCTTTAGTGCGACAAACCAGCTATTATGAGATGTGTTCCAGTCTCATTAATGAGTTAAGCATGTGAGCCCAGCATTTTGGAAACATAAAGAGACAAACTATAATGAGACTTCCCTCAGTGGGGAGGCCAAGATACAGCCATCTTCTCTCCAAGATACCATAATAGACAGCTATTTAATGAGTGTGGGAGCTTTTCTATGAAGACACAAAAGGCACAAATAAGAAAAAAAAAATTATATATAGAAATAAAACTTAATATGCATACCTTATAGATATGTGTCCATTAACACACATAAATTCAATGCTTAATGTTTGTAAATGGAAGTACGCTCCCACTCTATAACTACACTTGTCTTCTGCTAAATACGAAGAGTATATGCGATGTCAAAATGGACAAATGATTATTTCCTTTTTCTCATAAATAAAAACGCAGACCTCTACCTATACATTTCTCACGTGGATTTTGTCTTTATTCTCAACATGCCACATTGATTTATAAACCAACATTTATTTTTTTGATTGGGAAAACTGAGGCAGAGTAATTAGAGTTTTTGAAAGAAAATTTTCACTTGGGAAAACATCCATCAATTTTATAATTCTTCTTTCAATATCTGGTGATTACAACGATTCAGAAATTCCCAGACAGTGCTGTGGTGCAGACTTGGGCATTATAATTAGCAGTCATTCAGAGCAGAATCAAACAGAACTGGAATCTTTACAAGATCAGCTGAGTAGAACATTCTAGGCTTACTGAGCAAGCAGAAGGGGTCATCACCTATCCCCCCTGCTTAACAGAAAACAGAATAAACTAATGACCATGCCAAATTTTCAAGTGCATCTGAGCAGTAAAGGAAGTTATGGTTAGTAGAATCTATTACAGAAAAAAACAACTGTACTTCCAAATCTTTGTTAGGTGACTATTTGGTTTGTTCCCTTTAATTTAGAAGAGATGTAAGGAACAGCTAAGTAGGGATATCAGCAGTAACCTACAATAGTTATTCAGAAATATCTTGAAAACAAAAATTGAGTTTTCATGAAAAGAAGAGTGCTCTTTCACACCTATGCATCTTATTAGTCTGAAAGTCAATTTCTTTTTGAAAAGTAGAACAGTAAACCTAGATGGCAATATCCATTACAAACAAATGGAGTAACTTTCTTCAGAACAGAAATTAATATTTGTACCATCAAATAAACATTTCTTAAATGCATGTCTTTATTAGCTGGAATCATCAAAAGGTTGATTTGTAAATTATACTTACTTTACAAATAATAAACTAGTTGCACATTTCATGTTTTATACAGATGCAGACATGACTGATATAGCTGCCAAGTGGCTATGTGCCAGATGTTTGGGAACAAACTAAAATGCAAAAAAAAAATTTCAGTTCAGGTTCTGTTCTGATAGCCTCTCCAAAACAGTCTTCTTGCCAGAAGCAACTTGGCAAAATGTGATTTTTGGAACCTATTGGTGGTGGCTACCAATCTAAACAGATGAAATCTTTGTGTAAATGTAATCCACCTCATTTCTTTCCTTCTCTTTTAATGTGAGTTTGAAATTAAATTTTAATCATATGCTAACTTTTAAAGATTATATATGAGAATTCAGGTGTTCAGCAAGCTCATAGGTAAACTTCACAAGAAGATTTTGAAACAGAAAACTTGAAAACTGTGAAACCCATATAATCATTACAGTGTTTTTCTTCTACTTGAATAAGACTTCAGTATAATTCAAAAGTTTCACCTTACTTCAAATGAGTTAAAAAAAGATTTCTGCATTTATTAAATACCTATTGTGAGGGCCATTAAAATTCTCCCCATTAATCTTCCTTGTTAAGCATGTCTAGCTTTTGTAGCTATCATTAAATATTTCAAATGATTTCAGACAGGGTTAAAATCTGGTATTTTGTTGTTGTTGTTAAGATGTATATCTTTGATTTTTAGCAGTGTATATTTAAAACACCCTAGAATTAAATAAGATTTACTGCAAAAATCTCCCAAGAGTCTTCAAAACACATTTGGATAATTCTTTCAGCCCAATACAGCTCCAATTAGCACTAATCATTACCATGCTCTAATTATTTAAAATTAAATAACTTACACGTGCAAACATTTTGCAATTCCACCCAACATCTAATTCTCTTTTTAAGTTAATTTATAAGATTAGACAACTTGTTTTAGTAGATTATTATCATTGGATGAGGTCCAGAAAGCATTTATCTAATGGGAATTCTGTCTACTTTAACAGTTGTGTTTAGTGGACGCTCTCTGAGTTAAGTGTCAATCATTTTTTGATTGGTTCCTGGCCCTTAGAAACCCGCTGGGAGACAAGCAAGAAGTGTTTTCCAGGTGCATGAATGACACTCAGTAAGTCTGAACTAAGCAAAGGGGAAGTGGAAGGCACTGGTTAAAATACCCTTCTGGAAGGCTGTCCTGTCGCTCCCCATACAACACGCTCTTGTTCAAAGGCACTGGTCCCTGTCCGCTCATGCCATGCCGTTAGGCACCTTCAATACAGCAATGGACACCAGCAAACACTACAATTGCAGAAAACTGATGCAACCCATGCCACGGGCAACTCAAACATTATCAAAACCAAAAGATGAAAAATCTTAACACCATGCTATAAATGTTCAGTAGCAGAAAATAATAAAAATTGTAGGATGCGTTAGAACTTTTATTTAGCTCCAGTAATACAAACATTCCTTTTTAAGTTATATCAGGAAAGTTCATTGTTGAATAGGTTTCCATAATAATTCCTAAACAAAACACACTAGAACGTTTAGAGTGAGAGTCGTCGTTTCTTAATAAACCCATTTTTGTTCCATTCTGCGCCATATCTCAAATCGACCCACATATCTTGTTCCTTCTACAATCTAAACAAAATTTAGGCAGGTCATCTAAATGACATGCTAAAGCAAGTACAAATTAAGCTCCATTATCTATGAGAGAACAGATATCACTAGGAAGGAGAGAATTGTGTATAATAGCCTAATGAATTCAAACACCTGTTAAGTCATTTTACACCTCCCAGATGAGGTCCTGGCATCTTGTGAAGAGAACAGTGCCTTAGAAAACAACATTCTATCCTGTCATTGTATTTCACAATGGGATGTGAAGGAAATCATTTATTAGTGGTAGCAACACTAATTACAAATGTTTATTCAACATTTTACACAATGTTCTTACATATATTATTCTCAAGTAATTCTTTCGTAAACTCTATGATGTTTGTAAACTTTGTGAACTAGTATTTTACAAAAGGACAGGCAGGAATCAGAGAGGTGACATGTTAACACAGTTAACAGGCAGAAAGACACAGTTAGCAGGTGGAAAGACTAGGATTCAAAGCCATGTCCTTTGTAAATCCAGATGCTCTGCCTCCACCGCACCCTGAACCACACATCACCCACCTCGCATCCACTAGCTCCAAATCTTCACCAGCCAGGTCTTCAATCTGCTCTCACCCTTTCCACCCTGAAGGCGATAACTGACAGAAAAGCTCACCAACTTCTACAGGAAAAGCTCATAAAGCCACAGGTGGGTAAATACTAAAGAGATCTAGAAATGAGAAATGTATATTGGTAAAATCCCAGAACTTTAGAGAGCATCTCCTTAATACTTATTTTATAGGGAGGAAACTGGTGTCCATAAAACTTAAATGTGTTTCCCAGGACACTAAGCTGTTCCCTCATGGTCAGGGCTGGAAATTTCATCTTCCTTTATGTCCATGGCAAGATACTTTATCCTTTTGTTTCTACTTTTAATTACTATTCTTCATCAAGAATCTACAATAAATATCTAAAACAAGAATAATTCCAAGGCCCTTGGCCTGGTTGTCAAAGCTGATCTAAAATTTGACTCATCTTTTGTATCTAAAGTTCAAAATCCCCTCAGAGGTACTGGCCGCCTTATTATTTTATGTATAAACCAATGTGTATCCATCTGCCTAATGTTGCTACCATTTTAAGTGTTCTCCCTCACTTCCAGCTTAAATTCCACTTCTTCCACAAAATTTTCCCAATTTCTCCAGGCTCCATGAATCCCTGCCTTCTCAAAACTCTCTCTTATAACTTGTTTCATATATGAAAGATATCATATATTTGCAAAGATCAAGTCTGATGCTAAGGCCCAAAGTGACACTAAGCATACGTCCTCTTCATGATTATCACACTCGTACAGAAACTGAGTTTCAACTTCTCCCACATGAATACAAGCTATTAGACGACAGGAATTTGTCCGTTTTGTTCGCTGAACTATACTATCCACAGCGACTAGACAGTACCTGGCACAGACCAGGCTCTCAATATTGGATAGATGAATGAGTACATAAATGGCCGAGCAAATCACTGAATGAACAAAACAACAATGTGCACAAAACAGGAGCCTAGAAGGGGGCTGGAAAGCCAGTATATGCAGGCAGTTTTAGATATATCAGCATCTTGATACAATGATCACAGTCCAATGTGATATCTGGTCTATATATCTATACAGCACAATATAGAGAAGGGGTTCTTTACCCTGTGATTTTTTGACGCCTATATGGATAAGTGATACTGCAACTCCTTCTTTCTTTAACTTATATAATTTACACAAGTGTCCATAATTTCTTTAACAATTTGATTTTTTTTTTTTCCTGGTGGGCACTATATTATTGAGAGTTAGAACAATGGGAAAGCATTTAAAGCCCCTCTAGCCAACAAGGCCTGTCCCTTACTATAGAAAAAACTTTAAATGTGTTTGAACTATGAAGGCAGGTCAAGTTCCTAATCCTTAGGGCTATTTTTAATCAGTAAAGAATAGGAGAAGAATACAGTGTCTTAAGGAAGGAAAGAAAAAAGGGAGAGGAAGAGACAAAGAGAGAGAACAAGGGAGGGAGACAAGGAGTCAGGAGGATAAGGCAATCATTAGACTTGCCAAATTCACCTGAACAAGATGGCAGGCATCAAATTACATAACACCTCTGGGCATCTTCTCCTCTAAATGAAGAGCCTTAAAATACCCACTTCACTTCCTGAGGTCATGAAGAGGTGAGCTAAGGTGTCAGGAAGGCTTGTAAACAATATAACACTAGACAAAGGTAAGGAATTATGAATTTGAAGGATAGGATATTCTTGAAACAGCAATGTCAGTTCCTTCAAAAGGATTCTATTGTGGGATCTGAGAAACTTCTGTGTAATTGAATATTTCCCACAGTCTGAAAACCGCGGTCGCAGGGAGCAAGGTATTTTTAATCTCATTTCCAAGTATCCATGTTAAAAACACACCCCCTGCCCAGTCTAGCCTTATAGCTAATAACAAAATTTAATAATTAATCAATATACAAATGGACTAATAGCCTTGCAATGTTACATAATAAAAGTATTCACATTTACTGCAGTTCTATAATGAACTCTGACTTCCAAAAAATAAATAAATAACAGAAACAACCAAACATATGATCTTTATGGCACACATTTTGAAGTTTGACGATTTGTAGAGAAAGTGACCATCTTAAAATAGATAAAAATCAAAATGGCTCACATTAGTTGAGCACTTACTATGTGCTAGGCACTCAGAGGTTTCTATGTATTAACTTATTTAATCTTCAAAAAACCTAGATATGAGATGTACTGAGGTACAAAGAGGTAAAAATCAGAATTCCCAGGTCATGCTGATATTAAAGCAGCAAGCATTATATTTCCTCATACCAACCAGCTGTCTGTTTAAGAAAGAGAAGAAAATATTATAAATTACAAAAAGTCTGAAATAACTTTTTAAAGGGCCTTTAAGACAAAGCTGCACTCAAAAAGAACAATTCAGCAATAGATTTTGGAATGTATTTATAGAAAATTCAGGATTTGAGATTTGGCTTGACAAGCTTTTTTTAAAAAAGGAAAACATATGCTAACTTCACATTTATCTTTGAAGATTTAGTTATCTTTGATTTTAAAAATTCTGAACCAATAATTCCAATGGTGTTCAGTTTCCCTAAGTATTCCTCATTTTGACAGAATAAAATGGCCCATTTTCAAAGAGAAGGATGAGAGCTATAACACAGTAAATATAACATTGTCTAACTTTTTGCCATCTTCCAAATGACCTATGTCACAACCACCAATGCATTTATCAACAAGATATTTAAAAAAAAGAAAAATCACTGCCAAAGCTAACCGTTTTATATCTACTCAGGAAGTAAACACTGTTAAGAAACCCACCATTACCCAACTACCATCAACTCTGGCCAAGAAAGAAAAAAATATTAAACTGGTACAAGATTTATTTCTCAATTTTTTTTTTCAGTGACAGCTCTCCTTCATGACAAAATTATTTGGCTTGTGTATTAAGAGCAATAAATAAATACACTCACTTTTCTTTCTAAGTAATTTGCCCCCCCCCAAAAAAAATCAAGAAAGATGAAAAGGAAAAATTCAAGTATCCCTACATTACAAGCTGAATTTCAACTGAAGATATATTTTTACAGCTGCTATGAACTTCTAGAGCTGGTTATTCTTGGAAACCACCTTCTGCTTACTTGGGCTTCCTTTAGGGGAGAATTGTTACCAAAGTTTACTTTGTATGATTATTTTGAATGAATTGGATGTCCAGAGAATAGTCATAGTGCTAAGTTTGGACTCGAATTTACTTTCAAAATTCTAGTAAAGAAGATCCTCCTAACATGAAGCAGGACTGGCGATATCTGCTCAGTGAGCTCACTAGTTCTCTGACAAAATATTATAGAGCAAAAAATAGAGTAAAGATCATATACTCTCAGTATATTAGTCTAGGATTTCTCATCTGTAAAAAAGGAAGATTAATACCCTCAACAGAAGCGTTCAAAATCCAGATGAAAATAAATGTGAAAGCCCTTTGTAAAAGGTATGCAACTTGTAGGAAGTTGAATGATTCCTACTACTATAAATATATTGTCCTAAATGTAATCTTTTTGAGTGACTATGCGACTTAATACACATGAGTGTATCACTAAGTCACCAGGCAGACCCAGCAAACTACAGCCTGTAGGCCAAATCGGGTGCTCGACTGTGTGGTTAGATAGTTTTACTAGAACACAGCTATGCCAATTTGTTCACAGGAGGCCAGCTAAGTCGAGTAGTTGTCATGGAGTCCACATGGTCTGCAAAGCACACAATAGTTACTACCTGGCCCTCTGAGTAGAAAAGTATGGTAAGTTCTCAGTCCAGTTTATTGTTTGACACCTGATAATATTTCTTTAAGGATGTTGGGGTTTTTTTTTTCTCTTTTTAAATTTTCTTACAGAGAATTGCCAATTCATTTGGTATTTAAGGAATACATGCTCTTTTTTTTCTTCTTTTTTTTTTTTTTTTTAGCTGAGCCATCCTGCCACCTGTTGGCAGCTCAGCAGCAGCTCTGCTTGGGCTGGGCATCGAACTGCTGTTGCCCAGAGCTCAGCTTGTACACTTGAGCAAGCTCTTAACCAACTGAGCCACTCATCCGACCCTCATGCTCTTTTTCTTGCAGAGGAAAAAGGATCACAGTCAATTTCTAATTACATGTCTAAAATGATAGCATAGCTAATGTAAAAATGACACAATTCCCTATTCCAGTTTACATAATTATTTCATTAAGAATTATAAAGTATGATTGACTTCTGAGAATTCATTTCATATTATCAAGTGTTAATAATATTTAAGTTTAAAAGATAATGAAAAAGACAACATCATGATACAAAACATCATATGGAGATATGTACTTTAATTCAAATAGAGTCTCTAAAAGCAGAAAAACACAGAACATACAGCCCATTTCAGTTTGCAGCAAATACTTACTTGGTCCTCAAACATACATTATTATAGTACTTTGTGATCTAATCTTTTGTTCCTTAGAATAAATGAAAACCTTAATATCTGTACGATAAACCCATCTTCCAATCACATTCTTTCAAAGACAAGGAAAGTTATGATTTTACAAAAAAAAAAAACAACAAAAAAGAAAAACAAACAAACAAACAAAAAAACGATTAGCAAGAAGGTTATTTTTTAAACTAAAATGATATAATTTGGTTCTTGAAGCATCCACAGAAACTCCCACATTAGGAAAATAGCCCCTGGAGAGGTTAAATGACTTGTCTACAATTACACAACTAGGTAGTGGCAGAAACTGTGTAAGAACCCAAGCCTCCTGATTAGAACAGCAGAATTTATGTCATTATGCCAGACAACCATGCCTTTCACAGCATGTTCCCTTTATCTCTGAAATCACAACTTCTCTCAAATGTCTAAAGTTTTTCAGAGGCTTTTGTGTAATTAACCTAGAAAAGGCTACCAGGTTTAGGTTCAAACAACCTATATATAAATTTCATGTAAATCAGCAAATATCTTAATGGCACATTAAATTTTTATAGAATCATTCTCCCATAATTAACTTTATGTTATTGCTCCTTTTAAAATTGCTTAGAAGTTAATTTGCCTCTAGGAGGCAAGCTGGGGCATATTTCAGGATAGCTGTTTCTTTAAAGAGATAAAGAAATACTTCACATTCAGTCCCTTCTTTAAATGTGTATTATGTCTAAAAATGTTTCTTTTTTCCAAAGGTAATAGAATGGAAACTAGGTTTATCCTAGATTTTACAAACACCTTTACACTTTGATAAAACTCCTGGTCAAAGCTCAAAGCATATCAATTATATGTATTTAAACACAACCTAATTATTTCTGCATGTGTAAGACAAAACTGAGAGGTAAATACATGAGAAAGAAAAAGTACCCGGATTCCTATTTACACTGTAAACCACTGTTACTCATTCAGGAATCAAGGGTTGCATGTACCAAACACACAGCCAAGAAAGCAATCAAATACTGACGTCAGATTCTTACTCAAGAAAATCGCATTTATGTAAGGGCCTCCAATTTATCAGAGTTTTGAAAAACCAAAATAAGGATCCAAACATTCTGAGCCAAATATAACCCCCAAATACACCCTGGTTACCCAAAATCCATTACCAATTTGTCAGTGAATAAGACAGGCAAGCATATGAGATACAACAGTGAAAACAGTCAGGGTTCTCAGTAAGGCTTTAACCATATGATTTGAGATCAACTGTTCTCTCCTGATCTGTTAAACTTGAAAAAAAATTTTTTTTTTTAAATACTCTAAGGGCCGGCCGAGTGGCACGGTGGTTAAAGCACTGGTTTGGTAAGCCAGCGGCCCCAGTTCGCGTCCCACATATGAGGGCCAGTGACACTGCCCTCAAAACAAACAAACAAACAAACAACAACAACAACAAAAAACCTCTATATTTTTGATATACAGTAACTACAGGTCCATACTCCCTTATCCTTGATTTAAAAATATGAAATTAATATGACAGTGATAGTTGCGAAAACTCGGTGAATGCACTCGAAACCAATAAATTATAGATGTCAAATGGGTCAATTTTATGATATGTGAATATTATCTCAATAAATTCGTTTAACATTCTGTGTTTAAACAAACACAAAAGGCTGACCTGAACTGACGAGGCTCTTTATAGCCTTAATTTATTCTATTTACTGTAAATATTCATACATCCCCCTTCCAAAACACTAAAAGCTTCTTACTACAAAATGCTGCTATGTTAGGGATGTCACATTCATACAGAGCTTATGCACCCTCTTTCCTTTGGATAATTTTTTTTAAGCCAGAATCACCCCTGGCCTCAAGAGTTTTGGGTCTTAAATTGGAGAATTTGTAGCCCCTTCCCCCCCCCCCTTTTTTTTTTTGAGGGCAGTGTCACTGGCCCTCATTTGTGGGATCCGAACCGGGACCACTGGCTTCTCAAGCCAGCACTTAACCACCACGCCACTCGGCTGGCCCCTTTGTAGCCCTTTTTAATATAAATGGAGGAAAGCTCCAATTCTAAAAACAGTCTTTATAATGCACATGAAACTAGACTGGACATCCTGCGCAGTCTCCTGTGCAGTTTAGGATTAAGACACTCCGGCACTCTCTGGCATTACAACATTGCTAGGGACTCTAAGTTATTTTATAGTGTTGCTTAAATTTGCAGGAAATAGAGTTGTTATCCAAATTATAGAGCAAGCTCTGTAGCGCAGACTCATCCTTTTCTTTATAAAGCCATGAGGAATGTGCTGCCTGTCAAGGAGGCATAAATACATTAATATGTTTGATGAGCAATGACGCAGTAATGTGAGGTTCTGAGGCGAACCAAATGCTTCCATGTGAAATGACTCCAAAGAATCCTTTGTTATATGCTTTTGAGAAACACCATGCATTTCAGAGGACATAGAGAAGCCAATAGGAGCTTAAGAAGATCGAACCCAGTCCAACCTCAAAGAATGTATCTATAATGCCTCACTTTTAAGTCTGTTCAGTGTAGGGCAAGGTCATGGTGGGCGTAGTACATACACTTGCAGGCCAAAGTGAAGTTGATGGTCAGACTTGGAATACCAAGATCTCAATGCCTGTTCTCTGTCTGGGCCAGGGGATGCAAAAGAAAAAGTTTCCAGTCCTTGGGCTCAAGGAGATTTCTAAACAACTACACAAACACATAACATCAGAACTCTTCACCCAGTACTTTACAGAATTAGGCACCATTTTACTCCACTGAGAGACAATGATCTGCACTAGAAATAATCACTGGATCTAGAATTAGCATTGTCTTTGAAAGCCAATCACATTGCATGCTGATTGGTTAGGGGAGTTCACTCAACCTCTTGTAAAATAGGGTGCAGATAATGACCCCACATGGTTAGTGTGACAGTTAAGTTAGAAAACAAAACAAATGCAAATTCCAGGAGAGCATAAGTTTTATTTGGTTTCTTCACTTTGTCCTCAACATCTAGTCAACAGTGTCTCATACCTAGAAAATAGTACCTATTTATCAAAATATGAAAAAATAAGAAAGCATCTAGCAAATTTTTTGTCACATGACAGACACGGAGGGGAAAAAACGGAAGTGCACTCTGAACCCAAACGAAATACACAAGGACAAAGTGCTTTGAAACAAATAAACCAAAAAAAAAAAAAAAAAAAAAATTCCTGGGTGAGCAGAGCCATTTAGATGACACTACTTTTCTGTCATTCTCTCACTCTTCCGTAAGCTAAATTGATTTGATGGACACGTGTACTTCTCCAGAGTTGTATATGAAATTCTATTTGTACTTAGTGCAGAGAGATAAAATTGTTGTATACATGTCTTGTACTTCCTAGGGGTTGGGAAAATGTATTATCCACCTTTGTATTTTTAGCACCCATAAAACTAGCTGTTGCATGTGGGAGTGCAGATTATTTGTATTTAAAGCTACTGCAGGTAAACAGCATTGGTTCCAAGGTCAAGTTATATGAGAAAACGTTTTTTTCTTTCCTAACACTATTTGGATCTTCCATTTTGGCTAAACTTGTATAAAAAGACTATAATGAGAATACCATGAGCTTTGGAGTGAAACATTTGGAATGAGATCCCTTTTCCACTATGCACTATCTGCGACTTCTTGGGCAAATTATTTCACTTCCATTAGCCTCAGTTTCCGTATCTGTAAATGAGGTTAATAAGACCCACTCCTCTAGAATGGAGCACACTAATGCTAGCACACAGTAAGCTGTGATCAATGGTAATTGTTATCATTATTACCACTAGCTCTGTGTAAATGCAAATGACAGCTAATGAATTCAAATGGGTTATTTCTCTTCCTCTTTGAACAATAAGGAAGTTGGCACAGCCACAGGAGAAGATTACACTACAGAGTGCATAAGAATCAATGAGTATAAATTATCTTGTCCCAAGACCAGAAACTTTCGGCTGCTGCTTTGACAACTTCAATCCAGTCCTTTTTTCCCTCAGCAGGCCCATTTTTCAATTGGCACCTCTAGATTTTCTCTTTTCTTGCTGTTTTATCTTGATAGGCATTCATTTTTGGAGTCATCCTCACTTTTGACATCAGGATTCAAATATTCACCCAACAGTGAGAAACTAGTCATGTCGTGGTCAGAAGCAACTTAAACATCTTTAAGACACTAGTAGCATTTTTTTAAACTTCCACCACATTCCTGGAGTTATCAGTAACAGGGTGAATGACTAAACACACCCAGCTAGTGTGTCTACTTCCAATGCCTGAAATGTTCCTTGCTCCCGCGTTGGTGCAGTGGTACCTTACACAGTTGCAAGAGGGTGAGAAGAGGAGCTGCCCCACTATATATTAACTCCACTTTTAGACCAATCTCAGGCTTGGCATCATTAAAGAGAAGACCTCTCTATTGAGAGTAACCTATTTCAAACAATAACAAACTCAGGAAATTAACAAATACAAAAGGAAATTAACCAAATTAGGAAGAAAAATACACTGTGATTTAAATCTCTTTGTGTGAAGTATCCGGTAGCCATGAAAGTGAATATTCCATTTCAATATGAACTTAAATCAAGCTGGAGGTCTAGGATGACAAAATGCAAATACTTAAGCCCCTCATTGAAGCTAGTTTCAAAAAGTACCTGGGAATTATTAACATAGCAATAGAGAACCTAGAAATAAGAAGGGCAGAATCTTAATTAATGATGCACTTGAGGGATGGGTGCCTAGAGGTCCATTAGTAGGTGCCAGTCTTAAGTGGGAGATAAAAATTATTTCCATAGTAACACATTTTTATAAATTAAAGGAAGGGAAGCAATGAGTACGCATAGTGATTAAAGCCTGGAGGCCTAGAGGCAGAGACCCTGGCTTACAATGTTGGCTCTACTCTCAACTGATCCTATACCTAATTTCTGTGGGCCTCCAGTCTGTTAAAAGAAAGGGTATGTCCTATAGTTTCGAATATCTTTTTCCAGCTACAATATTGTGTATCTTTATGGAAATTTTATAATTTTTGATAATATCACATGAGGGTATCAGATTCACAATGTTCATCAATGGGTTCCTAACCCAGCTATTTATCAAAATCACAGGAGAGCTCTCCTGCTCCCTTACCTCTCCACCAACTTCCTCTCAATGCCTCAAAAACAAATTAAAAGTAAACAGACCAAAAGATTCTTATTCAGTACCTTACAGTTTTCTGCTACCATAGCTAGTTTCAACTACTTTCTCTAAGAGAGGCTGAGAATTACCCATGTTGGGGATATTCCAAGGAAACTCAAAACGAATCCTAAAATCTTTAAATAGTCACCCTCCCTCATCCATCCCATGTATCATCTGTCAATTAAAACAGATTTTTAAAAACTGAAATCAAAACCAATTTTACCTATAGTCATCTCAGTGAGCCAAAGCTACTAAGATTTAAGTTTCTTTAAAAATAATTTGATCAGGTATCCAAAAATATTTTATAAAATTTTTGGCAGTCAGAAAATACTATTGCGTTAAAAACAAAACATTTTGCCTTCTATCCTCTCCCTAGGAGGTGGGGAAATAAAATGAATGGTTGAACCATCATCACCACAACAAAAAAAAATGCCTCAGTGTTTCCCTGGAAAGGTTTGTTATAACAGAGGCTATGGAATCAGCTGCAAGGATATTGTCTGCCAGGTTGGAAAAGAATAGGAGGAGGAAAGAGATGAACATGAGCCTGCAGGTAATAATAGTGCTCCTTCTTTCTCCAAAAAATGAGACTCAAATGCAGCAAGCTATTACAGCTACTGAGCTAATCTTCCTTACTATAAATCTGGCTAAAAGGAAATATATAGGAAACAGGGTGGTGGGGGAGGGGAACAGGAAAGCCCGGCTCCCCTCCACTTTCAGATATGTAAGCAACAGCACCATCCTGAGCCCAAAGGGGAAAAAATCAGGCTACAAAAGTATGAGATGATGGCAAGATATCAGCAGAGAAAAATTAAGGAATAATATATATATATACACACACACACACACACACACACACACACACATATACTTGTTTTCAATCAATTAAACATAAGATGAATTATCAAACCGTGTTGTCTAGAAGAAATACCTTTCAACAGGATTTTTCCTCAACATTCTTTTAATTCTCAGCATTGATGAACAGTATCGCAAACACCCTATTTTTGTTGACTGACATTTCACCCTGTATCCATCAGAAAAGCGACAGCCATGTAATCGAGTACACTGTCAAACAAAAAGCTCAGTGCTACTGAAATGCTGTGGAAATACAGTGGAACGATGACGACCATGATGACACCTACTATAGGAAAGGAATTTGGCTAAAGAGTGAACATTTACTATATTCACATCTAACAACAACCCTATGAGGCAAATACTATGCTCCTGTTTTACAGACCATGTAACTGATGCTCCAGCATGTTTAGTGATTTGCCTAAGGTGACACGGAGAGAAAATGATGGAGCGTCAATTTATATCTAAATCAGCAGGCTGCAGTCCCATGGCCTTTCCACTTGCATGTACACATGGAAAGATTAGCCCAGCACAACTGGTTATTTAAAATAAACAGCATAGTTGTTAGTGTTAGATACACTGAATTTTTTCTCACACTATGTCATAAGATCTTAAGAAGAAATTACACTCAACAGAACACATGCTGGAATCTTTAAATTTGGAGAAATAAAAATTCTATGTAATTTGGAGTTTTCCATTTCATAAAAGTTATAAAACATACAAACAATTCACGTCTAACCTTGGTATAATCTGAATGCAATACAACTTTGTATTTTTTGCAGTCTGTTCTGATGGAACATGTAACACACACACACACACATCCTACATATATACGCACATGCACATCCTTTTGTAAGGGGAGGGGACTCTGTCTATACATTAATAACTAAGATATGGCCTTCAAAAGGCTGGTTTGGTACTGCTAACAGGTATAACAACTCAAAATTCACAAAATTAAAACATTAAGGTTTTTTTTCCTTTTTTAGTTTTTAAATACACAAAACTTAATTATTTGTAAACACAAATGAACCTTGCATATAATCAAGGGCTCTATTAAATGTACTTGATATGAAGCTATGTATAGCAATACTTTCATGGAAATTCTAGCTACATTTCCATTTCTTCACTTACTAAAGGAGTCACTTGTGTTTAAATATCCTTCTTTTTGCTCATATTGTCCCTGCTGTTTTCTTTGAATCTTACATTAATTACAAGCAACCTGACAACCACACACCAAAATGCAAGCGTCGCAGATTTCCCTATCACAGCCAAGAGAAGGATTACAATCTTTGCATTTTATTAGACTCCCTGAAATTAAATGAATAAACATGTGGAGGGAGAAAGTGTCCTTTGGAATGGAAACACTGCCTTCACTAATCATGGCCATAATTACTGAAAAAACATATATTAAATTCTGAACTCAGGCTATTTCACTTGATGGAAGAGTTATAATCAGACCAACAGAGCATACAAGAGCCATCTGGGCACTGCAGAGCTGTAAAGACAAACCCAGAGAGCAAGGGCACATCGACCTTCCTAGCTTCAAATCATCTCAGACTTTGTGATTAGAAGGACTGTTCTTCTCTTCTGATTTCTTATTAACCTTTTTGAAGAAAAGGAATACTGTCATCAATAGGTATGAAACCTGATGCTTAAAAAAAAAAAATCGCACCATGCAACCTTACAATCGCATCACATTTCATATGTATTTTAACTATCAATGAATTTGGTTTAATATTCTTTTTATCCATCCTACCTCCCACCGCATTCATAACTTTTAAAGAATCTCTAACAAATTCATGGGGTCTGGTTTTCTATAGCTTAAATTTCATTTGAGAAATCAACACTAAGTTAGCATTTTCATTGTTCCAGGAATTTAAGACAGGAATCTTACTTCCAGGCAACGACAATGGATTTCAAATTCCTGCAAACCCCATCATTTTCTGTGAAACTGACAGTACCAGATGAATATGAGTACCCTGATAATCATGAGATTCCTGTCAGTCAATTTGATTCCTTGGAGGCAGCAGGTTATCGAAAATTGAGCTGAGTGATGTAATACACATCCCAGACTGTTGTGAGAACAGCATAGATGATTTCAATGAGACTCATTATTTATTCATCACAAGGTCCAATTTGCGTGTCACTTTTCACTGACGGTGTACCGAGTTAACTGGCTGAAATTCAGTGCTGGTAATTTTATTCTGTACCACAAAAAGGACACTTTTAAAAAATTGTTGTCTTCTTGTATGAAAGAGTACAAAACAAAGAGGGATTCTGTACTTTCGACCATTCATGGTAATACTGGAACACTGTTGAGCGATGCTGGAAGAGCAGACACAGGAGAAACCCCTTAGGGTTTCCCTGTTTTTCTCATTAGGAGTGTATAATAATATACCAGATATTATAGTGTAAAAGCTAAAATCATACTAATCTTCATAAAATAAATGCTTTTTTTTTTTTAATGCTAAAGAACAAGATACACTCTGATAGAAGAGGCCCTCACTGAATGATACATAACCTCTCCTCCACAGTATGATTCTTAATCTCATCACCAAAGGGACCCACCCTCAGGTTTAGGGGAAGGACAGGGAAGAAAGTCCCCCCAAGCAGCAAGATGGAGCTGGCTTGCATATCCCAGGCTTTTTGAAGTGGGAGCCCATTTAAAAACCATGCATTGTCTGCCAACATTGGTGGGCCACAACGTATCTTCTCAGGCCCCTACATCGTTATATAGACTAGTGTCTCAATCTATCTTTCCTGATTCACTTTCCTCTGTAAATTCATGCACTCTGTCTATGCCTAAATGACTGCTTGGTGGTCCCCAGTAACTTCATATGAGTTTCCCTCTGTGCAATGCTCGTGATCTATCCTCCATTTTTCCTCCCCTTGCCAATTATAAATGCCTATATCCAAACTGTCGTTGGCATCCCTGCTCAAATGTGTCTGCTCCAGAAGTTGCTTCCTGATCCTCCGAGCTGAAAGTAACCTCCCTTCCTCTAAACCGCCCTACCACTCCCAGTGACTCACAGCCCTTCCCACTTTCCAGCTTCAATTTCAGCTCTGTATTTACATGCACTAGTCTCAACTTCCCACTACTCTAAAATGTCCTTAAGGGCAGAATTCTGTCAATGCATCTTTGAATCCCCACATCGCCTCACACAGTACCTCCTTGCACAAAGATGAATTTTTTTTAAATGATAATTTGTGAATAGATCACTGTTCCAAGTACTGACACTCTAATGCAAGCGTTACAGAAGTTTGCAAGGCTACCCAAATTTCAATTACTCAACTTGAATACAAAATCATCTTACATCAGCTGAGCAAAGAAGCCAACCTGCAGGAACATAATACCTTATTAATCTTTGACTTTTTCCATTGTAAAGTATTTTTGAACCTTGAGTTTATTTGTGGCATTATCTGGTTAGCAGTGCTGGCAGCTGCTCAAAGTTTTAAAGACCTACAGGTCATGAATATTAAATGCTATAATAAATTTACTGGGAGGAAGTCCAAAATCATTTGTAAATGCATGACAAATGGTCAGCCCCAGTCTCCATAATGCTAGGAAATACTGTGAATTGGAGTATCTTGCTGTATCTGAATTCTCACAAAGTCAAGCATAAGATAAATGAAGGGAAAGAAAATCCTAAGAAAGTGGGAACACTACATGAAGTAGAGTTTCATAGATGTTGATTGAAGAAAATCAGAACAAAAAAAAATATGATACAAAAGCAAATGTATTATATTTCATTTAGTGCAATAGATAGGAGAGTCACATCTTGAGTATAACCATAACCTACGCTAGAAAAGGGACAGCGCTGTAAATGATAACAGATTCTGCCAATGCCATCCCCAGCAGGTAATCAAATAAAAGACACATGTGGATTCAATGTGCAAATACCTGCCCGCCATGTGACTCACTTTTCATGCTCTTCTATACATGGGGAATCACACAAAACAGTCCATGGCACAGAAACACCACGTTTAATCTCGTCAGTGTTCAAATAGTGACAAACCAAAAACCTTCAACAGAACATTAACTCCCACCCTCGAAAACCATTCTCAATATAAACCTTGTAAACTCTTTGGAAACATGGGGTGGTTGGTTAGTTTGAGTCTGATCACTACATCCTGATGTAAGAACCAAGCTTACTTAATAACGGAGATAAAGGTCAACTTCATTCCCACAGGCAACCTCCATTATTCTCATCCTACTTAGCATTAAAATAAAGAAAAGCATCTTTAGAGGAATTGTTAAAAGATCAAACTAAAGGGCCTTCATTTTTCCAAGTTATGTAGGCTATTAGAATTCCTACACTGACTTTCAGATTCCTTTTTCTTTTTTTTTTTTTCCTTATTTTCCACCTGTAACTGAATAAGTGATTATGAGGCTCATAAAGGGGGAGGGGGAAAGAGATGTTTCCACATTAAAACAGTTAACAGATGTTAAATAAGCACAGAAAATGGCCACTAGGAAAGCAATGACTGATGTTGGGTAAGCAAGAAAAATGTTTGCTTTTACTGATTTTATTATCCATGTACCTCCTGGGGTCATAGGAGACTTATAAAAAATTTTGTGGGTAGATAAAAGTCTAGCATTTATTCGCAAAGCTAGTTTATTTCAAGGGTCCCCCTCTTGCTCTTACTTTTTTGACCACATAAAATTAAATAAGTGAAAGTCATTGAAAAAAAGGCTAAAACAATCATTTGGTGAGACTCGATCAAGAAACTTATTTTTCAACAGTCTTCTGACATGCATTTCTTCCAATCCCACCTGCCAGACCTCACTAAGCAGAAATGAAATCTGCATCATACAAAGGGGAGAGTACAGGGTTTCACTTTAATGCTTCAAGCACACACTTTTAAAAGATAAATCTTAAACAAGTGTGAATTCAATAATTTACTAGCACCTACTATGTGCCAGATGGTGCGCTGTATGCCAAAGGTAACGTGGAAAACATCTTGAAGCTAAGAACTACAAATATTTTTAAATTTTGTTTATAAAATTAGGAACACTGAGTTTTGTTCATACACATTTCTGAAGATTTTATATTTAGCTGTTTTTTGTTTTTTGTTTTCACAAATCTTCCTAACTATCGACAACCATATTATTTCAAGTCATATTCAATCACATTATTTCATAAGTCATATGACTCTCTCAATAGATACTTAAGCTAAATGTTAATGTTTTTAGTATATTCAGGATAGTACCTGGCAGATATAAACACTGTATGTTTTTTTATTAAATACTAAATAAAATATCCATAATATGCCAGAGACTTACTATTTTTCACACACTTCATCAAAGAAAAATATAAATTACATATTTGCTTTGCAGAACTGCAAAAACCTTATATATAATATGGACATGTGCATCATTTGCTTGAGTCTTTTTTTTTTTTTTTTTTTTTGAGGGCAGTGTCACTGGCCCTCATATGTGGGACCGAACCGAGGCTGCTGGCTTCCCAAGCCAGCGCTTAACCACTGTGCCACTCGGCCGGTCCTTGCTTGAGTCTTAGAAGCAAAAAGAAAACCTAAAAAAATGGTGCCATGAATTCTGGCCAAATTCAGCCATCCCAAGGATTTCATTTGGCCCAAACAGGATTTAGTTGTTTTTAAGTTAATAAGCCATATTAAAAGACAGGAGATGTTGTAGAAAAATCCAGATGTCTGTGTTCTCAGAAAAAATCTTAAAGTCTACCAAGCCAAAACCTGTATTTTCTCATCGCAATAACAAGGTGGAGTGGAATACCAGTGGTAAGGCAGACTTCTGGTACACCACTGGCCCTTCTGCCTGGCCCTGTTGTACATGTGACTTTGGGGGCCAGGACCTGTAAGAGGTACGAACCAAAACCACCAACACTGTGAAGAAAGAATCTTGAGTGTGGTTGCTATGAGAAAAATATTACTAACAGTTCAACTTTACAAAAGTGGAGACAGCCTTGCCCCTCCTGGTCCTAATAAACTCCAGCTTTAAGAGGACCTCCATTTTTAGATTGAGAGTATTTGACTGATACTCACATTTGCATAAAAGAGTTAAACATTTGTACACTAGAATTTTCTGTTTATATATGTGTTATGTTTTAAGGGGGCAGGAAAGTTTATTTCATCCGGCAAACCATGATAACTATGATATAGAGTTAACTGGTAAGATATTTAAGATGATTTTTCTTTTAAGGTTGAAAAGAACCTTATGAAGTCTTTTAATCCACTTCTTTCAGAGTCTCTTCCAACTCACCCCAGGCATAAAAATCTATATATTATAAAGACAAATTATGGAATTTTCTATAACTTCCATATGTAATCTATGCCAGTGTTTATAAGCCCCACAGTCATGAGATCTAAATGCAAGCTTGTACTTAAATATGCATGCTTCAGCTTTAGTCAATTCCTAAATCATATGTTTTCAAACCACTGTATGTAAGACAACTAGAGGTTATCCTTTGGCCCTCTCTTTCTTAAGATAAAGAATTATAATCTCTATGAACATTTCTTCTTCCCCTTCAACTAATACACATCAGGAGCTTTCCAAACACGGGGCACTCAGTCCACACTGAATACCCCCACAATTTCATATAACGTTCTAGAACAGAACAGTAACTGTCTCCATTTCCAAATGAAAAAAACGGGTCATTGAACTAGCCCAAGGTTACTCAGCCAGTGTGAGTTAATATCTGATTCCATATTACTTACTTTTCTACTACACAGTTAATCTGATTTTACATCTGTCTATTCATCTTCACAGCTTCACAGTATGATAAAAAATCACTAGACAGTCAGAACTATGTGTTCTAGTCCTGGTGATTCCACCATTTTCTGAGTCGACCTTCACATCTCTGGAAATAAGGGGATTGGCCTAGATGACCTCCATGGTTTCTTACAAATCTATAAAATCTGTTATCCCAGGGTCCTCATTGAGCTCACTGGCCTAAAACATGAGATTGACAAAAACAAACAAACAAAAAAAACCCACGAAGCTAAGTTTAGACAGCAACTATCACAGGAAGGGTTTTGCTGCCCCAATGCCTATAAGCTGTAGTTGCCAGACAGTCTGGGCAAGTTTCCATGTTGAAAACTTCTTAGGACACTGAACCTCCAAAGAATTAAGTCCTTCCCCATGCCATGCAGGACTTCACTCTCCACTCTTAGGAGTACCTTTGCTGGTGGCATTTCTCATTTTCTTAAGCAGTAGTTATATGAGTAAGGTTGCCAAACAAAAAACAGGATGACCAGTTAAATTTTAATTTCAGACAAACAAAGAAAATTTTCCATTATAAAAGTATGTTCCAAATATTGTATGGAGCGTATTTATAATAAACAGCTCGACCTGCAACTCGGTCCTTGAAAATATGCTTCGAGAACTGAAAACGTCTCAGAAGAGAACTTTAAAAGATCCCTACAGCAAATCTTAAATCGACACACCAAAACAATTCCCTAATTCATGAGATAGTAAAATGGAAATTCTGTATAAGAAAACACAATGTTTCACAGACTATCAATGCAAGGCATTGACACACCCAGAGTCTACATCTTCAAATAGGTCTTGTTAAAAAAATAACTTCAACTTTTGAAGATCAAATTGGCTTTACTGAATGGTTCATGAATCAGGCAGCATCCCATCTAGCAAACAGGAGCTCAGAAAGCCTATTGTAAAATGGAAGGCCTCCATAGGATAAGGACCACAATTTAAACTTATTCTATTTATACGGTGAGTAAAACGAGAAAGTTTGCTGTTGTTAATAGCCACGGTTTTAAAAGAAAAGATTCTTCTCCCTATTCTCCTTGACAGAATTAAAGCTGATTTGAAATTAAGAGCTTCACTTTCAAACCATATGTTGTTTTCAAGCCTTAAATTCTAACAAGAGCTTTCTTTTAAAGTTTCAACATTTAATTGAAATCACAAAAGAACTTCATTAAGCATTTGATACTTGAATTCTAGCTGTAAAGGTTATGCTTCCCTGAAGAGAAGCATAGCAGTAATTACTCTGCTACTAAGTGAAAAAAGTCATTTTTAAAAAAACTAAATGTTTCCTTTTCTACTTACTTCCTTTTTTTTCATGTTAATTTCTTCTCAATTCGATTTTAAGTAAAACTGGGATTGGAGGGAATTAATCAAAACTAGAAAATTGACAGCTTTCTCAAGGCAAAACCATAATTCCTTGCTTAAATGTCTAAAAGGAAGAGGGAGATGGCCTAAAACATGGAGAAGGTTTGTAAACTTCGATGTTCAGCCTTTGTGCTTAAAACCAAAGCATCAGCATTTATTGTGAGTGAGTGAGGATGGGGATATGGGAAGGCAGTTTCCCACGTTGCCCTAGTTCACCCAATGCCTCCCATGAACACTAGCAGAAAACTGCTCAGTTCTCTTTAAGTGAATGGGATCCTAAAGTGCTTCTGTGACCTTCAAACAGCATTGCATTTGAAACCCCAAAGGGAATACAGAAGAATGAATATTAAGCCCTGAGGCAAAGGTCTTAATTGGCCTCAGGGCAAAACTTATAATAACCACTTTCTGTTTTGACTCTGCTATTCTTATCCACTACAACAAGGAAAAGGTGAATATGATTCATTGTTAAAGAATGTGGGTTCCTAGTGCACTGCACTAGGGTTGTTTTCCAAAGTCAACTTGGAAAGTAATATTAACAAATGGCAAAGGATTTCCCCTCTACCGTCTAGCATCTAACTCCGCTATCAGCTGTGATATTTTTACAAGTACACATTAAGCAAAGAGAATCGAGGCACCAATAAAAAACGAATCAAAACAAATTATACAGATGCATAATCTTTACCAAGTAAAACTGTCCTTCTGCCCCCTTTGAAATTATGAAAATAAGAAACCCAAGAAATAAAACAGTCAGTGACTGAAACCCAGGTGAGTAGGGAAAGGTCAGAAAGGATACTTTCACTTACAGAAGATCAAAATGGAACTTATATTAAATGCTCTTTGAAGAGGAACCCATTTGCCTTTTAAATGGTGAAAAAGGCCCAAGCAAGGAGATTACTCAGTAATCCAATGCTTGAGTGCCAACAATCACTTACTTTGTAAAGGGTAGGTAAGATCTGTTTCATTTTCAGCCTGTGAAAGACAAAGACATCATAAACTGCAGAGACGGCCAGAACAGTCACTCCTTGTTCCTTCCACAACATGCTGCATCCGGCACACAGTCCTGTCCCCAGGAACCAGCCCCAAGTCCTGGCTGAGTAGCCTCTTGTAGAACAGTGTTTAATGTAGCAGAGCAAGGAGAGCAGAAAGAAAAGGCTGGCCCCCACGTCGGCCCGGCCCACGATTCCGGCCACTGCCTCTGTGTGAATGGGGTGAGAGGCAAACATCAGGCCCGCCATGAAGGTCCAATATCCGTCACCAAGGAGTATCTTGGAGAAGCTTGTGAAGAGACCAGTGACCGTCGCATGCAATAGGATGTTGACAAGATGGTAGCTCCAGGGATTCAGCCCTCCGATGGCATGGTTCAGGCGAAAAGAAAGTGTGCAGAGCGGCCGGTAGGACTTGTGGCTGCCACTGTGGGTAAGAAGAGTCCCCCAAAAATCATTGTAGAAAATGTGCGTCCATGGCGTTTCTGGGAGAAGGTCCTGATTCGTCTTGATAGCACGGCTAAAAAACAAAATGTTTTTAATAAATAAAATGTGAAATAAAGAAAAAAAGTAAGAAAATATGTGACAAAAGATATTGCTTTCCTCTCTAGTTTGTCATCCTGCGACTTTAGGCTGGGATTCCAGGTATCGTGATTAATGCAAATGAGCTTTACATACACACTGAATTCAGATCCTCTCCTTAATGCTTACTAAAAATCACAATAAGGGTCATGCTTACTTTTCTCAAAAGCTTTCTTCCTTGTTTGAATGCACATATGTTTAAAGAATAAATGCAGAGATTCAATCCATGGTTTAAGCACTAATGCAGAGATTGCTGAACAGCTGTCTTAAAACCACGTGGTGGGCTGGCTGAGTGGTGGGTTGGTCAAGAGCTGGCTTGGGACACCAGCGGCCCCAGTTCGGATTCCCCATATGAGGGCGAGTGACACTGCCCTCTACACCTAAGATGGTGAACAACAGCTCCACCTGGAGCTGGGCTGCCGTGAGTCACCGGGGACAGCATAGCTGCAGCCCCTGCTGCAGTGGGCTGCCATAGGCTACAGTGAGTGGCCGTCAGCCAACGTGAGCGACCGGCAGCGGAAATGAACTGCCAAGAGCCGCCGTGAACAGCTGCCCAGTGGCCAGCGACCAATCTGCCTCACCTGGGAAGAGCGCAATGATAATACCAACATGGGCCAGTGAAGCGACATCCTCCACAACTAGACTGAAGAATAAAAGGTCAGCAACTTGTCTGTTCCCCTCCCCAATAAAAATCTTGAAACAAAACAAAACAAAAACAAAAAACGTAGTATACTAGCTAAAAATGCAGACTCCGGGCCCCAGCGTGATGTGAGGCCTGAGAATATGCATTTTATGAAACACAGCTCCAAAAAATAAAAAAAAATAAAAGAAACACAGCTCCAAGTGTGACTGGTGCAGGGGATGCACTGAGAGTGAGAGCTAGCCCCCTATTAGAAATACATTTTATTTATTTATTTTTTTATTTTTAGCCGAGCCATCCTGCTACCTGTTGACAGCTCAGCGGCAGCTCAGCTCAGCTCGGGCTAGTCATCGAACTGCTGTTGCTCAGAGCTCAGCTCGCACTCTTCAGCAAGCTCTTAACCAACTGAGCCCCTCGGCCGGCCCTAGAAATACATTTTAAATAGACTATCTGTGCCCAGAGCAACACTTCTCATACATACACCTTCCCTGGAGGTCATGTTAACAGGCAGATTCCAACTCACTGGGTCTCGGGTGGAGCCCATGATTCCACATTTTGAACGAGCCCCCAGGTAACGCACATGCTATTGGTCCTTGGACCACATTGAGCAGCCAGGGCCTACAGAGCTTGAGAGATGAGGAAGACTGGCTCTCCACTTATCCAAAATTTTCCCTTCCTCCTACATTCCAGGAACCGTCAACCTTTCCCCCTTCCGAGCTCTCCCAAGAATTAGTGTCTCTATACCAGGTGCCATAATGTTGGCAATTCATTATCTCCTGCTTTTTGAGAATTAGTAGCTGTAGATTTCCAGACTTCCAGGAGGAATGACCTAAGAGTTCCTGAGCACTTGCTATCTATCTGCCAAGCACCCTGCTGATCTCCTTGGCTTTCCCTTCTCATTTAATTCTTTGAATAACTGATAAGGTAGATATTATTATCTACTTCTCTCATGTGAGGAAATTACCATTGAGAACCTCTAATTAATACTGGTCCTGAAGTCACACAAGTTGGAAATAGCAGGGTAGTTTCAGGACCCATGCTGCTCTTTTCACTAGAAATGGCTTCTCAAAATCTAATCCACCTACCACTGGGAGGATGTGAGAAAACACACCGATAAACCTTAAAAAACTTTTAATGGTGGTCTTTGTGTTCATGTATATTTGAAACAAAATTTAATTAGCACATCAAAGCTGGCTGTCATGGATGTTTGCTCAGAATGAAGCTGCTAAAAATTCAAACATCAATGGAAAGACAAATATTAAGGAATCAATAGTACTGGTCCTGATACATATATATATATATGGATAAGGTACAAATGTTTACAATGGCACATGAATGACTCAGTGTGGAGGGTTCCTGTTCTGTGCCATTATACCTTCCAGACAACAGGGTGGCATCTTGAGTCTTTTGTATCCTTAGTTCACCCTTCTCTGTACTTAGAGAACACAAAAGAGGAACAAGATTCAGGAGGAAGAAGGAATGAGACGTTTAAGGTTCCTACTGCGTAACTAGAAACCTCTTGCCTAGTCTGATGTCAGGACTTTTTAAGGCGATGTGGGCATTGGTACAGCTGAACAATATAAGGTGGGTGGCCACCCTAATGACCCTTGCCGCTAGCCCCTCCACCAGCTCTGCCTTTCACTGGGAGGCAGGCATAACTAAAGGAATTTCCATATGAATGGTATCAAAACTCAGGTTGCAAAAGCCCTGGATCAAGGAGGAATGTTCCTGAGTCCCAGCTCTGTAATCTGCTCAGTGTCTTCAAAAACAAGAACATGCAACAGAGATTCAAACAGATTAAGAAACCCAAGCCAAGGTGGCACAGCCAATTGAAACAGTGGAGTTAGTATTCCAGCTGGGATCAAATGACTGGGCAATGCTGGTTTTCAACTGCTTCTCCTAACTCCTTCCCTATCACCACTCTGAGCTTCTGTTTCTGTGACAATGGTTTTACCTTGAAATCATTTAGCAAATAGTACTTGTAATTGTTCCTTCATCTTCTATGTAAAGAAGCAGAGAACACTGCTTTGCGGATACATGAGTGGGCTGGACATCTAGTACAAATGCATCTCAGCCCTGTTAATATTATTATTCTACAAAGACTGCTGCTGTTATTATTCTACAAAGACTAGGACGCAATTTACCAAAAGGCCCTTATGAAAGTCTGCTTGACGCACAACCTCTGAAATGGGTGCATTTGGGGGTTAGAATTAAAACAGACTGATCAGTAGTTGATAATTATCTACTCTGTGCCAAACACCATGGCAGTCCTTTTCCATCTACTGATGAGAAATGACTGACTTTTCCAGATGCTCGATAAAAAGGCAGAAGGTCTGTTAAAATCAGGTCTTAAAAAAAAGTCAGTGTGGCAGGGGATAGCGAGTTGCCCATCTCTCTCTCTCCCCTTTTCCCATACTCACACCCCTTCTGTTTTCACCTGGGTATATGGTCATGTAGAAAAATGATTTCATTTCCTACCTTCCCTTGCTGCTCAGTGTGGTCATGCGACAAATTTTTGGCCAGTGGACCGTAAGCAGAGTTCTATGTACTACTTCCAGAGTGTCCTTACAAATTAGCATTCTTCCCCTCCAACCCAACCTCCTTTCTGTTAGTGCACGCATATAATAGCTGGAGTTCTAGAAGCCATGTTGACCCATAAAGTGTCCCAAGGGATAAAAATCCTGCCCAGCACAGCACAGCAATAAGACTGAAGGAAGCTGATTCCTCTCATGGTAGACCATACCAGCCCTGGGCTAGCTACCTCCCCACGCAAGAGTGTAAGAAATAAATTACTATCTTATTTAAACTGCAATATTTGCAGTGTTAGCTAGTGGCAGCTGAAGTTAGTCATAAGTGAAATCCTTTGTTCACAGAAGACCTACTATATCACAGAGCTTTGATTTTCCATTTTGATTTTGATTTTTACAAGTCTCCGTGTATTGACTGTATAGTAAATGAATTTCCATATAAATTGGCTTTGAAAATATTAGAAACAGATGTTATTCTGGGTCCATTAAATTAAAACACCCTGCTATGACATTCATCAAGAGTCTAACCCAGAAGTAATTGCTTAAGACTCGATGGGTTCTAATTAAAATCTAAAAGAAATATGAAAAACTGCCAGTGTTGTCGGAGAGAGCTGATTTCAAGCAATTCAGAATGAAACCCCAACTGGCCTGCACTAAACATTAACTTAGCTATTGATGTAAATTTTTCTAATGTCAGTGCAGAAAGGCTCATACTATCCAAGTGTGGGCAGTGGAACGCTAGATAGCAATGCATTCTGGGATAAGGCTTTGCTAATACTGTGAGGAAAGCTAGAAAGCAAATTTTGTTTAGGATAGTACTTTGCCCTTTAATGGCAGTTACATACAGGATGGAGAACCACATTCCCCAAACCAGGTTTTCTACATGTTATTCATTACCATAACCAACTCTGTAAAAATTTTTGAAGAAAACATAAAACCCATACTTTTAAAAATCTGTTCAAACCTGCCAGAATCTCTTATGCTTATAGCAATACATCTAGTAAAATGAAGCAGCCAACAAGATATACACTACACATCTAACTCTCAAAAAACAAGGGTTTAAAAAAAAAAAAAAGAACAGAACAAATTTCATAATTTTACTGTGAGAAAAAACTTTGATGAGGCACAGCCTTAAATTTATACTGTAGAAAAAATTTAAAGGGCAAACAGTGTTAAGAAAACAAAAGTGGAAGAGCCTGCAAACACCTCATCCATGTGAAAAACATACTATATAATGGGGAACTTTAGTATGATAAAGTTCTTTGATGGGTGTTATCTGCTTAGGCAGGTAACCAATGAATATTATGGCAAAAGAATGTGAACCAAGACTAAATTGTACTGGGTTTTAGGATATAAGTCATGTCACACATGCAAGTCAGTGATAAGGGATGCATTACACACCCCTCACATCATTTTAAGAAAGATTTGGACCAAAAGGGCTTTAATAGAATCTGAACAGTCTGCCAGCAAAATGAGAAGTAAAGGTAGTTATTCAATCAACACTAAGCATAACAGATCGCCAGCCATTTGAGATTTCTCTCATGAGTCCAAAATGGAAATAGTAAAACCTCTTCTGCTATTTCTCAGCTAATGAAAAACTTTAATTTGAAACAAAATCACATGCCGATATAATTTCTGAGGCTACTTCTGTGAATTGAAATTCAGAAAGGCACTAAGGAATTAGGAAATTTTCCACTCCGGGAAAGGTGAAGAAAATCAGAGCAGCAGATGTGAAGAAAAAACCATTGTAAGCAGGATTCTCCAGAGAGTACATGACTGAGAGACTGTCTTTTGAAGCAAAAAGATCCAGTCTCTCCCGTCTTCAAGGAGGTCTTAACCTGTTTCCCCTTTTGGTCATTTTGTGGCTCTTTGTTTTTGCTGCCTTATGATTTTTCCTTCAGGCCAATGCTATTGTAAAACTGATGAATGATGTGACACTGCCATCCCCACTGTCCTTGTATATGCTTCTTCTCTCACTGCTGCTTTTTCTGTCCATTGACCTTTTCTGTCCCAAGCACCCACATAAATGATGACCACTCGTCCTCTGAACAGGAATAATGCTTAGATTCTTCAAACCTCAAATGGTACACTCCTCCAAAGTGCTTTCAATTGTTCTATGGAAAGGTAAGTAGAGGCAACATTTTAAATTTAAAAAGGCAAAGAAAAAAAATGGAATGATGGGTTGAAATGTGTCCTGCAAGAGAGAGAAGAATGAGAACAGCTTCTATTAACCTACCTGCTTCAGCACCCCCTCCCCCCCAAGCCTGCTGATCTGTGCCTAGGAAGGGCAGTGAAATGCAGTGGTGAAGAAAACTGTTTTTGGAGTCACGTGGACTAAATAAAGTTTAGGCTATGAGACTGTGAACAGAGTACTTCACCTCTCTATACCTCAGTTTTCTTATCTATAAAATAAAGATAATTACTGTACTCGCCTTATAGGATCCCTATGAGGAGTAAATGAGTCAGAAGGCAAAACATACATTGTTGTATGTAACATGTGTGTATATGTCATATAATATATGTAACACATGTTAGGTGCTCTTATTATCATCATCATCATCATCATCATCATTATCAACACTGAACGACTGATGTCAGTCATCAATGCAGAGATAGCACTCTTTTATCCTGTTTATAGCCTTCAAAATCTATGGTTCGTGGTCATGAGTATTTCCTTTAAAGTTCCTTTAACCTCTAATGACATTCTCAGAACAAGGTAATAAACGTGTATCAAGTCTTACCTTTGGTCTTTACCACATTCGTTTTCTCATTCTCCTATCTTTTGGCCACCTCTTTCTAACTCTCCTTGGCTAGCATCTCTTCACAATTTTCTCCAAAACATGGATGTTTCTCTTCTGGTTCTGTTCCCTGACCTCTTTCTCTCCACACTTCCACCTCTGTGGTCATCTCTAACACTTACAACTCAAGAGATGCCTTCTCCGACTATACATCAAGCCTGCGTATTGTTCATGAGCCTACATTTACAATGGCCCAGGTGATAGGCTCAGCTGAGTGGAATAATGAAATCCTGGGTCCTCTGCTAACACCCGGTATGTGACCTTTGGCCAGTAAGTCTCCCTAAAGCTCAGCTTCCTTATCTAGGGTTGATGGATAATAATAATGCTTCTCACAAAGTGTTGTGAAGGTCAAATGAGGAAACGTTAACTTAAAATGTCTGAAATTTCCATAGCCTTGTGTAAAGGACACTTGCTGTGTTCTCAAACCTCTTCTTTTAGTTAAGTCTCCTGCTTTTCTTTTTCCTTTGAGAACAGCCCACATCCACTCTCAGTCCATGTGGCTAGGGGGACGCTGCCCTACCTCCTGATGAAAGGTCATCATAGGATTCGGTTAGTGAGTGTATTCTCTCTCCCCATCCTCATTCCTGGCCACAACTGATGTAGCAGCCAGCCAGGTCAAACAGAGTCATGCAGCCCCAATAATCTACTGGAAAAGCACATCTTTTGAGAATGAGATGAAATTTTAAGGGTACTGGCGGATTGTCTGAAAACAGAGCCTGCCTAAGAATGAAGCCAACACAGAACAACTCAGATCAAGAAGACAGACAGAGGTAATTCCTACTGCAGCTGGATCCCGTCACGCCTGAAGCTAACACTGTTAAATAATCCAATAACCTTTCAAGTTAAAGACCCAGAGTTTAAATGTCCCTGACTCATAAGCTAAAGTGTTATTCTGGCATCTGCAACCAAAAGAGCACTAAATAATAGAGCACTGTGTGATTGTCACCGAATGTTGTCAGCTGCCCTTTCAATACCTTCAGCTTAGTAAGTCTGAATCCAAGTACTGTTCCTCACAACACATCTCCTTTCTCATAACAAGCCCCTCATTAAGTACCATCATTCCTCCATCACTGACATGGACGTTGTGTATGAGGGAGCCTTCTCTATTTGCTTCTACAGCTATTTTTAAACTGGTTAAAACTATTTTAAAGCTGTTCAGGACCTTAGAGAAAAATCCAACTCACAAGTTTCCCATGACTCTGCGTCGAACTTGGCTTTTCTACGACCTTCATCAGGCTTTCATTATTTCCTACCTGTACAGCTTTGCATGCTTCCTTAAATTGCCTGTTCATTTTTTCTCTTTCTCTCATTAGGCTACAAGTCGCCTCAGGGAAGGAATCATGCCTTTTATTTTCTCCCAGTGCCCAACACATATTAGGCACATAATAAATATTTGGTAAGCTGACCTAAACAGCTATCCCTGCCTTTCATTCCCCCTTTGATCCATTACACATGCTGTGGAGAGAGATACTTCCTGAAATACAACACTGCCACCACCACTCTGCTCCACACAAATCCCTCATCATGCCCTATTTCTTACCATAATAAACAATCTTCACAGCCCAGCATTATGACTTCTAGGCCAATCTCCCATTATTCCGTGCAAGTGGAGACATGCATTCTAAGTCAGACAAACTTCCCAGCCTATAGGCCTTTGCTCAAACCATTTCTTCCCTTCCTCCGCCTGGGTGGCTGTTCTGCAACCAGTTACATCTGTCCAAATATGCTTCACTTCAGTCGCAATGCTTATTTGAGAAGGCAAGTTCTCCCCATAGCCTTCCCCAGTTACTACTGAGGATATACTTGATTTTGACATTGAGCACTAACACATGCCCACTCATTACACCCAACTTCTTACTGCAATTATCAGGTATCTCAACTGGGATGATATGTGGAAAACATTTCAGGAGAGAAGGAGGACATGTATGCTTTAAAAAGGGGGCATGAGTGATTTTAATATTCCCTCTTCCATCCCCTATTGAAAATCACTGTCCAATAAAATGGATTAATTCTGTCGTACGAAAATTATTCACTCACTCCCTTATTCACTTGCTCAGCATCAGGCTAGGCACCGTGAAGGACATTGCAGATAGAATGGTGAGCACGATAGATTCCCTGACTTTGAGAAACATTCAGCCTAGCAGAGGAAGCGAATAAGTGCCCAGGCAATTTCACTGCCATATGATAAATACCATTCTAACCTGAAATCCTGACTGTTATGACAGAACATGGAAAAGGCTCCCGACCGGCTTAGAGGGTCAAACGCTTCCTGGAGGAAAGCATGTGTACCTACGTGGAAGGAGGTAAATGAAGGAATAAGAGAGGTGTGGAGATGTTGCCAAGCTGACAGTCAGTATTTTCAAAGGCCATGTGGCACAAGAGAAGGTAGGAAGCTTGAGGTCTAAAAACATGCAATAGGTTAGTTTGGGAGGAGTGAAGTTTGAGAGATGGAGCAGCAGGAATCACTGATATTACTCTGTCTTGTACTAGAGCCCTTCTCAGAAAACAGGGATTTTGCTGGTCATCAATCTCCCCAGCAGTCTTCAGATTTGATTTGCTATTGTCATGTCAGAACCTGCTTTATCCCCGCAATGCACAGTGAACTCCTAAGATGTAGAAAAGCATCTTATTTACCTTTGGGAGCCTAGCACGCAGTAGGCATTCAATATATATCTGATGAACCACGTTCTAATTAGAAATGATTGGTACTGATAGGATGCACTGACCTTTTAGAAAAATTCTACATTGTTTTAAGTACATAGGGAATTTGCCCTTTCATCTAAAAGTAGTTCATTCACTCTGGGCACTAACCCCTGCTCACCCAATCATAATTAACTGTGAAAAATCATCAGGTTAATTGGCTTACCCAAATGTCTTTGGCACTCACTTGTCACTTAACCTATAATCCTTTCATTAGAGTTCCTCTTTGGGGATAAGCAAGCCATTATATTTAGAAAGCTCCACTTAATACAGAACTACTTGGCTAACGGGGTGGGGGAATGAGAGAAATACTGTACTACAATATCTATGGCTTGTCTTAGTTTTGAAATAAGTAATATAGTTCAGACTCCTAGAGTAACTTATGGTGGGGCAAGTAAATTTCAGTGCAGGGTGCTGGACTGTGGGGGACAGTGTTAGGTTTCTAGTTCTCAGTGGAAATGGAAGGCTCTTGGCATGAATTGATCATTACACCTGTAACATTTTACTAACCTTGCTTGTTTTTATCTTGATCTCCCCCTACTCGATTGTAAACCCTTCTATGGCAGAGATGATGACTTCCTAAGCAATGATACTTTAAACATACATGTTACAGATACACACCTCTCACAGAGCTTCCACGGATAAGGCAGCTCCTCTCTCATCCCAACTCTAGAATTTGACCAGACACTCTCTTCTCTCAGTGGGAGAAAATGAGGAAGAGTAATTCAGTTAAATATTTTGAAAGTATCTTTTAATTCCTCAGAGAAATCAATATTGCCATTTTCAGAATTTCTATGGGAGATATCCAAGAAAAAACTTTGACCCTAAAAACTAATTAATAATCCATTTTAAAGAAAGCTGATCGTTTCAAATTAAAACTTCAATTACCTAAAGATGTTTTTAAAAGTATTTATATGCAAAACATTTTGCAAGTTTAAAGAGCTAATAGCATGAGATTATCAGAAAAACCATACTCCAAGCATTTAATTTCACTAATTAAAAGAATCCTCTACCTTAATATTAACTTCTCAAAATGATTTTTATTGCCTTGCAATTTGCATGATGAAATACCATATTAACATTTTTTACACAATTATTTGTTTACTATATCCATATCATGTCATCTATCCTAACATTAATAAAAGATTACTGTATAACCTCACCTCCTTCTCACTATGCTAAATTGAATCAGAGTCTCAAACACTTAATGAAAATATGCCTAATTTTCCAGACTTGAAATTAGTAACCATAAGAACGGGTGCTATGAAGCTTTTTCACTCCTATAAGTTAACTCAATTATATGAACCATTTTAGTATGCTATTCTATATAATTTATGAATTTCAGTCAGTTGCTTAGGTTTGCTTAAATTCATAGGTTAGAAAAGTTGAGTTAAAATTTTTTTCATACATCATATTATTTCCCTTACATGGGTTTGGAGCACTAGTGATCCCTTAGAAAGTATAACTGGTTCCTTATCATTTTCCTATTTCAAAAAAATGACAAGTGTTTGACTATTTTTTAAGAGAAGAAATGATGATCAGATTATAGGTTTTTTTTATGAAGTTCAAAGCTTTCAAATATGAATGGGCTCTACCGGACACCAGATTCCAAGAGAGAAACACAAGTGTAACTATGAAAATTCCAAGAACACCTATTTTTTGCATGTTCTTGTTCTATGTGCTTTTGCAGAGTAAAAGAAGATAGAATCTCTGTACTTAAGGATTTGATTATCCCAATGTACGCTAAATAGGTAGGCATGGAAAGCTGAGAACATATCTCTTCAGTTAAAATTCTTGTCTTAGTGCATAAATGTGCTGCACAATCTTTAGACAGACACACTACAGTACATGATGGTTTTCCCAACTACACAAGGATTACCTCATTTAAAAAAATCACATCCTTGAGGAGGGGTTATAATCTTCACTGAAGGGAAATAGGAAAAGTGCCTTTTGACTATGACCACTGCTTGGGAATCCACTAAGGGTCCTCAGTCTGAGCACTGCCAGAACATGAAGTTGGGGGCAGGGGAAGGGGAGATTTTAAACAAGAGACTACCATGCTCTAAGAAAACAGGAGTCAGGGGTAGGAAGATATGCACGTTGCATTAATCAGATGTCTGGCTTATCTGTTAGCCTAACTCCTGTCTTCTCTGAATTAAGTCTTAACCAAGTCACCTCTCTTTTTCCATGCCTCTCCTTCAGCCAAAGAGAAGAGCCAATAAGCTTCTTTTCGCCAAATGTTTGCAATGATCCTTTGTCTTTTCTACTTAAAAATGTCCACATGTTGCCAAAGTATCCCTCACAGGTATTCATGTTACAATACTGTCTTGCATTTGTATCATGCTCTTACGTATTACAAAATGTGCTCATGTTCACGATGATCTTGAACCCTTGTCACCACCCTGTGAGTAAGCGGATATGAACCAATGTGGACATGAGAAGCTCAGAGTTCTGCCTGAGACAGTCCCGTCAGTGAAGGTCAGAGCCGCTCACACTGAAATCCCAACCTGAGTTCCTTGTCTACTGCTCTCACTACGTCATGGGCTGAATTATGTCCCTCACCCCCGAATTCATCTGTTGACTCCCTAATCTCAGTACCTCAGAATGTGACTCTATTTGGAAATCAGGTCTTCAAAAAGGTAATTAAATTAAAATGAGACCGATCGGGTAGGCCCTAACACAATCTAACTGGTGTCCTTCTGGGAAGAGGACATTTTAACACACAGAGACACATGAGGGGCACAGAAGAAAATCCATGTAAACACACTGTGAGAAGGTGGCCATCTGCAGGCCAAGAGAAGGTCTCAGGGGAACCCAAATCTGCCTATACCGTGGCCCGGATCTTTTATCCTCCATGACTGTGAGAAAATAAATTGTTGTGTGGGCCATCTAGTCTGTGGTGTTTTGTTATGGCAGCCCTAACAAACAAATACACCTTATACCATAGACTATTGTTTACAATTACATGCACTATGCTGCTTATCCTTCAGTTTCACACAAAAGCCATATTTCTCCAATATTATGTCTGGTGCTCTGTTTATGATCATAATGGCTGACCTGCTTTGCGAATATATAAAGGGTTTTAAGAGGTATCTTATTTTCACTGCTGCCAGGATGTGTCTTCTTCTATACCAGAGGAGGAAAAAGGAAATGTCCTGATCATGTCAATGGGGCATTAACGCTAACCAAACACGCTGAATAAAATGCTAGTGCTACTTCATGTTTACACTGAGGATGACAAAGCTTACAAAGTGCACACATGTTATCTCATTGTATCCTCACCACACGGCTTTAAATACAAAGCTGAAGCTGCAGGGGTTAAGTTAGTTAAAGGAGAGCACAGACTCAACAGGAGGCAGAAAAAGACCTTGAATGCTGTTCTCCAAACTACTCTCTTTAACCTTCAAAGCAGCTCCGTTCCTCCACATGTACAATAAATCTCCAACCAGAGTGCTTGTAAGACGATTTGAAAGTAAAATCCTCGTCTATTATTGTATTTTGTCTGGAATCTATATATCTGCCCTCAAGACTCAATAAAGCTACAAAAAAATGTTTTGTACCATATTCTTTTAATTTATGCATTTCAAAAAGAAAGTTTTCTTTTAATACTAAGGAGTCTTGGAAAACGTGAGTTAAAGGAAGGTGTTAGTTGTCTTCCAGTGACGGGTGAAAAAGGCAGCTTTATGAAAGCCAAAAACTAACCTATAATTTCATATTACAAAACTTAATAGAAAACATATTCTGGCAGAAATTTTTGCTGCCTGCATCCCTTTTCAACTATAATATAGTTACACACACACACACACACACACACACACACACACACACATATCTGAAACAGATCAGACTTTGAACATATTGCAGCAACACACATACACAACATGGGAAGTTTCACCAGAGTTGCTTGTGATGACAGGATACACAGACAACCTTACAATAAAATCAGCCTCACAGCTAAATCAGAGAGTCTTTTTAGACACAAGAATATATGAGCCCTGATGAAAAACAGATAGGCAAGGAGGAAAAACACTCTAATTTAAAACTAATACAGATGAGCCTACACAAAGTACCCAAACATTTGGTCCACAACCCACCAGCGACGCTCTCATTTGTCATGGAAGGCAGGAGATATTTCATCCAAGTATAAGGAGAGAAGGAGAAAATAAATCTACCCTTAAAATTGATCAGCATTCCAGTATATACTATTTTCTGATATAGATGTCATTCATTGACCAGGCTTTAATAATCAAGAAATAAATTAAACTGCAGGTGTCCCTGACACTTTCTGCTCTGTAGCCCTTTAGATAAATCACATGATAGGCACTCAAAATATATGTACTGAATGTGAAATGGAAACTATCAGCTTGTTCCAATCTTGTGGTAGAAACAAATTATGAAGCACCGACATGTCCCTTTAAGGATCTCATGCATGGTGTATTTTTTCCTTTCGCTGACCCCCAAATTCCCAAACTTGGAATAGCTGGAAAAGAAGAGTATCTTCTTTAGCACATTTAGCAGTCATAGATGCTAAATCAGCCAACTTCCATAAGACTGGAAATCCCCAAACCAGACACAAGATAATTTTGAATCAGTCTTGACCGGCACTGCCTTTACTATATATAATTTCTGTCACCCTAGCCACTGCCAATAAAAGAAATTTGTTCCAACATACAATAACCATACTAAGTAAATAAAGTCACAAAGCATGAAATGAATAAGTAAAACCTAAGTTGAAGAATGGAGGATGGTATTCAATAAAAAAAAAAAAATCTCAGCATAACAGATCAATTTTTTCACTCCAATCTGTAAAAAATCAAAAATCCTATATATTCATTTATTTGAAGCAATGCCTAACATCCACATTAAGTGTTAAACACACACACTCACACTGAAGAGTAAGCCAAATTTTGATTCAAATTCTTCCTCTACTAGCTATATAATTCAGTTTTCCTACTAGCTATATAATTCAGTTTTCTCTCTATGAACTCTTGTTCCTGGTGAAGATAAAATAATAGTTAAATAAGATAAGCATGCATAGTAGGTGCTTAAGAAATGACTGTTACTTCAATGAATCACCTCCTTTGTCTTCCTAGAATCCACAAAAAAGCCGTTTTCTGAAATGTTGGTCAATACCATGATATCTAGCATTTTGTTAACTGGTGTTTATCTTTCCTCCTAGCATATCCTCCAGGACCTTTGTCCCTCTACCTCCCACCTAACCACGGTGAACTTGGGCTGATATTAATCGTAAGTTACGCCCATTAGCCAGTCTAAGAGCACAAGAATGATGCTCCCAGCAATCTAACTTATCCGGGAGGATGGATGACAGCGAGGTTAAGTGAGGGGATCAAAAAGCATAACAGAAAGGAGAGAGTCACAGGACTCATGTCCGTGCACAGCCTAATTAGGACATCCTGGGAAGCAGCCTTTTGCAAGGACAACAGTTGCTTATCACCAAAGAAGCTGGGCTTGGTGTTTCTCTTTGACTCAAGACCATCAATTCTAGCAAAACAACTATAATGTGATCTGAAGACTAGTATTTTTAGCTACCCAAAGCCTATTTTTTCTTGCACAAAGTAGGAAAAGAATTACTCCAGTCATATGCAATCACACACACACACACACACACACACACACACACACACACACACATATTGTGTTTTCAAAGACGGTACCTGCTAAAAAGCATGATGCTGTATATTAAACCTCCTGTATCTTTGCTGATAAAAAATAAAAAGTCAATGTAATATTGGAAAATGTCCTCTTTCCAGTCTTCATATAAGCCAACCCTATGCCAGTGGGCAGTAAATAGGCTATAATTTGTGATGGCCTGGCATACAATCTAGAAGAGCTTAAGATCGGAAATGTGATCACCTTGTGAGAAAAGGCAATGTCATGAACTCTTGTCAAGGTCACTCCACTCAGAGTAGATGGATTTTCACATTAAAAAACTAACATTAGGGCCGGCCGAGTGGCGCATTGGTTAAGAGCTGGTTTTGGGATGCCAGCGGCCCCGGTTTGGATCCCACATGTGAGGGCCAGTGACACTGCCCTCTACAGCTAACAACAGCTCCACCTGGAGCTGGGCTGTGAGCCCTGGCGACGGTGTAGGCTGCAGCCCCTGTTGCAGTGGGCTGCTATAGGCTACAGTGAGTGGCCGGCAGCCAGCGTGAGCTGCCAAGAGCTGCAGTGAGCGACCATCCAGAGGCCGGCGACCGATCTGCCTCATCCGGGAAGAGCTCAATGACGATACCAACATGGGCCAGTGAAGCAACGTCCTCCGCAACTAGACTGAAGAACAAGAGGAGAGCAACTTGTCTGTTCCCCTTCCCCGATTCCCCAATGCTGTTCCCCTCCCCCAATTCCCCAATAAAATCTTTAAAAAAAAACAACAAAAAACAACTAACATTAAAAGTAGCCATGGGGAGGATAACAGAACAGGCATCCCCAAATGTTATGTGGGTCCTGTCTTCTAATGGTTTCTTTCCTCAGGGCATCCTGGAGAGAAGTTCAATCTTTCTAATGGGAATATAACTGTACTACAACTCTCCAAGGGCATTTAGCACTTTAAAAAGGAACTCGACACTCTGCTGTCTTTAAAAGGCAGTAGGTCATTGGGAGAAATCATTTTTCACAGCTCCAGTGAACTGCTTTTAGCCAGCCACAGAGATAAGGCTTGCAGTCTCACTAACAGCATCGAGTTTCTGGAATTTTTAATGCCTGTCCATTTCAGGGCTCCTGAGAGGAATCAATGATGTACTTATGGCATCCTAAGTGGCTTGGGCTCTGTGTATGCATGTGTTTTAATGAAGCAGGAAGGAAAATCACCCATCAACTATCTATGCTAGGTGAACACTTAATATCGATTATGAAAGTACAACATAAAGGCATCTTCCTCGTCATCCCAAAAGGAAAGAAAAAAATAATAATCTCATCATTGTCACCCTTCAGGATTTAAGTGAAAATAAAGCTCCTAGAAACGAAGGCACATGTTTTTTATTTCCCCTTCTGAAAGCACACACAGGTATAAGCATGTTCAAATGGCAGTGAACTCATCTGGAATGTGAGCGACCATGGGGTTCACACATATAAAGATCAACAGTTGTTTTAGAAATTAACTACACCACATCTTAAACTTCTACATAAGTTCTAAACTGATCCAGGTGGTATCATCAGGGTAGAAACAGATGCAGTGTTAGCACATTAAACTGTGAATCCAGCTCCAACACTGCTTAATGGACTCCACATGCTGACAATGATCATCACGGTAGGAAGCGTGCTCACCCAAAAGCCTGACTTTCAAACCAAACAAGCTTCATTATCTACATTACGCTCATACACAACTACTCTGGGACTAACATTGTTGTTACACTGCTTATGGTACGTTAGTAGTTTTGAGGGCAGGTAAAGATATTGGGAGTCTAATGCACCATCACAACAACAAAACCCTGGTTTGTTGCAGGAGTGTTGACATCATGACACCAATGCTGTCACCGCAATAAAGTCAAAGGTGGTTGCACCAGCCTCTCTTATCGTGTGACTCTATCTGGATCACCAAAGTGGCTAGAGGAGGTGAGAAGAATGATGGGGAAGTTTATATAATAACCACCATTATTTAATGTATGTATAGACCTTTCTAGGTTTCAAAATATTTTTATTGGCATCATGTGATGTCACAAATGCGTTTCCCATCTTTTTAGTGAAGAAAATAAAGACTCTCACCCAAGATCACACAGTGTGCAACGAGCAGAATTAGGGAAAAATTGGATCACTGGACTGGTGTTCCAATGCTACTTCCGCGATGCCACAGTGTCTCCATCACAAACTCTCTGCACTGGGGAAAAGAGGGGTCTTTGACCCCATTCCATTTACAGTTTGCCAATAAACAAGCAGACAAACAGACCTGGGTTATTCCAGAAGAAAAATAATGCACAGTGAAGGAGCACAGCTGTGCTTTAGTCAATTCCCTTGAGCCCACCCCACCTCTTCAGCAACTAACAGCAGTGACTGAGAGGTCTAAATAATGCTGAATTAGGACAACATCCTGGAAAGCTGTGTGGAATGGAAGGGATTTCACCATGGAGCAGTCTGCATATATTGACTTTTCTACTGAGCAAAAAGCCTGACAGTCTTTAAATAATTTCAAAAATGGATGATTAAAATAATACCAGGCCATTCTTTAGTTTTTCCACATTCAGAATTCAACTCTGATGAAAATCAAATTTTTTAACCGTACTGAGAAGATGCCACTGTATATTTCTTGAATTATTTAATTTTTAAAGTCATCCTTATTTCCAGAACTTCAGCTTTAATACTTACTTTACATCAAGTAGCGCTCAGTAGGTGGTTAACCCCAAGGCAAGCAAGCCAGCTTTCAGGACAACACACCTTTAGAATATAAGCTGCCATTATGACAAGTAGGCAACACATGTCCAAATCATGTCTCCAGGGGGGTGCTTCAAGAATAGGTATTTAAGAGTATTCATCAAAACATCCTTCTGAAAACTGGACTTTTATTTTTATTATAACATGATCTTATTTTGTCTTTTTTGAATAATGTATATCTAATACAGACTCATAACTAAGTGAAATAATGGATGAAAAGGAAAAGAAATGATGGCAGAGTAGCAGTAGGAGGTTTTGAGTAGACCTATGAGAGAAAACACCAATCACACAGAGTCTCAAGCCTTCCTGTCTCAGTGACAGAGGCACACAGGCAGGTTTTGTTTCTCTGCCCTCTGGCTTGTACTTATCATTGCAAGAAATAAAGTCAGATAATCTGCATTACTGGCAAAAAGGGTGAATTACAACTCCAACATGGATATTAGTTTCTGTACTATTGTAGTTTCCTATTGTTATTGTGAATCACCACATATTTAGTGGCAAAAAAACCCACCAATTTATTATCTTATCTGGAGGCCTTAGTCCAAAACGGTTTTCACAGGGCTAAAATCAAGGTATTAGGAGGACTGTGCTCCTTCTGAAGGCCCTAGAGGAGAATCCAGTAGGAGCGTCCTTGCCTTTTCCAGGAGACAGAGCTCCTTGACTCCCGGGCCCTTTCTCCATCTTCAAAGCCAGCCATTTACTGCATCATTCAATCTCTGCTTCTAATGTCTCTTCTTTGACTCCAGTCTCCTGCTTCCCTCTTTCCAAGAATTCTTGTAAGTGCACTGGGCCCACCCAGATAATACAGGATAATCTCCCGTTTTTAAATTCTTAGTTTTATCAATCTTTAAGGTCCCTTTTGCCATGTAAGATAGCATATACACAGGTTCTGAAGATTAGGATGGAAATAACTTTGGGAGGCCGTTACTCTGCCTACCACAGGCTCACTTTGCTGGGCTTGACCACAAATAGTAACAAGGTTATCAAAATAACTTCCTGACTAAAATTTATAAGGAACTCCATCTCCACAGGCATGCAAAAGCCAGAGTCAACAGTTTTGATGTGCATATAACTGAATAAAAATTACCATCATTTATTTTCTACTATATTAACGAAAAAAAAAAGACACAAAGCTGCACACAGATAAAAGAAAGTGAAGAATAACTTGATATGCAGAACAAAGAAAGTCCAGGAGCTTTTCCTGATTTGAGAGAGGAATTATTTTCATAGCAGAGCTCCAAGATTCCCTCTAAAATCCCTCCAATCTAGAGGAGTAAGACTTGTAATTAGGTAAGTGGTCTGTCCATGGCTATGGCTCTCACACATATTACATTATACCCAGGGATGACATTCAAATACTAATAACTAATACAGAATGGGCACTTGCCACAGTAATGGAGTAGGGTTTTGCAGGGCCTCTGCTATGTTCAGCATTAAACTTTAAGTGGCTGGACATTGGGGAAGTCCAGGTAATCTCAGGGAAGGGCAGAGGATGGTCAGGGAAGAAGAAGGCCTCAAGGTGGCAGGAGGTAATAGTTATTGACCAATTGCAATTGCCATCCCAGTGAAAATGGGCTAAATATGAGTGCCCCAACAGAACTGCTATAGTTCACCAATAATTGCCATAGTGAGTATGTGTCACATTTCTAATTAGGGAAATAAAGTGAGATAGAAAGGAACATCCATTTGGGAGAAAAAAAAAGTGTTGATCCCATTTTGAGCAGGAAGAGATGACTAGACAGCAGTGTATCCAAACAAATCCTGACAGGGTGGAATGACTAACTGAAGTAAACAAAGTTTAATAGGAGTAAGGTTTAGATCTTAACACCTAAAATTGGGCCCAAAGCCAGCAGCTACAGAATAGATAGATGTGAGTCAGCAACATATGCATGGAAAAATACTTGGAGATTTTAGAAAAAAAGGAGACTCCATGAGTCAGTGTGATGTGGCCACCAAAAAACAAAAACAAAAAACAAATGCACACTTAGACTGTAGTAAAAACAAACACACTACATAATGGAAAGCTATAGTATCTACAATAAGATTATAATAACCTCAAAACATCTCTCAGTATTATTATGTATTATACTAATATTATCACTATTACATTAGAATACATACTAACAATAAAAATCATGACAAACATTTATTAATTATAGTTTTTTGTGACACACCATAATAGAAAATTTCAAATTCACCATCTACCTCACAGGATTTTGTTAGAGTTAAATGAATATCCTCATTTTCAGAATGATTTAAGTAAAATATCCAAGGTTACCCAATTTCAAGAGAATCAAATGATTTGGGAAGACATCTTAAAACCAGAAAGCATGATAAGAAGCTAACAAAATGACATGGGGACCTTGGAACCATGCCACTTTGAGAAATTTAGAAGAAAACCCAGTAGTCCCTACCCTTTTCCAGATTTAGTTACCCTCAGTCAACCATGGTCTGAAAATAGTAAATGGGAAAATTCCAGAAATAAACAATTTATAAGTTTTACATTGCACTCCATTCTGAGTAGTGTGAGAAAATCTCATGCCGTCCCACTCCATCCTGCCTGGGACCTGAGTCATCCCTTTGCCCAATGTCTTCACCTGTATACACTCCCCGCCTATTAGTCACTTTAAGTAGCCTTCTCCAGTATCAATCAGATCGACTGTCATGGCATCACAGTGTTTCTGTTCCAGTAACCCTTATAATAAATAGCCTAACGCTAAGTCACAATGCCTACGTCATGCACCTCACTTCATCTCATTATATAAGTATTGAATCACCTCACATTATCACAAGAAAGGTGAGTATAGTACATACAATAAGATATTTTCAGAGAGACCACATTTACATAACTTTTGTCACCATATATTGTTATCATTGTTTTATTTTATTATTAGCTATTGTTGTTAACCTTTGACTGTGTCTAATTTATAAATTAAACTTTATCACAGGTATGTATATTTAGTGGCAAAAATCGTGTGTGTATATATAGGGTTAGGCACTACCTAAGATTTCAGGCATCCACTGGGGGGAATGACTGTAAGTTTATTTATCTGGTAAAAAGTAACTTAGAAGAGAGAGCATGATAAATGTATTCAAATTCCTGAAATTGCATCACACCAAAGAAGAATCAGACTTGATCTCTAGTTATCATGAAGACAGGCTGAGATCATGGAGTTATGAACAGCTAAGTGTTGAGCTATATGGAAGAATTTTAACTGTTAGATATATCTAGTGATGGAACATGCCACCTTAGGGGTTAGTGATTCTCCATCACTGGAAGTCCAAAAGGAGAGGCTGGATGATTGTGATAGAGTAGTAGATGTAGGCTAAATTAGACATATTTTAAGGTCACTCCATATCTTGGGATTCAATGGTTCTATATTTCTGTAAGATACCACCTTCTAAAACAAAATACTCATAACTCGGTGTTTCCCACTCATTAGTCATTTATATAGAACCACCATTTCTGCCATACTCATGTACTAATTATACTACCACTTAATATCTTTCTTTAAATGGCCTCGCTTTTGTTTTCTGTATTATATTGTGCCTTGTTCTCAGCAATAATATCCATAGACTATCTGACAGGCTAATCATATTGTAATAAAAACCCTTAAAATAAATATTAAAATAATGTTTACATGACAACATTCCAATGTCCGTAGAACACGGGCCACACTTTATACATACTATTATAAATTCTCAGTTACAGAAGTGCATACCTTTTTTTAATTAGATACTTTTCCCCCAAATCTCTAAGCTTGAAAATATCTTTAAGAGACATGGTAGGTAATTATCATATTTTGGTACTGTTCTGGTTGTGTTGCTCTTTGTTCAGTTTGTTTAAGAGGGGACACTGGAAAAACATTCCCAGGGCTCCTACTTGCTTGGCTGGATTTGCCTCATGTTTTGAAAACCAATTATTCATATAATGGGTAACAGCTTTAAGTGTCAAAATCGAGCTCTGGTCACCATTAACGTTTCTTCAAGTTGAACTCAACAATCTTGAATACATTACTGAATTTGTCAATATTCCAATTAGCTAACAGATTAACAGCTGCGTATGTGGAGTATTTGTTTGGGATTTCCATTTTTCTTTCCAGACTTATTTGGCAATATACCATACACTTTGTGGGAGTGAAGCAACTGAGTGAATAAAGAAGCATTCTGAGGAAATGCTTTCCTTCCACAAACTCTTCAAGAAAGAATCTCAACAAAGAGCCCAAACTACTGAAATCTGAAAACATAGAATCTTTTAGTTGACACTGCTTGGGAGCTTCATTAGTAATTTTGAAAATATCTGCCATAAATGGAAACAAGCCTTTTCACACATGACCAAGCTTCAGGCAAGGATTCTTGTCTGGAATTAGCACCTATTTAAGTTGATAAATAATAGTCCAGCTGGTTTTAGTGATTTATTATGCTGTGGTGAAACAACATTTTCCATCTTGCTACCTTAAAAAAAAAAAAAGCAATGCTGCCATTAAAAAAAATTCTAGAAAATCTGGCAATATTATATATTCTATTGAATTAAATTTATTGATATTTTGGAAAAGAAGACAAGAAAGCCCTGGGAGGAAGAATCCCTCTAGTAAGAGAAATCAGCCAAGTCTAACTACAATAGACTGAATTTTGGGCTAGACTGAAGCCATGCTGGATAGTTCTTGGGTAGTACTAAATGTCATAGAGAATTTCTTGACCATTGCCAAACTTAATTTCCATGGGGGGTGGGGTCAGCAGGGAGCTGGGACTACAAACCTGGAACTGAAACATTTTCTTCCCAAGACAGATCTATTACATCTCCATCTGTCCTTCGTCCCTCTTTCCTCCTTTTAAAGAAGCTGTTTCATTTCTCTGGATGACAAATTAAGTTAAAGCTATAATTCAGAGAATTTGAAAACTTTCTGCTCGGATTCAAAAGCTGCTTTGAATTAGTAGCTGCCACTGGCATGCAATTTATTTGTAGTGAAGACTTGTGCCTTTCAGTAGAATTTTTTTTTTTTTTGCTAAACTTTATAAATTAATAAGGCTTTAATAAAACTTCACCATTGCTTTGCAAAGGACACTTTGTTGAACTTCTAGAAGATACATTCCTGGCAATAATATAGGACAAATTATCACTCAAGACAAGACACAGAGGTACTTTAAGCCCCTTAACAAGATAACGTTTGTGATATAAGTAACCAATGAAACAGTCCACAGTAGAATGTTATTTATTTAGCCTGAAAAGTTGTAGTACAAGCTCCACTTACAGAAGATTGCACACATAATTAGAAACAGCAACTGCATCTCAAACAAAATATATATAATGTATGGCCATGGTAAGGAGTGGAATAATGACGCAAGTTTTAGCACAAGAAATTTTGCTACATAACCATTCAGCTTGCAACGTTATATTTTAGAAGTTTTCCTTTTTAACTTCATAGTCAAATAAATTCAGCCACATGGTTTGTACAAGAAAATAATCAAAGATACCAAGCATGTCTGATTCCATGAAAAAAAAAAAAAATGGTTATTAACCTGGCTACCCAGCCGGAGAAGCTCACCCAGATCTTCAGGTAACTTCAAAACAGTAAAGGTTTGGTATTTCACAAAGAAATAAACTATATAAGCCATTTCCTATTAATTCTCTAGAGAAACCTGGGCTATGAGTCCAATTTTAGTCAAGTGGACTTTTATATGTCTCAAAAACTTTTCTTAACACAACTTTCAGTCTCATCAAAAGTTCACAGTACAGCCCTTTAGGAGATTCACGGTGCGGATTTCATTCCAGAATGCTTGAGGGTACGTGGAGAGGGAGCAGCAGAAATCAAGGACTGGAAGGCCAGTGTCAGCCCTGCCATACCTATGGGAAAATCTACTTCTTCATCCTGGAAAAATTAAGAGGCTGAGATCATAAAGATTTTGGCCTGAAGAGAAAAGGTCACGCATAAAATCCAAACCTCATAAAATAATTGTGACAATCCCATTCCCGTTTGTTAAACATACATCCATTCAAAAAATAGTTATCAAGCACCTATGGTCCACCAGGCCCTGCACTATTTGTGGATTTAGCCGAGGCTCTGGCCAGTGAGACATAATGGATTCTTCCAGGAAGAGTTTTCTGCTTGATAAGACAGAGGCACGGTTCTCATCCCTTCTCCTTCTCCTTCCTCTTCTTCTTCCCCTTCCCACTTTGGTGACTTCCTGGGAGACAGTGATGTATGGGGCTGCACCCATTTTACAGATATAAGAAAAACAGCTGACATATGTGAGTGAACAAAAGTATGAGCCCTTGATATCATGGTTGTCTCCAAACCAACCCCGAGACCTTCCTCCAGATTTCTTACTACATAAACAAGAGACAACATTATTATTGTTTAAGCCCCTTTTAATCAACTATTATTTGCCAATAAAGTCAAAGCAACTGACAACATCCTTATTTATCAATTTATTTGATATTTCACATATATCACTCACTATCCAGAACTAACAAATATTCAATTTTTGTAGCATTATTTCAACTATAGGCATTTAGATTATTTCCAGTTTTTGGCCTGACATGTATTTTTTAACACATAAAACTAAAAGTGATTGCTTGGTCTTCCAATTACATACTAAATAGGAAAAAAATTAAAACTGAAGACACATAGTACATCCCCTGGGAGACTCTTAGGGCATACATAGTAAGGTGGCACAGTAAGAAAGAATGGCTACTAGGGCATACTGTTCATTAGGTACCACTGTTATCTGATGTTTAATTAACATCATCTCTGGCTATTTGTAAGTTAGTGTCAGTATCATCAATAAATTATTCTCAACACTAAAGGGAAAGATATATAATGTACATCGGTGAGGTCCCACACAACTAGTTCACCTACACTACAGAAACATTTATGTTAGCCAAAAGAAGACTAAATCAATAAACACTTTAAGGCCACTCTGCTGGGCAGAGACACGAAGGTAAAAGTATAAAAGCACAACAGAATTCAATTTTACACAATGCAGTTTAGTTTGTGAAAATACTGGTTCAAACCTCCCAATCTTAAGCCGGCCGAGTGGCGCGGTGGTTAAGCACTGGCTTGGAAAGCCAGCGGCCCTGGGTTCAGTTCCCACATATGAGGGCCAGTGACACTGCCCTCAAAAAAAAACAAAACAAAAAACCTCCCAATCTTGCATTCAAAGTAAGCAGTCAGGTTGCTTTTGCAGCAAATCCACAAACCTCATCTGTCACTCCATCCTTTAAAATGTTTTTAAGTGCCTCCCACTGCTCTTAGAATGAAAAATGAAAACCTTGATCAATGTCTAGTTCAGGACAACATGGCCTCTGCTCACCTTCTCTGCTATCTCTGAGGCCAGTTTTCCCTTATTATCAAAGCTTTAGCCTCATCAGATTCTTATCCCTTCTCTTATGAAGCTCTGAATGTCCTCAGTATCTTTGTGAAGAGCCTCTAAAGCTGTACTTCCATTGTAACCCCATCCATATTTACCTTCCTAACACCCTCTCACCCTTCCAAGTTCAGCTTCAAAGTTGATTTCAGGAATCCTCAGAGGATTTCGCATAAATGAGGTCACCTAGTTTTACTTTGTAACACCCATAACAATGATAATGATTTGCTTATTGATTGTCTCCTCTACTAGACCATAATAAGGACTGTAAAGGCAGAAATCATGCTTTGACTTTCTACCACCACATTCCTAGGACCTGGAAGAATGCCTGAAACATACTAGGTATTCAAATAACTTCTCAAAACCAATAAAAAATGCCATAAGTATATTGTCACAGCTTTTGACGCAGAGCAGAAACTCCGGTAATGCTGGCTGAATGCTCTATCATTATCCTGTCCTGATAAGTGCACAGTCTGTATTTCTACTGACATTTACACTTATTCTATTTTCAAATGACAGCAAGTTGAATTAGAATAAATTAGGGCAGAATAAAGGTTAAGGGTAACTACATTATAAAAGATCAACCATTTAATATTTATTAATTACAATTTTCCGTTTGGCAATTCCAGAATATTGAGATTTAATTTTTTTTTCTCATATCGCCTAAGGAAGTAGACAGCATGGATCATGTATCACCATCTATTTATTATTAATTAATATTTATTTATTCAGAGGATAGTTGACATATAGCATTACATTAGTTTCAGGAGGACAACACAGGGATTTGGTATTTATATATATTCTGATATGATCGCCACAATGAATGTAGTCAACATCAGATTTACTTAGTTATTTAACAAAGATATTTATAGCCCCTGTTATGTTTCAGGCACTGTTCTAGGAACTCTACAATTACGAGCTCATATAATCTTTAAGTTTAAGATGTTGAACAGAAAAAGAAAAAATAATTATACATAAACAGTATTAAGTTGTCTATGCATAACTTTTTAAAAAAGTAATATGGATCAATTAGGGGTGACATTTGCCAAAATTAGCTGATGGCATGTTTATTATCACTAATTTCTATCATCGACCTATTACTTTCATGCCTCTTTTTCTTAAAGCCAATGTTTTCTTCACTTGAAAATATTTTTTAAAAATATTCACAGAAACCAAAAACTTGGATGGGATAAATTCTCTTTCAAATGAAAACAAAACAAAACAAAACAAAAAACACTCTGAAAACAAAATTCAAACAAACAAAACCTTAGCTACTCACAAACTGTGTGGGAAAAGGACTTTTCTCATCTACAAATGAGGAAGTAGGACACCTGTTAAGAGTGCTAGAATTTGAAGGAGACTCACAGTGTTTCTACAATATTACCATGAAAACAACCCAAACACGGAAATAAGTTTGGTTCTGATTGTGGAGCTTTGTGAGCACACTGAAAAGCTTTCAGAATCAATTATGTCTGTGGTGCCTCAACTGCAATCAAAACAACAAAAACCAACGAAGGTTGATAAAATCATAGTACAGTCAGGAAATTAAAAGTCTTTAAGAATTACTGCCTAAAATGGACAAGCTGGATACCACCTAGAAAAACATCATTGTCAAAATAACACAACCCTTGGTCTGCACATTAAACACTTTATTCATCCAGCTCCTCACATTGTCATAATTTGGTTCTATAAATGTGTCTAATTATTTTCCCATTTTTGTTTTTCTTAAGATTACTAAGAACACTACTGCTCTTCAATAAACGATAATACTTCTGCATGCATTTTAATCACCATAGTAGGCAGTACATAACTTCCTAAATGATTGCCCCTGAAAAATAAGAACTTTCTGAATTTCAGACTCTTGATAGCTTTATTTTGACGTCTAGGTTTTATCCCCTTAAATTGAAACACTTATCATCATGCTTTGTGTCAGCCGACTTAACAATTGTTTGGATACTATGCAAACAGTCCAAGGGTTTTATGGGTGTTAATATTAGACCCCAAATAAAAAGCAAACGTCAGGAAGGCAGAAAACTTTTATGATGTTTCTTTTTACCTCCAAACAACTTAGCGAAGTCTATCACTCACTGTAAATGCTTAAATATTAGCCTATTTTATTTTATTTCATTTTATTTTTTGAGAGCAGTGTCACTGGCCGTCATATGTGGGACCCGAACCGGGGCCACTGGCTTCTGAAGCCAGCGCTTAACCACTGCACCACTCGGCCGGCCCTAATATTTGCCTAATTTAAAATGAATATTTCTCCCTAAGAGTATATCAAGGCCCTACAAAATTGAAAGCATTTGAGATGTATATCACGTTACTATATCACAGACATGATTACTAGTTGACCCTGCCCCATAAGAAGCTTTACCTTCTCATAAAACTCTAGATCTCTGACCTATTCTCCCATAATACCATAGGGTAAAATTTAACGTGCATTATTCAAACTAAATCATATCTTCAAACTTCACAGAGGTTGCAGAGTTGTGTCCCTCTTATATTTAAAAGTAGTATCATTTCATGCAAAGAATAATAAAAGGTTTGAGTGCCAGCACGTATGAGACCTGCTCTAACTTGGTCCCTTACTAATTAAGTGAACTTGGGCCATTTCCTTAACTTCTTTGATCCCCATTTTCCTCAAGTGTTTGAAATACTCAGTTCATATGACTTCCTTCTTGCTCTGCTCTTCACATGAGAAAGTAGTATGTATTGCACAGTTAAAAGTTTTTAACTCTACACCAAACAAAACCAGCTTACTATGGTTACTTAGTTAAGACATCATGGATATTAGCTACATTTCAATGTCTTTGATGTTTTACATCTTACTCCTATTATTCCTTTGGACCAATATTCCTTTGACCATTATATTAGGCCTAGCTACATTATAATTTCACCACATAATATAATTATAGAAGGCTGGATTCAAGTCATAATGTCAACAATTTTAACAATTACTTTATGCAAATCATTAAACATCATTACACTCCAATCTTTGCATCAGTAAAATACAGGAATCAGAGCTCCCTAAAACCCTTAGCTCTAAAATGGATATACGAAACTCAAGATGAAATGTATTGATCATATGAACAAATTTTCAAAAAGGAGGCCAAACTGTACACACTAATAGTTCATAAATAGGAACAGGGCTCCAGGCATTAGGCTTGAAAGCTTCTCAAGGGATTGGTTTACCAGAGAGATTCCAAATCCCCAGGAAGCAAGAGTGCACGTTATATGGCCACATCAGAGAGAATTTCAAATAGCTCATCAGGCAGGCCATGTACATTCAACCAGAGAAAAAAAATCAGTCCATCCAGTAATTAAGAAATACTTTCGACTACCACCAAAGATGTGCAATGATTTGAAGCAAATGTTGCTGCATAATTACATCTGAACATAATTGAGGCTCTCCATCTCTGCAAGTCCTTTTATGTGAGTAAATGATTCGAAATGGAATGCAAAATTAAAAATATCTTTTTTAAGCAGACCATTAAAATCATACTTTGGTCTCCAAAACTTAGCAGGGAACAAGAAAAATCTGCAGAGGCGTGAAGGAAAAAGATGCAAAAGTAGCACAGAGCTTAAAAACCTGAGGATTACATATTTAGTAAGGTCATTATTGGAGTGACATTAGCATGGTATTCTAAGATTTTAAACCATGAAGACGGAAAGCACGTCAACGCGTTACCCCATATGCTTCTACCGTAATTACCCTTGTAATCTAAAATCTCCATAAGAAGGAAGGATACACAGGAGTAGTAGAGGATACACAGGACTGTCAACAAAGCCCAAATCACAATAAAGGAGGTGTCCATTTACCAATTTCCTTCAGTAGATGAAAGACATTTTAATCATATATTAGGGTATATTTAAAAATTTACTTAAATATTGTTTTTTTAAATGAAGTTTGGAAATCAACTTGATATGTAAAAATTTATCCAAATCCAGGATCATCTCCTGTGTCCCCTCAGTTTACTAAAACCATCACTCTGAAATAAGTTTTCTGAAGCTGTGGTACAAATTCAATTAGTTATTATTTATTTACCTGTACTCTCTCACTTATTGATACTGAAGAAACTAGGTTAATTTTCAGCAACCTTGTGGTTATTTATTTTTCCTATTACAGAGTGAACAAATTATGAGGACATATTAAAAAAAGGCAACAAAATTATAAAAGCTCACAGAAACAGAATAAACAAAATTTCTTATTATAGGAAGATGTCCATTTCTTAAAGTTAAGTCTTTCACAGAGTATCCCATTTGATTATTAGAATAATTCTGTTTATATAACATACACACACACACACACACACACACACACACACACACACACACACACACCGATTTGGGAGAGTTCTTTGTTTCTTTGTTGTTGTTGTTTTAATATATAATAGGTTGGGGTTTTTTGTTTTTGTTTTCTTTCTTCCTAACAGCTTGGAGAGATAGTACACCGACTGGAAGACAAGGGATTAGAAAATAATGCAATTATCTATAAAATTCATGAAAGCAGAAAAGGAAGCACAGAAAAGGAAGTAACAAGAGAAACTACCAGTGATGAACTGAAAACACAGTTCAACAGAGAAATTGAAGTTATTTAATAACAGCAGCATTGTCCCCCTCATGCTTTGGGCCTACTTGACTTGCTCTCTACTCCTTGGTTGACTGAATTTGGGAGTCCCGCCTGCCCCTCCCATTCAGTTCAGCAGGAAAATAAAAAAAGAGGACACCCAACCTCACATTTCCAAATTGTTTTTGTCCAATTTCCCATGCTATGAATCGTCCAAAAATATTTTACATTAACTTACTTCAGATGTCAATTTTGAATCGATTTATGAAAGTCCTCATAGCTTCCTACCTCTTCTGTTAAAAGAGCTAAATCACAATGAAACACATGCAGTGATTTCTAAACTACTTATATATCGATTTTTAATAGATTATGTTCTGAAAACAATCTGATAATTAGCTTCCCCTAATTTAACTAGAAAGCGCAAATTTTCAATGATTGCAAATCAAACAATCTATGGCCTTCATTTCCAACATGGAGAGCGATTTCCCAGGCCATTGAACTTAATTGCATTTTTACAGGCACGAAATTCCTATTAGTTTTGTTGTAATCCATTCTATATAGTTTCCCTATATGAAAATACTTCCATTCGTCCTTTTTGCATATTGACAGATAGGTTAATATTCATCCAAACACCTAACTAGCATTTCATTTCTATTCACTCAATACATTTTTATTGAGTGCCTGCCATGTGCTAAACACTTTGATTTGACAGGTGAGTTGTACAACAATCCTGAACCATATTATTATAATTAATAATATTTACTTGTATTAGTGTATCAAGGTTACACTCTGACTTAGTCTAACAACCAAACCTCATCAGTCAAAGAGGGCTCTGGGTTCTACTATTGGACTCAGCCTGTTGAATAAACTATTATGTATTTTCTCCTCAAGGATCAAGTCTCTGCAATATACATTATAAGATCCAGACAGAATATCTGTTAATTAAGAGGTATAATAACAACTAGAACCTAGAGTAGGATTTAATATTCATACAGTACAGCTGACCTTTGAATAACATGGGTTTGAACTGTACTAGTCCACTTATATACAGATTTTTTTCAATAAATACTACTTGTCATCTTTTTTTTTGGTTGTTGTTGTTGGAGACAGGGAGAGAGAAACAAAGGGGAAGGACAAGGGAAGGACAATAAGAGATTCAGTACTAGAACACAGGTCAAGATGAGAAACATCTACCCGTCTCCTTCAGCACAAAATACTCAAAACTAGAACAAATATCTACCCAACCCCTTTTTCAGATATAGGGCTGCCTGGGGTTTCCATGTGGAAACAGCAAGCATTAGAACTACCAAAAGGTTCAAATCCTAAAATAATTACATATTCTCCAACTGTAGATTTTTGACTATCCCTCTTTGATCCAAGGAAAATATCTATGCTAATTATCCATTCACACTTAGAAGTAGCAACAAGCTAAATACTTTTATTTTTCATCCATATCAAATTGGATGCAACAAATCAGAAAATGTGGGAAACCTGGTATAGTATTCATATGAACACAAGAAGTAGCACCTAGCAGTGTGTAATTATGAAGGAAAAAATATTAAAATGTTTTCTTTAAATAACGAAATAAAACTAAGAGTCTGGAGCCATTTGTGTAGGGGGAAAGTTTGCTATACATATAACGAGCTCCTGAATGTCTCTACATATTATAGCAAAAAACAATATTCAATGATCAAAACGATGGTACTGAGTCATATGAAAGGACAAACCCAAGAGACTTCAATTATGAAGGTAAGTATGGAATACATTTTAGAAATATTTCCCAACTTATTACATAAAATGTTTCAGAATACAAAAGCTAATATTAGTAAGAGAATTAATTTATGGAATATGTCATTTCTCAGGAATAGCAAGAAAAGAGGAACTATCATAGGTTAACTTCAGTTCCATAAAAGAACACTGAAGTAAAAGTTAAAAATACTTAGAATACTCTAGTCTTTGTTTTAACATTCTTTCAAAGAAATCTTTTTAGATGCTCCCTCTATCTTTTTTTGTCTCTTCCTAGTCTTTTTCTTCCACACTTGCCTCCCCACTGTGGATCAGTCCCAAACTGAGTAAGGATTACGAGAAAAATGTGTTTGGCCATGAGACCATCAAATGGAAATGGAGAATACCACATACTGCAAAAGAATAACTACACCACTGCAGGATAATCACAAGCACTTTTATAAATCTATTTTAGAAACAGATGACCTATTTTTAGTAACACTGTCAAATTCTCCATTTGCTTCTAGGAATCTGAAGGCAATTTTCACTGGAAATCAAGTTTGCCACAAAATCACCCAGAAACATTTTACTTTGTATAACTCTTGATAGGGTTAGACTCACATACCTGGGGAATACCTTCTCAGGGTGCCCCTAAGTTTTAGTTTCATTTTTCAGGAAGACCTGAAGATCTTTGTAGGCCCTCTCTCCAAAAAAGGGAGAAACATACCCTTAAAAATACAACTTGTTGTTTTAGAGCAGGATGGGTTCACCACAAAATTGAGTGGAAAGTGAGGTTCCCATAAACCCACTGTAAACACACACACACACACACACACACACACACACACACACGCATGCACGCGTACGCGCACACACTATCAATGTTCCCCACCACGAATGTCCTGCACCAAAGTGGTATATTTGTTACAATCAATGAACCTACACTGACACATCATCCTCACTCAAAATCCATAATTAGAGTCACTCTCAGTATTGTATCTTCTGTGGGTTTTGACAAATGTAAAATGATACATATCTACCATTACAGTTATAGAGAATAGTTTCACTGCCCTAAAACTTTCTTGGGCTCTGCCTATTGATCCCCGCCCTGCCCCTAACCACTGTAAACCATTGGTATTTTTACTGCCTCCATAGTTGTTCCTTTTCCAGAATGTCATGGGAATCATATAGTATGTCATCTTTTTAGATTGGCTTCTGTCCCTTAGTAATATGCATTTAAGGTTTCTCCCTGTCTTTTCATAGCATGATAGCTCATTTCTTTTTTTAGTAATGAATAATATTCCATTGTATCAGAATACTTTTGATGAAAATTTTACAGCAGCATTAAGAGGTACAAGGCAGAGGCCACCTTTACCTTTTCTAAAAGGTCCCTGGTTCCTGTCACATAGCAGGTATCCAATAAATGACTTGTTAAACGAATATATTATTGAATAAATCAACATACAAATTCAGTGATTTAGTCATTCTAAGCCTCATCTGTAAAATGAGGCCAGTATCTTTCTCTTAACACTAAATGAGAATTAAAGAATATATTTAAGAGAACTAATATCAATAGTCACTATCACCATGAATTAATTAAAACAGCATTTTTAACTTTGAGCTAGTGAATATTTTAGTTTTAGGGGAGAACACTGTCATGGAAGGAGGAAAGCAGGGTCAGGACTAGGGTGAGGCACCAAAGGCACAAAATTAAGGAGACAGTCACTCTTCCGTTTGCTGTGTCAAGATTCAAAACGTTTTCAACAGACTAGAAAAAAAGTGCTAAAACAAGAAAAATGATATTTAATGTACCTAAATATAAAAACCTAGACTCCAGGTCCACAAATAAATTGCACCAGTACAGGATGAGGAAGCCCTGAGTTTATAGCAGAAAATATGAGTGTTATTCACAAGGTTCAAGAATCAATATTATGATTTGTTTGCAAAAAATTAATACAAACATAAGGTAATTTACTAAAAATGTATAGTTGTCTTCTAAAGTTAAAGGAGGTCATCAGCAGTGTCTAGTTCTGAATACCCCACTTCAAAAAAAAAAAACCATGATAAACTGGAGATTATATAAAAGAATAAAATGTTCCAAGAAAAATCGTACATAAATGGTTAAAAAATGAGAGATGTTAGTCTGATAAAAGAGTCACCATGTTATCAGAGAAATTCATATTGAAAGCGATAAAGGAGAAAATTAGCTTTTGATTAAAATTAAAATTTTCTAATAATTAGCATTGTTCAAAAATGGAAGAAATTGTGTCCTAAAGTAGTGCTTTTCCTGTAAAAAGAAGCATTCAAACAAGAGCTTAACGACCATTTCTAAACAATACTGTAGATGCTGTGATTCTTGCTTTTTCCTCAAATCTAGGATGAAACATAAATAATCCTGAAAATTAAGTGAAACACTACTTAAACACTAGAGTGTGCCCATCAGACGAATTCTTAGGAATTTTTTAGGAAAAGTTCAATCTTAACCTTGTGCCTACTGTGAATTTGGTCCCATAAGTTTATCTTTACACAGCAGAACTAAAAAGAACAAAAATGCATGACAGTATTAGAAAGCTTATCTACAACAGCAATTTCAGATTTGAGATGAAGTCTATGCCTGCACATTTATCCATTAAAAGATCTACTTTTAATTCTCATATTAAATTAAATTAGCTTGCAGTTCATGAGGTTCAAAACAGATCTCTTTTCAGGACAAGCACAGTATCATCATAAATCTTTCATGGGCTAATGAGTAAATAGTTAAAGGCTGAAAATGCTAAAACACTACTTAACATCACAGAGTATTCATTAAGCCAGGATGTGTGGGCACTGCCATACCAAGTATTACAGAAATTCACAGAGCCCTAAAAATGTTGAGAATCAAACCAGGGGAGGTCTTTGTCTTGACACACTTACACATAAAATATTAATAAATACAAATATTTCGCCCTACATCTATGGTAACTGTTACCAATGACCTGGGGAACCCTGCATGTAACCTTTCTATGAGATCACTGTCTGTGGTATGTGGCTAAGAGTACTGGAAGAGTTTAGGCAAAATTTTGCTATGCTTGTTGGAGAAGAATGGGAGCATTAAAGTGAAGCCACCCATCATGTTTTTAGGCCTCCAATAAATAAGAAACAGTTCCAATTTTGCAAAGATGTACTATGGAAATTTTACGTTGAAAAGAAAAGACCACAACATAAGCAAGGGCAAAAGAATTATTTTTTTTTTAATAATATACAAAATCTGGAAGTATTTGGAATTCTATTCTTTTTCCCACTGATTGACTTAAAATAGAAAAAAAAATAGCCAGTCAGCAGTTCTGTGGCAATTACCAGAATAAAGTAAAAAATAAAACAGAGGTCTGGGAAGTTCAAAAGTTAAAGGTTACATGTCTAAGAAATGCTAAACTTTTTTCATGAGAGAAAAATGAGGTAGAAACACTGAATGATGGAACACAGAAATGAAAATACTCATAGGCGTTTCTACTCCCATCTAAAAAAAAAAAAAAAAAAAAAAAATCACAGCCCCAGCTCATTTCTCTGGTTCAGGTATAAATGTAGCTCAAATATGCTGCCTGCCACAATACTGAAAATACTACCAAAGATAAAGATAGAAATTAGAGTCCTAAAATTTTCCATTACCGCAAAGGTCAGCCTACACATCCAGGAATAACTGCTATGTGCCGCCAAGCTTGAGTCGATCAGTGAAGAAAAGAAGAAACTGGCACCTCAGTTATTCCATAGTACAGACCTTCCTACTTTTAAATGAACCCACGTTGATCAAATGACCATGAGAAAAGTTCGCTTTTTCAACGCCAGATCGGTTGCCTTTTGCCTCTCTGCATTTTCCCCCTGGCAGGCTGAAGTTTGGTGGCACACGCCAGTGGTTCTTGGATGTGTACGCTGACTTTTGTGATAACGGGAAATTTTAGACTGTAATTTCTATCAGATTGCAGAGAGGCAAAAGGTAAGTGATTTCGAGTTTCAAAAGCGAATCATGATCAGGGTCATCTAATCAATTTGATTCATTCGGAAGTTGGGAAGTCCATATTGTGGGGTAACCAAAGAAGCTGATTTCTTCCTTTAGGGTCTCATTGTGCGCATGCTCTCTGCGGAATGAGACAAAGTTTAATGACTAAAGACACAAATGACCTAAGGAATGACGATGAAGAATTTGATTCAAGCAAGTCGCTGGTAGTAAATACTGACACACACTCACAAAGATTCTTTTTGTCCTTTGCCAAGGGAAATAGATTTCAACAGCACAAATGACATTTTGTCATTCCATTTACAGAAACTTACATTCAAGAACTATTACATGATATAGTCCAAACGGTATTACACAGAATTACTGCATTACAGGCTCCATTTCTGAAAGAATATTATAAGAGTAAAATAAACACAAAAGAATTTAGGGAAAGTAGGGAACTTCTTAGCAATCAGGTAAAATGTACAAAATAGACTTCTACAGAAGAAAGAAAAATCCTTGGTTCTGCTGAGTTTTGTTCCTGTGTTCATAATTGCTATATCTATGTCAACAATTCAACCTAAAGTATTTCTAAAAGGTGGACTGGAATAAGTAGAAGAAAAATTTTATTTACCTGGACAAATCTTATTCAGTCTTTCTTCCAAGAGAAGATTCCAATTAGAATCTTCTCCTGGGGCCGGCCAAGTGGCATGGTGGTTAAGCGCAGGCTTGGGAAGCCCCCCGTTTGGTCCCACATATGAGGGCCAGTGACACTGCCTCCAAATAAAAAAAAAAAAAAAAAAACTTCTCCTGTACTTCCAATCTCTATTAAATATTTCCAGTAATTGGAAATTTACTAACATGCAAGCCTGCCTGTCCTATTTACAAAGACAACTACAGGTCAATCAAGTCCTTCTGTTTGTTGAAATAAATTTCTAAGCCCAAGGGCCGGCCGAGTGGTGCATTCATTAAGACCTGGTTTTGGGATGCCAGCGGCCCCAGTTTTGATCCCACATATGAGGGCCAGTGACACTGCCCTCTACAGCTAACAACAGCTCCACCTGGAGCTGGGCTGTGCGAGTCCCAGCGATGGTGTAGGCTGCAGCCCCTGCTGCAGTGGGCTGCCATAGGCTACAGTGAGTGGCTGGCAGCCAGCATGAGCTGCTGGCAGACAGCGTGAGCGGCTGGCAGCCAGTGTGAGCTGCCAAGAGCCACTGTGAGCAGCTGTCCAGAGGCCGGCAACTGATCTGCCTCATCCAGGAAGAGCGCAATGATGACACCAACATGGGCCAGTGAAGCAACGACCTCCGCAACTAGACTGAAGAACAAAAAGACAGCAACTTGTCTGTTCCCCTTCCCCAATTCCTCAACGCTGTTCCCCTCCCCCAATTCCCCCATAAAATCTTAAAAAAAAAAAAAAATTTCTAAGCCCAAGATGGTGATGCTCCTGCCCAGGGTACCACTTCAGCAAAATGAAGTTAGGTAACTTTTGTGTCCCTATAAATGTTCTGCTTGACCAGAAACACGGTGCATACAGTCAGTCAATCCCCAAGCTCAGAGCCAACTCTGGGTCTTCTCACACAAAAATGGTTGACTATGTGACCCCACCAATTAAGGTATTTTCTATTTTTTCTCTTCCTTGTTCTCTATTCTTTGTCCTATAAAAGCAACCTGCTTTCTGCCCCATTGTGCAGCTCTGCAAAGGGAGACGATCCACTTCATAAAGTGTTAACTAAAGTTTGTCTGCATCACCTAAATTGTCTTTTTTTATTTTTTATTTTTTTTGAGGGCAGTGTCACTGGCCCTCATATGTGGGACCCGAACCAGGGCCGGTGGCTTAACCACCGCACCACTCAGTCGGCCCTTAAATTGTCTTCTTTAATCATGTTTTAACACATCTTAACCTCAGGCTGATGTTATTTGAAGTAAAAACAGCAGATTTTTGGAGGTAATAGAACCACTCTCCACAAACACACACATACACGAAGATCATGGAAGTCTAATGTACAGGACGCACACTCTATCTTATTACAAAATCATACTGGGTCTCACAGGCCACAACATTTTAAAACCATCATCAGGACACCGTCTAATCATGAGTATTTTTGAGATTTCCTGGTAGTCTCCTAAACTCTGTGGTCCTCAAAGAATGAATGAGTACTAATTAATTAATTCTAGGGCGATGTGAATAGAGTTTGTGGCACTGCATATGTGCATCAAATAAATGTCTTTCATTTTAAATTTAGTCTTTACAAGTGAAGCTTAATTTCACTAAAAGAATTTTAGCTACTGCTGTGTTGGTCATTTTGAAATGATTTGGGTTTCCCTAATATCCTGAGCTTTATATATTTTATAGGAAGTAAAATGTTCTCTAAATAGAAAATTTCACTATTCATTTCTAAAATGAAGAATTAAGAAAGGAATAGCTAGCACATTCAATTCATCAAAATTTTTAAATGGGCAAACTTCCTATTAAATGAAACTTGTTCATTCCTGTGTTATACGCAATTATTTAATACACACCTACTATACCAAGTATTATGCTCAATTATGGAGCACAACCTGCTTATAGAGGGGACAGGGGTAAAGCTGATGTAGGTCTATCAGAATCGTTAGGAAGTAGAGGTAGGAAAACTTTCTCAAACTAAACCTTTCCCATTCCAACCTCAACCCAATGGAAGTTAATGAAGTCCATTATTCCCTCTTGGAATGGGCAGTATTACCATTCAGATTGATTTAGCGTGTCCATCTGAAGCAAAGTGGGCTATTGAAATTTGCTGGGTCACACCTTTCTGTGAATTTAATTAAATGCTTTAGCCAACAAACTTTCACACCTGCTTTTTCCTGGGATAGAGTAAGAAAAAATGCATTTCTCTTCAGCAGAACAGTTGCCAACATCAATAAAACTGGAAGGAAAGATTTCCCACAATGGGATTGATGGGTATAATCCCTTTAAAATGCAACGATAATAGAGAATTCAATTCCTGACCCTAAAAGTCAGAGGAACTACACATTCCCTTCAAACATTAAACGTAAGTTCAGATCAAGCTCCAAGGGAATTCTTATTTGTTTCTTTAAAATCTGCAAAATTTAAAGTATAGTATTTAAAAAAGGATAACTTAAAATATTTCCAGGGCTGGCCGAGTAGCGCGGTGGTTAAGTGCTGGCTTGGGAAGCCAGTGGCCCCGATTCTGTTCCCACATATGAGGGCCAGTGACACTGTCCTCAAAAAAAAAAGAAAACAAAAAATATTTCCAAATATGATACTCTTATCATTAATCAGTTCAAATTTGATTGGTTGCCACAGAGGCATGTTAGACCGTGGATTTCTACTAAGACTCTGAAGACCACACAGGAACTCTCAAAGAAATCATTACCAAACAATATACATCAAGCTTCATTCTTCAATACGGACAGATGAACTACAATGCTTCTCAACAACCTCAATGAAATCAATAGACTAAAGCTACCTGATAGGGAAGCACACATAGGACTGTGGACTACAAGATGTTAACTACCTAAGAAACATTGAGAATATGCAATCAGAATAAACAGCAGAATTGAAAGAGGACAAAAGGAAAGAGTTCATTGAAATGACTAGGAAGAAATAAAGGGAAGTGATGCAAGGAATGAAAATACGGCAAGGGTCTAGGTGTTCAATTTAAGGTAAAGTCTGAGACTTGGGCAAAAATAACAGAATTACCATTTGGTTTCCATGTAACACATTTCTTGAGCCGGGGTCATGGTCTCCTGAAGCAGAAGAATGGAGACATGGACCAGGGTAGAGTTTGTAGCAGAGGATAGATTTATTAAAGCAAGAGAAAGGTTACAGCTCCCGAGCGGGAGGGGGTACCTGGAAAATGGGATGCTCACTAGTTAGGGTAAAAGAGTTTTATACTTTTCTTTCTGGCTGGGAGGCGGAATGCTGGAATGCTGGTGTTTGTCGTTAAGGTGTTGATCAGATCTGTTCTGTTGCTTAGCCTTGGGAAGGCCTCCATTGTCCTGGGGTATGGTTGATGTTTCTGTTCCATTAAGGGGGAGTTACAATCATAACATTAAAAAAACTGGCTAGTGTAAGAAATGGCCAGTGCTTTGTTTTTTGGCTCAGTCTACCAGGGAATTCCTGACTGCTTGATGTTACACTAACTAACCTGTCTTAGTTTTAGTACTGAAGGGTTTGAGATGGACCAGCTCACAGAACGAAGCATAAAAAAATCAGGAAATGTCTGAATGAAGGGCTTAAATTACATACAAAGTCCTTAAGACAGCCACGCTGGTACCTGTCACATACCACTTTCAGAAAAACCTCACTGGTCATCTCCATGTTTAGAAGCAGCATCTGCAATGTCCTTTTCCCCCTTCACGCACTGTTTTACACCTGGCCCTTTACGTCTGTATCAATGATTCTCAAATTACCTATTAGATTATTCCCATCAGGATTTCAACAGCACTACTTCCAACTCAACATTTGTAAAGGTCACCTATTCATCTTCTTAAAAAAAAGAAGTTCCTCACCCACATCTGACGATTTCTGTTAGCAGCATCTTCAATTTCAGTTACCACTTCTTGCTTACTCCAATACTCACCTGGTTTCAAAGATACAATTCAAACAAGATCCTGTCTTTTGTATCTGTTCTTTATGTTCCTTCCACTAACTGGCAATTGAGGCTCTCATTACCTCTTAGTTTGAAACAGTCCCTAATTTATTTCCCATCTGATTCTTATCTGTATGCTTCCTTTCTAATCCTCCCTACATCAGGATTATATATTTAAGGCATGAGATGACAATGGAACATTCCAGCTCAAAAAATCATTCGTGAATTCCTATTACCTAACAACAAAATACACTTATTTTGGCATGATTTAATAGATCCTCAATAATCTGTCTCTAGTGTCTTCTTCCTATCTTATATTCCTCAACATGCCTATGTGTATGTCACAGTACAGCCAAACTACATACACAGGGTTCCCCCTTAATGCTTTGCACTCTCCCACTTTAGTATCTCTATCTGGTGATAGTTTCCCTGCTAGAAACAACTCCATTAAAAGCCCATTTCTTTGAAGAAGGCTTTCTCATTCATGCTGAAAAGCAAAGGCTTTCCCTAACTTAAACATCTCTGACACTTGCTTCTGTCTTAGCAGAGTACTTAATACAATAGACTTTGCATGCCAATCATCTGGATTCTAATGCTAGCCCTGATACCCACTAGTTGACCATCAATAAGTGATTTGATCTTTATAAGCCTTAGTTTCTTCATCTGTGAAATAGGAATAATAATGGTAACTGTACCTTCAGGATTATTGTGAGAGCTGAATGTACCAGCACCTAGTAAGCCCTCAATTATTGCCAGTTATCATTATCATCATCATCATCACCTTCATTTCCATTCCCCATTCCATCTGATGGTATAATCAGCATAATGTGACACCAGAGGAAACAGTTTGGTACTCTATCTTGTTCCTCATAATTTACCTGCACAGGAGCTCAGTAAATATTCGTTGAAATTATACATAAACGAATGAATCTAGAGATGTGAAATTGATAAGGCAGACTTAAAACTAAGTCTTGGGGCCAGCCAAGTGGCACGTTGGTTGGGAGCTGGCTTGGGACGCCAGCAGCCCTGGTTCGGATCCCACATGTGAAGGCCAGTGATACTGCCTTCTGTGGCTATGATAGTGAACAATGGCTCCACCCAGAGCTGGGCTGCTGTGAGTCCCCGGGACGGCATAGCTGTGGCCCCTGCTGCATTGGGCTGCCACAGGCTGCAGTGAATGGCCGGCAGCCGGTGTGAGCTGCCAAAGGCCGCTGTGAGTGGCCATCCAGAGGCTGGTGACCCATCTGCCTCACCTGAGAGGAGCGCAGTGATGATGCCAGCATGGGCCAGTGGGGCGACATCCTCCACAACCAGGCTGAAGAACAAAAGGACAGCAACTTGTCTGTTCCCCTTCCCCGGTTCCCCAAAGCTGTTCCCCTCCCCCAATTCCCTAATAAAATCTTTGGGGAAAAAAAACAAAAAAAAAAACAACTAAGTCTTAAAATCATGGTAAAAACCATGACTTCATAGAGAAAAGATACAAGAAGGAAATACAGCTTAAAAGATTATGGAGGATGGGAAAATTTACCAAGCCCAGTAGTGTAAAGTGGCGGCCAGAAAAGCTTATGAAACTGCAGAAATATAGCTGATAGATCAAGGCAGGCAGTAGTTTCATGGCCATACTCTGTCTGGGGCTGTACGTTTAATGGGGTATGAGTTAAATGGAATAAGTCAAGAGAAAAGTGACTAGATTGGTTAAGGATTTAGAAATAAAGCCAAATAAGAGATTTATGAACAAAGGAAATGGAATATTTAAACTAAAGGGGAAACGCAAAACTGGAGATAGGACCACTGCCTTGAAATGTCTGAAAGGATGTCACCTTGGTAAAGAGAAGAGCTGATTTCCATGTGGTTCCACAAGGTTTAATAAGGGAAAATGTAAAGGAAAGATTCAATGTAACAGAACAACTATCAAAGATGTCCAAGAATACATCAGACAGCTATTACAGGGTAGTGAGTCCTCCATATACATGAGCATTCAGGCACAAACTAGATGGCATCAGCCAGAGATGCTAGAAAATTTTAAAGTATACATATTGTCCTAAGTACTAATGCAGCTGAATTCACCCACATTAAAAAAAAGTGATGCTGGTAAACAGTATTCCAGTCAGGCTAAGGAATATATGAATGTACTGGTCTGATGTGTTTGTTAAAATTTGAGCTTCCACAGAATGATAAAACTGGGTGCACAAGTATGATTGCAATCAAGTAAATTATATATACCAGTTTAATCCAATAATCAAAAATTAAAAATGTTATTCCAGGGATAGAGGTTATAAGTGATTTCAATATTTCTTAAAATTTGATTTTAATCATAAATATTCGTGTTTTATATCAGTCACATTTTTTGCATAAAACAAACACTTAATTCTCAATATTTTTTTACAAGCTAACAAGATATTTATAAAATAAATAAGGAAAAATAAAGTAAAGAAAAAGGGAGGGAGAGAGACAAACCAAGTCAGTGAAGGATTTATAACCTAACGTGTTCACTGATTTTAATAAGCCTAGGGACAAATTTTTATCACACACAAGAGATGGTCTCCAAAATTCTATCTTAATTGACTTTGACATAGCTATTCCACATGATACAGATAATATCCAACAGATTAAGTTAATAAAACTCTACTTGATTTTATTTCTATCCACATTTCAAGTAGATTTGATATCACTTTAAATATCCCCAACCTATTCAAAAGAGTTAAGTCTCTTGATATTTTCCATTAAATGGACAAGATGTACTATGCAGATTTCCAGTTTGGCCATTACTTTAAAATAAATTCCTTACCCCCTATCAGGCTTTTTTTTTTTTTTAATTACCAAAGAACTTAAGGACTCATGAATCATTTTTCTCCATACTATCACTATTACAGAGATGGAGTTGAAATAATATCCAATGACAGCTAGTCCAAGACAACTACAATAAATGATTTTATTTCTAATATGTTTTAGTCAGTGAGATGCAGTAGCTACTGAGGAAGAAAAAGAAGGTACTAATAATGTTCTCCTAAAATTTCAGGCATGTTAAAATATCTTAGGAAACAGAGCATGCTATAGACAACTTCAAATAAACCTCAACAAAATGCACTTAATAATATAGCAAGAGTTGAATACTAAGTATTTTTCATGTTATAAATGGTTATTCATTCAGAAAAATGTACATAAGCTCTTACCATTGTAAATTTAAAAACTGCATATTGAGTTTCTACAATTATTTGCAAATCAATGAACTTCGGATCTGTCCTGTGTTTAAAACCAGTAACAATTTAAATAATTTTTCCTGGAATATTCCTTATACCCATTTACACTGATTTTTCCTATTTGTATTTTTTCTAACACTGATTATAATTTATGCATAATGCTAGCTTAAGAAATATCTATGATAAGCAACCAAATTAATACCATTCTTGTGAAATATAAATACAAAAAAAAAAAAACTTACCAAACCTAATTAATTCATTAAGAAATAATCTCTATGAGGGCATTTTTCTGCATCACAATGTCTAGAAGAACCTAAGTACAAAGTAGGTGCTCAATAAATATTTCCTACATAAAGTGAATGAAAAACATTTGATTTCTGTTTCATAAAAATCTTGGAAAATATAAAATTTCCCATTTTTCAAAGAGGATTTTATAAACCTAATTTGGGGATCTATATTTTGTGCGTCAAATGTTTGTTTTGTTTTCCAGTAGTTCTGTTATTAGTGCAAATTATAATTCATTTCTATTTTGTTTAAAACTAAAAGAGTGTGTAATGTGGAACTCATGTAAACATGAACTCAAAACACCCTTGCCTTTTACATGAAAGACAAATTAAAATCTCATCCACTATACTTTAAAGAAAATGGAAACCTAACATTTGACAGTAATCAGCATAAGTTCCACTGACAACAACAAGGGGAATAAAACACTCACTTTCACGTGTTTTTAAAGAAAGTGGTATGCAAGGACAACTGATTATAATTCAGTCTTCTCTCTTATTAGGCATGTATACTTTTTGATTATAAGTGACATTTTATCTTTGTATACAAAAGTAAATATCCTAAGGATGACCAAAGCATTCCAAATTTCTCCAGAAAAAAATTCTCAGACTTTCAGCTCTTCCAAATTAGAAAGAGATCAAGGTGAAATACATGGAAAGAATTGGCCTATTTTAGATAATATTACATTATACAAACCCACACCACAAGCATTTCTATCCAATACAAGACAGCTGAAAGAAATACTGTACATCCCAAGTATGGTACTCCTATGTTTCTTTTCAAAGTCACCAGTCCAGGAAAGTTTGTAAGAAGGGATTATTTCTCATCCTTCAGTCACTCCTGACATGAACCACCAACTAACTCTCACACTCCAGTCCCAAAACCACTGGACTTCAGGCGCCTATTGGGACTGATTACACATATAGAATCTACTGTCTTCAATCCCTATTTATGCCCAAAGATTGAAGGTTCAAAAAGTACCAAAAAAAATGCAAATCAATAATTAAGCATTTACAAGAATGTCTACAAGCAATAAAACTCTTTTTAAAAATCAATTTCTAGCCAAACTTATACCCTGTACACAGTTATCGTTTCTTTGCTTTTTAAAAAATTCTGTAGTATCATATCAAGATGTCCATTTCCCCTACAATCCCATCCTTTTGAAATGAGTTACAGTGCAGCTTTCTCCCTAAACCTACCAAAAATGCACCAAGATGATTTATGCATTCCTTCTTCTCTGCAGTCAAGGAAGTTTGTTACACTTATTTTAGTCCTTTTTGTAATGTTAGCTGTGTAATGTACTATAAATCTCTTCCCAACCAGATTACAATGACATTAAAAGCAAGAATTGAGGCTTTTTTCTTTTTGTTTATCTTGTAAAATACCACCTACCGTGATATTGAGTAGACAAGAAAAAGTCATTGAACTGGATTTGGAATTTTCTTCCTCGTGCCAATGTATATTACTGGTGACTAGGTGTAATATCTGTTATTTCTTACCATGGATGCTTTCCTTTACTATTGCTAAACATTGTCATATTTATAAATATATAATTTCTGCGTGATCATTTTTCTCTTAGGGTAGAAAGGGAATTGAGATCTTTTTTCATTAAGATAATTCAGTGACTACTGAATTAGAGAACAATAAATCTTGACAGTGGGGGCTATTAGCAAGTGAAGAGGGAAATTATATGAGTTTAAATGTAATTTGATATGGTATTAAAATTGACAAAACTTTTATACAAATTCACATTTGAAAAAAAGTTGATTATAGAAAACCTACACACTAGGATTAACAGAAAAGAAAAACGTATTATAAAAAAACACACATTTAAAACTCTGCTTGGTAAAAAGCCTTGTTTAGGGCCAGCCGAGTGGCACATTGGTTAAGAGCTGGTTTGGGACGCCAGCAGCCCCAGTTCGGATCCCACATATGAGGGCCAGTGACACTACCCTCTACAGCTAATGGCGGCTCCACCTGGAGCTGGGCTATGCGAGCCCCAACGACGGGTGTAGGCTGCAGCCCCTGCTGCAGTGGGCTGCCATAGACTACAGTGAGTGGCCGGCAGCCAGCATGAGTGGCTGGCAGCCAGCGTGAACTGCCAATAGCTGCAGTGAGCGGCTGTCCAGTAGCCGGAGCGCAATGATGATACCAACATGGGCCAGTGAGGCGGCATCCTCCGCAGCTAAACTGGGGAGCAGGGGGACAGCAACTTGTCTGTTCACCTTCCCCAATTCCCCAATAAAATCTTTTAAAAAAAAGCCTTGTTTAATATCTGAACAAAACAGACAAGAAGCAAATACTTACTTTATAATTTTGAACTGCATTTGAGATGTAGCAAATTATAGCAAGAAAGAATAGTTGACTAGAAATTAAAAAGACTCAGTACAAGTTTTGTTTCAATACTTATAGAGTGCCTCCCATCATATACAGGGTGATCAATAATTGTCTGAATGATAAATTAACAAACGAAAGGAGTGAGAGTGTATGATGCTTGATGATTAATTCATTTGATCTTTCAGTTCAGTTTCCATATCTACAAGCCCAGCAGTAATTCCTTCCTTACCTAGTGATTTCCAAGATTAAACAAGATTATAAATATAAGTTTTTAAAACTACAAAGCAATATACAAATAAGTCATTTTATTGTAATTAACTTATTATATTTATAAATAAAATTACATTTCCACTTTTCAAGCAAGCATAATAATTAAAACTTGGGGTATTTTTTAAAAGGATACATGTATACTAATTACACCATCCACCTCTTTTTCTGAAACATTTCAAAAAAGTTCAAGTTGTTTTTAAGTAATTTAGTTAGTAATTTCTGAGGTATATGGGACTTTAATGAAAATTTAGTTCAGTTTATATTACCAGTTTCTTATAAAATTAAAATTTATGCAAGTCTTTATTAAACAGTATCAAATAAGACTTGAAATTTCTTAGAGCCCATTATAAGTTAAGGAAGGTCTGGGCCGGCTGAGTGGCGCATTGGTTAAGCGCTGGTTTGGGGATGCCAGCGGCCCCGGTTCGGATCCCACATGAGGGCCAGTGACACTGCCCTCTACAGCTAACAACAGCTCCACCGGGAGCTGGGCTGTGCGAGCCCCGGTGATGGTGTGGGCTGCAGCCCCTGCTGCAGTGGGTTGCCATAGGCTACAGTGAGTGGCCCGCAGCCAGTGTGAGTGGCTGGCAGCCAAGCGTGAGCTGCCAATAGCCGCGATGAGCGACATCCAGAGGCCAGCAACTGATCTGCCTCATCCGGGAAGAGCGCAATGACGATACCAACAGTGAAGCAACATCCTCCGCAACTAAACTGAAGAACAAGAAGACGGCAACTTGTCTGTTCCCCTTCCCCGATCCCCCAATAAAATCTTAAAAAAATAATAAAAAAAAAGAAAGGTCTAATAACTTTTCAGATAGCTACAAATACAAAATGGATCATTCTGTTTTTAATCATCCATCTATACTTTAAATAGCTTTAATTTAATTTATCTCGTATATTCTCTTAAATACAAATTCTTTTTTTTTAAAAGATTTTATTGGGGAATTGGGGGAGGGAACAGCATTGGGGAATCAGAGAAGAACAGACAAGTTGCTGTCCTTTGGTTCTTCAGTCTAGTTGTTGAGGATGTTGCTTCACTGGTCCATGTTGATCACAGGCCATTGGGCGGCCGCTCACGCTGGCTGTGGGTCATTCACGGTAGTTTATGGCAGCCCATTACAGCCCCACTGCGGCTTACACCATTGCCAGCGACTCAGGGCAGCCCAACTCCAGGTCAACCTGTTGTTCATCATATTAGCTGTAGAGGACAGCGTCAGGGGCCCATGTGGGATTTGAACCGGCTGCCCTGCTGCTCAGAGTTCACACTCCCAAGCGAACTCTTAACCAATGAACCACTTGGCGGACCCTTAAACACAAATTCTTTCTAGTCTAAATCTCAATTTGAATATCTCTATAGGATGACTCCATCACCTACTGTACCAATATTCACCCATTGGTCTATCAGTGAGTCTAGATATTTTGTGTTTGTTATTTGGGTGAAGGTGGATTATGTCTTAGATGATGCTACTCCACATACCCTCACTTAATTTGCCTACACATTCAAAGATCATATATAATTTCCCTCAAGTCCAAGAAAAGTTTATGGAATAATATTTACATCAGTCACAAAAATATGCATTACCTCATAGATTATGGGGCATCTAACTCTCCATTCAGTGCATTGTGTCACAGATAAAACTTACACTGCACTACGAATTTTATCTTACAGAAGTGGTACTCATGCATGATAGGGAAATGAAATGACATTTTCCCAGCAAATGACACTGAACGAAAGGGAACTAGTTATCCTTCTTTTTGTTCCATTATGAAAAATACAATTTAGAGATTTATTGCTAACACTCTGGATTAAGCTCTCTGCCCCTCCAGCCTTCTGTCAAGGAGTTAATGGTCTGAAAACAAACACTTAAAGACACGGGGTAAACTACCTATTTAAAGGAATCTTGGGTGAATCCCTCTACAGAGAAAAATCACTTGGCAATAAACACAATCACTTCCTTATTTGTTAGTTTGATAGGATTAAAAACCATATACTGATTTTAAGGATCCAAGATGGCTGAGTAGTTAAATACTGTGCCTGCTTCTCTCCGTGACCATATCAAAATTACAACTAAATTACAGAACAATCAACCTGGAGAACCATCTGAATTCTAGCTGAACTGAAGTATTATAACTAAGGATATAAACAAGAAGCCACATGGAGCCTGGTAGGAGGGACAGAGATGTGAAACCAGCTGGCCCTAAACCTCCATGAGGCTGCTGAGAATTAGGAGGAATATCTCAGCTATATAGGATCCCTCCAGAGGAGCAAGGGACCCCAGCCTAGAGTACCGGTGCCAGGAAAAAGAACCCCTACAACATCTGGCTGTGAAAAACAGTGGAGCTTCTGACCATCCAGGTAGGACAGAAGGCAGCAGGAAACCCAGATGTCCTCTTAAAGGGCCCACGCACAGACTCACTTGCCATGGGCCTTGCCCCACCCCACCCCAACTCGCTCAACACCAGTGGAACTTTCTCAGTGAGCAGCCAGCCCATTCCACATTGCACTCTTTCTTGGAAAATTACCATAGTCTGTGGGCCCCTGGTAAATGATGACTGGCCTTGGTATGCTCTGAGACTTTTGCTGAGTAGCTCCAGGCTCAGCACTGAAACCAAACCAGAATCTACATTAACTTAGTGACTACAACTCTTCCCACTCTATTGACTCCCTGAGACCCTGCCTCACCCAACTTACTGCACAAGGCCTTATTAGTGGCTGAACCTTAAGGGAGCTGGCAGGTGGCAACAGGCCCAGGTACCCTAGCTTTTTGTGGAGCTACCCCAGGTCAGTACTGGTGGTAGACATCCTTGGTTAACAGAGTGGCCACTCCCACGATGCCTCCAGGATTAGCACAGGCAGTAGATGACCTGGGCCTTCACAAGACCCCTCTCAGGAGGCCCCAAAACCAGCATACTTGGAGGTTGGCTTCAGAACAGAACAGAGCAATTCACACCACAAAAGGACCACACAAAGAGCGGTCTCAACAGGCACTAGAGCCCACTGAAGCAAATCACACTCAGTGGGAACCCCCACACATAGCAGCTCATAAGATGTGGACTTGGCCAAACCCTACAGTCAATCAGCCTGAGGGTTAAACCCATCAATTGACATGCCAATAGCAATCAAGAATCAACTAGGGCCGGCTGAGTGGCACGGTGGTTAAGCGCTGGCCGGGGAAGCCAGCGGCCCTGGTTCGGTCCCACATATGAGGGCCAGTGACACTGCCCTCAAAAAAAATAAAAAAAAAAAAAGAATCAACTAAACAAGAGGACACAAACACATCTCACACAAGGGACACTCCTGGAGCACTTGGAGCAGGTGACAAGGTAGACTGTGTCAGGGCCCCACAGGGTGCTTATTACTACATAAGGCCACCCAGCCAAAACTGGGAGACATACCAGATCTACCTAATGCATAGAAACAAATAACACAGTCAAAATGAGAAAACAAAGAAATACATCCCAAATGAAAGAACAGGGGAAACCTCCAGAAAAAGAACAAAATAAAATTGAGGCAACCGGGCAGGCCGAGTGGCGCGGTGGTTGAGTGCTGGTCTTGGGAGGCCAGTGGCCAAGGTTCGGGTCCCACATGTGAGGGCCAGTGACACTGCCCTCAATTAAAAAAAAAAAAAATTGAGGCAACCAACCTACCAGAGACAGAGTTCAAAATGATTGTTGTAAGGATGCTCAGCAACTTAGGGAGAGCTTCCACAGAGATAGCAAGCATAAAAAGAGCATAGATACCATAAAAAAAGAACCAGTCAAACGTGAACAATACAGTAACTGAAATGAAGAATACATTAGAAGGAATCACCAGCAGACTAGATAAAGCAGAAGATCGAATCAGCAATTTGGAAGACATGGTCTCAGAAAACACCTGATTGGAATAGCAAAATGAAAAAAGAATCCAAAAAAATGAGGACAGTTTAAGAGACCTCCGAGACAACATCAATTGTTACAACATTCGCTTCATAGGAGTACCAGAAGGAGAAGACAGTGAGGAAGGAATTGAAAACCTATTTGAAGAAATAATGACTGAAAACTTTCCTAACCTGGAGCAGGAAATAGATACATAAGTCCAGAGAGCACAGAGAGTCCCAAACAAGATGAACTTAACCAGGCCCACAAGACAGATTATAATTAAAATGGCAAAGGTTGAAAACAAAGAGAGAATCCTAAAAGCAGCAAGGAAAAGGCAACTAGTAACATATAAGGGAGCTCCCATAAGACGGCCAGCTGATTTCTCAACAGAAACTTTGCAGGCCAGAAGAAATTGGCACAAAATATTTAACATGATGAAAAACATGGACCCACAACCAAGATTACTCTACCCAGCAAAGTTATCATTTAGAATCAAAAGACAAATGCAGTGCTTCCCAGAGAAGAAAAAGCTAAAGGAGTTCATCACCACCAAACTAGTATTACAAAGAATGTTAGAGAAACTTTTTTAAGATGGAAAAAAAGAAAAGACAATTATGAATAATAAAATGGCAATAGATATATCAGCAACCACTTTCAATGTAAATGGATTAAATACTCCAATCAAAAGACATAGGTGGGCTGAATGGATAAGAAAACAAACCCTTACATGTGCTGCCTACAAGAGACTCATTTCAGATTGAAAAGACACACACAGATGGAAAGTAAAGTGATAGAAAAAGATTTTTCATGAAAATGGAAATGAAGAAAACAAACAAACAAAAAATACTTGGGGTAGCTATACTTACCAGACAAAATAGACTTTATTATTTTGTATTAATAATAAAAAAAGTGGTATTTCTTAATGATAAAGTGATCAACTCAAAGGGAAGATTTAATAAACTTTAGAAAAAAATTAGAGGACAATTTATATACCCCTAATAAAATAACCTTCCAAATGCTAAGACATAAACTAAACAGAATAAAATAAATCCACCATCATGCATTCAACAATCACATAATGCAGGATGTTTTCAAATGCATACAGATTTACCAAAATTGACCATATGCTGGGCAATAAAGCAATTTCCAATAAATGGTAAAGAATTCTTTAAAATCACCTGTGTTGAGGTGGCATTTGGACCCTAGAATATTTCTGAATATTTCTGTTACGTATTTAGAATTTGAAGATCTATGTTCCCATTCCCATTTGCTTCAAACAGCCTCTCAATCTGTCATATGTATTAAGCGCCTGTTTTCAACTGAACAGGGTTCTGTGGCAGGTGTCATAAAGGCATGGGTAGATTTTCTAAGCGTGGATAAACCGTACACAATCCAAGTATTTATAAGAGTGGGGTGTGTGTGTATGTGTGTGTGTGTGTGTATTTTTTTTTCACTTTCCATTTTCTTTCCCCCTGCTAAATAAAATAAATAGAAATGCTAAACACTAGCATTTGAATATTTATTTGGCCCTTGTGGGCAAGTTGAAGAGGAATTAAACTGTAGTTGCCATGGAAAATCATACTTGTAACTCCTAACTACTTGACTTAAGTAATTTTAACTGTTACTGTACTTGTGTGACTATTTGAGTCATTTCTTCATTCTTAAAAAAAAAAAAAAAATACTGTCAGAGTTCACAGAAATAGTAAAGAAAACAGAATGTTTGGAATTCTTTATCATTTGTGAACTACTTAGGTTGCTGCTATTCGACAATGTTTAATTCTACTGCACAAAATAAAAGACTTCCTTCCAATTCCCCCAGTTTCCTCCCTCCCATCCTCTAAATGCCACCCTCCTAACCCCCAGTACTCTGTTTGCATCCTGTTGTGCTTGAAGAGCAATTTATGTGTTTACTTCTCTGTCTCCCTAACACACTGCATATGCCTCAAGGACAGGAACTGTATCATTCACCTCTATGTTCCCGGAAGTAGCACAAAATAAACCCTCACTGAAGGGTTAGTAAGCTAAGTTGATGTGCACGAGGCCCCTGTCAAGTCACAAATCAAGTTAACTAACCTGTAATATGCCTATGGTTCTGAAGAATGCCAACTTCCAGTGTCTTCAAAGGCAGGCTTTCTCATAAAAACTGAGTTCCATTTAAAGAAATTTCTGGAAAACAGTGCCTTATTGCATTATCCATTATTGGAATAAGTTATTCCTTCTGAAAATTAAGACGTCAATTTTAAGTTGACATAATTTGACCAGTGGGCATCTCATGAACCCTTTTTTGTAAACAGCCCTTTTATATTCATGAAAGGATAAGGCAGGGCAAAGAAGAATTTAAACAAATGTTTATTTGAGCACCTATTATGTCCCAGGCAAAACCTGCCCTGTGTTATTTATTTTATTTTATTTTATTTGTTTTAAGGGCAGTGTCACTGGCCTTCATATGTGGGACCCAAACCGGGGCCACTGGCTTCTGAAGCCAGCGCTTAACCACCGCGCCACTCGGCCGGCCCTGCCCTGTGTTATTAAAACCAAACTTTAATTATCATTGCTTTATAGTGTTCACAGGGGCAAAGAAGTAACATTCTTTAATTATAAACCTCAAGATTTGTCTTTTAGAATCATAGATTCGAAGTAACAGAAATATTCCATCAAGATTTTTCCAAAACAGAAATTCTAAAAAAAAGTCAGGGGAAAAGTCAATATAAGCAATTCTCACTTTTTTTAACATTTACTCCTTAACTCCATATACTCCATGTAGGAGTTAAGAACTCCTTAACTCCATATACACTGATCTGAACCCCCGCTCCACTGGGCCAAATGGTTTTTCTGAAAGGTGGCCAGCTTCTTAATCTCACAAAAACATTTAACACTGTCAATTACAATATTGCTTTGTAAAACCCTCTTCTCTACTATTCTGTGATGCTGCACTCCTCTTTCTGTTTACAGAAGTTCATTTTCTCTTGTTTCCACTTCCTCCTTTACATCCGAAAGATTTTTAATTCTATTGTTTTCTTCAAAATAGCATCCGGCCCACCACACCACAAAACTCAACGATCTTGTCTTATCAATGTAAACAAGTCCAATATTTGTTCTACAAACCAAGTCTCCTATTTCCAATTGTCTTGTTACCTAACAAGTAACATGATGCCATTTGGATGGCACCATGTCATACTGGCCACTGCAATTCAACAAATCCAAACTCTAACATTTTCTTCCTGTATACCTTACATGTGTTAATGGTATCCAGTCTTTCCAAAAACCCTGGATGAAAACACTGGGGCCATCTTTGATTCCCTCTCACATGCTAACTTGAATCAAGTCCCACTGATAATACTTTTACAAATTTCACACATTTTATTCTCTTTACATTCCAGCTTCCATTAACAACTTTGAGGCCTTCCCAATCTGCAAACCAAAAATACTACAGAAGCTCCTTAAAGGCTCTCCCCATTACCACACCATCTTCTCCAAGCATCCTACATTGTCAGACACCTCCCTACTGCAAAGCCTGGTCTAGTGGTAATTCCGTATTTGCTTACCACAAGGACTAAGCCCCTTAGCCTGCCAATGCTAACCTCCTAAAATCCATTCTCATGCTGTCTTTCCAACATTATCTCTAACTGTAGTCATCAAACTCAGCAAATCATGTTTGTATATGCCATGCCATTTACTTGGAATCCCCTTCTTCATCCTATTTTCTTTGTCAAAATCAGTTTCACCCTTTAAGGAGAAAAACCAAAAAAGTTTCTTACAATTCCCCACTTGGGAGTCAGATACTTTTTTCCCTCCATATGCCTTCAGCCGTATGCACCTCATTACATTAGAAACTTTCTTCATCCCCATCTTGTGCATACAGTCTTGCACATAAAAGATGGTCAAATATTTTGGAAGTTGTCACAACCCCTGCCTCCCCTTTTAAAAGATTTAAAAATAAATATAGTTGATAAAAAATACATAAAAGTTACAAAAATATAGCCTGGTACCCTGAACTTCCATTAACATGCCTTCTAAGCATGCCAGTGTGTGTTTCTGATTTAACCCTCTCTTTGTTGTTTAAAAATGATCTACGACCAACAGGGACAGCTCTAAGCCACACACAAACACATTCCATATTTCCAAGTGAATGCTAACAGGAAAAACGTGTTTGTATAGGATTCAACCTACCCGTTAAAAATCAACAAGGACAAACCCTGTTTTCTCCTCACCCCAGCAAAAAGTGTGGACATGACATTCGTATTTCATCAGGGAGAATAAAACTACATTGCCAAGTTCACCAGTGTGAGAACACTGAAACTACCAAAATTCGGGGAGGGGGGTTTTAACTAGCATTTGTTACTTTAGGAGCTTAAGTAAATTCTGACATTTATGCAGTTCTCTTTTCCTCCAATAAGCTGTTTAAAAAACAAAACTATGAGCCCTGTTCTGAAAACAATAAAACACCTTGAAAGGGAAGAAAGAAGCCTCATGTCCAGCTGCGTGCCAAGTGCTGCGATCAAGTACCCCGACAAAAAAGTCAAAGAGAGCAGAAACCAAGGCAGAGTCATGACGTGTAGCAGGCACAGGTGAGCAGCACTGCCAGGTAATGAGCCAGAGGTTTCCTCAGCTCTGGGAAATGCCTGCTTCTGGACAACAGGGGCAGCAGGTCTTGTCTGCTTTCTTATCAACTAGTATTTAGTGTGCTCGTACTACAGGCCAGGTACTGTACTTAGAGTTTTAAGAGTATTGTGTCACTTAATCTACAAGCAATCTTCTGTGAGGAAGGTATTATTATTACCTTCCACTTATGGATGAAGACAGAGAGGTTAAGCAACTTGCCCAAGGTCACACAGCTAGTAGTGCAAGGGTCTGAAGCCAGATTAAATTCTTAACCCCTCTACTCCATACCTACAAACATATATTGGGTTTCACTTGTTTACATTTATTTACTTTATATGCATCATTCTTTTGTTATTTATTCTTATGTGTGCCTCATAAAAGGCCACAGAACTTGACTTGCCCTGGGGCTGTTGACAATAAAATAAGCCTAACTGCTGGCTTGTGTGCTGGTTAAAGCTTCATCATGATGCTTCTTCATGCTCCTCATTGATATAATACCCCAATAAGCAGCTCTGAGGGGGTATACTGGCAACACCCCTGTTATGGGTTGAACTTTGTCCTCCCACAAAAGATATGTTGCAGTTCTAACCCCTAGTATCACAGAATGTGACCTTATCTTTTAGTGTTTTACAAGAGTGATCAAATTCAAATCAGATCATTAGGGTGGACCCTAAGCCAGTAAGACTAGTGTCCCCATAAAAAGGGGAAATGTGGAGAGGGAGGGGAAGAGGTGTAGCAAGGGAGGGGGGCGAGGGAGAGGGAATGAAAATGTCAGGTAAAGATGAAGGCAGAGATCAGGGTGATGCTTCTAGAAGCCAAGGAATGTCAAAGACTGTCAGCAGATCACCAGCAGCTGGACAAATGCTTCCCTCCCCGTCAGAAGAAACCAACCCTGCTGACCTCTTGATTTTCAGACTTTTAACTGCAGAACTGGGAGAAAACGAATTTCTGTTTTTTACATCACACAGTTTGTGGTACTTTGTCATGGCAGCCCTAAGAGATGAATACACTCCCACTTCCAAAAGTGTAAAACACACGTGACCACAGTAGCTAGAAAGAGGCCATATTTCCGTTCTACTTCCACATGTATTCCCTCAGAAAAGCCTCTTAGTATATCAAGCTCACCTCTCACCACTGGGAAAGAGCCGGGCCCAGCCTTTCCTCATGCAATAGGCAGGTTGGAAGCGAGAGAGCCACACGAGTCCCTGTGAAGGCAGCCTTCGGCACCATCAGTCTCTACACACCTGATCTCCGGTTTGCAGGACTGAGTACATTTTTCATTGCTGAATGTATTTTTCATCAGTGTTATCAAGAGTGTAATAATTCTAGGTAACTTTTTAAATTATATAGATAGCTACTAGAAATAATTCCCTGGTAGTAATTCTCCCTTGAAAATACTGAATAAAAAAGCTAGAATATCAGCTAGAATGATGCACAGGCTAGCAGAAGGGAGTGGCCTTGTGTTGCCAAGGGGAGGAAACATACTTTTTGCTGGACTTACCAATGCAACATGGACTTTTCTGGGAGCTTCAAGGAGAGATCCCTGCTCTTGAAAGCATCATTTTCCTGCAAATGTCATCGTTGCCTGGATTTGCTTCAAATGTACACTGTCTTTACCTCTCGCTGTTCATTAGTCAATTTTTCTAAGTAGCAAGATTTTGCAGCTTTTATAATAAAAACTGGATCCATTATACTGAAAAGAATTACTCTTTAAAATAACTGCTCTGCAAACAAAACATTGGAGACAATCATAGTACCTAGGAATTATAAGCTTCACAGCACTTTACATCCATCATATAAGGCAGTCTTCCTACACAAGCCTAAAATGACTTGTTATTGTCCTGGGTCTGTCTATACAAAAACCCTTCAAACACATGCACCAAATATGTGAATAAGCCATCAAGCCATTGTCAGGTCATTCAAAGGCTGAGGAATCACACCCTATTATCTTAGGAGCTGATTTACTGTACCATTCAGAGTGTCGAAAACAGAGGTACTGAGGTATGCTTTTTACATAGGCTTCTGACAGGACTTTTTTTGTTTGCCTAGACTTTATTTTCATACAGCAACCAATATGTTATTATGACACTTGAAGGAAACAGTGATTCCTAAAAGACCACATATCAGTATAGCACATGGTCATTTCTATGAGAAATTCGGCCATTTTACCTTTTTTTAATTAAAGTGTTAATTCACTTTAACAACAAGGAGGCTTCTTTCTCTGAAGTACATAAGCGTGACTGATTCATTACACTGTAGAAATATAAGGAGTACTTTGTGCATAAAACAGTGACTGAGAAGATAGCCTCCCCACCTTTTTATTGAAATTATAATTAGCAACATATAACCTCACTGGTAGTGCCAAGGCTATATGAGATAATAGTGCATCAAATTATCTTCCAATAGAATAAATAAAAACTCCACAGTCACTTGCGGAACATCTGGAATGTTATGAAAAATCGCAATCAGTGTTACAGAAAACAAGGCAGGGACAATAGTGAGCAATATAAAGTATGAACAGTGTGGTGTAAATAGTTTGAGTTTGAAAGGCAACTAAAAGCTATGACTTCAGCTGACATAAATCATAGCATGCTACCAAACTTGCATTATATAGACATGTCTTACATATTTTGTATTATTATAGCTATTATTTCTAGCTGATTCTACCTGATCATATGATGATTTAAATAGAATTTCACAAAACCATGAGGTAGGAACTTTTATATCCGCATTTTACAGGAGAGGCAACTGAGGCTTAGAAGAGCTGAGTAACCTGCCCAAGGTCATAACCAGTAGCAGGAAAGTTGTAGAAGCTGCACATACATCCCAGACTCCCAAAATCACTTGCTCTCGACCTTCTGGCCATTCTTCCTCTTCACAGAACCAGCCTGGGGAAAAGGGGCTTGGGCTGGTTTCAACCAAGATTCAGCCACAGAGCCTGCTGGGAGGATGCTTCCAACCTCAGAGAGAAATGCTGTAACTGGTCCCCACGGCCCTTCAGGTGGCCTTTACTGGGCTTCCCAGGTTTTGAGCAGCTGGGCAGCCCCTGATGGAGCCTCCACATCAAAGGGGAAGGAATCATTCAAAAGTCAGCCAAAGAAACCCACCTCCCGGACAGAAGACCACAAGGGCAGGACTCCTGCTAGGACTTCAAAGTTGTTTTTTCTATTTCTGGTCATCTCTGACAATCAAGTGGAATGCATATTCTTGATTAATATAGGTAGGTGTTTAGCTATATAAAGGGGGGGTGGGGGGTTAATGACAGGAAAAGAAAAGAGACTATAAAAATTCAATGTACATCTATATGTCTCTATCTATTGAACTAGATGCTACACACTGAGCAATGGGCTTTCAAATACACTCTCCAATACAGGAGAAACACGGGATAATTTTTGTTCTCCAGTGATTTCTTTGTGCCAGGTACTACGATGGGCAGTTAACTAGTAAGAACACAGGGGTTCTCAGAGGATAGTCCATATTCGTCAAGGTCACGTAGTTACAAAGAAGCACAGGCTCTAACTAACCCCAGACCTGTTTGATTTCATCACATCACTGTGCCATACCAAGGGGACACAATGATTACCCGGGACATGGCATGGCTATATTTTTAAAACAATACTGCATTATTCATATACTACATTAACATGATCTTATTAAAGATACGATAAAGAATGAAAGCTGAATCATGTGGTTATCATACAGTCAGAATTAAACACAAATAAGTTTATCACTTTTCCCTCACAAAATTAAGTTTTCCTTATCAATTAAATGTACTCATCTAAAATTCTTTGCCACCTCCTTTTTTAAAGTCTGCTCTCCCGGCTGCATAGATTATAAATAGCACTTCTTACAATACTATTTTTAGGCTCTATACGATTATTCCTAACTTCAGAAAGACATTAAATTTAACATGTCTGTCACTTAATACAACTTTATCACATATGCTATGTAGAACACATTTTTTTCCTCAACTATCCACATTAAGTTATTCTTAGACCAACTACTTAAATTAAACTGCTGCAAGAGACTGAAGTTATTTTTATCAATTCTTTTCACCCAACGATAAAGGAGGCTGTTGGGAAAGTTAAAATACATACAAAAGACAAAAAATAATTGGCCATTATATGTGTGAGAGTAAATTCCACTAACTTTTCCCTAACCATTTTTCACTAGTAAAACCGGAATTACCACCAGGGCCTTCAGCTGGTGTTAGTCTATTATAAAACTTATTTATTTATTTTTTTACAGCAAATAAAATCATTCTTCAGCCTTGTTTCAAGATACCTTAGTAACCAGCTCTATTTTTTCCCCTCTGTACTGCTCAGTGCTTTCACTTAAACATCGGGCTGCAAAGAATCTGGCCAGGTCACCTTGGCTACGAACGCTCTCTCCTCCCAAGAACACTTCACCCCCACCCAGCCCATCTTATTAAAAACCCAAAGACTCAAAAGGCCCACAGGAAGCCTCTCATCCTCATCTTAGATACACACACTGAGTGTCTTCTGTGTGGCTGGCACTATTTTAAGTTGGTGTTCACAACACATCTGGTAGCCTAATACATCGTGTTACTTCTGAAAGGTCACAATAATTGCTCGTAACACATAAACCTGTACTACAACATAAGAAAGGAAAGCAGGAGATAACTATTTACTCCTCCTTTCCAAAGGTAAACCTGTACAAACCAACTATGATGTAAGGCATCCCCTATCTCTACCCCTCAGATACAAATGCTAGGCTGAATACAGGACCAGGATATCAAGATGTGGCTGGGAGTTTTCTACAGTAGACAGAATTTATGGAAGGAACAGCCTACCTTACCATGTAATTTTCTCAACTTCTGATTTGAGACATTCATTAATGAACTATTGGATATTGCCTTACGTGTCTTAAGATCCTCGTCTGTTTTTCTTTCTTTTCCCAAAAGATTTCTCGTGGTATCATTGCTATTCTGGAGTGCTTACTAAAAGGCCGAGATGGTTACCAGCAGCTTTATGTGAATATACACAAGAAGGCCACAATTATTTTCTCTTTTTTGCAGATACTGAAACTGAAAGAATTGTTAAGTAGCATGCCTGAAGTCAAACAGTGATTCACTAAGGCAAGTCTCTTGGGCTTCGCACTCTAATCTCTTAACAAATTTCTAGTTAAATTCACCTTCTCAAATTGGAATGTCATATATTATAGTAGTTGGAGTATCATGTTCACGTTTATAACAGAAGCCTTTATAAAAAGGAATACAAATAATTCTTCTGACCTAACACAAAATAAAACCATACAACGTCTTTACTTAAAGTGTATAAACAGCTAAATTCACAAGCACAGTCCCCCACTTGTTTGTGGAATCACACATCCTCTAGAGGAGGTGGAGAGTGGCTACTTCTCTGAAATGTCACTAATAATATACCTCAATTTATTTCCCCCCAACAGAAACCCTTTTTGTGTGTGAAAGCGCAGATGCAGTGGAAGAGGGAATTGTGCATCATTTATACCTTTCAGGAATAAACGAGGAACCAAAGCTCAGTGACAAGCAGTAAAAGGAGAGAGGACAAAGGCTGAAGGGACAAGTCAGAAAGAAGACACATGCCCCAGGAGTCGGGCACTAGCTGAACAAATTGCAGGCCTGTGCCGGGTCCCACATGCCAGCCAAGAGCAATGAGTTGCCCCAGGACCCAGTCACATGTGCCCTCTTCTCACGCATCAACAGACCCTGTGCAAATAAGTGAATGGCTGCAAGTGAGTGACCACAGCTCCCTGGAGCCATCAGATTGTAAAGGTTTTCTATCAGAAAGCTGAAAATCAAACATGTGAAGTTTACATTGTGGGTACAAAGCAGCTGACGCTGAAAAACTTCCCTAGAGATCAAGGAAACATAAAGGGTAAGTCATTTTCCCAAGTCTCATATACAGTAGTTAAGCCTATTAAGTACATTGTAAGCTATGCTAATGGGTTCAGGGGTTATATATCTCTTTTGTTGGTTCCAACTGAGCCTTCACACACTGCAGTGAATTGGGGAGAAAGACAGTGTAATAAATCTATCTGAAACAAAACAGCATTAGGGTTTGAAAGATGCTAATGAGCTCCAGTGTTCCAACTTGAAAAAATCCCATTCCCATCCCCACCCGACACCACACTACTAACAATGGGCACAGGAAGAAGGAGTGTAAAAATACTTCAAATACTCAGGCTGCTAATTCCTTACTGCATTTAATACTTTTAAAGTGAAATCAAGTGTCACTGAGAGAGTAACAGTAAGTTAGTCACTTAGAATGAAAGCATGGCCCTCTGCATCTAAAATATTATATTAGGGATGAATGGGATTTGTGTCATTTCATTGGGAAACTCCATCAACATTAAATAATGCTTTTTAGAAATTACTATTTTCAAAAGTAAATCTGCAAATTTAGAACTGAAGATGTCTTTTAATTTTAAAAAAATAAAGACTGAATAAAGACTGAGTTATTTTATTATCCTGGGATAAAGAGTAAACAAGACATGTAAAATGAAAGACTCACCCAAAATACAAAGTCTTTTACACATGTTAAATATTATTTTGAGAGCATAAGAACCCAAGACCTATAAGGTGAAAGAAGGGGGTTCCTAAAAGTGAAAATAATTTTTTATCCTTTGCATCACCAATGGTTTGTGCAAATACCTAGGTAGTGAGGATATGCTGGAAACTAGTCAGAATAACTAATCATATGGCTATTGTGTAATCATATGGCTGAAATAGTTGTGTGTGTGTGTATGCATGTATGTGTGTACCCATTCTGTCAAAAGATGCCCTGCTAAAATAAAGATAAAAACACAGCACATGTCAGCAAAAGTAATCATAATAACTACAACTTATACTAATTTCATTTGGCAAAAATGGACCATGTTTTGTGGTCTGCTTAGATACTCACATTTTAATTTACTGTAATTGAGACACGGATTGTATACATACAATATGGCAAAGCACTTTGTATCTTTAGAAAACTCAAAGATGAATATAATATTCACCTTCTGACCCATCTATCTGTCATGCAAAAAGAACATGTGAGAGAAACATTAAGGAGAGCAGGGGGATGAAGGGATGACTGCTTAAGGGTGCAGGGTCTCCTTTGGGGGTGGTGAAACGTTTTGGAACTAGATAAAGGCGATGGTTGCTCAACACTGCATAATGTACTGAATGCCATTGAACTGTACACACTTTCCAATACTTAATTTTACATTATGTGTATTTCACCTCAAAAAAAATTATAATAGTGAACATTTTTGTAAAATATATGATAGGTAGTTTATACAGAGCATCTCTTGTTCAGTTTTTACAGTGATGCTAACATATAATCATTCCTATTTTTAGAAAAGAAAAGCCATGCTAAATGACAGCAGATTTTAAATCAAGCTTGTTCATCCTGTCTTCACTCACTATCCAGTATCTTGAATCTGTGAAAATTCACCAACCATGGCAAGGTGAAGGCTGAGAGACAATCCTCTTGACTAAGTCAGAACAGCTCAGGAAAGCATAGGGCAGGGAAATGTATGTCACATTCTGAAAATGACAAAAAGTCCGGAAGGGACAGCTGGGTGACAAAGACAAAGCTTAGCACAGCCGCTACTATGTGAGACATAAGCCTATTGAAGGCCCTGCTTCCCTGGATGCCTGGTAAGGAGCATGGACTTTGTGTCCCATTACCTAAAGCAGTTCTCCAGCTGTATCAGAATCACTGGAAGCCTTCATTAAAACCCTCCGTTGGGTGCAACTGATCTCACAGATTTATTGCACACGACTTTTCAAATATCTAACAGTTAACATAAGTATCGTAACTTATCGCTTCCGTATCTTTCCCCTTTACCATAACCTATCACCAGTCATGTTTGTGACTTAGTATAATAAAGATGTATTTCATAGCAGCAACTTTCTATGCAATGAATCTGTGAGCTCAGTTGCACCCGACAGAGGATTTTAAACACAGATTTCTAATTCGTTTGGTGTAGGGTAGGGACTGGGAATCTGCATTTCTAACAAGTTCCCAGGGATGTTGCCGCTGCTGGTCTGGCGATATTAAGAACCTCTGGCTTACAGCATAATCAGAGTGTTTTTGAAGCAAGAGAGCAATGTGATTGTGTGTGTGTGTGTGTGTGTGTGTGTAAGTATGGATATATATCTATATACATACATGTATATAATACATATATATTATATATTTATATTGGTAGCAGAGAACAGACAAGAGGCTATTACAATGTCCAAAGCAAAAAGGATGAAAACGTGTACTGGGATAACAACAAAAATGGTTCAGAGGTCAAGGTACTCATGAACTACAGCTATATTAATAAAAAGTACATTCTAGCTAAGTAGAACATTAAAAAGCTCAATAATTGGAATTATACAGTATGGGAAGAGACTTTATTGAAGTGACTAATTAGAGAGGAAATCATGTAGGAAGAATAAAGATGAGACAGGTTTTCTAGAGTAAGTTACAAAGCTAATGGTTAAATTAAGAGTCGCCTAATCTCAAAAATAAGGTCAGACACACCACAAACACAAGTGGGATCTATTCTCCTTAACATAAGAAAAGTGGTAAAAAGCTCTTCTTTCCGATAAATACCAACTTCGATAAATACCAACTTCAGAGGGGGAAGGATTTAGTAACTCCACTGCAGGATAACTTTTCTAGGACTATGGCTTCTCTCTATAATACATATCTCCTCCTGAAAGTACTTTGTAATCAGAAAAAATCTAATAAGGTGGTAGCTTCTTACACTAACCGATGCTAAATCTGGGAAAGAATAGAGTTGTATTATTGAAGCTTAAAACATATATTGTTGAGTAGGCTTCCCTCCCCAGGGAAGTAATAAAACAGACCGAAGGTCACTTGCTTATTAGGCTGGGTTTCCAGTGCCTGCAGGAGTATCTTGTCTTATGAATATACAGACGCGCAGTGGTGATGCCCAGTGGTGATGCCCAGCCCACCATGCACTTGTATATCACCTAGTGGAATGGATGAGCTCATCCGACCAGGTGTCCTACATCGGGGTTAAGCAGCACTACAGCACCCCAGCAATTACATTTCTCCCAAATATATTAAAGAAAAAAAAAAGGCAGGGGGTGGGAAGGAAAAGAAGAAATCTTTTTCCAACACACTGAATCTGGTCCAGCAATTTACTTCTCCCTAGCAAAGTCAGAATCTCCATTCTAAAGGGAAATCACAAGAGAAAAACGCTATCAAATGATATTTCCAAAGCAAAACAAAATATTGATATTAGAGAAATTTCAAATCCTGAGTCTTTGAAACAGAAACAGTAAACCACTGCCAGAAAGAAAACCAACAGCTAGCCCAAACCATCCCTCTTCCACAACTGTGACAAAGCCCTGATGAGCTCACAAAACATAGGACTCTGGCCCTAACAGCATGACCTTGGGCAGTTTACTCATCTTTTGGAGTAGTTTCCACCTCTGTAAAAACTAAGGATCTACTCCACAAGCTAAATGTGCAAAACAAATACAATCGTGCATAAAAAGCAAACTGAAAGCATAATGTATCACAGACTCTTATTCTACGCATTCCTGTCGTGATCTTTCAATGGAATGAAGATTATACTCAGAGAGAGAAGATGAAACAAATGCCCATCAGTCAGGATTTTTTTCTGTAGCAGGAACAGCACAAATTTCTTTAGATCCTCTAGCTTCTTTCATCACTACTATTTCTCCACAGTGATCAAGAACCTGAATTGTTTACACATCTCAGCAGAGAGCCTGAGTCAGTATTTCTACATAACTTGAAATCATACATGGCATTTTTTTTTTAAAGATTTTATTGGGGAATTGGGGAAGGGGAACAGCATTGGGGAATCAGGGAAGGGGAACAGACAAGTTGTTGTCCTTTTGTTCTTCAGTCTAGTTGTGGAGGGCATTGTTTCACTGGCCCATGTTGATATCATCATTGAGCTCTTCCCGGGTGAAGCAGATCGGTCACCGGCCTCTGGACAGCTGCTCATGGCGGCTTTTTGGCAGCTCACGCCGGCTGCCAGCCGCTTACACTTGCTGCTGATCACTGACTGTAGCCTATGGCGGCCCACTGCAGCAGGGGCTGCAGCCTATGCTGTCACAAGTGACTCATAGCAGCCCAGCTCTAAGTCAAGCTATTGTTCACCATCTTAGCTGTAGAGAGCAGTGTCACTGGCCCTCACATGTGGGATCTGAACCGGGGCCCTGCTGCTCAGAGCTGGAGTCCCAAGCCAGCTCTTAACCAAGGCGCCACTGGGCCGGCCCCAGGCATGGCATTTTACTTGAAGTCAATATTGTTCATCATACTGGATGGAAAAGAAAACTTTGTTTAATGAATCTCTTCATTGTTCATATTGCTAATGCCATGAATTCATCACAGCAATATTTATAGAATCCAGGTGTCTTTATTTCTCATTTTAAATTTTCTTGACTATTATAGTATACTTAAACCTCCTCATTCTTCCCTCTTTATTAACAACTTCTGGAATTCAATATATGCATAATTATAGCCCACAGGTTGCAATTCTCCTTTTTCCCTGACGCTATTTTACATGGTCCTGGTTACTTGGCAAAATCCCACTTCCTACACCTGCCATTCACAAGGTTAGGAGACTCATTTTAACTTTGTTTATCCCATGTTTCCACAGCTGCTATCAAAAAGACAAAAGGAATAAACCTGGAGATTTTAGGAAGCCATTTGGAAAAAGGAAGTACACATTGTGTCACCTGAAAGGACCATCCCTCAGTGAGTCAGGAACATTTGGTGACAGACAAATATGAGACAGGTTTTCCTTTCAAAGTCATTTCAGAAAGCCTCAGTTCTGAAAGTGAAGAGGGGAAAGCTGCAGGGGTTTAGAACTTCAGGACTCTGGAAAAAGGAGATACAGAATGGGCCAAGAGCCCAAGAGCATACAGTGAACGTTAGGACATGTGATGGACATAATGATAACATATAATCCGAGGGCCGACCAAGTGGCTCAGTTGGTTAAGAGCTCGCTCAAGAGTGCAAGCTGAGCTCTGAGCAACAGCAGTTCGATGCCCAACCCGAGCTGAGCTGCCGCTAAGCTGCCAACAGGTGGCACAATGGCTCAGCTAAAAAAAGAAACGAACATATAATCCAAGACACTGAAGTGCCAGCTACAAAAGATAGGGTTATTAGTTCTTGAACATGAAATGGGTGTAGGAGGGCTGGAAGGGAGAAAAAGGAAAGCAAACTAAGCTAGTAATTGTTTTTCTCATACTGGGAAGAATGCAACTAAATAAATTATAAAAAGGTGAAGAGAGAGGCAAAATACAAAGAAGCATGTAATATGGGGAACTCAGGTGGGAGGATTACAGAGGGAAGAGAGGACATATTCACAGTCCCAGCATGGCCAGCCCACCACCCAAGTAAACCCGCTCTGCACTTACTTTACTGCGGCTCCGAGCCTACCAACCACTGCGATTAAAAAAATTCATGTGAAGGGCCGGCCGAGTGGCGTGGTGGTTAAGCACTGGCTTGGGAAGCCAGCAGCCCCGGTTCGGGTCCCACATATGAGGGCCAGTGACACTGCCCTCAAAAAAAAAAAAAAAACTTCTAGAGGAAAAAAATTCATGTGCCCATGAGAATTGAATCCTTGACAAATATGTGCCATCTAACCTCAATTTTGCTAGTAGTTACAGGTACCTGTAATGATGTAAGAATTTTTAGGGCCGGCCGAGTGGCTCAGTTGGTTAAGAGCTCGCTCAAGAGTGCGAGCTGAGCTCTGAGCAACGGTGGTTTGATGCCAGCCCTAGCTGAGTTGCCGTTGAGCTGCCAACAGGTGGCAGGATGGCTCAGCTAAAAAAAAAAAAAAAAAAAAAGAATTTTTAATATTTCTATTGAATTTATGAGAAAATACTTGTGTTCCTTATTCCAAGTATCTATATAAAAGGTCAAAGGAAGTAAGGAGGTATTGTTGTGTCATCGCTGTTCTTGAATAATGTTGCTATAATAAACTCTCCCCAAAATAAAAAAGCACTTTACTCAAAAGATGTTTCCAGAATGTTTCATAATAATATAATAGAATTTTTTTTTTTTTTAAATCAGGTGATATTTAAAATGTAGAAGTTTGGGGGTTTTTTTTGTTGTTGTTTTTTTTGTTGTTGTTTTAAGGTAACCCACGGCCGACATTTTGTAAAGAAATCATTGGAACACAATTGGGACATTGGAAAGTCAAATCCTATCTCACACAAAAATGCCATTTTTCAAAAGCATATATTACTTTCTTAAAATAAGACTTTTATCAGGATAGAGCAAGAAAAGTTTAGTCCACTGTTGGTCTTAGGGTATTTAACATTTTGTTTTTTAACAATCTCTTAGCTATTTTTCATCAGCTAAGAGAATTATATAAACACAAATCTGCGCGAATACGATAAAATGAATTAAATCAAGATAACTGTAAGGGCTAGAAAGATTTTAAGTAGTAAATCCAGCAAGCAACAGTCTGGGGGGGGGGGTGTTAATAAATACTAACACTACAGGGGAAAATATAAATTCATTTACATATAGATGGTTTCTGTATTATTCAAACCTTTTAAGAGTTAAGCCTAATATCAATATATACACAATTCCTTCATAGTATCTCCTTTCTGATTCAGAAACAGTTACAACAGCACACAAACCATTCCACATAAATACAAATTCAGTTCAGAAAATAACTCCAAAGACATCTCATAATATCCCTTAGCCATCTTATGCTATTCACACCATCTAGAATTAACACTGGGAAGAAAAAAAAAAATCAAAGAAAATGATAAAAATTGCTTCGCCTAATAGTGAAAATGTAAATATGAAAAGACTTTTACCAGTCTCTGCTGGGTATGGTAATTAAAATGTGCAACCCCATGCCTCAGCCAAAACATAAAGTGATGGGAAGAAACAGTCTGATGAAGCTCACTGAGCAAACAAAACTGTTAGGATTGGACACAACTGTATTGTTATATAGGCATCTCTAGCATGATAAAGACAAATACAATGAATTAAGCACTTTTCATTTTTTCCAGCTCATAAGAAGAAAACAGATATGCACAAGGTATTCATTTTTAAATGCCATCTACATAAATCAACTACAGCAAAACTGAAGAGTAAAAACGTCCTTAGGAAGAAGAAAAAAAACATCCACAACAAGATCCCTTGGAGTTGGTGGTGTTCCCACTCCACGGTACTTGCACAGGCTGAGAAAGATTTCTAAATAAGAGCTTACGAGGCTTGATACATTTAACTCAAAGACGCCAGGCGTGGTCACTGCTGCAGACAAAGGGAAGAGATGTAGCCAGCAATATTCTAATCAAAGAATTCCCAACAGAGTCTGCAAAGTCAACATCTAAACACTAACTCATCAGTGCTACTTCAAAATAATGGCTCACTTTTTCCCTCCTAAACTGAACCAAAGACCTGGTTTCCTTTCAGAAATACCAGCTGGTGAAAATAATTCTCAAAGCACATATTGGAGGGAGTTAATTCAGTACCACTGATTTCTGTGTCAGCATGACTAAAATGAATGCAGTAATAGGAATAAAATAATCCCCGCTTTTGAACTGTTAGACCCACTACAATGTATTGGGCAACATACAATATACCACATTTTGTGACATCTTTCCATTGTAGCATATACTGCCATTTAAATTGGAGTGGGGTGGGTGGGCGTGTTAATTACCTTTCTAAGTGTGTATGTCCTAATTTCCCATGTAGATTACAACTCCTTTGAAGAAGGGAGGTTGAAGGTTAGATGTTTCTCTGTATTTTTTCTAACACTTTGCACACATGTAGATAGAGATACACACAGGATGATCTGATCTACTGCTTCTTAATGGAAAAGAAACCTCAGTAAACAGAACACAGGGAAATCAGCAAAAGAAAAAGATATCAGCAAGACAGCAGTCAGATCATCAGAGCAGCTTAACTTTCCATTTTCTACAGGTAAGAAAAATTGAAAAAACCTCAAAGATGGTAGTCACTGCACTGACCTAAATTTGGGAACATGTGCGGACGTTGTTTTCCTTGCCTTTATTCCCTAAACCATGCAGTATTACAACTATTTACATAGCATTTACACTGTATTAGGTATTATAAGTAATCTAGAGATGATTTAAAGTATATGAAAGGCTGTGTGTAGGTCATACGCAAATACTACCCCACTTTACATAAGGGACTTGAGCATCAGCAGGTCTGGTATCTGTGGAAGGCTCTGGAGCCAATCCCTGTGGATGCTGCAGGATGACAATATTTACTTAAATCTTAAATTGAAACACCTATAAACTCCAACTCAGGGCCTTCCACCTATCAGACATTTAACAAATATTGGCAAAAATGAACCATATCCCCAGAGGTCATGATTCTGATTCTCTAAATTCTGATCTCCAGAACCATGAAGACTAGAGAATACTAAAGTAACAAAGAAAGCCAAGCGTTAGGCTTGCATATCAGGTTCAATGATGACACTGTCACTTTTTTCTTCCATGTCACTGTTTTCTTTAGGGCATTTGGGATATTAAAGTCACAGTAGTAATAAACATTCCTTTTGTTGCTGCCTATCTTGTGAAGCCTGCTTAAAGTACACCATCCAGCAATAAACAGCTAGACAGACTGACAGACACAGATATATGTATGTACACACCAACAAACACATATATACAAATGCATTTGTATGCATATATATATATATATACACACATATACATGTATATATACATACCTACACACATGTGTAGAGATAGATAGATAGATAAATAAATAGATAAATAGATAGAGATACATATAGATATAGATATAATGAACTCTGAGAAAGAAGATGCCTACACCAAGGACTCTTAGTGGTTAACTGGGCTCAAAATACAAAAGCAAAACAAATAACAACAGCAAAAAAAACAGAGCCTAGCAGCCATTTCTGAACAGGGGTCTCTTATATAAGCTGTGCTTCAGGGAAAAGCCCACACTGAGCTGCCTGCCTGCACTGTGTTCCCAACATCTGAGCCAGCCCTTATAAAGGAGTTCCTGGAATTGTATTTCAACCAATAGGACTGAGGCTTTCCCCATCCAATCAGAGCTGTGTAATTATATTTCCCCCCCCCCATTAGCATCTTCCTAGACCAATCAGTACAGGTCCATTCTGACCAATTAGATAGCGCTTTTTGGACCAACCAGTGAGGATTTGGAGTGCTCATTTGCATGAGGACAGACCAATCAGGGACCAAGGGCAAGGACTTCTCTCTGTATAAGTCATCTCCCTTCTGGCTTGGGTAATCCATTTTCCCTTTCCAATCTGAAGGTTATGTTTCCCCAGCTGGAGCTAAAGCACTGATGATGTCTCACTGGAGCAGACTGGAGCAGGACAAAGCAGGAGAGGGGCCTTGCCCCAGGGCTGCCTCACAGCTGTGCTACTCTACAGCCATGCCCTTTCATAATTGAGTTGTAACAATATTGGGCTGTCTCACAGTCATGCTGTTCTCACAGCCCTGCAGTATCACAACTGAGCGGCTGCACAGAATAAAGTTTCCTTCTTCAATGCACCCCAGATTGGAGATTCCTGTTGGCGTTGAATTGGCGTCAATGACCAATTGGCTACACACACACACACACACACACACACACACACACACACACCCCTACAAGTACATTTCTTATAAAAACTTAAATTCTGCATCTGAGAACCAACTCCCCTCTATCTGAAAAGAATGAAGAGGGGTGGGGAAGAGAGAGGGAACAGTCTCTATGGCAATTCTGTCCCAGAAAATAACGAATAATAAGTGCTCTACAGTTTTAATTTATTAGCAAAATAATTGATTTTTAAAATTCCATCAATGGACAAAACATGTAGGAAATGGGATTGATAAGAACAATCTCAATATATTTTAATAAAGGGATTAATAAAATAAACTGAAAGATTCCTTCAATTCACACTGTTTTTCATAGAACTCAATCATGGGAGGGCAGGGGATTCTCGACCAAACAGTCTTTTTTCACAAAATGTATTTTCCTGTTTGAAAACAAAGAGTTGTACTGCTAGTGACTTGGTAAACCAAATAATATTCACATATGTAGAAAAGAAAGAGTTAAATTCTCACATCCCAGTGCAGGCAGAAAATGTTCTGGTGTGTTTTGTTTTGTTCTGTTTTTTTTGTTTTAAATTAAAAATTAAAATAGCTGATACCAAGAGAAAGAATACTAGGGCTCAGAATTAAGTACAGGATAGGAAAATTCCTTCCTAGTGACATTTCACAAGTCAAAGCGACATGGTTCTCCCTCTACATCTTCCCTGTCTAACGGTTTGGTGGTCAAGAAATTCCCCAGCGGCTTCAGACCCTAAGGAGAACCTGCAAAGTACAACTGCATCCTTTCCACTGACCTGGATCGTGATGAATCCTACATCACCGTACCCTTAAGATAAATAAAAACCACCCGGAAAGTAGGGCAAATCTCTCCTCTTCTGTGCTAGGTAACAACATTCCATTATTTACTCTTATAATTCCCAAATAAAAAATTGGGAGCGGGGGGAGACACAATAAAAATTATAAGCTAGGTTACATTCAGAAAAATCTAAAGTGACTGGAACAATACACACACAGAAGAGAAACTGATGATACCCAGGAAGCTCCAGGGCAGAATTCTGTAATAAGGCCAAAGTTCTCCACTGAGGAAATTAATATGTTATTAACTCCAGCTGAATTTTTGCCGGGAAAATTAAAATCCAAAAAAACTAAACAATGCAGCATGGAATTACCCAGACAAAATGCTAATTCCAAGTTTCCTAACCACTTCTGAACTGCCTGATGGAAGTTAAAAGGAAGTCAGCCTTCACCTCCAGGGGGAGAGAGGAAGGAAAGAAGGTGGCCTTAGGATGCCTGAGAAAGAGAAAGGCTAGCGTTGCTTCCTTTTAGTGTCCACAACTTCAGCCAAGCTATTGGCAGTAAAGCACAAAACAAAGCACAGTGTCAAACAGTGGCCCACTATTAATTTCTGACAGGGTAGAAGGACACATCAATACTACAAAGCCATGGGAGCAATTACATCAGACTTACCACTCAACTCCACTTAGGGGATAGATTCAACAACAACATACTATGTCAATTTTGTGTACCATTTCCACTTTATAAATGTGCAGATCCTCCAACCCATCTTCTCCAGGATACCATTGCCCAGCTGACACCATTAACGGGGGTTCATACTCCCAAGGAGAGTGGGTACAAGGTAACCAACTGGTGTCTAAGAGAAATATACTGAAGCTTCCATCTGTATCTCTTTACTCTGGTTTTCAGTTTTTCAGCTTGTAATATACAAAATATATTACTACAGTATTATATGTAGGTAATATATTTTTAAAATATTTATAGTGTACATGTGTTCCCCAATTGTTTGGAATTGGTAGGACAAATTGGTGAAAAAAAGGCTTGCTCTACACATTCGTGTCTGCCCAGGGAATTAATGGCAAATATGGTTGTAATCAGAATTCTAATCATTCTGATGCATCCCATTTTAAAACGTGCAGAGTACTGTTATAAATGTAGTTTTTCATTTTGACTTATCACAGCCCTATGATATAGCAGAAAGATGAGGGTACAATCCCAGTTTTTAACAGCAGAGAAACCAAGAATTGGAAAAAACCATCTAGGTAGACTGCTGTTTCATTCCTCTTCCCCAGCTCGCTGCTCCACTCCTTCACTTCACTTTCCTCAGAGACAAAAATCGCCTCCCTGAGGACCCTTCAAGTGGTGGAGAAAACCAACAAGATACATTCTTTCATGAAATGACAACTTGGTCATGAGCCCTTTCCCCTCAGATTTTCACAGCATAACCATTCACCCAGTTAGATTAAAAATCCTGAGGATCAGTCTCTTACTTAGAAGAATGTGAACTTGGAGAAATCAATGAGCCACAAAAGAGAGTGCACAGGCAGAATTCCACAGGTGGGACACATTTCTACTCACTGGCTACAAATATCCTAGTGTCAGGTAAACGTCAATGAAAGAGAAGGTCTGTCTCCATTCAGCCCCTTCTTGTTTCTATTTGAAAGAAAGGCATAGCTGAGAAATAAGTGGGAAGGGGGCATCTTTAAGTTGACCACAGGACCACTCAGAGTGTGTGTGTGTCTGTCTGGCTGTCTCTCCTTCCTCACCCCACCCACACACAGTCATACACACAACTTTTTGTACCAAAAAACTATCATATTTTGCTATGTATAATGTGCACTTTTTTTGCTTAAATTAGTAAGGGAAAAATAAAGATTCACATTAAGTACTAATTCCATATTTACTTTTATAAATGTTCTTAATTCTTTTATTTATGCTTATGAGTTAAAAGTGTAACTCTAGAAATCAATGACAATATCTGTATGCAAAATAATACCCTGGAACACAATAATTGGTTTTGTTGGGACTTAGAACAAATGTGCAATGACAAAGAGTTCTTGGCCTTCTATGAAGTGAAAATATCGTAAATGTACCACCAGTATATAAAATTTCTTGTACCTTGCGTCTCCTTTTGTGTTTTGTAATTATTTGTTACATAAAATTTCTTATACAATGTTTTTAAAAATGCTACAATTCTTTTATATTACAAAAAACAAGTACCTACATGTAAACAAATAAAAATTTGAATTACAAAATTAAAACAAAAGATTTTTTTCCCCTGAAAGTTTGGGCCAAAAACGTGGGTGCACATTAACATGGGAGCACATCATACATGGCAAAATATGGTACTTAAAATCTGAAAACCCACCCAACAACAAGAAAATAGGTTTATCTTCTAATACCATGAATTATTCTAAGGACTTCTATTTAAATGACCTCCCTTAACTTGTGTTTTAGTACCTATTAATTTATCCCCAAATTGAGGAAGTTATTCAAATCCACTTAGTATTCAAGCTCATTTGCCTGTAATTGAAGCATTTCTAATCAAAAATTCTAATGTACCCTATTTTCATTGTAAAAGAAACTATATAAACAAGTTTATCAAGCTAAGCAGCCTTTCAACATGAGATTTATTATACCCATGAAAGACCAAATGAAAACATTCCCCCCATAAACTCCACATACTCTTTCTGTGCAAAAGGGAACATTCAATAATTTTTAATTTCATTGCAATAAATATGTCACACTATCAAAATTAGGAATAACAAAGCTGCTCAGAAGCAACTCGAAGTTACTGTGCATCACAGCCTTGAATCCTAGGATTTTAAACAGCCATCCATGTTGTGCTTAGTCTTGAAAGGGCAGAGAATATCAACGGCCGCAGGAAACAGATTACTATTGTACTCTTTTCAGGGACACTGTGGTTCAGTGACTAGGCCAAACAGTGATCTCAGAACTTCTGTTTCAAAAAGTGGCCTTGTAACCAGCTCTCCAGTGGGATCAACGGTAAGGTCTTTGACTTGCGCTGGCTTCAGTTAAGCCTTCCATGAGACAAAAATGGCAGGAGGCAGTGCTGGTCAGAGTTGTGTGATGCATTCCTGACTCTCCCATCAACCAAGCACCAGGAGGGCCCACAGAGCTCTCAACGGAAATGCAGATATCATGTCTATCAAATAAAGCCAGTAACAAATTCTAGGGCCTGTATTTACCAAGGTCAAACACACATCATGCATGAGGTCCACAGAATTTCTGTGTGTTTTCACTTTTATCAAACAGTGGATTACAAGGGTGTAAAGATTTCCTAAACTTGGGGTCATTTAACCTGCCCTCTCTCTTTTTCGGCACTCCTGTCATAACTTTAACCAATGTTCAGAGTTCACAATGTTAATGTGGGGGCTACAATGATCTACTTTTTTAGGACCCCGGAGTGAAGGATTAAAGCAGTGTCCTAAGGAACACCCAGCCATAATTAAGAAGCATGAAGGCCAAAAATTCAATTCTTCACTGTTTATTTATGTTAATGATGTGCTCGTTACATATTCGTTGCATATTTTTATGTAAATAGAAATGTTAAAAGGCTTTTATCTGGGAATGGGGGGTCTCATACTCCTTGTTTAAGACCACCAATGTGGTCTTTGGAGAGGATCCTGCTTTCTAAAGCACACAGTTGTAAACAGCAACTGGTTGAAGGCCTAATTAGCATTAAACAGCCCCCAGGAATGAACAGCAAGATGACAAGGGTCACTAAACTAAAGAAGAGGTCAAGCAACCCAGTCCCACAGGGACAATGCCCAAGGTACCCATGCAAATTAGGGAAGCAGCCCAGGCATGTAAGGGATGGACAGCAGCACGAAAACCTCCAACCCTCCTTTCACATTCCTCTCCTAAAAAAAAAAAAAAAAATAGAAAAGAAAACGAAAAAGAACAAGAACAAGAGAAAAGAAAACCAAAAGGCCCACTTCTTCAGTGCAGTGTGATATGTAATTAGTAATCACTTTTGTCCTGGAGAAACAACAAATAAAAAGCATCACACTGGCAAGCAAGAATTACAGAATACAATTAGCATCTGTGCTAAGATGGGCAATGGTTTTCTCCCACAACAATCCCAGTATTTCTACTATGAGGAGAAAATCAGTACCGCCAACAACTGCCAATTTGTTGATTTTTTTTTATTCTGCTGGAAAGAAATAATAAAGAATAAATTCCACACACATACTCTATTCAAATGCGACAAAGAACCCCTTTCTCAAAATGTACTATATAGGACTGTTGGTTTTTCCATTCTCCTAGCAATAAAAACCCTAATTCAAATTACAGCAAGATAAATGCAGAAATTTGATTTGGAAAAGTTTGAGAGATATTTTCAGCATTTGGAAACCTATTACCTTTGATCTGATCATCAACCATAATCCCCTGCCCAGTTTTATTTTTAATCCTGCTTTTGTTCATATCCAATTTGGGAAAAGTTTCAGCTAACTCTGAATGAGAACAGAATTTGTATCAGCAATCAAGTCACTTACGGTCAGAAACTATATTTGCAAAGGCAACTTTTTTTCCAAGGTAACTCAAAAAGAAACAGAAGTTCAGAAAACTCAAAATAAAATCTAACATTCATTATTGTAGCTCTACTTTTTAAGTAGAAAGTTGTCTCTGTAACAAGGAACAGTAACATAACCTTATTAAGAAACTCTTCCTCCAACTAGACTGCAACTTAAAAACAAGTGTTGGAAGCCAGAAAGTCCACTAAGCCTACTTAAAAAATTTTTTTCAAAACCCTCTTACGCGTTCAAAAATTAATAAAAGAAAACAAAGATAAGATAGAACATTTAAATATGTAAGTACATTTAGTGTCCCATGCATTCTTTAAGACTAACCTCTGAGAATACAAATATATTTTTACCACAAAGCTGAAAATCTTAGTTCAAATGTACCATGGAGCAAACAATAGTTTTTTTAGATTTCTAAGAGACTTTTTAAAAGCACATTTCCTAATTGTTCATAGTGTGAAAACTAACATCAAGAACTTCTTTTGTATGACACTACTTATGTTTTTTTATATATTTACATCACAAGTTATCAGTATAATACCTAGATATTATACCATGGTATCTGAATAATATAAACATTCAATAAAAGAGGTGGCGATTACTGTCAAAAAGCAGCAGTGAGTCTGATATTTTAGGGAAATTATCTCAACGCTGCCTGCCTACTCCGTATTTCTCAGAAAAAGGAAAAATGGAATGAAGTATTTTACTGCTCTTTGCAGCTAGAGAGAACTATTTTTCTTAGATGTTAGAATGGTCAGTTACATTCATTTGATTAATGAAAATGATCCAGGTATCTTCCTTCACTCTAGGATTATCAAGGTAGACAAGTAAGCAGCAGTTTTAGATTAAATACCTAAGGTAAAGGTTTAAAAAGCAGGTGTTGGCAAAGCTTATACAGCTGAACCTTGAACAACATGGCTTTGAACTGGGCACTTATATGCAGATTTTTTTCAATAAATACTGGAAATGCATTTTTTCTTCCTTATGATTTTCTTAACATTTTCTTTTCTCTAGCTTACTTTATTGTAAGAATACAGTATATTATATAACATACAAAATATGTGTTCATCACCTGTTACTGGTAAGGCTTCTGGTCAACAATAGACTATCAATAAAGTTTTGGGGGAGTCAAAAGCTATTAAGCAGATATTCAACTGTGAGGGATCCCCGAACCCCTGCATTGTTCAAGGATCAACTGCACTGTGTTTTGCTCAATTCATTAACCATCTTACAGTGGGTGTGGATGTACTAAAAGGGAACAAGAAAAGGCTGAGCAAATAATTACTAAAAATAATCTTTCCCGTAATTAAATATTTACAAAAGGTATAGAAAAGAACCTACAAAACATTCATCTTGAAAGGAACAACACCTACTCCAGCAGTAGAAACCTAATCGATGCAACTCCATTAATGCTAATACTATGACATGGAACATTACAAGAACATGGCTATTTTGTTTACTTGCTCTGCTCAATTGCTACAAGATCCTATCTATTATCCCATCTTAATTATTCTTGATCCCAGTACAACCTCTATCCGTGAGTATATAGTGTCTGAATAACAGAGAATATTAATCATAAGCTGATCCTGGTAGGTTTTACACTGTATAGCTGTACCCTGAATATTAAGTTTCTAAATTACAATAAATGTGAGTTACATATGGAAAGGCTTATCATATGAAACATTCTTATTTGCTACATTCTGTGAGTGACTACATTAGAATAATGTGTTTAATAGATCCTATTTGATACTTGGCATCTCAAGCCTAAATCCTTCAGTGTCTCCCCATCGGCAAGGTCACAATACACCCACAAACCTATGGCCTCTGCCACCCTTTCACACCTCTGCTCCCATCACTACTAACATCACCAGGCAGCACTGTAACCATTTCACACTTCCTTACACATCCCACCTTGCCATGATGTTAGGATACTTTGCCATTGTGCATGTATGCTCTCAGTTTGGAATGTCCTTCTGAGCCATATTGTTTGCTCAGAGAGCTACTCAGCCTTGAAGGGTCAAGCTGTGCAAGAATTCTTAACTGACTGACAACCACAATAAAAAGGAACTCTCCAGTGCAATACTTAGCCACCCTTACTTCAAACTTCTTCAGAAAGATGAAGCTAAAGAAGAGAGGAGATTCTGAAAACACCTGGAATGCTCAATATTTAATAACGTGCTCATCACAGCTCCCTAGGCAAGGCTGGGAGGTAATGAAACATTATAAAGTGTTGCCTTTGCTCTTAAGCTACGTAGAATCGTGTTGGGGTGTTTAAGACTATTGTACATAAAATAATCGGTAGACACAAACAAGAGACTGGAATAATAATGATGAAAATTCATATAGCATTTTATAATTTATACAGTAGTTCCCATGTATTACCAAATGTAACCCTTATATCTAGGTGAAGAAGTGATTTATAGTATACTTAACTTACCAAAAAGAAAACTGAGTCCCAGGTTATACAATTCTTCCTAATAATTGGGGACATGATTCTAGGATATTACTGTAATTCATTATCACTTCACTTTCTCCTACATGGTATAACCCCCATTGAGGGAGGGACTTGATAATAAGCTTTGAAGTATGGGAAGATCTAAATAGGGAGAAAGAGAGAAAATAGCTAAGTTTTTCCATCAAAAATAATGGAAACAGTATGAACATCAACAATTTGAGACAGTTAAGAGATAGATGTTCAAGAGCCAAACATTTAGCTGTAGGGGAGTGGGAAATGGACTCAGTTTGTAAAGAGATGCAAATCCAAGAAAAGCATTTGGAATGAGACAGTATACAAAAGTTTGCAACTGGCAGTTTGTGACCAACGCATCAATAGATTTAAGGAAGTTAAGAAAGACATTTTAGATAATACTCTCCATAACCTTTAAAAAAAAAAAAAAATTCACTAGGATTCAATGTAAGATTAACTCTTTAGCAGCTGAAGAAACTTGGGCTTGGACATATATAAGAGTGAAACATTATGAATCCTTTGCAAAGATGGCCACAAAACAAAAATTAAATGCATCTTCGAAAGATTTATTTTTAAAAATACACAGTACGGGGCCGGCCAAGTGGCGAGGTGGTGAAGCGCTGGTTTGGGAAGCCAGAGGCCTGGGTTCGGTCCCACATATGAGCGCCAGTAACACTGTCCTCAAAAAATAAATAAATAAAAATTAAAAATACACAGTATGGAAAGAAGAAATCAGTTTTAGTATAGTTCACTTCGATTCCTTTGTTTCAGTGCCTTGCCATATCAACAGAAATGTTTCAAACAGCTTATTTAATCTACCTCAATAACCAGTCAGGTACTATACTGATTTCTACAAGTAGGAGAATCATAAATGCCTCTTTTCCCAGGAAAATTCGAAGTCATGTGTGTTGTTCTGCTGGAATTATTATGTGTCTTTCACACTCAAAAGGGGTCTAGCTTGGACAATAAATGATGAAGTCATTCTAGCTATATAATGTAGTATGTAGAACATACTACAATAAACAGCAATTTCAAGAGTACAACCAGAGACATCAAATCACCCCACCCCAAGTGGCACCATTCACACTGAAATCTATGAATATGATACCCTTAGAGCTGTACAACACAAAGGAACAGGAGACCATGGGGATCAAATGTGTTGGTCGGCTCCTACTTTCAGGGCAGTTTAAGGTATGCTTTTCAAAGCTAATTAACATGACACATATTTTCCAGCAGATTTTAGTGTCCAAACTATATCCCCAGCAGGAAATGAACAGAAATTAAATGTGCAGGCAATCCCAAATGCAGCCCATGCCCTGGGGACCAGTTACAGTACCACCACACCATCTGGCAATGCCCAGGAATCAGCAGGAAGTTCTTCACTGACATAGTCCTCTGTGTGCTCCATGCTATGCTATGTTTAGCATATGTATGTTTCAAGAAAAAGAAAAAGATGTAGGGGCCAGCCGAGTGGCACGGTGGTTAAGCGCTGGCTTGGGAAGCCAGGCGGCCCCGGTTCGGTCCCACATGAAGGCCAGTGATACTGCCCTCAGAAAAAAAAAATGTAAACATAAATGCACTATTGGAAATGTACCACAGTTAGATCAAGCATCTCAAGGTTTGGGACATTCTTACTACATGCTATTCTTGCTAAATGTTAAAATGTAGCACAGTATTTTGCAGACACAGCTATCGACAGGGTGGGCTTGACAGGAAACCAAACCAGATTAGGTGTAGTCAATTGCAAAAAAAAAAAAGAAAAAAAAAAAAGAAATCAACATGCAATTAACCAAATAGTGTATGCAAGCAATGGCTAAGGCTAAACCTGTCTTCCAGGAGACAAAGCATTGGATGTGAATCTCCCATCTCTTTTACTCGCTGCAAATAAATACCTAGCAACAGCCAGGTCTTGTTCTTGAATAGAACACCCCAAGCTGCACACCCCTTGAGTTCCACAACAACATGAAGAAGCCAAGACATTCTAACATACTACTTAATATGGATATTTATGTAGGTATCACGGGAAACTCAATATAAGTTGGTTCAATTTAATGGGATCATATATATATAAATAAATATATATACGGCCAGCCGAATGGCACAGTGGTTAAGCGCTGGCTTGGGAAGCCAGCGGCCCCAGTTCAGGTCCCTCATATGAGGGCCAGTGACACTGCCCTCAAAAAAAAAAAAAAAAAAAAAAAAAAAAAATATATATATATATACACACACACACACACACACACACACACACACACACACATTTTCTTGGTAAAACCAGAAATTGGGTTTTATGTACACATATGCAGACAACCCATTCCAAATTTTTCCTCAATTACGTTTCCTCTTGAAAGAACACAATCCTCTCCAAGAATGAAAATCTGCCAAGCCTTCAACTGGAGACTAAAGAAAATGAAAGATTATAAATATGTCACAGGAAAAATCAAACCAAGCCTAAAAGGAAAACGAGCTGAATTTTGTCTGCTTCCACTCGATACAGCTTGGTACATTTACATTCCCTACCACAGTGCTATTGAAAAAGGAAGAAATATGAGCATCATTATATATCACAGGCTTTTATTGCTACTAGAGACTAAAGCTGGCCTCAAGCAGAACATTTTTATTCTCCAGCAAAAATATTTTTCTTTTTGAGATTGTGAAAAATTTCAGTGACCATTATTAATTACCTAGAACTCCATGTACTTCACGAGGCCTAAAATCAGCTCAAGTTAATGTTATACATCCTCTGTTAGCTTTCATTTGCACCCCTCACATGGTTCTCTCACAGGCCCTCACCAGTGGTTCCTGAGTATGGGAATCCTGTTTCCCTCTGTTTATTTAACACAGGCTCTACAAAATAGGTAGCCCCTGCTTTATTTTTTTCCCTTGTGGCTAAGATTTTTTTATTAGTAGTAAAAATAAAATCCCATGTACTAATGGCATTTTGGTGTCAGTCTTACCAATGACAAGATTCATAACTTATTTGAAAGGTGAATGAAAATCAAGTAGTTGGTTTATGACAGAAGAAATTTCTTCCTCCCTGATGCACTTTCCCCCTTATTCCTTTAGAGCAGAACACTCAATTTGGGCTGAGGACATGAATACTCAGACTATTTTTCTGCCTCCAGCTAGCTAGCTGTAGCCATGTGATCAAAATCCAGCAAATGGAACCCAGGAGAAGTGATCAGGATAACTCCTAGGTCCTGCCCTGGAAGGAAAGTGGGTGCCATCTACTTCCTCCTCCCTGGAACTACCCATAAGGAAGAAATAATACTGGAAGAATGCTGAATAATACTGGCAGCCATTTAAGACATGAGATGAAAGCCCAGACTTGATGATTTTCTCGAGGAAAGACCCGTCTTTAAGGAGCACTATCAATGCCCTAGACAGGAATTTTATATCACAGAAAAATAAACTTCTATCACACTGAAGACATTGTTATTTTGGGATGTTTTTTATAACAGCATCAATCTATAATTCATGAATACATCAATTTCATCTCTTTGTTTCTCTTCATTGGTCTTCATTTCTTAGGTAAAATAATAGCAGAAATAGGTAAAGATATCCCGGGTGAAAGAGGTATTCTTCCTAATCACTGGCAGGGCAATATCAATTCTAAATATAAAAAAAAAAAGTTAAATTCTTATATTTAAAAAAACACATTTACATAGCTTATATTGTAACGATGCATTACTCTTTTCATTCTAAGCACAGAAATATCTTCCCTAAAATTCTAATCCCTGAAACTGCCAGGAAAAAAAAAATGTAACATCTGCTTTAAGAAAATGGATAAAAGGTCTCCAGGGGCTACTTTATGACTGAAGCATTAATATCCTGGCTGAAGAACTATCCCTCCTCATTTTGCTGTAGATAAATTTCATGCTAGACAAATTTTCTTTAGTCCTCAGGACATAAACCACTACCCAGGAAACTCCAACAGTCCGAACAATATTAATTATTTATCACAAATCAACAGATATTTTATCACAAACTGCAATACAATCAAAAGAACATTAGGTTGAGCAGTAACAAATCACTACTAAGCTTATGACTGTATATAATTCGAAAGAAGACTCTAAAACTGCCAAAAAGACATAGAAGCTGGTAGTCCCTGGTGACAATCAACATAGCTAACTCTGAAATAACTGTGAGAAGAGACTTGGGAGAAAGTTTAGATGCAGCAAAATGACATACAACACCCTCACTTGGGCTCAATTTTCCCATCAGAAAAGAAAAAATAAAGGTTTATAAATTATATAAAGAAAAACTAAACTACATACACATCAAAATGCCAAAACACATTTGAAAACAAACAAAAATGCTTTTTTAAAACTTAATCAATAAAAAAATGCAAGGACAATTTTCTAAAGTAATTAGTAGTTATTATGTCTCTTTCATTTATAGATACATAGAAAAGAGATATCTCTGCCTACCACAAGGCTGGTTTCCAGGTTGTATCTACTGCTGAATAATTCCACAGATCATTAATGGAAACAAGGAACTGGTATAGAATTTGAATAGTTGTAAAATTCCATAAATTCTTGGTATTTAGGATTATTTCACTTAGTTAGGCTTTGATTCCAGGGGCGAAAAGAATTAAAGTTATTTAGAACACAAGAAGTATTCTAAATTAACTATTCACTGTACACCTTAACAGAAGCCAGAATTTTCTACCACTGCAATGAAGCAAACTACTTCTTATGTCTACTATCAGTTCAGAACTGTCAGCAGAACTTTCTGCAATGACAGAAATGGTCTGCACTTGATAATGACAGGCTGAGAGAGTTGATTGAGCTCTGGAAATGTAGCTAATGCACATGAGGGCTGAATTCCTTCTTTTATTTTGTTTTGATTAATTTTAATTGTCATACGTGACTGGTGGTTATCATATTGGATACCACAGGTCTAGATGTTGCTCCACTTCTACCATCTCTTGAATCTCTGTCCTCTATGAAACATTTCCAGGTCATAGCCTAGAAGACAGTCCTACCTCTTTTCTCAGGTATGCCACAGCAATTTAACTATACACAGAAACGTTGCACGAGGTTAGGTCAGCATATAAGGAAAAATTAATTTAATCAAAATTAATCGTAATTAAAGAAGACCAGTAAATCCTAAATCAAATCTAGCCAGTTTTTCCACCAAATTGGAAACAAATTCCTGTTTGTTAAGTTAAATACCAAATGTGATAGCAGATTTGGCCATGATAAAAGAAATATTCACATCTAAATATCTAACTGGAGAGGCACAAGATAAATGACACCAACAGTAGGACGAGAAGATTCGCTTGCAACCATGTCACACTTACTCTGGTGAAAATGGACGTGGTATAGGTGGAACCCACGCAATAGCACCTCTTTCTCTTTCGTTCTCTACTGTTCCCCTTCTCTCAACTCACCTATCTTTCTTCCTTAACTACCGACTTCCTTTCAGTCTTCCACAACTATCCTAGATACGTCAATTCATGTCAATTAAATGTAGGTATGATGGAATTCCATGAAAACAGCACTTATCAATTTCTATTGTTCATTAGTTATATATGTGTCTCTTTCCTACTCAATTGTTTATCTTTCTTACCCACAAGTCAATATTTTGTATTGTTGCCAAGTGTAAAAAGCATTGCATTTAAGCTACACCATTATTTGTTCTTATTTATAATCAGATTAAGGACTGGTTGGAAAGCAAGGGTACCAAACTCAAAAGCCTTCAGTGGCCAAGCAGGTTTAGGAAAAAAAAAAAAAGGGGGTGGGGGAGAGGCGTGTTCTGTCTAATGTGTAACAGTCACTATTCAGTTCCTGTTGGTGATGTCATAGGGTGAGACGAAGCCAGGGTTGCCCGCTCTTTCAAATTTCAAAGGATGCCATAAACTCAGGTGTTTATTTGAAACCAAATTTACAAATGTTTAATTCATTCAATTAATAGAAAAAAGGATACTGAATGTACTGTTGGTGCCAAAAAAAGGTATACACATTTTAAGAGATGTTATCTATGTATTCCTTTTTGAAGTTGAATTGAATTACAGTAGCAATGTGTAGTATGACGTTCACGCAAGAGATGGCGTTAAGCAAACGAATGCCAGTGTCACCATGTGACAGGCAGGGCAGCCAAAGAAAATGGCAGAAGCACGATTGTGGTTCAAGGAGCTCAAGACCATTTTGAAGTGGTATTTGAAATTCGAAAACGCTGTGGAAGTACAATGACAATGGAGGTGTGGGCTTGCAACAGTACCTCCCACATGCCTAACAACTGCATACATTCACCGAGACGCATGGTGCTGTGTGTGATGTGCACAAGGGAAGATCTGGGAAGCCTCGCATAATAACAACTTCTGTTTCTTCTGCTATGTATGTATGTTAAAACAGTTTACATACTCGCCACAGAAGTCTACCAACCAAACAATGTTCGCCGTAACCAGAATTATGGACGCTGATGGGAACCACTTTGAGCACTTCTTGTAAATGCAGAAGTCAAACATGACTTGTATTCATCTTTTGTTTTCGTATATATTGAGTATACAATTTTAATACAGTTTTTCCTTCTTAAAATGTGTATACATGCTTTTGGCACCCTCTGTATCACATAAATATCTTCTGGCAGGATCCCGCAGGCCATGGATTTCTGCTCTCTGCCCTAAGGAATAAGTGATCTCAGCATTCAACCACTGTCTACTGTGCACCCAGCTAGGAATACTTTGGTGAGCAAGAAAGACATTTAAGTTACTTGCTCTAGGACACCTTATATTTTGATAGGGTAAATAGATAATAAAAAGAAAGCAAACAAATAAGGTAATTTTAGATCACCATAAAGGGTTACATCTAAAGTAAGCAGAATGATTAAAGAGAGATGAGCTTATTTAGATTAAATGCTTAGGGAAATCAATCTCCCCTTTGGCTTTTCTTACACAAATGAAAAAATTACCTCAAGGGAAGGCTGAGGGGTGGTTATTTTAGAAGTCAGTGGTTGTGCTGATTTACTTTGCTTTGAGGATTAACACATCCTCTTTGCAGGCTAGACTCTATGAAAGAACATTATTAAATCCCCAAACAGAAAAATTCTGAACTAAAATAGAGAACTCAGTTCTTCCAACATTCTGTAATAAAGTAAAACATATCTGAAAATCTGAAACCTCTAAATCTCTCAGATGCCCATATAAACAATAAAGACTTACTAGAAGCAACTCAAATCATCAAATGCTTATGTTTAAGAAATCTAATTGCCTAACCATTTACTACAGTCATATTATATTAAATGGGATACTAAATTTCACACTGGAAGGTTTATTATTTTCTAGGCAAACTCAAGTAAGTCACAATTTGACTTGTAGTTACGCATTTTATTAAGGATATAATAATAAATTATGGATACTTAAATTCTAATGGGATACACATTCACACACAAAATTAAATTTGAACAGAATTTTATACTGAGGGTAATATATAATTTTTAATAAAAAGTCAAAATATAGGCATCTGGGTTCTTCAGATTTTGAAAGAACTATATTAAAAGAAAACAAAACTCAGATAGCCATGAAAAATAAGTGTTATTTCACTTCTCACTTTTATGCTCCAGAAACATCCAGGGAAGATGATGGCTTGAACATATGTAACTTCTAGGTCATCATCATAACTGTTCAGTAGTTGTGCTTAACCTCTACATCTCATGTTCCTATTAGAGCAATACTGCCAAACTCTCTGCCTTTCCACTGGTCCTCCTGAGAAAAATGGAGACTAGCTGGATGGGTAACCAGGGGATCAAGCTGGGCACAGATGGCTCATTCGCACTATCTGTAGTCTACCTGCTTGCAGACTGTATATTTTGGCGTGCTCTCTCAGCTACACAGCAGCTAGGCAGACTCTCTGCTTGGAAGAGAAGGTCTCTGATAGCCTATGTTGCTTGTGGTGGGTGTGGATGTCTACTTAAGGAAAAAGTATTAGCTCTCCCAGTTGTCACATTGTAGGCCATATTCAAAACAGCTTTCTCAGTAACTGAGAAAAGGGCGCTATCCATCTGGCTCTGATTCCTATAATCTCTCTCACTTGGTTCTGACCTATACACACACATCCATAGGCCCTCAGAGTTCAACTGGTATCGCCAGTAAATATACAACTGTAGAAAATCCTGTATCGACACTATAAACTAGGGAAGAACACCTATCAAGATGCCAGAAACTAAGGAATTTCCTAGATATACTACACATGGAACCTAATTAAAAAGACATTAAGGGCCTAAAAAAAAAAAAAAGCCACAATACACGGTAACTACCCAGTGTTGTAGAAGTAAACAAAGTGTGTCACAATTCCGCCAGTGCATCGTAATTCGCAGGGTTGGGAGCTGGAAGTGTGGACAGGCCATGGGAGACAGGGCACACGCTATGCAGTGTAACTCAGAGCAGCTATGCTGGATGGCTACACACCCTCTACAACATACAAAAACACAAGTGTGGCGGGGCCTTTGCCTTCTCAGAAAAGATGACGTACCAGAAAGTAGTTTAGACACAGCCCCAGCACAAACCTGGCTCTGAGGTCAAAACAAAAACCCACACACTAAGTGTGAACTCCAGCACTACAGATACATCAAATGGCAAAGGAAAAGGCAGCAGGTATACAACCCTTCTGCTGGGCTTTGGAGAGCTCCATCTTCCTTCTGCTTTCCTCTTTAACTTTTAGATCCTTCAACCTATAGTACCGATGTTCATCAACTAGCACAAATTCCGTGAGAAGGACCTTCATGGTCATCTTGCAAGACAGAGAGACAAACTCCAGCTCTGAACAGACTCCTCCATTTGCAAAGATGACTTAGCAGGAAAAAAAATGTGTGTGTGTGTGGGTGTGTATGGGGGGGAAGGGGGGAGAGAGGGTGCCCAAAAAATGTACACACACTTTAAGAGATGTTACCTATGTATTACTTTTTGAAGTTGAATTGAATTACGGTAGATGTGTAGTATGACGTTCGCTCAAAAGATGGTGTTAATCAAATGAATGTTAGCATCACCATACAACAGGCAGGACAGTCAAAGAAAATGGCGGAAGTACAGTTGTCCTTTGCAATTTCACCGAGACATGCGAGCTTACCTCGATGACAATTTGCCAGGACAATGGATAGGACAAAGAGGTGCAACTGAGTTTCCCCTACGTTCTCCTGACTTAACACCCCTTGACTTCCACTTATGGAGTACCTTAAAGGATGTGGTGTACCATAGAAAACCAGCTACATTGATGGTACTTTAGGAAGAAATTGAAATGGCATGTGCTGTGATACAAGTGGACACTTTGGTCAATGTTGCTCAAGCAGTTCGCCCTAAAGTGTCTGGATGCTGATGGTAACCACTTTGATTGAGCACCTCTTGTAATTGCAGAAGTCAAATGTGACCTGTAGTCATCTTTTGTTATCAGTATATATTGAGTATTACAATGTTAATTCAGTTTTCTCCTTTCCTAAAATGTGTATACATTTTTGGCATCCTCTGCATATACAAATATGAATATATATGTATATATGAAATAATCATATATATATTAAAACATACAATTATATGAAGAAAAGCTTATTTTTGAAAACTAATTATTTCAGGAAACATTATTAAACTCACCCTTCTCCATAGAACTTGAAAAACATGGCCTCTCTGAAACAAGAGATCTTAGAATACAGAATGAGACTTTGTAAATAGCAGGAAAGGACCAGCTAAAGAAGGAACAGGATTTAACGGTAGCTGGATTTCTTTAGGAAACAGTTTACTGAAACTAAAAATTCAATAGCAGGATTTAAATCCTCCAACAAAGAAATAAACAGTAAACTCAATCAGTGGAAAACAAACTTCTTTCATCCCAAAGAAAAGACAGACAGATAGGGAAGAAGGAAATTCTAGGTAAAGAACAGAAACCAATATACAGGTAATATCACAAAGGTCATCTGTGAAGTATAAGATTTGTTTTTTTAATTCCTAAAATCATCTTTACAGAAAAATCCAAAAGTTACAAAGGAGAATACCAAACCGGCTTCAAACTTTCCCCAAGCCAAGGAAGCAATAGTATACACTCAGTAACACACTCTTGCAAGGTCTTTGTTCATGATTAAAAACAGGAAACAGTGACATATAAAGACAATATGCATGCACATACATAACCAATAGAAAGATGAAATGAATAAACAGCTATTGCAAATGCTGTCATAAGACAATGTACAAGATACAAGTAATTTCTAAAGAAAAAAATACCCATCTGTGGAAACAAAAAGCAATAATATGCCAAAAAGAAATAGAGAACAGTAAAAAGAAGTAAAACAGAGTACATACAGTCAGTTTTAAATTTTTTTTTTTTTTTTTTTTGAGGGCAGTGTCACTGGCCCTCATATGTGGGACCCGAACCGGGGCCGCTGGCTTCCCAAGCCAGCGCTTAACCACCGCGCCACTCGGCCGGCCCAATACAGTCAGTTTTAAAAGACGATATCGATGTATCCTCTTTTATTAATAAAGTCATGAATAGGAAAATATATATGTTCACGTTCTTTAGAAACTTACGGTAGATATTACTGGAACAAAAAGATGCATTCCTCTCAAATAACTTAAGAGAGAAACATACAAATATTTCTGTCAAGGCAACATATGTGACTTATACTCATATATATTTAAAGACAGTATCAATGAAAACATAAAAGTGAACACACACACACACAGACTATTGTGTGTTGTGGGGGGGCTGTGCTGGGGGAGAGGAGAAAGAGGGGGACACATACATATATACAATCTATTCTATGAACAAAGGTAGGGATGGTGATAAGAATGTATATAAATGACACCTGAACATTACTAACATCTGTGGAGTAGGCATTACCACGAAGTTGGAAATTAAAAATCTGCAAATTAGAGATTTCATAGAGCAACAAATAAAGTATTAAAATACATAGTAAAAGAGAGATAAATGTAGAACACAGGGTAGAAATATTAACATCTCTATTTTTTTTTCATTTAAACAGGCAAGAGAAATGGATATTCAGAGAATTTGAATATTACAACTGAGAAGGTTGCTTTAATTAATATATATATTAAGTTCTACACTTATAAAAGGTACACCTTTCATTGCTACGGAGTACTTTTAAAACTAATCCTGTATTGTAACAGAAAAAAACTTTTTTGAGTAAATTTTGAAAACAAAGACTTTCTTTTTATCATAATGAATTGAAACTATAAAATTTAAATGTATAAATAAAAAATTATTGATTAAATATTACTTTATTAAATAATAAGTCAAAACTAAAAATGGAGAACATCAGAAAACAGTGATAAAATAATTAAAACAACACTTAACGCTTGGTTGCCAAGGAGTAATGAAGCAAATTTATACCAAAATACTTTCATTTTTAAGCACTATAAAATTAAATAACATTCAACTATGTAAGTTAGAAACATAAGAAGAAAAAAAATGAACAGAGATAAAAATCAGACCAGAAACTGATTAGAAGATAGAAAACCACTGCATAACAGATGAATACATTCAAGAGAAGTGTTAAGAAATAAAAATATAGGGCCGAACGAGCTGGCTTGGGATACTAGGGACGCTGGTTCGGATCCCACATATGAGGGCCAGCAACACTGCCCTCTACAGCAAAGATGGTGAACAACAGCTCCACCTGGAGCTGGGCTGCTGTGAGTCCCAGTGGGCTGCCATAGGCTACAGTGAGTGGCCAGCAGCTGATGTGGGCTGCCAAGAGCTGCGGTGAGCGATCTGCCTCATCCGGGAAGAGCACAATGATGATATCAACATGGGCCAGTGAAGCAACGTCCTCCACAACTAGACTAAAGAGCAAAAGGACAGCAACTTGTCTGTTCCCCTCTCCCAATTCCCCAATAAAATCTTTAAAATAAAAAAAGAAAAATATATGAAAGAGATAGATCAGTTCTAGATCAGTATTTTCAATATTTACTGCACTTAAAGATTACTTGGGGAAATTATTAAAAACATATTGACTCAACTGCAGGGGACAGTGTCCAGGGCTGTTGTTTTAAACTAGCATCCCAGTGGCTCTGAAGCCTGAGGTCTGAGGACAGCCCTTTGAGAACCTGAGAACATATTTCATACCCAGCTCGCCTAAACTTTAAAAAATAAAACAACTCAATAATAAAGGAACAAAAAATATGACAAAAAATTTTCAAGTTATAAGAAACACTATTCACCATTTTATCCTAATACATTTTAAACACTCAAAGACATAAATCACTCTCCAAAAGAAAAAAGAAAGAATGATTAAAGAGGAAAAATAAAACAGAAGAATAGTCACAAAAGCAATAAAAAAGTTGTCAATGAAATACCTTCTGAAAAGAGCAGGCCAATATAATTACATAGATAAAGTCATATACAAACCCAAGGGACAGATACTCGTGTGATATCAAATGTTTCAGGGAACATAAAAGCTTTCCAATTGACTTGATGATGCCAACATAACCCTCACAAATACAGCTAAAAAAAAAAAACAAAAAAAAACAACACAGTCCAATTTCATTCATGAAAACAAGTACAAAAATAAACTACTTTCACACATACTCTAGTAGTATATTAATATATCACCCTGTACTTATTTTGGTTTTATTTGCAGGTACAATATTAATTTAGTTACAGGAAAATTATTAGTGTAACTCTTCACATTGATATGTGAAAGCAAAAAAACAAATGGGTAACTATATATATATATACACATACACACAGTATTTTGAAAACTATATATATGCATATATATAAATATGTGTGTGTATACATTTATAGTTTGGAAAACAGAAGAGGGCCGCCTTCACATACTACCTCTCAACCTCAATTACAGAGCCCAACAGGAAGAGATGCATCTTGCAAGTCCTACTACTTGACTACTCTAGCCGGAGGAAATAAGATTCCCTCCTTGCCCAGCAATTCGTCCAATAGAAACCATCATCACCCTGAACTCTGGCTTCCCTCCAATGGACTTTCATTCAAAACAACCCCTCAACTTCCCACTTCTACTCTATAAAGGAACATGCCTTTCCTTCGTTTGTTGCACTTGGCTATAGTTTTTGCTATAGGATGCCATCCTGAATTGCAATTCTTTGCTGCTCCCAAATAAATCCATTCTGTTGGTAAATAACTGGCTGGGGTTTTCTTGTCTTTTTTTAAAGACAACGTACACCCGTGAAGAGATTATTTTAAGGGGCCTAAGTGCTTAGGGACACTTTGTTCCAAGACCACATTTTGCCCATATACTCATAGCATCATTTTGTATCACAATATGTAATTATGCATTAAATAATCATGGATTGAAATTTTGTCTGTGTCAGCCACTATGTTAGATATTCTTCCCTCCTTCCCCCAAGGAGGTTATTAGCTCCCTAAAATAGGTACCCTGTCATATTCACCATTTTCTCATCCTGGTCAGATCATGGGGGTTCAAAAAATTTTATCAAAAAATAGATGAATGAAAGGAAGAATATTTATTAAAAGACTACATATCAAAAAAAGGGGATTATCAAACACGATTTTAATTGAAAACACTTAAAAATGTTCAAGAACTCAGTGGGTCTCAACATCATGAAGCTCACACTATTCAAGGATTCTTGGAGGTGAGACTGACTAAGGATGCATACTGACACTGTAAGCCAAAGCCAAATAGCTTCCAGTCCTGGCCCAGGCTCTGCCAGCCTAGAACTTTATGACAACATTAGAGCTAAAAGCATCTTGCTGCTTTGGATCATAAAGGCTTAGAAATTCCTGTGTCTGGGCTTACAGTGCTAATGCAGAAAATGCTCTAGCTTTCTACCTATTTCCAATATCACAGGGCTAAGTATGCATCAGAATGTAGTGGGCCCCTCCTTCCGCCTTCAGGCTGCACACTTTCCACTGCAAGCTTTATCCTAACAAATATGTACTTACCTTTGACTACATACTCCCCAGTTCCTGGGAAGAATCCTAGGAAACTAAGTTACTATGTTTCTCCCAGCTTCCTGTTTCATCGGCTTAAACTCACGTATGAAAGAAGATAGTGTTGAGTCAGTGCCACCCCCTGTGATGACTCTTCCCTAAGCCCAGAAGAGAGGACAAACATCTGCTGGGTGACTGATCACTGGCTATATTTTTTCAACTTAGTTCCTGCACTTCATTTCCTCCTTCTTAAGAGGAAACACAATCAACAGCAAATGTGTTTTGCTACTGTCAACCCTTTTTCAGCCTACTTCTTTATAAAGATAATTATTCTAAATCTAGCCTGATGAAAATGTCGGATATGGCAGAGTTCCTGAATATTCAGATTATTGTCCCCTCGATCACCATGTCAATTTCCTTCACCAATTACCCCATCTGCACTGCAGACTGTACCATTCTTATAGCCTCACAGTCTAGATATCCGGGACTCATTGATTTCTTCTTCATCCCTTATGTTCAATCTCTCAAGCCTTATCAAAGAAAACAGTGCCTTGATTAACAGGGATGGGGAAGGCGGTTCGAGTGGCCACAGCATTCCTCTATGGAAGAGCAGTGTTTGGGATAAGGCTGGTGTTATGTATGTGGTAGAGACCCGGATGCTTCTGCAATAGACACTTAAATAGCTCTGCCATAAAAACGCACAAGCCTTTCGGACAATGAGGATGAGTGGGTAAACAGGAAAGAGAAGAGAAGATGCCGAGCAATGTGGCAAAAGGCCAATGCCTGAGTAGACAGTAGATAACTAAGCAATCGATGAACTTGCCAGAGCAATAATAGCTGAGGGTTTTTTCAAGACTGAGATTTCGAAGGGTCCATTGGAAGGTGCTGTGTTACACAGTAAACCCCTTGCTGACATCAAACCTTTATTACAGTCTAGGTACACAGCACCTACATCAGTGGGGCCCTGGGAAACAGACCATTTCAGCTAAGCAGGAGACAATGTGGAACAGATCCAGACCTCGGCAAAAGCAAAAACTTTTTAGTGTCTGCAGTGGCTACGAAAATGTTAGCCTTCTATGAACCCCTAAGGATAGTAAGGTCACACAGGGAATTCCAACATATGTGGGGCAGGAAATCAGGCTAATACTTATTTGAATCTCTGAGGACTCAGTGGCCACGGTTTGGACCATGTGTGTCTCCCTATTCCAAGCAATACCACACTTGTCCCAACACTCACTGCTCTCAGGCGCACACCTCATAATAACAAACTACCCACCATTAACCAAGCATCGTAACATGCCAGGCAAGCACATTCTATCACTATCTCCTTAAACAGTTAGTACAATAAAAAATTTACTCCATTCTGTCAGAGGTGAGAAAATGGGGACTCAGAAGTTAATAAACTTGACCAGCATCATCACACTGCTGGTAAGTGGGAAGGATGAAAACTAAACTCATCTGCCTGAGACAAAACCCCACGCTCCTTAGGTTTCACTCTACTGCATCCTCCATCAGTAAACGCTTAGCTTCTAAATGCCAATTTGTCCTTGATGGGTATCCAAAGAAACCCTGGACACAGTGAGACCTGAAGCCTAATAAGAAACAACTTCAGTAGATCATTTATTGAGTTGTCAGAAAAGTCATGATGTATTTTTTTCTATGTTTTTCATTGCAAAAATGTGTCATGACTTTTCTGACAACCCAATAATATTCTCCTAAAGTTAAGAAGATAGTTAAGGAATGAAAAAAACCTAAGAATATTTATGCTTTTGTCTGTTTGTTTGTTTTTTTATCCTGGCTGTAAATAGAAAGATATAGCCAAATGAGTGTCAGAAATTTTGTAAAGAAGATGCCACCAATATCTGTGTAATTGAGAGCTCTTCAAAAATGCTGAGTGCACATTTAAAGTAAAACTTTAGAAAACAGGCCAGTTATTTTCTTTATATAAATAAACTTAAGTTAGTTCACAAATTTATTTTTAAAAAAATACTCCTGATACCCTACTTTGGACAGAAGTAATAGTATAACTTGAATAAGGAAGAAATTAAAATAGGGAAAAGACAAAACACAAGAAATAGGGCCGGCTGAGTGGCTCATTGGTTAAGAGCTGGCTTGGTAGCGCGAGCTCTGAGCAGCAAGGCCAAGAGATCAGATCCCACATGGGCCAGTGACACTGCACCCTCTACAACTAAAATGATGAAAAACAGCTCCAGCCGGCGACAACCTAGGCTGCAGTGGGGCTGCAGTGGGCTGCCATAAGCTACCATGAGTGGCAGGCAGCCAGGGTGAGTGGTTGGCAGACAGGGTGAGTGGCCATCCAATGGCTGGCGACCAATCTGCCTCAGCCAGGAAGAGTACAATGATCATAATACCATGGGCCCGTGAAGCAACGTCCTCTACAACTAGACTGAAGAACAAAAGGACAGCAACTTGTCAATCCCCTTCCCCAATGCTCCAACACTGTTTCCTCCCCCGATTCTCCAATAAAATCTTTTTAAAAACCGAAAAAGCAAAAACAAAAAAAACCACAGGAAATAATCCAGTGGCATCACCATTCACCACCTACTTATTTTCGATATACGTCTCTAAAAATTAGGTTGAGATAACCAAAAACCTGTTAAAATAATACTGTTTGCATTTTGCTTAGCGAAGTACCAAAGGCTTAAAAATGTTTACATTTATCCAGGTCACTTTATTCATCAAATCCCAGGTTTCTAACCAGAGGTATTAATTCATCTAAGCATTAACTGAAATGAAAAATTTCAATTTATTTACAGTTTACAAACAAGCTTTTGGGCTGTCATCTATAACAGGGCAGGGCTTCTACTGTTGCCAGAGCTTGGAAAAAATTTTTATTATTTTTTTTTAACTTTTTATATTTTCTGCTCTTCACAAAGCAAGATTTAAAAATTATTATTAATAAAGTTTATAATATATCAGTCAAGTACTGGACATTTGCCAGTACTTGTGCTAGAACTCTGGGCTTATATATTAATCACATAGATAGCTACTGACACACAGGATCAAGACCTTCATGTTACAGTGTATCTCATCACATAAAAGTGCTTTTGTACCATCCTTGAGAATTTTTCCATAAACAAAGGAAGTATTTAAAATTTACAATTTAGAATCTTATCTCTACTTTAAGATAAGCTTCAGACAAGACATTTGAGGGGGGACAAGTTAAATTCTCAGGACAGCTTCTTCATCATGTAACGAAATAAAAGCAAGTTTGGGTTTAAGCAGGGTTCAAGGCGTTCTTTTAAAAACGCTGTTTCAGTATACACTATGGTACTGAGACACATTCTCTGGATATGAATGTTCACAAGATCTGATCGGGATTGGCTTCCAAAAGCAGAGTTCTTCAAACAACAATGATGGAAACACTGATAGGAAACGCGCTTATGTACTATAACTGAAAAAAAAATTTCCCATATTCTACTTCATTTAATTGACATACAGTCATGGAAGCAAGTCTGATATCACCATCTCTGATACTAATGTTCAGAGATTAGGATCAGGTGAGGCCTGTGAGGTGGAGAACTGTATAGATTCCCCCAATTCTTGACACCCAATTCAAGATTCTTCCCTTATTCACTACAATGGCTCTCCAAGGATATCCTACAAAGTGATTTGCAATTCTCAAATCAGATTCATGTTAAATGTTTAACAAATGGCAAGCTCTCACTACATACATATTTCCATCAAATGACATTAAACTAACCAAAATTACTTCATGGTATCTTCAGGTTTTTTATTATTGTTAAAACCCACTCATACTATAAGGGATAATATGCTTCGAGTTTAAATTATTTGAATGGAAAATAATTATTCCACAGCTTTGCTTTCAGATTAGTCTTGTTAGTTACAGGTCATACATCTAACCTGCTACACTACACTTAGAAAATGAACACTGTCGTGGATAATTTTATAAAACTTATTATTCAAATTAATCACTCCAAATCTAGTATCTATGCTGAGGAATAAAACTGCATAAAGAGCTTCATAAATTAATGCAAAACTGATTTTCAGTTTTATGCCAATTTACACTGATATCCATAACATTATGTAAGAATTTCCAAGGATCTGTATCAATTTTTGGTATTATCAGTAAATTGTAGAATATTATACAATGATGTGAGAAAATAAGATAGAGCTACATACCACAAGGATGATTTTTAAAAACATACTGAGTTTTTTTTTAAGTGAATGGCAAAGGCGTCATAGAGCTAAATACCATTTTTATAAGCTCAACACTATACAAATGTAAATCGAGAGATATATACAAGTACATTTATGGTAAAACTACTTGTAAAAAACAAAAACCGGAAAATATAAACACAAAATTCTGACTGATGTTTTTTCCTGGTAAAGCCCGAATATGGGATTTAGGAGGTGTACTTAGATTTTTATGTTATATACATTCTTTTGTAGATGTAAAATTTGTAAAGTGATAACCACAGAACATCTTATTCAACTTCACAGTAAATTCTTAAAAACACTACTTCTGCCAAAGTAGTCAAGATTTTTGCTCTTCCTCAGTCTCACCTAATCCCTTGATACTTCAATCATACTCTTTTGAAGGGTCTCTCTTGTCATTATCACATGGTGATAACTGTCTGATGCACTCCTATCATACCCCCATTTGTCTACAGGTTTGTCTGTTAACTCAGATCTTACTGAGCTGCTTCCACTGACTTCATGGAATCCTTCATCCTTTGCAAGATGTCTAAATTTGTTCATGTTACATAGCATTTGCAAGTGATTTTGAAATATTCACAGAAGGCAGCAAAAGACTTATTGGTCTGATGACAAAAAGTGGAGATGCTGGTTGGACTAAGCAGAGCGACTATATGAATAAGGAGTACTTTGACAAATCATTAATAAATATTTGCTTGTTTTTAAGAACAACTTCATAACTGCTGGAGCTGTGATAACAAGCACTGAAATGTGGGATTTCTAACCATGAAGTCTATTTCCTAACCTATACAGAGCCTTCGATCGCTCCTCAATGAACTATCTAAGAGGAACTGCTGGCCCCTCAATGTTGCTATAAAAAAGGTAAGACAATTTATATGAAAAGCTCTGTAAATATTCAAGCACATTTAATCAAATGTTAATATTTTAAAGAGATTTCATGCATGAGCAAATTGCAAGAGAAAGCAATTACACAAATGAAGCAATATTTGTTTCCATGTAGAGCTAAATGAACAAAGCACATCACGGCAAATAATAAAGGAATACTTCACTAAGCATTTTCCAAAGATCACTAGAGGCGGCTCTCATTTACTTCCTAATAGAGTCCCAGAGGAATCATTTAAACTGCAAGCTCTTTATGTTGAAAATAGATCCAGTTACTTTCAACTTTACAGGAACATATCCATTAAATAATACTAAGGCTATCTACAGCCATCCCCAAATTGAGAATATTTGGGCTGTGTCACGTGTTTTCTTTCTATTTGGGGTTTTATTTTAGGAAAAGAACCTGGACTAAAAAACACAAGAGGTGAGGTACTTCTAAAACAGCAATATTTTTATTATCATTACTAGCACATTGATTCAAATGATCTTCACAGGAAGAAAAAGGCCCCCAAGGCAAAGGGTCACTCAGAGACAGTTGGTGAATCCTCCTGTGGTGATATCGGAATTGGTAATGGCCCATCTATGTGGCCAACCAGTAGGTCCATCATTCCCACTACGTGGCAAATCCCTTTCAGAAAAAGCAAATGCTGTCAAAATGTACAAATGCCTCCACATTCAGCTAAGCTGGTGATTACTGCTAGGTAATTCACCGAAGCCAAATTCTCTGTCTGCTTGCTTTGTTGATATGCAATCACCTTTCAGGATACTATGCTGATGTTGTTAATTATTCAAAGGCAGGAATGAGGTCTGTATATTCCTTTGTCCCACACTGTGACCAAATCTGGAAGCTGTAATACTTGCCCAAGCATCAAGGCCACATCAGAAAGGTGACCCCTTCATGCAGCTTTACTACTGGCAGGATGATGCCTCCAAGCACTCCCAACCTCTTTTGCAAAGAAAATACGTGCTTTCCCCTCAACTCTTGACAGACACTGTAACAACCCGGCTACTCTGCTAACCAAGGCCTTCTTTGTCCTTGGAAGTGTTGAGGTACATATAGTACCTCCAAGTCCTGACATTTCCACATGGGAAAAGTGTACATCATGACAGATGGGAAAAGCACAGGGTGGAGGGGTGGAGGCGCAGGCAAAAGTTGTTAATTTTCTTTTTAAATCTTACATGCCTTTTGCTATAAATAAAGAGAATATACTAAGTATTCAACCCAAAAAGTTAGAAATTATTTTTAAATAAAAGAAAATATAAGGAAATAAAGTTATGATTAGTTTTATAGATAATTAAGACATTCAAAGAACAGATAATTCTATTCTTACACAAATTGTTTCACAGAATAGAAAAAAAAAAAAAAAGAAATGCTTCCTCTACCCATTGAATGAACCACTATAACCGATTCCCTAACTAGACAAGGGCAGTTTAATAATGTCATTTGTTAGCATGGATGCAAGTGTTTATTTTGTTTTTTTTCTATTGCACCATTTTACATTTCGTGGTTACTTATTTTGTTGTTGTTGTTTTGTTTTGTTTTTTTACTGTGGCTAAAATAAAACACATTTTATTTTATTTTTTTTTACTTTTTTTATTAAATTACTGACAAAAAAAAACTAATGGTACATACACCAAAATTTAGCTTTGAGGGTACAGGTAATCTGACACCGAAGTATTAAGAGTGTGTCAATCAGGTCCATTTCAGTTACAAGTGATACCCAACTCAAACTGGGTTACACAAAAAAGGGAGAACTCATTGGCTCGCATAACCAATAAGGTATTCACACTAGCTGTCAGGATTCTGTATTTCCGGCTCAAGCTCTGCCCTCCTTTCAGGAATGATGAAAGCTCCCAGCAACATCAGGCCATCTTGCTTAGAAATCACTAAAAAATTCCAGGAGAAAAAGTTCAAGAATCCTTTCCAAAGAAATTTCCAAGAATTGAGTCTCACATGATCAATACTGGTCACTTAGTCATCAATTAGTCCCTGTGGGCAAGAGATGGGTCCCTTGTCGATTAGAGTAGGGGGGAAAGAGTCCCTCCCCAGCTACACAGACTAAGAATACAGCAGAGGTCTCCCAAAGGAAACTCCAGATACTATAAGGAGAAGAAAAGGGGATTTGATGCTGAGAGGCACAAACAAAAGATACACACTACACACAACTACTGCTTGACCCCTTAAAAAAAAACAAAGAAAGAAACAGACATACCGAGTAGCTCAACTTACCTGCTCATTGCCTCTTCTCTCATAAGATTCCCAGTAATGGGAATTTAAATTACATTTGCCTATAACACCGATGAATCTGAAGAATTTTTCCCTCACAGTGACTGTTTGAGCTGGAATTTCGGCAGGCAATCCAAATACAATAATGTACCGATGAACTTTGATTGTTAATCTCTATTTTGAAGAAGGCTTTGATTTACGAAAGCTGCTCCAGTAGTACTTGGAAAATAATTACGCCTTCCACGACACCTTTTTCAGAGTGCTTTCTATAGCTCATTTAACCCATCCTCAAACAGTGCTGTTCACAAGGAGATGAGTGCAGTTCTACTAGCTTTGAGAAAAGCAAATACAAGAAAACCCAATTTCCAGGCCACAGAAACTCAGGAGCAATTTTCATATCCCCAAATGACACAGTACTGCATGAACTGACTCAACTGAAGTACTTTTTTAAAAGCAAGTACCTTTAGGACAATCCAAATATATTTAATTTGCAAAGTTTTGTTCTACAAATAAATTAGCAGAGCCTATCTATTATTTTAACAGGGGCTGTCAACTTCTTGTAATACAAAATTGCTAAGCCTTACACCCGAGGGTTTTTGTTTTAAAACGGTTTCTTAACTGAGCAAACTAAACGAATGGTGAGAAAAATCAGTAACACATTATTTTTTTTTCTAGAAGCCACTAAGAAAGGAGTGCATGGTAAAACAGTGAAATTGCTCACGATTATTATCCTCTATGAAATGCCTTAATTTCTTCATCTTCTCTCAACTTACTTCAAAAGGCAGAATAATGGAAATATGTGCAGAAGTCATGCCTTTTGGGTATCTCCTAGAAAACCAGGTGGACTCCAGGGCATAAATCTCAATCTCCTGATTCTGGTTAACATCTGTATTTGTCCCTTCATAGATGTAACTGTAGGATCCCAGAATGTCCCAACCCCTGGCAAAACATGACCTACTAAGTCTCCCTAAAGAATCTACTCAATGATGGCATTAATTCTATCATGCTTTTCTAATTAATATGGTATAATTTATTTTTACCTGCATTTTCCCTAGGAGGACCAACCACTTTCATCACCATTAGACAGGCTAACATTTGAAATTAATGAACTTTTGCATCAAAAAACTAGAAATGCATTTTAGAAGATCCTAACAATGTAAACATCTTTACCATTAATCAACTGTGTCTCCCAGAGAAGGTATTATGCTTTGGCTATCTCACAAGAGAGACCTAAATTTCAGAAGTTATGTGTAAAGTTTTCATACTTTCTTTGAAAGAAATGAACTTTTGAAGAGTTTTTGTTGTTATTTTTTTGTTTTGTTTTGTTTGTTTTTACAAAACAAATTCAGCAAACAGAAATGAATAACTATTTTCCTGGTCAGTTTCCTCCAATTAATGATTACACTATCCAATACGTAAACTCCCGCCAATATCAGAAACTGGTTAATAATAAACCAGGGTTATAATAACATTGTATTTACTTTTAAACTTCAGCCCTCCACACAGTAAAGCCACAAATGAGGAAATTATTTAAAGAATGTTTACACGTTGCCAGCCTTTTTGCTTTTATGAAAATGTATTCCTTCATTTACAAAAAACAAAATGACATTTTGTTTTCAGCAAGCAAACTGGTACACTACTATCAATGACTACAGCAATAAATGATTTCCTCCTTGTACATTTTTTAAAAGTAACTTTACATAGTGGACCTATGGAGATTACTTGGCTCCTAAGTATAGGAGGGCAAGAGTGATGAGTAAAAAAAATAAATAAATAAGCAGCCTACCACACCAAGTGTATATCTGATATCTGCCCCCAAAGAAAAGCTACAAGGTCAACAAGCTACGTGCCTGTATCTTGTTTGACTTAAGGGAGCAGTGCTCCTTCAAAAAGATGAAAAGTCCCAGGGGGAGAAAACTGCCACTGTGGCAGCCCTCACGCGCAGCAGGGACAACTGATCTAGATGACGGGAGGCTGGGCGCCTAGTGAAAGGATGATAGTTCAGAGCCTGTGTCACTCCACAGCATAGCGACAATAGGGATAAAGAGAAGACAGAGGGGATGTACCTTAATCGATTGCTAAAATTATCCCCAAAAGGCTTAGGTTCTTATTTATAAAGCTCATTGCTCCTATTTAAAGCACAGCCCCATTGGTTCCATTTATTTTCTTTAATGTTGACTCCTGTCTACTGAAGTATAGGATGATGTTATGGAGTCATATATCCCTAATTCAAAATTAATTTGGTGGAGGCAGTGACGGATCTTTATGAGCTCTTTAAACCAGTACCCCAACATCGTGGCTAGCTCCTCCTTAGTTTGTGTTCCCAAGAATATCAACAGCTCACCTACTAGTAACTCAAGAGAATCCCAGACAAGAGATTCTTGTAACCAGCTAGAAAAAAGGAACTCCCAATAAATGAAAAAATTGACAGTCTATGGCTTGTGGGGCGGGGGTACTATATCTGATTGATAACCATTTGGAAAAATGTTTAACTTCACAAAAAATGTGGACTGCTCGTTAAATGCAGTGCCCCTTTTTCCCTATAAAAATCGCAATAATTTTGAAAACTAAGAGCCAATAATATTCGTTGGATAAAGGACATGCTGACAGTGTTCTGGAGGCAGTGAAAAATTGCTGCAATCCTTTGCAAATACCATGGAATTATGTTCACCCCTTTAACCCAAAACTGTTTAATAGAAATGTCCAAAATATGTAAGCATCAAAAATGTATTCCAGACTCCATGTAATATATATGTTTCTAATTCCAGATATTTTCTGTGAAAGGGAAAGAAGAAAGTACTAGAAAATAATAATAGTAGGAGCTAATATCAATAAATATTGAAAATCCATATTTTAATTATATATTGCATTCTATGAAGAAGTAAATACTAGCAAATTTGCTAAAACTATTTTCAATTTGCCTTCTTTCAAAGGAGTAAAAACATTGAGTGTGTCACAGAATCCTAATATATTCATATATATTCACATGCACATTATTTCATGTACATTCATATTTTCCCATAAATAAGGAATAGTCACACTATCCATGATTTCTTCAAGATTTAGCCACTCTAAATCCATAGCTTTTCTGTTAAGAGATGATTTACAACAGTTTCCAAATAACTTTCTGAACAGTTTTCAAAATAACTTTATACTTTTTATTTCAGAAACCTAGGGTTCCACATCATTCTGCCTCAGAATTTAACATTATCCCAAAAACTTGTTAACAAAAAAAAAACAACTCTCATAGGACTTGGGTAAAGAGTACAGACTCTGAAGTCACACTTGCCTGGGTACAGATCTCAGCTTTACCATTTAACCGTGGGTAACTTATTTCACTTCTCTTCGGTTAACAATTTCCTCATGCAAAAACTAGAAATTTGTTCTTTCAGTAACTAAGCAGCTACCAGGCACCAGGCACTATAATATCTGCCATCCTAGGATTCGGCCCAGAAGAAAAGAACCAAACAAAGTCACTGCCCTCAAAGAGCATATATATGCTGGTGGGATAACACCTCAGAAGGCTGTGGAGAGGAATTAGAAAAATAATACAGTCATGCGTTGCTTGATGGGATATGTTTTTAGAAGTGCATCATTAGGTGATTTTGCCATTGTGCAAACATCAGAGAGTGTACTTACACAAACCTAGATGCTACAGCCTACTATATACCTAAGCTGTATGGTACAGCCCACTGCTCCTAGGCTAAAAGCCTGTACTGAATGCTGTGGCAATTATAACACTACATAAGTATTTGTGAATCTAAACACATCTAAACAAAGAAAGGGTAGAGTAAAAATACTGTACAATAAAGTGTGTATGCTTGTGTGTTGGGAGGGCAGAGGGAGGCACCATGAGAGAGACAGTACATGTCAAAAGGACAGAGGGAGAGAATGACAGACTGAGGGAGGGAAGGAAGAGAAGGAGAAAGAAAAGGAGAGCAGAGATCTCCAAAGAGACCCAGGGAGATAAGAAATAATGAGAGAGAACAAGAGAGGAGGAAACAGGACAGGGAGGAAAGAGAGATAAAGAGAAACAAAGGGAAGGAAAGTGAGTTTGTGCACACAAGTGTGTGTGCTCACACACATGCATAGGGGGGAAGGGAGGGAGGGGAAACACTCCGGGTTCCTGAACAGCATTCTAAACCTCCTGGTCTATTGAAAGCACCCAGGTCTAGCAGCACATTCAACATTGTAGTCAAATCCAGCCTTTTCTTTCAACATCACAAATAAACTTTTTAGTGATAATCCATTATAGTTTTATGGGAGCGTCAGCACATATGTGGTTTGTCATTGAACAAAATGTTGTTACGTGATGCGTGACTGTAGAGCTTGGTGCATTGTCTGACACAAGGACACACTCAATAGACGAGAGCTATAAAATCATGGGACTGATCATAGTTATTACTGCACAGGGCTGAGGATACCTATAATTAGCTCACAGTATTGTGAAAATTAAATGAGGTAGTTGCTACAAAAAACTTAGCCTCAGGTTAAAAAAAAAAAAAAAACCTCTTTACATATCAGCTATTATTATAAAATAATCAACATCATGGTTATTTCTGATGTAATCTCTATTCACTGGGGATAGTAGGTGAGGAGAACGGCGTGAAGAAAGCCAATGAGATATTTGAAGTGCTTTAAGAAATGACAAACCCCCTGTTTCAGATCACCGTTCATAAACATGAGGAAAAGATGTGCAGAGCTATTTCATCTATTCACCTTAATCACGCATGCAAGTTTCTAACAGACGCTTACACGACTGGGTCAGCATTACAGGAAATTTTAACATCAATCATTCTTTTTTTAACAAAAATGATTTTAACTTTGGGAGTTCAATGATATTAAGCCTAGGAGGCACTTCATAACCTGTTGAAGTAAATATGATTAAAGGTAAGGCCAAAAACAACTATAGGTAGGGATAGTGTGCCACCACACAAACATCTGAATTGGCCTCCTGTAGGTTCTTCTGTGAGAACTATTTTCTTTTCCATCAACAACTTCTTAATAAACATTTTTTATCTGTTAGCACAATCTTAATCCTTTTTCCTGAAGCACTGGACTTGCTACTGCTTCTCTGCTCCCAGAGGTAGAACAAGTAAGGCTGCGTAAGATCGAAAGACCTGGGGCCTTCCTGGGTGAAAAGGAAGGGACACGGGGCTCTTTGTGCTGGCGCTGGGCCCCGCAGTCACTTGACGCAAATAAATAAATAAATAAATAAATAAATAAATAAATAAATAAATAAATAAATAAGTAAGTAAGTAAGTAAATCATCACGTCGACAAGGTGAAACTTGGTCCACATTTTAGATTCAGGTAAGCAGGGCCACGCAGGTAAATTGTGACGAGTAAACTGTCATCTGTCTCTCTCACTAGAGTGCAAGGAGGGCAAGGATTTCATTTTCACAGTATGTGAATACAATGAATGAATAAATATTGCTTTGTGAAGCAGCAGCAAATCTAAATTAAGAGTTGGGCACGCTCAAAAGAAGCCAGAGGAACTCCGTGGTAACAATGGGTCATCAGGTCTGGAAAAGGGAACCACCCACTCTACCTCCTCCTACAGTCAGCAGACACACTCTGGGCTGTGACCAAAGAGGCTCTACCAGATTTACTGTGAAAGCAGCAAAGAATGGAATGCACTGGGGATCTTATTTCTTGGATTTAAGTAAAACAAAAAGCTACCCTTATTCATCAAACCTAAACATACCTTTAACTACCACTAAAAATAACATTTTAAAAAGAAACTATGCTTATGCACAAACTATGTGCCACATTTATATGTAAGGGCTTTATAGAACTTGTATCATTTAATGCACGCACAAACTATGTACCATGTTTATATGTAAGAGCTTTACACAACTTGTATCATTTAATTCACTTATTTCATTTGTTTATTGAGTAACTTCTGTGTAACAGGCATGAAGTTAATGCTATCAGTCTCCATTTTATACATTAAAAAAAAAAAAAATCAGGGCCTGCAGAGCTTAAGCAACTCTCCCAGGGTCCTACAATTAGAAAGTTGTTGAGTCAGGATTCCACTCCACCCAGGGCACAGGTTCTGTACAACTGTCCACCAGAAGAGAAGGTGACTTACTCCAGTCAACATGGTTTCAAATGACTTTCAAACTTTTTAAAAAAAACTATGGTCAGTCAGATTTAATTCAGGAAACAAATAAAAAAGATCATCTTAGGGCCGGCCGAGTGGCGCGTTGGTTAAGAGCTGGCTTGGGATGCCAGTGGCCCCGGTTCAGATCCCACATATGAGGGTCAGTGACACTGCCCTCTACAGCTAAGATGGTGAACAGTGGCTCCACCTGGAGCTGGGCTGCACAAGTCCCGACACTGGTATCGGCTGCAGCCCCTGCTGCAGTGGGCTGCCATAGGCTACAATGAGTGGCCAGCAGCCAGGGTGAGCAGCCGGCAGCCGCGATGAATGGCCATCCAGAGGCCAGAGACCAACCCGGGAAGAGCACAACGATAATACCAACATGGGCCAGTGAAGCAACGTCCTCCACAACTAGACTGAAGAACAAAAGGACAGCAACTTGTCTGTTTCCCTCCCCCAATTACCCAATTTAAAAAAAAAAAAAATCTTAAAAAAAAAACATCGTCTTAATACATAATAGCAGTATTTTCATTTTATTATATTACCCAGACCAATTATATATTACCCAGACTGATTTTTATTGTATTATTCAGACTATTACCAAATCTGCTTTGCCATGTTAGAACTATTCAAAAGCTATTTCGAAATAATATCAAATTAACCCCCAAGGGTCAAATAAATAGCTGTTATGGTTGAGGATCTCAAAATAAAGTTCTAAATGTGTTTAAAGTTAAAACAAAAACAAAAAAAAAGCTATTCCAGTAATCTGCCAAATAATATCAGAATCATTGGAAGAACTCAGCCATGGGTCTACTTGGAATGGAACAATACTCCACTGAATGTGTCGATGTTTTTATACTGGTTAACAAACCAGTCACAAAAATGTAACCCAAACTTTATTCCAAGCTTTAAAATCTTTAGGTAAAAAATAATAAGGCTCTCCTGAAATCACTTTTTCTTATTCCTTTCCTTCCTTACCTTTGGCAACAGGACAGAGAAATTACCATTATTTGGTTTTACATTTTGGTTCCAATATAATGTTAGGATTCATTTGCACCACAGTGAGATATATATAACAGAAACCCTGAACCTTGAATCAGGATACAAACTCCTATCCGGGATCTGCCACTAGCTAGCTCCAAAACCTTGGACAACATCTTAACTTCTCTGGACTTCTATTTTCTTATGTGTACAATTAGGATGTAAATGGTAAATCTAAAATTCTGTTAATGCTCTTCAACTCTTTTTTTTTGGGGGGGGGCAGGTCCCAAAAATTGAAATTAATTCATTGTCTCTAACATTTCCAGGCATAGAGGAAATGACTACCTTATGTGTATGCGTGCATTAGCTTTCTATTACTGCATAATAAATTATCACAAATGTAGAAACTTCCAAGAAGATAAATTTCTGATTTCACATTTCTATAGGTCAGAAGTTCAGCATGACTCAGTTGGTTTTCTGCTTAAGCTCTCACACAAAGCGGAAATCAAGGTGATGGCCGTACTGGTCTCTTATCTGAGAGCTCTATGGAAGAACGCATGTCTCAACTTATTCAGGCTTTCAGTGGATTGTTTCTTGTTACACCAAGACTGACGACACCATTTCCTTCCTGGCTGTCAGCTTGGAGCAGCAGGCTCTCAGCTTCTAGAACCTTCCACATGCCTGCTCATGTGGTCCCTTCCATTTATAAATCAGCAATGTCCAGGTGAGCAGAATCTCTCTCAAGCTTTGAATCTCTTTAGCTTTCTCTTCTGCTCCTGACAGATAAAACCCTGTTTTTAAAGGGCTCTCACCTTTTGGAGTCACCATTTGGATTGTCTCCATCTTTTAAGGTGAACTGATTTGGAACTTTAATTACATCTGCAAAATGTCGTCATAGTATTGGGTTGTCAGAAAAGTCATGACGTATTTTTCTGTTTTTCGTTGCAAAACTGTGTCATGACTTTTCCAACAACCCAATAGTTCCTGGATTGGTGTTTGACTGAATAGCCAGGGAACAAGAAACCTAGGGAGGCCATCTTTAGAATTCTGTCTATACTGTGTGTGTGTGTGTGTGTGTGTGTGTGTGTGTGTGTGTCCTTTCACAAAGCTGGTGTCATAGTCATTTTTGCGTCTCCATTATACTGTACACATAAGTGCTAAAATATAATGTGTACCATAAATATCTGTTCAAGTCAACAAAATACTATCCAGTGACAAAACCAACATACAGTGCCAAATGCTATTATTAATTTAATCCTGGTACTCAAGATGAGATGGAAATACGATGCACCTAACTCAAGGCATTTACTTTATTATTCTGATGGATAAAAGGCTGTTGATATTAGTTGCTTCCATACAAAACTGCAAGAAGGTATGAATCAAAATTGCACATACAGTTCTTAGTTATTCCAAAAAATCTAATGTCCCATATGCTTTTCTAACAGCTATAAAAGCTTTTTATATCACTAGAAGAAACTTCTAATACAAAGAAAGACTTGTATGTAAGAATTCTTAAATGTGCTTTCAGTAGCACAGGAAGACAGGCAAACAATGCTCTCTCTAGCCAGGGCCAATAAGTATTACAATTTAGAATCAGCACCTTGAACAGTGCCCACAAGCAAACAAACTGCCCATGTAAAGATCAGGACAAAAGAAACAAATCATTCTGCCACAGTTTCTAATTCAGAAGGCTGAAGGAAATATTTTGCATTGAATTAAAAAAAAAAAAAAAGGTGTGGGGAGAGTTAAAAAATGTGCCCTATATTCCTAGATGCTCTGAGAAGCCACTGAATATCAATTCAAATAATTTATTTTTTAACAGCTATGTGCTTGCTCTGCATCTTCATAAAAACAAAATGGTATTTTTTCCAAAGCACAAATAATCTCCTTGTATTACAGGCTGATGTGACATCTGCATAAAGATAATTCCCAACTGCCGCTATTATCTATTTGTCCATTACCAAAGGGTAAGTGGTGTTTTCTCTAGGCTCTTGTCAGCTAATATACAATGTTTACGGGTAATAAACATTTTAAGCTACTGAAAAGCAACTTCAAAAGAACATGAAATTAGCTAAACATACATCACCGCGCTGTGGTATTTACAACAGGCTCCCATGGATAATGAAAATTTACTCAGGTCACTCTATTTCTGTACAGTAAACACATTTCAAGTACTATTAAAGGGATCGCTACCTGCAAGGGATCTCAGCTGATGTAATTTCAGTTTATCTTGTAGCACAGAGGACTTACAGCATTCTTGGTGACAGTTGTCTTTTCAGATACTACAAGAGGTTTTCTGCAACAAACTGTTATCTGTCCATCTCCAGAACAGCCAGATAAGATTTAATCATCACGTGTTGCAGGCATGAGCTGCTTTAATGTGGGGTTGCCTGCGAATGAAAAAATTAAAGGGCATGCACACAGGAACAGAAGGGAAAATAAATCCCTGTTATGTCTTTCATAAGCTCCCTGGTGTCTTCCTCTTTTTTTTTTTTTCCCCCTCCTTCCAGCAATAAAACAAGGATTTAGATTCTGAGTTGTTCTTCAATCCAAACCTGAGATTGTGATATCTTTTGAATTGGACAACAAAAGGAAACACGCATCAGCACTCCACTCAAAAAAGAATAAACTTCTCTTCTGAAAGTTAAATGAGTGGCTTCATTAGCCTCAAAACTCTTTTTTTTTCTTTCCTTCTGAGAGAGAAAGAGCAAAGGGCATAGAGTGGGGCGTCAGCTGGGAAAACAGTTATCTGTTTGTGGAGCCTACTGCTAGCGTCAGTCCCAACCCTCACGTGCCTCCTGTTCCCAGCCACCTTCCAGAGAGAAGTCACCCTGTGCACAATTCATGCAAGGAGATGTAAGGAGAGTTTTGAGGGCAGGAGTTCCATAAAAGTTTATGTTGCCTCTATAAGTTAAAAAAAAAAAAATGTTAAAGACCTGGCAACTGTGTCCGTTTCTATTCTTCATCTCCCCCACTTCTGTCTGCCCGGATCAAAGACCTGATGCTTAGAAGTGCAGCAACCACCGGGCAAGAATGAAGTAGCATACACACGGGAAGGCACGCCAATAAACCAAGGATGATGGAGGAGAAGGGCGGGCCCTGGTCTGTGATGCTGAGCAGTGCCAGGCTGTTGGCCTCCAACTGCGTGTTATTTGAAACAAATAAACCCTTACTTGTTTCAAATCTCCAAAGACAGGTTTCCTATTATTTGTAAACAAAAGCATTTCAAACTGAAACAGTACTTGACTCTTATTCTCTTTAATGAAAGCACTAACAGTTCAAATGTCAAAAGATTTCTATAGTATTTGCTAATATTTTTCTTAAACACCCAAATACTAAATACCTTTGCTAGATAGTACCATTAGAAGCATAATTTATACTTATTACCAGTCAGCAATAGTCAAAATTTTATACTTATGTAACAACAGGTCACCGAGCACTTAATATGTATATGGTTGTTTAATTATAAAAAACAACAAAACTTTTCTCTCCAGGAACATAATATCTAGTTGAAGAAATGGAAAACAATAAAGAAAAAAAACAAAAGCAAAAAAAAAAAAACAGAAAAACTCTGGGAAATGAGAGAAAATACAATATATTAACACATTGTATGCGGGCATTTGAGCGATATGACGAGTTTACTAGTTTCCCACATTCACATTGTAAGCGGGCATTTGAGCGATATGACGAGTTTACTCATTTCCCACAAACAATGTGTTAAAAGACGTAATGCATTGTGACTGGGAAGACAGATTTTTCTATGGTGTTATGATGAGTTATATTTTCTATTTCTACAGTGTTCAGGGAGTCAAAAGAAAGGGCAGATCAACGGGAAATAAAATTATCAGAAAGGCACCTATAAAACAAATAGGGCTTGTGAAGGATTCTAAAGGATGGATAGGACTTAAATAGGCAAGGTAGAGTCAGGAAAAAATTAAAAAATTGTAGCATAAAAGCAAAATTTGGGAACCAAGATCAAAATTGGACATGGAATATTTAGGAAAGTAAGGTCACCTTCCTGGCTGAAACACCAAGGTTTGTGTTGGGGAACAATGAAAAGGAATAATGGTGAAACCTACAACTTATTGAGCACCTGATATAGTCTTTGCCTTCTTGGCATGTACCTGCACTTCCATTTAATCCTCAAATTCATCATATAAAGCAGGTATTATTACCCTTATTTACCAACGGGTAAACCAAGGCTCAGAAAACAACCTGCCTAAAGCCACACAGCTACTCACAGCTGCAAAAGAAACTGCAAAAGGTGGCAAATAGGTATGGCCACAATCAAAATTGTTATGGGAAGGTAACTGTCTACATATGAAGCAATCACAATGGACTAAAGTAGGTAAGAACTTGACGTAAGGAGGTGATATGATCTGGGTATGGATGATGAAGGGGTGGTAATAAAAATGGACTGGAGCTAGGGAATGAAGAATATACAGGATATAGCGGCAAGGTCTTTAGCAGACAGCTATTCCCAAATTCGTATTTCTTCTATTTGAATGCTTCCCAGTAATTTCCTGTTCCTATCTACTACACAGTGATGGAAAATGATGTAAAAATTGTAGATATCAAACAATTTAGGCTTAGTCATGAGGCTGAAGACATGAATGAGGATGACATGACATAGGGGCAGCTTCAGAAAGAACTAAATGAAAGCATGCATCTGTCTATCTTGAAGAATTTGGGTCATAGGGTGCAGAACACGGAAGGATCCATGAAACTCAAGGAGCACTCACCAGGGAAGGGAGGTACTTTAGGAGGAACCCCAAAACATCATGAGTCATGGCACACATCTCTGGCAATACTAGATTCACAAAGGCCTCCACATGGTGCACAGTGGCCCCAGAATTTTATGTGACCCAGGAGGGGAAATACAGATGCTAAAAAATATATGTATCTATATCGATATTAATATAGATATGTAGATATATAGATACAAGAACTAGGATCCAAACAAAGGGATTTGTCCAGATGCCCTCCATAGAGAGACAGAACTACTTGTCTCCCAGCAATCATGCATCCTATCTCAGTAATAGCAGCCACAGAACAGATGAGAAATCCATGGGCTACATACAGACCTGAGGACCCCACCTCTGTCCCACTTCCCCCCATACGCCCATATGACTTCTTGAAGAAGTGCAGATAGGAAGGAAGAGAGCCTCCCCACTTTAACTAAAGATATGACTTAATTATGTTGAACTCAACTTTTTTTCTACGTGACTATGTCATGGTTGCCTTCCCTAATGGATCCAGGAAGCAAGGATAGCCAGATCAGTTAACAGGATAATAAAAAAGTTCCATTTTCTCTGCACATCTGGGCCAAGCTTAAGGAGTTTAGCCAAGCACTGATATGCAAAGAAGAAAAAAGATATATCAATGCTACCCCAGGAAAGCCCTCTTGAGAGAGAATACAAATAAACGACTTTTATATTTGAAAAGCAAGTGTAACTGGATATTAAAATAAGAGTTTTGGTCGCGGCCTCAAATGATAACTGAGATACACAGGGAGGAACAAACTGAAATGCAAATTTCAACATGGGCATCCTGGGTTGCCCTTATGGTCTGGTGGATGCAAAGTATCAGGTATGAGACAGAGGGGAACAGGAACAAGGGTGCTGTCTCTTTCACCCCAAGAGAGGAGCCCCAAGACCACACTGAGAGCTGGATCTGCTGTCCCCCAGTTAGAAGTCACCATTTACTGGTGTCCCTACCCTGAGAAGTATCAGGTGGCCAGGGGCAGGGCAGCACGACAGAGCACTGTACCTGGGAAGGACCTGATGTTTTTCCTTTCCAAGAGGATGTCAAAGATGGGCAAGTGTTCTCTGTGGATTAGCAATGTGTCTGGAGAAAGAAGAGCCAGATTGGAGGCATGCTCAGTCCCTCCTAAGGCAGCCATCTGGGAGGGTCACCAATAGAGAGAGACTGTGGCATAGATCACCAAAGAAGGAGGCTGAGGGGACAGTGTCAGCCTGAGGGAAAAACAAAACATTCCAAGGGAGCTGTGGTCAGAGGGTCCCAGCAGGGAAGGCTCTGATGGATTCTGAATCACACTCTTAAGAAAATGAGTCAGCTCTGAATATCTGCGAGGTGCTGAGTATGAAAAGCCAGTGTTGCTCCACAACACAGAGAAAGAACTTTCCTGTGGACCCTTTACAGTATTTTTTTTTAAAGATTTTATTGGGGGGGAATTGGGGGAGGGGAACAGCGTTGGGGAATTGCGGAAGGGGAACAGACAAGTTGCTGTCTTTTTGTTCTTCAGTCTAGTTGCGTAAGACGTTGCTTCACTGGCCCATGTTGGTATCGTCATTGCGCTCTTCCCGGATGAGGCAGATCGGTCGCCGGCCTCTGGATGGTCAGGCATGGCAGTTGCCGGCGCATGCTGGCTGCCGGCCGCTCACTGTAGCCTATGGCACCCCACTGCAGCAGGGGCTGCAGCCTACACCATTGCCAGGGCTCGCACAGCCCAGCTCCAGGTGGAGCTGTTGTTAGCTGTAGAGGGCAGTGTCACTGGCCCTCATATGCGGGATCCAAACTGGGGCCGCTGGCATCCCAAAACCAGCTCTTAACCAATGTGCCACTCGGCCGGCCCCCTTTACAGTATTTTTATATTTCAGAAGAGTCTATGACAGCAGTTAGTAAATAGGAGAAGAAACAGGAAGGAAGAAGTAGCCACTAGAAGTATACTCCAAGAGGCAAGAGTTTGTTTTGTTTTTTTGTTTTTTTGTTTTTTGAGGGCAGTGTCACTGACCCTCATATGTGGGATCCGAACCGGGGCCGCCAGCTTCCCAAACCAGCGCTTAACCACCTCACCACTCGGCCGGCCCTAAGAGGCAAGAGTTTGTTACTCGCTGTATCCCCTAGCCTGCTACACAGCTCAGTGTTCAACAAATATTTGTTCAATGAATGAAAGTCCATCACACACTCACCCCTTTTCAGAATGCAGATTCCCTCCTATAACAAATTTGTAACAGAGGCAAAGATGTACTTCCCAGATGAGAATATAATTGCGATATAAAACAGTTCTAAGGCTTTCTGGTGCCAGAAAAGTCAGAGGACTTGCTAGAATTTTCATTAATAACAGCAGACAAACCTTCCCCTCGGAATGTATTTTAAACATACAGTAGGAAACACAATGTAAATTTGCATTATAATTTCACTCCATGAGTTAGTCGTACCTGTTCAATATGCTAATTACTCAGGATAATGGCTTACCAAGTAATTTACCATACATGTTCCATTTCATCTTTATAACAATCAATCACACTTTCCTAGTTTAAGGAACTAGGTGGCTCACTAAATAGTAAACAGCAATTCCAGTTATATGATACAGGTTTTGTAAAGACAACTCAACTACTCTTTTCAATATACCTCCCTGTTTTCCTTTAGATTTTCTGAGTCAGTCATCCTGGGTTCCTATCTAGCATCTCCTGCCTATATAAAGATAGATAACCTTGGACTTTTGCTTTAATTACACCCAAGCTATTCTTAACAGATGGCCCTTTCATCCATTATTCAATTCACTTGAGGCTACTTGGCTTCCTGACCAATGATTACAAAGTTTGTCTTATTAGATTTTAACACAGGGTTAAGTTCAGCAAAAATAAATAGAAATCGGGCCGCCAAGTGGCTCAGTTCGTTAAGAGTTGGTTTGGGAGTGCAAGCTCTGAGCAGCAGGGCTACCGGTTCAGTTCCCACATGGGCCAGTGACACTGCACCGTCTACAGCTAAGATGGTGAACAATATCTCAACCTGGAGCTAGGCTGCCGTGAGTGGCTGGCGACGGCATAGGTTGCTGCCCCTACTGCAGTGGGCTGCCTGGAGCTTCCATGAGTGGCCATCCAATGGTGGCGAGCAATCTGCCTCACCTGGGAAGAGTGCAATAATCATCATACCAACATGGGCCAGCGAAGTGGAATCCTCCACAACTAGACTGAAGAACCAAAGGACAGCATCTTGTCTGTTCCCCTTCCCCGATTCCCCAACATTGTTCCCCTCCCCCAATTACCCAATAAAATCTTTAAAAAAAGAAATCCCAAAATAATGGTGGCATAAACAAGATGGGATTTCATTCCATCGGCATAAATAGGTATATAGTCCAGTGCTAGAAACGGCAGGTACCTGATAAAATGGGACCCAGATAGACTCCTATATTGGTGCTCTGCTATATTCAACTCATGGCATCTGCTTTTTGGCCCATCTTGATCTCACCATCACACCTACATTCCAGCCAGTAGGTAACAGGAAAGGGAAAGATGCCTATCAAGTTACACACATCTTTTCTATTTACATCTTATTGGCCAGAACTAATCATATGGCCACACCTAACCAAAAAAAAGGGAGTGAATCTGAGCTCTCTTATAGAGCAGAGATGTGTCTTACTCAACTTTCAGTGCTTGTATTAAACAGTGTCAGGTACATTATGTAGGCCATTATGAGTCCTACAATCACAGCCTTATTCATTCAAAGGACAAGCATTTCTTAAACACCCTTCTACATATAATTTTTAATTAACTAAAGAGAAAACTTACTAAAGATCATTTTACTACTTTTTTCATCACTGATCAAAACTGCTACAACTGACATTAAAATAACTAACAATAATAGCTGGTTCTGTTTTGCCACAATAGACTGAAAATGCTTAAATATTTGGTGGTAAATGATCCGGAGTTCTCACTCCATATGAAAGAGAGCGTTTTTAACTATGATGTTTTCCTACTAAGTCTACAGATAATTTATTCCAAGTGACTCAGAGGAAAATGTTCCCTTGTCTTCAATAAACTCATCACACAGCATTAAAACTTGAAAAACACTATAAAACTAAAATGAACACAAGAGCCAACCTGCTGCTTGTGTCTATTTAAGAGGGAACACAAGTAACTATTAACAATTCTTGTGCATTCATTTGGAATGCAAATGTTCTGTCACTCAGTAAGTGATCACAAATTTAAAAGTCAACAGATCACCCTTCTTAATCAAAATCACAAGAAATAGCCTCATACACTAACTGAAAGGTAGACAGTCTATAAAGTAGCTAAAAGCATAGGATAAAAATCAATTCCGGGGCCAACCAAGTGGCTCAGTCGGTTAAGAATGTGAGCTCTGGTCGCCAGTTAAATTCCCATATGGGGCAGTAAACTGCGCCAAGCTGCGCTGCTGCTGAGCTGTCAACAGGTGGCAGGATGGCTCGACTTGTGAGAGCACATGCTCCTAACAAGGTTGCCAGGTGGACTTCCACATGGGATGGTGGCTATGCCCACCCTCAACTAAGATTGAACACAGCACCTTGAGCTGAGTGGCTGCGAACTGCCCATGGGCGGCTGGATGGCGACTGGACTGAGCTGACCTAGCTGCGACCTCCATAACTGAGATTGAAGAACAACAACTTGGCTGTTCCCCTTCCCCAATTCCCCAACACTGTTCCCCTTCCCCAATTCTCCAATAAAATCTCTAAAAAAAAGAAAATCAATTCCTCCATGACACCCACTTTAACAACTCACAATTGATAAAGATGTAGGTTTGGAATAATGAAGACACTTTCATTTGTTTACTAAAGATAACAGGTTTTGTCCCCTGACACACTAATTTAAGGGAACATAATAATCACTGTCATTTGTTCTTTTCAAAATTGCAAATGAATAGAAAAGTAAAACAAAAACTACTTATACTAGATCAAATGACTTATACTATTTTATTTAACTTGGAGCTATTAGAAGTTTCTACAAGAAGAAAAACAGCAATTCAATGTCACCAAGCAAATTCCCAATAATATTGTAATTGGGAAAGTTGAGAGAGAGTTTCAAGTTTGCTGACTACACCAACGGACTTTCTTTTCTTTTCCCAACATATATTTATTATTCTACATCATTGCCTGAAATGCTTTCTTTTGAACGTGATCCTCTGAGGAACACCAGGCGATTGTATCCCTTTGGGCTCTGGTATTTAGGCATTGGAAAGGTAAAATATTCCCCCTTTGAAAAGCATGAGAAAAAGCTCAATAGGGTGTTTGTGGCTTTCTATCAATCAGTAAGCTTGAGCATCACAGACTTAAATCAACCTCAAATTCTTTTTCCAATCAATCAAATTTGTAGTTAGAGAGCTCTGTGCTTTTTTTTTTTAATCTTTAACTTCTGATGATTTTGCCATTCATATTTCCTGACCTATTTGTAATACGGACATAAACAAAACCAAGAGGCAAGCCTATTATGTTACTTCCAGTGGCATCTACTTCCTGCTTCTTTCCTGGAGCAGACAGAGCTCTTTGCCATTTTAAATAAATATATTAATGATCTGGGTATTTTTAAAAGTTTCCCACAGAGTGGCTGCTTTAAAGCAGTAAACACAACTGTCTAGTCACACAGTGTGAGGATGCTTTGAGTGTAGGCTCAAGTCCATTTATAAATTAGGTTGCACATAACAATTTTAATCATTAACATTACTCTCCCAGTGGTGTCATTTCAGACCTGACATTAAAACAAACAAACACGTGTTAGACTGTTTAGTTGAATATAATAGACGGAGAAATTATTTGGCTGAATTAGTCTTGTATTCACTACTACTTAAGTTTATCATTACATCAATGCATTTCAAGTTCCTCAACTCAAAACAATAGAGATTATGCAGTGTCATAATTGTACAATTCTAGTCAAAATTGTATTAAGGAAAATACTCACTTAATTAGTCATTGAATGATTATAACCATTCAAAACAATTTCTAAATGGCAGTATCATCCCCTCAGATTAATTAATACTACTTCCTCTGAAGGATATTTTATTATAATGGTCATAAATTCCAATTGATCTTTAGCTGTTTACATTTTATCTGATGTAAGAATGCCTCATCATGGATATATTACTGTACACAAGTGGAGTATTTGTTCATTTGTAAGGTAAAAGGGAGATTAGTAAATCTCCCTACTAGATCTTAAAAGCTGTATAACTGGGACATTCATTCAAGTTAGAGACTTTGTTTCAGCTTGGATTAGCTAGAAGCAATCAATATTTTTCCTTTTCTACTATCTACTCTTAGATAAAGCCTATTGTTTGCAATACATTCAAAATAGCAAGTGGCAATCTTGGTTTGTACTTCTCAGAAATGTTAAAATGCTAGCAATAATATAGCAATCATGGGACTAAATATCCATCATGGGAATAATGCCCAGACCATAGAAAATGCTAGCCTTTCTGACAAGGCTATGCAGGGAAAACACAATGGAGTAAAGATTTAAAATATAAAAAAAGTCATTCTGGTATTATATTGCAGTTGCCCTAACCACTTACATTACTGGAAAGCATGCATAATGGAATGTAATGGCTAAAAAGAACAATGATTATAAAGCCACTGAAATCAAAGAGGAATTAAAAAAAAAAAAAGTCAAAACTGACAGGCTTCCTATTATATGAACCCTCTAATGGAACTTTATTGATACTGGAAGATGTTTAAAGTAACTCTAAGGAAAAAAAGGAATTCTTTATACATAGGACATGTTGGTTAAAAACAAGTTAATCAGGGCCAGCTGAGTGGCGCAGTGGTTAAGAGCTGGTTTTGGGATGCCAGCAGCCCCGGTTCGGATCCCACATATGAGGGCCAGTGACACTGCCTTCTACAGCTAACAACAGCTCCACCTGGAGCTAGGCTGTGCCAGCCCCGGTAACAGTGTAGGCTGCAGCCCCTGCTGCAGTGGGCTGCCATAGGCTACAGTGAGTGGCCCGCAGCCAGCGTGAGCGGCTGGCAGCCAGCGTGAGCTGCCAATAGCCACGATAAGCGACCATCCAGAGGCCGGCGACTGATCTGCCTCACCCAAGAAGAGCGCAATGATAATACCAACACGGGCCAGTGAAGCAACGTCCTCCACAAAAAGACAACATCTTCTCTGTTCCCCTTCCCCGATTCCCCAGTGCTGTTCCCCTCCCCCAATTAACCAATAAAATCTTTAGAAAACAAAAAACAAAAAACAGAAAAACAAGTTAATCCTCCTGACAACTGTTGGCAATTATTTTAATAAATGAGAAAATGAAAGAAGAAAATGAAAGAAAATGCCAGGATGCTAACCTAAAATAATATTTAAATGTGGTCAAAATAATAATCAAATGAAGTATAACTTATATTAAATTTTCTGCAGCATGTATTTAACTTCTGTGTTCTATTTGGAGACTTTCATCTCAGGAGCAAACTTTAAAACTCAGTAATCAAGATAAATAAAATAATACGCTATTTTTAAAAATCAAAAATAATGCAAAAAAATGTTTAAATAAAGACAGGATCAATATTACTGACTTTTGTTTTTCCCTGACACTGCAAAATACCTCATTATAAGTGATTACAGATTCTGTCTTTATTTTAATATTTGGTTCATTATGAATTTTTGGCATTAATTTTATTTTTTAAATGTCATATTAGTATATATTTCATCTCATTACCTAGTTTTTTACATTACCACCACCATCTCTAAAATTTTGTGCTCAAGGCAACTATTTCCCTCAGTTCCTCCTAATCTCAGTCCCACTGTTTAGGATTCAATAAATCCCTGTATTTCTTTACCACCTGCACCAAATCCAGACTCTTTTAGTAGATCCATTTATGAGCACCCACTTTGTCAGGTACTTTATATGACCTCTAATTCTCATAAAAGCCCTTCAAATATCACTCTCCCCCTTTTAGGAAAATGAGTCTCAGACAATGCAGTGACTTGCTCCTAACACAGGCCCTCAGTAAATATTGGTTGAATAATAATGACAAAGCCAATAAGTAAAGACTCGACTTTAACTCAGCCATCGCCAACTCCAGGAAGCCATTTTTAAACCTGTCTAGTTGCATACTGGTGTTCCCAATAACAACTGTGATGGGCAGAATATTAAGATGATCCTCATGATCTTCGCCTCCTGGTGTCACTCCTCAGATTGCCTTAGGGCAACAGAGAGATTATGATTATATGGGTGAAACAAATCTAATTACAGGAGACCTTCCAAAGCAAAGGATTTGATCTGGCTGGTGGGAGAATGGATGTCAGAGAGATTTGAAACACAGAAAGACTTGACACACCACTGCTGGATTTAAAGATGGAAGGAGCCTCTTGAGGAGGAATGTGGGTGCCCTCTAGAAAGATTGTGGGGCCGCCAACTGACACCTGGCATGGAAACAGGAATCTCAGACCTACAGCCACAAGGAACTGGGCTCAGCCAACAACCTGAATGAGCTTGGAAGTGGATCTTTCCCAGAACCTCCCGACAAGTGCCCAGCTGACCTTCAACTTTACCCTGTTAGACCCTGAGCAGAGAACACAGCCCAGCCTGCTCAGACTTATGGTAATAGTTTACACAGCAAGAGAAAACCTGTATGTCAATCTATGGATAACTTCATCATATCACAAAGCCTGACAATTACCTATTCATCTGAGCTCCCATTAGGTGGTGAGGGGTTTACTCACACAGCTGGTATGACTTGCCCAAAGCCAGACTCATAAGTGCACAGTTGATGTTTCAGAGATGAATAAATTTCACACCCCAGCTCTTCACTAAAGGTTTAGGAATTGACAGCAATGACCAGAAGGAAGTGACTAGCACCTAACCTGGGTCCTCTATTAATATTCATGGGCTAAACTTTGCCATTTGAATCCAGGTTTGCAGTTAAAGGAACACACATTTTCAAGGACCAGTTCCGTAATCATGTAAACTTGGGATATTTACTTGGATATATACTCAGCCTCATTTTATAATTTATAAAGAACTACAGATTGGCTTTCTCATTGTGTCCCTCATGTCACCACATTCCTTACTTCTCTTGACTCAAACTGCCCTGTCTTGCAGCTTCTTTGCTGTCAGTGTAACAACCAAAATCATAATCTCTGAAAAAACCTCCCTCAGAACTGCCTTTACCTTCTAAGAAAGGCATACACAGTAGACGCCCACCCGGCACCCAGCCACACACACACACACACACACACACACACACACACACACACACAGAGAAAACTGAAATCACTGAATTAGCTACTTAATGTTGACCTCCATCCACAATCCTAAATTCTGCAAAAGGAGGGTAGCTGGTATGCACTGTGTATTTACTTATCTTTGAATCCCAAATTCTTATGATAATACCTGAGAACATAGTAGGTACTCAATACATGTCTACTGAACTGAAATACCATTAACATCTATAATGATTTTTAGTATCCTTAACCACATATGCTATCCTCACCTCACAATAATGAATTCATTCTTCATAATTTAGCACGTTTAAAATACTCTTTCCCAATATGCACCATTTCTTAACTGTGACATTTCTATTATTCAACTTGTTTTCTTAACTGTATTTATGTATGCATAATAACTATGTAACGTATTTCACAAATGGAAGGTATTATGAAGAAAATAAAGGGATGCTCTCTAAGAATAATTAAAGTCAAAATATTTTTTAAAGGTTTATTATATACTCGTCAATGCCTTTGTTATAATTATATAAATACAGCCCACTAACATCTCACAATGATGCTGATAATAGTATCCATGCTTTGGAACTTCCTTACAACAGGTATTCTTAGGGCAATTAACCTTATATGGATGGTACCCAAGAAGAATTTTTTGTTTTATCATATTCTGAGCTTCAGCTAACACTGTGTTAGGTACAATATTTCAAATTAGAACTATAAAATTACTTAATTGTGCGACCTACAGACATACAGATAAACCAATGCTTCCACACGGCTGGAAACCTAAATTAGACTTCATTTGTCTCTACAATTTCCATAATCAATTGTTTGCTGCGTCTTAGAAGATAATGAGACCCAACATGCAGAGAGATTATAGCTCTTCTTAAATAAAACAGTAGACAGGATCATTTTTTTTTTACATAAGCCCCCATTGAACTGTTTACTGTGACAAGATATAAAAATTGATAATAAAAGAAGGATATAGAATGTTGAACTTTCTGAATTCATATTACACAGCCAGAGTTAACTGGAAATTGCCTTTGGTAAAGAAGGCAGAATGTTTTTTTAAATATATAAGTAACTAACTCTGAAATGTAACACAAGCCAAACATTTTAACAACTCTGAGCACCCAAAAATACCAGCCAAAATCGCCATCAAATAAATTCCCATTACTTACTCTCCAACCCTTAAACCTTTCAAAGCATCACTCTTGATTGACAGGAAAATGAGCAGTGGAGGGGGAGGAGGTAATAAGCAAGGAGAAAGAAGGGAAAGCCCTCATGACTTACAAATTAGGTAAATTTCCTATTAATCAAGAATTGGCTCTATGTTGTTTTTGCATATATTAGCATAATCTAAGAACTAAAGCCAAGTCATTTAGTTATGTATTACATAAACCACTTTTTATAAAATAGAACTTTGCCAGCTCAACACTTGGTTTACTAGTTCCTAATTACACAGCATAACTAACTAATTGTCATACACAGGTAACTAAACTGTATATCTAAGACCTGACTTTTGCTAAATCTCACATTTGATATTTTTCTTGACACTGCCAAAAAATGAAGGGCATTCTTCGTATAGCTTAAAACTTTCATTGATAAGTAAATAAATTAATATGCATGTCAAGTATTTAAATGCAGGCCTCTGATGCCTACAATTTTGTTAAGAGCAAACAGCTATAAATGTCTAGCCAAAAATTCCCACTGTTCTAAAATTTGTATATGGCCTACTAAATACTTCTCATAAATTATGCCCTGACAGCATGTTATTTCTACTTACTGAAAATATTACTGTACTCACTAACGTATAATTTTCTTTCTTTAAAGGATGAGGAAAAACCCTGAACTCACATATGCCAAGTCTTACCACCACACAGCTAGACACTCTGGAGCCCCATGCTGGCAACCTACGTAGCAACATTTGTTCAGTTCAGCAATAAGCCTGTTCCGTTACCTATCACAGTCTTTTGTGCTACACATTACACAGCAAATTTAGGTGCTGACAACTATCAAGTGGCGTGCTTTGCAAACCCTGAAACAACGCACATTTGTAAAGGTAGCAGCCAATATTAAATAGATTTTTTTTCATTCATTGAACATATAAACACCGATAAATCTGGCACTTGATTCTAAATTCGCCAACTATAATTACAAACATATGTGCACATTACATAGCTACAGATGCACTTAAAATAATTATCTTATTGAAGATGTCTGCTTCTCCACAAGCTACTAGAAGTAGCTGGTAGCTATTCCGTGCAATAGTTTTCCATGTGCAAACACATTAATCAAAACTTATACACTTGAAAAGGCAAAACAGATATCTATATGCCTCATTCTCCATTTTACCTTCTTAGGTAATTTTATTCCAGTTTCTAAAGTAGATCTTGCTTTGCAAATGTGCCCATTATAACTCTACAGGTGTCCAAAATAATGTGGAGGGTACTGACCTATGGGGCTACAGCTTTCTTTTCAGGCTGGCTCCATCGAATTTATTTTCTTATTCCACGATCTCTGATTCTGAGATGACTTAAGCACCTCACTCTTAAATCAATGTTTCCACTAAAGAATATTTATGTGATACACAACTGTACAAAACAATATACTAAAGGTACTAATCTCTATAGTGGACATGGGTTAAAGAGAATGGTTAATACTTACAAGCATTTACTGGAGACCCAAAAATCTGTCTCCATACAAGTCCTTGTTGTTCAAAGTGGACAGAGTTGTAGGCTGGGTACCCACCACCACTTCTTTTCTAAGGCACACAACTAAGAAGTGGCCTTGGGGCCACCCTCGTATTACTCCAATACACACATACTCATAGCAGAAGAAAAGCTCCAAGAGATGAAAGTGCTTGTTTGGGGGAAACACAACTCTGAGAGTGTGGGTGAGGCAGGGTCTGTTTTTCATTAAAAGTTGTATAGTACTTTTGACTTTTCAAATTAGAAGGATTACTTTTTAATAAAAACAAACTTTTTATAAAAATTAAGCAAGTTAAATCATCTCAAACCAATTTTAAGTAATAAAGTTCCCCCTATATAACAGGCTCTGAGGGTACACAAAATGAAATACAGAATAAGACTTCGTCTCCATTACCAAAGTTCTCACAACCAGGGGCTGAGCAGAGAACCAGGCCCTCCAATTATAAGTGATGCTGGGGGCCGCAGAGAGGGGCCGGGCATTCCCAGCTAGTCCAATGTGTGTGCTGCAAATGCTGGAGGCTGCCTGGGATCAGCAGAAGAACAGTCAATGAGGACACTAAGACCAGACCCTCAGTGTTGGCTCTGTCACTATTTGAGGGATTTTTACATCCTCGATATAGGCTCTCAAAACTCTACCCCAAGAGGGCTGGCCGGGTGGCACAGTGGTTAAAGCGCTGGCTTGGGAAGCCAGCGGCCCCGGTTCGGTCCCACATATGAGGGCCAGTGACACTGCTCTCAAAAAACAAACAAACAAAAAAAAAAAACTCTACCCCAAGAATGTTAAAAGAAAATCCGAAAATAACAAACATGAAGGCGCATTAACAGCCATAACTGGTTTAGCCATTTAGCATTCTGCCATTTCTAAAAAATTTGAGGGAATTTTAATTCTGCCAAATTTTTTTTTAATTTGTTGGAAGCAACCACTGGTGTGCTTTCAAGTGGAGCTGTGTTAGGAAATGATCTCTTCCTCCACCCCTTAGGTTTCTGGGTGAAGGCTTAAAATAAAAATACATGGTTTTTGGTTTTTTTAAAGATTTTTATTAAAAATATAGCCAACATAATATTGTATTAGTTTCAGGGGCACATCATAATTATTCAACATTAATATATGGGTTTTTTTTTTGCTTTTGGGTTTTTTTTTAATATTTTAAGTTGTGGATTCCCTGTCTTAGGAAAGATGCCAGGCATGTCTAAAGAAGGCTCATTCACACCAATAGAAGAGAACAAAATTGAAAATCCACAGGCCCAACAAGCAGAATGCAAACGGCTGCAAGTAGTGTCATCTAGTCTCAGTAGAAGAAATAAATCAAAATATACATGGAAAAAGATTAGAAGAAAATATAGCAAAGGGTTATGAATGATTATGTGCTCAAAGTGGTATATAATTTAATTCCTCTATTTTTTCCCAGTTCCTATAAAGAGCATTATAATGGGAAAAAATAAACGTGAACAAGTGTTTTTTCTTTTAATTATTTTAAAAAAGGCAACACGAAAGATCAGAATTAGAATGGGGACCAAAAAAAAAATCAGACTTTTCTTCTTTAACAGGTCACTCAACTGTGCATCAGGAGAAAAAAAAGGGACTTTCCTAATGACATACAGCAACTCAAAGTATACTATTTGAGCTCACATCCTGTCTTCACCACTTTCTGGCCATGTGACCTTGGGCCAATGACAAAATACCTGGGAGCTTCAGTTTCCGTATCTAAAATATAGATAACAACAGACCTTCCTGCCAGAGTCATTGGGAAATCTATGGGGAGACAGAGTATAGAAAGTGCCTAGGCCAATACCTGACACATTATGAATATTTAAAGAATTTTTTTTTTCCCTAGAAAAAGAACCACAAGTGTCATTATCATTTCACTACCATCATCTGGTAGGAATGCTTCATGAATACTATTCAGTCATCTACGTTGTCCCCATGTTTGTAACCTCAATGTGTGTGCACTATTAACAATTGGGACCAACTTCCAGTCAACAACAAAGAGACTCAGAATAGTTTCTCTTGACATGGTGTCAAAATATTAATGGGAATAATAAGAACATTGTGAACTACTCATACCAAAAATGTGATCCGTAAAATCATACGTTGTTTTCTACAGAAACCTATCCAAAAGAAAATTAATAGAATAGATACATATGACGTCAGAGGGGCAATAGATTGGAGGGGGGGGCATCACTCTGTAAGGAGTATAAATATCTAATTGTTTTGTACACCTGAAACCAATAATAAAAAAAGAAGAAAAAAAATTAAGGGCCAGCCAAGTGGCTCAGTTGGTTAAGAGCTTGCTTAAGAGTGCGAGCTCTGAGCAACAGGGTTGCCGGTTCAATTCCTGGCCCGAGCAGAGTTGCCACTGAGCTGCCAACAGGTGGCAGTATGGCCCAGCTTAAAAAAAAAAAAAAATTTTAACAGAACAAATAAATTCACAATTCATGAAAACACCTCCAGGTATTAGGAAGCTGACAGGAAATATAAAAGTCAGTCTGGAAAAAAGCAACTGGTAAAAAGAAAACTTATTTTGATTATATAAATTAGTACAATTTAAAAAAAAAAAAATTCTCCCCTAACCCTACTTCCAAATCTGAATGCTTTCCAAAAATATACTCTACTGATGGTTTAAAAATAAAAAAGACATTTTATTAACATTTTTTTTTAAAGGAAAGGCCTTGTCTCTAAACCTAGTTTATAATATCCTTTCCTGTTCTCCTACCACTAAGAACGAGTACTCTAAAATTCTGGATAATATTAAGAGCTCTCCAAAATTTAAGGTGATTAACTTACAACTACCTTTACCTTCCCTGACTTTCTAATGCTCTGTGGTTTGCGTGTATCATCTCTTCCACACCAGCAGCAGAGAGTTTACTGTAGAAGCATGAATATTATCAAAGGTTGTGAAGTCACTCGATACTTTTCTTAGGAAAGTATAAATTGGTACTGCTATCTTCAAAAAACAAAATGTGAGACTCTAACGTTACTCAATAATGGCTATATGTTCTCAGAGAGTCATACCAGTCCATCTATTAAAGACTTATAATGAAATGTAAGCCTGACAATTGACTATTAGTCTCTTTCCAAGTTTCCATCTAACAATTTTATTTCCTTTAAGCCTAACAAGCAGTGTAATTTGTAATTGTTATGTCCCTCCTATTTAAGACTGACAGATGAGAGGCTACAACTAAAGCCAATCTCCCTTCACTCCTAATGACTGATCCTTAATGCATACCATGGCACTTTCACATGAATCCAAAACTAATTAATGATCATTTCTGAATTTCCAGACAAGCTTACCCTGTGCTCAAATGAGCTATGTCAGAATGAAACTGGACAAGATTTTCTTTCGTCAGGGCATTTAACCTATACTTTCACTGATTCTTATAACAAGCCATAATAATAATCAATTCTTATAACAAGTCCAGAAGTTCTTGGTAGCCTCATTTTACTGGTGAGGAAATCAGAGCTCAGAGAAATTAAGTGACTTGTCCAGGGCCACTCAGCTCTAAGTGAGAATGGAAGGCTGACACTCAATTGGTTGTTGGGCTAGAAATCCTCTATGTCTGCCTTCCAGTGCACAGAACAGGCTAGACATGTTTGCAGAAGTCCTAGGGTGCTTGCTTTGTGACATACTCTAACCTATGCTTTGGTTTGGTAATGAAGAAATGGCTGTATTAGATCCCATTTGTCAGAATGCCTGGCACTACAGCTAATAGGAAGCAGAAAACTGCAGTGGGATTTCCTAAAGTGAAACATGGAAACCTCCACTCCTCAAGCTTTCTTCTCACAAGCAGAATCCCTGCTTTTGAGGTCAATTGCACCAGTCATTCTCATACCCCCACCCACTTCTGCACCAAATTATAAGACCTGAGTTCTAATAATTATCATAGTTACACATTTCTCTTTAATTCTGTGGCTGTGTTCCACCTTCATATCAGGTGATGAACAAATGACTCCTAATTCATTCAGCATAAGTGTCTACTACGCATCAAGCTCTGTGTTAGGTACCAAGGGGCTGCAATGAATATAATTACGTGCCATAAAACAAAACCTCTTAAGGGTGAGTTAAATGGAACACATTAAATTCAAATGTAATATGAGGCAAAAGTGAAGGCTATGGTGAAAATTCACTTTGTTTCTCAGGATGGATTTTACTGACACTCGGTGAAATCAGGGGAAAAGAACTAGAATTCTTTTTAATGCCACTGAAGCTAGTATTTCCTTAAAACTATCCTATTCCACAGTTTAGTAAATTACATTCTTGAGGTGGCAACATTCTAGGAGATTTCACATTAGTATTTAAATCATTCTTTCACAATTTTTAGGGGGAAAGAAAAGCATGTAAGAAGCAGTATGTTTCCATGTGAGAACACTCCTTAAATCCAAGTCCTTTGATTTTTCTTTTTTAAGTCAATTGCTGATGCATAATTCATTAGGAGAGTCTTCAGAATGGCAGGAGTGGGAGGGCTGGTGAACAATTTGCAAAATACACAAAGGAAAAAACCTTAGAGCTCTTCCATAAGCAATCCAGCAAAACTGCAACAGCCACAGGATGTATGAGAAAAAGACTGATGATGTGAGGGGGCCTGGATTCTAATCCTTTCTCCATCAGTAGCCAGAAGACAGATTTAGGTAGGCCATTGTCATCTCAAGACCTCTGTTTCTTCATCTCTCAAGTAAGGATAATACTGTTTGCCCTATTTATACCACATACTTCTCATGAGGAGGCAAACACAATACTAGATGGGAAAGCACATTGAAAAAATATTACACCCTACATAATGCTCACACATATCATTACAGTAATCTTAGAAATTGAGTCAGGGCAAGACATTGACTTTTCTATAAATGTTTAAATAGCTTGCATATTTTCCTCTCAAGTTCTGTCTCCACTCACCAAAATTAACTCGAAATTCTTTTTAAGGAGTTGCTAAATTAGTCAGTTGTCCTCTTACTCCACTAAATTTAGAGATTATCTCATACCCAACTGTTGGAGAGACAGGGGGTCTTTTTTAGACAATAGGTTCATTGCATATTTATAGACATAGTCCCTATTCAGTAGGACACTGTAATAAAGAAGTCTTCTTTACTGGTTTTTCAATTTTAACACTGAAAGTGACCAAAATAGGGCTAGCCAAGTGGCGCATTGGTTAAGAGCTGGTTTTGGGATGCCAGCGGCCCCGGTTCGGATCCCACATATGAGGGCCAGTGACACTGCCCTCTACAGCTAACAACAGCTCCACCTGGAGCTGGGCTGTGAGTCCCCGGTGACGGTGTGGGCTGCAGCCCCTGCTGCAGTGGGCTGCCATAGGCTACAATGAGTGGCCAGCAGCCAGCGTGAGTTGCCAATAGCCGCGGTGAGCGACCATCCAGAAGCTGGTGACAGATCTGCCTCACCCGGGAAGAGCGCAATGACGATACCAACATGGGCCAGTGAAGCAATGTCCTCCAAAACTAGACTGAAGAACAAAAAGACAGCAACTTGTCTGTTCCCCTTCCCCAATTCCCCAACGCTGTTCCCCTCCCCCAATTCCACAATAAAATCTTTAAAAAAAAAAAAAGTGACCAAAATAGAATTTAAATAAGGGAAAAAAAAAAAAAAGACAAAAAAACACAATTTAGTGATTTTATGAGTAAAAGCAAGTGGAAAATCTTTTACTTTCCTAGCTCCTTTGTCAAAATGCCCAGGCTTTCTGGTCCATGTGAAAACTGAACAAGTGCGAGTTTCTTCCCTACACCGGTGAATACACTAGTGAACCCACCCAGTCACTGCCACTCACAGAGCGCATGGAGAACAAGAAAGTAAACTGCTCTTCTGACAAGTCACTTTTATTTACTAGAAACTGGAAGGGCAAAGGAGGAATTATAGCAGCTATTTTACGGGAAGGTACACAGATTAAATCCAATGACTTGTGTGTCCTTACAAATTAACTCCATTTATAAAACCTCTCATTAAATGTAATCTAATTTAAATGAGTATTGGAACCACTTATATTTGTTACTCCTCTCTTGATAAGCAATTAGTTCTATTCTTGTTTCTTTTCCTGACCTACTTACAGTTAAAATGCAGCAGAGGTGAGAAGCATTTATTAAATGATCTTATGCTGAGCTTTCTAGAGCTACATAACCCCCACCCAAAAAAAAAAAAAAAAAAATCCTGGCCACTAGGGATTAGACAAAAATTAGAGCTCTCTGCTTCATTCAAGAGTCATGATTAAATGACAAAGAGACATGAAAAGATGTTCAACAGCACTAATCATCAAGAAAATGCAAATCAAAATTCCAATGAGATTACTTCAAGCCCACTAGAATGACAAGAATGAAAAAGATAGTAACAAGTGTTGATAAAGCTGTGGAGAAAATAGAATACTCATCATAGACTGCTGGTGGGACTATAAAATGGTGCACTGTGGAAAAGTCTGGCATTTCCTCAACTGGTTAAACACCGAGTTATCATATGATCAGCATTTTTACTCCTAGGAATCCACCCAAAAGAACTAAAATTAGGTATTCAAACAAAAACTTGTATAGGAATATTCACAGCAGCACTAATCACAATAACCAAAAGGTGGAAACCGCCCAAATGCCTGTCAGCTGATAAATGGCTAAACAAAGTGTGGGACATTCACACAATGGAATCCATACAATGGAATATTATTTGGCAAAAAAAAGAAAAGAATGAAATACTGATGCATGCTACAACATAAGCCTTGAAAACATGTTGCTAGGTGAAGGAATTCAGAAAGAAGTCAATTATATAATTCCACAAGTGGCAAATCTATATAAATAGAAAGATCAATGGTTGCATAAGGCAGGGGCATAAAGGTATAAGGGGGATTGCTAAAATATATGGAGTTTCTTTTTGAAGGGATTAAAGTGTTCTAATCATTGTGGTGATAGCTGCACAGATCTATATTAAAAACCCACCCAAAGGAAATACAATCACCATCTTGAAGAGATATCTGCACTCCCAAGTTCATTGCCACATTATTCACAATAGCCAAGATATGTACACACCCAAGTGCCTTCGACAGACGAATGGATAAAGATGTATATAAATAAAATGGAATATTATACAGCCAAGAGAAAGAAGGGAATCTTGCCTTTATGACAACATGGATGGACCTTGAGAACACTTTGCTAAGTGAAATAAGCCAGAGAGAGAACGATAAATACAGTATGATCTCACTTATATGTGGAATCTAAAAATAAGAAAAAAAAAAAGAATAGAAGTAGAATAGTGGTTATCAGGGGCTGGAAGCAGGGGAAATGGAGAGACGTTGGTAAAGGGTAAAAAGTTGCAATTATGTAGGACAAACAAGTCTAGATAACGAATGTACATGATGACTTACTTAATAGTACTGAACAATGGACAAACGCTAAGAGAGTAAATTTTACACACACTCACCAAACAAACAAAAAAGGTAGCTAACTATGTGAGGAGGATATGTTAACTGGCTTGACTGTAATAACCATTTCACTATATCAAATCATCATGTACATCTTACATATTATGTTTTGTTAAAAATGTATATGTAAAACTACTGAACTGTTTAAATGGGTGAATTTTATAACATGTAAGTAACATCTCAAAGCTATTACAGAAAAAAAAAGACAAGAGCAGAAAGGTACGCAATTTGCGAGATCAGGTCAACTAATCATTGTACTTCAAAAATGGAATCATTTTAATTATATAAATATTTCACTATGAAAATCATTTCAACATTCAAAATAGTAATAAAAACCATTTATCAAGCCTGTATCATTTGCCAGGAATTTTACACACTTCATCTCAAACCCTCTTAGCATGTAATTGTTATTTCCCTTGTGCAGTTGAAGAAGAGTGTAAGAGAATGTATAACTTGCCTGTGGTCACACAATTCGAAAACCAATGGAACCAGAAAATATACTGAAGGTCACCTGACATCAAAGCTGTGCTCCTCGAAAACCAATGCATGGCACCTAAGCCACCAAAAAAACCCAAAATAAAACCAAAAAAAAGCTGTGTTCCTTCTCCTACATCATGACATCATGATAAAAAAGAGACAAAGATCACGTATTCTCCATCAGACATATGCCTAAAGGAAATTACTATATGAGTAATTTCAGTATCAAGAAGGAAAAAGCATTGCATGATATTGTCACTCATTCCTTAAATATTTCAGAGTTTACTATCTGCAAAATAGTTAAAACTTTTAGTGAATATTTTTCATTTTCATTTTTTGCTTATTTACCTTGTCACTGCATTTTGTAATTCAGATTTAATTTAAAATATAATGATGAAAAAGCCATAAATGTGTAGTAAGCTCTATATACTAGCACTCAGTAGTCTGAATATATATGCTAAAATGGAACAGGGCTACTCTTTATTTGTAATCAACAGGAGTAAACTCTCTAGAATCCAGAACAGGCACAAGTGTGGTTTAAATCCTAGGTCCATATGCTTAATCTGCTCTTTTGGATCCACATTTGTATCTTAAGCAGCTTAAACTCCAAAACTTCCTATTTCCATTTTCCTATGAAAATTTAAATCTCTCCAAGCATAAAGTAAAACATATCAAACATAATGGTTAATGGGTGTTCAGTAAACCACCTGAAATTGCTGACCTTTGACCATTCTTGACACACAAAAAAGATACTGTCATATGGTTCATTCTGCAGTTAAAAATTATACATTTTCTGAGTTCAGTCTTAACATTCAGATTGTTAGCCAACCCTTGATCTTCACTGTATTCCAAAAGCTCCAGCACCAAAAGCCAGGGACCAGGGTCCTAATATGGACATTGTCACTTAGTAGATTTGTGACCACGAGTAAATTATGCTCAGAGCCTCCACAGCTTTCCTTCCTGAAACCTGGGACTCAAACCCCTCCCTGAGTTTACATGTTTGTTGTTGGGATATACTGATATAATTCAAGTTTCACAGATTTCAAGCATTTCCACATGGAGTTACGGTTTGTATCTTGCTTTGCTTTGCAACCTCCACACCACTCTGCAACCTGAAAAGTAGACAGGAGCTTTTTTTGTTTTTTAATTGGATTGGATGAAGCCTGAAATCTAACTCCATAACAACCCGTTTGTATTCTTGGGGATGCTGCCTAACTGTGTTCCTTAAGTTGTGTCATCTATAAAGCTGGTAATGATGGGGCAGCCACTCTTTTTTTTTCTGCTCCTGCTAATTGGTTCCATGCAGGGAAATGAGGCCACTGTTGTCAAATTCTTTCTAATTTCTTTACATATGAACAGGGAGTAAAGTGTCCTAATTTTTTTAGTTGTCAGCTATGAACTGTTTTTATTTTATTCTGTTTTTCTTTGCTTTGTATTTTTTTGCAGCACAATTCAGGATAAATCAAAAAACGGGGCTGCCCATTTACAACTTCAAATATGCCTGACACATTGTCAGTGCTAAACAAGTTCTTGAGTGAATGCCCTCGGGATAATTAAAAGAAGATTTCAAAGTATTTGGTGTAGTTCACTTCTTGCTTTGTATTTTCTGACTGTTTCCAATTATTTGAAAAAGCTGAATTTTATTTGTTCAGATTAGGTGCCTAAAGTAATCCCCTTAAAGTACACAACATAAAGATGATCCTTCACCTGTTCCTCTTATGAGTAAAATCAGCAAACACATAATAAACGTGTCTTGGGAGTAGGTTCACAAGGCGGTGAAGAATTTTATCACTGAACTGGTTGAAGGAGGGACCCCAACTTCCAGGCGCACCAGGGTGGAGGTGATAAACTCCTCACCGACACAAACATCGCAGTCGTCTAAATCACCCTCTCATCTTCCACCCTCAGATTTGTGGTGCTTTAAATGTGAGGATGTTTATTTCTGTTTTGCAGGACCAGGTAAATGCTGTCTCTTCTGTACATAAATATCCTTCCCTCTGCCCTGTCTCTCAACAAATCACCTAAAGAGCAATGCTTGTGTGTGAGAAGCAGAAAAGGCTTGTGGGCGTTCAATAACGAAGCCTTGGTTTTATGCGACGATCTTATAATTTGCTAAGTAATGAATGATGCAACATATGGTACTGTTGTGCAGAGCCTTAAAGTCACTCCACTTAGATTTGGTGATAAACCCAGGCACCTGACATCTGTCTGCCCCACATTTAATTCGCACTCACAGAAACAATTTACCAAGTAGTCCAAAGCATCCAAATATGAGTGCACCACCCACACTTGACAAGTGTCCACTAATTCTCATAATAGCATCATTATCATTTTTTACTTCTCCCCAGTAATTTGTGCCACAAATAAGAATAGATGATTAGAAATAAAAGCTTGCTGCTTAGAACACAATATTTAAACTAATACATCAAGTTGATATTTTGCCCAAAGATGCTGTCAGATTTGATAAATATTGACCAGAAAAATGTCTATGTCTATTGCATTGAAAATTGAATTCATTTACCAAAAAAATAAATTATTTAGACACCAAGTTTTCCAAAATAAAGCAAAAGAATTACATCACCCATTATCCCTCTTCTATTACATTTTATATAACGTTGGATAATTTATCATACTACTTGATAATCAAAAATAAATAAATGATGATAATGTGACAGGATCTGAGAGGAGCAATGGGAGAGGGGTAGAGAAGAACATAATTGCTTTTGTTTTTATCACCTGGCTTCTAGAAGTAGCAGAGTTACTAACATGACAGGGAACACTTTTCAATGACTATAATTAAATGTGAACTTTATAAAACAAGGTTGTGCCCTATCTACGTTCAAGTTCAAGTCCCATAAACCAAGATCAATAAACAAAGGAGCGATACTGATACTGTGGAGATCCAACCTTGTCTCTATGAAAGAAGTCTAAGAGCCACTGAGTCATTTTTTTTTATTTTTTTTTTGAGGGCAGTGTCACTGGCCCTCATATGTGGGACCCGATCCGGGGCTGCTGGCTTCCCAAGTCAGTGCTTAACCACCGCGCCACTCGGCCGGCCCAACACTGAGTCATTTTTAATATCTAATTTTAGAATGCCATCTATTTGAGAATGTTTTAATTATTATTATTTTTTAATTCCTAGTTCCCTAACACAATTCCTGAATATAGAAAGAAAAGAGGGAACAAAGGAGAGCAGGAGGGAGGCAGAAGCCAGCTTAGCCATCACCACCTTATCCAAAAGATTAGAAACAAGTTACAAGACAGGAGGAAAATGATTCATGGATAGTAATCAAGCAACAGCTGAAAGAGTGGCATAAAAAGACCAAAACCCCCTTTCTTTTTTTTATTAAAGTATAGGCACAATTTTCAGGGCACCATTTCTGAAGAGCTCTTGACATGCTTTGATACCTTAAGAGCATTTTTCTACTACAGTCTAGTAAAAACAGCTAAAATAAAATATTTATAATAATCCAACTCCAACCACTTTTTTTACAACTTTGTTAGTTTTATTTCATATCATAAAATTCACCCATTTCAAGTGTACAATTCATTGATTTTGGGGTAAATTTAGTGAGTGGTGCAACCATTGTCATAAATCAGTTTGAGAATATTTTCATGACCCTAATAAGATACCTGATGTTTATTTACATTAATTCAATTTCCAACCCCAGGCAACCACTAATCTACTTTCCTTGTTTGATAGAGATTTTGCCTTTTCTGGCCTTTTACATAAATGAAATCATAGAATGCACCACCATTTTCTACATATGTAACTTTGGTGAAGTCATTTAACTTTATTATACCTCATTTTCCTCATAATCATCATACCTACACCTCACAGAGCTATTATAAGGAATAAATGAGATAATCATGTGAAATCCTTAGAACACGGGCAGGCCCATATCAAGTGCACAGGACACTAACCATAAAAGTATTTAAAACCCTATTACTCTTTCTTTTTTTTTATTTTTAAAGATGTTATTGGGGAGCAGACTTTTGTTCTTCAGTCAAGTTGCAGAGGACGTTGCTTCACTGGCCCATGTTGGTATTGTCATTGCGCTCTTCCCGGATGAGGCAGATCGGTCACCGGCCTGTGGATGGTCGCTCACCGTGGCTATTGGCAGCTCACGCTGGCTGCCGGCCACTCAGTGCAGCCTATGGCAGCCCACTGCAGCAGGGGCTGCAGCCTATACTATCGGCGGGGCTCGCAGCCCATCTCCAGGTGGAGCTGTTGTTAGCTGTAGTGGGCAGTGTCACTGGCCCTCATACGTGGGATCCGAACCGGGTCGCTGGCTTCCCAAAACCAGCTCTTAACCAACGCGCCAGTGGGCCGGCCCATACCTGTACACTCTTGATGACTTTTACTTTCTACCTTATTTCTACGCAGGATCTTTATAAACGTCTTCTTGTCCTAACCAGAGTTCTCATCCTGTGATGCACAAAGAGAATTTGAGGAATCTGTGAGCTTGAATGAGAAAAAAAGTGCATCTTAGTTTTTCCACTCATCGTAAGGAAACTTGGCACTGCCTTTAATTATAAATAAAGCCAACAAACCATAGCAGTGACTTTATCACCAGTAGGAATCACAGATCCTTTTCAATCACAGTACAGTTGTTGCAAATTTCTTTAAAAATCATTTACTCTCATCACTACTTCAATACCCTGGCAGTTAATGGATCTGCCACTGGTTCTGTTATTAAATCGATTAATAAAGAAGAGTACATATTGGCTTGTCGGAAAAGTCATGACGAATTTTTGCAGCAAAAAACAGAAAAAAATACATCACGACTTTTCCGATAACCCAATATAACTATACAATGGCTTCGAGGTTTAGTATTCTGATCAATATACTTCCATTTTTTGGCTTCTGTATGCTTTGTTTTAAGCATTTAAGACAATTTTTCGGGAAGAAGTCCATAGGCTTTACCAGATGGCCAAATGGATGCATGCAAAAAAACAAGCTGCTTTGAAAGCAAATTTTATTCAGATTCATCTTTGTGTACCCAGCAATCACAGGATGGGATAAATAGAAAATAAATACTTGCTTGAGTCAATGTGCAAGTTCATACAGTTCGTGGGATAAAACAGGATTCACACTCAGAGCTCCTCAACTGTCATCTATTCCAATGCTTTAATGGCGTGGAGTCAGAAGGCTGAGCTCCAACTACATGTGGGTTCAAATCCGATTCATCATTTAATGACCTTATGATGACCTTAGGTGATTTGCTTAACCTCACAGAGCCAGTTTCCTTGTTCATACCAACTGCCTGATTGGGTTGGGAGGATTAACTCAAATAACATATGTATGGAATTTACTGTTATTTTACACATAATTTAATTATTTAAAAAGATATAATAATCTCCTTGATGGCTAAATATTTTATGGAGTTTTTCCTATTATTTATATTTCTATATAACTTTACCATGTTTTAAAATTTCTTCACTGCCAGTACGATGCCACTCCACAGAACCCTCAAAATCAGAGCCTACTTTATTCTCATAAACACTCGTGGCCCAGGAAGAGCTCAGGCTAGGAGCCAGAGCACCGTCTCCCTCGTCTCTGTGTCTCTCTTCAGACTTAGAAACTTATTAACTTCACTCATAGGTCCATCTGTGAACCCTGCGACGAGAAGTCCCAATACCTGTTCCTGCCCTCATTATCGGCTGGGCCAGGGATCATCGTCCTCGGCAGCTTGCTTTTTCTCACCTACCATTCTCCATGCTGAAGACACATGTACAGCTCTGCAGTCATAGGGTTGAGGTTTGCACCATTCTAACAACCTAACATTCCCCAAATGAATCCTTCTCCGGTCTCTCCAAAAATATCAATTCTTTCAGGCCCCCGCTGTCTATTTTCATACTTCAGCAAAGTGTTCATTCATGTAGGAAACCAAAATACGGAATAACTGTCCGGCAGGTTTTTGAGATCCTTAGACCAGATACCCCATGATTCACCATTTATATGCTATTCCACTGACATAGTGCCAGACAGAGTTGATGGAAAATTAAAGTGAATTGAATTTCATGCTCACCACAACCCTATGAAATCAGGAATCACTGTCCTCGTCACAGATGAACAAACCCAGCTTCAGACAAGTCACAGACATGACCACTGTAATACTGCCAGAATGTTAAAAATTGAAGAATAAACCCAAGCACACCCATTTATCAATGATCCATCACACTTGGTTTCTCTTCTCGTCAACAAAAAACAATTCATCCATTTTCTCAATTTCTTATTCCCTTGGAGAATTAAAATCCACAACTTCTAAATATTTCTTTTCTAATGCATTCTTCATTTATCATGTACATAATGATTGTGATTTGATTTAGATACACAACAGGTGAACTGAAAATGACTTGAGATGGAAATACAGGGCTATACAGAAGAGAAAGAAGCATCCTCGTAGGAGCAGGAGCCTAGGCCTGTTTGCAGCTATCACCCTAGAGCAGGGGGCGGCAAACTTTTGAAAGGGAAAAGCTGCCAGGGGACAGCAAACTGTGGCTTGCGAGCCACATGCGGCTCTTTGGGTACATGTAACCTATGGCTCTGAAGTAAAACTGAAAATGAAAATAAAACTATCATAGTTTCATTTATAAAAGTTTTAAAGGATATTATTCACATAATGGTGATTATGTAAAAATATATTTATGGCTCTCGAATAATTTTTAAATTGTTGTGAGGGACAGAATTGGCTCTTCCAGGGGTCGCAAACTTCTGAAATAGAAAGTATGCAAAGAGCTGCAAGTGGCTTGCAAGCCGCAGTTTGCTGACCCCTGCCCTAGACTAAGCAAAAGAGAAACTGATAGCCACACCTCAGAGGAGCAACTAAATGGGAGAGTGCAATGTATTTTGAACCTCTGTGGGGAAAACAGAGCATCCATGTCAGAAGCCACATTGTCCTTGAAATTAGCTCAAAATCACCACTGCCCCTTGAACACAGCCAATTAGATGTCTAGATTAAGACGTGAATCCCTGCCCGGGGGCAATTGTGCCTCAACTGTATACACAGCACTAAGCAAAACTTTTCAAACTGAACCGTGAGTTGGGAGGGAAACTTCAGTGTAAACACTGGTTTTACGGATATGAGTTGAACAGTGCACATTTACCTATTACTCCCATAAAGTATTTCGCTGACCCAAGTACCTCCAAGCTCTACATAACATTAAATGCTGTGTGGATATGTTCACATATCACCATCTCTAGCTCACAGCAATATCAGCAGTTCACCACTTGCATACTGAAAAAAACTACAGAATTGCAACAGGCTTAGAACTGCCGCCAACAAATTTATTGCCTCTACGTTATTTGTAAATTGATTGTTTCTTCTTTGGCTTATGGCAAGTAGAAGATTGCATATAAATATATATATTACGTATCAACCCATTAAATTTTAACATTAGGATTGAACTTTCCCCAAACTCAGATTATGATACCCTTTAAACAGGCATTACAATATATGTGTGATTTAATATGTCTCCTCTGGCTTAATTGTTTTTTAATTGGTTTCACCAGTTCCAGGTCAAAACCTTTCTACATAAATGTCTGCTTTTATAGAAATTGTTTATTACCTGGCTTATGAATTAAAATTTTTTAATAGGCTCTTATTGAAAATCAAAATGACAGGTTTTTGGTGGTTGTTTTTAAGCAAAACAGGTAGCTTTTGGATAAAATGTCTTGCATTTATCACAGTTTAAGGTTTCACTTCATATGCATACATTTCATATGCATGCAAGTTATTTTTCAAATTTGCTATTGAAAATAATAACAAAGGCAGCATTTTCCACTCAATAAGGATTAATCCATATATTAGTTTAAATAAGCAAACCAATCTTCCAGGTACACATTGTGAAAAGCCAGGTATTATTGTTTCGTAAAACTCATGCCGGCTAGCCCTGTAAATCAAGGACATTCCTGAAAAGTGTAACAACCATAACCAAACTGCAACAATTTGACAAATGGGAACTCTCCAAGAGTATGGAGGATGGCAAATCCAGTTCAAAGCAGAAACATAAGGCCTTTTTCCTTGCCAATAAGGAAAAAAACTATCACTGGCAGTACATTATCGAACACATTTTACCAAGGGTGCCTCCTGGGGAGCCCAAAGAACAAAAAAGTATCAAGATGAAGCTGTCAACAACCACAGAAGTGATGCAGAGTCACTTTGCAGGTGTCAGAACCTCAATCCCAGAAAATGAGGACCAGTGGGCTGACCACAGGAGAAAACGGATACCAGAAGAATACCAAACAGCTGCTTAGAGCAGAGCTAAAGCAAGGCAGATACCCATAGGGAGGTCAAGCAAAACACTTGGAGAGCACATTGAAGCAGAGCCTGAAACAATGGAACAAAGCAGCAGACAGCTGGGCAACAACTGCTTAGAAATGCAGGCTTGCGGCTAACCGGACAGGGGGGCCAGGTTCACAAACAGCTACAAGCATCCTAGAGGCAGCCACTCAGAGCTGAAGCAGCAGGCACTTCCTGCAGGCCAAACGGGACTGCCAAAGCCACCTGGCAGGGGCCAATAGCACCAGCGAACAAAGACTTACTATGGCAGGAAACCCACTGCTGACCTACACACTTGGGATCCAGGGACTATTAGGACAAAATCTGTTCTGATTGTGGAGGTGTGGGGTCTCTGTCACCTAGTCACTTAACTGCTGTCCTACACTCACAGTCAGCATGTTTGCCGAGTTCTACAAAATTCCCAGGAGAGTGCAGAGATACTATCGTCCCAGAGAAGAGGAAATCAGTCAAGTTTTACATCTCTAAGTCTGACCTTGAGCTTTAACTCCTAACAATTATACCTTGGACCTATGTTTCCCTTCTCATGTCAGGAATCCCTGAGAGTACCTAGATGGGCTCTCAGCTTACTCCGTGCGTGAAATTGCGAGAAGAGTTCTCAAGATGTATGTGTGTTTTTTTTTTCCATTTAGATCAGAGGGAGGCACACTTTTTCAGTGAAGGGACAAATAAACATTTCAGGCTTTGCAAGTTCCAACCAAGGTCCCTGTTGGAACTACTAAACTCTGCCATTGTAAAAAGCATCTAAGACAATACATTTACAAACAGGTATGGCTGTTAAAAAAAACAAAGTTTGCAGGGTAGATTTGGCCCACAGGCGGTAGTGTCCATTCCCATTTTAGATAATAATCTAAAATACACACACACACACACACACACACCACACACACACACGCCTATATAAATGTTCTACCTTACATGGGTGACCACCTCATTAAATAAGGCCACGTAACTTATGAGATTGCATTTAAGATCAAGTTGGCACCAAAGAGTGCTACTCAAATTGTCAAGGGTATTAAGAATAGACTGGAAGTGGACATTATGGGTTCTGTGGACGTCTTTATTCTTGCCTTCTTCCCAGAATACTTTGCTTTTCCTTCTAACAGAGCCTTCTTCCCAGTGGTGAACTTGCTGCACGTGGTATGGGACAGGCAACCCTGCCTGTTCTCTACTCATAGGCCAGACCATAGGTGCAGGCACATGGCCCAGACTGGAAGTACCCCACTATTCCCCTAGCCAGTGACGTGTATTTCAGGTATGAGCTCAGAAGTGAAGTCAGGATAATGAAAGTCCTCCCTGAAGCATTTCTGGGAGAGCTAGGGATGAAAACCATTGTGGCCAATGACATGACTGATGGCCGGACCAAGAGACAGAGAGAAAAATCAAGTCCTTCTGGCCTCATTAGAGCTCTTGGGTTTAGACAAGCAAGAAGCTCTAACTTCCCCAAATTGCATTTATGTCACAACCAAGAATCCTTACTATCGAAATAAATAATATGCTGGCAAAAATAAAGGACAGTGACAATGGTTAGCAGCAGTTCAAAGCAGCAATACAGGCATACCAAACTCCACACCAAATATCTGTTGTGAACAGAGATGTTCTCCTATCTCACCTCTCCTCTTACTCACTGAGAAAAGCAGGCCCATCCTTCACCCAAAACTGACCTTGTGTTTCCTTTTTTACCACTTGTCTTAAGACAGAAATCTGGGACTAGTCTTTAACTCCTCCAACCCTCCACATTCAGCTAGTTGCCAAGTGATTTCAAATTCTCTTCACCTTTCTATTTCTAATACACTCACACTCCTTTTTCACTTCTCTTCCTACCTTATTTTGACCCTCCTCACCACTAAGAATACAAATCCTCTGATATAATCCTATATAGCCAATATAATCCTGTAATGGACACCTTTCTGGTCTCTCTGCTTTGGATTTTACTCTACTTCAAACAATTCTCCAAACTTTATCCTGGAACATGGGATCCTCCCTAGCCTGGCTCCCAACCAACCTTGCTAATTCATCTTTCTTCCCTCCCTCCCCCACCCTGACTTCCAGCTTTATGCCCTGGCTTTTTAGATACCATGCCTTTCTCTTCCTGCACTTTTCCCCCAAATACTCCTCCCACTCTCTCATCTTTATTAAGCTAAATCTTATTTTTCAGGAGTCAGTTCTCATAAGTGCCTCCCTCACCTCTCCCTCCCAGTCTGTGTCAAGTGCCCTCTTATGTACTCAGAACCAGAAGCATGTCTCTAGTTCAGATAAACTGCCTGTTTCCTTGGTCTCCCCACCAGATTCTAAGCTCCCTGAGATTATGTACTCCATCTTCATGTGGGCTGGTGCCCCCAACATTTAACATGGTTCCTGACACAGCTAATCATTTACAAATGCTTGCTAAAAGAATACAGGAATATAGCTCCTAACATGAGCTGAAAGCATCCCACACTGATGCTTTCTTGGGAGATGGCACATTTCTAGATAAGAATGACTTAACACTTTTAAATCAAAGGCCAATGCCTATTTGAGCTGATTTCCTGAATTTAAAATAAACCATATTCAAATCTTTCTCCCAAACTTTGAATACAATTATCATATTTTTACACTATAATTTGCAGAAATCAGACTACTTAAATGGTAAACACACCCTTGCTTTTCCTTTCTTCCCATCACTTCTGGTAACAACAGTCATTTTTGGCCTCTGAGGTTAAGTGCTCAGAATACATAACACAACGATTTACAATATCATTACCAAGTATCATTAAAACTTTTGGTTGACATGTGTCTAAGGACTATTATCTACTTATCATTTTTGTTGCCTTTTTAATTTCCATTCATCTCCTTCTTTTTCCAGTATCAAAGCTGATACAGAGTAGAAGTTAGCTTGTGAAAAATGCCAATGAGTTAGTAGCAACTGACATGATTTTTTGAGTGGAAAAAAATCCTTAAAATACAAATAATTTTCCTTTAAGTGAATGAAAACCAGTAATATTTTACAGAAGAAATCATTCATTAGTTTCCATTTACTCAAGATTTTGAAAGAGAACACCACTACAGTTTTCAATTATAGCTGCAGTGTTACTTTGGCCTATTTCTACCAATTTCAGTCTCTTCTGGTAAACTCTTACTAAACACACAAACAGCTTGCAGACATTCACAAAAGAACCCCTTCAAATGCGGTAGGTAAGCTGCATGTAAAACATTGACTCTATTTTTATACAGACTTCTAAAGATGCTTCAAAAAAAAAACATTCCGGCCAACTACTGGTTTGTGTTTAAATTCTTACTCAGGTTTAGAGAAAAAGTTTAAATAATGTTCTTGTCAAATCTACTGATTTACAGGAAATCTTTGAACTTCATTTTCAACTAGTTTTCATAAACAATGATGAGACAAAAAGAAATAAAAACAAAAACTTTAACTTAAGGAGTATGCTTACTATTAAAGACAATTTTAGCTGTCAAATGGCATCCATTGTCTACCTTAAATCTATAAGGTTTGCGTTATATGAATAAACTAACATAAAATTTAATATTAAATTTACTAACTCTCTCTCAGGCTTCAGTTTGAAAAATAAACCCAAACCTCTCCCCAAAATAATCCATTCTCAGAATTCAAATTCCAAGTATATACAAAGATGAGCATATGGGTATTTATTATGACAGTCTTTTTTTTTTTAATATAAGCAAGCTGCTATTTTATAACACACACCAAAAATTCAGCATGCAATCAAAATATATTGAAGCATTTTTTTAAAAAACACTGACAAGCTACTACACCAAATAGAGCTAAATTCACAAGCCTTCCACTGTAACAGCCAGTCTTGACGTCACCTGAAGAAGCTGACAATCATTTGTGGCTCCGATTCCAATTCACAAAGCTATCAATTAAAACTACCCATCTTTTCATTGTAGTGCCCCTGTTTTCTCCCCTACAAAGAAAGTGTATCCAAATTCCTGTATAATCATCCCTCCTCTGGACCATAAAAGGAGAGTACCGTTTCATAAAGCAGGAAGGGAGCAAAATCCTCTTGAAGTCGACTTCTCTGGAGTTCACCAACGTGCGCTTTGTAGGAAAGGTATACTTACTCATCCCAACCAGTCCCTCGCCCTGAAGAGATCCAAGTGCTAGTCTTTTTGTTCAGTCCTAAAAATCAATTGCTGTGACATATTTCATTAGGCCTTAAATTACTGGTTTCTTGTACTAATTTAAATTAATTCCAGAGAGTTGAGAGTCATCCTGCAACAACCATTTGTTGTTTTCCTTTACTTTATTAAAAACAGTGTGACTGCTTTTTTTTTTTTTTTTAACCCATCAGGAACAGAAACTGGTTTATTAAAACACGGGGTGAATTTTCACCTGAATATTCTCAAAATGTTCCAAGGAACAGATGTGCACTACAGAAAACTAGGCTGCTATCCAATAAGAACGAAAAGTGTTCTCCTTTTTAAAAAGGAACTTTCCAGTTGTGTTACATTGTAGTTATTAATAGGAATAAACATTCCAACTGAGATTAAGATAACACACAAGAAATAAAACGATGATTGCATCTGCGATAAAACACCTTTGGTTGATATGAGTTGTTGTGTTAATAGGCCTCCTTTTCCATTGTATGTGAGGCAATATGGCCACTGTTTTACCTAAATCATTGTTAATTGCCCCCAAAATGGCCAATTTCTTAAGCAAATAAATCCGAACCCACTTCCCCAGAACTGTGACCTGTTGTAAACTGGAAGGGACCCTGGGGAATCACCAGAGCCAAGTCCTGACTTTAAAGAAAAAGCTGTGTTATCAGTTTGGTAAACCTTAACTAACGTACTTAGCTTACCTGTACTTTTGTGGGTGTGTGTGTGTGTGTGTGTGTGTGTGTGTGTGTGTGTGTCAGGGGGACAGAGGGTGTGGTTTTTTTTCTTCTGGGGGAAAAAATGGAAAGAAGTGTTAGTGTTCGATTATATGTTCTCTTTATATAGGGAATTCCTAGAAAAAAATATTAACATGTGAAAGATCCGTTTTAATTAGGAGATCACTATTCCCAAATGCAGAACTACCCGTAAATAAATTAATGCAAGTTGTAGGTTCTGGTTAGAGTGGTGAGAGTGCAAGTTAGAGAAAATCAGCTTCCCAGAAAAAGGTTCAAACAATAAACAGAGCTTTTATATTCAATTTTGATCACTGTAAAACAAGGTATAGAAAAGTATACCTGGAATTTGAGCTAACTCTTAGTTCAAATAATCTTATGCAATATAACTGAAAACAATTCTAGATTTTCATTCAAGATTTTTTTGTTGTCAAAGAGACACATCATAAAGTGGAACAATTCTTATAAGATGCTAAGAAATTATAATTTTGCATATGCTGTATGTCGTGCATCAAATTTAAGGAAGAAAGTCAATTACGGTAAAGAAGATAGACACCATCCTAGTTCTGCTTGTCATATGTACTTTTTTTTAGAGGGCAATGTCACTGGCCCTCATATGTGGGATCCGAACCGGGGCCGCTGGCTTCTGAAGCCAGCTGTTAACCATGACGCCACTCGGCCAGCCCTGTCATATGTACTTTTAATTGAGTACACACCGCAAACATTTTATTTGCAAAATTTACATCTGTGTGCAGATGCATGTATGCGTGCCCAAGGTCTAGTGTGGTGTGTGTAGGTGTGTGTGTATGTGTGTATAATGGTTAAGTTTCAACATCATTTCTCCAAAGTTGTAATTCAAGATGAAAATTAAATTCCAAAATTAGTAGTTATTTATTATAGTTCAATGAACCCTTGCAGTTACCCTAAATCTGATTTAAATATTATTGGTTAATATTTAAATATTATTAGTGAAATATTATTAGAAATAAGTTTAAATTTTGAATATTCACTTTTAAGAAAAATTCCTAAATGCTCTATAATACTTTCAGATATCACTACATAGTGATTTTAAACTATCAGCAAAAAAGTTAATCAATAATTTCTTAATTAAGAGAAATGTTTAATAATTATCCTAGGTACCAGACATTGTACAGCCACTTTACATAATGTTTCTCATTTAATTCTCCCAGAAACTCTCTTATCATTAGCCTCATATAGAACAGGGAACAGAGGCTATAACAGTCAAAACTGCACAATTAGCAAGTGATAGTTCTAGGATTAGATCCCTCAATTATCTGATTTCAAAGCTCTTGTGATCTTTTTACTTTATGCCATTCTGTTGCTTGAAAAGACCAGAAACTAAGAAATATTGTCTAATTAGTTACAAAAATATATCACCAGGTTTAGATACTAGATGTTGCCATCTAGTCCATGTGCTAAACATACTTACTGCAAATTCTCAATACAGGACTAATTAACACAAACACTTCAAATGCAGGGGAAAAAAATAGCTTTCTGACATATCGCTTTCCTAATCACCGGGCCACCAGGCTGTTCTGAATTCGAACATGTTCCATAAAGAAATGGAGGGAGACCCTGAGTATGCCCTGCCCAATACAACCAAAGTGCCAAAGGTTACTTATACCTTATGCACCGTCCTTGGTGCTTTCACAATGTAAAAGGAAAGAAGGGCTCGACTGGCTAGAATGTCTGTTTATTCAAATAAGCCTTCATACAGAGACTAGAAACTAGGAAAAGCAACAGAGAAGAAATGGAGGAGAGCAAGAACTGCTTATGAGGCGAGAGTAGGGAGATTAGAAGCAGAGATGAAGGGTGGGGGTGGCAACAGAAGATGGGACAATAGGAGTTCAATCACTGTGGACTCCAAATGAAAAAGTCAGCAATAACTTGGAGAAGTTGGCAATAACAGCTCTGTTCTCAGGGCAGAACAGAGTCACAAGCTAACGTACAGTGATAACTGCAGCATTCATCCTCTGGACCAACGCTCTACACATCTAAAAGTACAAGCCATGAAGCTTCTTAAAACACAGAGAAGACATTCATCATACCATTTCATTTGAGCCTCACTCTGTGGTCAGCAGTTATTATTTTTACCTCCTAACCAATTATAAGACCGAATTTTAAAGAGATGAGTGGCTTGAGTGCTTAGCTAGTGAAGCGGTAATTCCAAGATTAAAACTCTAGTCTTCTACGGTGTTTCCCTGAAAGTAAAACCTAACTGGAAAATAAGCCCTAGCATGATTTTCAGGGTGCTTATAATATAAGTTCTATCCAAAAATATGCTCCAGTTAAGATCATCAGCCAGACATGACTGTATTTGAATAAATGTCGATTTTTATACATGCATAAGTGAATAAAATGCATCTTTTGGAGCAAAAATTTTATAAGAACCAGTCTTATTTTCGGGGAAACACTGTATCTTGGCCCAACATTTATTTACGACACTGCCTCTAGTACACCACGTTAAAGTGTTTTGAAAACAAAAGAATAATTATAACTCATTTTACAATGCGTTCTTTAAAAACATTTCTATCAAGTAGGAATGTAAAACTTCAGATATTTAGGGCATTCACCTATTCAGAAATTCCCCAAAGCGCCCAAAGGCGCTAGTATACCAGATTAAAAAGTCATGTGGGACCAAGCATTTCCAATCCTATGAAAACACTTTCACCCGACAGCATCCTCCAGTGCCTGAGTATCATTAAGAAATCTTTAGGCTGCAGGACCCCAATGATTCTTCAGTGGCCTCTGGAGCGAGGCCCCCCAAGCTGTGCCCACTGGGACCCGCAGGTCGCCTAGGGGGCGCCTCCAGGCCTGAAAACGAGTCCGAGGAGATGCGCCCATGCGCACCACATGGCAGCTGGACCAGGAGCGACTATGCAAGCAGTTCCTGTCTGAGGAGAACATGGCCACCCACTTCTCTCGACTCGGCCTGCACAACGACCACCTTTACTGCAGCCTCCCTATGGCTTTCCCCCCAGCTCTTCCCCCACTCAGGAGCCCTTGCTGTGTGAGCTGCTTCTCTGGCGATACCCTGGAAACCTGATCCCTGAGGCCCTCTGGATGCTGAGGCTGGGGTCACCCCGGCAACCCCAGCTGGGGACATAATGAAGCTTTGAGTTCTGGCTGGCAGCACCCCTGCTCACCCTCCTCCTCTCCAACAGAGGAGACCAACACCCCATAAAAGGACCAGCTGCCCTGTTTTTCCTCCAGACCAGACGTCTGGGTACCATGGCCTCACCCCAAAGAAGACACTGAGCCCACCAGAACCCTGGGATGGGAAGGGCAGGAGGGATAGCAGCATGGGAACAGGGGCATGCCTCCCCTCTACCCCAGAAAAAAAAAGAACTGAATAAAGATTGCTGAGCAGACAAAAAAAAAAAAAAAAAAAAATGAAAAAAAATCTTTATCTTCCCTACTCTCCACTCCCAGACCACCTATATTTTGCTGCCTTTCTAAAGTCTATGAAGTCTTCATGCAACAGAAGCCAAATTTCCTTACAAGACATTGTTCAACAAAAGTACAAGCTAATAAAGTCACTGACTGTAGACACTCAGTTTCAACTTCAGGATATATTCAAGTCACAAGCCTAAAGCAACCACATATCAGTTTATTTGTCAAAATCAGAATCCAACACCTGTCTCCACAGTAATATTACAAAGAAGATGATATTGTAATACAAGATGGTGACAGATGTTTCAATAAAGATCATCTCCAAGAATCTCAATAGGCTCTCTCTACCTTTTCAACATCTACACAATAACTCACACCCATATGATACTACAAAGATGTTGTGATTGAATATGAAAACTAAACAGAGAGAGAGGAAATAAAATAGCTAAACAGAACAGAGGTGCCTCATCCTCAATCTCTTTTAACCCCAGATTTTAGGTTGACTTTCCAAATGTTTGTAAAACACACCACGCAACATGTAATACATTAAATGAAATAGAGCCTTATTACTCTTATTGCAGTGTGGTACCCAAACCAATAGCATCTGTTCGACCCAGGAATGATAGAAATGCAGGCTGTTAGGCTTACTCCAGACAGAATCTGCATTTTTACATCCCGAGGTGATTTACAGGTAGATTTAAGTCTGGGAGGCTTTGACCTAGAAATAGATACCCAAACACAGAAAGAAAGAGGCACAGCTCAACAATGTCCCTTTAGAAGAGACAGAGAGATCTGACTGGTTCAAAGAAACTGGAAATTTAAACTGCATTTTACAAGATTTTTAAAAGGCAATCATCAATATCAAAGGATGAAGGCAGGAGGGCCAATTATGAGAGAGCATGTCTGAAGTGCCCTTGCCTGCCACTGGGCACCCTCAACATCATTTCAGGCGTGAATTTAAAAGTAGCTACTAAATACTCTCTCATAGAAACGGCTTACATTATGTTTGCTGATGACTTATGAGATTTTAAAACATGAAATTTCATTTTCTATTCAACGTGGAAGAAAACTCATCATTGTTTTGAAAAAATACAGAGACTCATATATAGAGGTGGAAGAAGCAGGCCTAAAAAGATCATTATTAATGGAATCTTTTAAATAGAAAAAGAGATATCTGTGGCAAACTACAGCTAGTATTTTCAGGCTGCACAGTGGTGTCTTTAATAGATTTTTAGTCAAATCTCAAATTCATTTTCTTCAGTTAAATCAGTACATATCCCTGTAAGAGTGGGTTCAAGTGTAAAAGCTTATTTCTTTAACATAAATTCTGTGATGATACCACACCCTTTATTTTTTCTTTCAACAGAATAACAAGAAAAACCTTCTTATTTTCAACAAGGTTTACCAAATGAATTCAGTTATACCAGTTTTTCACATCAGCTCTAAATAATTGCCTCTCTCAGAAGGACCCATTTCTGCAAATAAAAATGTCTTTTTGCCTGATTAAACTTCTTCATCATCTGAGAACTTTTCTTCCGCAAATTCGTAGTTGGAAAATTTGTCATTGGAAGAAGCTTTCTTTGTCAAAATGAGCTCTTTTGCATTGCTTTGGGAGCAGTCCTGCAGTTCATTATTGGAGGAGGAGGAGGAGGAAAACGTTCTGTTGCAAGAGAAGTACACTTGACAAAACACTCGGACCCACATATTCCACCTTAAGACATCTTCGACAATCCTAGGCAACCGCCTAGGTATTTATAATACCTTTAACAACCTGAAGACAGGAAGGCAGAATGGCCAAGAGACAGTTTATAAACAATGAGTAAGGTCCCCAGGGGAACACTGCAGCTGCTGGCCCTACCTCAAGAACCCTTTCTCCTAAATGGCTCTGTAATGACAAGCAACCCCTCCCAGCTGAGAAAGTAGCAGTCAAACCTGTGAATGTAATCCCTAGAGCCATCACCAAAGGCACCCTCTGCTGAGAACACAAATGGCAGGGATGTTGCATCAACATGCACTGATCTTGTAAAGATTTAAACTGTTGACTCTCATTTTTATCCAAGAGATACCACTAACAGAAAGAAAGCAGGGTAGACATGCTTTCATGGTGGAACCAATTGGAAATAAACAAAACAATACGTTTATTTTTCCCAAAATGTTCTCACTTGTCTGCCTCTCTCAAAGGCGAGTTTTATAATTTTGGATTTATAAAAAGAAATAACAATATGCTTTATTACAACGTCCTAAACATAGACATAGAACCCAACTGAGAGATTAAAACAAAACAAAAAAAACAAGGCGATGGTTTGCATCCTTTCAGTCTCTTTATAGAAGGCATATAAGCAACTGAAAAAAGAAAACAAAATTTCATAAGACACAGCTGTAAAAATTTTACTGGCCTTATTCATCTTTAAAAAAAAAATTATTTTGTAAGAAGCAAACTTGTGAACTGCATTTAAAGTGAATGCCCCAAGAATTCCAAGTATGCAGGCTTATATGGATTGTCCTTCTTCCCACTGGATTTTTAAACAGTGTTGAAACATGGCTGTTTGAAATACTTCAGTGCCATCATTTAACACTGCTCAAAATGTCAAGAACCATATTGCGCCCCGGTGGCCACTCTTCAACAAATAACACATCCTTTGAAGTTAAAATACTCCTAAATGATGCCAAGTGAGAATTTCTAGGCTAGGACACAGTCGAAAATTTTCTCCATCTAAAGAAATCAATAATCTCTGGAACTGCAATTTGGGGGTGAAAAAAAAACAAAACACTTTCACTAGCAAAACTTGTGAATTTTTCAGTTTTCAATGTCAGTACATTCCTTCACCTCATGGCAATAGTATTATACATTGTTTCCCAATTAAACCAAAATCATACGCCTACAGTGAACTTGCTTTTCCTTTTTAACTTGATGCTCCTAAGGAATAATCACACATTTATTATAATCAATTCCACAGAACTGAAGGGTAATCATCAAAGACAAAGGAATCTGACAGGAACACTCTCTTTGGCCCCAAAACCTAGCTCACAGCTGCTATTCCAAGGGCACTGATGTGTGTTTCATTTGACAAATCATGTAATTTAGTCAGTCTCTTTGACGATAACTACACGCTGCGCCACGCTTCATACCCTGCCTCACTCTGATATCACAAAATGCTCCGGCAAAGAAATCAAGAAACAAAAGCTTACAACAAATTACCATAAGCAAATAGCATCTCCTCTGTCAAACACTACTGCACTTTTAAAACAGATACAGTAGCACTGCCTTCAAGCAAGGTGGCATGGGTATACCCTTGGAATAAATAAATGTACACATAATTTCATTTAATTCCACAATAAAATGGAATCTAATGACGGAGTTATAATTTTCCATTCTAATCTCTTCTCCATATTAATTTTTAGACAAGAGCAAATCAAAATATCTCTCCCCATCTCATCTTTAAAATCATTTTTAGTTGTCTAAATTAACTGCATCTTAGGAAATACCTTTAAATAAACTACTCTAAAAATGACAGCAGTTGTTTTGTTTTTGTTTTTGTTTTTTAAGAGGGCAGTGTCACTGGCCCTCATATGTGGGATCCAAACTGGGGCTGCTGGCGTCCCAAACCAGCTCTCAACCACCGCGCCACTCGGCCGGCCCACGACAGCAGTTTTTTACTGTAGAATGTTAAAAACAAATCATTTCAGTGTTCCTGCCTTCTTCAAAATTCTCCTGAGTAGATAGGCTAATTCAATTTTTTCTCATTTACCTGTGAAGACAAAAAGGTCCTAGTGGAACCCAAAATTGGAATCCCAAGTTCTTAAAAGACTGAAATGAATTTTTGTATCTTTTATTCTCAGAAACCTTGAGTAGGACAGAAGCTGACAAATGTGATTGAAAAGCTAAACTGTCAGAGAGGAGGAAAAGAGATCGATAGAAATTTAATAGTGCTGCATCTTTTTAGAATTAACTGCGTAGAAAATATAGCCAAAAAAATTCTCTGAGGCAAAAATCTTCCATCCCTAAGAGCAGTCGAGGCAAATCTCGTTAACTCCGAGTTCAGCTGCTGCAGATCTCCAAGGAAAACAACTGACCTGGGCAGTTAGGAAGGATGCATTTGGAAGAGGTGTTCTAAAGCTTACTCATGGACGAATAAAGTGCTAATGAGCAACAGGCCAAGAACAAGGCCAGTTCTAACCATCTTCCATGGGTCCTACGCACAGGTATCCTGGGGCAGAAGCCGAGTCCCAACAAAAGTTTTACAATGAGTATCAATCAAAATAAACATGAGTAAATGCAAGTGAAATTCTGCTAAAGGATAAGCTATCATAGTTTTTATCAGTCTATCGTCAGACTCTCAGATTCAAACATGTTACAGTACCTGCTAAAGTACAGGTAGGAAATGACAGACAGGCATGGGTGCTCGTGGACAAGAGTGAACAGCTGTTGTTTGTATTATGCACCATACAGATGAGACGCCTACGTCTTGTAGTATTCATAATGACTCAATTATTATTATTATTTTTTAAAGATTTTATTGGGGAATTGGGGGAGGGGAACAGCACTGGGGAACTGGGGAAGGGGAACAAACAAGTTGCTGTTCTTTTGTTCTTCAGTCTAGTTGGTAGAGGACGTTGCTTCACTGGCCCATGTTGGTATCATCATTGCACTCTTTCTGGGTGAGGTAGATTGGTTGCTGGCCTCTGGATGGCAGCTCACAGTGGCTCTTGGCAGCTCGTGCTGGCTGCCGGCCGCTCACGCTGGCTGCCAGCCACTCACTGTAGCCTATGGCAGCCCATTGCGGCAGGGGCTGCAGCTATGCCGACCAGGGGATTCACAGCAGCCCAGCTCCAGGTGGAGCTGTTGTTCACCATCTTAGCTGTAGATGGCAGTGTCACTGGCCCTCATATGTAGGATCCAAACCAGGGCCACTGGGAGCTCTTCACCAATGTGCCACTCGGCCAGCCTAGGACTCAACTATTGAATATAGCCATTTACTCCTCAAAGTACACACAAATCAAATCTTCAAAGAAACCACTGTGCATAATTACACTTGAAATTATTCAAAATATGATGCCTCTGCCATCCTAAGAAAAACAGTAGGTATGCAGTTACTGGTGCTACACCTCTAAACTTTTTTAAGGCTCTCAATGAGGACAGTGATTCCTAGAGGAGAGGTCTGTATGGTCAACAACCCACTTGCCTTTGCCATCAAGGCTGCCACACTTGTCACTTTTGTGAAGTCATTAAGCATCCAAAGCTAATCGAATACTTAGCTTCCAAGAGAGAATCAAAAAGTTTAAAGATGAATGTTACTATGTTAAAAGTATTGTGGGTGAGAGCCGGCTGAGTGGCGTGGTGGTTAAGCACTGGCTAGGGAAACCAGTGGCCCCGGTTTGGGTCCCACATATGAGGGTCAGTGACACTGCCCTCAAAAAAAAAGTATTGTGGGTGAGAATATTAACATTATAAGAAGGTAGGTTTGTCAGCCACAGGTTTCTCAGAGCGCCTTAAGGGTAAACTTTATCCTTTCCAAATACAAAGGTGGCTGTTTTAGAGAAAACCTACCCTTCGCCTATGCTCGACAGCTGCACCATCATGGGCATTTGAAACAAGTGCTATTAGTGTGCTAAAGAGCAACAAAGAAGTTAGGAAGACAAACTGTGCTCCTAAATTGTGTTGGAATCCAAAGAGTTGCAGCTATTTCAGAATTACAGCAGCAGGGAATTCAGTGTTTCCAGAGGGGCACAATAACACTGAAAAACCTCAGTGTAGATGACAAGACAATGTAAATTAATAACATATAACAGCCCAAACTGCATATACCTATGTAGGAAAACAACTAAGAGACAGATGGCTCACAAACAATTTTCCCTATAGCTTTTGTAAATGTCCACTCAGCGCTTGTATTTGGGTCATTTTCTGAGATAAACCCTATGTGACAGGCTCAGTACATGTAAAGTGGAGTGGTGTGTGCTGGCTTTACATACTTTAAATTACCGTTGAGATGTACTTGTTCAAACAGCAAAATGCAACTTTTCCACACATATTTGATTAAACAAAACAGCTAGAAAATAAAATGTCACGTAAAATATTTCACTATACATTGTATACACCTGCATTTTTTTTTTCCCCCAGAGGCTTATAAACTGGGAAGGAACTTAGAGCAAAAAAAAAAAAAACCTGTACATAGTGGCTTTTTCCAATAAAGAGCTGATGAGACATCTTTTTTTTTTTTTTAAAGATTTTTATTGGAGAAGAGGAACTGACAAGTTGCTGTCCTTTTGTTCTTCAGTCTAACAACTTTTGATACAAACCAAACTTCTCCCTTATTTACTTTGATGTTATAAGTAATTCTTTCTAAACATAATTTTAAATACCAGGAACACCTTCAACAGTTAGTTGAACATACAAGAATTTTAAGATACCAATCTCAGATTGGTCCAAGGTAAGTCTATTAGAGAGAAGTTTTAAAAGGGAGGTTAGTGTGATTATTTCACAAGGGAACACACCAAGTCAAAAACCCAAACTGACAATAACATTAAAAGACCAGTAGTTGAATATCTTTAGGAAAAAAACAGGCTGTTTAAAAACTTGTTAACATGCCTTCAATCCTTCATTTCTCCTTTTTAAATGTTGTTAGTCAAAATCTTTATGACTTTAAGGAAAAACATCTTAATTAGTGTTTCCATAAAAACTAAGATATACATTTACACCCAAATGAATAGCTAAATTAGGAATATACTGTTAAGAGTTTGGAGTAGTTTTGATTCAAGAGCAGAAATTTCTGCTGTGAAGTTGCTTCTCCAAGTTTCACAATTATTACGTGATGGAATAGCTAAGAAATTTAAAGGTAATGTTAATGATCATGGTTGGGTTTAACAAATGCAAAATGGGAAAAAAGGGGAAAAAATTTCACAGCAGCCACAAACGCATTTCCCAATTCCTAAAACTCAAAATCTTAAAAAAAAAAATAATAATAATACATTATTTCACTCACATCAGAAAAAAAACATGTATTACTTGCATTATCTCCTTATTTGCTTGTTATAAAGGGCATGCCATCCATTAGATGGCTTGTGCAAAATGAAATCAGACTACAAAATAACAGGGTTTATTTCTGTTCCTTGGAAATAAACTGACTCCTCATTTACTGTTATCTCTATGCAAAACATATTAACAATGCTCTTTTTAAAGAGAATGAAGGGAAAATCATGCAACGTTATCCTCAACAAAATATATGAGAGTAGAGAATTTGAGGTCAGCAAGTTTTTTTCCACTGACCTAAACACCAAATTTCTCCAGAAAATGAGGGGGTCTTTCAAGGAATCACATGCAACATGACTTAAAATTTGGCAAAGACTGCATATTTATAATTCCAGTTTTACTCTAACCACAATTTAGGATTCAATACAGTCATTATAAGATTGAAAGCAAGAGGAGAGAGGGTGAAGTTGAAACCATACATGTTTTTTCATCAGATATGGTGAATTCTACTCTTTTGTTTCATTGCATCCTAGCTATATTCCTAAGTTTAACACAGAAACACTTGTAAAATATTAAATTTTACCATGGGGAAATTGATTTTGCTCTAAGAAAGTTTCAGATTACCACTTAATCTCATCCAAGCTACATCAAACACTGAAAGTAATTACATATATATAGTTTATAAAGTAAACTTGATCACTATATTTAAAAGAAATGATAACTTTGAGAAGTACCACAGCAATAATTTTTAAGCTGAAGCAATATAAAAGCACTCCTGCAGTAAATGCCAGATTCTTCAGCTAAAAAAATCTTGATTTAGTTAAGCAAGTCAAGCGTAAGAGCCACCTCCCTCGGTGAATGCTGCTCTTCCTTTGTAGCCCTGGCCTCTACTCACAGAGCTGAATTTCACAAAAGTTCCTAGGGGGGCAGTGGAACCCACAGATGGAGTTTAAAGAAAGTTTTTAACTTGTCTTTGTAGTCTGAAATGGAGTGGTGGAAATAAACATATTATCATTATCCTGGTTTCCACTTGACTCCCCAGCTCTCTTCCCCAGCCACACCCCATGAGTTAGAGTAGTTACAAAGTAGTGTATCTGAGAAGCCACGATTTGCAGTGTGCACGTTCACACTGAATCACCGGAACAGGCCATGCAGGCACCAAGTAAGTCCCATGATCCTATTAACATGTATTTCATAATTTCCAGAGTACATAAAAACCCAAGTTTGATACTTTTAAGATTACATACTCTTAGGAGTAAGTGACTGCATATGCGGTTTTGCACTAAGAAGATTAGAGTAAAATATACTTTTCAAATTGCAGCAAAGTATGATTTATATGTGTAGACCCTAGACATCCTATCATATATAATACGGGGGCGGGGGGAGGCACAAAAAAATGTATACAAGTGTACACCTTGGTCAACATTGCTCAAGCAGTAGTTTGCCGTAATCAAACGTGTCTGGATGTTGATGGTAACCACCTTGAGCACCTCTTGTAATTGCAGAAGTCAAACACGACTTGTATTCATCTTTTGTTACCAGCATAGATTATTAAAATTTTAATACAGTTTTCCTTTCTTAAAATGTGTATACATTTCTTTTGGCACCCTCTGTATCTGTATATCATACAATGAGCATGCTATAAATTAGACAATATGGGTAAGTCATCACATTAAATTCATCTATGTAAGTTAGGTAAAAGTCAGGAATTTTCACATTCCATTCAGCCTACAGTATGTAAAGCACTTACAACTGTTAACCCTCAAAGCACAATTTATTTATCATCACACTTGCACTGTTCTCTCTAAGTTATAAAGTCCTAACATTTCTGACTGATGACTAAAGAACACAAAATAAGGACTAAATGCTCAGAAAAATGTACATGTAAATTTAGTTTAGTTTCAGCCTCAATCTTTACAAGACAGTTTCTTTTGACATGTACTTTTTAAGGAATGGAGAGCAATAAACAATAGCATACGCTAGGAAAGCTGGATTTCCTACAGTGTTCTACAACAGTTACAGTATTGTATACAATATAAGTGACTTTTTTATAAGCCGTATATTCTTGGTTTAAATGCTTATTATTCAAACTGTCACCACCAGAGTCAGTAACTGCCCAGATTTGTCCCTGAGCTTATGTTATGAAAAGTCGCCCATCTTTGGAAGCAAGAGTTTCTTTTCCAATACCCTGGGAATAGCAGGTGCACGATCACCCAAAATTGGAGGGAACAGAAGCAGCTCCTCTCACAGACCTTTTATTTCTCAGAGCATGTACCATAATTGCTAAAATCTGTATACTGCTTAAAAGCTGAGGAAAAGTTTATGTCTAACAGTAGCTTCCTAGCAACGAGTATCTGATAGACACTACATCAAATGCATTAAGAAAGGTCTGCTGGATGTGGCCGCACCTACTGGGATTTCACAAGAGACATGTGGGTGTTCACCAAGATTCGCTGACTGAATCAGGCATACATCCATGAACATGCTTCTAGCCGGGGAGTGGGCACACCAGAGAATACAGATGATGTCTAATTCCCACCAGGAGAAGATGCTGCCTTCACCTCCCCTCACTACCAACCACTTAGCATTAAGTTCACTCACAGCCTGGCCCTGACCCTGGGGATCCATTCACTTTCCATAGCCCAGAGAGGCTGCTGAAAAGCTGTCAAAGTAAATCTGTGCTCACTTTTTGGATAGTTTAATTTCAATGGAGCATGAAACTCCCCAGGCCCGTTAATAAGTTTAGCCAGGCATACTGTTCTCCCTAATATATTTTAATTATGCATCTGTTTTAATTGTAATCAGATTAAGTCACCGGAAACACACAAATTGGAATTTTCCCTAATGGCTATTGGAGCTTTTCATCAGTTTCTAAACACTAACAACGTTTAATAAATAGGTAGAGACACGACCACGATGGTGACATTTTCCAGAAGTCGATGTAGTTTCTCTGACAACACAGCTCAGGTCTCATTAGCCACCCAAACTAACCCAAATGCAAAAGACAACTTCAATCTCTAGGGGCATCTTCCTCCACTATTAGCACAAAAGAATCGCTAACGTCTAATGTAAAACTTCCAAACAGAAATGAAATCCAGGCTTTTTAGAAAGTGCTATTCCGTCGATGGGTGGGGGTGGAGGGGGGCGACATAGACGCGACCAGCAGCAACATTTTCTTGGCTCCAAGTACACTACATGTCAAAAGGGAAAGTTGAAGCAGAGATAGGATCCTCTCTTTCCATTATGTTGGCAACTGTCACACGTGTGTTTTAACCTCGGGAAATAAAAGTGTCCCATCAATAAAAGGAAACGTTACAGGGAAGATCTATTAGGGGGGGCGGGGAACGGCTTCCTTCCAGCCCAGACGTAAAATCGCTCACTGTGCTTTTGTTGCACCAAGGAATACTTAAGACTTGTTTAAAAATATGTTCATTAAACAGTTTCCTAAATTGCTGCGATTTCCGCTAAGAAACTTAAGCGTCTGCCAACAGGCGAGAAGCAAGGAACCTGCTGCAAACTAGGAACCCAAAGTCCCTCAGCCCGCCCAGCGCGCTCGCCTCACGAGCGTTTTTGCTTTAGGTGTTAATGCTTACGCGTCTCCTAAACCTTCAGGTGCTGGACTAGTTCCTTCCAAGTCGCGCTTCCAGCCTCAAAGCGTGAAGCTTCAGAGCCACCACGGAGTCCCCACGCAGCCCGTCACCCCTGCTCTCACCCCCTTACCTGTCATCATAACAGAAATCCGCACTTAGGGTGTTGAGATACAAGGCGAGCCCCAGAGCGCTGCTCACCAACTCTGCAATCATCTCTCCACCGCCTTCCCTCCGGCTCGGCTCCCAGCACGAGGGCAGCAGCGGCAACAAAAAACAGAAGCATCAATCCCCACCTTCCGCCGCCTTTTCCTCCCAGCTTCACTTTTCCCTCGCTTCCCCACCCTCCGTCCTCTCCCTCCCTCGGGTCCTTCCAAGCCACCGCTCTCTTCCTCCTCCTCAGCCCGTCTCCGCAGCTCCTGCGTCCTCCCCGGGTGCGGGCTCACACCGCGCTCCACATGCCCGGCGCCCGCGAGCGGCGAGCGGCGTTCGGGCTCCGCGCCCCCCGGCGGATGCACTGGGCTGGTCCTTCCCGCAACTCGAGGCCCCCACCCTAACCCATGGCAATCCGGGGTGCCCTAGGTGAGGAATGGGACGCAGAGGAGGTGGAAGAGTGCGGGATGGGGAAGAGGAACCGGACGGAGCCGGGCTCTGGGACCAGCTGGAGGAAGAGAGAGAAAGAGGGGCGGGTGGGAGGGACAAGGCGAACCGCCTCCCCTCGCCGCCTCCCGGGCGCACGGCTCGGGTGCCGCTCGGGCTGACTCCAGCCGCTACAGCGGCTGCAGCTCATTCACTCTTTATTAGCTCCCTGCCGGCCCCAGCCCCTTCTCCAGTGAAGTGAGAAGCGGTGGTTGGAGACTCCAGAAGCTCCCGCGTGGGGTTCTCGGCGCTGCCCCCCGCGCCTGCGTGGCCAACCCTCCATCCCAGGCTTGCCCAGCCCCTTTCTCCACCCAGATCCTCCCCTAAGGCTCCTCCCACGCCACCCTCCGCTGGCAGGCTGCAAGCTCCGCCCACCCGCCCCGGGACCCGAGGCTCCTCCTACCCATCTCCCGCCCTGGTCTTGTTTCTTTCACCTTTGTTTTCACTCGGGAGAGCCCCGGGGACCTAAGGACGATTGCTGGAAGACAGCCTGGGAGGGGCAGCTGGGGGAGAAACCACACTGTGGTGGATGCGTCGCTCGCCCGGCGGCTGCTCGGCGTCGCCTGCCACCGCCTGGTTCTCAACCCCAGCGCTGTGTGTGCCAAACGCTGCCAGGCGTAAGTCCGGTCAGCTGGAGACTTCTGGGGATCGGGAAAGGAAGAACAGGTTTGGCAAGTGCTGCAGCGTCGGTTGCCGCAAACACGCGACCTCTCACACAGGCTTATAGTGCGTGAGCCGAAATGGGGAGCGGGGAATGTTGGAGAGCTTGGGGAGGGGGACGTCTTAGGAGGAAGAGATTTCAGCTCTGAGCCTGCCGTTGTCTCGAATGTCAGTGGAAAGACGTGTGGGGAGGGAAATGAAATGTTCCCGCAGTAGGTTATAAAGAAAGGACTCCAAAAGAGGAAAAAAAGACACGGACACACATGTACACGCCCCGCATCTGCGGGGGTCCTTTCGTGGTTTCAGGGGGACTATCAGGCTGACCCTGAGCACATAGGGGAGAGACGCCTCTGCCGCCCAGTACCTAGGAAGGCTGGAAGTTAATGTCCTTTTCGCCCGAATGCAGGACTGGATGGAAGGTGTCCAACATGCTGAAATATGGTGTAGAAGAATGGCTGTGTAGAACGAGCTCTGGGTACTAAAATTGCAAGACCAAAGAGGGCCGTGGTCTGCCCGCCACACCTCCTGGCTTGCCCCCTTTCAACGAGACTCTGGGTTCTGGTGGACCTAGATGAACACTACAGCGGCGCCCCCTGCTGCATGGAAACCACAATGCACGGAAAACCGACCTGTGGAGGGTTGACTCCTCCCCCCACCTTCCTCCGCACCCGCCGGATCCAAAGGCAGCACCTAACCAGGAAGCTCTACAAAACTGAGGCAAGAAATTGAACTGAGGCCCCTGGATGTCTGGCAGTGGGCTGAAAAGCAAATCGGTGTACTGTGATTTGGGCGTCTGCAAAACAAAGTTCCATCTTTTCCTGATTTCACAAAGAACTATGTGTAGACACAGATGAAATGATGGATATTCATTACACCTATTATGCCATGCACTATGGGTCCATTATTGTGCTCTGGGAAAAATATAAGTAAATATACATAAAAGGGAAATGTATCTTTAAAGGCAGAGATTGATCTTTTACTTTTTTTCTCCATAACCTCTGCTCATTATTGAAAAGATTTAAAAATCCTTTCTATTGACCCATCAATGTTCTCTGTACGGTATTTACACATTGACATTGGATCCTAGTACACTGGAGGACAAACACCCTGCAAGTTTGAGTCCCCACTCCGCTGTTATTATCTGGGCAAACTGGCCAATCACCTAACCCCTTTGGACCTCAGTTTTCTCACCTATAAAAGTGATAATAATACCTATCTGTAGGTAGTATTATGAAGATTAAAGTAGTTTACTTGTGAGGCACCTAAAAGAGTCCTAAATACAATAGAAGTTTTAGATATTTCATTATTATTATTATTTCCAACTTCCTCCTGTCTTTTTAGTTGTTAACTAAAACCTAGACGTTTACCTCCAAAACATAGAATCACAAAACATAGACCATCACATCCACGCTGGTCCAATCTTAGTCCAAAGTACCCTCATTTCCTGCATGGACTAAGGCAGTAGCCTGCCAAGTAAGTGGTCTTCTACTCTTGCCGTTGCCCCTCCCCCCAGTCTTAACTGCAGGCATTAGAAGATTATTTTGAAAACCTACAATTTCCCTACTTAAAAATGTTCAGTGATTTCCTGTTGCACAAGTGAAACCCTAATTTTTACCATGGCCAGCCACATCCTCCATTGGTCCTGATTAGCTGTCCCTTCACACTGTGCTTCAGTGATCTAGCAACACAAGATATCCTTCTCTGGAATTTACCACTTTCTCATCTTCCCACATGCAATGCTTTCTCCCCAGACCTTCTCTAGCTCTTCAGCATTCAAGTCTTAGGTCAAATGTCATCACCTCAGAAAGGCTTTCCCAGCCCATGCTTGATAGCCTAGCTTCCCCCTAGCAATCTCTATCCCATCACCCTACATTACTTTCTTCATAGTATGCACTGTATCTGGAATCACCACGAGAATGGCAGCTCCAAGAGGGCAAGGACTTTATCCGTATTGTTTTCCACGTAGTACCCAGAGCTTTTAACATCTGGGCAGGTAAAAGAAACTAAAAAAACAATCCAACAAAAAAAAATTGGCAAATGAACAAATGTGCTCTGCAGAAACGATAACTGAAAACAAATTTTCATCATGAGAGAAATGGATAAACTGATTTGTTGTTGATGTTAAATATAGTAAAGAATTAACAAAGGAAAGAGAAAGTAGGTTAAAATTTTTAAGAACGCATCAATTCTGCCAGAAAACCTGTGGTGGGAAGTCACACAGAGACAGTTCTATTCAATAATGAAGAGAACGCAAGAAGCATAAAAGTATTAGAGAGGTTTGCATTCGGTATGCTAAAAGCTTATAAATAGCATTTTCCAGAGCTGTCTCCATTGTCAAGGTTCCAATAGTTTTAAATAAATATTTTATACATTCCTCCACCAACTCCTTTCTCCTCACCCCACCCCCAACTCCTGTGAACTGGAGATCTAGAAGACAGAAATGCTGCAAAATAGCACATCTTGCTGTCCCTGATGAATAGAAGGCTGCAAATCCAGCTGTGTTTGAAAAATCTGGTTGCTTTTAATACATTTTCCTATTCTAATTTAACATGGGTTTCAATGTTCTTCTAATGTATTAAGCTTTGGTCGCTTTCAGACTGCTCTCCAAGGACTGAGAAGCAGCCAATACTTGCATTTTCCCCCTTCCTTGAACAACGTGGAGGGGGGGGATTGGATTAAAGATGTCATCACTATCCTTGGAGAGCATATCAAATCTGGGGACACTGCTTTTTAGTTTATTAAGGTGGACTTACCCATTGTGAGACTGCTGCCTTATTTCTGAATGAATATCTACTATATATGTGTATATGTATATATATATATATATATATATATATATATATATATATATATATATATATACACTCTTTAAAGCTACTGTTGCTCTCCACAAATGAAGGAAATAAGGCTGGAAGGCTTGAGATTTCTACCTTAGACACAAGACAGGCCAAAAAAGTGCTAAGCCCTTATTTTCCCGAAGTGGATTCCATACATCTGCTACCTCACCACTTCCTCAATGAATTCTTTTTTTATAGCTGCCCCGACCTACCCTACATTCGTTCTGCATTCCCAGTCCTTTGTTGTATAATTCATACCTTCACAGTGCCAGCTCCTAAGGGTAAAGATTTCCTTATTTGCCTAAGACGTTTTTAGTTTATTGTGCAATACCATCTTCCCTGTGGGTGTTGCATAAATATTAACCAAAAATCCACATCTGGTCTTGGTCGTCATTTCTATTTGTCCTAATAGAATTTCTCTTTGAACAATTCATTTAGAAAGTGTGTCAAGGGTGAAATGTGGCACATAAATTCTCCTTCTGCACCGAATGCCTTTTAAAATGCCCACAGATTGGGTTATTTATGAACAGAAGATTTGCACCTCTTCCTTGCTCTCTGAATTCTAAAAGGGTCCCAGGCCAAAGTAATTACAATCTCCCATATGTTTTGCGAAAAGGTATCCAAAAATCTCCCGCTAAAATCTTAACAGATTGACTAGGAAGCAGAAAAACACTCGCCCAGCAGGTGAAACTGCCTGTTCGGGGAGGTCAGAACAGAGCTCTCTGCTGTGGGACTCATAAGCTCTGGACTTTATTCAGGAAATAACCCTGCAGGAGTAAAACAGCAGCGCATGGATGAAATGTGGGTCAGGGAGCTGAAAGAGGCACACGGGCTGCTTGGGTAACGAATGACAGTAAATGTATTCGCTGCACATTATATTGAGATGTTTCCCCGCGTATATGCTGCCCTGAAGACACTACAATATGTAACACTGCTTTATCCCAAAACTTGTAATCCATTAGGAATATAATTAGGACAATGCAGCCACGGAAACAGATCCTGTCACCTCTGTCACAGACCCGGGGCTGCTACTAAAATAATGATCACTCTTAAGAATCTCAAAGTCGGACGAGTGGCGCGGTGGTTAAGCGCTGGCTTGGGAAGCCAGCGGCCCTGGTTCGGGTCCCACATATGAGGGCCAGTGACACTGCCCTCAACAAAAAAAAAGAATCTCAAAGTCTCCCAGCTTCCAATTCAGAGGATTGTGAGGGTGGGGGAGGAGAATAGGAGTGTAGAAATAACATGTTAATAACCAGATACGGATAATTGCAGAGATGTTGAAGCTAATGATAGAATTCAGAAAATCCAGAAAAGCAAGGGCGGCCTCCTTCGTAGAATCTCCGAATGTATTTGCACACACTGTATAAACGGTGATCAAAAATATTCTAATAGCTTGAATAACACAGATTCTTGGGTAACAAGAATGTTTTTTGTTTTTGTTTTTTGATAAGCCTCAGAATCCATAAAATAAAAGATAACAAGTAGAGAGGAGATTAGTTTTGATGTGGATATTAAATTAACCAGTTATTCATGAATGTTGTCTTGATGTTCAGCCCAAGATAGACCCTTTAAGGCAGCATTGTCCAGTAGAACTTTCTGCAAAGGTGGTTTTTACACCTATCCTCTCCATTGTGGTATCCATCAGGTACATGTGGCTACTGAGCACTTAAAATATGGCTAGTGTAACTGAGGAACTGAATTTTAGATTTCGTTTAATTTTAATTAAAATTTAAATAGGGATACTGCTAGTGGCTGCTCTATCAGACAGCATGGCTTAAGCTGTCTGCGCCTCCTGTCTGACTCCCAGCCCCTGTGCCTTACAGTGGAGTTCGTGTAAAAATCAGTTGCCTACTCCACCCACTCGTCAAAGCTTTAATCCTGAACCTCTTGCTCTGACCTGCTCTGCACCCATATGACTTCCTTTTATTCATAACATAGCTACCAGCGATTGAACACTTTTTAGGCATTAGGTATTTCCCTGAGCACTTTTTTTTTTTTTTTTTTGAGGGCAGTGTCACCGGCCCTCACATGTGGGACTCTAACCCGGGTCCAAACACCGCACCACTCGGCCGGCCCTCCCTGAGCACTTTTGTTCATGATCTCATTTAACCCTCACAACAGCCCTGGGAGATAGGTACCATTACTATCTCTATTTTACAGACAAGGAAATAGAGGCTCAGAGAGGTTTAGTAAGTTGCCCAGTCTCTAGGTAGCGGAGCTGACATTTGAACTCGTGTCTTTTAAAACTCATATGTCTTTTAACTTCAAAAGTCTATGCTTTAACCACAGCTCAGTATTATCTTGTTGCTCCTTCTCCCATTCAAAAGTTCACAGCCCCATTAGGATCTACTTCAGGTAATGGTATTTCTAGCAACATCCAACATGTTTTCATTAAATCCATAGGCTTCCTCCTCTACTCTTCCTCAGATGATTCAGGATAAAATACTGCGGAAATCTTCCTTTGTCTACCACTTCTGCCTAATTGTTCCCAAATTTGGTATAGAAACCTACAAAGACTATGATCTATAATAGAAACCCTCCCCATAAAATAAACATGCACACACCATGTATTTTTAAGAATAAATGTAATTCGAATCACGCATAGACATTTTTCCAAACATAATCTACATCATCTATTAGAACAATAATCAGGATAAGTAATAGAGCCCAAAGTCCAACAGAGTAATGCAAGTATTAATGTGAAGTACAATTTGGAAAAATAAATAAGGCATTTATAAAAGTGACTCACTATTATTATGTTAAAAACCCCACTACAAATTTGCACCTCATAAAGCTTACTTAATCCATTTGTTAGTCTAGTGAAATGACAAGGAAATCTATTTGCAGTTTGGTCTATTAATCTAATAATAAATGACAGAAATCAATGTATTTAAAGCTTTTGCAATAGACTTAATTAAGTTTCCCATTTAAGTGAATAAATGTTGTATCATTTGTACTACTTTACTTAATAGTTATAAGTGAATGACATATTAAAGCCTTACATATAGACTTCCTCCACCCTGTATTTTTCATTCCAAACACTCTTTATTTCTTTCATCTTTTTTGTTCTTTTCAATCTACTCTTCCATTTTTGCGTATTTTGCTCCAACAAAATCATTTAAATCTTAATGCAAAGAACAATAAAGTCACTCTAGCACATGTGAAGACCTGCCCTGAGATACATAAACTAATAAGAACGCAGGTGGTTGCAATGGTAGATTTGAAGCTGAGATATTTATTTTCTTGGCAGTCAGTTCAAGAAAGTCAGCCCTTGGTTTGAAGTGGACAAATGATATAGAAGACATTAAATTCGTCAATTCCAAGCTGAGCACCAATGGGAAACTGGGTTAGGAGCCTCTCATCCCCCCAAACCTCTTCCCTGCCAGCTAGTCACCAGCCAATGTTAGGCCAAAAGGTTAGGATCCATTGCCTATGATAATTTTAGCAAAGTGCCTCCCCTGATTAGTATTGCAAACATGTGACACAGGCCACCACTGATCTATCTGCTTTCTGTCACTATAGATGACTTTGCATTTTCTAGAATTTTAAATAAATGGAAATAACACTTTGTACTTTGGGGGCTAATTGGCTTCTTTTACTAAGCAGAATTATTTTGAGATTCTTTCATGTTTTTTGTGTACATTAATAGTTTATTTTTATCTCAGAGTTATCCTCTATTTGTATGGCTATACCACAATTTGTTTATCCATACATCTGTTGATAAACATTCAATTTGTTTCCAGTTTTTGGCTACTGCAAACAAAGTTTCTATGAACATTCACAAGAAGTCTCTGTATAGACAGACATATGCTTGCATATCTCTTGGATATATACCTAGTAGTATGGCTAAGACATTCGGTCTGTAGTGTTTAATATTTTAAGAAGCTGCCAAACTTTTTCCAAAGTGCTAATATACCATTTTACATTCGCACAAACAGCTTATGAGAGTTCTATTTATTCCACATCCTTGCCAACACTTGATAGGATCAGTCTTAAATTTTAAACATTCTAGTAGGTACATAGTGGGATCTCATTATAGTTTCAATTTGCCTTCCCCTAATACCAATTATGTGGAGCATCTTTTTATATGCTGATTTTCATCTTTGGTGACATGTCTGTTCAAATCATTTGCCCTGTTTCTTTTGTGTTTTTTTTTTTGTTTTTTTTTTTTGGTTCTTGTTGTTAACTGCTTAAAACGACACAAATTTATTAACTCACAGTTCTATAGTCAGAAGTCCAGCATGGCTCAACTGGGTTCTCAGTCCAAGGTCTCACTTGATGTGAACCAAGGGTTTTACACAACTGGACTCTCATTTGGAGGTGTTGGAGTAGAACCTACATCCTCACTCATTCAGGTGTTGGTAGAATTCAGTTCTTTGCAGTTGTAGGACCATTTCTTGGCCTGTCAAATCTTATCTAGTGGTGAATAACAGCTCTACCTGGAGCTGGGCTGCTGTGAGTCACAGGAGATGGTGTGGGCTGCAGCCTCTGCTGCAGGTGGGATGCCATAGGCTACAGTGAGTGGCCGGCAGCCAGCGTGAGCTGCCAAGAGCCACCGTGAGCAGCTGTCCAGAGGCTGGTGACTGATCTGCCTCACCCGGGAAGAGCACAATGATAATACCAACATGGGCCAGTGAAGCGACATCCTCCACAACTAGACTCAAGAACAAAAGGACAGCAACTTGTCTGTTCCCCTTCCCTGATTCCGCAACGCTGTTCCCTTCCTCCAAATCCCCAATAAAATATTTTAAAAAAAAATCTTATCTAGAAGTATCCACCTTCCTTCTCATGAGGCCCCCTCTATTTGCAAATTAGCAACAGTGCTTGGTATCCTTAGAAGGCTTCAATACAGGTGCCAATTTCTTTGCTCAAATAATACTACTAAAAGCCAGCACTAGGGCTGTCCACATGTATGCATGCTATACCTTATATGAATGCCATGTTTCTCCTAATCTCTTTCCCATCTCTCTTGCTGTGTCTCTTACCCACTGCCAAATTAAGTAGGGTTTCTGAAGTAGAGACGGTGAAAGAAATGTGTTTGTATTTGAGCACCTGCCATATATCAGTACTAGTCAAGGTATTTTAAATATATTTTGTAACATAATTCTCACAATAGCCAGGCCAGATGAATATTACTATTGTCTTCTCACACAAATGACAAAATTGGGTCAAAGACATTCCAATAACTTGCTCTAGATGGCATAACTAATAAATAATGATTCGGGATTCTATACCATATCTGTCTTGTTCCAAAAGTTTTTTATTTTATTTTAAATCTTGTACAATGTCTATCTATTTTCAGAAGGTGGTGACTTTTTTATATTCTCTCCTTTAAGACCTTTGTAAAGTAGTGAAGGAATGGCTTTTGGGAGGACTTCAAAGTGTCTCCTTTTTTGCTCTGGTGAGATTTTTGTGGGATAATGGAGATGGAATGGAAAGACCTAGAAACTGGGCCATACAAGCACAATGGTGTTTAGGTTTTACATAAATAAAAGTGGAGACAAAGTCCAGCCAGCTACTGGATTTGGGGAGGATATGAAGAATTTGGGATATAAAAGAGTGAATGAATTGAATGAATTTCTGCAGAGAACACTAAGAAGCTAAAATTCAGGCAGGAAATGGACTAAGTTCCTCTGTTGGAAGTTTTCTCTCCCAATCTAGTGTTCAGAGAAAAGCAAGGGGCTTCCACTCGGTACAAACAGCAAGAAACAACTGTTTTAAACTGTTACGTAGATAGAGAAAAATCAGCCTTTTACCTGAGGCCAGGGGCAGAGAATACAGAATAAAATGTATATACAAAGATGCATAAATTACACGTCTTATCTCTTCCTCTTATTAAAATGACTTCTTAAAATTTATGTTTTATAACAGAAACACCAGATAACAAAGAAGTAAAAATTGGCTATTCATCCCTGGAAAGCTATCAAAGACGCTGGAAACAATTATTCAGTAAAAGCAATTCAAAACAAGACAAAACAAAAATCCCTTACTAATACGTATAGATTCTTTGGAAGAATTCTAGAACTATATAATATTAAGTAAAGTACTATTCATTAAAAGTGATGCTGGGAGTGATGGCCTGGGGCTGGAGGGAAGAAGAAATGGGCATTGTTGTTCAAAAGGTACAGTTTTGGTCATGCAGAGTGAAAAGCTTCTAGAGATCTGCAGTACAATAACGTGCATATCATTAACAGTACTGTACAGTTAAAAATTGTTAAAAGGATACATTTCATGTTATGTGTTTTTTACCACAATTTTTTTTTAAGTGATGCTGGGAAGTCAACTTTAAATGAGAATTAATGAATAATTGCATAGTACCTCTTTTTATGCCATTACAGGTTGTCAGATATCATTGGAATTAACACTTATTGTTCATTTGTGTATGTTTTTTAAAGTTACCCTGCTAAATGTGTATATATATATATATATATATATATTTTTTTTTTTTTTTGTTTTTTAAAGATTTTATTGAGCAATTGGGGGAGGAGAACAGTGTTGGGGAATTAGGGAAGGGGACCAGCCAAGTTGTTGTTCTTCATTGTGGAGGGCGCCAGTCACCATATGGCTTCCCATTGGCTGCTCATGGCTGCGGGTGGGTGTAGCCACCATCCCATGCAGGAGTCAAACCAGCAGCCTTGTTGTTAAGAGCGCACGTCCTATCCACTAGGCATCAGGGTGGCAGCTCAGCTCAAGGTGCGGAGTTCAGTCTTTAGTTGTGGGTGGACCTAGCCCACCATTGAACAGGCAATCTTGTTGTTACACCAGCTGAGCCATCCTGCCACCTGTTGGCAGCTCAGCAACAGCTCAGCTAGGGCGCAGCGTTCACTGGCCCATGTGGGAATCGAATCAGCAGCCCTATTTCTCAGAGCACGCACTCTAAGCCAACTCTTAACCAACTGAGCCACTTGGCCAGCCCTAAATATATTTTTTAAATACACATTACAGCATATCTCTAATACCAACACTTATTTCAATAAGCTGACTGTTGGTAGAATAATTTCAGTAAAGAAGGAACATGTATTTAAAGGCTATTTTTTTCTAATAAATACAAGCAGAATAACATGAAACTACAGTTACAATCCAAGTGTTTTCCTGAATATCAGCAAAGGAAATCTTTCACCAAAGCATTGTCTTAGAAGTTACGTCCTAGCTCAGATCAGTTAGTGAAGCTAAAATAATATTTAAGATAGGAGCTTTTTAGGAATTATTTCTACTTCCTATAATTCACAGATTAGGACCCCTCCAAACTAAGGGACTACTTCATTATGCTTCTTCTGTGTCATATAAAGGCTAAATCTTTGGAACGTAAAAGCCCGTAAACAGGATACTGCATTATCCTTGCCAGTCCCTTAAAATCTAAGTGCCCAATCCAAAACTTTTTTCTTTGAAATCTCATCCAACCTTAGTCTTACTGACAGCATTGAAAGCTATCTTTAGAATATAAAAGCAATCTAGAATTATTTTTCAGGACTTGAAACAATATATTCTACCTTATCTTTCTTTAAAGATCTTGTATTCAGAGATTTGCATTTTCACAAACAGCTGATTCATTGATTGGCTTACGCTCGCAATAGAGGTAGGCTTTTATACTTGATACTAAAACAAAGTACACAATTTTAGCCATTCAGCAGTGTCACAAAAACTATCCATATTAATTAAGGTAATTGCAAGGTCAAAGGGGCACAGCCAGACTGATTCATAAGAAATAGCAATTTCAAGCATCTTAAGATGTATAATAAAGATTTTCCAAGATTGATTTGATATGTAATGTACATTATCTGAAATAAATTGATGCAAACTTGCATTATGTTTTAATGCAAAATCTACCCATATCAAGTTAAAATGTCATCATTGTTAAAATAAAGTATGCTTCACCAATATATTGGACCTACAGGTTAAAACTATAATAAGTAATTTCCCCCCAAATCCCATATATGCACTTAGAAAAATAGATCCCATACCATGGCATTTTAAAATTACTCGGCTCTGTCTTCTTGAACTCCACTCACATATAATCACAAGTCACTTTTCCATTCAGATTCAACCCCAACCAAAACTAGAAACAATTCTCACCAGGGCAGAAAATACATCTGCACCATGAGCAAGTGGAAGGGACCTGGATTCTACATGATTCCTGCTTCACCCCCGCACCATTTCCCCACTGAATCAATGTTTTCCCCTCATCCCAATTTTGTTGGCTGAATATGCATATATGACCAGACATCTGCTTTGGTTTTCTCTCATCATTTAAAAACCCATCTGGATATGGAGCTTTTCCCTGCACCCAAGCCCACTTGGCTAGGGTCCTGACATCCTGCCTAGTTCTGACAGGCTTGTCAATGAAGGCTGAGTCCTGTTACCTGGACCCTCCAGCTACTCAGGGAGGTTCTGCAATATATCACTTGAAACCACAGTTCCATTCGTCTCTTGACTTTTAGTATAGCCTGATGCCTATGGACTCCTTTGGCCGTCTTCCCACCCAGCAGATTGAATCTCCTTGGATAGCCATACCTGCTGGAATCGAGCCCAAGTTCGTCCAACATCTTTGGATGCTGTATGTTGGAGTGTAAGAGAATTCCCTCATGAAGTCACCCAACAGCTGGGGTAGTTTTTCATTCCACAGTAACTGCTTTTTTTTTTTTTTTTTTACCACCCTCAACCTTCTTGTGCTGCATAGGTCCCAGTGTGCCTTACTTCTTTATAGGTTCCCATTCGCAATTCTGTAAATGCTCACAAGTTTAGTCAGTATTCTCAAATGTTGCACAAGAACGTTGTGGAATGTTAAACAATTCATTTCTTTTAAATTTGCTTTTATAGGTCTAGTAGTAAAATGTTATACTGATTTTTTACATTGGCAACTACACAGACTTTAAATGGTAGGATTATTGATTGATTTTTATAAAATTAATAAGATGTATTTAAATAATTTTGATTTAAAGTATTTATATTTATGAATCATAATTCATATTTTTCCTTATAATGAAAATTTAAAATAAATATAATTTAGTTTGAAAGCAAAATAATTTACATAAAATTTATTTTTTATAAAAGCATATTTATATGTTGTATACTTTGAATATAATTACTTATTTAGTACTTTTGGATCATTACCAGTACCAGAAAACAAATTATGTAAAAATCTTGATTTCAAAAACATGAGTTTGCTGAAATGAATGAAAAAAATAAATTTTATAGAAAATATATAATAATGTATGTATTATAGTTGTTTGTTTTATGATCTAATCAAGTCATCACTAACCCATCAACTGGTCACCCAACATAAGCAATAATAGACAAATTCATTCAGCTTTGGTATTTTGCTAGATTACAGTCATATGAGAAAACATACCTTTATATGTATTTTCTGATTTTGTTGTTTTGAAAGTATATTTGTCACAGTAGAAGGAAAAAACTGCTGGATTTAAAAGGTAGATGATACATAAGCCTCTATTTATACTCTTGCCTTGGGCTTCGTTAGTGTTAGGGGCAGGCCTAAGTTGCAATTTTTTATCACAAGAGCTCAAAATTAATGTGTGGTTAAAACAGTAATAGAACTTTGCCCCTAATTTCTTAGCTCTGGTGGTGGTTGTTATTCGTCTGTCTGTGTTGATTGAGGTGAAAGTGGAATTATACTTTCTAGGTTAATGTTTATGTGAATCTCTGATTCCTGATGTTGAGGAATTTTGAACACCCTTTTAAGAATGTCACAGAAATACTCCTTTGTTTTGTTTGATTCTTCTACGGAATACAATATTTCACACGAGAAGATTTCTCTTCATGGGTAGGTCTCCAGCACTTGAATCAAAGAAATGCTATGACTTGTCGGAATGTGGTGCAGGTGGAGGGTTATGTGTGTGTCATAATCTGTGTGTCTTCATTTCTTGGCAGCTTTGTTGTCCAGTAGAGGAAAAACTTAGGAACAGCTGAAATCTGTTTCTTATCATCATATTTTCCAGAGAATGGAGCAAGTCCTCTTGTCATCTGTTGGCTCAGTATTCATCTATGCTGTTCATTCTTTAAGATTTCCCTTGAGATCAAAATGTTGAAACACAGCTTCATTCCTTTCGTACTCCAGTTCTGTGCAGAAGACCTGCTCCATAAATGCATATCACTCGAGTAGGATTGCAAGTTGCCCAATTCTCAAGTGATCTGTTTTAAAATTTTAATTTATAAAATGAAAATATTTAATCCTTTCACCATACTATAACCCAGCTATTTTATCTGTCATGTTATTTATTTTTCCTTGTGTGTTCTGTATAAATCTGATTTTATAAACCATGAAAATTGCTTTAAGAAAAGCATATATTGGGAACCGGTTGAATGGCTCACTTGGTTAAGAGTTGGCTTAGAGCGTGAGCTCTGAGCAACAGGGATGCCAGTTCGATTCCCACATAGGCCAGTGAATGCTGCACCCAAGTGAGCTGTCGCTGAACTGCCAACAGGTGGCAGGATGGCTCAGCTGGTGTAATAACAAGATTGCCTGTTCAATGGTGGGCTACGCCCACCCGCAACTAGGACTGAACTCGGCACTTTTAGCTGAGCTGCCACCCCGATGGCTCAGTGGATAGGGCCTGCGCTCTTACCTACAAGGCTGCTGCGTTCGACTCCTGCATGGGATGGTGGCTACGCCCACCCGCAACTAAGATTGAACATAGCACCTTGAGCTTAGAGACCACGAGCTATCGACAGGAAGCCACATGGTGACTGGTGCCCTTCACAACGAAGATTGAAGAGCAACTTGTCTTGTCTGGTCCCCTTCCCCAACACTGTTCTGCTCCCCCAATTCCCCAATAAAATCTTTAAAAGAAAAGAAAAGCATATATTTCCTAAAGATGGCATTCGATATCGTTCAGTGCGCTTTTGAATAATCCTAAACAATGGTAAGTCATTATGAGGAGAGATAGAGGACATGGTGGGAGAGAAGGATTTCAGTGGAGTTGTTGGTATGATTTTGTGCAGTGACATGCCGCTTTCTCTGAAAAGAAGTGTTAGATGCAATACTCTGGCCACATTTCAGTTGGCTAATAGTATGTTGCCGCTCTAAGCTCTGCTGCTTCAATCACGTTTACTGTCCTAACGCACTTCCTATCAGGAACGGCTGTGTTGATGTGCCAGTTAAGACAGCTGTTACATCTGATGTCTGAGAAACTGTGGTCAGGAAAGCAAAGAGATTCTCCGATATATTGCCAATATAGGAGTTAGAGATATGCCAGAGAAATAAATAAATAAATAAATACATTTCTTTTGAAGTATTCCCAACTGCTCCTCATTTATTTTAATATATTCCTTTACCCTTCCACAACTTGTTTATTAATTTTTCCAAAGGCAACCTGGTTACACTTATTTTGAGCTTTCAAGATTTCGCAGACATCCCAATGAGAATAGACACACTGACTCTTGGTGATTATACTAAAGACTGATTGCTTTTGTCAATTATGTTGCGTATATATAAACAGCACCACAAAGGCCATGCATTGAACTCTTTTTGTTAGCATAATGCTATTTTACCTAATACATGATTCCTGCCTTTAGGCACACCAAAATTTCACTTCCAAATAGGTATTTTGATCACAAAATAATCTTTATTTTTGTGCTTTAAATAATAAAATCTATCAAGTTTTCCATTTTGGGACAGGGAAGAAATAAGAACTGCATTCTGACCACTATTAAATATATATATTGTTTGAGTCTTTCCTCCTCTTCCACACTGAGATTTTTTTTAAATCCAAACAGCCTGAAAATGTCCAAGTAGATTGAAAAAAACCCAGAAATTTTCCTTTTGTTATGGTAAACAGCAAAATCCCAAAAGAGTGCCGGCACCCAGTGGTTGCATAAGTGCTTGCTGGGCTGAATTATTCTCCACCCTTCCCCTGCATTTATCTCCACAAGAGGTGGTTTAAAATAAAGAATCAATTTGAGCATTGATTTAAAAAAAAAAAACTTGGCCTCTATGATAAAGTCCAACTTAATAGCATATGTTAAATCGTTAGCTGTTAGAACATGATGAGTATCAACAGTGGAGAAAAATATGCTACAGCTATTTATACACACAGTCTTCCTATTTTTATATGTTTTTTCAGTTACTAAAATGGAACTATAAACCAGAGGACAACACATTCTTTTTCTCTACCACCGGATGCACATAATAGAACTAGTACTTGCAAGGAGGACACTTGTTATTTCATCTGTGATCATTAAGAAATCACATGGAAAGTGGTTATAGGGTCTATGTACTGCTGACCTGTTTTAAAGCAAATAAACATTAATCTGTATTCTCTGAGTTTTGATTTGTAAACAATGATCACTTAGAATGAGTAAGACAGCTTCAGAAATGTTATGATTATCGTTGATCTAATGTGATATTGGGACGTTAGGCCCATTCAGTTCTGTTACAAAAATCTTGCTGGAAGTAACTGGATTGTTGTTTAATGTATAGTGCAGTATCTATAGGAGCTGTCCTAAAGACTTTGTGTAAAGTAGAATTCATTAGATTATTCAGTCTACCATGTATTTATGGAAGTTTTATTGAGTACCAGACGTTAGGGTTATAAAGATGAGTATGATGTAGCATAATTCCTATCATCAAGGAATGCAAAAATGAGGTGACTATCATTATCCTTCTCGTAGTTCTCTATGGCTGGCACAGCTTAGGCCAACTTTCTAAGAACAAAGGTACTTGGTCAATAGTTGTCCAATTGGTAACTTTCATTTTTTTCATGTAGGAGTCGAACCTGCAACCTTGCTGCTAAAAGCTGGAGATAATTCTCATTGCCTATATAAGGCCTTGAAGGTCAGCGGCCTTTCTATCGTGCTTGGGACCCAAGAATCTCACTGGTATCGAAATCTCAAGGTCAAATGTTCAGCCTTGCAGGGCCCACCAAGCTTTTTTTAAGATCTAGTCACTTTCTTCAGGTTACAAAGGAGTGGGTTAAAAATGACTGAAAATCCCCACTAATCCTATGAAACTTTAATCTTAGATACCAAATATACTTTAATTTATGAGTTTAGACAGGAAGAGAGGATTTTCTTCAGATACTTCTGTTTTAGTTGTGCCCAAGAGCTCTTTTTTTTTTTTTTAAAGAATTTATTGGGGAATTGGGGGAGGGGAACAGCTTTGGGGAATTGGGGGAGGGGAACAGACAAGTTGCTGTCCTTTTGTTCTTCAGCCTACTTGTGGAAGACGTTGCTTCACTGGCCTATGTTGGTATTGTGATCATTGTGCTCTTCCCGGATGAGACAGTTGGTCACGTTGGATGGCTGCTCACAGCAGCTCACGCTGGCTGCCAGTTGCTCACAGTAGCTTATGGCAGCCCACTGCAGTCTCACTGCAGCCTACGCCGTCACTGGGGACTCATGGCAGACCAACTCCACATCGAGCTGTTGTTCACCATCTTAGCTGTAGAGGGCACAGCATCACTGGTCCATGTGGGATCTGAACCAGCAGCCCTACTGCTCAGAACTCGCAATCCCAAGCCAACTCTTAACCAATGAACCACTCAGCCGGCCCCCCAAGTGCTCCTCTTAAAACGAGAGAGCCCAAAGGCCCTGAATAACTTCTGAGTTCTAGAGAAGCAATAGAAGATTATAGAAAACAAAACATAGTATCTCATAAACATCTTGTTTTTCTCTCTCTCATTCTGAGGACTTAACGATCTGCTTCTTCTGTTATTTCTTTCTTTTAACATAATTACTGAATGCTTGCTAGGGGCCAACCTAACAAACACCTTGAGAGGTGAATATTATTAATTCCATCTGAAAGTTGAAGAAGCTGAAGGGCAGAAAGTATTAATGAAATAGGAAAAGGAAATCTGAAATTTGAAATTTTGTTTACCGATTTCAAAGGAAGTGTAATTTAAATGGAAAGAAATATCTAATGTGGGACTAGAACTCCTGTGCTGCCACACCAGTGCCCACAGTGAGTGATCCTGACAAAGTTGCTTAACCTCCTATCTCCCCAATTTGCTTATCCAGAAATTGAGCTACTTGCTCAAAGAGTTTATTTGGGTATTAAATGACATAATAGAAGATAAACTACTTTGTGAAGTTGAAAGTACTGTGCAAATATAAGACACTTAGATCATGCTATAATATTATGGCTCCACAAGTTACACATCCAAGATGATCAATGTTTGGTGGTGATTAGGTAGCTGATGAGCTGACCAAGATATCCCCAGGAAGTCCACAACAGAGAATCTCTGTGTAGAATAAGAGGGACCTGATTCTAAGTGAGGAGGAGACAAAGTAGACTATCCAGAGCATCTGAAGCGTTGACACAGAAAAGAGTAACAGGCTCCCTTGGAAGATCTAAAATTCTGTTAATTCTTAGCAGAGTGAGAACAGCTTTAAAAATCACACTAGATGATCCCAGGCTAATATAAGAGATAGCCTCTAAGCATGACAGGACATCAATTAAGAAACAGACACCAAATGAAGAATCATCTGTGAAGGATCTACTTATATTAAATATGAAATTTAAAAATCTAAACATCCTGACAGAACAAGTTACATATTATAGTGAGATTAGAATGGCAGCATGTGTTATAGCTAAAGACAAAATACAACACAAACAAAAAAGGAAACTAGAAAACCTGTAATGTTTTCTATTTTTATCATGTCTAACATGTACCAGGTACAGTGCCAGGTGTATTTGAGGTAAGTGTTAGATGATCAGGTGTGTGGACTCCTTTTATGTTCAATCCAATTGATACATTATAGACAGAAGTTGGAGAGATTGAAACAAGACCTCTTTTACTAGTGATAATTGCTCATTTTAAATGAGCAATTACTGAAAGCTTTACAGGGATTAATTAAATAATTAATCTTCTAATAATGCTTTGAGACATGCTTTTTTATTATCCCCATTTCACAGATGCAAAGGGATGAAATGGACATATAGTAAGTGGCAGACCAGGATATGGCATTTAACCAGTATGCTATAAAGTTGGACCAGAGAATTTACGTTATCCCTGAAGCCAGAAGAGTCCTCCTACTATAATAGCCCAGGGATAGATCTCTGGACTGTCACTTTGTGAATTTGGGCTTACAGAGCATCATGGAGAATTATTACCTGTCTCAAAACACATCATGCACAGAGGCCAAAACGCCAAAATACTGAGAAACTACTGGATTTTCACCCAAATCTCTGATGTGTGCCATTCTGAACCAAAACTTCTAAGAAGGGGTTTTGTCCCTCCACACTATCTTTCCCTTTCACCCAGTATGATGCAGATAACTACAGTCTAGGGGACAACAGAACCATAGATGAAAGGATTCTCCACGTCTGAATCACAAGATTACTTGTTCAAAATGTACCCATCAATCAGGAATACCTGCCTTGGACAGTTACAGTGAGAGAAATAAACCTTAATTGTAATTGTGCCACAACACACATTAGGGGTCCATTTGTTATTGCAACTATCCTGTTCCTAACCAAAACAGAGGAGTAGAAAAAGAAAGGCCATTTGTATACATCAAGCTTTAACATATTATCTCTACCCAATAGAGAAACAAGTATTAATGGGTGACAGGCTCTCGTCATTTCAACAATTGTATAAATTGCTTCTCATCCTGTGGGGAAGAGCCAGTGAGAAATGTGGAAAAAAGAGCACAAAGCTTTAATCCAACATCTCTAAGAGGGAGATGTTTCTATTCTGGGACAGAAATGCATGGAGAGCGAGAAAATTGTATTCTCCATTCCGTAGGTATTATTGTCTGTGTTTAAGAGATGAGAAAATTGAGGTACAAAGAGGTTAAGTAACTTGTCTACATTTGCTTCTACTTATATTATTATTTGTAAGACATAATTTGATCACATGACAGCAAAACAAAAGGTCTGAGAAGCAAAAATGTGTCAAATGTGAACATAATTACAGAGATGTGAACATGCATTCACTTACTGCAGACCAAAATTAAGGAAGACACTGTATAAACAAAATGCCAATAAAAGTATATACCAAAATACAATAGATTTGTCCACTACATTTCCCAACTATAAACAGTAATCCCTCTTAAGTGTTTGACTATGAACTGCTTTTCTCTCAGAAAAAGACTATCTAGAGAACATTGTAAGAAATTAAGTCTTGATTCCTTGGTTTTGAGGAAGAAGGTCATGGACCAGAGCAGTCAAGGTTTTCCACAAATTCAGAATCTCTACCTTAAATTGGGTCTTGACTGCCAAGCAATTATTAACTAATACCATGTTGATTCCTTAGGACTTCATATAGTGTTTATTCCCAACAATTTCCACCTTCCCCAAGATCTGGGTCCCTCCAGAATCTCTAGATAGCAGAACCTTGCTTTTTGCTCTGTCAAAAATGGAAGTGGGGATGTAAAAATAAGTAAGTGGTACAGAGGCTGGAAGTGGGTTTTGTAGGAGGGAGAGTTTGGCTGGATGTGGCCCTCTGAAAGTGACAAAGGCTCTGAGACGCTCTCCTGTGGGGTTCTGACAGACTAACTCACCATGTCTAAACGGATAAAAGTAACATAGTAACAGAATGCCATTTTATTAATGTAAAATGTAAATTATAACTCTCATTCACATGATCTGCACCTTCTCTCCCCATGCACACCTGTATATGGGAATCCACATCAGTATCAGAAACACTTGAGTTTATTTATTTTTGTTTGTTTGTTTGTTTGTTTGTTTTGAGGGCAGTGTCATTGGCCCTCATATGTGGGACCCGAACTGGGGCTACTGGCTTCCCAAACCAGACGCCTAACCACCACGCCACTCGGCTGGCCCTTGAATTTATTTTTTGAAAGAGCTGGCACAGGCATGGGGACACTTAATATCCCCAGGATAAGAGTTTTCTCTTCCTGTAGTCAGGTCACCCCAAATCTGAGTTGCTTGGTAAACAGAAACAAAGGAGAGAGGGT